>JASERS010000005.1:17265049-19685899 GCA_036711965.1 Onthophagus sagittarius | reverse complement strand
GGGTGAAATTTCCGTTTCACCCATATATTGGTTACAAATTTTGGTTCACCAGATTCTCCAAAATTATATTTTTAATCTGATTCTATTTTGCTTGACTTACTTGTCAGAGTGTAACTAATTTTCGTCGATATTCTTGAATTAATTGTTTTAATTTCTAAAGACGTTACCGAGCAAGTTATGTTATATTCTAGAACTGGTAACTTTGGCGTAATAAATTGTACTTGTAACAATACGAAGTTGAGTAAAAAACGAAAGTAAACAGAAAAACAAGATTATGTTTAAAATTAATTACTGTAACCGGTGCACTCCACAGAAAGTTTTAAATTCTAGGTCGACAACACACATTAACACTATCCACCAGTGATGAAATTGAAGGTCACTAAAATGACAAGGGCACCTACTGAAATATTGGCAGTGGGTTTATATTTCAAATAAAAAAACCTTATTCAAATCAAGCAATACGTTCAAAAATTTTTGTGATTTTAAATTAATAATCATTTTAAGTGATAAATTTTTAATGAACGTGTCTTTATGCATTGAATTCAATCGTCGACATTCAACCATATTTAAAAAAACATTTGTGCTATACAGTGCTATAACAAAAAAAAGTAGAGGCGTTTTCAGTAATGCTAGAAATATGTATCTTAATCATCGTATTCATTTTGTTAATTTACTTATACGAGTGAAATTACACAATTTGTGTAAGACACATGCCGTAAAAAATAATATTATCCGCAAGTCTCTCCAAAAATTACTAAATTATAAAAACCTGTAATTAAGTTTTTTAAATTGTTCTTTACATTATTATTATTTTTTTATTTTTTTTTAATCATCGGCCTAGGCGACGACTATAAGTCGTCGACTATGAGGCGTCCAACAAGAAACTCTTTCAAATTTTTATTTATTTAGAACAGGTGACAACTAATTCCGATTAGCGGGTTAAAATATTTACTACTTTGATAATAGTGATGTCACTATTAAATAATTAAATTAAGTGTAATTGAATTATCTTAATTCTACTCTATACTAGCTAAAAAATAAAATGAAAACATATATATTAGCCTACCAACCATACAATACAAGCTCACGTAAGCGTGGGCTCTCTATATTATATATACTCAAAGCTTCTACTACGACTTTTAAGGAAACAAGCATAGTCTTTACACTCAGAAAAACATTGAGGTAATTAAAACCTTATTTCAAAACATCAACAAATACAACAAATATATTATCAAATGCTGTCCAAATGCGTTCCCTGAGAAGAATGTTAAAAAACTGTGAGGTACAAAACTAAAATGGAAAGTTAAAAACATAGAATGATTAAAAAATAAATTAGACGTCTTATTTTATTTATTATTTTTTACCCCCTATCCCACTTCACTGTTGTATTTATTAGTATTGTATTTATTACTATTACTTATAGTTTCCTATTTTTTCCACATGCTATGCGTAAGAATTGTATGATTTTCTCAACAATTCTTTTAGGTTGCATTAAATAGAATTGTTTAAAACCAACATTATTTATTATTTTTTACTCCTATTCCACTGTCAAGCATTAGCACATGTATTCACTCGCGGGTTGGAAGGTACTTCACCCAGATGACACCAAATCACTATCACCCACTCTCATCTTCTACACCCCTCTCCGACAGATGTCGCGCACGCTACCGACACTCCCCAACAGATGTCATACCCTATGACGTCACCTCAACTCCTAGCCAAACGACGTCAGCAAACCAGAAAACGACCTTGAGGCAGTCAACCACTTCATGTGGCTGAAGTTAGATTCATATTCGAATCTGAACCAGATTCAGATTCGCAAAATTACAGTTTACCAGATAAGTTTTGAACTTACCAATTGTAAAATTATTTCCTATACCACAGATGTTGTAGGAAGATACCCTCTAGTATGTTTCCTGTCTACCCCCACTCCCAGATTTACCCCCAGATTTGAATGTTCCTCGATTTTAATGGCATACTTAGAAATTATTATAACTGGTTGGATCGTAATTATCGTCCTCATCTTCAAAATAAATTTTATCGTTCTTTGAATCAGGCAATAGGTAGATATGTTTATTCATATTACTTTGTATATATTTTTTTAAATTTTTACGAATCGTCCAACTTTCAAGTACGTGTCATTCACCAAGACATTTTCTTTAGAATTTTTAATCAGCATTCAACATTTAAATTTAATGCAATAACTTCTTCTGCCGATATATTGTCTTCTTCTGTCGATGTGTCCAAAGAGTCACAGATGTACAAATAGGTTATAATTCTTGAGCAAAAATTGTGCTAATGGAATACACTGGAATATTTCTTTTTGTTATTGTGTTCTCAACTTCAGTATAAATTTGCTGAAAATATTTATAAACTGGTGTTAAGTTTAGTAAGATATTTCAAATGTTGAATTGTTTCATTATTAATTACAGGACTAATTATTACAAATAAACCACCACTTTTCTTTATTCGTTATTTTTATGAAAACATTAATGTTGACATAGGTTGTTATAATAAAAGACTAATCCCAGGATGCTACAGCCTGTAGTTATTCAGAAAATAATTATTAAGTATACCAATGAAAACGAGATTGAATATTCCTCGTACAAATTCACCCCTCTCCCCCTATAATGAATCTTAGGGTAGGGGTGGGCTAGAATGATAAGAGAAGACATAACGCTATAATCTAGACTATTTCCAGGGTGCTGCAGTCTCTAATTATTGAGAAAATAATGTTTAAGTGTACCATTGAAAACAAGGTATATTTAAAATTTAAAAATCTGGGGTAAATCTGGGGGTGGGAGTAGACAGGGAACATACTAGAACAGTGGTTCCCAAAGTGGTCCATACGAACCCCAAGGGGTCGCTAGGGTCATTCAGAGGGTCCTCGGAAGATTAAAATCGATTTGGGGGTCCCTGAACAACGTCAGATGTGAAGTGCATACAACAAATTTTCCGAGTATTGGACAAAAAGAAGTATAATTTTTTTATTTTGTTACATAGATAGTGTACTTTCGTTGCGTAAGTATATTTGAATAAAACTGATATCTCTTAAATTTAAATTTATTACAAAATAATTCAGCTGTAAATTTAGTTTTAAATTTAAGAATTCAATTCGTGATTCGACAAAAGATAAACAATGTGTTTACCCAACTGACGAGTTCTTAAATTTACGACTAAATTTACAGTTAATTTTTTTGTATAAACCTGGCTTCTCTTGTTTAAGTTGATTAAAAAAAAATTGTATCACAGTAACACTCACTAAGGATTTCTTTTTTATTAAAATTTTTGAAGGAATTTTAAGTTTCTTCAGTTGATATCAGTTTAAATAAGTAAAGCACAAGTTCTCTTTTTGCAATTATTTTTATTTCAACGGTACCGGTTTCGACTATTTTATATAGTCATCCTCAGCCGAATCTATAATTTTTATTAGAAATTACTGAAATTAATTATAAAATTTAAATTGATGTCACAAAGAACAATACACGAAACATGTTAAAACTATGTAAAATTATGTTATGATAAAATAATTAAATAATTTATAATAAAATGGTTAAAATTTAAACACTAAAACATGCAGATGTATATAAACGATTACAATAAAAATGGTTGAACATAAACCGGTTTGAAAGGAGACGATATCATTGCAGAACAAGCAAGACGAAAATCAACTTAAAAACAGCCAATTCAAACACACAATAAAATATAAATTAAATATCCCTCAGACATTTTAATAACGGTATAAATTTCATTTCTAGCTGATCATTCAACATTACGTAGTTTTAATTTTTATTATAATTTTCGATTTCTAATGCTTCTAATAGATCTAATTGGAAACCTTTTTTACTTTTGTGGGTAAGTTTTATACTTCCGAAATCCATTTTGTGTACGGTTTTAATCATATGTTTATAAATATTAGAGTTTTCTTTACTTTTGTGTTCAGCTATTCCGTTTTCCAACCTTCGACTTGTCTGTCCCACGTATATGCTATTGCATTTATATAAATTAATAAAGTAAACTCCACATTCTTTTAGTTTATTGTATTTGTTAAAATGATAATTGGATAATAAATTTAGGATTGAATTTTTGTTAGAAAAGGTTAAATTTATATTGTATTCTATTAGTATCTTTTTAAGAGATAAAGTGATGTTGTTAAATGGAATTGATCTGTAAACTTTGTTATGTTTTTCCTTTTTGAATAGCAGATCCTGTTGTATTTTAATTTTATCTATCAATCTATTTATGTTTCTAATAGGATAATTATTGTGTTCGGCTAATTTCATAATGAAATCCAATTTTTTTTAATAATTTTCTTCGTATAAAGGATATGTAGAGAGTTTATTAATGAGATATCTGAAACTTGCCATTTTGCTCGAATAGGGATGATTCGAATCATATGGTATTATTGTAGAAATCGAAGAAGGTTTTCTATAGATATTAAATTGTATTGTGTTATCGATATTCCTTATATCAAGATTTATAAAGTTTAAAGTACTTTCTTTTTCTATTTCCAATGTAAATTTTAAATTATCTTGAAGTCGATTTATATACCCATAAAAATCATCTAATGTGGTCAGATCTCCTTCCCATACACAAAAAATGTCATCAACATATCTCAACCATTTAATTATGTGTTTATTGTATGGGTTTATGTTGTTTAATATATATTCATTTTCATAATGATCGAGAAATATATCAGCAAGAAGACCGGATAAGTGCATCCCTATAGGTAATCCGTCATTTATTTTATAATTTTTGTTAGAGGAGCAATAGTTCTGAGTAATAATGTGTTTTAGAATTTTATTTAAGTTATTGACATTTATATTGTTATCTATTTGATTTTCAATAATTTTAGATGTTAAATTTAAGGTTTGGTTTATGGGAACATTGGAATAAAGATTAACTACATCAAATGAAATTAAGTATCTTTCTTTTGGATTTATATCTTGTATTTCCTTAATAAATTGTTTAGTATTATTAATTGTATATTTTGGCTGAATGTTTAAGTTTTTGAAAATTTGAAGCATGAAATTAGCAAGTGCAAAGATGGGCATATTTTGTTTATGTAATTTAGGGGGGGCGTATAGCTTCGGAATTTTGGTGTTCATGTGTATGAATAATGTACCAAAAAAAGAGGATGAAACTATTTTACTATTGATTGAGGATCTATGTGTGAGAAATATTGAACTAAGGTATTTTTGCATGTATTTATAATTTCACGAGTTTTCTATTGAGTGATTCTAATGGATCCTTTTCAAGTTCAATATAATGGTTTTCTGATATAAATTGTTCAGTTTTTTATTATATGTATTTTTATCTAACATAATGACCCCGGCTCCTTTGTCAGCCCTTGTAAATATAGCATTGTTTTCTTTTAATTTATGTTTGATGTTTTTTAAAGTTTTCCATTGTTGAATTTGAATGAAGTTATGCTCTTTATTGTTTTTTTTCTTTTAAATAGTCGAAACCGGTACCGTTGAAATAAAATAATTGCAAGAAGAGAAGTTGTGTTTTACTTATTTAAACTGATATTAAATAGACTTGCAACATGGAAAATAATAATTATAATCTTCAGTTAATGTTTCGAATTACTGTGTTTTAGTGTATTCCGTTGTTAATTAATTTTGAATTATTTATTATAATTGTAGATTTATGTAAGTACTGTCCTGTATCGTTTTGTGCCCTTTTTTCAGATAACAGTATGAGTGAACCGAAGAAAAAATGCAGACAATACAGTGTTGAATATATTAATTTGGCTTTATTCCGTCAATAGGAAATAGTAGTTTACCTTTCTCTCTTCTATGCAATAAAACGATGTCAAACGATTCAATGAAAAATTTCCCAAGAATTGTTATTTGCTAAATGTTTGGAAACTGATACGAAAGGTGAAACATTATTTACTGAATTAAAAAGATTTCTTGATGTAAAAGCTATACCCTTGACTAATATCATCTCCATTGCTACTGATGGTGCTCCGGCAATGGTAAGATGACACCGAGGATTTCTGGCGTACTTAAAACAAGTCATACCGAATGTCATACCCAGTACATTGTGTTATTCATAGACATCATTTGGTGGCAAAAAACCTTAGTGGACGTTTGCATGAATCACTACATTATGTCATTAGAGCAGTTAATAAAATCAAAAGGAATGCCTTAAATGAAAGATTATTTGCTCAACTTTGTTTGGAAAATGATGATGACTATAATCGTTTACAACTTAACACAGAAGTACGATGGTTGTCTAAAGGTGCGTGTTTGAATCGCTTCTATTCGCTTTTTGATTCAGTGTTGATTCAATTCCTGGAGAGTAAAGAGAATGGTTTGCGTCATTATTTAATTATCTCGAAAAATTTCATCGCTTATATGACTTATTTATTTGCCAGATTCAACGAGACTAATTTGAAACTACAAGGTGGCACACTAAATTTAATCAAAATTAAAAGTGTAATATCTGCCTTTGTTGCAAAGCTTTTGCTATACAAACAAAGCTTGGGAAGAGGAGAATGTTCTCAGTTTCCAAATCTTTCAAAATTGCAAAATAGAGACGAAGATTTGCTTGCTTATTGTCAACACTTAACGGCACTCCATTCGGACCTTACTCAAAGATTTGAGACATTCTTCACTTGGATATTCCCGACTGGGTGTTGAACCCTTTTGTAAGTAGTCAAACTCAGAGCACAAATGCAGATGAGTACATGCCAGTACAGCAGCAAATTATTGAATTATCCACAAATGAGGAGCTGAAACCAATGTGTTAGTAAGGATACGAAAATTTCTGGTTACAAAAACAGATCCCAATTTTATATCCAGCATTATTAGGTTATTGCACAGAAGCTGTTGATTGCTTTTCCGTCTTCGTATTTGGTAGAACGTGGATTCAGTGCCGTTATGAGCCTCGTCACAATTTCCAGTCACAAACAGATTGGAAATTAGTAATCGGGGGAATTTGCGGTTGCTACTGACAAATATCGAGCCGGACATAAATAAACTCATAACATCCACATTAGGTTCATACAAGCCATTAATATTTTATTGTATTTTAGTATAAAAGTTATAATCAATAAATACTTCTTCAACAAAATGTTTACTTTATATTTTATTTTTACGTCACCATTTACCATTAAGACAACAAAGTTAAAGTCTTCATTTTTCTATTATGGTCGGCAAGGTTTGACAAAGAAAAGGGTTCTGTGGGCGAAAAGACTTTAGGAAACACTGAGCTAGAGTAATCCACCTCGACCGGTTGAATAACTATGTATATCTATAAAAAAGGCTATTGCAATGAAATTATAAATTAAATTTCATTTTGTTGGGTTTGAAAATAGGATATGAATCCACTGCAATTGAATTATGAAAAATCCTCAGTCATATTATACTTTACTTTCAAAACATCTAAATATAGAAAATTTTAATCTTGTACTTCAGTAACTGTCTTTTTTTTGACAGTGAATATTTCTTAAAGTCAGTGAAAGTAAGTGAAGTATTATATATCATCTTATAGGTAATACTTCAGGTTCAAAATGAAAAAAGAATCGGAATGATATATGATGAACCGTGCTAGATAAATTAAATAGATGCAAAATTATGTAATGTTAATTTTTTATCATTAAGAACAAAAGTTTAATTAAGTAAATAGACGTACTTATATATTGCTAAATGCGCTATACATATAGTTAAAGGTATAGACTATCATTATATAAAATCAGTACATGTATATGCAATACACCTTAAATATTACAAGACAATATAATTAACATTGCAACAATCTTAACAAAATCGAACACCGAATAATTTCTTGATTAAACATCCGAATAGTGATAATTAAACCAATAGAAACAATATATTCCTATACAACACGCCAATCATGTAGTAAGCCAGTTATCGCATAATTATACCATAAAGAAATCACTAATTCTTGTATTTTATCCACCTAAATTTGAGAAATTGACCACTGTGCGCCGATTGGATCGATGTTGTTTCCAACTAAAACGACGGAAGCTTTGATGATACTCTTTTTCGATCAGCGCGTATCTACAGTAACAAAATACAAACGATTGTCAAATCAATGTCAAATCATTTCTTGATGGTTTCAAAAATTGTATATTATTATTAATGAATGTTACGAATATACATGTTTAGTTCGTAGATAAATAATTGTATAAAACTGTACGTGAAGTGTCTTTTCGGCAAGAAAACGAAAAAACTAACATCAAGTACAATTTCATAGACAACTATTTCTTTAATTCTTTGCATCCATATCCTCAATTTGTTGAAGTTTGCTCTCGGAACGGAGTTTCAGAAGGAGTCGATGTGCTGTTTTTGATGTCGCTTACAGCAGCTTTGACCTTCGGCGATTGTCGATTCTAAGTATCGGTTTACAAAGATTTTGAAAGATACCGCTGGATGAAATTTGATCGATGTAATCGCCCACGATTCGTTTAGTCGTTGAAGGATTCTTGTGTTGGTGGCACAAAAAATGACAAACGTTACTGAAAACGAAGAAAACCGAAAAGAAAAGTTTAAACGTATTTTGTTTAATTGTTTATATAAAGTACTTACTTCATCTAGACTTTGTCGAACCGATATTTCAAGATAACCGAATTTATTACTTCGTTTTTAACCTTCCTCCGGCGTAACCATCCGACCGCTGATTGGATCTGTCTTGTTTCCAACTAAATCGACGGAAGCTTTGATGATACTCTTTTTCGATCAGCGCGTATCCATACTAACAAAATACAAGCGGATATCAAATCATTTCGTGACGGTTTCAAAAATTGTATATTATTAATAATAAATATTATGAGTATTCATTTTTAGTTCGTTGATAAATTATTGTATAAAACTGTACGTGAAATGCCTTTTCGATAAAAAAAAAACGAAAAAACATATCACGCATGATTTCATAGACAACTATTTCTTTAGTTCTTTGCATCCATATACTCAATTTGTTGAAGTTTGCTCCCGGAACGAAGTTTCAGAAGGAGTCGATGTACTGTTTTTGGTTGTGTTGGTGGCACCAAAAATGACAAACGTTTCTGAAGATGAAGAAAACTGAAAAAAAGTTAAATGTATAATGCACCACCAAATATTTTTCGATTTTCGTTGTAGTCTGTTATGAATTTCAAACGTGAACATTCGTCGAAAGAACATTTATCTGTAACCGAATACAGCCAGATGCAAGCGTCTGCCCATCTCAATAAACCTAATGTGGTATGTGTTGATCCTCAGAGCAACACTTCTTTATTGAATAGTTGTTACAACTGCATCATATATTACATCACATATAATGTATTATTGGCTGCCTAACACGGCCCCGCTACACCTAACTTGTGTACTTATTTTGATTACCAGCAAAAAGCCATGAAAAAGTGTAAGGGCCCATATGACATAATGAAATAAACAACTTTTATCTAACCCTGCTTTAAAATTGAATGAAATAATAAAAATTTCAGTCTGACAACGCTTATGTGTCAAATGAATTTAATCTGTCCATTGTAGTAATATTCATAGTAACATTCAAACCAAATCAATTACCTAACTGAGTTAATATTTCATTGCACCACTCGTGGTGTAAAATATGACGTTACAAAACGTCAAAATGACATGTTAAACCTGACATTTCTTAGCGGTGTTAGATAAAATGTTGTACTTAACACAATTTATAAAACTAGTTCGCTTCGCTCGCTCCTTTTGACAAATATTGCGTTCATTAAACAAAATTACCTTTTCATAACTGGTTACGTAAATAACTATCACACTCGTTTTCTCGCAAATAACCGATGTTATATTGTATGCACTTAATTTAGTTCTATTGCATTTACTTATTTTTTAATTTTTATTACATTTTTATATCTTAATTATATTATTAAAACGAAACGTATGAATTTGGATCTATATACTTTAAAAAATGATAACATGATAAGTTATATTTCATTTCCTATTATTATTTTGTCCTTTCTTGGATAATTCCTAAAGAAAGAATTTATATTTTTACGTTGTCGTAAAAGTTATCATGAGATGTAATAGCACGATCTCGCTAAAACTCGTATGCCCATAACAAATCCTTTGAAGGCGGCCCTAAAATAAAAATTAGGAAATTATTACAATATTTCGACGAGGGAATTTCAAATTTTCCTTCTTTACTGTATGAAATATAAAAAAAATTGTTAAGAAAAAGAGTTCGTTTAAAATTTATCTGTGCTTCTTCTAAGCCCTTTTAAAAATGCTTCTTAATAATTTGAAATTCGTTTATCGCAGCTGTAAAGCAACCTTAACTAATAGATACCTCATTGCGTTTCTTTTCCCACTTACGTTTTTTCCCTATCCGCAGGTTGCAGACGATGAATCTGTATACAGGGTGATTCACATAAGAACCGACAGAGCAGGGGCTTGTAATGGATGAAAATTAAAATGATTTAACGCGATTCTATTTAATAAATCGCACTGAGCGACGCGACACCCGAGCCGCATACCATCGTGCGATTTTATTTAATAAACTGCAGTTAAACTACAACAATCCAAAGATATACAATAAATTTGTCTGGTAGCCATCTAAAAATCTCTAAAAATCGATGGAAGTGACGTGGATGTTATAATAATTTCGTTGGTA
Source organism: Onthophagus sagittarius (assembly GCA_036711965.1). Lineage (NCBI taxonomy): Eukaryota > Metazoa > Arthropoda > Insecta > Coleoptera > Scarabaeidae > Onthophagus > Onthophagus sagittarius. The sequence goes on along the minus strand of JASERS010000005.1, from coordinate 19,675,288 downwards.
TGTGACGAAAAACAAGCAACTAAAGCAAGCAAAGAAAAGACGAAAAGTAGGGTTGTATAGCATATCTAATTCCTGTTATGACGAAAGGGAACATCACACACTTTTGCCACGCCTTAAAATGGCTTCTAAAAGGTTTAATACATATTTTAGAATCTCTGAACACAGATTCGATGAGTTATTGCATATTATGCAGTCCCTTTCAAAAGGCAGGACACACAATTTCGAAAAGTAATAGGGGTAGAAGAAATACTTATGGTTACGATCAGGTGCTCATTCAAGACTATCGCTGAATCATTTCATTTGGGATACACAACCGTACAAGAAATCGTACATATAACATGTGCTGCCTTGTGAAAAGTATTATACAAGACTGTAATGCCCATACCAGATGAAGGCAAATGGAAGAAAATTGGAAGAAAAAAGTATTTTCGAAAAAACGGGAATATCCCAACTGTATAGGTACCATTAGACGGGAAGCACGTACAAGTTACCTCACCATCAAAAAGTGACACGCTATAATTTGATTATAAGAAGTATTTTTCTTCTATAGTACTTCTCGCTTTAGTTGATGCGGGTTATAAATTTATATATGTAAATGTTGGCGATCTTGAAAAAATAGCGACGAATAGCAGGGGTCTTTGCACGGTCAGATTTAGCAAATACTTTGAATATACTGGGACCAAAAGAATTACCAACAAGAATTCGATTGTCTCACGTAATTGTTGGCGACGAAGTGTTTCCATTAAAAACATATTTAATGATACCTTATCCAGGGACACAATTAAATGATGAAACTAAAACAGTATATTGCTATAAGTATAGCAGAGCACGAAGAGTTCCAGCATTCGGCATATTGTGCTAAAAATTTGTCCATTTTGATTAGACTTGTTGTGACTTGTCGCGCGACGTGGTTGCCGAATTGGTCAAATTTGCAGTGTAGTTCGTGGCGTGTATCGTCGCTGTCGCGTAATGCGTTCTATATGATTGGATTCCATATAAACAATACTTTGTCTCGTCGTGTCGCATCGTGTCGCGCCGCGTAGTGCGATCCTATCTTTATAGTAAGTAATAGCCCCTCCAAGGTGAATTTACATACATTGGTAAGTGTATCTACGTTATTAATCAGTAGCAAGTTGAGATCAATTGAACCACCTCAGAGGGTTGATGAAGAGTGATTGTTTTGAATTTAATAAAATTTCACTATTTGAACTTGATCACGAATAATCACAATTCAAATCTCTCGATCAGGTTGAATAAAACTCGTCAACAAAACTCGATGACAAAAGACAATTTATTTTAAAAACAAGCACACTTATAAAATTATGACAAAAAAAAGTTTTCCATGAATACATGATCGAAAAAAGTAAAAAAAATTTGCGGGGTGTGACCTTTGAATTAGAAAAATGAAATTAATTTTCTTTTGTGCGTGTGAGCACTGAATAAGAATTTTTGAATTCTTCGCGCGTGCGGGCGCGTTCGGAACAGTGATGGTACCATAAATGTTCACGGATTTTTCGCCTTTTGACGAATTTGATACACTTTACCTCATTTCATGCAAAATTTAATTTTTGATGTTACTTATAATTATTGAAAATTCCGTAGTCAGCTATGAAACCATGCCATTTGCATAAAGAAATCAAATAACGACAGAGTTGAAACAAGTTTTAGAATTAAATTTCACATTAAATGAGCTAATTTGGTATCAATTTCATCAAAAGGTGAAAATAATCTATCAAGATTTATGGTACCGTCACCGTTAATTAACCCTTTAAGATGGTTTAATTGATTTTAAATTGCTACCAATTAAAACCCGTAGTACGTTCGAACTTACTATAGAGATAAGTTGTGTTAAATCATTTTAATCTTTTGTTATCTACATGTCCCTGCTCTGTGTTGGTTCTTATGTGAATCACCCTGTACAGTGTGTACATAAAGTATGGAATCTATAAATGTAACAAAAAATGTGGATCCTATACAGGTGTCTCACGTAACTGGTTCATTAGAACTTTTTTGAGTTCCACTAATCGTAGAGGCTTGAAAGTTTGATAGCATGGGTTGTACATTCCGATCTTTTAATAAAAATATTTTCAAGATGACCACCACTTCCAGTCTAACGGAAGTAGACCTCGATTTCGTTATTTTAAATGGAATGCTATTCCATTCAGTTCCATTGAGTTCCATGGCATTAGTACATCATTCAATTATACGTAAAAAAATATGTTGACTTTGATAGAAGTTGTTGGTCCCTAGCGGTTTTTGTCTTCGAGTTATTTTAATTGTTTTTTGGCAAATATCACCATGCTGTTTAAAGGCCCATATCCTAGCCAACGTTAATTCAAAAACATTCTGCATTTGCACGATAACTCTTCGTATGATGTCAAATAGATTATCACTTGTTGTAGCAATGTATCTTATACAGGATTGTCAGAAATTGAATTACTGTTTCCCTGTATTCAATTGCGAGAAAGTCAAAAATTTTAAATGGAAATCCCCATATATTTTAGCCTCTCAGAAAGGGAATAAAAATGCTAACTTGGGCATTGCATGGTAATTTTGGAACACTTGTATTTCAAATTTATCTCAAAAAATTGCATGTTAAGAAATAGAACATAGATGCCCAGATCTTTTTTTCCTAAGAATATCTCCCGAATTTTTATCGAATTGATTCCACAAGCAGACGAACACAGCCAATTCTTTAATCAATTCTTTAGTTCTATTCTATTCAGATAAAGGATATTTAAAAGCTCTATTTTAAAAAAATATAAAACTAGCAAGTTCGTGAGATAAAGGGTAATTAGAATCATAGGGAATAACTGTGGTAATAGTTGTAGGTTTTCTATAAATATCAAAATCAATTTCGTTTTCGAGATTACTTAATTTAAGGACAAAAAAGTTTATAGATTTATTATTTTCCATTTCAGCAGTGAATTTAAAATTATTGTGTAAATCATTAAGGTATGTATGAAACTGATCTAATTCTTCCAAATCACCTTCCCAAAATATATCGACATATGTTACAGCCATTTAAAAATATATTTATTAAAGGTGTTAATGTCGTTAATTATGAAAGTAGTTTCAACGTGATTAACGAAAAAGTCCGACAATAGGCCAGATAAAGGTATACCCATGGGTAACCCATCACTTACTTTGTAATTGCTATTGTTGAAGGTGCAAAAAACTTGAGTGACAATATGTCTTCATATTCTATTAAAATCTTTTATGTGTTTTAAATTATCAAAATGTAATTTAAAAAGGTCCGAGACAAGATCCAAAGTGAAATCGATGATTAATATTTTTTTTGTCTAGATTTATATTTTGAATTTCATTAAAAAATTGCATTAAGTTAGAAATTGAAAAAGATGAATTAAAATTTAATTTTTGAAAAATATCGAGCATAAAATTTGTAAATTTTGAAGTGGGTGAATTGCCAAAAGAGACAGTGGGTCTAATAGGCGTATTTTCTTTATGAAGTTTCGGTACAGCATAAAGTCTGGGAATTTTGGGGTTCATGTGGCTGTAAAGTGTGCCAAAAAAATTGGGAAGATATTATTATATAATTATTACCACACATCAGCTCTTCAAACAAAATACACTCTTCAACGTATTTACATTTTAAAAACTAAAATAAATTCAATTTTCGAATTCCCGCATCATAACATGTTTTTCTTACAAAAAATTTTTATAACCAGCGTTCATCCATCCATCTTGTTTTCGTCGTGGTTGGTTATTGTCGTGTCGTAGATATTTTAGATTATTTTATTTAATGTGACTTATTTATTTAACAAAAATTACGCAATTAACATGATCTTGTGCTCAAATTTCAACAAGTGATAGAGATTTTATTGACCGCAAGTTTAATTGTTCTATTTAAGTTTTTAATTTATTTTGTTTTAAATTTATTGATTTAAAAAGTGATTTTCACACATGTAGATTCGGCTGATGATGACTAATTATTTATAGCCGAAACCGGTTCCGAGGAAATTTATAATAAAAAGCAAGAAAGAAGTATTTATTCGTTTTATTGAAGTTTTATAAAACTACTAGTTAAATAAGATATTTCATTTGTTTATGAGTTAAAAAGCAATTGACAAAAAAATGGTTGATTATACCAAAGAAGTTTATTCTATATTACTAATTGAGTTTTTTATGTTCGATTTATTTTTATTCTACATAATATTGACAAAAATGTTTTAAACATAAGGATTTTTTGCACCATGCACATGTTATGACCGCTCTATCCCAACAGATATCACACGTTGGCTTTTCATTCGAAAAGCAAAGTTCCACGGAATTTTCAAAATGGTCTGGTCTCTCCTTTATAGCCACTTGCAAACCATGTGTATTTAAAAACATTTATAAAGCGGGGGAAGACAAATTTTAATGCGTTAGCGATTGAAATTTTATTATGTTATCCCTCTGATGTAAATTGACATGATACTGGTAAAGAATAATTTAATCAGAGAATCTTCTAATAGAATTTTTGCATATTCTAAAAACAAATACATCTAGAGGTTGTATTTGTATCTGTTGTCCCTGCAGGTATAGATAAATGTTTAAAATCAGTATCTGACGGAGATATTTGATAGAGGTTTGTTATTATTCTTTCATTATTTTAACATACTTGTCTTGTATATTTTAATGAAGGAAAATTAATTAAAGAATATTTTTTTTGTCAATTACTTTTTAATTTATAAATAAATAAAATATTTGTATAGTAGTTTTATAAATAATTAATTTTTAAAATACTATACTTCAATATGATCGCAATTTTCATATTAGAGATACAAATAAAAAACTACTCCTAATTTGTAACCATTTATAAACATTTTCAAAAATTTTTACTTCAAATATAAAACAGTATTGGCATTTCGCCGTAATCGTCAAGTGACGCCCGGTATAGAATCTGATTTTAAGGGGTGGTTAGCCCCAACCAACTCTAAATGATGTAGTATGCCTTATTACTTAACATTAAACATTTTATTGTGCGACTAACTTACAGTTTTGCTTAAGTATTTTCAAAATATCTGACATTTAATCACATCATTGTTACGAAGCGAGAAGATTGATTTACGGGGAATGGGAAAAAGCCCTTAACTAACGTTTGTGAACATACTAGAAGTATACTTAGTATCAAATTTGCATAGCACTTTCCGTTTTCGAAATATAAGCAAAAGTGTAGTTTTCCCCGAACTTTCAACCCCCATAACTCGGCTCAGGGGCTTTTAACGCACGTAGTGAGACACAGTTGTAACACTTCTCTTGTGAGAATGTAACGTATAACGCATAAATCTAAGAAAAATTGGAACCCTTTATTTAAAAATATCAACTTAAGCATGGTATCCCAATTTTCTGTCGTTAAAATTGTTTGATTTTGCCAAACATTTTAACGTTTTAAGTTTAAAAAAATCAAACGTATCTTTCAATTATACAAACAATAAAAAATAACAATACCAAATAATAAGACTAGGCTAAAAATAAATCACAACTTTTTTATATTTACAAATATCAAAATAAGTTAACACATACGTATGTTGATGGTGCGTGTTCAGTTTTTCCCAAGTATAACCAACTGTCATCAAAGCACGGTAAAAATTGCGCACCACTGCGCTCCTTCAAAACCTTTATAGGGGGACGTTCAAGAAAATTTTGAAATGCGCGTGTGTCTACTTCCACTTTATTGGCCGGTTTCTCGATCGATAACTCGAGCGAAATCCGTCAATTGGGTTTCTGAAAGGGCCAATAGGAGATATCGGACAGATATCGAACCGATAACTATATCGCATGCGACAAGTACCTATATCGACTCGATAAGATGATAAGATGATTAACGACAGTGACGTATGTCAAAAGTGATAGTTTCTATTCTCTAAAACGTATTTACATAAATATTTACGTAATTAAATATTGTGCATTATTTTGAAATTTTAAAAAGGAGATTTCCTTGCCTATCGATGAGAATGCGATTAAAACGTAGGACGATTTACTTTTACATCTATTTCTGCATGTGTAGTTTTATACAATATCTGCATTGGAAATGTTGCCATATTTGAAGAAGGAATTGGGGAAAATATTAATGAATCTCTTTATTTGAATTGAAGGAACTTGTTGGGATTTTACTAATTACTGGACATTTCCGGGTATTACTCAAAAACAAGAACTATCTGTGGGAGGAAATGTTTCTTAATAAATTCATGGGCATTTTATGGTTTCTGCGTTTTGATTGCTTTCTAACACAGGAAGAAACAAAAAATCCTGGAAGGACGATAAAATTTGGCAAAAATATAATTATATGTATTAGGTAAAATTCGAACATCTTCTCAAAGAATTGTATATCAAACGAATTCAGGTCGATTTTATTAATTTCAAGTTCATCCAAACACCCATATTTTAAAAATTCTAGACATTATCCAAACTCCTAATGGATCATCATCCATTATGATAATAGCTATTTTGTCTATTTTATCATGGTGAGAACCGAATTAGAACATCTTTATTCGTTTTGAGATAAAGATTATTTAAGTTAACCTATTTTTTTTTGATTTTTTTGAAATTAATAATCTTGTTTTAAAAAATCACGAAAAATCGAGCTTTTAAGATATCTTAATGAATTATTCATGATTTATAGAGGAAAGTGTCTACTTTCTCGTGATGAAGTCGGATCTTGAAAATATTTATTCGTTTTTGAGATATAAATCATTAAATTCAACGCGAACATTTATGGCTATCTAAGTTAATTAAAAAACACCAACAATCGAATTCTTGAGATATTTTAATGATTCATTCAAAATTTATAGAAGTAAGTGTTTATTTTGTCATGGTAAGAACCAAATTAGAAAATCTTTATTCATTTTTGAAATAAAGATTATTGAAGTTGACCCAATTTTTTATGATTTTTTGAAATTAATAATACATTCAATAGTTCTCTGTGTAATTGAGCCTTTAAAATGTTTTCTTATTTGTTAATTATGTTCTTTTACTTTGTGTGTTTTTAAAGAATTAGTAAAGGTTTTAGATATAAAGCAATTACAATCATGTGCTTATCACCATGATGTTTTGGGATCTTTGAAGAACACATAAATATTTGGACACGTATTTGCGAATTAAAACATCTAAATTTCAAGATACTTGGAGTGCCTGGGTTCCGTTTTGGGCATTCACAGTAATAACGCAGTCCATTCAGAAACAAAATATACATCATTTGAATTAGTATTTGAAAGAACATGTAATTTGTCAACTAGTTTGTAGGGTATTATTAAGAGGGTATTATTAAAAAACGCAACTACCAACAAATTAAAAGCTATTTATAAGGGTCCATTCAAAGTTATCAAAGATGAAGGTCCTAACATCGTCATAAAAATTGACAATTAATTGGTGACTGTGCATAAAAACCAAGTGGAAAAATTCATTGTATAGCAAAAAAGAGTTATATGTAGTATTAAGGAAATCTTAATTATAATAATTTGTAAGGAAACGACGATATGTAGTGGAATAAATAAAATTGACAATTGATGAAAAATAAATACAGGTTAAATAAAATAGCGTAAGTAGCATTAAGTAAAAAAGGTTAACTTAAACTTAGCGGTTTATGAACTGAGCATTTTGGTTAATGGCCGATTGCTTTATTGATGAGCACGCAAAGTAATCATTACAATATTGTAAAGTAATACTGCAAGTCAGTACAATTTTACTAAGCAAAAAAGTTAGATGCATAGCTGTTCTTCATGGTTTTCATTAATTATAAACCTTAACAATACATAATAATAATAATGTTTATTAACCCAATCGAACATACAGTATAACCCAAAAGAAACTTAATTAAAATGTTATGGGTTAAAGACGGCCAAGTCAGCATTCCCAACGGTCTGCTGTTTTTATTGGTCCTCTCTGTTACGCTATTATAGTATTATTTATTTAATTATAACAAAGATATATGTACACATGCTTCTATATATGTATATATACATATATGTATACATGTTTCGAGTTGATTTCTTATATACGTATACAAGTACTTTTAATTATTTTATTTCCATAACAATTAAGTAATCTTTCGATTACATAATTGTTATAATTCATTAATTTCAATATTATTAAACTTATAGTTATTTCTGAAGAGGACGATTAGCCGAAACTAGTCAGATAATATTTTAAAATAAAGAACCAGTTAAAGCACAAAATAAAGTTTTTTATATTTAATTCATTACACGTTACTGGTAAAATGGATATTCAAACTAAGTTTAATCAATTACAAAAAGAGCCTAAGGTGGACCGAACAGATGGAAGATTTGGTGTCTCGAGGAAACACATCCCTCAATATAATCGTAATGACCTCGAATGCCAGGTGGGGTGGGGTCACGTCCGTTCTACTTAAATTGCACCAGGCGATGGTGTTGCCCATTCTAGATTACGGAGCGGTGGTGTATTCGTCAGCCAAGGATTCTCTCTTGAGGAAGTTGGACGTCGTGCATCACCTGGGCCTCCTTTTCGCTATTGGCGCTTACCGGCAACGCCCACACGAAATCTCCTCGGCGAGGCAGGTACCCCATCCTTGTGGAAAAGAAGGGAACGAATGTTGCTCCCGTATGCCTTGAGAATTAACGCTCGAACAAACCATCCTGTTCGCGAATGTTTATTCCAACAATCTCTGCCGTATTCCCTGCGGCCAAGCATTACACTCCTCGATCGGATCGACTGGGTTTTACCGGTAGTAAGACCTCCCGCGACAAAAGAGGGCGAGCCCTGGCTGGCGGACGCCGCCCCTGCGGTTATCGCGCCGGTCCATTTAGAAACCCTTGCTGTTCCCGTGCTCGAGCAAATCGTTCGACAGATCAAGGAGAGGTAGCAAAATGCTACCTCTCCACAGACAGTCAAGCCTGGCCTCAACATCGTCCCATTTATTAAAAGGTACGTACATGGAGTCGCACGTTATACCGAATGCCCACTGAGTTTTTTAGCATCTCGATGGATGCTCGCCTTCACCAGTTGTCACATCTCACTTTCTAGGGGGGGTAGCAGATGTGGGGTGTAACGTACGATAGGGTGTTGAATGCAAAAAGCCTTCTACAAATGTAGGTACACTTAACTTTATTTGCTCTTAACAATACACTCAAACTGATGATTAAGTGTTTACAATTACTGATGTTTACAATTATAATTACTTCTATAATAGCACTACTCCCTAATAGTAGGCGACCACGTGTTTTATGGACTCGCGGCGATCCCTCCTAGACAGTCCTTGAGCCAATTAGAGTATTCCACGCTTGAGCATTGATGACCGCTGTATACTTTGCGACAATATGAATGATATGAACAATAATGGTAATACCAATAATAATGGTACTATGAATGATATGAATAATAATAGTAATATGAATGATATTGATATTGATAATAATGATATTAATAATAAATATGAATAATATGTCCCCAGGTAGCGGATAGGGAAACACTCGCTTACGTTCCAGACTTCTACAGTCTGTATTTTTGTCAGGACCTGCACGGCACCGGCTTGTTTTCGTCTCTTGTTGTTTCGTCCTCCTATCGTTTTTTGCGATCGGCACATATTTTAGAAGCGTGGTGGAGGAGGCTGATGTGAGCTTGCTCTGCCGAGGGACTGGGGTAGGTTTCTTTAACCGAGGGTACACCCGTTCCCAATCATACTCATCCCGTTCCTTTCTACACGATGTGCTGGTGAACCCAAAAGAATGGACAATATCATGCGAACTATTCCAGAGGTGCCCGCTCCTCAAAAGACGGGCAAAATGACGAAGCTGGAAAAGCAGGTTATTCCCCGGTTCCTCGTCGTCAAAGCTTTGAATGGTTTGTCGTTTGATAAACTAAGCCCCTTTGTTTTACAGAGAGTATTGTTCGGAATGAATGGTGATTTCAAATCCATAAAGAAAACTCGAGAAGGTTTTCTGATCGAAACCGTCTCTGGTGGTCTTGGTGATATTCCTGTTGAGGTTAATCCTCATAAAGCCTTGAATACGTCGCAAGCCATTGTGTATTGTCCGGATCTGTTAAATTGCTCCTTGGAAGGGATTCAGGCTGAATTGAAATCTCACAGAGTGATTGATGTGAGGATATGTCTTGTTTCTGTTGTTGTGATAAAAAGCGAAGTAAGGCACAAATCTTTCGGGAAATACGTTTAAAAGAAGCTAACAATTCACAGAAACCGTTTCCGGTTACATCAATACATTTTGTTCCGTTAATTAGCAGAAAGCTTAGAATTAGGTGTACGTAAAACGAAATAATATGTAGATTATACGGAATAATAAATAAACCGCTGACATTGATAAACACTCTCACATAAAAATAGTTTACATCAAATAGTTCATTATTTTCAGGATTTGTCTCTGTGGGTTTTCTGCGTCATATTTAATATTGGTTTTCATCAGATTTCCCTCTTTTTATAAAGAAACTTATACTTTTAGTTTACGTTTCCTCAGAATTCTTGTTTTTCTTTTTTCATATCCACACATATCTATAACGTTGAACGTCATCTTAAAACGGCTAGACTGTTTTAGTCTGTCTTTGTCATCGCAGTGTGTACCCGGAACAGACCCCGACCCCTCGCCATCGCAGTATGGGCCTGTAATATCGTAGGCTCCGACTTGTTGCGACTACATCAAAAACAATACTAATTGTGGGGGGAAAAACTTTGCAGGAGACGGTAAAAGCTCCCTAAGTGGTTTTCTCGAGCCAGTAACTCAATTATAAATTGCGCCGGGAGTTTCGGAAATTGCGTTACGTCGGCGGTGATTTTTTTCGAGAGAGGGCTTTGATATGGTATAGGGTTAATTGGAGGTAATGCAGTTTCGTGTTTTTGACAAACAATTTTTTTCTCTTTCGTTTCAATATAATGTAAATCTAGTTCGTTAGCTAAGATCATTCATTCTATTCACACATTTTTCCCGAAAGAAGTTATACTTAAGAAGTTTTGTACATTACTCCATTATTTTTGTTTGTGTTACGTACGTCGTCGTTTCAAATTAATTCTAAACCACTATTTAAGTTCTTTTCCTAGTTTGTATTATTTCATAGTGTTTTAATCATAGTGTTAAGTTTCTTTAAAATTATAAGTGTGTTTTATTATTGTTGTGCCTACCTATTATCTACTTTTCGTCATTGTTATTCTTAATTCAATTTAGTTATTTGTTATAAAAGTTATCTGGCTTTAAATTTCATTTTATTTGATTGTTGATTTATTTTTAAAATGTCTCCCAAACGCGATTATACTATTCTTTTCGCAATTCTAAGAGGCTCTTGTCAAAGTATTGTAGAAGCCAAACTATTACCTATAGCTGATAATTTAATATTCAGTGCTTCTCAATCTCTATACGGAATTTCTAATTGGTACAATAGAAGAAATATTTTGCTAGTGTTGCATCGAGAGTCTGGATATTTAAGAAGTTTGTTTGCTAATCAAATACAAACTCTACACTGAACCAAAAATAGCAGTTAAATTAACTAAATATTAATTAAAAAAACTAAAGTTCGTCGTCAAAAATTAGTTATCTAAGCTAGCAAATGCAGCTAATTGAAATTAGTTGATGTCAAACTAGCAAATTCAACTAATTATTTTTGTTAAAATGGTTGCTTCAACGTAAATTGATAGATATTTTATAGAAAAGTAAAGTTGATTAATAGTTGATTTAGAGTTAATTAATTAATGATTTAAATAATGATTTTTCGATAAAAAATATGGATCCAATAACTGTCGCTCAGATATCTATTCGTTATTATAACGTGCGAGAAGCCTGGCATAATGGTACTAACATTGTACGTTGCCGTAAAGAGAAGAAAATCTCTATCAAATCCCTAATGAAAGGGCACGTTGCCATTACAAAAAATCAATCGTGATTCGTTGCTCATTTGTTTTCTGAATTAAAAAATCATTTGAATGCTGTCTTAGTATGGCAAATAAAATACCAAACAACTTTTGTACCAAAAGTTTTTTATAATGTGGATATTTGGTGAGTCTGTGCCCCTGTATAGAAACTACCCTTAAAATTAGCTAACTAATTAACTATCCTTAGAATCACCGCCTGAAGTTTGGGATCGTCTTTAAGGTACAGGGTACAATAACATTGCTTTTGACTAATTTTATAAATCAAAATTACGTTTCAATAATCGGAGAATCCATAGAGGTCAAAATGGCCCTCCGGATCGAGTGCAAATACATTTAAAGCTGAAGTTGGCACACGCGCACATCAAAATTCTCTGAGTGTCCCCCTATAAAGGTTTTGAAGGACTGCAGTAGTGCGCATTTTCACCGCGCCCTGGCCACAGACGGTTATACTTGGCGAATACTGAACAAGTACCATCAACGTACGCAAGTGTTCATTTCTTTTTATATATGATTATAAAAAAGTTGTGATTTATTTCTAATCTAGTTTTATGATTTGGAATTATTTATTTTTGTTTGTTGTTTGTACAATTGAAAGAAACATTGGGTGTAGGGCTCGCAAATTCGATTAACCGTTTCTTTTACAAATTTTAATTTATTGTTGAGTTTCTTTCTCTTTTCCATCTTTTGTATTCAATGGAAAAACTTTTATTTGGTTTTGTACTTTATTATTAAAGAATGGTGAATAGATTTTAGTTCTACCGGTTTCGATCCCGATTAGATCATCTTCAGGAACCGGTAGGAACACGTCTAAATCTGGTTTCAGAGTAGTACATTAATATCTTTTCAAAAAACTATTATAAAAAACGCGCATTACGCTCAAATACGTGTTTGAGTACATGTCATAATTTCATTTTAATAATAATTAAACAACTAACAACAAACAATAGTTTTTTGAAAAGTTATTAATGTACTACTCTGAAAGCAGATTTAGACATGTGCTAATGGTTCCTGAAGGTGATCTAATCTGGATCGAAACCGGTAGAACTAAAATCTATTCAGCATTCTTAATAATAAAGTACAAAACCAAATAAACGTCTTTCAAATGAAATTTTATTTTAACCGAAAGCCGGTGTTAAATTTCTAAACAGTTCGAAAAATACAAACAATTTTAACGACATAAAAATGCGATATCATACCTAAGTTGACATTTTTAAATAAGGGGTTCCTACTTTTTGTTAGATTTATGGGTTATACGTTATATTCTCAGTATTTTTCATGTAGCACATTTTATGTTCATATTGAGATGTTTTCGAAAAAAATGGTGTTCGTCTGCGCACAAAAATCAATTCGATAAAAGTTCAGGAGATATTACAACATATACTTAAAACTAATTCGAAATATGTAAAAACATCAACACCAATAATACAATTAAAATATTAATAGAACCAAGTAACAATATAAAAATATCGCACGATCAATAAAATTGTTGTTAATAAAGTTCCAAAGTTCTTACGGTTCTTACTTATTTTCGATTACATAACAAAAAGTGGCAGTGAGTTTTCTCACCACCTACATAGAGACATTTTGCTGAACCAACTAAACTGTGCTAATTTCAGCAACTGCTCCTTTGTTTTCAATTATCGCTTCAATGGGAGTAGTGGAATTATAATAAGTTAGGAATAGTCTTTTGTAAACCTTAGAATGAAAACAATTAATATAATAAGAAATAATTTTAATAAAGTTTTTTAAAAACAAGTTTTCCTAACATCGATAGAAAACTAATGAGGTCCGTGAAGTTGGCGGGACACTAAAAGCACTAACGATGCAACATATCTTATTCGTTAGTGTTCTTTAGTGCCTCCAAGAAATCTTCAGCGGAACATCCCATTCGGGAGATATTTTAATTTTTCAGTGGCCTGCCAATTTCACACCTCATGAAAAGCACTAACGACGAGACCGGTGTCATTCGATAGACTTTCATAACACTATGTTAGTGCCGTCAATAAAAATTCAGCGAAACACTCCGTTTCTGAAATAAATATTTTTTTACTGTTTTTGTCACACTTGAAGCACTAACGTCGAAATTATAGTAAATCATTAGAGCTTGGCTAGCAGTTGACATTCGAATTAAAAAATATATTCATGCATCGTTTCTGAGATAGCCTATAATAACACATAAATTTGCTCTGCCTGTACATAAAGTGTGGAAGCAATTCGGAGGATACTCTTAAAAAAACAGAATCGAACATTGCGGATTAATTATGTTGCGATAGTAGCGAGAGAAGTTATATGTTATATGTTATACTTTTAAACGCGCATTTTGAGATAATGTTGAAATGTATAGGTGACCCAAAATTGAGATACAATGCCAAAGGAAACATTCTTAAATATAGCGCCATTTTTTTAAAATAAAAAATGTGGCTTCCAGTAAACTTCCAGTACTCGACTGAAAACCACCTGAAAACCAATCGATTGAAAAAGAACTTCAATTTTAAATTTCAGTAATGTGCAGTAAAGTGTTTCAGTAATGTAAATTTCAGCTGTTACCGATTATCATTATTAGATGGAATTGATAACGGAAAACCTATGATCGCAGCAATCAACTAGATATTGTAGAATCCAAACCCATTTTTAGTTGTAACTTTGTTATGCTGAATCCTATAATTTTGATTTTCTTTGAAAATTCAGCAGGATCAAAGAAAACTGATTATTTCAAAAATGGGGGACTAGCCAAAAATCCCGGTTTTCTCGCTCAGTTTTTATTTTTTCATTCAAACGAAGGAGGGTTATCATAGTGAATTATTGTTCTCTTTATTACTGTACTATTTTATTATTACGATTCCTTAGGCGATTACATTTGACGAATACAGGACGTTTAAATTTAATTCAGAACAGTATTTACATTACATGTAATTTCCTATTTACATTTTTAGATGATTATCTTCTTTATTATTAGATATGGCGAAAAATTGAAAGCACCATATTAAAGTTTGATCCTTTCTCTATCTCAGAGCTGAGATAGATCACTAAATACCAGATTCAAGAAATATTTAAACTTTTTTTCTATATTTAGATATTAAATGTATTATATATATATATATATATATATATATTAAATATTCATACTTTTTTTACGTATTTAATTAATAAATTAAATTATAATTTATTATTTTATTATTTTAATTATTTTAAATTATAATTAATAAATTAAATAATAAATTAGTCATTCTGTATAATTTTTTTCTTACATATATACTTCGAATGTAGTGCGAGAAAGTAAAAAATGGTGGATTAAAATAAAAAGTAATAGTAAATTTTGTTGATATCTAATATTACCTTAAAAATATTACTATTTATTTTAAACATTAATCATCACAATAAAAATTATTACATCTCAGTAATAAACATGATACATACTCGCGCATATAAGATGGGCGAGAATTAAAATATTAATTAATATATTAATTTAATTTAAATATTTATTTGAATTTTATACACTAACTATAAAAGTTAATTAATTATTCCCATTTTTATGTAAAAGTGGAAGTTTTTTATCATCATAAAATTCCATCTTTGACAATTAAAGTCTGGATGTCATAAGACGAAATTAACGCAAGAAGTTTGTTAACCGCTGCCGGTAAAGTGGTCTTTCTGAGCAATGTGCAAGAGAAGTTGACTAAGATAAAATGTTTGTTATGTTAAATTTGAGCAATATGCTAGATTTTATTAATGTAGGATATAAAAGCAAAGTGCATATTTTTAAATCATAGGATTATCAAAACATTTTCGAACTAAATACCTCCACCAACCCTGATACAAAATACAGCCCTTTTCTAACATTGGACCATATGGTCCAACGGAATTTCTCTAATAAGAGTTTCAATTTGTTTTAAACAGTCTAAATTGTTATTTAAAATTTTCAGATTTAGAATATTCATTTTCATTACATTTACATATTTTATTCATTTTCAAATTTTCACACCTTTTGTCCTCGACTTCTTGGCGGCTATGGTTGCGGACCACATCTACCAATCCATTTTTTCTAAAAATTGTATTCTTAAATAACGTATTTAAATAATTTTTAATTAAAATGGTGGAATGTTTGTTTTCGTTTTTCTAAATCCACGTGGTGCAGATATTTAAATAATCAATTTTCTAGCATTTCCAAATACCGATGTTAATATCGGTATTTTCAATCACTCCGTCCAATAATGTGGATTATTGGATAGATAGTGGATAGAAGATATTTTTCTTAACACATTACCGTGTTCCATTGCATTCGTTATTGCAACAATCGAGCCCATATCATGTTCGTGTAAGCTTTTTTCCTTTCCTTTATTTTCACCATTGCCCGTTTCCGAACATTTTTACAACAAATTGCCTTAAAACTGCATTATAACTAATGTTCCCAAATCATTAGCACTGCTCTATAAACATTTTATGTTGTAATGTAAACGTGATTAATTAGTATTTTACAATAGGCGAAAGCTGTCAAAAGATAATTGTTAGTTTTATTTACTCTGATCAAAAACTTAGTTTTTCTTTCATATCCTAAATTAAAAAAATCGGCATATCGCTATAATTTAACATAGCAAACATTTTATCCAAATCAACTTTTAACAACGGTTTTATGACATCCAGACTTTAATTGCAAAAGATAGAATTTGAATTCAAAAATTTATCGTCAATTATACCTTATAGGGACACAATTCGGGGACACACTGTATACATTTCGAACTATAAGCCTGTCTTAAATTTCGATAATGAACTACATAATTTTTTTTGTTAAGTAAATTCTTATTATAATATATTAATAAGATAATAATAACTATATTAAGCGTTTACCGCTCTTGCAGTTAGGTGGGATGACATGTTCTGCGAAGAAAGGAAGGTTATTATGTAGTTCATGTAAATGTTGACGGTAGTCTACATTTACATCCAAAATATATCCAAAGTCAGAAATGTCGGAAACGATATTTAAATTTTGAATTTCACTTTTGTTCAACCATTTAAAATCGGAAAATGGTATGTATTGAGACATTGCCCATCCGTATGAGTTATTGGCGTCCCAGTACGTTAAGTAATTGGCTGGTAAATTTGGATCATATGAATACATACATTTATCGTTCGCCTTAGCGTGACGTAGCGAACATTGTGAATACTACCTCGAATGCTTCTTTTATCAAAATGCGACTGATCACTCTCTGCTAACAGCTCAAGTTTTATTCTGGTATACTTTAACATCGCTTCCTATGATACACCCGGTACTGTGTAAGAATGGGCCAGGTCTAAACCGTAGGCGTTAAAGCATACCTTTCCAAACATTTTAAAACATCAGCCAGTAACAAAACATAGGTTTATAGGTAAAAATCTGAGAAATCTTTTAAATTTTGACATTCAAACGTCTGCGAAGCGGTTTGCAGATGAGCGCGATATGTTCACTAGGCTCGTTACTACCATCTTCTAGTTAAAGTATCTAAGAGATTGTTACCATGGTTACGACTATTTTACGCGCTCTGATTGGCTAGTAGAGGTTTATCTATAAGATAACTTTAACTAAAAGATGTTAGTTATGGGCCTAAGGCCCATTACTACCATGTTCTGGTTAAGCTATCTAAGAGATTGTTACCATAGTTACGGTTATTTTACACATTCTGATTGGCTAGTGGATGGGTTTATCTATAAGATAAATTTAACTAAAAGATGGTAATAATGGGCCTTATAGGTATAAAATAATAACGGAATTTTAAAACTCATACAATCCACTAGATGGCGGTGTTAGAAGATGACGGTTTTAACTTTAGATAATTTTTTTAATATATTTTTTGATACAATTGGGATGAAAAGGTATTATTTAATAATTCAATGGAGTTAAATTTATTATTATTTACATTTGTTTTCGCTTTAGATAACAGAATAATGTCGAGCTACAATCCCTGTGCAATTAAGGGTTGTTTGGATGTAAAGTCTCCTCGCCATCGTTTTCCAAATCCACAAATACAACCCGAACGTTTTAAAAAATGGATTGCTGTGTCAGGCAATGTAGCTCTTTTGGAAATGGACCCTGATAAATTGTTCCGTAGTAGCAGAGTTTGTCATGTCCATTTTAAGGAAACTGATTACACGTCAAGCGAATTCATTTCTGGAGACTCAATACCATCATTAAGATTACCAAAACCTTTAGGTAATTAATATAAAATATTGTAATAAAAAAGTTTAATAAATTAATTAAAGGTATAAATTTATTGTAGAATTAGAAAAACCCACCGAGGAAATAAATCCACTAGAACCGTTTACATTGGATAAAGAAATTTCTGAAACAGGTAATTTGTTTTTATTAAAGAAATATTAATTTAAAAAAATTTAAAATTCATTTTCAATCAGTAAAAATGATTTAAATCTACCAGCATCATTAAAGGTAGTAAGAAACTTCGTTAAAAATTGTCCTTTGTTACTATAAAGTGCCTTCTCCTGTGGAAAAATACTTTAATGAGCCAGCATCTATGGCTATCTGTTTAATTGAATTTAAATTTAATTTTGCTATTTCTTATTTTATTTTATCTTGTTTACAGCTTCATCAAGTAGCTTTGCACAACTAATATCATTGCTATCAACATCACCACTAACAACAATTACTCCAGGTAAAGAGAACACAGTTGAACCCATGTCAATTGAAAGTGAAATCCAAGTGCTACAGTCTCATATCAAAAAACGCAAGATTTGTGAGTAAGATCAATTACTACCGTCTTTTAGGCCACTTTTACCACCTCTTGATAAATTTATCTAACAGTTTAAAGCCAGCTCATAGCCAATGAGAGTGCTTAAAATCGCTTTAACCGCCGCTAGTTAGTTTAACCGGAGGTTGGTCAAAGTGGGCCTTAATTAAATTTATCTTGAACATATAATCTCAGAACACATAAAATGACTGTAACCATTGTAATACTGCCTTAGATAGCTACTACCAGAAGATAGTAGTAATAAGTTTGAATGATAAAAAAAAATACAGACAAATATATTTAAAGCGTAAGAAATAAATGTGTTGAAAGAGCATATGTTTTTGTATTTGTTTGTTAATAAATCAACAACTGCTAGAAATTTAATCAGATCTCAAATTCGTTATTTCAAATGGAATGCTATAGTTTTTATTACGCCATTCTATTACACGTAAAAAATTATGTTGACTTTGATAGCAGTTGTTAGTACCTAGTGGTTTTTGTTTTCAAGATATTTTCATTTTAATTGTTTTTTGGCCCATATCTCAGCCAACGTTAATTCCAAAATGTTTTGCATTGGCACCGTAACTCTTCATATGATGTCAAACAGATTGTCACTTGTTGCATTAATGTATCTTATACTGGATGGTCAAAAATTGAATTACCGTTTCTCTACATTCAATTGTGAGAAAGTTAAAAATTTTAAATGGAACGCCCCATATTTTTTAGCCTATCAGAAAGCGAATTTAATTCTCTACATATTATCTAACACATAATAAGTGGTTTGGTAAATAAAAGCTAGTAAACTAAAGTTTATTTAATCCTTAGATCATTGTAGAAATAATACCAATAATAACTAAATAAATTAAACGATAAGCTGTCGAAATGACATGCCCTTCTAATAAAAACACGAACGGCTTCCAGCATTTTGTGTAGGATTTCCACAAATTACTGAATATCCTGTATAGGTACATTAATACAACAAGTTACAATCTATTTAACATCACATAAAGAGTTATCGTGCCAATGTAAAATGTTTTTGAATTAACGTTGGCTGAGATATGGGCTTTTAAAAAGCATGGTGATATTTGCCAAAGAACGATTAAAATCAAAATAACTGGAAAATAAAAACCGCTAGGTACCAACAACTGCTATCAAAGTCAACATATTTTTTTACGTATAATAGAATTGCGTAATAAAAACTATAGCATTCCATTTAATATAACGAAGTTGAGATCTACTTCCGGTAGACCGGAAACGAATAGTGAAACCCAAAAAAGTTCTAATGAACCAGTTACGTGAGACACCCTGTATTTTCTATGCACATAAGCATATTGCGTATCTAATATATCTTTGAAAGTTAATTTGTTATAAAAGGTTTCTTTGGGAGGCAATGAAGTTTCCCACAATTTATCATATGAACTCATATGATCGTACGGAAATATACCTTTTTTGTCTAAAAGCTTAAACCGGTCGCCGTTAGGAAAAAATTTCTAACATGCACAAAGTCATTTTCATAAACCTAAATACTAAATAATCGACGAACCGTAATTTGAAAAATATATTTGCTTCAGAATGTGAGTGCTCTTTATGCTTGCGAGGTACTTGAATTTTCTTGCTGCAACTTATACACTTTTCCTGGTTATTCGGTATCACATCAATGCCATATAAATCAATAAAATAACTCAGCCATCTACTTTACACACAAGTGATAATCGTATCCGCTAAAATTGTGAAGGATAGCGTGAATGAAATTAGGAAGTTTAAAATTGAGGTTGCAGCGGAGTGACCGCGATATCTACCTATTTTATGACAATGATCTTTAACTCTTTCAGAATCATCATCCTTTGTAAAGGGTCTTTTGCAAATGAGTCACTCACTAGTCGTCGAAAAGACAAGTTCCTCTTCGTGAGTAAGGGGAAACATCAGCTTTATATTTTCAAAGTAACGTAGATGGATAGATTCAATATCTTCCAACAATTTTAAAACAAAACTCGAAGACAATCTGGTCCGGTGTATGTCTCAAATTTATTGAAACTCACACCCCCGCCACTTTTCAGTGAAAGATTTTGAAGAATGACGTTCGAAAATCTCAACGTGTTTTAAGTTGAATTCGAAACCCACGTAAATAACAAAGGGAACCCTTTGAGTACATTCATATTTGTTAAATTCTAAAATATTCTGAGTAGCTATCTCAATACAATGGTGGTAATGATGGTAAAATTGTTGTAATATGGTTACAATCATTTGTTTGATGGTGAGATAAATTTTATAACCACTCCAGCATTTCACGCACCTCATCGGAACATGATGTTCTATGCAATAGTTTAAAGTGGGATCGTTGTAAACAAAACCCACACCAATTCTCCTCATTTTCTAATAAATCTATAACATTTTTCACATTTATTGTTTCGTCTTTCGTACTAATGGTTTTTTTTTCAATTCTTTCGAATATTTCGGTTTTGTACTAAAAATTTGAGATCTGAATTTGAAGATACATCGAAATTAAATTCATACAGACAGTTCCCACATATTTTGCCATGTTCGCCAGCTATACATCCGAAACGTTGTACATAAATTTAGGTCCTCATCGCCAACGTTCTCGTCGAACAGATCGTCTCTAAAATTTACTATTGCAATGTTACACTGTATTGTTTTTTTTTAAATTTCTTTCAACATTACCTGTAGAATTCAATATTTCGAAACAGTTGACACCGTGTCTTATGGCTTAATTTATATCTAAATATATCCGGGTCCATAAAGCGCCTTGTATTCGAATCATGACAGCCTGCGTGGGCGCCCAATTCGTTCCAATTATAACCGAACAAAGTATCCTACAATTCGCACGCTAAAAACCAGGGTATAACACAATAGAGGGCCAGTCAATCAACGCGACTTTTTATCTATGAATTAAGTTTTTGCAAAATTAACTCTTTTAACGATGCATCTGATATTTTTACGCCGTTTTGTGCACTCGTATCGTTCATTTAACCCAGCCCTGGGGTGCCGAATATTTTAGGATGACTCTTGTTCGAATATACATGGTTGGGTTGGGTTGGGTTTAGCCATGCACTTGAAGACATTTTTTTAACGACGGTCTCTATAAAGAAAAATTTTTGAAATAGAGTACTGTACAAACTTATAGTTCTCTGTATTGTCTAGTTTTATATCCTTAGATCTAACTCTAAATCTAGAAATAGAAACATTCGAGTTTAACTGTACATCTAACAAGACTGCTAAACCTGAATGATTCTCGTTCCAGTGTTAGTTCTAGTGTTAGTTCTAGTTTTACTTCAATTCAAATATACTAGGTTGAGTTGGGTTAGGTTTAGCCGTGCATCTGACGGCATCTTTTAATGAAGTCCTCTACAATAAATAGTTTCTGAAGTAGAGTACCATACAAAGCTTGAAAGCAATCCTTTCGTCCAACTCAGCCCTGAGGCGCCAAATATCTTAGGACGGTACTATAAATGTATCCAATTTGGCCTACCCTTTTCATTTTCTTAATTTACAATTTCTTAAATAGTTACGCTTGCTTACATTACACGTCAAAACGCGTACAAAAAAGGTCAGTGAAATTTGAAAAATATCGCTGCCGACGTGCTTTAATTTTCACAGATACTGAAAAGATACGGAACTGACATATCACTGATGTATGTAAATACACCCTATATGACAAAATAATTTATTAGTTGTTTCAAATTTCTTACAACTTTTGCCAATTCTCAGTTACTTATGTTCAAAATCTAAGATCATTTCATGTGTTATATTCTCAAAAAGATAATATTCTATTAAATAAGTTTCATTATTAATTTCGGTTACTGAATATACATTTTTAATAACTGGTCCTATTTTTTTTTTCGATTGGTTGCATATATTCCTAATTTTCATGTTTTCAAGACTTCCACAATCAATCTAGTGTTCCTACAACTGATATTTAAACTGTTTTGTACGTCCCTGGAATAATGTACAGGTGCTCCATCGTGTAGAAATATAATTCTTCCTAAGTCGGTTTCATGTATACATAGAGCACACAGAGCAGATATTTGAACACTTATAAAGTTTAGCTGAAAATTATTTATTGATTTCTTTTTTAACTCACTATTAGTGCGTAATCACGTATTTTATGATCTCATGGTCTACCAATGAAAAAGTAAACAAGATCTGCCATTTATTGCGTAATATTGATTGATTTCGTCATATCTCAACAACAGCAACTAATAGGTTTTTGCAATTGAATATGATAGAAAATGAAAGTAATAGATACATTTTTCAACATCCTGTATACGATAAACTGACGCACTCTATTTACGGACATTCAAACATCAACTGGGACAAATTTTAACTTTCTAGCTTCATTAATTTCTAAGAAATTCAGATTTAAAGGACAGTGTTTATTGCTAAAAAAGTTTCTAACTAAAATAACTCAAAAACCAAACGCACTAGGTATAAACATCACAGTCAACGTAGTTTGGTGTGTCGCATTAGAATATGAAACAAAAACTATATCGTTCCAATTAAAATAACATATCTTTATTTCGGTATGTCATTATGGCCGCATTAAACGTTGAACGTTCTTCAGCTGACCTCTAAATCTCGTGATCCTGTCGTTAACAGATGTCGCGCTACGCCAGATTTGAGGAAATATGTATGCTCTACTCACCGATTCTTCGGCCGTACTCGGCAAAGCAACGGCGTGGGGTACTCTTCTGTAGTATTTAAAGAAAACAATAAATGGCCCATTACCTTTGCAAAAATAACTATCGAAGATTTCATCACCTTTTGTTATTATGTAGTTTTAATTTTTTTATCGTTATATTACTACATTGATTTGTTTAGTAGTTTATTTGTGTGCATGACCTACTTTTCCAAAGATTTAATCTCATGGTTTGTTATCGTAGGAGTAGTTAGTTTTTAACGGTTTTAAGTTGAGTTTTATAGTAGAATTTGGTTTATAGTGTTGATTAAATTTATTTGCATTTAGTTTATTCATTTATGTGGTATTAGTGTTAATTTTTATAAACATAAAACTGTTGCAGTTTTGTAGGTTACCTTTAGGTGATTGAACTCTAGTTTAGTAGTTGGATTATTTTTAATTCTTTGCTTTTATTACCTAATTTATCTTATTCCTTAGTTTGGTTTTTGCACTTTTTTTATGGTAAAGTAAGGATTGTAATGAAGAAAATTTGTCATATTTGTGACGTTCGGCAAAGGAAGTAAACAAATTATTTTCATTTCCATTAAATATCAGTAAGTAAATTTATAAATTTAAATTTGATAGTTTTGCATTAACTGAAAATTCATTTTTATATTTTAGATAGTGACTATGGAATGAATTTCAAGTTTTCAACAAAGTTTGTATTTAAGAAGAGCCAGTCTAGTGCAACAATAAAAGAAAAATCACTGTGATAAACTTTAAAGAACAAAAAGAAATAAATCTTCAGACTTAAGAAGTATGAAAATAAGATCATATTACTGATAGATATGTTAAACAAACCAAAATCTTTTACACAGGTTTTTAAAGGTAATAATGTTTAGTTTCTAATTATCTAATTAGGAATGGGCATGCTTATTTCTTAATTGTGATCATAGTTAAAGTAATGCAAACCTATAATATAATAATAACGAACTATAAACTTAAAACTATGACTGAGCTTAAAACATGTTACATGAATCTGATATAATTTGAATTAAGTAAATATATTGTATGTATGTATGTAGGAAGGCGGAAGGTACGCTAAAGCATACAGCACCTAAGCCTCAACGGGCCCCTTGTTCATCTTCCTACACTCTCTCCGGCTACATCAACCAGCATAAGGAATTTCCGAAGGCTAGGATACAGCTCAGAGGTGTGTTCCTGATGCCATCTGTGCTCGGTCATTCCTCTCCAAAGTCTCTCATTCTGAGGTCTTGTAGAGTGGGTCATTCACACAAGATGTGTCGAACAGTCTCCTCGCTCTATTGACAAAAGCGACAGAGGGGACTAGTAGCAAGCTTAAGGCTGTAGAGATGCTTGTTTACCTTACAGTGACCCGTGATAAGTCCCGATAAAATACGTAGGGCGCTTCTACCGAGTCTTACGAAAGACAAGGCTGTCATTGCTGAAGGATAACACAACAGTTCGTTAGACAGATAGCAGCCCTTTGCCCTATCCCACCAGTCTATGGATTTCCTGTGGGTGAAATCTTTAATAAGCGCAATTTGAGTTGATACGGACGGAGCGATTAACGGTTCAGGTGAACAGATAGCTTGCTTTGCAACTCTTTTGGCAAGCCTATCAGCGTGTTTATTACCTGAACAGATCGAGTGTCCTTTTATCCATTGAAGTGAAACACTGTTATGTGCTGCGGCATTCTCCAATGTTAGGTTACAGTCCATGACAAGTCCTGAGGTAATAGTTATTCTACTCAGGGCTGAAATGGATTCTCTACTGTCAGTATAAATTGTGAAAGTCTTACCTTGCAAGTTGGATCTGACAATAAAGACAGCGGCAAGTAGAATGGCGATTAATTCTGCCTGTACGACGGTGGTACCTTTACATAATGGAGTAGATATGTGGAGTTGGAGATCGTACGAGGAAACTCCAGCTCCAGTTCTTTTCCGACTAACCGAACCATCAGTAGATTTTGTTACTTTTATTTACTTCTACTTCTGTGGAACTTGGGTAGTTGAGATAGCTCTTAGTAAAAATGTGTTGTATGGGTATGAAGTCCGTCTTGCGTTCCAGAATTGGCGAGTAACCGACCATCTCATTCCAGAGTACGGCATTTTTACTGTTTCTCTCACCCATAAAGATTCCTGCTGTACGCAGTCGAAACATGGTCACCAGTGCCACTTCTTGAATGAATAAATGAAGTGGCGGTTGGTTTAACATGTTTTCCATGGCTGCGGTGGGGGTAGATCGCAGCGCACCTGTAACATACAAACACGCAAGTCTCTGTATTTTATTTAGTGCAGCAGTGGAAATAAATTTTAAGGTTTTTGACCACCAGACTACTGCACCATATGTAAGCATAGGTCGAATTACAGCTGTGTAGATCCAGAGGGCAGCTTTAGGTGACAGTCCCCATGTCTTACCTATAGTCCTCCGGCACTGGCTGAATGCAACATAAGCTCTCTTTACTCTATTGTCTATGTGAGCCTTCCATGTCATTTTGTTGTCAAGTATAATGCCCAGATATTTGACTTCTTTAGACAAAACTAATGGAGTATTAGCAAGAGATGGCAAACTGGGCTTGCCAACCTTCCTCAATCGTGTGAAAAGAATCAACTCTGTCTTCCGAGGATTCATAGAGAGCCCTTGTCGCTCACACTAAGACTCAATCAACTTGAGAGCCAAGTTGTTGCTAGATATGTCGCTAAATTTAATATTAACAGCTTGATTGACCCCACATAAATTATGCGACCGCGTAGGCAGTCAAGTTGTTAATTTTAAGTTATAGTAATAACAATAAAACATTACCTAGTTAAACTTCAAATATTTTTCCACTCTAATCGATGCAAACAGAAATAAATTAAAATATAAATGTTTTATATCAGTTGTTAGTTAGGAAACAATAATTATTTCATAAGTAAAACAATATTTTATCCTTACTTTTGTGTACTTCTCATATTCACTGTTATACTTTCAATCTTAATTGCTTTACAGTATTTTTTATTCAGGCTGTCTTAAATCTGTTATTTGTAATTATAATTTGTACTCCTAAATTTGCCTAGAAATTAATTTGACTTATTAAATTTATTTTACTAAATTTATTTACACTTTTTCATAATTTTTCGCTAGCCTTAAGATTAAAAATTTTAAATTTTATAGTTGTAAATATTTGTCTATAAATATATATATCTTTGTTTCTCTAAAGATTGCATTTTTAATTAAAAATATTTTATTAGATTTTTTTAATTATAAGTTCTAGGAAATCAGTGATTTTCATCTTAAAACTTAAACAGGTTTTAAAATGAAACTTTTTGATTCTTTCGAACTTATTATGAAAAAAGACTTTAAAGAGTAATGAAATTTATTATTATTAGCTATTTAAACGAGCTTTCAAATTCCCGCTCATTTTTATCGATCGGCTACACCACCGCGTAGATGGGGCCTGCAAAGTAGAAAAGAGAGAAAGGAGACAGTGAGAAAAAAGATTCCAAGGGGGTCCAAGCGAAAGCGGTATGAGTTAAACACCTGGTAGTCTGTGGTGCTGATGGTATGAGTGACAGTTTCTCGGTGTAAGTAAATTTTCTGTTGATGTTATGATTTGATAATCAGTTTTTTGTGTTTTTTGGAATTTGTTACAATCTGTTCTTATCAATGACGTTATTTCCGGCAATTTTATGTATGGTGAGTGTATTAAATAGAATTTTCTTTTTTATAAATGTACTTTAAAAATTATTGACATAAATTTTCATTTGAAGAGACAATGAGTGATAAAAATTGCACTTTCAGCGAATACCGGCGAATACAGACAACCGCCTGCAACAGGTAACAGGTTGAAATCGTTGGTTTACATATTATTGCAACTGTGTGTGACCAAGGGCAAAATAATGTAATGTGAGGGCAATTAAATACTTGGTGCAAGAAACAAGAGATAAGTATTTGAAACATGGTGAAGAGCTCTATGAAATTGGTAGTCAACAAATAATACCTTTATTTGATGTTCCACATTTATTGAAATGTGTCAGAAATAATTTGTTACAAGCCAGTTTGCATTTTAAAAAGGATGGAGTGAATTATGTAAGTAGTATAATTTCGCTTCCAATTTCGATTCACATATGGGAGAATTCAGAATGCTGAATAAATTAACAGCTGAACACGTAGTTCCTACCAAAATACAAAAAATGAAATTAGCAAATGCGCGCAAGTATTGAATAGAACTGTAGGTAAAGTTATTGGTGGTCTTTATGTCAAATCAGGTAATCATCATTTTAGCTTTTTAGTATTTTAACAGTTTTATTTATTTAAATTTTTGTTTTCTATAATCTTTAGGATGGAGTGCAGAAGATCATTACAACTGCAATCATCTACATTGGGAACAGCAGAACGCTGTTTTTTATTCTTCTTTGATAATTTGTTTGATAGTGTAAATGGCTAAATAGCCAATTTAATTGAAAACCTTTACGAAAAGGTGTGTGGTTCTTCAGAATACTACAGGTTTTGGCAAGAAGCTGTTGCAATAATTGAGACCATGGAGTATCATTATTCAACTGGAAGGCGATCAAGACCACCTTCTCTTACTAATTTTATTAAATAAAACAGTAAAGAACTTTCGTTTGTATTATCAAAAATTAACATCATTCAATTTTAAAGTGATTTTCCCAGGGACGGCCAATCACGACTCAGTCGAAAATTTTTTTTTCGCATTTTATGGAATGTCATCTGCTCAATCCATTGGAAAAAATTGTGAAGATGACAATTCTGAGATGTTTCTAACTTTAAAAAGATTTATTACACAGGTAATATTTTAATTTTTTCTTATAATAAAACTTTTACAGGTAATATTTTAATTTGTTCTTATAATAAAACTTATTTAATTTTATTAATTATTTTTCAGTTACCGCAATCACAGATGAATGAAACTCGCACTGAAGAAACATTTTCTATTCATAATGGTAATTTAAAACTTTACCTAGCTAGATAACCAATCATTGCTTATGTTAGTGGGTACATTTTAAAGAAAATTTTGCCTACATTAATAGAATGTATTTTATGTAAATTCAATTTTGTTGAATTTAATGTACAATCAATCCATTGATGACTACAAATTCTTGCTAGAGAAAGAGTATGATGCAGACAAAAAGAAAATGGTATACATTAGAAAAACGTTTCTAGACAAATTGTATGATACATATAAAGTAATTTTATATGTGATGGCTCATCATCTCCATGAGAAAAATTTAAAAAGAAAAATTATAAATACTATTATGGAAATGATAGAATTTAATTTAGAATCTTGTGAACATACAAATAATATCTTGAAAAGAATATTAAACCAGTTTGTCCAAATTGTTATC
Organism: Onthophagus sagittarius; assembly: GCA_036711965.1. Classification (NCBI taxonomy): domain Eukaryota; kingdom Metazoa; phylum Arthropoda; class Insecta; order Coleoptera; family Scarabaeidae; genus Onthophagus; species Onthophagus sagittarius. The sequence goes on along the minus strand of JASERS010000005.1, from coordinate 19,646,719 downwards.
CACAATTACATCAAACAAATTGATTGTACTATGATGGGGAAAGAAAACTGATTATGAGGCTGCAGAATTTGCCAAATCCAAATGTAAACGAAGATAACTGTTTAGTTTTATAGTTCAGCAAAAAATTTAGCTTTTTGGGTAGGTAGGATAGATTATTGTTTTAGTGAATGGCCGGATAGGGCTCTCAAGATAATATTGTCAGCAAACTCCCCATTTAAAATAACGAGAAAAAACGAGCCTAGAGTGTGACTTCCTGGGTGGTTTGAGAATGATTCAATTTGTATTTTCTTCAAACTTGTGGAATGAGAAATGCAAATTTATTCATTCTCTGTGGAACAATATTAACATGAAATGAAAGTTTTTTTTTCAGCAATGAGTTAAATTATTTTTAATCATCAAAACTATTATTTAGAATATTTTAGGATGAAGCATACAAGACCAGCAATCAGAATGTTGTGATGTTTTAAAATTGGAAACAAATTAGGAATAGCAGATCAATACAAAAAATTTATTAGTAACATATACGGCCAAACTCATCTGCTTATCATAAGCTAGATTGCTACAGATCATCTAGTGGAGTTATAATCTTTATAAACTATATTTATTATTTTTCTATTTACAGCTTTATAAATAGTTTTCCTGTTTCTCTTGAGAAAGTGATGGGTTTATATACATGTTCCATCTTTTCTGGTTTTAAGTATAGTGGATATGTTTTAATTTGTATTTGTCTAAAAATATTATTTATAACTTTAATAGGAAAACCATTTACTGCTGCTAGATAGTATATATACTTTGATTCTTTAATTTTATTATCTTGTGATAAAGGTGATGAGCGGAGTCAAATGGGATAATTGTTGAAATCATTGATGGTTTGCGATAGATATCATATTCTATTTTTCCATTTTCAAGACGTTTTAAAGTTAAATCTGCAAAATTCAATGTATTATTTTTCTCTATTTCTGTTGTAAATTTAAGTTTTTGATGTAATTTATTTAAATGTTTCAAAAAATCATTCAACATTTCCCTATCTCCCTCCCAAACAAAAAAACATCGACATATCTTACCCAACAATTAATATAAGCACTATAAGGATTTGAATTGTTGATTATTTTATTATTCTCAATATGATCAAGAAACAAGTCAGCAAGAATTCCTGAAAGTGGCATTCCCATTGGTAGACCTTCTGTAATATTATAAGAATTTCCGTTAAATGAGCAAAAGTTTTGTGTAACGACATGTTTAAGAATTATATTCAACTGTTTAATTTTTTCTATATTATTGTTGTAAGATGTTGTGAAAAGATCATTAGCTAATTTCAATGTAATGTCTATTGGAATATTAGAATATAAATTAGTAACATCGAATGATACCATAATTTTATTTTTAAAATCTATTGTTTTTAAATATGAAATCAATGATGTAATCCATTTTGACCAGTGAATAAATAAAAATAAATGAGAATAAATGAGATGATTTTCTTTTTGCACAATTTACTGGTTTAATTAATGTAAATAATTCGAATTCCATGAAGAATTGTTAAATTATTTATTATTATTCTATTTAACATGTTTCGCCCAAACAATTAAATTAATATACTATAATTCGTTAATTAAGAAACAGATAAATAATTAAAGCTTAAAACAAATATACTACTTACAAACGAATAAACTTAAATGTTGACATTCTTAGGAAACAGATTGAGAATCGAAACTTTGATAAAACTAATATGTTACTATTTTTTTTTAATTAAAACCATTATCAACCAAAATTAAAAACCACATGGAGTTGGAAAACAATTGAGAAGGAGTCGAACGCTGGACATCTTGTAACGTTAAAAATAACCTGTTCAACATATATACAACACATATATGGAATGACCAACTTACAGTGTTATATGTGCCGTAACACGTGAATCCTCAGTATCCCAGAGGAAAGGTCTGTTAAATGATTTGTATATAGGTATACTTTATTATAAAATTTGGTAAACCTGTTTATGAAGTTTTATTAAAGAGTAGACCAAAGGAATTTTTGGGTTCATTGATGAAATAAGATGTATCGGGCAATCAGTGATTTTTAGAAATTCTGTGTTGTTTTTGACTTTTTTAACTTTTGTATGAAAACTAGCTGTTGGGTTTTTCTTTAATTGGACAAAGTTATTGTCTTTGAAAAATTTTAAAGTTTCAATCAAATTATCAATTCCTTACCCAGGATATATGGGCTATGCTCTGAAACGTGACTGCAAAAATTATAACATCAACTTATCATATAAAAACACAAACACCCTACATAGAATATTGTTCAATGCAAATGATAAAATACAACCACAATACAAAAATGGTGTTTGCTATTTGGAGTGTGACACATGTGGAGCGTTTTATATAGGAGAAACAGACCGTTTCATTGGAACAAGAATCAAAGAACACATACCGAGAAAGCAGTCCAATTTTGATAACCATTTGACCAACAATTCACATGAATTCTATACGGATAGGAATGTTAAAGTGTTGCATTGTTTAAATAAGGGATATAAACTTGGTCTTTTCGAGAGATATGAAATAGAAAAGTATAAAATTTCCAAAACGGATGTAGAATGCTTGAACGACCAAATTTTATATTCAAGTATACCTATATACAAATCACTTAACAGACCTTTCCTCTGGGATACTGAGGATTCACGTGTTACGGCACATATAACACTGTAAGTTGGTCATTCCATATATGTGTTGTATATATGTTGAACAGGTTATTTTTAACGTTACAAGATGTCCAGCGTTCGACTCCTTCTCAATTGTTTTCCAACTCCATGTGGTTTTTAATTTTGATTGATAATAGTTTTAATTTAAAAAAATAGTAAGATATTAGTTTTATCAAAGTATCGATTCTCAATCTGTTTCCTAAGAATTTCAACATTTAAGTTTATTCGTTTGTAAGTAGTATATTTGTTTTAAGCTTTATTTATTTATCTGTTTTTTAATTAACGAATTATATTATATTAATTGTAAGCGTTAATTTAATATTTAAATTTTAGAGTTAGTACGATTACAGCCGCTGGTGGCGTTGTAGTGGTTTTTAACGGTTTTTAGTAGCGTTGGAGGGAAGAACGACTTCCGAGAGAATTACGCAAGATAACATTTTACGTTTATGTCGCTTATGTATTATGTTATGTGTTATTATGCCTTATGTGCTTCATTTAAACGTTAATAAACAATATATTTTGAGAAGAGTGAGAAGAGATTTATTATTCGGCCCAACCGAAGGCTCCCTCAATAGTTCTTACATAATTTAATTTTAACTTTTGTAGTTCTGAAGATGCCTACATTGTTTGGGCGAAACATGTCAAATAGAATAATAATAAATAATTTAACAATTCTTTACTGAATTCGAATTATTTACATTAATTAAACCAGTAAATTGTGCAAAAAGAAAATCATTTCATTTATAACTATTGTTTTAGTCTTTCAATGAAATTGTAAGAGTTTAAAACTGTGTGTTTTGGTCTAAAATCTGTTTCTTTAAATATGTTCAATGAAGGTGGCGAGTTTATATGTAAGAGATCCTTTAAAAGCTGTTATGGGTCGAACCGGCATTTCTTTTTTGTGAAGTTTGGGTAAGGATAATATTAACGTATTTAAAGGACATAACAGCATAATACCCGTTTTCAAAAACAAGTTTTCTTCATTCACTCCCAACAAGACCAATTATTCTGTATTCGTCATCTTTTTCGTTTTTGTAAAATGTCAATTTACAATAATTTTAAAGTGTTGTGTTCATCTTTTATACATTTTTAATAGTTTTATTAACTTGACAGTAAGTTCATTTTTATTTATATTTGTATGTATTTCATTTTATTTAATATATTAACCAGTTTTTGTATAGGCAGATTCGGCTGATTTTGAATTTTCCCGAAACTAGTACCGTAAATATAAAAACATAACTAGCAAGTAAGAAGTTTTATTTACTAAAATTTAACATATATTAAAAATTTTAACTTGCAACATGGATTCTCAAATTACTTTTTTAGTATGTCTTATGGTTTCCCAGATACTCTATAATAACACCGAAATTTGCCCATCCTGTACATATGTACATATCTATATTGAATGTGTTAAATAAATCGATGTGTATATACATTTTTGTTTCTTTTATATATTTAAAAGCTATTTTCTCCCTAATTAAAGTCTTTCCTTCTAACCCAGCTAAAGTACACTTACTATACCAATGATTATCTAAAATTACAGAAAGATGAATCTGAGAAGAAAATAATTATCTGATTAATATTGTATTATGTTGAAACTGTATATAAGTATAGATTATTATTTCTTGATGGAGTAGGAAAATTTTTTGTTCATAACTGCCAACCTGTGAGTGCGTCAACTAAGGGAGCACCTTAATTCTACAAAAGTGGCTCTAGTAAATCAAAATAAATATAAAAGTTTACATGTATTTTTCCCATGTTCGTAAACAGGCATGTTATCTATCTATCATGACACATCATGCTCTAGGCTACCAATTACCATTTTATTCGTATTGGTTGGGGTCTGAATAAAAAAGAAAGATAGGGAGGCGAAATTGGGCTTCAAATACTGAAAGGTTGAAAAATAGATATATAATAGACAAGTAGATTGAATAACTATGATAATAAATTATAATTTCTTAATGCATTAGGAATATTTTTTATTCACAACATCTTTCTTCATCACGTTTAGTACTTACGATGTACTTATTTGATCTTATTAAGAAATCTTGACTCATTAGGAACACTTTTTGTTCACAAGGTCTTTCTCTATCACTTTTAGTATTTTGTCGGATCGTTGTCTATTTTCCCGACATCTTTTATACAGTATATAACTGTTGACCACACAGGCTTCAACAAAATAAAAGAAAATCCGATGCCACCATTTATTACTCTTTTTGTTTATTCCGTAAACAACTTTCAATGGATCAAATTTATGTACAGCATTCATACACTAATTGTATTGCCATTCTTTTCTTTTCTGGTATTTATCTCTAATACAGGCTGTATGGAATAATTAAATGGACACAATGCTTGTTTTTCCACTATAATGCTAAAATTAATTGCTAAATTTATCACTTACATTGTAATCAACATCTCCTCTTTTCATCTTTTTGCTGATTTAAAAATGGAAAATTTTTTGCTGCTGCTTATTAGTCCACATGCATTAATTTTCACATCTTTGAAATACTCAAACGATAAACTCAAATGATATTGTCAAAAAACAATCTATAATATTTCTTTTCCCAGGACTACCCCTCTTTTACTCTTTTACAACTCTTTCTCCTAATTTCTTTTTCAGTATTTTTTTTTTGTTTATTCAAAATAAATGTCACATTTCCAACTTTCTTTAGCTAGTACCCAAACTTTATAACCTCCTTTAATGGGTTTTTAGGCATGTATTGTTTCAGACTACATCTACAGCTATATTAACAGTTTGTGTACAACATTTTTTGAAATTATCTTAAAGCACATCTAATAAAGGTCTAACCTTATACAACTTATCATATCTTGGCGAATCTCTTGAAGGCGTGGTCTGATTATTATTTCAAATTATCTAGAATCCATCCAAAACGGTTGCCTTTATAGAGACATACTTTTCGGGTAGATTCCAACTTACATGCATCTCTTTATTATACGAGATGTCTCTCAACGATCAATTTTGCAACCCTTTTTGTTAGTTCTCAATTTTTAACGATTTTACATTATGAATTGTTTGTTATATGCGGATGACGCAACGCTGCTGGTGAGTGGTCGTATGTATGAGGAAGCCTTGTTTATAGATATACATATCTATAAACAAGGTGAGGAAGTGTTGTCCTCTGCAAACGAGTTGCTAATGGTAGCAAAGGGCTGATTTGTTGCCAATGAACTTTGTCTAAATAAAGAAAGACAGTCCAATTACTGTTCAGTCTTAAACACCATCATCTAAAGGAAGTTTCTTCCATTAAATTTCTGGGGTTAACACTGAGTTCTCTGGATTTGAACTTTGTAGCTCACACGATGGAGATAGAAAAAAGATAGCCAGTAGTCTTATATAATAAATTGTCTTCGAAATTAGAACACTCCAGGACAATAATTCTTGAAATGTTATGAGGGGATTTTTACTAAGAAATGCATTCTACTCAGTTATTGATTACCTAAGCCTAATTTATAGTGAATGCATTGTATTGTATTAATTTTTGTATTTTTTATGGGACGAGTGTAGGACTGTTGGCATTTTATTATGTTGGAAATAACTCCATCATTTAGATCCGAAGCCGACAACCAGTAATTCCTGTAACTTGGCAAAACTTTTATTCCCATTAATGAAATGATGATAACGAATTTCTTCAGTTCTAGGGGTATATCGGTTTTCCTGCTGCTATACATACATATTTGTATGAGAAGCAATGTGCAAAATTAAATTTTTGCATAATAAAACATCAAAGAGGTGTTTCCTCCATATTTATTATATTTTCAGAAATTTCACCGTTTTCAGAAAAAGCTTCTGGTTCCTTTATTTAGAAGGACTTATTTCACTGGGGTATTCGATTTTCACGAATTTCGTTGTTATGCAAATACATTTCATTTAGAGAAGTATTTTTTATTTTTGCAAATTCAGATTCAGAAAGTGCATTGTCATCATAATTAAGGTGACCAGTTGGTACTACAACTATACGACTATACGCATTTACTGAGATTTGTACTCTTTTCGAATCCTGTACTCTTAAAGTACTCATTTGTATAAAAAAAAGGACCATTCTAAATAGTAAAATTGAATGTAAAGAAGCTTCGTCGAATTTATAATGAAGAAAGGAAAAAATACTGTTATTATTGGCAATTTTCTCTTTGAAGAAATTCGAAGAGTAAATTTTTGTATAAATGAAGAAAAATTGAAGAAATGGAACGATGAGAAAAGAGAATTTGACAAAAGATGGGTAGGAATCTTTCGGCATTTTAGATTAGAACATATTCCACATGAAAATTTAAAATTTTTAATAGAAATTTCCTTATGTTGTCCAAGCCCTAATGCTGCTGTCGAAAGGGTATTTGTACTAAGGAATGATTATTGGAGCAGAGAGAAGTCGCAACTTTCTGTAAAAACATTATCTTAACAGTCTTAACAGTCAAATTTAATATTCAAAATGGAAGTTGTTCGGATGTGGCTACATTATTAGACGAACAACCTCATTTAGCAAAAAAATCCACTCCGAAGAAAAATATGTTTTTAAAAGAAAATAAAGTTTTTATCGCTTTTTCTTCTTTTTTTTCACATATGAAATACTTGCCACTTTTTGAACAAAAAATAGTTGGTTACCTTATCATAATCGCCTTCAAATTAATCATTTTCTACGACACTATCAGTATCCACTTCATCACAATCGTCAAGTATACTTTCAGTATCATCTGTGTATGATTCATTATAAGGAATGTCCACATACAATGTTTCATTAAATTCGGCGTAATTTCAACCAAGTTGAAAGGAAATTTGTTCATAGAAAGGTAATTTATTCAACAATTAAAAAAAAATAGATTCTTTGAAAATTAAAAAAATATATACAACGTATTACAGAAATATTAATGAACTTACATTTTAAGACACTAAGCTAACAAAACCACAACTTTTTCTCAATATAACTTTTTACTATCACGATTCTATTTGTTTGTAATCCAGTTAACCTCAACAACTAACATTAAAACATGTATTAGCATTCCGTTACTAAACTAATAGTTACTCGCAATATTCGTTGTTGTTTTTTATCTGTATGAATACAAATAAAAAAGTTTGACACCAAAAACAGCTTATTAACCATGAATTATTAGATACATTTGAAACGATACATATTTGTACCACTGTGACTAAAAAAATCGTCAAATTTTAACATTTTCACATATTCACTATTTTTGATGCATTAGAACACTTTTTATTGAGAAACTTTTCTCCAATACGTTTAGTACTTACGATATACATAGTTGACTTTAATAAAGTCAACTATTCTATTATTTCAACTAAGTAAGAAAATTCGTCTAATTTGGTTATTTTGAAATATCCGCTATATCACTAGCAACTGATTATAGATAAATACGAAACAATTATAGATTATGATTTCTTGATGCATTAGGAACATTTTCTATTCACAACGTCTTTCCCTATCACTTTTAGTACATACGGTATACGTAGTTGATTTTATTAAGAAAAATCGTCCTATTTTATTATTTTGAGATATCCGCTATATCACTAATAACTGATGATAAATAAATATGAATGAATTATGGATTATGATTTCTTGATACATTAGGAATAGTTTGTTAGCAACGTCTTTCTCCATCACTTTCAGTGCTTTCGATATACTTAGTTGATTGAATTAAGAAAAATCGTCTAATTATGACATTTTGAGATATCTGCTATATCACCAATAATTGATAATAGATAATTATGAAACAACTATGGAATACGATTTCTTGATACATTAGGAATATTTTTTGTAAACAACGTCTTTCTCCATCACTTTCAATGCTTTCGATATACTTAGATGATTGAGCTAAGAAAAATCGTCTAGTTATGACATTTTGATCTGCTATATCACTCTCATATCTGCTATATCACGTCTACCCAGTGATGGGCTAAGTAAATATAATAATTGTAGTATAATATAATAAAGTAGTATATGATAGCTTGATATTTATATCAGCATAGGGTAAATACCCAAAACAGTAGGTACTAATAGAAGAAAAAACCATAAAAAATCAAATTTTTAAGATATCTTTATGAACATTTCAGTGGTTTATAAAGAAAAGTTTGTACTCTTTCGAAAACAAAACAGTGTTTCGATATCTTAATACGTTTTTGAGATTTCATGATTAGAACTCAAGCTAAATTTAGAGCATTTCATAAAATTTAAAGGAACTCGCTTTATCATTTTCAAAAAATCATAAAAAATGGAATTCTCAAAATATCTTGATTAGCCCTTTTGTCATTTATACAGGAAAGTATGTACTGTTTCAAGAACAGAACCATATTTGAATATCTCAATCAGTTCTTGAGATTTCATGTTTTGAACTCAACCTAAATTTAGACCATTTCATAAAATTTATGATTTCCTTTATCATTTTGAAAAAATCGCCACAAATTGAGTTCTAAAGATAACTTAATAAAATTTTCAGCCTTTTTTTAAGGAGAATGCGTATTTTCTCAAGAATAAAACCATATTTGAATATTTCAATTGGTTCTTGAGATATGTTTTAAACTTAAAGTAAATTTAAAAAAACCAAATTTTGATGAATTTTTTTATCATTTATAAAGAAAAGTATGCACTTTCTCAGGAATAAAACCATATTTGTATATCTCAATCTGTTTTTGAGATATAAAGTTTTGTTAGTTAGCATTTCACAAAAATTTCGGTATCATTAATGATTTTGAAAAAATCTTTAAAAATCGAATTCTTAAAATATCTTGATTATTTTGCTCGATAATTTTATCTCGCTTACTCCCCGAGATAATAATTATTTTAAGAGAGTTATTATCAAAGATGACAAATTATTACCATATAATAAATTTTTTATTATAACATTACGATTATTGATAAAATTGCGTCGAGTTTGGTATCAAATTAATCAGGATATACCTTTTTAAACTTTGTGTTCGCAATGATAGTAAGTAATGACTTAAAAAGGTAATACCTCGAAATATCCATTTTTGGTAATAAACCAGAGTATAACAAAGATGTACAATATTTAATTTATAATTAATTTTTTAAGCAAAATCTTATTGATATTTACATCCTCAATGGCAATAAGTGGTGGGGTAAAATTGTAATAAAAATAATAATTTTGGTAATAATGATTAAAATTAATATAAAATCACGAATAGTTTAGTACTAAATCGATTTATTGGTATACATAGAAATTATACTTAAAATATTTTCTATTTTAAGATATCCTCAAAAAGGTAATAATAATAATAACAATAATAATAAAAACTTGCATTGAAATAAAATTGACTTTAAGCGAAGCAAAACATGACTCTCAAAACATTATTTTAAGAGAGTTATTATCAAAGATGACAAATTATTACCATATAATAAATTTTTTATTATAGCATTACGATTATTGATAAAATTGTGTCGAGTTTGGTATCAAATTAATCAGGATATACTTTTTTTAAAATTTGTATTCGCAATGATAATAAGTAATGACGTAAAAAGGTAATACCTCGAAATATCCATTTTTGTTAATAAACTAGAGCATAACAAAGATATATAATATTTAATTAATATTTAATTTTTAAAGCAAAATCGCTCTATTTTAACACTGTACGATATATGTCCGTATCATGTAAATTTCTTGATTTTTTTAATAATTAAAACAAAATCTTTTATTTCGGTGACATTACCTTAAATCTAAATTCGTATTGCTTTAAATTAAAACGTTCATGCGTAACGTATAAATTTCCTAATATAAAATAAAAACTAATTTTACATATTCCACATTAAAAAGTTTTGCGTTAATAATTCATGATGAATAAATGAATAGCATAAACGGCTATATCATTAGCGAACAGTTCCAATCACCACAAATTTGTATTTTTAATCGGTTATTATATTAACGATCGGTAAATAATAGTTTCATTTCTTTAAGTGTTTTTTATTACAATTTGTTAAAACAAATCAAAGTTATTTCTATTGATTCCGTTTATTTTATTTCAACCATTACAAGAGGTTGGCAACCTTGATATACATATCGTAGCCTTTAGGTCGTTATTTATTTATTTCCATGAATTTTTCTTTAACTAAGGACAAGACACCTCCGCTATTATATGTCTTGATTGTTCAATATCGTCGTTAAAGTTAGAACACTTTTATTAATATAACAATAAATTATCTAAATCTATTCTTATTCCCGTTGGCTATTTAGCTTGAAGCGAATAACAGTAATTTAGATATTATAAGGACGTAATTATATAGCAAAGCGTAGTTTTTTTTTTATTTTTTACTAATATGCGGCATTCCTGAACAGGGACCCTGATATGCGCGCGTTCTTTGCTTGATCCGACTAATATTCATGAACACACTAAAAAAAAATCGTGTAATAATTAGAAAGCCGGGTGGGTGAGGTTACGTGGTGGGGTACACAGTTGATTTTTGAGAGTTTGGAGCAAAAAGATAAGTAACTGGAGTAAATGAAGGTCAAAAAGGACTATATAAACTATTTATGTCCATTGAGTAGTCAGATTGTGAAGTCCAATTGACTCGACAAGATCTCAAGAATCAAAATGAACGCATTGGTAAGTTCATTTGGTAAAAGATAATAGATCTGATTTAGAATTAATTAATTAAAAATTGAAAATGATTAAATATTTTTTGAATGTTTTAGATCGTCTTTGCTCTTGTCTGCTTATCAGCAGTTAATGCCAGACCTGGAGGTCATGGCTCCGGTGCTGTTGTCTCTGGACCAGCTGGAGTTGTAACCGGCCATGGTGCTGTTGGACCTGATGGCAATGCCAATGGACATGGAGGATGGGGTGGTGGATGGGGTGGCGGCTGGGGAGGACATGGAGGATGGGCTGGAGATGGAGGATGGGGTGGTGATGGTGGATGGGGAGGACATGGTGGATGGAATGACGGTTGGGATGGTGATGATGGTAGCTACCCAGGTGATACCGATGATGATGGCAGTTGGGGTGGACACGGAGGATGGAACGGAGATGGTGGATGGGACGGTGATGATGGCAGTTGGGGAGGACATGGTGGATATGGCGGTGATGCCGTCGTTGGACACGGAGTAGCCATCGTAGGACCTGCTGCTGGAGGTGGTAGCGAACTCCAAAGCCACGGACCCGGTGTCGCCATCGTTGGACCACACACCGTACCAGCTACCGTTGTTGGACCAGCCGGTAAAGTAGCCGCTGCTGGCCTTTACGGTGTTGGCCACGGTGGATACGGTGGTCATGGTCATTGGTAAATCTAGACGCAACTTAATCATGTACAAGTGAATAAGATTTAACTAGCTCCTTATTGACGATTTTTTTCGTCAATTATTTTTTATTTTTTGCTTTGTGTATATATGATTATTCATATTAAATGTGACTATAAATTGTATTAAATAAAAGAACATATAAAAATGATTTTCTTTATTGTAATTTTTCTCTTATAAAACCATCGATTAAATTCCATTATTAAAACATTTTTCAAAATAATTGCGATAAAACGTTATTGTTGGGCGAGGTTCAATAGCATTACACCACAGATATGTATCTTGAACATTCTGAAAAGGTAATTGGCACAATGAAGGCCGTGCCTTTGCTATATATATTTACGTTTCCTATTAGTCATGTCTTTTATAACACAAAGTGCACCCGGCGAAATATCACACGATTACCGTGGGTAGTGCACTTTCATTATGCACCCAAGTCTAATTTAAATTAATGCCATTAAGTCAAACAATTCAATCTAACGATTATTTCTGCAAAAAAAATTCTTTTATAAAACTAAATAAATTTTTTCTAACCTCAGTTTTTAACTTAAATTGAAGAAAACGTTATTTAGGCTTTATTTTAATATCAAATATATGTTTTATAAACAGTTCTTAGTTTTATATATTTTTGAAGGCCAATGTACAATAGTCCTCTTTGTTGGCATATACCACTTAAAAGAGAATATTTTAGGTTTTAATTTAATACAGAAGTCCTTAGCACATCTGCTTAAATAAAGTTCATACGACTATTTGAAATTTATCAAATTTCTTCAATATATGAGAATTTAATCCAAACATAAATTTTCAATTTATATCTTTTGGACTAATTTAACATATTTCTCTTGATAAGCCTATAGTATCTAACCCATTATTAGAAAAACTTGCGCTCCGGTGATATGGAGAAAAGGAATTCAAAACTTCATAAAGAGGTTAACTGTCTCGAGAATTGGTGAGACAAAATAACATTCAAAATAACAATTTTTGTGATTGAGGAAAAGTTGAATGAAGATCCAAACTTAATTGTAATATTCAATGAAAAACTTGATGTGAACCTACCCTTAGATGCGATTGAATGCACTCATCGGGTGACGCCGAAAGATACGATGGCAAAGACGGCAATGATAGTAAAATTTGCTACAGTAGACTACAACTACTAAACTCTGAGCATGATGAAGATGGTGAAAAGATCAAAATTAGTAATAACGGAGGAACTGTATGAAAAACAGGATTGCCAGATTACACACATAAAATGTCGCAAGCCATGGCATAAAAAATCGTGAGGTGTTCATGATGAAAGGAATAAATAAAATAAAATTCAATACAACTTTCACATTAATAGCTCATCGGCAAAAAGTACGAACTCATTAATTTTAAATTTTGATGGCACAACCCAACCCCACGAATATCTAATGCTAACTAGCTATTTGGGTTGGTATAAAGTTGATGGCTCAATTTAATCGAACTAATATTTAATGCTAACTATCTATAATGGTTGGATTTAGTTAGTTTATAGTTAATGGATGAACCCAACCCAAGTAATGTCTAATGCTAATTAGCGAGTTGGGTTGGGTTAAAATTAATGGATCAACTCTTTTTTTATCGAGTTTTTTTTTATCTTTGGGTATCCGACTCACTAAAAACCCCTTTCCTCGTTTTCCTCCGGAATCGCCGGGTAAGCATATCTTCGGATCTCTACTTTCTTGACTTGACTCTACATTCCTTTAATCTTATCTTCTTCCTTTACGTCCTCACCAGTTACCCTCGTCGTCCATGCCGAACATTTATCCAGGAAACAGAACCAAACGCTGAATGAGGTGAGGTCTATTCTCCTTTCTATCTTCTTCTTCACCAGGGTGTCCGCATCCAGTCGTGTACAACGAACAAAAGGCCCACGCTACTTTTTGTTATGTTCAAGTTACTTTTTATACCTTTGTGAGGGGAGTGGTGTACTCCCCTCTACTCTCTTCTTTTTTTGCAGTTATCTTACCCACTGGGACTACGATTCCTCTCGTCAGGCGTTGTTGTCAATAAGAAGAAAAAAATTAAAGATTACTGTTTGTTGTTGCTAGTGAAATATAACATACCTTGGAGAGAGGAGGGTAATTCTCCCCTCGGTCTTTTTGCAGGATGTACTCCTTTTCTTCTTGTTCCTTACAGGTGTATATACTTTTCTAATATATAGAAGAGATACTTTTCTAATGTAATGTTCCACTGCTTCCCAGGTTTTATCAACTCAACCAGTATATGCTAAGTACGCCAGTATACGCTAGCATGTACTATGTTACTAGGTCTGTAGCCTGTAACTAACTAGTTAGCATATACGTAAAAAAAACACAAATTGCTGTAAAATACAAAAGAAAACACAAATTAAATATTGACCAGTTCCAGCATTTTTGATGAAGACCAATTGCTAATAATTTCTCAGATTGATCCTTTTCATCGTGAACAACATACTGTATATGTGTTACATATAGGCATAGGATTCAAGTAAAATATTTTAGACTTATGGTAGAGTTATAACAGTCTCCTCCAGAATTTGCCATTAGACTATTCAACAGACCTTTTAGAGTTTTAGTATTAAGTCGGCTTCTCATTTTAGTACAAGTTAAATTAATGTGGGCTGTTAGAGGTGACAGTCCAAACGTAGTCTGTCATAAGGGGGCAATAAGAAATTTAGGATAAATGATATCTCCGATCTTTTTAATGGTGACCTCCCTATACATCCTCGAGTTGAGCATCCCTTGATCGAAGTTGCTGGTAATGGATCTCGTGGTAATGAGCCCAGAAGAATTCAAAAGCATGGATTATTTGAATGTCGGAATAGATGATGAAAGGTTTCTTTTCTTATTGTTATTATTGTTTTTTTTTCGCATTATACTTCTTAGCACGATATATTTTTTGTTAATTGGATTAGATTAATTAAGCATTAGGTAGTTGTTTGGTTAACTTTTTAGACCTGGTAATTGCTATGAATTGAGAGACTTTTACACTGAGCGAACGCAATGCGTGATTTATTTATTTTATCTTCGATGTGCGGTCTTCAAGTCAGCGTTTTATCTAGGGTTAGCCCCAGATATTTCACTTCATTGGCACAGCGCAAGAGATCTTTGCAAAGCCAGGGCGTTCTAAGGGTACCAAACCTTCTTTTCCTTCTGAACAGCACCATCTCTGTCTTATTTGACATTGAATTTAAAATTCTTTAAAACTTTTCTAGTCTCGTTTCTCTTACATATCTTTCACATAGCCTTTCAAGTGCTTTCCCGATGAAAGTGGTCTATGTGATTTTGGATCAGTTTAATCTCTCCATCTTTAATACCTGGGGTAGCAACTCCGTTATCACTACTGTAGTAACACCACTGCCGCTCCGAATGCCATCAGGACCGGCAAATTCAAATGGTGAGTAGGAAACCAATTTTGATTTCAGTTACCACAAGATTAGCTAGCCTTCAATCCTCCGCCATGGGAATTCATACAGGTTCTTACTCGGTAAAGGTACCTGAACAATGAGAAGTCATTAGCAATCGTATACTTTCTGTAGGATTGGCGGTGTAATTGCCGTCCAAGTTTTTAAGGATTCCTATAGTACCTTGTAAGTCCTTGTTGAACACTTTCGCTAGCCTCGCAGCCGACGGTGTGCGCTTCATATCTTCACAGAATTTTTGGTGTTCTCTTCCTTTGTCTTAAAGTTTTTTGTAATTCCAGTCATTTTAGTAATTACAAAGAACTTCGTAATTTCACGAATGTTAGCGTTCAAATATAAAAGAAGGCAAATCTTACTTAGGTAGCTAGTAAGGAAAATGTTTATCATTGCCCATCAAAAATTAAATGTATAACGAATAGATAATTTAATAGATGTAAATAAATAAATATTTTCTTTCAACTCAAGTTAAATCGTTGACTGATGCTGATATAATAAATCACTCTACTATCTGTGGTAGAACGACTAAGATTTGTGTCTATATCTAATGCGGAGGTTTTTGATTTGCTGCAGTCGATTAAAAGTAATACTGTGGGTTATGAGTCATGATGGTGTTACTATCAAGATGCTAATTCTCTGTTCCCCATCGATATTACCATATGTATATGTATATGTTTTATAATTAGTTATTGTTTGTTACTCGATTCAATTGTTACTCTTGTTTTTCCAGTGCCTGAACTAGCTAACCTTTTACATCTCAAGGACCTTAGGCCTTATCAGTATTTTATCTTGCTTATCTAAAATCTTGGAAAAATTTATTGCAAAACAGCTGTTTCAACACTTTGAAAATTTCAATATTTTACCGATGCGTCAATTTGGTTTCGCTTAGGGCATAGCTGTAAAAAGGCGTGACTGATGATCTTTACCGGTGCATAGACGCTGGTGATGTCATTGTGCTATTAGATTTTTCAAAAGTGTTCGATACATTGCAATTTTCATGACTTTCGGAACAAGCTATAAAGGGCAGGCTTACAGGTAATAGGTGTGCTCTACACTCAAACTATTGTTGGCTTTCTTTGTTCTCAACCTTTGTGATTCTCTGGTATTCTCATTTTTTAATTACCGTACAATACTAATGTTGAACATTCAGCCTGTCTATATCATCGAGTCATAAAGCTTACGAGAGCACCATATCTCTTTCAAAAAATTAGATTTTTCTATACCGAAACATGATTTATAAATTTTTAAGCTCTCATTTACATATTATATTGCAAATATTTATAATTTGATTCCCGATTCGTTTAAGGGACAAAGTATGAGTGGATTTAAAGTTATTAGGAGTGTGAATCAGACGGGATAAGGAATCATTGTTGTTTTTCATTTTTTGTTTTTGTTTCTTGGAAACATTTTTATTTCTCAAAAAAATAAAGCTAACTAGGTTACTTGAAGTTGATCGATTTTTATTGCAATTTAATAATTTCAAAAAAGAAACATCTTCAATTTATTATTAACATTCCTCACTATCGGTATACATAATGTCAAAGCGACTATTTTGAGCTTTACTTTAATATAAAAATTATTATTATAGCTCCTAAAATAAAGCTCACACGACTTTTTGAAATTAGCTGATTTTTATCACAATTCCAAATTTCACGAAAAAGATATCTTTCAATTTTTGCGTTATTGAAGCCAATTATTTCACATTAATTTTGATCACGATATATTTTGAGCTTTAATTTAATATATTATATTCCCGAAAATAAGCCTCTCACGATTTCATAAATTTAGCCGATTTTTATCACAATTTCAAATTTCACTAAAAAAATAATCATTCAATTTTAGCTTTATTGAAGCCCATTATTGCACATCAATATTGATCAGTATATATTATTTAAAGAGCATATTTCGAGCTTTACTTTAATATAGATATCATTATTTGATCTCTTAATATAAAGATCACACGACGTTTTGAAATTAATAGATTTTTTATCACAATTTAAAATTTCGCCAAAAAGCAATCTTTAAATTTTTGCTTTATTGAAGCCGACTATTGCACATTAATTTTGATCAGGATATTTTTAGAAAGTATATTTTGAGCTTTAATTTAATATGGAAATCATTACTATATCTCCTAAAATGAAGCTCACACACACAACACAAAATCGACTAAATTTAAAATTTAGTCGATTTTTATCACAATTTGAAAATTTTACTACTACACAATTCTTAAATTTTGGTTTATTGAAGTTGATTATTACTTTTGATCAATATATATCATTTTGACGAGAATATTTTACCCCTTAATCGGGTAATAAAATCATTGTTGTATTTTAAAATATAAAGCTTACACAATTCTTTCAAATTAATTAATTCTTCTAATAATTTCTGAATATTATTTCAACTTTGATTCTTTTCATGGCAATTTCTTTATTAGAATATGACAGCTTCAATCTTAAAAATTCAACAATAGAAATCAATCAACCTTTGTTCGATTTTTTTAACCTTAACGAAACAACAATGATTGATTATTTATAAAAAAACGATTCGGTATTACTACGTATTTCTTGAAAGTTAGCAATGCAATGCCGTCTGACTAAGACATTCCCGTTACGATTATTTATTTGCGGACCTAATCACAGCAATAACAATATTAGAAATATGACGCATTCAGTAACCCTATAACTATTTCATAAATTTCTAGATCAATTTTGCACGTGACTTAAACAGATATGAATGGATTATCCATGTGCTCCTCCCTACATCCGGAATACATGTGTCAACATAGACCAGTTTTTCTAGAAATGTGGAAAATACGCCGAACCGCGTCATTAATGCAGATATTATGCTAACTTTTGCCTTTGTGTCGCGAAGAAATATACTTATAGAAATACCCTGTACCACGAACGAAAGGCGTGGCGTTAAGCGCAAAAATTATTGCAAGGTTGCCATACGGTTATAAAACTCTGGAATATATTAGTGCCGACGCTCATACGGAGGATTGTTTAGTTGGTGACAAGTGGTATCATGAAGCGATTGGTAGGTGTTAAATTTTTTTCATTCGATTCAATTAACTGATTTAAATTAAATTAATTTCGTTTATTTTTTAGATATTTTTGGCATATTTCGGTTTGGCTGTATTTGCTAAACCTAGCCATCATCATCATCATCACCACCATCCGCTTGCCGATGTTTACCCCATACATCCAGGAGTTGGGGCTATTTACAAAGGTCCAAATTCCGAAACGATTATTAAAGGCCCGGATGGAAGTGTGATTACCGCCGAAGCTGATGGTGGTTCAATTGGAGTGGATGGTCACAGTGCGGCTGCTGAAGCGGTTAGTCACGTTGCTGTTGAAACGATAAATCATGGAGTTGGTCTCGGTCATCAAGCTGTTAGTGCTTCAGCTGGAGCATATGTTCAAACAAATTCGATAGCACCAGCACCTGTTGTTGTTGCTAAAGCTCCAGCACCTGTTATTGTAGCGGAACCTGCACCTCAAGTTGTGCTTATTCCTGATAATAGAGATGTTGCATCATTGGATGGCCCATCCGGTTCTATTTTACGCCATGGAGAAGATGCGATTATTTCAGGACCTTCTTCAACGACTTACAAAGGGGGTAAACATGTAATTGATGTTCCTAACGTGGAGGTACACGCTGGTGTTGGTGCTCCAGCTTCAGGGTACGTTCATGGTCCTGTAGTTGCCCCAACGCCGATAATATCACCTGCTCCCGTCGTTGTTCCGGGACCTGTCGTTTCTGCTGTTCCAATAGTATCACCAGTACCTTCACCATCACCTTCCCCATACCCCATCGTTTCTTCAGGACCTATAGTAGAAACAATAGTAAGTTCAACACCTGGCCCAATTTTAGTTAGTCCACCACCACGACCATTTAGACCAAGACCCGTTTTAGTCGATACAACCCACCCTCTCAAACCATTATCTTCCCCCGTCCCAGTTTTGGTAGATAACACCCACCTCGCCGGATCAACTTTAGGGACATCTTCAGTATTAGTTGATAATTCTCAAATTTTACGAAATGAGGTGGTAGTTTCAAGTCCAGGTCCTGTTTTACACGACACTTCGGCCATTTCAATTCAAAATGAAGTAGTTCCCCAAGTAGTTGTTTCAAGTACTCCAAGTCCAGTGTTAAGCGCCACCCCAATCGTTGTAGCCCCATCAAAAACTATCGTTGCTGCACCAACAGTTGAGTTAAGCCCACCTTCCGCGGGAATTTATTCAACACCCGCATCTCATATCGTTGGACATGCAAACGAAGAAGCTCTCTCAGCCATTATTGCTAAAAACGCCGAGGCTGAACAATCTTATTTATCAGCCCTTCGATATGCCGGATATGAAAAAGCTTTGGCTGCGGAAGCAGAAAGACAATCATTAGAGGCTGCCATCGCATCCGGGGCTTATTCGGGTCATGGAATTAATCCTGTTGTTAGCCAAGGAAATCATATAATTGCAGGAGGAGTTGTATCAAGCACAGCTGCTCCTGTCATTGTTTCTAGTACTCCAGCCCCAATTTTGGTGCCTTCAACTCCAGCGCATGGAGAACTTGTTGGTTTGGGGCATGACATCGTTTCAGTTGGCCCACAAGTTTATCAAGAAAATGGAATCGTTTCGGTCACCCCAAAACCAGATGTTATTGTTTCTAGACCAACAGCGATTTTGGCTCCTCAACCACCACCAGCTCTTGGCCAAATCATTGTTCAAAACGAACGAGTCTCTTCCGCTAGTAAATCTAGTGAGCATTCATCATCAGTAAAGAGCTCTTCATCTGCAATATCTGGCCCTGTATTAGCTGGCCCTCACGGATATAGATTACCAGCTGGTCCACCATTGGGATATCAATCCGATTACTCACAATGGCGTCAAAGCGTATCAAAACAAGCCTACCACGAAGAAGAAAGCGGTTATTCGGTCCAAAAAGGAATTTTGCATTAAAATTTAATTTACTAGTCTAACGATTCTTATTTTATAACCTTATTTATGCGTAATGTATTAATTATTTTGCTGTAATTTTTAATTTATATTAATAAAGTTGAAGAGATAAAGTATTTTATTTTTTTTTTAATTATTATCAAACAATAAAAAATATTAACGATTAATTAATCGATGTAAATTTTAATGAAAATGTAATAAAATATTAATTAAAGACAATTTGAGAGAGTGCTATTATTTCACGTTATTTTGCGTTCACCTAACATGTGCAAATCCGTTTAAGAATTACTTTCACTTCTAAACGCATAAATATTCTCGACATTGTCCTTGTTGTTATAAGCTTCCTTTAAGGGAAAATTGTGTCTTTGCTATTTATTAATACACGATTAAATTCTTTGGATTATTACAAATTTTTTTGCGATTCTTATTTTTTTTATTGTTGTTGATTTCTTTTAATGAATTTCGATGAGTAACACATGTAATTTGCATAAAACTCTACTTGCTTGTATAATTAGAATAAATTGTGTTAAAATGTCAGTGCCAACAAAGTGCGCAGTAATTAAGGTTGAAGAAATTAATTAATGAGTACCTTTTATTTTTAAGTAAAAATAAAGTTTTCATTTTGATTTTATTTAAAATATTTTATTGCTTCTAATCTTAAACTGGCTCCATTTTTTGTAGCAACAGTTTCAGATGGTCCGGCTAAAATTGCACTACTAATAACTTGTGTTGCAATAGGAACAGCGATTGGGATGGCAAGGATTAGACCTACTAAGAGAAGAGAAGCTCTTACGATAATTGCTTTTGAGTACCCAAACCTAATCACAAAGAAAGTACGGATGAGTAAGCTGTTAAGAGAAAAAAAAGGAAGCTTAGGAAGCTTTAGAAGAATTTTTAGTTATACCAGGTCCAATTTACACTCGAACTTTCAAAATATTTATACTAAACTTTTCGATCAAATAATTCATATTAGCCTTCATAAAATTATATGATGTAAACTTTTCAATAAATATATTGTCTATGGCCTGAGTAGATAAAATTTATTTATGATGCAATCCTTCATCGTCCATTTTTAGATGGACATATGACCTAATCGTTGTTATGAATAGGATTCTGTAAACAGCTTTATGTATACTTGATAACATAATCAAATTCTTTAGGAATTAATGTTCTTGATGGACCCATTTGTCTAATAGGGGTGTAGGAAGATTGATTGTTTTAAAATGATAGATCATTCTGATTAATAAACTTGTCTTATTGTACAAGTTGTACTCGTTTCTAATAATGGAGATTACTGATGTTTTGCATGTTCCTGGACTAGAACAGCTTTGGGTTGAGGTTTGGCTCAATGACTTAAATTTTACAGTTAGAGTTGTTAATAGGCATTATTTCTTCTGATATTAAGAATGTATTAATTTAGTTCGCCTTGTTTCTGAATTGCTGGAAATATGATTTTGTTATACCCATTCCCACAGTTGTTCCTATCACTAATTACATCACAATTTTCCCAGTTCTTCCAAAGATCTTAGAAAGACTTATGACATAACAATTAAGTATTTATTTACAAACACTATTGATTGATGAAGTACTCATGCCTCTCGACTAAGGTAAATCCATAGTGTTAATTTTACTTGATTTCATTAAGGGCTTTGACATCCTTGATCATAGTCTCCTGTTGTGCATCTCAAGTTCATATTGACATTTTAGATAAACCAATTCGTCTTTCAGATGAGAAAAAGAGGAATGTTGAAGAAAGAAGGAAGACTGATGTGAAAGTATGATAGATGTAGATCCACTTTTGGTCGCAAAAATAACACATGAATAAAAAATAAAAATCCATTGAATATCCAAGATAAATTCCGCTTGAACTAATAAACTGAGATGGGGTTGATTGGGTTGGTAGCATTTCTTATACCAACCCATCAAAAAGTGTCTTACTTTTAAGAATGAACTAACCGCTATTCTTACATTTCAAAAATATTTTTCATTTGATCTTTTGATGTAATCACTAACTAAGGAGTAGTTTCTTAGCAGTCCATTCATAACTGAGTCGTTATTTTGTTGAAATGAAGTCGAACATGTAAAGTACAAACATAGAGGCTCTATAAAGTCATAGGAATTTTTCAATTAGGTCAGGAAATCTTATTAAAAAATAGAGATCCTTTTTCTTTTATATTCACCACGACATTTTAAAACTATTAGCTTTAAGAAAAGAACATACAAAAAGTACCAGTGATCAGTGATTACTAATCTTTTTTATGTTAATATTTCATAGTGTTACATAGTTCTTATAAAAAATTCGAGGGGAGTTATGAATATCATTCCATTAGAGAGCGCTAGGGAAGCTTAATATATGCTGGAAAATAAGGTCTTTTCCAGTTGAAAATACATGTAAAGTTTAAATTTTACGGTTTACTTATAACTGAAATAAAAAATGTAACGTAAAGTATTGGCTCAACCTTGGTGAACTATACCTCAAAAATAAAACAGTTGCGAGCTAAAGTTAACACGTATAAAACTTGTATTATTTTCGCAAACACTACATCCTATTAAAGATTCCCGTTTAAAATTTGGACCAACCTGTATATCGAATTGAATAAAAGAATAAAATAAGCTTAAATATTTTCTTTATTTACACAAAATGTAACATCATGGTCATTATTCCGTTCATTCATTAATTATCACAATATCTCGGTAGTCAGTTCATTTTCAGTTTTTTAATAATGTCCATAGCCATGTCCCAGACCGAATCCATGACCAACTCCTAATCCGAAGCCGAGTCCATGTCCAAAACCGACTCCATGTCCTAAATGTCCAAGTCCGTTATCGGTAGCGACGGATCCAGATGGTCCAGCGATGACAGCTCCTCCTAATCCAACGCTGATTGATCCGGATGGGATAACTGGTTTAGCGATGATGGGGGCGGCAATGATGGGGGCAGCAACGATGGGAGCTGGGGCGACAATGGGAGCAGCGACAACTCCTGGAGCGACGGCAGCGGCAACGTGACCTCCGGGGATTGGAGCAGCAGCTACAGCTCCTGCATCAGCAGCACCAACAACTACGCTGCCATCTGGACCATGAACGGTAGCATGAGCAGATGGTCCTTTAACGAGAGCACCTGGATTTCCAGGACCTGCTAATCCTACTCCTAATGGGTGCACTGAAGCGTAGGCGGTGGACAAAGCCAAGAAGAAAACAATAACCTAAAATTTAAAAAAAAAATTAGTATTTGAATTAGTTTAATAAGCTAATTTTTTTCTGACCATGTAGTTCATTTTGGTTTGAGTTGTTAATTCCTTCACTACTAGTTCAGGTATAATACTAAAAGCTCAGCTCCCCAGAATATTTATACACTCCACCACTAACTTTTTCTACCACCGACCTTCGTAATCGTCTGACGCAATACATTAGAATTTTCAAGTGTTAAACGTATAAAAGTTATTAAGACATATTGGTCACCTGCAGACATAAAAAAAAATAAATCAAGGAGTGTCTTATACTTTTTTAAATTGATTTATGCAACTTTTTATAGAATTTGCATGTCCGTTTAACCGTTGGTGAAAGAACTACTAATATAAAAAAATCATGATTACATTTGTCGTATTCTATATTATTAGATAATTTCGCATGATTCAACCAAGGTCGTTTACGAACATTTTTTTTAAAGCTCCTTGTAGAGATTTTTATAAATGTGGGCTAAAAACCGTACCCCTCTTTAAATCATGGTTTAGTATTAGCCACAACAAGTAACACTCGAATAATTATATGAGTAGGAGCCACTTACTTTAGTGATCAAGCAATAAATGTTTGGTAATTAAAGGTTCTTCATTCCATTGTGAGTGAATACTTCGAAATGCAAATTATTGCTGCTGTCGAGTGCGAATATAGCTATATATAAGCATCTATTTTAGTTTAAAGTTTTTGAACTTCTGCAGTATCGAGTCAAGGTTAAAATCAATAATTGAGGATCATCTTTTCTCATATAGATAGTTTTGCTCAACTTGGATGGGTACAATTAGGAAACTAAGTTTACGAATCAGACTGACTCAAAACATTCGTTTTGAGTTTCACTTAAATACCTTATCAACAATATCATTATGTAATCTTTAGATTCTAGTCATATCATTTTCATATCAATTTACTTGTAAGTTATTTGTAAGTTTAACAATTAATCGCAGGCCGATTCAAGGCCAAAATTTACTCGCAAGGCGATTAACGTGTTAAGTTTGTAATAAAACAAAAAAATAATTGAAAATATTCGTTTATTTACAAAGTTGCAACATCATGTCGTTATCTACAATTTATTCGTTCGGCAATTATCACAAAATTATATATCAGTTCATTTTCTTTTTAATAGTGTCCATGGCCAAGTCCCAAACCGTATCCATGTCCGTAACCTAACCCAAAACCGACTCCATGTCCTAAACCAACTCCAAGTCCGTTATTAGTAGCTACGGATCCAGATGGTCCAGCAATAACGGCACCTCCTAATCCAACGCTGATTGATCCGGATGGGATGACTGGTTTGGCGATGATGGGAGCGGCGACAATTGGGGCTGGGGCAATAACTGGGGCAGCAACAATTGCAGGGGTAGCAACAAATCCAGGTGCAACAGCAGCAGCTACATGACCTCCGGGGATTGGAGCAGCAGCCACAGCTCCAGCATCAGCAGCACCAACGATTACGCTTCCATCGGGGCCGTGAACGGTGGCTTGAGCAGCTGGTCCTTTAACGAGAGCACCTGGATTTCCAGGACCGGCTAATCCAACTGCTAATGGGAGTACTGAAGCGTAAGCGGTGGACAAAGCCACGAAGAAAACGATAACCTAAAATGGAAAAACAACAATTGGCTTATAGATGTACTTTTCACTAAAAACAAATTTTCTTACCATAGAGTTCATTTTGGTTTTAAATGTTTATTCTTTCACTGCTAGTTCAGATGTGATACTGAAACCTCAACTCCTGGGAATATTTATATACTGTCTCTTCTGCTATCGACCTTCGTAATCCTCTGGCAACGCATTGCATCAGATTGCTAAACACATAAAACTTATTACAGACACATATTGTAGGTTTGCAGCGTGCTGTATAGATATAAAAAAAGAAGGTGTGTTTTGTTTTTTATTTAAACAATCAGTAATATTTTTAGTATAATTTTCATGTCTTTTTAATAATTCGAAGGAGAATATTTTTAAGAAGGATAATTTTTAAGAAGTATCTTACTATCTAAAAACAGCCTAAAACATGAATAAAAACTTAGTATTGATAAACTAGACGTAATACGTTCCATAATTGAGGTGGCACAATAAGATCTAATCGAAGACATGTATAAAAAGCTAAAAATGGACTTCAGAAAATAACCAGAAGACGTAAAAAAGGAAATGTTTAAAAATTTTAGACATAATTCCGAAAATGAAGTAAATGCAGCTTGAAAAGTGGCAAGGAAAGAAATTATACGAAATAACGTACGGAAAGACATTGAAACAACGTCAATTGTAAACGACCTAAACGATTACTTCATATAAGCAGGTAAATTTGACAAAGACAACACTGACCGATTTATTTCTATACAGAAATTAAGAACAAAAACGGTATCTCTAGATGAAGTCGAAGACATTGATATCGTAAAAGTCATACATCATTTAAAGAAGTCTAACACAAAAGATGTTTACAGTATTTCAACCAAATTACTACAAGAGATGTTGGCATCATCTCCAATAAAGAACCAGTAAAGAAATCCTTTGTGTTACTGTAAACAAATGTTTAAGGGAAGAAGTGGTTGCTAACGAATTAAAACTTGTAAAAGTCATTTTTAATAAATGAAATATGTTAATAAATAATGAAATATCTAATAAATGAAGATATCATAACAGAATACCAACACAGATACCAAAAAATAAATCAACAACATTGGCACTGCAAAGTGTAATAAAACAAATTGTCAAGAGATTTGATAGTCAAGAGTACACACTAATTCAATCACGATATTTTCTTAATGAAATTGGAAAGGTATGGTTTGAAAAATAATATATTACAAATGATATCATCATATGTCCGGGATAGAAGTCAACAGCATCAGTGGAATGGCACCTCTTCTGATTGAAGAGTTATAAAAGCGGGTGTACCATAGACCTCTACTTTTCCTGATATACGTAAATGACTTGCCAAGTAATAAACATGCTGATTCAATGTGTTTCTATGTAGATGATACATTCTTTGTAGATGATACATTCTTTGTAGATGATACATTCTTTGTAGATGATACATTCTTTGTAAACAATGGTGATACAATGGTTTGACTTAAATAGTTTACAGTTAAATGAGGACAAAACCAAAATGCTTACGTTTTATATCAAAAGAACAAAGGATGTTAAGGAAGTAATCGTGAAATTCCTAGGTACAACACTTTCTTTGACCTTAGGATGATAAGAACATATAATTATTTGATTGAAGTGTCTCGCCCTCAGGCGACCTCGGTAGCGTGGAAATCTTCATATAGGAGACTATATATTCACTAAGATATAAAAGGAACCATTTATTAACAGAAATTGTCAGAAATTAACGGAATTTGATAATATAAACGATGTGGAATATCTGAATGATTAGATATATTATTCACAGGTACCCAAATATATGCATAAATTCCTATATAACTCTTACTTCAAAATACCGAGAATTGCTAAGGTTGGGTTGGATTGGGTTGTCATATAACAAATAAAACAAAAATTGTCAACTTCCTTGTATTGTTTGAGAATGATGTTTTAGACAATATTAAATTGAAAACTAAACCTCAATTCTTAGGTATAACAATTAATAATAAACTAGTCTTTAACGACTATGTTGTCTACGTTTCGAAAAAAAATCTGCATATTTTGCAATTGTAAAGTTAGAAGGTTCTTTGAATATCGGTGGTGTCTTGAGTGCATATATGCCTTTGTGCACTTAGTCTTACCATATATCACTCTCATTTGGGGTAGAACTGCTAAGCGTAGCTAAGGGTGTTTATTACACAGAAAAGAATTATTCGAACTACATACGGTCTTCAACCAATGGATAAATGGTTGGAGAAATAGAAAATAAGGACGAGAAGAGCCCCTATTTTCGTACAGGGAAGATCTGTACATTTCCTGATATTTACATTGTCAAAGCCATATCTTTTGTGTGTAGTCACCTATACCGCTTTCCGCCTCCTAGCCATGAATGTGAAACGACAAATACTAAATTATTCGTTTTGAAGTATCGCTCCACAGCATTATTCGAGCAGTCGCCATTTTACTGTTTTGCTAAATTATATAATAAAATGCCCATCACCATTAAAGCAACACCTAATACGAAAGTTTTAAAAAGAAAGTTAACGTTTCCTTAATTAATGAGGCGTATTACTGGCTACAGGTATACATGGAGGCTTGACATGTTTGTACTATTAATACTTATTTTTGGTGTATTTTTCTCATTCTATAAGATGATGACATGCATTTAACTGGTAACTGCGATAAAACTAAACTAAAATAAACTAAAATAAATTATTATTATTGCCCAAGAACGCAGATACACACAACCATCACACATATCATGGATGTGACATATTGGTACTATTATGCTACTATTTTGAACATGAAGTTTCAAAATACAAAATAGCTCTCACTATCAATCAGTTAAACTGTATAATTTACTGTCACCAAGACCAAAAGTATTGAATACCTAATATTTCGAAAAAAATAATGAAAGAAAAATTGTTACAACATGAGATTCATACAATAAATATTATAAAAAACTCAAAGTATCTTATCAATGTATCTAATCTTACATTATGTTAAGATTTTGGTATTTTTGTATACAATGTGCGGCATAATTATGGAATAAATTCAACAAAACGCTTAGATTAGGTTTTATATAAGTATTGCTACTGTTATATATTTTTTCTACAAGTCTCTACAATGAGTAGTTTCCAATTATACCGTATTCCTCGAATATTATTTGTATAGATTTAAAGAAATAATATTCAAAAATTTAGGTCAATAATCTCCTTCATTCGTTTGCTACCAACTATTCGGTTGGTGGTATATTATAATTAATTTAATAACTAAACATGTTAATGATGGTTTACGATAGACTATTCATAAAGATCTAATTCTAATCCATAGGAAACGAGTAGTTCACTGACACTTGTGCTGTCAGCATATTGCGATTCAATATGATGTTTCCGACTCTTTCGAATCTCTCTAAATATAATTAAATTTCTTAAAACTAAATTAAATTAAACTATTAACAGATACCCTTATACCTTCCTTTCTCAAAATCTCTTTTGCCACCCTATCTCATATCATATCCCTATCTCCCAGTTCTCTCACAGTTAGAGAATATTCCACTTTCCTCTAATACCGCTTTCTATATCTCTGTCCATATATACATATTCTCGCCTTGATTTTCCTCCATCACTCACCTGGAGTCCTGCAATATGATTTCTATCTTTTCCTAGTACTTCACTGCTCTTCTCCTGGCCTATACCTTACTGTCTATACTATAACCTCTGTCCTCACAATATACCCTGGTGTCTCCATCGCTAACAATAGTACCCATCTTCAATACCTTGTTTGCACTCCTCGTTCTCTCTGCCCCATACTTTTGCATCGTACATCATCACGCTCCCCACTAAGTCCTCAAACATAAACTCTTTTCTTCAAATCCACGCTAAAAGTTCTACCCTCCCATCCCCAAACTTGTCCCATAACCGTGTTCGTTCTCTTTGCCGTCACTCTCACGTGTAACTCGACCTTATTACTTTCAGAGAATCCATATCCCAGCCACGTCCTCCATTCCTCCATTCCTCCATGAATCTTCGCTCTTCCAATCATCACCCCTACCATTTACCCCTTTCAAAACACACCTCCAAGTCCCTTCATTGTTCGCTTGTATCAATCTCTTCGTCGTCCAAAATACCTCACATAACACTTTCCACACTTTAACCTTAGTCATCGTCTCCTATACGTCCCCTTCATTCTCTTTATTAATCGTTCTGTGGTACCTCTCCACATTTCCTCCCTTATCTTCCATCTATCCACTCTAACAAATGCCGCCTTCAGGTCTATGAACAATGCATACAACTTTCCTCCCTTCTTGTTCATCATTTCATTCAACACCGCTTTCAGTTCTTCCAATGTTATCCTCTCTTTCCTTTGCATTTATAGCTCTCCCAATCTTTTCTCCTCTACTTCCTCCTCACAATGGTATGAACTAGGTTCTCCATACCCTATACACTGTTTTCCCCTATCAACTCACTAATCTTCATAACCTTCTTCTTCTTCAATTCCTTCCTTTTTTCATTTTTCCTTATACAGGGTGTTCCCGTGACTCGGGGCATAAAATTAACCACATATACTAGAGCAAAAATGATGATGATTCCTGAAAAAAAATTATTATAAAAGTCTTCAAATGGCCAAGATATGGGCCATCAAAGTTCAGAAATTTTAACACATTTTTCTAAATATTTTCAAAACCATTAATGGTAGAGGGTTGAAATTTGGTACAGAGTAAACAAACATCATGCAAAATCATTGAACCAATTTTGACTTTGGCCGGATGACGGCAACCATGTTATACAGGGTGTTCCTAAAATTTGTTTGCTCAGAACTTTTTTGTTTGTTCGTAACCCTACATTTATTTTTGTAGTTTTTAATAGAAAATTTATTTTCGAAACTTTTTTCACTCTTTGAAAATTTTGATAACATTGACTGTTTTCGAGTTATACGCGAAACTGTTAAGCTTTGATTTCAATCGTAACAAATAAAACATATTCCGCAAGATCTGAGAAGGCGATGACAATTGAAAAACGAACTGATCTAATAACCATTATTTGCATAAATTTCTCAGTGTAGATTTAGTTAAATCCAGTGTTAATTTATTTTAATTGAATAAAAGAATGTAATTTCCAAAACAATAAATTTAATTTTCGCGGTAACAACAAACAAGAACATAATAAAAATTCTAACAAAAATATGAACAAGAACAATAAAATTATAAACAAATGGTAATAAATAAAACAGAACAAAAAAAAATACTAAAGCAGATGTTCAAAAACACTCCCGCCGGCTTCAATGCACGCCTGATATCGCCGTCTTAAATTAAAGCGCACTCTGCTGAGGACGTTGATTTCAGTTCGAAGTTGATCAAATGAATCAACAATTCGTAACCTCAGTTGATCAACTGAAGTTATTTCAACGCAGTACACAAGCGATTTAATGCGTCCCCATAAATAAAAATCTAGAGGTGTAAGATCCGGCGATCGGGGGGGCCAACTTATCGGTGCATCCACTCCTCGTCCAATCCACCGTTCCGGAAACCGTTCACATAGAAATTCTTGGACAGCATGTGTACTATGCGCAGGAGCACCATCATGCATATACCACATTTCTTGTCTTGTGTTTAAAGGAACGTCATCTAAAAAATCATTTAATTGCTCTAAATGTCCCCTGTATGTATGGCCATCCAGCCTTGACGGCAAGAAAACGGGTCCTATAATGACATCGCCCACAATGCCAGCCCAAACGTTAAGAGAAAACCTCCATTGCGATTTCCAAGCTTTCTTAAATCTTGGATTTTCGTCCGCCCAACTATGTGAATTTCTCAAATTGATGATTCCATCTTTAGAAAATGTCGATTCATCTGCAAAAAGTATTTTTTCTAAAAATTGATCATCAATTTGGATTTTGTGCTGCATTATTTGACAATATTGCAGTCGTAGTGGGTAATCAGCCTGTCGAACTTCCTGAACTTTATAATTATGATATGGATAAAGCTGTTGCTCGTGAAGAACACGCCAGATAGTTGTTTTTGACGTTAAAAAATGCCTCGCCATATCCAAAGTACTAGCTGTAGGATTTTCTTGTACGTAGTCTAGAATATCTTCTTCTAGTTCGGTTGTTCGGACTGATCTGACTTTACCGTTGTTACTAAAATTCGGCTTAAACGTCCCATTTTCCCTTAAACGGGTTTCAATTCTTAAAAATGTTTTTCGATTGGGTGCTCTGCGGTTCGGAAATTTCTCCCGATAACGGTTAGCGGCTGCTACGGCGTTTCCATGACATTCTCCCAATGTCAAAATCATGTCAGTTTGTTCACTAAATGTGTAATTGTCCATTTTGAACACGCAAAATTAATAAAAACTTCATTAACAAACAACTTTATGTTTAAACTACATAAGCAAGTTGACGGCTCAATTTGTTTTTTTTTAATTGCCATGGCCAACTTTTTCGAAAATTATTGTGTTTAGTGTTACCATTGAAATCGAAGCTTAATATTTTCGCGTTTAACTCGCAAACGGTTAATGTTATCAAAATTTTCAAAAGAGTGAAAAAAGTTTCGAAAATAAATTTTCTATTAAAAAGTACAAAAAAAATGTAGGGTTACGAACAAACAAAAAAGTTCTGAGCAAACAAATTTTAGGAACACCTGTATAACATGGTTGCCGTCGTCCGATCAAAGTCAAAATTGGTTCAATGATTTTACATGATGTTTGTTTACTCTGTACCAAATTTCAATCCTCTACCATAAATGGTTTTGAAAATATTTAGAAAAATGTGTTAAAATTTCTGAACTTTGATGGCCCATATCTTGGCCATTTAAAGACTTTTATAATAATTTTTTTCGCGAATCGTCATCATTTTTGCTCTAGTATATGTGGTTAATTTTATGCCCCGAGTCACGGGAACACCCTGTATTTATCCTCGCTTCTATATCATTGTCTTTCTAGCTTCTCGCTTCGCCTGTTACGGATTCCTTCTCAATCCATGTCTTATTCGATCCCTTTCTTGCTTCGCCGTCGTGAAGAAGTCGCCTGCTCATAAATCGATTTTTGAGGTAATCACAATAATTATTGATGAAATCCAATTTTTTTTAATAATAAACAAACAATATGAAACAATTTGAAATTTTTCTTCGTTTGCCAGTAATAATTATTTTTATTACCATTTTTAATTTTTTCCACCAGATAAGGCAATAAAAAATGATATAACATCTCATTATACTACTTATTATGTCAATTTCTAACCGGATATCCTTTAATTACCTCTAATTAATAAAAAAATAAAATGTAACAACTATAATCATATTAGATTATCGAGCTCAAAGTTGCTTTATACAATTCAAGGAAGGTAAAATACAGGTGGGTGGGATATGCTAATGATTTTGCTGCAATTGAATTGACATTAGATATTACTTTCCTGTCTTGTATTAATAATTATATAAAGTACACATAAATGCAAATAATCGATCATGTAACAAAGAAAAAATTAAGAGAATAGTAATAATTCCAATATCTACGACCTTACTTAGTAATAACACGAGTAAAATGAGAAACAACTGGAACAAAAGAAATTTTAAATGTTGAAACCTAATTGACGGAACAATCAACATTATTTAGTCAGGTTGTCGGTAAATGATTCATTAATTTTCTTAACAGCACCAAGGAAATGTTCGTGTAAACCGATTCTGCACCCAACGTCGTAAGAAAAAAAAATGCATTCCGCACGTGATATTGATCCGTAACAATTATCTATTATTCTTTGTCGCAACGTGCAAGACACCAAAGACCTCCATATATGAAGTGAAGCCGGCACAACAAACCGTAATTTAGTTGGGCGTGTGACATCCGTTCACGTTGCTTGATTATTTAAGACGACATTAAGTGTTCGATGATATTTATTATTTAATTAAAAATGATATTTTTTTCAAGAACAAATCCGATCTAACAGTCGCTAACGGAACGTGCTAGGAATAAAAGAGTATTGTCATCGGCCAGATCCTACATCCTACATCATTGAGATTAATTATCTTCTGCATTAATATTGCGACATTTCAGGAATCTGTATCAGAGTATTATAAAAATTTACAATAAGAGGTGTGACAAGGTTGAGGACTGGTATAAAAACCGGGGGAGTTTTCTTCTGTCAGTATCATAAGTGAGTTAACACTCTACAATGAAGTACTTTGTAAGTTATCATATAATATTATCAATATTTTCTTCATTCTTATTATTATTTATTTATAGGCAGTTGTTTTATTGGTTTTGGGCACAAGCCAAGCGTCATTTATCCCAGTTGCCCACTACGAACAACCTGTTAGTGCGATTACTAAAGGTGCTTCGTTTAGTTCGGCTTCAGCAGGATCTGATGGTGCATCAGCTACTTTCGTCGAAGGTGCCACCGTTGCTAAAGTTGGGAATCATGCGGCTTTAGTTTCTCCAGGAATTGCAGCTCATGCTGCAGTCCCAGCGATTGGTCCAGTTATTGCTCCTGCTTTGGTAGCTCCAGGTCCAGCTGTAGTTGCTGCTGCTGCTGCCCCAGCTGTTGTTGCAGGCCCAGCTGTTGTTCCAGCCCCAGCTGTTGTCGCAGCCCCAGCTGTTGTCGCAGCCCCAGCCGTTGTAGCAGGACCTACCGTGGTTTCCCATGGAACCGGAGCTGTTATTGCTGGACCTTCAGGTACTATTGCCACAAGCAATGGTTTGGGACTTGGTGTAGCGCCAGTTGTTGCTGCAGCACCTGCTGTAGCATCCACAGTCATCGCTCCCGCTGTAGCTAAAGCTGCTGTTGTTGTAGGAGGACATGGACATTTATTATAAATTAATGGATTGTTTGTTAGAAGTGTTGATTAAAGTTTAAAAGAGGTGTATTTATAAATTCGGTTTATTGCTTTTTTTATTTTGTTTTAAGTTTTTATATTTTTTTTTTTTTTTATTTGCCTCTAGTAGGGTATACAATTACTTTTGCTAAATAAAAGAACTATTACTAATAACTGATTTTTATTAATAACAATACTTTATAACAAACATCTTGAAGACAAGAGTTTTGACTATTTTTTTAAAGTGGACACATTCTGAGGAACAGAGGAACAAAAGTCTTTAATTTTTACTTTATACTTTACTTACTCTCATATTGGTTGAGTAAGTGTGTTTTCCGGGAGTTAGGGTGCGGTGAATCCTAGGTAGGCCTGTCCTACTTGTATTGCCTATGGCCTAAATTAGGACCGATATTGCAGTTTCTACTGCTTCTTCACGAGAACCTGCCAGACCTGCCAGTCGATAAAGAGGCATGGTGTAAACGTGGCCGTGGAAGACTGATCTGGTCGAAACTGTTATACCATGCATGCCTATTGTTCGTAATTCTGCTCTAAGGGCAGGGAACGCAAGCAAGTTTGGCTTAATTTCCTGTCGACAGGAGACATCTTAATTAAAAACCCCAAAGACTTTTATATCTTCACTACGTTGGCCCAGATGGAAATGCTTGGTTTCTAATAAGCGAACTTTGGAGATCAGTCGACTTTCAGTTTCAATAGGCTTATCAGGATATGGCACTACCTCGCAGCACTACCTCGACAGATCACCTATATCTACTCGTGGAACATGCATGGAGACGACCCTAAAACCCCAAATGATGGGGGGATAAACATCGATCCTGAAAGGAAAACAATAGAGATGGTGAACCGAGATTTTGACTGTCTGAATCCAAATCATATCCTCCCTTGAAGAGGAATAGGTTCTTCTGCACTCTGAATGATGAGAAAATGGAGAGGATACTGATGAGGCACTAGACAGTCTGATTCTGAAAGAAAAATGCTTACGGTTACCAGGCTTTGCTGAAAAAAACCAGCATAAGCTCATGAAATGTGTAATGCTTTAAAAACTGAACACTCCATCGAAGAAGAGAGCAGTGACCCCTTGGCCTCTGGCTAGGAGAGTGAATGGCTAACCGAGAAAGTGGCTAAAAAGCCCATATTGGCTGAGACCCAATCGACAGAAATCGCAGCTATCTCAAAGAAACATATTAACAGATTAAGATACCGCAAATGGTATTAAGGTAGGATTCATCAACCCAGGCATCCCGTCCAGCAGTTAAATACAGATCAAGTGAGGTTGTTACGGAAGATTATTTCAGCCGTAGACTGCATCTCAAAAGGGAGTGTGCAACCACAAGTCCGGTTCAAAGGACTAGCTTGTGAATGCAGCTAGCAGTCTACGTCCAAGGGATGATGCCTAGATTAAGTCAGTCGAGGATGAAGATTGTGTTTCTCTGACCAAGAAGACGGTGTTAACTCGATTGGAGGTGATGAACAACTCGCTCCACATATCGTAATGGACGGCCTTGAATTCTACCAGGTCTGGACCGAGTCAGACATGAACCTATGCCGTTGACGAAGTGCTTGTTAATGCCCTGGAAGAACTGGGATGGCGGATATATTTTGAATTTGGAGGAGTCCAGTTTCGACTGAAAGCAAACGAAGCCTAAAAAACCTACACCAACAACTGAGACGACGGAGATCGTGGTAACTGCCCCATCGACATCATTAGCCTCCGCAGCCACAAGTACGAGGAGTGTCTAAAAAGCGCCAGGTGTGCAGCCAGATAGAGGGGGTATTTCCGTCAATCCCGGGGTGCCCAGCAGAAGACAACGCACAAGTGCACACTCAGCATCACGGGAAATGGGAGGTAGAGGGAAGTCATCCATTTCTGCCCGAGCCCCTAGAGGGTACTCCCATCATGGACATTATTACTCCTCCACTACTACATATTTTTAACTTTTCAATTGAATCTTTGACCTTTTCTTCTATCTGGAAGCAAGCCTATGTTGTACCAATTCCTAAAATCGAACGTCCTATTCAACCCAGTGACTTCCGACCAATTTCTATTCTTTCCGTAATATCTAAAGCACTTGAGCGTCTGATATATATTCAAGTGCAAGGGTACCTTGATGACCATAACATAATTACTGAATTTCAATCTGGTTTTCGTCCGGGCACAGTACGTCGTCAGCACTCATCAAAATTACTGACGATATTAGAAGCAACTGTGATGACCGACGCCCGACCTTATTAGTATTGCTCGACTTCAGTAAGGCATTTGATTCTGTTGACCATGCCCTTTTGCTGGCGTCTATGTCTGCTATTGGTTTTACCCCGGAGTGTGTTGCTTGGTTTCGGTCGTATCTTTTGCACCGTTCTCTGTGTGTGCGTGATACGTCATCGTCCTCCTCAGTATTTGCAACTCAGTGTGGAGTGCCTCAGGGCAGTGCATTGGGTTCATTACTGTTCTCAATCTTTGTAAACAGTGTTACTAAGCTAATCTCATGCAACTATCATTTATACGCAGATGACTTGCAAATTTATACGTCAATAACTGTGGACGAGCTTCCAGCAGCTGTGGTGCGACTTAACGATGATCTGGGTAAGGTTTTGGGCTGGTCTAAGCGATATGGTTTGAGCTTAAATATTGCCAAAACAAAGGCTATTGCTTTCGGTTCAAGACCTTTGGTTACTAGATTTTACTCTTTCGGTGCTGGACAATTGATGCTTGATAACAATGCTATACCATTTTCTCATACAGTTAGAAACTTGGGAGTGGTGATGGACTCTGCACTGTCTTGGCGGTACCAGATTCAGTTCGTTTGTAAAAAAGTATATTTCTGTTTTCATTCTATACGTAAACTTCGTTGTTTTCTTGCGCCTCATGTTCGTCGCAACCTCTGCTGCTCCTTAATACTTCCTCATATAGATTATCCTGATACCGTGTACCTCGATCTATCTGTTATTCTCCGTAACAATTTGGAAAGGTTACAAAACAATTGCATTCGTTTTATTTTTGGCTTAGGAAGGTATGACCATGTTACACCTTATCGTAATCATCTCCGTATATTAACCGTTGAAAGGCACAGATCTTTTCGTATACTGTTAACAATATATAAAATCCTCTTCTATCAAACTCCAACATATTTGTACACAAAATTTCAATTCATGTCGTCGCGCGGTCTACCTATTAGAGCACAGGGGGACACATTACTCATGTTTCCAGTTCATCGTACTGAAATGTATCACGGGTCCTTCACGGTTCAGGCCATATCACTTTGGAATGGTTTACCCTTCGAGATTCGTAATGCCCGCAGTTTTCTTGCGTTTAAGTCCTCTTTAAGATGCTATTTCTTGTCTCGTCAGGTGTCCGAGTCTGCTTGTTAGAGTCATCCGCTTATTTTCACGCAAAGAAAAAGTTAAAACTTTTCTTTTGTGTTTCTCCTCAGGGGCTGAGCTGATGTTTTCTAGTTGTTTTGTTTTACTTTACAGATAAACTTGGATCACGCTAGAATAGCTACAGCTGACGGTAGTTTTGCGGACTCCAGCAAAGCCTCGTTAGAACTTCTCATGTAGACTCACTTCTCAGCAAGCTCGATGATGGGGGCAATATTGCCACAGTGGGTTATTCTTGCATGCAAAAGCGCAATACAAATACGGATTGGAATGTGGCTAAAAAAGTTTGGGGTAAGGGAGAGAATCTCTCGTTAAACCCGCAAAGGATACTCGTTGTACCTTTCACCTGGAAACGAAAGTTGGATGGATTAATCTGCCCTACTATCCAAGGTGAAGAAATTTCTTCTAAGGTGAAGGAATTCAAATACCTAAGTAACAATAGATAAAACACAGTCATGGAATGAACATTTGCATGGAATTTTATACAAAGCTAGACTATCTTTATGGACCTGTCGTACTCTTTGTGGTAAAATTGAGGTCTTACATGATCACATATGGAGCAATCGCCTTGATAGGGAAGTCCGACAGGCTTCAGTTATCAGAATATTTTCAAGAATTCAATGAGTACATGGATTGGCAATCTCTGGTGCGATGAGCACAACGCCAATTCTAGTAATATGCATGTGTATATTGAGATAGTGGCCTATCTCAGTCACCATTTACAGATTAAAGCAAACTTGTTTCATCATGTTTTATCAATGGACTGCGGAAGATACAATAGGTACTGGTACTATGCTATCAATCCCGTCAGATTTGTCAGCGCTTAAAGCTCATTATTAGATCAAATTGCCTGAACGGCAGTTCTGAGTTGAAAATACAGATTCTCTCATTCAGGTAGATATTAGTATGTTTACAGATGAATCAAAAACGCCGAGTGCTAAAATTGACATGGGTACTAAAATTCTTCTAGAGAGTGTGATGAGGAACATGACTCAGCAGTTTATACCACTGAGTACTTCCGCAACATTTCATTGTTTATTTTGGTATCATAGCCTGATCATATTTATTGGATAGTATTAATCAGTCAGCGGGATGTGGCGTTGGTAAATTTTCACTGTGAATGAACATTTGCATGGAATTTTAGACAAAGCTAGACTATCCTTATGGACTTGTCGTAGTCTTTGTGGAAAAATTGAGGTCTTACGTGATCACATATGAAGCAATCGCCTTGATAGGGATATCCGCCAGGCTTCAGTTATCAGAAAACTTTCAAGAATTCAATGAGTACATGGATTGCTAATCTCTGGTGCGATGAGCACAACGTCAATTCTAGTAATATGCATGTGTATATTGAGATAGTGGCTTATCTCAGTCACCATTTACAGCTTAAAGCAAACCTGTTCCGTCATGTTTTATCAATGGACTGCGGAAGATACAATCGGTACTGGTACTATGCTATCAATCCCGTCAGATTTGTCGGTGCTTAAAGCTCGTTATTAGATCAAATTGCCTGAACGGCAGTTCTGAATTGAAAATACAGATTCTCTCATTCAGGTAGATATTAGTATGTTTACAGATGAATCAAAAACGCCGAGTGCTAAAATTGACATGGCTGCTAAAATTCTTCTAGAGGGTGTGATGAGGAACATGACTCAGTGGTTTAACCACTGAGTACTTCCGTAACATTTCATTGTTTATTTTGGTATCATAGCCTGATCATATTTATTGGATAGTATTAATCAGTCAGTGGGATGTGGAGTTGCTAAATTTTCACTGTGAGGTATCGCCTTTTTTACTGATCTTACACCAGAATATACCAAACTTTTCTTTGTTCTTTGTTTATGCCGTTTGATTTATGTCTAGATCTGTGACCATAACGTATGAATACCAAACTTTAAATGTGTAGATTCACCATCATCAGAATTGCATGTATCTATTCAAAGTTATAGTGTAATTCGGACCTACAAATCTGGGTGTCCATGGCGAGTTTAAAATCGTCAAAGCAAACCCAAAATAATTTGGTTCAATTCATGTCTCATTGTCTGCAAATAAACCAGAACAATGAAGGTTGTATCCAAAACTTCTGCAGCGGCTAATTACTATCAACAAAACATTTCAACACTTTGTTAGTTTATTAAAGGAGAGATCACTAAGGTGTCACAAGAAGAACTAAACAATACGACAATATTTTCTCTTTTTGCAATAAAGAATATACAAAAAATGACTGTTTAGCAAAACAAGGGTGTAATACTTAAAGAAGTGGTTTTTCTCAAAAGAATTATTTTCTATAATGTGCTTGCTTTTTAACAATGAAAGACTCTTTCGCAAAAAAGACTTTCAGGGGAATGGGCGAGTCCTCAAGAATGCTATTGTTTGTTATATTTACAATCTCCTGCACAAATAAAGCTTAAAATATAAACGGACATAGTAAAGTTGGAAAAACGTCTTTCAGCTAGAAAACCACATAAAGCAGAACAAAAAATTATAATTTTTAATTCCGGATTTTCCACATTTTTGGGTATATCTTGAAAACTGAACGTGATGAAATTGAAAACAGTTTTAGAATCAGCGCAAATTTAACGCATTTAACATTATAAAGAAAATATCGCAGTTTTTGAGGAAAAAATTGATTAAAATATGTAATTTAATAATTAATTTAAATTTCCCGGAATTATTAAAACGTTTTTTAATCAACTCTAAAGATGTCGCTACCATATAAATGTTTTGTTTGGTAACTTAACCTCAATAAATCCAAACAAAATAATCAGCACTTTTTTTTATACTTTTCGAATAGAATGAAGAATCCTGAGATAAATCAGTTTAATTTAAACTCAGGTTTATTAGCTAAACATAAATCGACCATCTACAGCAATGCTACATGGCATAAAATTGAGGTAATCAATAAAATTTCGACATAACCTATAAAAAAAATCTGTATTTTTTTTTACATTTTAGGTAGAAAATGCGATGAATTTGGAACGAGACGTAGTGTTAAGGACTCTAATGAACTTTGTGCATCCTCTTGACTTCATTCCTGTTTGCTATGAAACCAAAGGAACATGCGTTAGCTTCCTTTTAAAGAATTGTGGAGCTGCTATCGAAAGACTTTGTAGGCATAATTTGATTGTTACAAATCCCCAAGATTCTTCAATGCCTGTAATTAATTTTATTAACACTTTCAATTTAACATAACTTTTTCAATTTCTTCTTTGATTTCAGTTTAAAATTAAAATTATATTAAAATTTGCTTATGCAGCCGATTTAAAAATTAATATTCAAAACAATATAATATCTGTTTTGAATAAAAGATACCATGCCGAAACAGGTGTCTTAAATTTGGAGATGTTTTATAAAGATCCTGGTAAGATTTAACTCATTTTGATTAAATTTTGTAGATTTATCATTTTTTTAGATCTTATTGAGTTTTGTACTCTCTCCCAACCAAAGCTAATGTTTTATGTGCTCCATTTAAGTCGGAGTGAAAATCGTCCAAAACATCCCAAATTAATAAAACTTTCGAATAACGAAATTGAAGTTTTAAAACCTTTAGAGGCCCTTTTCGGCCTTAAATCTTTAACATCTCTAGATTTACGAAATAATAGAATCAAAGAACTAGATGCTAGTTATTTTAAGGATTTAAATATAACAGAATTATGGCTGGATGGAAATCCAATTTGTGATGATTATGATGAATATTCTTATCCAAGAATGATTAAAGAGATGATTCCCACATTAGAAAAATTGGACGGGGTTTTGATTAAAAACAAAGGGATATTACCTTTTCGAAGGAATTTTTTGTGCTCACCTTCAGGTCATGATCTAGTCGATCAATTTATGGAGCATTATTTTAGTTTATATGATACAACAAATAGGAGTTGTTTGGATGGTGTTTATCATAAAGATGCTATGTTCTCTATGTCTGCTCATTATTTAGGTTTACAAAGCACATCATTAACTGCAAAGTAATAATTTGTTATTATTTTATTACACTGCTGCAAAATTAAACTTTTTTAATGTACAGTTGAGCAATTTTGGGTTGCTGATTTCAAATATGCCTTCCACTTTTCTATGTCGCTTTTTTTATTCAAATGTCTCATTTCTGTTAGGCATAGGTCAACTAAAGATGCAATGAAAAAACTCGCCATTGGTGAATGTATTGTATGCCTATAACAGCTAATTACTTAGCAATATTATTATAATACGCAAATGTGTTGTTGTTTAGTAGTGTAAAACAACATTAGAAATGATTTTTACCATTGGCACAAATAGCTTATTCTCACATCTGGTTGTAATATACTTATTTACTGCAATTTATTGCTGAGAAAGACTGAGCTTTATGCAATGATAGTACTAACATTTTAACTATGTTGTTTAAGCGAAAGAATGAAGACTTAAATGTTTTATAATAGCTACTGCAATAATCACACAACTTTAGAAAACAAAAGATGGTACATATATAACACTACATAAAGATAATGCGTCGTTGTATAAAGAACACTTATATTTATTGACCATTTAATCTCTTTTGACCATTTAAGAAAGAATAAAATGGAATCATTGTGGCTAATATTTTATTGTAACTAAAGATGTGGTGAATACAGCCCAAAAAAGAAATCTTGCGCCAAAGTGTGCATTAAGAGGAAAAGAATTTCAGTCAAAGTTTAATTAACACGTAATTGTGGATCTTACATTTATTATTATGATTTTTGATATTTTGTTGGCTGTTTTTTTATATTCGCGTATTCTCAAAAAGCCAATTTGAAGCAAATTGCTTTAAGAGGCTACTTTACCCTGCAATTCGGCAAATTACAAAAAAACATACATAGTTTATTAAAATAAGTATGTGGCTATTTATACATACAGTATGTATACGCAATTGGCTATTTGTACATACAACATGTGTACACAATTGGCTGTTTAGAAATACTGTATGCTTGGATATATAGCAATTACAGCTCCTATAGCAATTAAGTTAGGAATTTCATTCAAATGCAGGCTTGTACTATATAGACAAGTATATTTCTGGAAAATATTGTCGCATATACAGCATGGTCCAAAAAGTGTAACGGCACAAAGTGTATTTTCTTAAATAAATGCCCTATATTTTTTGCATATTCTGAGTAGCTGTCTTAAATGCTATAACTGCACATCTTATTTTCAAATTTTGCATGCAAAGTTACCACGTTATTAACCATTTTGTGAACATTTATGTGTTCACTTAAGATTCTTTATCAGCACAATTTGGCATATCGATAAACAAAGTTTGGGCCCTTCGACCACCACTAATGCTATTGGATAATATTATATAGAGTTATTACCAGAACTTGTTAATTTAGGCGTTGTTTGTGGGATCATAACGTTGTTATTTTAAATGAAACACCCTACACTTTTAATGCGTCAGAAGGCTTTATTAAGTACCTCTTATTTTTGTAAGCATATGGTACATCTGAGACGTGTACTTTTTGCGATAATTAGACTATTTCAAAAATGATTTGATTTTTTCACAAGAAATGAGCAATAGCATAAAAAAAGCAATTTTTCAAAAATTCTATTTGAATAGCTGGTTTTACACTGAATTTTTTTTAATATCAATTTTTATTAATTGATTTTCTAAGAAATTCAAAAAATTTTCCGTTGACGGTTGCCTTAAAAGAAAACCGTATTCTATCACTTAACTGCTGAATACAACAAAATCCTAAAATAAATCCATATGGTTGGTGGATCCATGTGTAACGTATCTTTTTGCACGGACCCAAACCGGAATTTGAAACCCACCCCTGCCCCACTATCTATCTTGGAAATTGTACTTCCAAGCAAAATCCTAAAATAAATCTGTATGGTTGGTGGATCCGTGTGTAACGTATCTTTTTCAACGGACCTAAACCGGAATTTGAAACCCACCCCTGCACTACTATCTATGTTGGAAATTGTATTTCCAAGCAAAATCCTAAAATAAATCTGTGTGGTTGGTGGATCCGTGTGTAACGTATCTTTTTCAACGGATCCAAACCAAAATTTGAAACTCACCCCTACTCTACTACTATCTATCTTGGAAATTGTACTTCCAAGCAAAATCCTAAAATAAATCTGTATGGTTGGTGGATCCGTGTGTAAAGTATCTTTTTCAACGGACCTAAACCGGAATTTGAAACCAACCCCTGCTCCACTATCTATGTTGAAAATTGTATTTCCAAGCAAAATCCTAAAATAAATCTGTATGGTAGGTGGATCCGTGTGTAACGTATCTTTTTCAACGGATCCAAGACGGAATTTGAAACCAACCCCTGCTCCACTATCTATGTTGGAAATTGTATTTCCAAGCAAAATCCTAAAATAAATCTGTATGGTAGGTGGATCCGTGTGTAACGTATCTTTTTCAATGGATCCAAGCCGGAATTTGAAATTCACCCCTACTCTACTATCTTGGAAATTGTACTTCCAAGCTAAATCCTAAAATAAATCTGTGTGGTTGGTGGGTCCGTGTGTAATGTATCTTTCTCAACGGACCTAAACCGGAATTTGAAACCAACCCCTGCTCCACTATCTATGTTGGAAATTGTATTTCCAAGCAAAATCCTAAAATAAATCTGTATGGTAGGTGACTTGATACTGCTTCTTCAAGACTTGATATCGCCTGCATAAGATTTGTGCTACCAGAAGACTTGATACTGCTTCTTCAACACATGATATTCTTTCCATCAGATTTGAAATGCTTCCAGAAGACTTGATATTCCTTCCAGAAGACCTAAAATGCATCCAGAAAGCTTGCAGTGCTTGCAAAAACTTGAAATACTTCCAGAAGACTAGCAGTACTTTCAGAAGACTTGCTATGTTTCCATAAGACTTGATACTGCTTCTTTAAGACTTGATATTGCCTCCATAAGATTTGCAATGCTTCCAGAAGACTTGATACTGCTTCTTCAAGACTTGATATTGCCTCCATAAGATTTGCAATGCTTCCAGAAGACTTGATATTGCTTCCAGAGGACCTAAAATGCATCCAGAAAGCTTGTAGTGCTTGCAAAGACTTGAAATACTTCCAGAAGACTTGCTATGTTTCCATAAGACTTGATACTGCTTCTCCAAGACTTGGTATTGCCTCCATTAGATTTGCAATGCTTCCAGAAGATTTGATACTGCTT
Source organism: Onthophagus sagittarius (assembly GCA_036711965.1). Lineage (NCBI taxonomy): Eukaryota > Metazoa > Arthropoda > Insecta > Coleoptera > Scarabaeidae > Onthophagus > Onthophagus sagittarius. Next base: position 19,602,228 of record JASERS010000005.1, on the reverse strand, counting down.
CTTTAAGACTTGATATTGCTTCCATAAGATTTGCAATGCTTCCAGAAGACCTAAAATGCATCCCGAAAGCTTGTAGTGCTTGCAAAAACTGGAAATACTTCCAGAAGACTTGTAATGCTTCCAGAAGACTTGTTATGTTTCCAGAAGACTTGACATTGCTTCTAGAAGACTTCATATTGCTTCCATAAGATTTGAAATGCTTCCAGAAGACCTAAAATGCACCCAGAAGACCTAAAATGCGTCCAGAATACTTGTAGTGTTTGCAAAAGACTTGAAATACTTCCAGTAGTCTAGCAATACTTTCAGAAGACTGGCAATACTTTCAGAAGACTTGCTATGTTTCCAGAAGACTTGATACTGCTTCTTCAAGACTTGATATTGCCTCCATAAGATTTGCAATGCTTCCAGAAGACTTGATATTGCTTCTTTAAGACTTGATATTGCCTCCATAAGATTTGCAATGCTTCCAGAAGACTTGATATTGCTTCCAGAAGATCTAAAATGCACCCAGAAAACTTGTAGTGCTTGCAAAAACTGGAAATACTTCCAGAAGACTGGCAATACTTTCAGAAGACTTGCTATGTTTCCAGAAGACTTGATACTGCTTCTTCAAGACTTGATATTGCCTCCATAAGATTTGCAATGCTTCCAGAAGACTTGATACTGCTTCTTTAAGACTTGATATTGCCTCCATAAGATTTGCAATGCTTCCAGAAGAATTGATATTGCTTCCAGAAGACCTAAAATGCGTTAGAAAGCTTGTAGTGCTTGCAAAAACTATAAATACTTCCAGAAGACTGGCAATACTTTCAGAAGACTTGCTATGTTTCCAGAAGACTTGATACTGCTTCTTCAAGACTTGATATTGCCTCCATAAGATTTGCAATGCTTCCAGAAGACTTGATATTGCTTCTTTAAGACTTGATATTGCCTCCATAAGATTTGCAATGCTTCCAGAAGACTTGATATTGCTTCCAGAAGATCTAAAATGCACCCAGAAAACTTGTAGTGCTTGCAAAAACTGGAAATACTTCCAGAAGACTGGCAATACTTTCAGAAGACTTGCTATGTTTCCAGAAGACTTGATACTGCTTCTTCAAGACTTGATATTGCCTCCATAAGATTTGCAATGCTTCCAGAAGACTTGATACTGCTTCTTTAAGACTTGATATTGCCTCCATAAGATTTGCAATGCTTCCAGAAGAATTGATATTGCTTCCAGAAGACCTAAAATGCGTTAGAAAGCTTGTAATGCTTGCAAAAACTATAAATACTTCCAGAAGACTGGCAATACTTTCAGAAGACTTGCTATGTTTCCAGAAGACTTGATACTGCTTCTTCAAGACTTGATATTGCCTCCATGAGATTTGCAATAGTTCCAGAAGACTTGACACTGCTTCTTCAAGACTTGATATTGCCTCCATAAGATATGCAATGCTTCCAGAAGACTTGATATTGCCTCCAGAAGACCTAAAATGCATCCAGAAAGCTTGTAGTGCTTGCAAAGACTTAAAATACTTCCAGAAGACTTGCTATGTTTCCAGAAGACTTGACATTGCTTCTAGAAGACTTCATATTGCTTCCATAAGATTTAAAATGCTTTCAGAAGACTTGATACTTATTCTTCAGGACTTGATATTGCTTCCAGAAGACCTAAAATGCATCCAGAATACTTGTAGTGCTTGCAAAAGACTTGAAATACTTCCAGTAGTCTAGCAATACTTTCAGAAGTCTGGCAATACTTTCAGAAGACTTGCTATGTTTCCAGAAGACTTGATACTGCTTCTTCAAGACTTGATATTGGCTCCATAAGATTTGCAATACTACCAGTAGACCTGACACTGCTTCCTCAAGTCTTGATATTGCCTCCATAAGATTTGCAATGCTTCCAGAAGACTTGATATTGCTTCCAGAAGACCTAAAATGCATCCAGAAAACTTGTAGTGCTTACAAAGACTTGAAATACTTCCAGAAGACTAGCAATACTTTCAGAAGGCTTGCAATACTTTCAGAAGACTTGCTATGTTTCCAGAAGACTTGATACTGCTTCTTTAAGACTTGATATTGCCTCCATAAGATTTGCAATGCTTCCAGAAGACTTGATATTGCTTCCAGAAGACCTAAAATGCATCCAGAAAACTTGTAGTGCTTACAAAGACTTGAAATACTTCCAGAAGACTAGCAATACTTTCAGAAGGCTTGCAATACTTTCAGAAGACTTGCTATGTTTCCAGAAGACTTGATACTGCTTCTTTAAGACTTGATATTGCCTCCATAAGATTTGCAATGCTTCCAGAAGACTTGATATTGCCTCCAGAAGACCTAAAATGCATCCAGAAAGCTTGTAGTGCTTGCAAAGACTTAAAATACTTCCAGAAGACTTGCTAAGTTTCCAGAAGACTTGACATTGCTTCTAGAATACTTCATATTGCTTCCATAAGATTTGAAATGTTTCCAGAAGACTTGATACTTATTCTTCAAGACTTGATATTGCTTCCAGAAGACCTAAAATGCATCCATAAGACTTGTAGAGCTTGCAAAAGACTTGAAATACTTCCAGTAGTCTAGCAATATTTTCAGAAGATTTGCTATGTTTCCAGAAGACTTGATACTGCTTCTTCAAGACTTGATATTGCCTCCATAAGATTTGCAATACTACCAGAAGACTTGACACTGCTTCTTCAAGACTTGATATTGCCTCCATAAGATTTGCAATGTTTCCAGAAGACTTGATATTGCTTCCAGAAAACCTAAAATGCATCCAGAAAACTTGTAGTGCTTACAAGGACTTGAAATACTTCCAGAAGACTGGCAATACTTTCAGAAGACTTGCTATGTTTCCATAAGACTTGATACTGCTTCTTCAAGACTTGATATTGCCTCCATAAGATTTGCAATGCTTCCAGAAGACTTGACATTGCTTCTAGAAGACTTCATATTGCTTCCATAAGATTTGAAATGCTTCCAGAGGACTTGATACTGCTTCTTCAAGACTTGATGTTGCTTTCAGAAGACCTAAAATTTATCCAAAGGACTTGTAGGGCCTGCAAAAGACTTGAAATTATTTCAGAAGATTTGGACTATTTATAGAAGACTTATTATGTTTCTAGAAGACTTGATATTGCTTCTAAAAGACTTCAAATACTTCCAGAAGACTTGTAATCCTTCCAGAAGACTTGTAATGCTTCCAGAAGACTTGTAATCCTTCCAGAAGACTTGTAATGCTTCCAGAAGACTTGTAATCCTTCCAGAAGACTTGTAATGCTTCCAGAAGACTTGTAATCCTTCCAGAAGACTTGTAATCCTTCCAGAAGACTTGTAATGCTTCCAGAAGACTTGTAATGCATCCAGAAGACTTGTAATGCTTCCAGAAGACTTGTAATCCTTCCAGAAGACTTGTAATACTGCCAGAAGACTTAATTTGCTTCCACAGGACTTAATATTGTTTTTAGAAGATTTGATGTTGCTTTCATAGGACGTAAAATGCTTCCAGAAGACTTGCTACTGCTTCTAGAAGACTTGATATTGCTTCTAGAAGATTTGAAATGCTTCCAGATGACTTGATATTGCTTTCAGAAATTCTGATACTGATTATAAAATGTTGGCAGAAAACATTTTTATTGCAAATTGCAGAAAACTGTTAATAACATTTAATAACACGGCATATAAGGTATAAAAAGTCAAAGTTTAGTGCCTGAGCACCGCTCAATTTAACCTGAAACTTAAAACTAAATACTCGTTTAGTTATAAAGAAATGAAGAGAAAGAAAAAAAAGACAAAAGAAGGAAATGGGGACATTGATTCGTACTTTTAGCCATTCCAGCGCTGCCATCAATCACATAAATTACGAATTTAACTCAATCATTTGTTGATCAAATAAGACATCAAAAATATGCTATCTAAAAGTGAAAAACCAGTTGGATTGTTTCTTTGGATAGTTCAGTATGGTGAAAGGGCACCACCCCTAAATGTGCAATTCAAATTGTGAATATCAATACAATAGTTTTTTTAGTACTCATACATATTTTCTAAAACCGGCGCCTATGCAATTGATGTTAGTACAAGTCGTTAAAATCTGTTATCACCTCACTTTTAGCCTAGAAAAAGAATAATTAAAAGGTCGTATGGGCTAACGCAACAAGTTCTGTTATTGATTTCTTTTAATTATTGGGGCCAGGTAACACGAAAATAATATTACAGCTGATGCTGATATCGTCATGGAAATACATCTGATCACTAATAACATGCAGGTCATCCTTCATGGAAATGTGACAATTATTACAACCGCAGGACCGTTCTAAACCTAAGGGGCAATAACTCTGGGGCGCCAATCCCTGGGGCGCGCCTGATTTTTCCATTAAATGCATGGTGTCACACATTGATCACACACCTTTTTTCTGTCATTTTGTATAAAAAAAAAATTGTGACAATACCATCTCTGTTAGTAAAAACAATGTATCTTTTATCAATGCAGAAGATATTATCAGAAAGTATACAGATGAATATCAGTTGTATGGAAGCTCAGCAGATCAATTTGTTGTGAACAATGTAAATAAAAATAAAAACAGGGAATTCAAGAAAACTTCTAAACTTAATATTTTTGGAAATGTTGTATTGAAAGAGCTTCAATAGAAAGCAAATAATTTGCAATATGGAAGGATGTACCACATTCATGTACACATCTTATCTATCGTAGAGATGTGGTGATGCAAGTGAACTGGAAGATAAATAAGATGAAGAAGCTTATAGAAATTCGACAAACTAAAGGAAAGATAAGAAAAAACAATTCTGTCTTAAACGGATTGGAAAGCAAATGAGAGTTGTTGTTGAAGAATATCTGTCAACCACCAATAAGATTTCGATTCCTTTGCTGAAGTCCTCCATCAAATGTAGTGAACATAAATACTTTTTAAGTGGATATACCCACATGGAATCAATTGATACACCAATAAAGGGACAAAAACAAATATCTTCCAATTTTCTATAAAAAGTATAATGATTTGCAAAACTTACTAACATCTGCATCTAAACGATTCCATAAATATTTCAAAAATCTTCTACAAGGTAACCTCAAGAAAGACGACTAAAAAGTATAATTTCAATTTTGTGTGTTTTTTGCCTTTTATAGCCCTTTATTAATTGTTTTAAATAATATGAATTAGTGTTTGTTCTATAAAATTGGAATTCTACAAATTTATATAGTGTTACCATGGATTTTAACAATAATTAAGTCTCGGACATGATGTTAACTAAAGAGACCACTAAAAGGTAGATCTCTTCACTGTATATTAAGGTGCCAAATATTGAATTCATTGTACAAAAAAAAAACGACGTGTTACGAAAAAATGGAAGCCATATTTGAAATTAATACAAAATTATATAAAAGCACTCAACGCATTAACTGTTAAAATTTCTTGCACCGCAGTAGTATTATTATAAAGTATTTTAATTATTTTGTATTAATGTAGGTTATCACCATACAAAAAAGTGACCCGAAATTTAAAAATGATGTCTGATTTTTCGAAAAATGATGAATGCTTATTCCGAGGTCGTGATGCCATCGTGAGATTAATAACGAAACTTCCTCCAACAGAACACGATCCATATACTTTTACAGTTGATTTAATGTCTTATACTGTAAGAAACGATTTCATTAAAATTTTAAAAAATTATTTAAATAATTTATTGATAGGAAACTGCTGCCGTTTTGGTTGTAGCTGGGGTTTTTCGTGAAGTACCCCAAAATTTGCTTGAAGCAGATCGACTTTTGGGTTTTTCAAGAGTTTTCGTCCTACTCGCAGGTGTAAATGATGAATATTCAATAGTTAACGAGCAATTACATGTTTATAACGCAACTTCCGCTCAAGTTATCCGCTCATTTAAACAACCTAAAATGCCCAAACCGTCTCATATTCAAATTCCTTTACCAAAAAATGTTAAAGAACAAGTTATGTTGGCCGAAGCACTAGTGAGTCTCACTGGTCTCGACATAGAATGGGCTACAAAGTTTGTATTTTTATTAGTCAACCTTTTAATGATTAAAATTTATTTTAATTTTAGGTGTTTAGAAGAATGTCAATACGATTTTAAAAGAAGTTTAGAATTATTCGTGGATTTATTTAAATTGGATAAAATCCCAGCAAACGCTTTTAGGTAAATAAAAACAAAAAAAACTAAAATTATTTTATTATTAAGAAAATAAATTTTGTTTTAACATTAATGGACGCTTTTTCGTCGTTTTCTCCCCTTGTAGGAATTTACCGGTAGAAAAAGTACAATCTAAGAATCCAGAAAATCCTTTACAATCATGTACCACTCCCATTACGAATAATGTAAACGAATTTGTTAATACTTTTAAGAAAAAAGAACTGAATCGTAAACAACGCGTAAGTTTGGTTAATATTACATTGAAGAATTAAGGTTATTTAGTTTTTGATGTTAATTATTTTTTTTATTATATGATTTGTATTTATCTAATTATTTTTTTGTGCAGGATTCTTTATGTTTTGTAGAAAGTTTAGAAGATAGACAAAGATTTGGTGATTCTTAACCGGCGAGTCGTGACCTAAAAAGAGATCGCGTGATTTTTAATTTGATTTATGTTTATTCTTTGGGGGGTTATGGAGCTAAGAAGGTGTAATCTTAATCGTTGGTTTACACCAGTTTTCTTTAACCTGTGATTCGCGGGATCCTAGGGTTCCATTTAAATGCTTTAGGGGTTTCATGAGTTAATGTTACAATTCAAAAGTCAATTGGCGGGGACGATACATATTGCACTTTAACGTTTAAATAATTTCAAATATTTTTGTATGTATAAGTAGATTTTATGTTGTTTCATACTTATTTGGTAAGTGATAGTAAGTTTATTTTACAATAAATTGCCCTTTGTTTGAACCTAACCGAAAATCCTTCGGAAAAATAAGCAGAAAAAGAGTAATAAGAGTCTTCAAATAATCAAAGTAGAATAAAAATTAGAACAAGCACGTTCTCGTGAAAATTCGACTACTTTTTCGCCAACACTAAACCCGATGGATGAAAGTGAAGATGGAAATAAATCCGGATTGACGACAAAAAATTAGCCAAATGGTTTGGGGTCTACATGAGCAAGTAGTGAACAACAGCAATTGAAATTCTGCAATGTTTTGGAAACTAAAAGATAAAAGTTAATATTTGAAAAGAAAATATACAGGGTGGTCCATTACTAATGGGACACATAACAACAGTGAATTCCTTACCTAAAATTATTACGATTTAACCCAATTTATCTTAGTCTAATTGTTAATAATATGGAAGATACAGATGGTTAAAGTTTATACTTTAATTTCGTTTTTCTTGAAAATTATTCAAGACAGCGCCATCTGGCCGATAGATCAAAACTAATTCTAAATTATTATTTATCGCCTTAAAAAGTGCTAATGTGCAAATTTTCATGTTCATCATGTGAAAGAAAACGAAATTATTCAAGAAAAACGAAAATAAAGTATAAACTTTAACCATTTGTATCTTCCTTATTATCAACAATTGGACTAAGATAAATTGAGTTAAATCGTAATAATTTTATGTAAAGAATTCACTGTTGCTCTGTGTCCCATTAGTAATGGACCATCCTAGTAATCGCCTCTGAATCGGTGCTGTATACACGTGTTTTTCGTGATCTCGTGAGTAGTTCTATTTTGGTTTATTTTCGGGGTATTTAATTGTGTGATTTTCGCTACTTAGTCGTACACGAGCTCGGTGGTGTGTCGAAGTGGTTGTTTAAGGTCTGCAATTGGTTTGTGACCAATTATCCTAATATTTATTTCCACATTTCGTCGCTTACCAGACCAACTAAAACGAGCGGTCCACTTTTTCGGTGTTTAAAGGCTCATTCAGAACGACATGTCCATATGTCGATCATGTAACGGGCGATTATCTTCGAAACAGCCTGGATTACAGTGTTCTGGCGATTGCGGGCGCTTTTATCACGCTAAATGTGTAAAGATCACGGTCGCTGAATTAGCAAACCAAAAAGGAGGGTGTGTTCTGGAAATGTTGCTCCTGTAGGGAGGTTGCTGATCGCTCTGTAATCATTGATGAGGATCAAATAGCGGTAGCGTCTCTTTCATCTGCGCCTTCATCTGAAGCAATGTACCAACTTTTAAGGTCTACACAGACTGAAATTAAACAAATGAACGCTAAATACACTGAGTTGGTCAATTCAATATCCTTTTATGGTGATAAAATATCGGATTTTGAAAACACGCTTAAAGGATTCGGGGATAAGGTGAAAAGGCTTGAGTCTGTTACCGCAGAAAATGTAAGGCTTAGATCCGTAGTTGTTGACCTTACCTCGCGGGTGGAGCATCTGGAACAGTACTCAAGATTAAACAATTTAATCCTAACCGGGATTCCTGAAAAGAGGGATGAAGATCTTTGTTCTTCATTATTAAGAATTGGAGAAGTGATTAACTTCCTTTAAGTCCTTTAACCAAACATGACATTGATGCAATTCACCGTCATCCCTCATGTCCGCCTGCTGGAAATTAGACTCGTGATCCTAAATACAGAAACATTGTGGTTAAATTCTTATCGCGTGGTTTGCGTGATCACTTTCTCTCGGCCTCGAAGCAGTACCACAAAGATAATAATAACGGTTCCCCTGGTTTGAGCATTCCTAATATCACCGAAAGGTTATTCATTACTGAACATTTAACTATACATAATGCCGGATTGTTGAAGTCTACTAGAGCTTGTCGTGATAAGGGTTACAAATTTGTATGGTTGAAAAATTGCGTGATTCATGTTCGTCGTGATGATCATTCTAGAGCCATGGTAATCAAGTCTAACGCTGATTTATTAAAATGTAAACTTTTGGATCACTGCAATAATCATGTTCTTTCCATTTGATTTTCAAGTGACGTAGCTCTGTCAATTTTATATCAGAATGTACGTGGTTTGCGTACTAAAACTGAATCAGCTTACGGGAATTCCTTGAACTGTAATTGTGATGTTATTTGTCTCACAGAGACTAACCTTAATGATTCGATTTATGATGGAGAGCTGCTTTGTAAGGATTATATTATTTTTAGACGAGACAGAAGGTCTTCGATCTCTCTGAAGGAGGAAGGTGGTGGCGTTCTTGTGGCCTTACGAAAAAGTGGTTCAGCTACGCCTCTGCTAGAATTAACTACTGGCGCTGAAGATTTGTAGCTCTCCATCAACAGTTCCTTCAACAGTTGCAACACATTAGTGATCTTTATTCAGATGATACTCTTCTGATAGTGGGTGATTTCAACTTACCTAACATCTCCTGGCAGCAATCTCCTTCCGGACACCTGCTTCTTTCCGGCGGTAGTGATGCTCGGTCAAGGGAATTTCTGTTGACTTTTTCTTACTGCGGCCTTATACAGTATAATAACATTCTAAACTGCAATGGTAGAACTCTTGATTTAATTTTGAGTAATGCGGATACGGTGTGCTCAGTTTGTTTATGCGATGATCCACTTGTTGGTATCGATGTGCATCACCCGGCCTTGGAATTTTGTTATCGGTTTAATGATAGACTACTTTTACGGGATAGTCCGTGTACCAGTTTTGTATTTAGTCGAGCTAACTTCAATGGTATTAAAAGTGCTTTGATGAATGTAGATTGGGATGTAATACTTAATAATCGTGATGTTAATCAATGTGTTAGCGAATTTTATAACCATGTCAATCGTATTATTGTTGATAATGTACCACGTGTTGCTTCCTACTTGTTTTATACCGTTATCCTAGTTGGTATTCATCATCTACAATCGAAGCTATTAATGAAAAATCAAAAATCCATAAGAAATGAAAAAACTGGGGTAATTACGCGGATTATCTATCGTTTCAGGTTTTACGCAGAAGATCTAAGACATTGATCTCGAGTGATTATAATACCTATTTAACTAATGTACAGTCTGAGTTAATTGATCATCCAACTCATCTTTGGTCATATGCAAAGCATAGTGGTGGCAGTGTATCGGCTCGTATGGATCGTATTCTCGGTTTTTGAATGGTTTTACTTCTGTTGATAGTAAATTGGGTCCTGGGGCCGATGGATTACCTGGTATTTTCATAAAAACTTGTGCACCGGAACTTGCTAAACCACTTTTTATTATTTTCTGCTGCTCTCTTTCACAATCAGTTTTCTCCTCAGAGTGGAAGAGAGCATTTGTTCTACCTATATTTAAATCGGGTTGTAGAATAATAATAATTTAATTAATTTAATTTAATTATAATAATTTATATCGTACGTTGCAACCTTCTTTGATTCAGCAACAGCATGGCTTTCTCCGCGGTCGCTCGGTTGATACTAATCTGTTATCATATATAAATTTCATTCAAACGTGTATGAACGAAAACTGTCAGACAGATTCCATTTATCCGGACTTCTTTAAAGCATTTGACAAATTGAATCATGCCACACTTCTATCTAAACTTGAAGGATATAATTTGTCAAATTGGCTTTTATCGTGGTTGGCTTCTTATATTTCCAATAGATATCAAGCTGTAAAAATCAATAATTATACCTCCAACTTCGCTTTGGTTACTTCTGGTGTACCTCAAGGAAGTCACTTAGGCCCGCTTTTATTCATTGCCTACGTTAACGATATTCATGAATGTTTTCTTCACAGTAAATTTTTGTTTTACGCTGACGACTGCAAAATATTTATTAAGGTACGATCTACATCTGACTGCGTTAAACTTCAGGATGACCTTAATCGTTTGCAAAATTACTGTACAAAAAATTCTCTTTATCTAAATTATGGCAAATGCACACATTTTAAGCTCAGCAGAAAAAGATACAACGTGAACTTTGACTATAGAATCGGGTCGGAGTGCTTGAGAGTTACTTCCAGTGTTAAGGATTTGGGTGTCGTTTTTGACTCTAAATTGCTCTTCAATTATCAGTCGGAACAAGTATTCTCTAAAGCTAACAGATTATTAGGTTATATCATTAGAATCTCCAGACTCTTTACTAACTTACAATGTATAAGATCTTTATACATGGCATACGTCAATAGTGTACTAAATGATGCATCGGTAGTCTGGAATCCTGTTTATAATGTGTACATTGATCGCCTTGAGGGACTGCAGAAAAAAATTGCTAGATACTTGGCTCACAAATTTAACTTACCATATTGTTCGTATGAGCAGAGGTGCATCATCTTCGGTTTGCGTACACTCCGTGGTCGTAGAACTGCTGCCGATATATTGCTTTTGCATAAATTGATCAATGGATTAGTTGATTCGCCTGATCTTTTGAGCCATATCTCATTCGCGGTGCCCGGCTATTCTACTCGGGATCAGTGTTTATTTAGATTGCCCACTTGTAGCACTAATGCATTTTTTAATTCGCCACTTCTCCGAATTATGAATATGTATAATCGTTACTGTTCTGACGTGGACATTTTTGTTTTATCATTTATTAGTTTTCGGAACGTTGTTTGTAAATTGAACGCATGTAAATAATATTACCAGAATTGTAATTTCTTTTAAATATTCTTAGGTTTTTTTTGTTGCTAATTATTGCCCATTGTTGTTTATAGCTACATTTAAATTTTTTTTGTTTGTTGTTCGAGTTTTTTCTTTAAGTTTGCTTGAATTGTTATTTTGTTACTTGTTAGTGGATACTTTTGTGGGGTTTACCCTGTTTGTATCCCGAATAAATTAAATAAATCCTGTATTTAACTAAATCAGAAATGGAGAACCGTTGAAGTGAATGTTCGTGATCATACTAAGAATGTACTAAAAACCTCGTATTTAATTAGTTGTTTTGGTCTAAATAAAGCGGTGCTTACAAGATAGCAGAAAACTTGATAAAATCTTGTGCAAAGGATTTAGTCATATCCATCGGTGAAAACTATGCAACCAAATTTCCCTTGTTCGATCATTCTGCGAAGCGGAATGAATTGATCGTTTGAAATACGCTAAACGTGGCTTTATTTTATTTTCTTTTATTTTAATAATAATATATATTTATTAATTTATATATCAAAAAAAAAAAAAAACAAAAGATACAAAGAAACAAAAAATTAACATTAATAAAAGAAATTGTAATTCATGAAATGAAAGAGTTAAAGAGATCCAAATCAATTAGCGAAATCGTAAACTGTTTTTCATTGACCCTCGAATATTATAAATGAAATTAAACATAAAACCCATTCTAAAACCAATCCCAAGTGCAACGCCAATTTACAAACTTGATATTCATGACATGCTTAGTGATGATGATTGCCCGCCTCCACCTGATGTCTCAGTAGTTCAATTTTTAGTTTTTTGCTAAAGCCACGTACATTCTCCAGTTTTATACTAAGTGGGATATTGTTATAAATGGTAGGCACACAGTAGGAATAGCATCGCTTGAATACTTCAAGTCGGTGTTTCGGTATTGTTAATGTATAGCGGTGCCTAACATTAATATTATGAACATCTGTACGATAGCTAATTTTGTTGTATAAATACGGAGGAGTTTTGAAAGTAAGAATTTTGTGATACAGACAAGCGGAGTGTAATATTCTACGTCGTGACATATTCAGCCAACCGACCCAATCGAGCGTATGAGAAACTCTCTCACGTCTGATACCAAAGATAAACCGAAGACAAGAATTCTGCACGCGCTGAATACGAGATCGATTCACGGCGTCGATGCATGAGTGGTAAAGGGCATCCCCGTAATTAAAGATGGATAACACAAGTGATTCGCATAAATGAATTCTTAATTGTTGAGGCAAAATATTTTTGTTAGAATGTAATAGCTTAAGGGTGGAATAGGCTCTCTGAAGGAGTTTACTGACATGTCCCCTGAATCTCAAGTCGGCGTCCATGGCAATACCCAAATTGCGTGTAACAGGTGTAAATTTTATTTGTTCATCATTGATAAAAATTTTGAAAAATAGCCTAGCCTCAGCTACCAGAGCACCAGTACCAAAAATAATAATTGGCGATTTTGAAGCATTAATGTTTTTATACATACACGGGGGTAGCAACAGGATGCAGTCCCACTTATACTACTTCACTATAATACATTAGAAAAAATAATTGTACGAACAGAATATTGAAAATTAACCAATCTTGATCTTAAGTATACATGATCAATCAAGGCAGAACTCAAACCGATGCAACGAGATAATGTACTCAATATCACGAAACTGATAGGGCGAGCACGGTATTACGAATAACTTGTTTAACAGTTTACTGTCCTCCTGTTCCTATGTGAAATATTGGGGAATTTCTATGGAATTTATCCGGGCAGCCGGTGCATAAAACAGAAAGTCATAGCGCAATCGACGAAGGGACATGCAGATGAATGCGTGAAAGAAAATAGGAAGATTCACAGTAACTTCCGACCAATCTGAACAAAAGGCAGGCATCACTGCAAGTTCTGCGCTGCTGAAGTGTCGGCATATGATACATTTATCAGGCTAAATGGTAATCTGTATAAGGATGTCGGAATTTATAAAAGAGATACTTCAGAAACCTTGCCTGAATCCTCTATATTCTGTTAATATATGACTCATACATGAGGGTTCTGAGGGACTGAGGGTTCCAAACTGTACTGTAGAATGATAAAACACTATTAACGAAAGCATTGTATAAGAAAATAATAGGTCTAGGGCTGCAAAATGAGTCAGAAGAAAGCATTACAAATCCCAGCATCCTACTAGCTTTACCACCACTGCATCTACATGTTGATCAAACAATAGTTTGCTATACAAAGTAATGCCAAGGTTTTTAATAGTGTCAACACGAATAAATAAACATATTCCTCACCAGTAATCAAATTTAATTTAAAAGTAACAGTCCGACACTTAGATATGTTAAGTGACAAATTATTAATCTGACCAAAAACAAAAACTCTGTTCAGGTTATTCTGCAGGTTAACACAGTCTGAAACAGCTGCCACAGGAGAAAATATTTTAATGTCGTCAGCATACATAAAACATCTTGAGTTAAGAAAAGACTTGTTGGTATCACCTATGTATACCGTAAACAAAAGCGGGCCCAGATGACTACTCTGAGACACTCCAGAAAACATGGTAACAGGACCGGACGAATATTCACCAACCCCGACGAACTGAGTGCGATTGGAGTGGTACAAAGCAAACCAGATCAACAAGACGCCTGTGACACCAACGCGCCCAACTTCAATAGTAATAAACAATGATCCACTTTGTCAAAAGCTTTGCTAAAGTCAGTGTATATTGCATCCACTTGGATGTTTTTATCAATAGTCCAAACCAGATCGCCCGGATAAATACCGTGCTGCTCCGCATTCATACAGGACTTCATCTGAAAAAAATAAGCCTGCAATATACTAGCTTTTCAAAGATTTTTCCCATTATTGGTAAAATGGATGTAGTACGGTAATTAGTTACAAGACTACGATCTCCTGACTTAAAAATAGGCGTAGTTTTCGCCCGTTTCTATACAGATGGAAAAACGTAGTAACGTGTTAAAAATTAAGCATAGAGGTCTGGCAAGGAATTTAGACCATCTCTTAATAAAAATGGAAGAAGAAATAGTTTACTTTATGCTTCGAAAAATATTCAATTTATTGGAATGTATGCCATCATATATGTTGTGATAGAACTAAAGCTATGGGTGGCATAATTGCTATCTTTATTCCATGCTCTCGCTGTTAAACGAATTCCAAATGCTTTCCACGAAGTTCTCAATGACGCCGTGAAAATGATTAATTTCATCAAATGCAGACCTCTAAATACTAGGATATTTGGTCTATTGTATGATAACCTGGGAAGCTTATATAACAATTTCCTTCTTACTGATGTAAGACGTGCTTGATGAAATGCGTATCTTTTTATCTGAATGTGAATTTGTTAGAAAACTTAATGATATTAATTGGTTTCAAAATTTAGCCTATCTTGCAGACACGTTTACTTACCTGAACGACGTTAATCTTTCATTTTAATTGACAAGTGACAATTATCTTATAAAATTGAATTGCAGCGTGCTTAATTCTTTAGTTTCGCATGTTTAGCCAGTTAATCTCCCACAACCAGTGCGTCACATGATCACGTCTTCTCAACCCAAATATCAAGCGGCTACAAGAGTTTTGTACCCGTTGCAGTCTTGCTACACACATCAGCATGGTTAAAGTGTGACAATACAGTGGATTTACAAAGCACGTATATTACCTCCTCAAACAAGTATTTTCAAAAGCAACTCCTAAGTTTTATTTTCTTTTCACTGCTAACCAGGTGCCAATTATACTTATGTTTATCTTATCTTTAATTCTATCTCTGAGCTTTCAAGGATCAAAGGCAATAACTTCGGTTTTGCTACTACTAATCCGCAATGTTGAAGCCAGATATATAATCGTCAGACCCAGGAGCCAGATTTCAATAAAATTGTTGAAAAAAGTGACTAATGGTATTTATTAGAACTTCAAAAGTCAAGTTTAGAACGATGTTTTTTTCTCTTTTTTTCTGTTTCTTTTGCAACCCATATATACTAATTGTACACATATATGAGTATAAATTAAAAATAGTGCTCACTAAAAAATGGTTTATTGGCACAAAATAAAGAAAGTTATCACATTATTAGTAAATAATAATAAGCACTTAAACGACGTTAGTAAATTGTAATGAAAACAGTTTAACGTTTACATTAATCGGTCGCTAACTATGAACTTCAGTGAAACAATGGCGTTCCTTCACTACACACAAAACTATTTTACAAGTGGTACATTGTATCCTAGTGCGTTTATTACAGCCATGGTTTCTGCATTTTTGGGCATCTTTGATGTCAATTGCTTTAAGCAGATGTAAAGTTTTTGATTTTACTATATCTTTGGATGGCAGTGGAACATGTCCTGGTCCAACAGACTTTCTTTGTTCTGCTCTGCGTTGTAATTCATCATCTTCCGAATCTGATGCAGTTTCAACTGACGTAACATCTTTTATTAAACATTCGGCAATTCTTGTCTTGAATTCAACTAAGTCTAAAATATTCTTTTTTTGGGTATTCAATTCTTTACAATCAAATCTTCAGTACTGTATTCACAGCTACACTGTCCATAAAATGCTCAAATACCCTCACTGACCGTTTTTTTGTCTTCTCTGACTATCGATATGATGGATTCCCCTTCAATAAATAATCATAAAAAAAATCATTTTAATGCTCTTTTACCATATCTATTTGGTACAAAATAACCGACAGAGGACGGTGTTCAATTATGTCAAAAGGCTTACTATAATCTATGATATAGAATAGTTAGATTTGTCAGATGTTTATTGATAACATCCGGATTCCGTAATTTATCTCAGCTTTTATCACACCATTTGTTTGCTCTATCTCTTAAACCCTGAATCCGCCTAACCGTGTCGAATACTACTACTATCTAATACTACCTAATACTTGTCCTAATACTAATTGTCTAATACTAGTCCTAATACTTATTAAATATTTGCGTTAGAAACGCTACTTTTGAATTGACATTGGATATCTCAAACATTTCATAAAAAGGAACTGCAAACAAAACAATGCAAAAAGGCAGATAATCAATATATTTATAAGTCCTAAAAGTTGCTACTTGTTAACATTTATGTCGTGCTTTAATGTTTATAGTACAAAACACTGCTTCATGGTCCGATAACCCCTCCGTAGATATCAGGTCCGAGAAAATCCAATAAGCAGCAGCACGAGTACCCAATTGTAAACAGTTGATATTTAAATCAATTCAATTCATCTACTGTGGGCAGAATCTCACTTACTGTGTTTTTGACTCTACATGCAATAATTTAAATTGGGTTTAAAATCTTTTTAATAAGTACAGCGACATTCTATACTTACCCAATCAAGTAAAGAGAGGAACTTATAGAAGGACCAACACATTAAAATCATACGCATATGATTGTATTAGGAAAGGAATGATGCCTTTAGTAACAATTACATTTTGATACAAAAACGAAGAAATCAAATTGTTGCCGACAATGATATGCATCTCCCATTAATATATATTCAGTTTTATAAGTAACTTACGAATTTTATACCTTTACTTTGTTCATCCCTCAAATCAAACTGAAGGGTTTCATACAAAAATTATCTCAAACTAGGATGAATCTGCGTGATGGCAAAGGATGAAGAACACTGATTTTATAAGATTACGTGACGAGCAGTAAGGAATACATGAATGCGGGAGCAAGTTGTGGTGATTTTAGAGCAATTCTGTTGATGAAAATAAAGCGGTCATCTCAACAAGATGTCTCCGAAACAATTGACCAGAGGGACAATGCTAAAAGGCTGGCATTAAATAGCCCTTGGTCCACAGTTGAGAGTCAAGATTCCAAAAGTAGATGAAACATCGTCTTCATACACTTTGATGTGAAACTTCTCTAGCAATTTAATACATAAAGAGAATCATAAATAATTTTTAGAAAGGTAATTTTTAGAAAATCTTGAGGAAACAGAAGTCACAGAATAAATGTGACATCCATTTTTTTCCTTCTATTTTGTTTATACTGAGAGAAAGTTACTCCATACTTTTAAAATAGAGTTTTCAATCCTCCGCTTGAAATCGTTTCTTACTCTGTTGATCAATCTTAAGCAGTTGCTGTTGGGGATCTTCTCAGGTGCATCTGATAAGAAGTGCTCATGATTGATTAACAGCTGTTGACTCCAGTGCTAGAATATTTAAAGAGTAGGATGGTCGTCACCAGTGCCGTTCTAAGATATTTGGCGCTTCAAGGCTGGGTTGAACGAAAGAAACGAGTGTGTTCTTTTCGAGTGTGTCTAGTGTTAGTTCTAGCTTTACATCAAATCAAATGTACAGGGGTTGCCAAATCACTTTGTAAAGTACTCTATTTCAGAAACTATTCATTGTTTAGAGGCCTTGGTTAAAAAAATGTCTTCAGAAACACGGCTAAACCCACCCTAACCTAGTGTATTTGAATTGAATTCAAGCTAGGACTAACGTTAGACCTAAAACTAGAATCATTCGGGATTAGTCGTTTTCAGAAGACATACGGCTAAACTCGAATGTTTATAGTTCTAGATCTAGAGTTAGATTTAATGATATAAAACTAGAAGAAGAATGGACAATGGAATGGCGTTATAAGGTTCCTCTTCACTGCCGACGAAGATATTTGAAGCCCCAAGGCTGGGTTGGACGAACAAAACAAGTGCGCCCCTTTTCATGCAAAATTCTAAAAAAGAGAAGATTCTAACTCAAACCCAACCTTGTATATTTGCAACAGAGCCGTCCTAAGATATTCAAGCAAAATTCAATGCCAATAAAAGGCTACACTGGGTTAGGTTGGGTTGCAAAATCAGGCACCTCCCCCCCAGAAGTTGGCACCTTGAGTAGTTGAGTTGGGGTACCGCTGGTCTCACCTACACAACAATATTTTTCAATCTTGAATAGCTAACTTAAATGGCACGTCATGGCCTTTATTTTTGTACCAATAAATCCATTTCAGGTCGAAAATAGGGGGGAAGAATTTGTTTTAAATGTTTCTACGCCCATGTGTCATTTTATACTTGAATAATTTAGAGAGAATTAATATAAACAGAAAGAAAACATTTTATTGCGCATTGATATTTAAACTAGCCGAATATATTGACAATAAACTTCAGTTAGCCTTAAAATGCTTAAAACCTTTAAATTTAAAATTAAACATAGCGTGCTGATTTATTGTTTAAAAATTATTAACCGATAAATAACCGGTGGTTTATCGATTGAATTTGAAATGATAAAACAACAAATCACAGTTTGTTAATTCGAAATTCGATTAAAAAATGATCAGTGCGCACGAAATAAACCCGGTGATATCAGTGATATCAGATGGTCGCGCGTATCTCGTGTATAAATGCGATTTAATCGCGATCACAATTGCATTACAATCATATTGGCGTATGTTTGCATTTAGGAAGGGGGTTGGGGAGAGGGGTGAAACCACGGGGGTTTTGAACGAATTATTCAATATTTAGACAATTAATGTTTATTTCTGGCCAAATATTTGCCCGTTACTTCACATTCAATGTAATAGTCGTTCCTCGCGGACCCGTTTATACCGATTTAGCTTTGATATTATTTTAATGAATTTCATCGTAAGTTAGTATATTGAAAATATCGAACGATTGGTCTAGTTTTATATTTCACTATTTTATTTTGTACGTGGATAAAAAATAATGACTGAAAATTTGAAAGTAACATTTTGTGACGACCAATTTTCAGTTATTTGAGAATTAAAAAATGCATTTTATCGCTTATCGAAAAATCGCTTTTGAAACATTAAACAATTCGTTCAATATTTTATTAACAAATGCTAATAAATTATTTCCTATTTTTGTTATTTTCGATTTTGTCTCACAGACTGCATCAAGCGATTAACGAAGTTCGCATAAAAAAAGTTGCGCCAATAAATTGAGTGTCGATACAACTTGTATTCGGAATTGCTACTTTAATGTCGCGCAATGTGTTTACGTGACGTAGTGTATTGATGTGAATTTTAAACATTCGGAGTTTTTCCGATACATTTTCCGATTGTACTATAAAAACTATCGATTCATCAATGTTTCAATAGTTTAATTGCCTACAGTTAATCTTCCGAATACGGACTTTCTTTTATCTTTTTTGTGCAATTAACAAAAAAAATTATAAAAACTTCGCTTAGATTTGATATGAAGAAACAAATGGGTTTTGTTGAAGGAAATGGTTAAACGAGGTTCGCCTGGAAGATATCGTCCGTTTTGTTATCGTTGTTGCGGAGTGGCCGAGTTCTTCGCGTCGGGTGGTAAGTGAAGTTTAAGCTTTCAACGCCTCTGGCGAACAATTTA
This sequence comes from Onthophagus sagittarius, assembly GCA_036711965.1. NCBI lineage: Eukaryota > Metazoa > Arthropoda > Insecta > Coleoptera > Scarabaeidae > Onthophagus > Onthophagus sagittarius. Next base: position 19,582,422 of record JASERS010000005.1, on the reverse strand, counting down.
GGTGCACTCGCGATGGCAAACAAAGAAACAGGCGAGAGACGTGTGATTCAATGTTCTTTTCCGGTCCGTCGCGGATGGATCATTGATTTTCTGTTGATGCTCTACGAAACGATGCCGCAAACAATACAATCAACACAAGATTCTTTTATATATCGAATTTGCTTTCAGCAATTTATCACATGTGTGTGCCACCCTTACTATAGAATTACGAAATCTATTGTTAGTCGCTGCGATAAGATTCCGACATTTATAAAAAGCTTCTTTTTAGGTGAAGTAACTAATTAAGATTGTCAGGTGAGGTCGGTAATTTTGACCAATGCGTCGAAAAATCTCGCGTTGTAAGTCAGATCGTAATTTAGAAAGGAATATAACTTAGAGTCGGCGCTTTATACCTGTTATAAATCGTACCATACCGTACCGTACGAATGGATTTAGTGCGATTTTTCTCGGAAATTGCCGCCGGAACTGTTGAGTGTCCCCAACTTTTTTTCGCCGGACCCTTTTAGTTAGCTTAACGGTGATATACGCCTGAAATATAGTAGTAATAATTTAGAATTTGCACTTTGATCTATGTAATTGCGCGTTTCTAGTGCAGATTATGAACTGTTTTTCGTACATCTTGAATGTAGTACAAGTTATTATTTTTCTGTATATGATTATAAGTGATGAGACACGAAATAACACAACATCGTTCTAAATTTACATCAACCAGAAAATAATCGGAATATTAAATAATAATAATACTTAAATAAAATACAGTAAAACTCCGCTAATTTGTAGACTCCCAAATCAAAATTTCTTGTAATCTGAATAAATTAGAAAACGTTAAATTTGTATTGTGCCCCTTGTAGTCTGGATTGGTAAAGGATGAACAGATTTTTCATTCTATCTGTAGAACAAGGTGATATTTTGAAAACACTGAAGGGCTTTTATTAAAATTGCTGAGGTCATACTTCTCAATGTTTGCTGATCCATGTAATTTATTAGCAAAATGCTAAAGTAATGTATTTGAATAGTTAGATGAGGAAGAGGATCAGCCCTGGGGCATCAACTCCTGGTTGAAAATACCTGTTTTGCAATGAAATACATCCCCATTATACATGTACCCAGTGCCCCCTCTATAATGTGTGAAAATGGACGCACTCGTTTCATTCGTTCAACCCAGCCCTGGAGAACCGAATATATTAGGACTCAAATATATAGGGTTTAGTTTAACCCTGCATCTGAAAACATTTTTTTAACGAAGCCCTCTACAATGAATACAAACTGATTTGGCAACGCTGTATATTTGAATTGAAGTAGAACTAACACTAGACCTAGGAGTGAAAAGTTTTGGGTTTAGCCGTGCGTAAACCCGAACTTTTCCACTTCTAGGTCTAGTGTTAGTTCCTGTTTTATATCACTAAATCTAACTCTAGATCTAGAATTCTAGTTCTAAAGTTAGATTAGAAGATAATTCTAGTTCGGCAATTATGAAAAGCTACTAAATGCGACAGTGCAGACTATTTAATATTGTGTACAGTATAATATATTAATTTCTAAACTACGTAAGTATAATTTTAATAGTAGCAGTATTAATTTAATTAAATCGTATCTCATGTGCAGATCACAAACAGTTAAATGGGGAGACAAATTCTCAAAGTAAATACCTGTTGAAAATGGGGTCCTACAGGTTTCAATTCTGGGGCCGTTATTGTTTCTTTTATTCTGTATTTGCGGGAAGGCAGGCTTTATTGACTCCCGCGGCATTTTGACCTCAACTGATCCTTTGTACTTGTACTCCTTCTTTGGTCAGCTCTAGGGTCCATTCCTACCATTTTTCCCTGGACGCAAAGGCTAGAATGTGTCCTGGTTGTACTGCCCTAATTCCACGTATGCTAATCTGGATATCTCTAAAAATCGAAAACTTTAATGCTTGCCCTCCAAGCACAATCGCATAATACGTGTTCCGCTGATTCTTCTTCCTCACCATATCCTCTGCAGATGTTGGTGTCACTTATAGCCATGTTCCTTATTCCTGTCATCAAGCATAGGTTCTTTTTGGACAGCTTAATAAATAAATCAGTTCGTGTGGGTCAAGTGTAGCGTTGTTTCTACAAAATTTTCCACACTCTTAAAGTGTGATTACGTTTCAATAGATCAAGTTGGTTTTATCATTTTTTTATTAAAAATTTGTGATACCAACGATATAAAAAACAAAAGTTGTTATATTGTAAATTTGTTATTTTATGGACAGTCAATTAAAAAAATATAAGAATCATTCTTCTGTTTAAAATAATGGCGATGAATAGTTCTGATGATCCCGGAGGTTCATTTGCAGCTTTCCTCGCTAATTTTTCCGCCATGTCATGAAGTTTATTCCTAGAATGACCCTTTGACCAGCAGATCGTAATCTCATTAGGAGCGGCTGCCCCACTAAGATTGTTATGACAGACTTCAAGCAAACAGCATTAAAAGCGATACCGCCCGAGCGAAAGGAGGACTTGTCTGGAATCAGAATATATTATGCTTTTTCTCACACAATTTTTTTTCGGGATTTTTGCTCACAAATATCACTTGGAGCGATATTATTGCTGTTTATTGTTTTTAATCTATATTAATGACCTAAGAGTTAATTTTGTGGACACCTTTACAATATTATGTGCGAATGACACCACCCTGCTAAGTAGTGATAGGAACTTCGATGGCGCTACTGGCTGACTATACTACACTGACTGAGAATTCGTTTACTTCAAATAAACTTTGTTTAAATACAGAGAAAACGAATATTTCCACCTTTACATTTCAACGACAGATAAACATTGAAGAGTCGGACTTGAACGGTGAGCATACGGCCGTAAGATTCTTTGGACTACATTTGGACCAAAAATAAAGTTTTGCACAATCCGCTGAAGAAGTTGCGAAGTTCTGAGTGATCAATGGAACTTATAAGTATATATAAGCATTATAACAATCTTTTTCTTTATTACATAGAAATGTAATTTGCGACTAAGAGACTAGTACGTTTCGAGTAGATTTGATTCTATCTCGTCTAAATTGATTTTTAAGTACCAATATAAACCCTATTTGAATTAATTATATCATTTATAACTATTTATAACTTGAAAAATGTTATGGGTTCATTAATTGAATTGCTTCAATTTTTTGTGAATTTTAAATCCTAAAGCTCATTATTTATCCCCCTAACGATAATGATAATGATATCTAATTTTATACTACTAGATATATGTAAAAAATTAATACCAAAACTTCGATTTAATAAATTATAATTGTCCGTTTTTCAATTATAATTAATCGTAATTTATTATGGATCGATTCGTTCTTTTTGGGCTAACGAACTCCGCACCGGTAACTAAATGCAATTAAAATATAATTTAATTTATTTCCGGTATAAGTAAAGCTGACTCGATGTTGTGCCGCGTTAACGATGGTCTCGCATGGTTCGCCGCGATATTGATCGTCGCATTAATAATTCAGAAAATGCTCTTAATGTACTCGGACGTAATGTTGTCGGAAATGTGCTATAAGTAATTAGCGAAGTCTCTTCGGCACAGTGCAGGTGCAGGCCACTGCTTCCACCATCACCGTCGTATTACCGAACTTTGGTGTCGTAGATGTAAATATCTTTTCGTGTTGGGAAGTTTGATGGACTTGTGCCACCAATTACATCCGAGTTTTCGCTGAGTAGCTTTTAAGGACTTTAGCGAATTTATAGATTAGCCGAAATATAAGTTAAGTGCAATACATTAACGTTTGTTTTATATAAACTGAAATACATCCAACTTTTTTTATACGGTCTTTTTTAACACGATTTTGAAATAACACGGTTCACCAATAATTTTTTTTACACAAATTTTTTGTTATAGCACGAATCCCAAAAAAAAATTCTTGATTCTAATAATTTCTATCAAAAGATAGCGTCTTATAGAAAGTTATGTATACAGTAACAAAATATAATGGGGGAATACCGTGGTCAGAAGTTGGTCGCTTTATGTCCACATGTTTATAACTTGGTCTACTACGGGGAATACCAGAATTTTATGATCACTTTTTTTTTTTATCTCGTTGTGCTTCAACTTGAACACATGATATCGTTATCCAGTATTTATTTTGTGTTAAGAGTGGTCAGTTTGTGAGACGTAATAAATAATTTCGGTAAAGTTCTAAAAGTGGATGTTTCAATTAAGGTTTTTTTAATTCGATGGTGAAATTTTCAATGTATTATTAGTAATGATGATAATCTTTTGCTACTAAAAAAGGTAATATTGTGTTAGATTGTCGCTTTAGAAAAGTTCTATAAGCAATATTATTTTGGATTCTTTTTATAGTACCCGTATTGTTTAATAAAATGCGTAAATAAAAACTTCCGAAGAGACAGAAATCTTAGACTGTCTAAAGAAAGTCCCACATCTGTTGGCAAAGCTTTTGGTTTAAAGGAAGCGACTATAAGAAGAATTAGAAAAAATGAGAATTCCATTCGACAATCCCTAATTTCTGGATTGAAAGTAAGTTCCAAAACATTATCTTATCTTCAAAAAGAATACCTATTGACGGGACACATATAAAAGAGCACTTAGAATATATAATCGACTTCAGGAATTGGAACCATCAACAAGTTTTCAGGCAACGAAGAAACTGATATTTAATGCAAGTGAGGGATGGCTGACAGGTTTTATAAAAAGACACGCATTTCACAATGTAAAAATAAAGAGAGAAGTAGCATCAGCAGACGAAAATGCTGCAAAAATCTTTCCGGGTAAACTAGCAAAAATCGTTGAAGAGGGCGGTTATACTCCAGAACAAATATTTAATGCCGACGAAACGGGATTGTTTTGGAAGAAAATGCCCGAAAGGACTTTGATAACAAAATCAGAAAAATCAGTTGATGGTTTTAAAGCGGCCAAAGATCGAGTGACGTTCTTGTTAAATAGTAACGCTTCTGGTGATAAAATGTTAAAGCCTTTATTAATCAACAAATCTCTTATTCCACGAGTATTAAGAGGTAAGAACATTAAACAACTTCCAGTCCATTTCATGGCGAATAAAAAGGTATGGATGACTGCTTTGTTCCTGTTGCTCAGAAATATATGGAAGAAAAAGGTTTGGAATTCAAAATACTTTTGCTCGTTGGTAATGCGTCCAGCCACCCAGTGTTGGATCACCCAAATATTCAATTGCTATTTTTACCACCTAATACTACCTCGCTGATTTAGCCACTATTAGAGCATTATAGCAACATTTAAAATATACTACAAAAAGCAAACGTTTAAATATATTTTAGATTCAGTGGAAGAAACAAATTTGACTGTTTTGGAAGCATGGAGAAAGTTTACGATTATGGATTGCATTACACTTGCTTCTGCTGCCATTAAACAATTGCGCCAATCAACCTTAAATGCTTGTTGGAAAAAAATATTGCCAGCATTTAACGCATGCTGGCAATATTTTTGTAGGTTTTTGTTGTTTTATAGGTGGAAGTTTTGTAGTAGATTCAATTCGGCTGTGTCTTCTGAAATTATAACTATCAAATACAACTGGTGGCAACGGTTTTAACAACATTCAAACGGTTGATATTGATGAATTGTACAAGAAAGCCCTTTGGATGAAGATGATTTGATCGAATTTATGACAATTTGTGAAAATAAAAAAATCGATAATGGTAAGGTAGAAGATGAAATTCAGCTATTACCGGCTGATTTAATGCTCGATGGCTTGAAATTTGCTGCAAGTATGGAACAACATTTTCTTACTCATGATCCTGACATGGAGCATGCATTGAAGCATCAACGTAGTCTTAAGTTATGTGTAGCTAGAAATGAAGAATTATATAAGCTTATTGAGAAACCAAAAAAACAGCAGCTATTAACCGACTACTACAAAAAAACAACACAGACCGTTAATAACGAACGAAATTTTTTATTTGAATTTGTTGTGTTCTTTCCTTATAATAATGGGAAGCACTTTCGATTAAAATATTGGATATTAAAAACACCTTGTTTGTTACGCATCTTATATTCAACTCAAACTCTACTTATAAAACAAGTTTTTCCTAAAACGTAAGTTACACATTTCGCGCATGCGTCACTAAACTTAAATAATATGTTCATTATAATATACTACACACCTCCACCTCTAATTAAGAAAACTTAAAAATAAAATTTGATCATTCGTAAACTAAACGTTTTGGCGGCACTCTGCGGCGAATAGGTCGACATGGTGGTGTCGTCAAATTTTTTTGGGAAGAAGAAGATGATGAATCAATAATAATAGGTTCATCAGATATTTGTTCAACGGAATCTTCCTCTTTTTCATCTTTTTGTTTAACCCCATTTACATATTTGTTATCGGTATTATTTACAAATTCAGTTGCTTTATTGAAATCATCATTTACAGTTGCATTATCAATTATTTGATTAACGTGTCGTTTCCAAATTATGTTACTATTCAATAATTTTACTTTATATATATTTATACGTAAGGAATTTAATATTACTGCTGGTGACCAACGTGCTTTCAAAAATCTGTAATCATTAACTAAAATGTTTTGACCAGGTAAAAATTGACATTTTCTATTTTCCTTATAATATCTCCTGCCAATGAATTGTTTCTTTTTAATATTATTCTTTATTCCACAAAATTTTGAATCATAATTTGCTACTTTATACGGTTTAAGCAAATCAAGTCTACTTTTAATTTCTCTGCCAAACATTAGTTTTGGCAGAGATTCTCCGGTAGTCCAATGTCTTGTAATTCTGTATGTAAATAAAAAGTTTGTTAGTTTATATTCAAGTTCGCTAATAGTTTTACAAGTATTTACTTGTTTAAGTAAGAAACATCTCCACTGTTTTAACACTGTTTTCAGCAGCACCATTTGACGCAGGATGATATGATGGACTTGTTATATGATTTATATTATTTAATCTAAATCAGTAAAATATCAGTATCTTTTGCTATTTGTTGCCAATCAAATTTAACAAAATTAAATACCTTTCTTAAGACGGTATCTTTTACAGTTTGACTCAAAATTAAATTGTAATCTAAGGTAACATCTGCATTACTGCAAATGTAATGCAAATAATTATAATGTTCGTCATTATTATTTTCTTCAATGTCCGTTAAAGGAAGTCTCGACAGAAAATCCGCTATATTTTCTACAGATTTAATATATTTTATATTAAAATCAAAACCTGATAGAAATAAGGCATACCGCTGCAGTCGGTTTGCTGTCATTTGTGGTAATCCTCGTTTTGGCCCTAATATTGATGTTATGGGTTTATGGTCACAATGTAAATTAAATTTTCGACCACACATATATTCATAAAAATTTTTTATCCCAAACACAATCGCAGTTGCTTCTTTATCTAATTGAGAATAACTTTTTTCGCTACATGATAAATTTCTTAAAGCATACGCAATTGGTTTTTCTTCACCATTGGAAAGAACAGCCCCTAATCCGTATTCGGATGCATCAACAGTTAAATTTAACTCTACATTCGGGTCGTAGTGAACTAAACATTCATCTGGTATCAAACAATCACGTATCATATCAAAAGCTTTCTGGCAATTTTTATTCCAATCCCATTTAACTTCTTTTTTAATTAATTTATATAGTGGCCTTAAAATACTTGAAATATTTGGTATAAATTTATTATAATAATTTACACATCCTAGAAATTAACGTAATTCTGTTACATTCTTTGGAATGGGAATTCTACGAATTGCATCAATCTTATCTGTAGATTTGTGTAATCCGTCTTTATTTACAATAAAACCTAAATAAGCCACTTCTTTTTCAAAAAATTAACATTTTTCTTTTTTTATGGTTAACCCACAATCTTGTAAAGTCTTTAAAACTTTTTCTAAATTTCTTATTATTAATATATCGTCTGAGAATGCACAAATGCCTTCATTTGCCAATACCTGATCTATAATTCGTTGAAACTGAGCAGGTGCAGAACTAATACCATATATTATTACATTATATTACATTATTACATGTACATCTATTATACATAAATAACCCTTTTTGTGTAACGATAGTAGTTAAATTTTTTGATTCTTCAGTCAACAATACTTGTTCGTAAGCATGACTAAGGTCCAGTTTTGAAAATTTTGCATCCCCTTTTAATTTCGTAAATAGATAGTCAATGCGAGGTAAAGGAAATTTATCAACCAAAATATGGGGGTTAACTGTAACTTTATAGTCCCCACAAATGCGTATTGTATTATCAGAATTTAATATCGGGACTATAGGTGTACTAATACTTGTACTAATCTATTTAATTCATCATCAACTTTACTAATTTGAATGTAAAAAATTAAATTGAATGCCTTCTTTTATTTTAATTTCCAATTTAGATTTAGTCCCTAACGTGTCCGAAAATACACTGGGATATTTTTCCCGTAAATATTCTAAGACATTTTTATTATTATGAAAATAATTCAACGATTGTAATACTAACTTGAACGCAGACATAAAATCTCTTCCTACTAACGGAGGACCACCATTTTTAATCACATAAAAGTCTAAATACTTTTCTTTATTATTGAAATTTACATTAACATTTATTTTTCCTAACGGAAAAATTTTATTGCCATTATAAGAAACAAAATTCGTATCGCATGGCTGCAAAACAACATCTTTAAACATTAAGAAATATAAATTATTGGACATTACGCATGATCCCGCTCCCGAATCAACTTCAACCGATAGACTTATTGAATTTATTTTTATTTCTAATTTTAGTGGTTGACATTTATCTGAATTTAATTTAAACATTGGTATTTGAGAACTATCGTCTAAATTGTGCAAAAATGATGTGCGCTGCTGTTGACGTACCCTGGGGTGACGGCTCTCTCTTTTCTTTCCCTCCTTTTCGGAAATCGGCCCATTTCACTTTTTCTGGATCTGGTTCTCTAGGTGCTTTTAATCTATGAATGGGTTCTTCTTTTATTCCTGGTGTTGATATAGATTCCATATGTATACTATAACTTAATTGAGCACATTCCGTCGTTTCGGCTATTTCAATTGCTTTTGCAAATGTTAAAGCATTATTTTCCAAGAACAGTCGATCCATAATTTTGCTTGGTTTCAATCCCGTAATAAATTTGTCACGTAGTACCATATCCAAGCTGGTTTCAAAATCACAAAAATTTGCCGCTTCTTTGAATCGGACAGAGCATTCTTGTAACGACTCAGAATTTTTTTCTTAAATTATAAAATCATGGATTCTTGGGTTAAATTCCAATTGTACTCCGTAGGTAGTCATCTAATCCATCGTCGCCAATTTTGTAGTGTTCTTTCCTTATAATAATGGGAAGCACTTTCGATTAAAATATTGGATATTAAAAACACCTTGTTTGTTACACATCTTATATTCAACTCAAACTCTCTACTTATAAAACAAGTTTTTCCTAAAACATAAGTTACGCATTTCGCGCATGCGTCACTAAACTTTAATAATATGTTCATTATAATATACTACAGAATTAAATCCGACAGTTGTGCCAGATATATCCGACATATCTACTGATGATGCTGATGATTGCACTTGTGGTCAAGTCCGTAATAAACGTGCACGTTTGTTATCAAGTCGCGATGAAGACTTGCAAAATTGATTTTTATTTCTAATTTTAATTTTTATTGTTATGTTGGAGTTTTGACTGTACACTATTTTTTTAAGTAATAAATAGCTTTTTTTATAAATGTCATATACATTTTATTATAACTTTTTTCACACGATATTCCTTTGCACGGTTTTCTAAGGAACGTATCTACCGTGTAAAAAAAGAGTTGGATGTACTGTAATTTGTATATATCGAGTAATTTATCTATTTTATTTTATTAGGTTATTTGTTTTTATATCATAATCGATTTCAAATTTACTACGAAGATGCTTCAGTCGTATAGTACCGCTAATGTAGGATATTATCCGATACGTGACCGAAATACCCAATTTCCAAGTGCGCTTGAGATCGGCTAAGGGAGGAAGGGACGCTTAACTATCGCCGCACTATTTGTAATTGTTATTGTTATTGGTTCTTCCACGTCTGGATTTTCACAATGCGACGTAAGCCCATTGATTGTTATGTTAATGAAACCGTAAAAGCGGTGGCATAGGAGGACATTGGTCCTCCGTTTCGGAATTTTCGCAAAGACAAACTTTCATGGGGGGCGCTTTTGCCGGCACGGAATTGTAAAATGGAAATTGTCCTGACCCGGTTTAACATTAGCCGGGAATTGCGGGATAAATTTAATTCCCGCGTTATTTTCGTTTCTAAACGAAGAATATTGTTCCCGTTCGGATAATATCTATCTTATATTGGCCGCATCTTTGGCGTTAAGTAAGATCACGTCTCACCTGTAAACATTCGGCCTCCAGGAAGCCGCTTGAGGATAAGACCGTCCCGTCGTATATTTTATAGTTAATAACGTCATTTATATTCAGTACAAATAATATTGGACCCGATACTGTTTCCCGGTGTCGCCTTCTTCCTCTATTTTTAAACTTCCTAATACAGTTGTTCTCTCATGGATGGCGTAAGGTTATAACCGTACATAACTTTTGATTAAATTTAAAACTGTTTTGTTCACTCTTTCGCGTTTCGCATACCTTACCTAATATTAATATCAAGAGTGCATTAAATTTTCTTTTAAAGTTGAGCAGTTTTTTTTCTTAATATCTTAATTATAATTTATAAAAGCTTAAAAGGCTTAAGAAGGCTCCTTGATGTCGGGGGTTATACGGAATCTTAACCTGCGTTTTCAAGATAATAATTAATGTATTCATCGGATTACGACTAAGGGAAATATCACACGCGATCTATAATTAAAAAAGTTATTATTAATCTTTATAATACCATGATATCATTCCGGCTTCTTTGTTATATTCAAATTTTGTTTAATAGAAATTGGAGCTGGTGTAGCAGTACAGCTGCCTCGGATGCTAATGGCTCAATTGAAATTTTGTCCTTTCTATACTCATAAACTTTCTGCTACCTCGGGAGGATGCCGCCCTGGGTTTATAATTATTTATTGCTTCATAGATATTGCATCATCAGCACATCTGCCTCGACTTCTATAATATTATAATGGAGACTAAGTAAAACTGGAAAACTAAAACGATTACAAAGACGAAAATTGATTGGTACTAGAAAACGCGGAGAAGAGACTTCAAAGTCGCGAGAGCGCACTCAATAAAACCGAAGCTTTAAAGTGAGTAAATGTTGGAAATGCCAATTTTGTAAGTATTTCTGAAATATAAATAATAATTATTGATCCACATCAAAATAATAAAGTACATATTATGTACATCATAATAAAATCGAATTCTAGTTGATAAATTTGAGATAAAATCAATTTATGAAAAAAACTAGCACCCATACAAGACGCTATAAACGATGGATATGTGGTCGATTTGGGTATAAATGTTTTCTTATCAAAGATTTGGTATCTTAACCAAAACATGTAATGAATAATTTTACCTCAAATCGCTGAGGTCGCTTGCGGGCGAGGCGTTAGAGTTGTTGTGTCAACACGAAATCGACAATTCGAAAGATGTAGCGCCTCGCCCGCAAGTTACCTCGGAGATTTGAGACGAAACTGTTCACTAAATATTTTAGTAAAGGTACAAAATCGCTTATGGGATGATATTTATCTTCAAATTGTTAAGATCGCTATGTCGTTAAGTGTTAGAGTTGATGGGTCAACACGAAATCGACAATTCGAAACATGTAGCGCCTCGCCCGCAAGTGACCTCGGCGATTTGAGACCAAACTGTTCACTAAATATTTTAGTAAAGGTACAAAATCGCTTATGGGATGATATTTATCTTCAAATTGTTAAGATCGCTATGTCGTTAAGTGTTAGAGTTGATGGGTCAACACGAAATCGACAATTCGAAAGATGTAGCGCCTCGCCCGCAAGTGACTCCGGCGATTTGAGACGAAACTGTTCACTAAATATTTTAGTAAAGGCACAAAATCGCTTATAGCAGCGTTTCTCAACCTGTGGTACGCGTACCCGCAGGGGACGTGTAATGGTCTCAAGGGGACGCGTAAAAATAGATGTAATGGCGGACTAAGGAAAGAGAAAAGATAAAAAGCTGTTGTAATAAATGGCATTTCCATCCAAATAACATTTAATTATGACAAATTAAAATAAGTAATTGTTTTCTGAATGATGCCGAGTATTTCTATTACACAAAATGACAATAACTTAAAACCTACTTTATTTAAATTTTGAAACATTAAGATAAAATTATAATTTGAAATACTACTTGCGCCGCCATCTTACAACGGTTAGCCTAAGCGGTGGATGAACAATTATAATATTTATCCTGGTGTGGATAGGATAGTCCCCGATCTGTCTCTGTATTTTTATTATCGTAATATTCTTTTAAATCAGTTCCCAGTTAGCTCTGAAAGTGAAGAGTGCTCTACTTACTTTTCTAATTATTGTAACTTGTTTTTTAAACATGGATAAATGGTTAAAATTTGACACTCTTATATAAAAAATTTACTGGTTTGATAAGTGATCCTCCATCATCGAGTACCAGTCCTTGTGAGGAGCAACCTAAGGAGAAGTTGCCGTGTGTCAGCGAAATTAAGCTTTCAGTTCCAGTTCTCCAACCGACAAAAGTAAGAAAATATAGTGAAGAGTATTTGTCCTATGGATTTTCATTTGTAATTATTGATAGCATCCCTAGACCTGAGTGGGTTGTTTGTGGGGAAGTACTATCTAACGGTAGTATGAAGCCTTCATTACTTAGTCGCCATTTGCAAACCAAACACGTAGATTTCAAAGGTAAAGGTCTGGCGTTTTTTAAGCGCTTACTCGAAAATAAAAATAAATTGAATATAGACACGTACTTAACTTCTGGTTGTACTAATGAAGATGCTGTTGAGGCCTCCTATCGCATCAGTTACCTTATCGCCAGAAATGGTAAAAATCACACGATTGGTGAAAGTTAGATTTTGCAGCATTAAAGCCGCAGTTGTTTGCATGTTCGGTAATGAGTATGTTCAGAAAATTAATGCTATTTCTGTCTCCAATGATATAGTGTCTCGTAGAATCAAAGAAATTTCTGATAATATGGAGGAGACGTTGATAAAGGAAATCAATCACAGTCAATATTTTTCCATTCAGGTTGATGAAAGTACTGATGTAGTACAATTTGTTGTTTTGATGGTTGTTGCAAGATACTTGAAAGGAAATAAATTTAGAAAAGGACTTTTGCTTTGTCATCTTCTTTCCGAACGCACGACAGGTGCAGATATTTTTCATGCCATTGATTCCTACTTTACTAAAAAGGGAATCAATAGGTCAAAGTGTTGTGGATTAAGTACTGACGGTGGGAAATCTATATCAGGTTGTTATTATGGTCTTCTGGGATGTGTCAAAGCAGAAGCTCCTTTAGTACAGAGGACACATTGCTGCATTCATCGACAAGCTCTTGCATCAAAGTGCCTTCCTACTAGTATGAAAAATGTTTTGGACGATTCAGTAAAAGTTGTCAATTTCATTAAATCCCACCACACGAATTCAAGGTTATTCTCTTCATTATGTCAAGAAATGGGCAGTATTCACTAAACCCTACGCCCTCATACTGAGGTTCGATGGCTGTCTCGGGGTAAAGTTCTTACACGTTTGTTTGAATTTAGGCATGAAGTCAAAGTGTTCCTTGAGAACCACCCTTTCCGACTTTCATTTAAATTTGATGAACATGAATGGCTTCAAAGCCTGGCATACATGTCCGATATTTTTTCGAAATTAAACCAGCTAAATTTGTACCTTCAAAACAGTTACAGACAAGTTACAGACAAAATTGAGTCTTTCGTTAGAAAACTATAATTTTTGGAAATTATGTATTAATAAAAACCAATCTGAAGTTTTTGAAACATTACACGATTTTCTCTCTGAAACGGATGCTCATGTATCTCTAGAAATTAAGAAGCAAATTATACATCTGAATGGACTGAAGGCTGGTTTCGACATTTTTTCCCCCAAACGTAGAACAGAAGGTTACTAGATTGCGTACCCTTTCAGTGAAAAGTACTTCGAGTGTGCATCAAGAAAAAGTTAAGTTGATCGAACTGAAAACGGATTCTTCACTTGAGCAAGAATTTGTAAAGAAATCCCTCATATCATTCTGGGCTGACTTGAAAGAAGAATATCTTGAATTATTTAACAAAGCAATAACTATTTTGTTGTTCACAAGCTCCGTACTAGTGGAGAGAGCTTTTTCGTCCTATACTTATTTAAAAAATAAGTACAGGAACAGACTTGCCAGTGTAAGTTCGAATCTGAGACTATATTTATCATCTTCCGATCCAGATTTCAAATTACTGAGTGCTTCCAAATAGCCTCAAGGTTCTCATTAATGTGCATCGTACATATTTACAGTTTTTAGTTTAATAAATGTGTATAATTAGTATATCATATGCATTATTTTGTAATAACTAATAGAAATAAAAATATTTCAGTGTTACAGAGTTATTACTGTACCTATATGTACATATTAGTAATTATAATATGCATATCATGGAGAAGGGTTGCGTTGAATACCTATAAGCCAATTCCGATAGCGTCGAAACGCTGGCTTATAGGATGATGTTTATCTTCAAATCGTCAAGATCGCTATGTGGATAGGCGCTAGAGTTGATGTGTCAACACAAAATCGACAATTCGAAGGATGTAGCGTCTTGTCCGCAAGCGACCTTGGTGATTTGAGACAAAACTGTTCACAAAATATTTTAGTAAAGGTAGAAAATCGCTTATGGGATGATATTTATCTTCAAATCGTCAAGATCGCTATGTCGCTAGACGTTAGACACGAAATCGACATTTCAAAAGATGTAGCGTCTCGCCCGCAAGCGACTTCCGCGACTTGAGGTGAAACTATTCGCTAAATATTTTAATTACGATACCAAATTCCGCCTTTAAGGACGGTGATGTTAAAACCAAATACACCCAAACCATCCAAGAAGAAACACACAACCAAATGGCATGAGGTGTTATAACCTCACACACAACGAATAACTGACTGAAACAAAGATGAGATAACGTCGCATATATGGCGATCATGTGACAAATCGAACAATACCTAAAAGAACAAAGAGAGAGGGGGAGCACTAACAAACAGAGAAGACAACGGGCGGTAAATTTGAAAACTATTTGTTTACTAAATCATTAAAAATGAACGTAGATAATTGGTTGATAAACTTTCTGACATTATTTTCCTTCACATTATTAAAGGTTTTCTTAAAAGTAAAGGCCAGACGGCTCTTAAATTCAACAAACAAATCAACCCTAAGTAAAGCTCTGAGGGAGCAAAAAGAATTGTCTCTTTCATTGCTTACACAATTTAAAGAAGAAAAAATGTTTGAAATTTCTAAGTTAAGAATCTTAATTCCTATCCTATTATTAAAATCATTTATCTTCCTAGCAATTTTGACTCGGTTTGTAGATGCAAAAGCATCTTAAAGCCATTCAATGTGTGGTTAGGCACGATTCCTTTCCTCCTGCATTGATGGAGGAAGTGTTTATCTCTGAAGTAAGTGGCCACTTTTCGGTTCACAGTCTTAAGTTTCCTAATTTGGAAGCATTCGAAGTCATTCAAAAATCTCATTTGAAACTTAAGACACAAATTATCCATCATTCACAAATACCATTTTGTTAAAGCATATGTTTACAGAGGATAATCTAATGAAGAATTAAATAAAATTCGAAAGCTTAGGAAAGATAAAAAAGGCTTTTTAATTCAAGCAATTGATTGATTATCCCAATAGATATACGCTATAATCTTTAAATAACGATTTCGGCAATTTTCATTGTTCAAATTAGGATGGGATTGAAAAAGTAACTCGTAAATTTTAAGATTAAAAAATTTAATTCACTGTACACTAATATACTGTACTCATAACTTTGGAGGTTGAAGGATGACATTACAGGGGAGCATGGGGAGCAACTTTCGCTCTAGAAACGGCGTTTCTTTGTTACTCAAATAATTAATTTAACTTATTAGTGCATTAGTGTATATTAATTAGCATACGTTTAATACGTTAGTGAATTCAGATACATGTTTTCAATCTTTAACAATGCAGCCATATTTACTTTTGAAAGACCAAATAAAGTTAAATAATTTGTTTTTTTTCGTTATATAATACATAAAAATTAAACAAGCGTTTTGGAAACGTTAAATTTGAAGGGCAGAAGCGACATCAACATACGTATTATAATTTACGTCAAACTAATTGAAATGGGATAATATAATTGAATTCCATAACTGAAATCTGAAACGCTCATTCAGTAAGTTGCGTATACGATAGACACACTATTAGACACATGTGAACGAAATCTAAGAAATCTTTAGTCGACAAACGACAATTCCTTCTAAAATCTTATAAAATAATATATCTTAGATATAAATATCAAAAGCAATCGCATTAGCTTTAATTGAAAACAAAAGTCCATGATTTCCTGCTCCGAGGCTAAGGATAAGTCAAGCTTTTCAGTAACCGCAGGCATTACATTTAACGAAAAGAATGTGATTAAGTATCTCTCTGCGATTTATTCCAAGAAGACATAAAGCGATCATTCAAAGCATTAACATCAACAAGCCTCTCAGAAATAGGATGCTGTCTTGCATTTAGAATACTCATTTTCTTAATAATACCTCACAACTCCCGGATACTTCTGCTATTTATCATATTATTTCAAGATAAAGCTTTTTAGTCCTTCTAAATTTAGTGTAAGCATTATCTCAACGTTTCATGAATTATTGAATGTTATTTGTTATCCAAGGAAGAAAAATTTTTCTTGCTGAAATAACCCTACCAGTAGCATGGATATTAAATAAGGACAAAATAAAATGATCGAACCAGCAACCCTTGTCATCAATATTGTCAAATTATCACAATTTAAATGTTTAAAATCTCTGACACCAATTGATTGTGGCTCATCATTAATTTCACCGAGAAGCACAATTCTGCAATCATCGCATGGAGCGCAACGTTATGAATAGGCACTACAGCTGCGCCCACTAATTGAGTATAAGAAGTTACACAATTATATGGTCAATAAACGAGGCAGAAATTGACGCAATCGTGGTCGCAACTTCAATTTGGTCAAAAGTATTGACCCTGGTGTGGTCGTAAGGGATCTAAAATATCAATATTAAAATAACCTAAGCAGATAAAATGCTCTGTTTGAGGAACAAACGAGCATTTAAGAGAGAGTCCAAAAAGGTATTTAAGAAGCTCAACATCGCATATTTGTTAACTATTGGTGCTTTCAATTCCGGAGCAAAATCTTAATGCGGTGTTAAATAATAACAATAATTTATTGAGTTTAAAATAAAGTTTACAAAACGCCAAAGAAGAACAAAATTCAATACTACGTAACAGCTTTTAAAAGAATTCATTTATGGTATAAAAGGCATTTTGCGTACGATATGTTGTGATATATATTTTCATTTTCTTCAACGGCAACGGTTTAACATACTCTGACCGGTTAGATTTCATTAAGATTGTTAACATTTCGTGCCCAAGTAGTCAGCGTTCTTTCGTGTCTTCACTAAGCGGTGACGTGAAATACGTAGATCGTCTTTTTCTCTAAGTGAATAGTTGTGCTAATGGGAGTTTTTTGTTACTTTGGATAGTTTCTTTCCGGCGGTTGTAAATATCTTGTATTTAGTTAAATATTTTTTGCAACTTTTCATGTTTTTGAACTGCTCGCTTTTGCAGTATGAAAATTTATTCTGCACCTTAAGAGATTCCCCAGAAAAGAATACCGTAGGTCCGGGCCAAGGGGTGAAAATTAGCAAAATATCTAAGTTTACTAGCTGCAAAGGTACTGACAGTTCTTGTTCTTCTTATAGAGTAAATTGCTCAGTTTAAATTTGTTTGCAGTATTCTTTACGCGAATAGACCACTTGAGTTTTTCATCTACATATAACTGTAAAAATTTTATTTATTTACATTCTGGGTTCTTATATCCTCTATAAGATCTTCTGGCAATTCTCCAATTGAAACGATGGTGGTGTTATCCACGTCCAGGCAAAGGTTTCCATAATGGAAAGCATACGGCATATCATTTAAATAGATGGTATATTAATATGTATGATGATATATAATTATATAGATAATACATAATTACATAGCTCCACTCCTCTGGCAGCTATTCTTCTGTTGGTCTGTCCCACGTAGTTCTTGTCGCATGAGCCGCAGGGGATGAAATAAACTCCTAGATTTTCCAATTTTATTTGGTCTTTTGGATTCCTGAGAGAAATTCCTATAGTCTTGCCGGGTCTGTAGGTGGTACTGATATCGTGTTTCCGTAGAAGTCTTCCTATGCGATCAGTTGTTCCTTTGATGTAGGGTAGTACGACGTTGGGTCTTCTGGTCTCTTCTTGTGGATGTGGGTCCTTCGGCTTAAATTGTCGATCGATGGCTTTCTTCACCATGTATTTAGAGTAGCCGTTTTGAGCAAGAGCCAAGGTGACTTTCGTCATTTCTTCTGATCTGTTATCGTTATCTGTAAGTCGAATGGATCTTGAGATTAGTGAGTTGGCGACTGATTGGATCTGTGAAAGATGATGATGAGAAGATGCATTTAAGTATCGGTTCGTGTGGGTAGGTTTTCTGTATACAGTATGCTGCAGGCTGTTGAGAGATTTCTTTACTAATACGTCGAGAAAAGGTAACTGTCCGTGTTCTTCTATTTCCGTGGTGAACTGGATCTTTGGATGAATGGTATTCAAATATTCTTGGAATTCCTGGAGCTTTCTTTTCTTTTCCAAAGGACCAAATGACGAAGATGTCAAACTTCGGTTTGTATTTGGCCTCCCTTAACGCTTTCTTCTCGAGGTAAATCATGAACAGGTTGGCGATGACCGGGGACAGTGAAGAACCCATAGCTGCTCCTTCTACCTGCTTGTAAATCTGACCGTCAAACAGAAAATAAGCATTGTTGAGACAGTGTTTGGCGAAGTCTACGATGTGGCTGGGCAAGTCTTCGTTTTCTCTGATCTGCTTGAGGGCCTCTTCGATCGGGATACTAGGATAGAGAAACATGACATCGAAGCTCGCCAAGATGTCACTGTCTTCAATTTGGACGTTGTCCAGAATTTGAACGAAATGTTCAGAATTTCGCACTTAGGAGTCGGCTTGTTGTGTAATAGGCTGCATGATCTTCGCCAGGTACTTTTCAAGTTTTTGTACCGGTGAGTTGAAGGCACTCACAATGGGCCTAAGTGGAACATCCGGCTTGTGTATCTTGGGAAGACCATAAAGTTTAGGGCACCTGCTTGATTTCTCTCGAGGGATTAAAGTTTTCTTTATCTCCGGATCTATTGGAGATGCCTCTATTTTCGACTTGGTTGTCTTTTCTAGGTAAGTTGTAGGGTCTCTTGTTGCTGGTTTGTAGGCCGTATCTTTGAACAAGTCCACGATCTTCTGCTTGTAATCCACCGAGTCCATAACCACTGTGGCATTACCCTTATCCGCCGGAAGTATGATGATATTGTGGTTGTTTTTAAGTTGCTTCAGGGCCTGGATTTCACTAGGATCTTCATCACTTCGGTGGTTTAGCTAAACGTAAAATCCTGGAGATTTCCATTCTTAAAATTTCGGCTTTTTGTTCCTCCATTGATGTTAAGCTGGATTCCACGTTAGCGATGATTTCTTCATCCGGAATGGTCCTTGGGGTTAAGGCGTAGTTGAATCCTTTACTTAAAACTGCTCGTTCTGCATCTGAAAGGTTGTATCCTGAAAGGTTATGGACGATCTTTTGGTATTGGAGGTGTGGCCGCTTAGATGTTGTTGCGGACCTTGCTTTTAAATCTTCGAACTTCTTTTGGAGTTTCTTGGTTTTCTGGGCTCTCGTTTCGCAACGCCAGAATGTTAAAATCTCCTTTTTATAGTAGGTCGTCTAATAATAAGATAATATAAAAAGGAGCCAGAACACCGCAGTACCTCAGTTTGTCAACAGGAGACTACGACAAAGCACTGAAGATGCCAAGTGAGATCTTGGCGAAACGTCTGCCCCTGTCCACAGGGAACAACCAAGAAGATGAACGGATGATACCTCGGATCAACCAAAACACATACTTCTCCATCCGTGAAGCATTACGAATTACCATATATATATATTTAAAATAATTAAAATAATATATACTTTTATATATTTTTTTAAGCACAATGTTTTGTTGTTGACTCATATCAGTGACTTATTTTCATCCTTTCAATTCGTTCCCAACCAATTCAGGCTTTTTTTTGCGCTCCAGATGCCTCATTTTTAAACCTACGTGCGTCGACTTCTATTGGATTTAAATGGAAAACTTTAATAGATTCCTTTTGCAATTGATGTTTAAATTGCGTTACTTCGCCTCTCAGTTTCTTATTCTGTTCTCGTAGCTGCGATATTTCGAATTTAAATGATGAAACAATGGTTTCATTCATTGTCTTCATTTTTTTAACAATTGCATCAAAAATTATTTTTTTAATATTGGACTCATCACTGTTTGCCGCGATATCATATACGTTTGAAGTTAGGGATTTTTTGCACTTACAAATAGTGCGGGATCAGATTATAACGGTTCTATCTTCTTTCCACTGCATGAATTCGTTTATGCACACTCCACAGTGAATATGGTGATTTGCAGCACATTTACCTCTACAGGTGATATAGTCATCATATTTAGTAATAATTTTTGAACACATAACACATTGAATCGCCATGCTAATATGTTTTTATTAATATTATTTTGTAACAGAGACTTGTCCAAAATGAAAGAATATGTGATGATCAATAACAAATGATAGGCTGTGATGAGCGAGAGTACTTGAGCAAGCTTTTAACTCTTACTATTAAATGAATTTGCTACTTTGTTTTGTTTAGGTGTACTATATTCATTTTTCATACATGGTTCATACTATTTTTAGGAATATATACATTCTATATATAATCCATTAACGCTTAAACAAAAATTGGCGAACAAAAATTAACATAGCACATACAAATCTATTTATTAGTAAATAAAAAAACAAAACAGATCAATATTACAAAAAAAATAAAATAAAATAAATTCTTATAAAAGAGCATTCCAACTACATATGAGGACGTTAGGTACTAATATGGTAGGATTCAAAACAGCCTTTCTCGATGCACACAGTTTTCTTACAGTTTTTACATGACCACCTTTCTTTTATATAACAAATACAGCATTTAATTTGCTTACTAAGTTTTTTGTGGCTCCCGAATGTCAATGGTAGATATGGCTTTTCTTTCACGTTGAGCTTTTGATACCGATGTCTCCCCCAAATATGTTCTTGCAATACTTCGACGAAATTCTAATAGATTCATCTTTATCTCTGATGAGGTTTGATGCAGTAAGTACACCATAAGGGGATACGATGTAAAATAATTGTCGAATAACATGTGTGATTCCTTGAGTTAGGAATGTACTTCATAAGGTTAACAACTACTTCGGTTCCTAGTGGTACTCACTTGAAATTTTTAGTTTCGTTATGGTTTTTGCCGTAATACAAATCGAACCCATGGTAATATGATGAGCTACTTTTCATCCAATTCTTGTACCCAAACCTCACCGGTTTAGCTCTTATAAACTGTTTAGCAGAATTGTGTCCAAAATGTTTCTCCATAGATTCATCAATTGGTATATATTATATGCTTCCATAAGCAATTGATGTGCTTATGGAAGCAACCCCACTTACAAAAATTTGCAATAATTTTATCCATAAATGCTCGAAATTTGTACATGCGCACGTTTGTACATTTGGGAGCTTCTTATCTGAGCGTTGTCTGCTAAATGTAATTTTTTTTTAATTTCAAGGTATCTGTCTCTAGGCATAGTAGAGACGTGAACACACGTAGTATACACAAAAGAGAGTCCTAAATCATCATCTGTTGAGCAATAAAACCTCTCTGGCGGTAGTTTGTCATACCCTGCGAACAGCAAAATTGCGATTAAAGTTCACTTTTCAAGCCGTTGTATCGTAAACCTGTGGTTATTCTTTTGCCTGGCCTGTATAATTGGCTGTTCACATGCATAAGTAATAACATCGTCCGTTAAAAATGTGTCAAAAATCTGTCGAAGCAATACATTTTTCAAATCGATTTGTACTTCAAGTTTTCATTGATGACTTCTTCGGTGGTAACATTGGCATTTGTGTAATTTGGGTGGGACTTTATCCATTTTGGCCTTTGAAGTTCAGCATATCTTCTTGGTAAATCACCCTCATGTTCTTCAACTTGGTCAGCTTCATTGAGTTAATTCGTGATTTCCATGGTACCATCGTAATCTTCGATATCTGTGAGATTATCCAAGTTTGGTGGGAGCATAATCAATTCAATTACTTCAGAATCATCTTTTAGCTCGATATCATCTACGGCTTGCTCCAATCGTTCAAAAGTTTTACGTCCATAAAAGATTTTTGGATCCATAACTTCACTATTATTGCAGCCTTTATAACAAAAAGTTCAAATTAGATATGCTTCCGCCTATTTTTTTAAAAGGCTGTGAAATACTACGAAATTTCAACCGCAATGAAATAAGGGTACAAATTGTTTCATTTCTTTGTTTAGGATGTGTTAAACCGGAAAACACTAATAAAAATGCGATTTACGTAAATATACCTGCTCTTTCATTCGTGCTCAAATGGGGACGTGTATGTATGAAGACCACTAGTTTAACTTCCAGTGAATATTATTTCCTTTCTATTGGGAAATAATGCCAAACAAACTGTTTATCGTGCTTTTTTTATGTTTACTAAAGTTTTTTATCCATGATGTTTTTATTTCCTAGTGATCATTGTGTTGGGTTAGGTTGGATTGGGTTGAGTTATGTTGAGTTGTGTTGGGTTGCTTAATGTTGTATAATTGTTATTAATTATTTTGGTAACATAACGGATAGGGATAGGTACGTCCAGCAACAGGGAAGAAAGTCGCCGATAAGAGGGGACCAATACAATAAAGGATATGTGAACATATTTGTGGAGGCGTTTTCAAAATGCCGTGTGAAGGAAGAGGGTTAGGAAAGGAAGATTCTGTCAATTAATAAAAAACGAATAGGTATTGAGGGAATGATGTGGAGGGGTGGTGTCGGTTATGCGAAGAGGATTGGGAAACGCAAAAACTTTTATGTTGAGATGATGCAGCGAGCTGAAAGAAGACAGAAAATGGAAGCAGATTCTTAACTTAATTCTTAACGTACCAATAGCTTGGTTTGGGTTAAATTCATGGCTACTGAATATCTACTGAATCAATTTATCTTGAGGCATGAATGAAAAACTTTCTACAATTTATATAAGTACAAGAGAGTCCCCAATGTAAATTGCGTGTATTGTGGAAAAATTGATGACAGAGCATAAATTTTAACGATACCCAAGATAGAGCAGACAAAGGGAGCTGGCTAATATCAACATGAGGAGAAGGATGATGCCTAAAAACAATATCAAAATATCGGTATTTCTAGGGCAATACCGGTTTTCAATACCACTCATAAATCATCCGTGGTTCCGGTATTTGGAATCCCGGATGATATTAAAAGCCCTAGTTAAAATGTAATTACCATATCGCTTATAATAGTATAAGGAGTTGAATTGACCCTATTGATGCATTAAAAATTTGGTGTAAAACGTTTAAAAAGTAGAAATAGTTTTGAAAGTAGGTAATTAAATAAAACTACACTATAACCATGTAGATTGCAGGTTTTAATGAAACCTCCATGCAATAAACCATCCTTTACATCCTGCAGAATTACCCTATTAGCATACACTGGTAATTCCCAAGATTATATAAAGGCAACCCTTCATAGCTTCAACCCATTAAATACATTTTAAATACATAGTACTTACTATGTATAATTTACAGTTTTTAATTAAACGTAATTCGTTATGGACTTGTATGAACTTGTATGAATTTATATGAGGTTGTTTTAAGTTATTTGAAGTTGTGATAGTTATACAGTGCTTCCATCCATCAAAAGGTGCAGCAGCTAAACTATACTGTGAGCTTCGTTGTGAAGGTGGGTGGGTGGTAATAAACTTGTTAAGTAATTTTTAACAGTTTTACCCGCCCCCTTAAAAAGGGGTAGATCTCGTCCTGTCCCCTTTTTTATTGCATTTTTTCACGTCACGCTATTTTTTAATATTGGCCATTAAAAGGCGTAAAAAAGCGCTGGCGGCTCGCAAACGAGGGCGTATCAAACGGCGACGCCGACGGTAGCATCTCAGGTACGAGAGCGCCACCCGTTCGGCGACGCTTCGAACTTCGCCCCGGTTTCGGATTCGGTGAGCGCTCAGTAGCTGCGTGCAGCCTGCAGAGGGCGCTTCGACTAGGACCTTCGTCGCCGCGCCAAAAACACCAGTTCAACGCGAGTTCGTCACGACGCGAAGGACGATTACAACGGCTACGCCGACCACAAAGTTTTGTGAACTTCCGGTTCCGGGTGACTTTGGCGTCCCAGCGCCTCACTGTTTTTGCTACTGTAGTGCTTTTGTTTTTGGTGCTACCGAAATTTCTGTGTTTCCGCTCGAAATATTTGTGCCATCGTAATTGCGTCGGATTTTGGGGTTAGCACAAAGTGAGTATTAATTTTTTTTTCCTGCGGTTTTAGTTTTTATACGTGTATATACATTTTTTAGCTCATTATTAATTTTTCATATTTTACATAAAATATATCACTATATTTTTTTATTCATTAAATGTATCAGCTATAGACAGTTTTTAATCTATTTTAAATGTTTCATGCGATGTATATATATTCATGGATACATTAATTTTTATCAAATTGTTATTTTTGTATGGACTAGATTAATTATTCATTGTACATTGTATACTGCATATACACATATATAATATATATACACATATATATTATACATTCGAACTTGGCCGTGCGTTTAGAGACATAATATTCAATACTTTTATTAAACTAAACTAAAACTGACTTTAAGTTAGGATTTTGCCATCCTTACCTCGATAAATGACGATCATAATAACAGGTCAGTTTAGTTAAGAGCCATGCATGGTGAATCATCTTATTGTTTGTATAAATAAAACTATATTTGTACAATAAAACTAGATATTGTATTAAGTATGCAGTATGCCTCTGGATCGAGTTACAAAGAGGAAAAAATTTGTTACTGATTTTTCAAGCTTATTTCAGCATAAATAATGCGTCAGATATGTTCAAATCAATAAATCACGCGAATTTTATACTTTAAAATACTGTTTTACTACTTTAAACGTGGAAATTACCTAATTATTACCATTTTTAAGTAAAAACTGAATTCTTTTTTAATTGAAAAATTTTCAAGTTCCACTTATGATGTTTAGTCGTAGAAATCATAAATTTAAGTTTTTTTATGTGATCTTAACCGTGAGTAATCGTGAAAGAGGGAATTTATTAACACTAATACTAATACTAACACTTGAATTAACGTTAGACTTGGAAATAGAAATATTTGATTAAATTAAAAAGTATTTTTTTATCTGTACTTGTATTGGTAATTTGTTATGAATGGAAGCTTTACATGTTTCAACCTATTATGGTCATCTTCAGAAGCTCTAAAAGAGATGAACAATAAAAATAAAAAATATTAAGTAAATCAATAAAGTAAAAATGTAAAAAACTATGACATGAAAAACAACATCTAGAAGCAGATTTAAAATTACAAAAATAACTTGTTAAAAAATTGAAATAATGAACATTCCAAATATTAAATAAAGTTAATTACACATTTGTTATACATAAAGTAAACACTTTAAAATAAGAAAAATTGAACGTTAAACTGTAAAAAGGACGAACAAGACAACTGTATCAAATCTAACAAAAATGCAAGTATTATGTGCGAAAGAACAAGTTCTCGAAAGAAACGGCATTGCCAGAAAAAAGCTTATGTGTGAGAACAAGACAGAAAATGATAATAAAATTTTTTTGAAAAACCGAAACATTAAACCAAAAAATTGAAATACAAGGGTCTATATTATTTATTTGTTGTGCTGTTTATTCTGTTTTTGGGGAAACGGATTAGATAGGTATTTATATAGAGGAACTTTTGTGAAATTAATTTGATCATTGAGACACTCTACAGTCGAATTATTGGATCTGAAAGTACCAATTTCTTATGTTTCTAGAAGACTTAGTTTATAACCTTTGTCTTGTTTATGTAATAAATCAACGTTTTTATCAATGTAAAAATCATAGTTGTGAAATAGTAAAAGTCTTCCAAAATTCGATTCCTCTTTCTGTAAATGTTCTCTAACCCTAATCTTCAGTTTTCTACTTGTTTCCACATATGTATCACACTGAAGCTTGTAAACTCCATTATTAACTAATGACTCTATTTGATCTTTAGCGTTGAATAATGCTTTTTGTAACATGGTAATATGGTAATAGAAATATTTGAATTTAACCATCTTAAGAGACGTGCAGCTAAATCTAAAGGCTTTTAGTTTTAAGTCTAGTATGTACTAGCTTTAGTGTTGGCATTAGCTTTACTTTTACCTATTATTCGGTTTTAAATTATTGTATACTTGTATTGAACTAAAATTAGAACTAACACTAGACCTAGAACTAGAAAGATTCTTGCGTCTGAAGACCCACGGCTAAACCTGTATCTGTCTAATTCTAAGTTTAGTGTTAGTTCTAGTTTTAATTCTTATTTAACCCTACATTGTTTGAAACTATTGTGGAAATAAATGTATAACTAAGACTAGACCCACAATAATGTCTCTTAAGATGGCTAAACTCTTATTCAATGTTGTTCAGATTTTTCAGTTAGAACATTGGTATAAATTTTGATAGTTGATTAAATACAAAACCGTTTTGATAATTTCACAAGAATCACCATCTTTTGCAAAATTACTTCACAAAATTAACCCATCAATTAGTAGATTAGTTTTAATGTTGGTATTAGCTTTACTTTTAGCTGTTTTTCGGTTTTGGAGAATTGTATACTTCTATCGAACTAAAACTAAAACCAACACTAGAGGTTTAGCCGGTTCCGGAATCTTTCTAGTTCTAGGTCTAGTGTTAGTTCTAGTTCTGATACTTGTTTAACTCTACATTGTTTTCAACTTTTCTGGAACTAAATGTATAGCTAAGACTAGACCTACGATTTAGACTAATACTAAATCGACAATTTTCAACCTAGAACTAGAAACATTAGATTAAGATATTTATTTAATTATTTTTGCACTTTTATTAAGACGATAGTTATTGCATATAATATTTCTACCGGTTTCGGTCATCTTCATGAAAATTGTTGATCTTATTTAAAATTTGTTGCTTTATATTGGCGTTTTATTTTTAACAAGGCCGAAACCGGTAGAAACTTTATATGCAATAACTATCGTCTTAATAAAAGTGCAAAAATAATTAAATAAATATTTTAATTTATTCAAGACGAAAAAACATTCCTATAAAATAAAAAATAGAAACATTAGGGTTTACCGTCTTAAAAAACGTGCGGCTAAACTCTAATGTATCTAGTTTTAGGTCTGGTATTTGTTTTGAAGATACATTGCTTGTAGTATTGGTTACAATTAAGTTTGGAAAAGTTTTATCATAAAAGTTGATGAACATCTTATAATAATAGCCCATTAATTTTGATTTTATTGATATTATTTAAATATGGAGAGTGATTATTAGAAGTGAGATTTTTATGAAAAGCTGATTTATCCTTTGCTATATGTTCCTTATATCTGGTTTTAATTCGTTACATTTGATTTTTAGATTCCACTTAGTTCATTTTCATTAAATCTATGTTTAGTGTTGGTTAAACGTTGGGCGAATTTATAGGAGTTAGCGAAAGCTGGCGTAACATTAAATTTATTAAGATCTTTATCAAAGTGATATTGCAAGGCTGGGTAAAAAGGTTGTTAATTATGTTGTTATTGTGAACTTCATTTTAGTAATTTTGTATATTTTTAATATTGTAGCTTTATTAAGACCAATATCAGCAACCCTACGCATTTCTTTGACAAAATCGTGTAAAGAGAGTGGTGTACGAATAACTCGGCGAAAAAAAATCTGCACTTTTATAACTCTGTAAACTGTAAGAAAGTTTTGGAATAATGAGGTAAATGATTGTTGGTTTTCAAAAATTATAAAGTCTAAAAAAATATTCAGATTGCTATGAAGAGTTAAATCTAGAAAATTTATGCGGTGGTCAGCCTCCATCTCCAAAATAAAATTAAGACAATAATATAATTGAAAATATTTTTTTCTTTTTAATTTTACTGGATTATTCTCGTAGTAACATGTCATCCACGGTAATATTTAATGTCTTTGGTGATAAAGTGTTAGAAAATATACAAATATATACGAGATGATACCTGATATGGGTGAACCCACTGGTTGGCGAAAAATTTGTTGTCAAATGTGAAAAAGTTCTGTTTATATACATGATTAAAAATTCCTCCGAAGTTGATGATTCAATGTAAATGATCTTTTATAATGCTTAAAGAGTCTTATGGAAACGTTAGAGTAAAAGTTTTTTACATTGAAAAAAAAAACTAATCTGGAAGAATTATTAATATTTATGAATTTGAGTTTATTAACTAGTTTCCAATTTTTAACGATGTATTTAAAGGTATGGTTAAATTTTTGAAAAAGTTTAGCATATTCTTTGTTGGATTGTAACTGTTATTCATGATAGGTAAACATGGAATCAGGGTTCAATTCAAAGATATTAAAAATTTTAATGTTATTTTTTTTTAAACTAATTTTCAATTTTTATCGAGTTATTTAAGTTTAATGTTAAAAGTTTAATGTCTCAGATATGTCATTTTGGTTGAAAGATTGAAGTTGTTTGTGTCCCATAATTACTGTTAAGTTCTCATCTCGGATTTTCTATTTAAGAGGTTTAATATTTTTATAGTGATTCTTATGAAACTTAGTAATAGGATTAGAATTATTATTATTTTTATTATTTTATCATTATCTCTGGTAAATTCTTAAACAAAATTAAATGAATGTAGTTGAGCTTATATATTAATAGCAAAATCTATTGATTTTATTTTAGTAGATAAAGAAAATTTGTGACCGAGGTTTAGAGTACAGATTTCATTTTGGCAATATTGTGTGTCGCTGAGATTGGTTTATACGTTTATGGATTTTATTTAAGAGGAGAAGTGTTATTTGGAATGAAATTTGATGTATTATTAACAAGTGAAGTGTTGTTTGCAAAGTTATTTGAATTACTATCAGTTATATGATCGTTAGAAATGAGATGTTCATCAACAAAAGAAATCATTCGATCTGCCACTTACATTAGTTCCTGATGAATTGATGAACTCTTCATTATGTTTGCTCTTTTTTTGGTGTACATTACTCTTTCTCTCCTTCAGTAATCTTATGAATTTCTTCTTTTTCCTTTCTTTGCTCTTGAGTGTACTGTAGTCGGTTTCTTCTGGAGAAATGTTTTGTTTTTTATGAGATGGAGTTGTTGTAGTCTTCTGTGTATATTTTTTAGTAAGATATTTAATTTGTTGTTTTCCATTGAGTAGTATTTTCATATGCGTTGTTTAATCAGTTTACATTCCAAGTTAAATTGAAGATTTTTGAAGGTTTTGGATATTTTTATCCGAAAAGTATGTGGTGAGACAGAGTTGTGGCAACATTTTTGTAAAAATCTGATGTGGTCCCAGATTTCTTCACTGCTGCGAAAATAACTCCGCTTTTTGTAAAATGGCTAATGAGTTCTTCAGGTCCATCATCACTTTAAATTGAAAAAGATTTTAAAAAATACCAAGAGTAAGGCTATTAACATATTACGTCGTCGTAAAGAGAATAAAAATCATTATCAAATAAATTTAATAGAAAGGTACAATGCTACCAAAAAACATTAAGTGCGTTCATTACTCATTTGTTTACTGAAATAAAAACATATGAAGACTGTCTTATAGCAAATGAAACACTAAACCACTTTTATTTAATTTTGTTTATAAACTCTTATTTACGGAGATATATTCCATACATAATGGGTACTCTGTATAGTATTACTAAACTACAAGAACAACAAAATAATGTAAGCTTTATGGAATGACCTCCTCGACATTAATGGCGTCCTCGTTTCTCGGTTTCACTTCGATTGTTTTTTTTTCTCGTGCTTATTACAATATTTATATCGTTTGATATTCTTTTCTCATCTTTTTCAGTGTTTCAAATTTCATCTTCGATTTAAATCGTGAAAGGATTGCACATTTCCAGCCCAATTAGGACTTGTTCCAAGTTATCACTCTTGAATGAGTTTGCCCAAGACTACATTCTTTGTTTCGTTATATTCCACGACAAAATTTGGTTTGTCATATATATTATATAAAATTAATTTAGGACCTCATAGATAAAACAATAAAAATGTGAAAGAATATAAACTAAATTTAAACAAGATCAAAAATTCAAAAATTTTGCTGTTTCTTATTCAATATTGTTAGTTCTTGAAATAATTAATGTACAGATGTGTGGGAAATATTGGAATATTGACTGTACTCTTCGTCATTATCAATCTTTCAAGCATCGTCTCCGGAAATTTCTTGCTAATCTTCTCTGCTAGTCGCTCTCCTCGTTCCTGAATCGATGTGATTCAGGATGATGGAGGAACATTGATGCCCAAAACATTTATTGTTAGAGATCTTTCGTTGATTCGGTGACGGAGCAAATAATTGAGTTTTGCTTGAATTTAACTGTATTCTCCAAGTTTGAAACCACATTCTTATTAGCACCAACATATTTTGCATTTTGTCGTATCTAGCATGTTTTCTGTTATTCTATATACATTAAAATATATAGGATCGATGTTATACATATCGTGGCAGAAAATATTGTAAAAGGAAGGAGACAAAGATGAGCATAGAGGAAGATTTTGTTGCATGAAGAAGAGTTTTGATAAGAAATTCTGGACTTTAACCTGTGAGGTATGGTTTGATAAAAACTAAAGGATTAGATGCCATAACGAGTGGAACGCATTTTTGATATCCAGAAATAATATAGCTGTTGGTAATTTTTGCTCATATGCTACTTGACAGTTCGAGATTAACACACTTAATGAGTAGACGGTACTTCTGTATTGTCGAAAGCCAAATTTATATTCCAGAATGATATGATTTACAATCTCAAGAAGCCGTGTTAAAATTATAGCTGCAAATATAATCATCTTCCTTAAAACCCGATAGAGTGACACCGGACAATATTTAGCTGGATCCTTTGTTGCTTCATTGTTCTTTACATTTTATTATTGCCTTTTTCAATTCTTTTGAATAATATTTTTTTACTAGACAATCATTTAGGATTTCGCTGTTATAGTCATGTGTTGTAAGATCGAGGTGTTTTAAAATTCTTCTTATTACATTATTATTGTTACATCCGTATCTTGAAATATTCTTTTTCATCAATAACCGTCTGCTCTGGGGTAGGTGTTCCATTTGTGAATACAGAAATGTACCAATCATCCACTCGATTTCTGTGTATTAGATCGAAATCTACGTGTTCTGAAAATGAAAATATTTTTTCAAGATAAATGGCATGCATGTTAGCTACTTCTTGTGGTAGTGTGGGTATTTGTAGGTCGATTTCTGTCTTTTGAAAGTTTTTTAATTTCATTCCAATATATCTTTCCTTTACATCTATTTATGTTGTAACAGGCGTTCAGATGGTTATCAAACATCGTATCGGGCATTTTATTGGTTTGGTTACGTACAAAGCTAGATTTATGTTCTTTTTAAATTAGAATAAGAATGAATAAGTTTTTCTAAATCTTTTACGTGAAATGCTTCAGCTAACCATATTCCACTATTTTTTTACAAAATTCGGAAAAAATCTTATAACGATTTTTCTCGTAGTCCTTGATTTTTCTCACCTTCCATAACCCTTTTAGCAATTTCTTTGAAATATATCATTAGGGAAGTGCAATCTTATTATATATTTTTCTCTCAAATCTGATGTCTACTTTATCGAATCATATGAAACGTAAAATGTTCAGCGCACTATTTTGATTCCAAAGATAAAGAAACTTATTATTATGTTCGGGTCATTATTGACTCAGTCTTCATCTTATAATGGTTAAGATTAGTTGTGTTGGTGTTACTTTTAGATTTTATATATTGTATTCTTATTCTTATGATTACAACTCATAAAATGTTATAATTCCAAACAACAAAGAAAATAATTGTTCGGTACAATGACCCGTTAAACGAAGTTGTGGGTCATTTTTCACACGCGTTCGCCACCAATTAGTTGGAGTCGCCGTCGTGTCCGGCCGTTCACCATTTGCGACTATTAAATTATATTTAGCGATGAACAACAACCATCTGGACCTGGTGGCCGGCGCAACGCGCAACACTCGTTGTCCGCTAGTTGTCATCATCGAATATTTGCAGCTATGCCTCGTAAATTTCAATTTGCCCTCTCGTCGGCTACTCGCGTTTCTAGTTGGATTAAACAGGTTGGGTGGTAAAGTAGCTGTTGGCCATCGCGTATGTTCCGCTACTTCTATTCTCTACGACCTCCCAATGGCCCATAAATTTTACTTACTCTTCACACAAGAGACAGTCATATCATCTGAATATTATCGAATCTTGTGGAAAGTATGTTCTTTGAAAAGTTGTGCTTTAGTTGCATACTAATCTTATAAATATTAATACCAACCGTGTTTGATATAGTGAACTTGGAGCTGTGCTGGAGTGCTATTTTTAAATGGAGAAATAACATTGGAAATAACTCATCAAATGTTTTCGTACACAGTTTATTTCTTAATTTCATTCTTATAAGATTAACGTTCGAAGAAACTCTTTCGTAGACCATTGCATATTGTTTATGTGCAACTGATTCCATAAAGCTCATCTACAGATACCCATTTTCAACTTTTTATGAGCTATAGATTCACGATATTTCACAATATTTCGCTTAAAGCTGTAAACCGGTATTTACTTTTAGCAATCTAAATACGTATTGACTTAAATTTCGTATCGGTATAGTTTACCCGCTCGTCTAGATGTATTATGTATCCATTCTCCATATTTTGTGATGCCAGTTAATTGTTACACAGATTACATAAATGTGGACTACGAAAATCACCAAAGCGAAGATCACAAAAGCTAAAATTCTTAAAAAAAATGTAACTTGAGATAAGGAAACTACAACAAATGTTCTGAGACATATACATCCAAACAATTACGAAGATGATATTTCAAGCTATTCACCCATACTCAATAAATTTTGATTATAATCTACTAATTTAGTATTTTTAGAAAACGTATTTTTTCGTAATTATATTAATTAAAGTAATAAAAAAACAAAATGTCTTATATCTCATTAAAGATCTTGTTTGAAATTAAATTTGGTTGTTTGCGAAGAGAGATGTTATATACCATTCGGGTCAATTTCATCGTGTTGAATCCTCGTTTAACTAGAATTGCCTCTCTACAAGCAGCTGGTGCAGAAATTTAATCTTTTCTGTATGCATTGTATCCTGCAATATTACATCTCACTTATTTTAAATGAGCCTCAATAATACAAGTAAATCGATAAATAAAAATACGTTATGTTCAATTTTTTTCTTTTAAATTGGGGTGTTTCTAGTCGTTTAAAATAAAGTGGAGCATGTACGGAATTTATATTATAAGATTAGAAAAAAGCTTGTTTAGAATTCTATGCATCAAAGTATATAACTGAACATTTGTACTCTTCACATACCGCGATGTGGGTGAGGGTTCCATTTTGCAGCTCACGTCATGACATAAAAGTTATGGAAATTTGACATTCATGTATTCCATGCGTACAGGAATCATTTGCAAAGTATATTACTCGCATATTCCGAGTATTCCGGAGGGGCATCGATCTTTGTCTGTTGGATGAAGAGACCCGGTTGCGACAGATGCGTCCCCGTTAATAGTTACATTAGACTACCACGGCGAGATACCACACACATACACGAATACACGTATACAGGGGCAGGTTGTCTCTAAAAGAGATCAATCATCTTTGATCTCTGGGTCGTACTTTTATTTGCGGCCTGAGGTTTCGCTGGGTCGATGAATTTTTCATAATGCTGGCCCACATAGCATAGCTATGGAATATAGAGAGAAAAGGGCTGCGGCGGGCGCGTTAGCGTTCAAGGGATATGATTTATTGGAAATCGGGCACGCTTCTCAAAATCGTTCAATTTGCAGCGAGCGGTTTTTGCGGATATCAATCTCCCTGTAATATTTACAACCGCAACGCGGTTTTTAATGTTTCCATTTTTGCCCCGCGGTGTTTATTTTCACCGGATTGCGATTTGTTTTTAAACCACTATCTCGCAAGAAAAATGATATTATTTCGAAAATATCGATGCCCGAACCGATGAATACGCAACTATGAATAACAATGCGATCTGCATTAATATATCGGTACGCACGAATTCGTGTATTGTTATTTTAAAAGGGCTTTGTGTTTTTCGTGTTTTTTTTGTATTTATTTGATGGATTTGCGCCATATCTCAGTTCGGAACAATGCCGACAGTGAGTAATTTGCCATAACCGCCGTGTTACACGGGTATGAACTAAAACTAATATCAATTATTTACGGACAACATGTAACGTACGGCTTCGGCTGGTGCTCCTTAATTATAGCAGCTCGTTTGTATTGCTGTTGGAGTCGTTGCATATCCCCCATCTCTCCAGTAAAGTACATAGAGCGCTAATTGAAACTTGGGAGTTTTTTACGTAACTGTAAAGTTTCCGAAACTAAAACGTACAGAAACTGCTTGCATAACTAATGGTTTTTCATTAACTAATTAAAAAAGCATGTGTTTATGTCAGTTGGTGATGAAGTACACTCACTTTCACGTGAAATATTCATCACCCATTAAATATTAGATTACAATTTTGAAACGTTAATAAAATAACGCTTTATTAAAATCCTGTTTTTTAGCAAACATTACCCTGTTCAACCGCAGTAATTAATTAATCCATATACGCCATCATTTAAGTAATAACCTAATTGAAATTCTGGAATTATATTAAATTTATAAAGATAATCCACAAGTTACTGTTTTAAAATCTTCCGGTTCTTTGAAAAGGGTGGCAATAAACTAACTGATCTTAGATGACTAAAAGTGTCCCTCAGTAATACAAACATTTATTATATGTGGAAAATAACTGAAAAAAATCAACATAATGTATTTTCAGAATATGACACAAGTTTCTCCACCAAAGTCGGACAGACAGTAGAAAATTTAAAAAGAGTTCCATTATCAGGCAAACTAGTATAAAAATCCAAAACTAATTGAATCAAGAATATCAGAGATACTCTTCAAAAAGTAGTCATTAAAGTCATTAACATTTTTCAAAACATCCGGGATACAACATATTGACTCCTTTTTGAAACTAACAATAAGTGTCCTAAGCTCATACCACATTTGTTTTCTGTCATGAATATTTCTAATATGATGAAAACAAGCTCTCTTCTCAGCTTTCATATTAAGTGCCGTTATGTTCCGGAGATACTTATAATAATCCCATTCAGCTAAGGACATATTCTTCTTAAGGTGCGTTTTCGCCTTATCTCGTAAAGACATCATAAAATTTGAATTGTCGGTGAGACAAGGTAAAGTCCACTTTCCCAACGGGTGAAGAAAACATCCAAAGCAGCAAAATTTATTTAAAAATTCCCTAAAACCCGCTTCATAAATCGTACTCAGATTTCTATCCACCCCAAGAGAAACTGTGGAGGAAAACCTAACTAACGATAACTCATAAGAGATAATCTCATGATCAGAAATCCGAGAAGCCAGAGGCTCCAACTGTTTGACATCCGCCGTATAGAAGACAAAAACAAAATCAATTAGTTTCGCCGAAGTACGAGTTCGGCTCATTAATCAACTGTTTAACATCAAAAAATAAAAAAAACCGTTTTCAAAGCTTCAGTGGTCATATCTTGAGGATTAAGAATCAATGTTAAAATCATCACAAACCATAATATCATCACTAAGAGGTAAACACAAAGAGATGGGATCCTCAAGTTCATCCAAAGAAACGCTACAAGAAAAATTGCTTTTTTTTGTGGAACATATCCAAGTTCTATTGTTGTATCTGCAGTCCAAGCTGCTCTAGGAACTCTTTTGTAATCACAGCAACATCTTGGTGTCTTGCATTGTTTTGTGGGAAAGTGACATTCTGCAACGTCTCCATGGTGTTAAGGCTGTGTGTCTTCTTTGAACGTACTCCAAATTTCATCTTTCCCCTCGATGTCGCCGCACCCTTACATGATCATCATTCACCCATAAACATTGATTCATCACTAAAGACCATGTCATTCCATTGGTATCAAGAACGGCAAGGATGAACCCGTCATCATCATGAAAGTCTAGCTTTTATGGGAAGCGTAATGAAAGCGTAAGGTAAGGATGATATGAATGACGCCCAAAGCACGAAGTCCTTCTATAAACAGTTACCATCGACAAGTGTTGGTTCAAACCTCTCATTCAACTTACAGCAATCGACCTTGATGTATGAAATCGATCTACGTTGGAATTCATTTTTGATTCAAGGTCGAGTTTTGACTCTTTTACCCGTTCGTTTTTGTTTAAATTTTTTTTTAATCAGTCATTCGTTTAATATGGGGTTTTGTAAATTTTTCTTTTCTTGGTTTATTTTTTCTTATGTATATCTATATATTATATTTCTTATTTTATTTATCTTATGTCGTTTTTTGTTTTAAGCTGATGTTTTCTGACTTCCCCTTAGCCCGGAAAAAAAAACGCAGAAAAAGGCACCAAAATTTAACAAAATAACTTTTTTAATGTTATATATGTATAATATTTTTAATAAGGCATAAAATTATCTGCCGTGGCAACAACTTATGACAATGAAGAGAACTAAAGAGAACTAAAATAATTAAAGACTAGATCAATAATATAGAGAATCCCACATCGGATGACATACATGGAGAGTTACATAGCACGAATTAGTTCCCGAAACAAATATGCAATGGTGTAGCAAATTTTTTTTGCCATTAAGTATGTTTAGCAAATAACCGAAAAATAAAAAAAAAGTTCAAATAGGCATGAAAAAGAATTGTAGGCACAAAAGCTTTATGTTATTATGTTTCTGTTTATATGATACGTATA
Organism: Onthophagus sagittarius; assembly: GCA_036711965.1. NCBI lineage: Eukaryota > Metazoa > Arthropoda > Insecta > Coleoptera > Scarabaeidae > Onthophagus > Onthophagus sagittarius. The sequence continues at coordinate 19,545,288 of JASERS010000005.1, read as the reverse complement.
AATTTCTAATCAGATTTTCAATGCCTTCAATTTTGAGCAGACTGTGTTTTGTCTGTTTTATTAGAGTTGTTTTTTATATCTGTGTGTGGTGGATTTAATTTTTTGATTGGTTATTAGTGCACTCTTCTATAAAGGTTACCATGTCGTCAATATTAGCTTCTTTTTTTAGTTGAGTATTCTGATGTATCCCTCTGCGTTCATTGTCATTCTTAGTATCTTATTGAGCAGTTGTAGTTAATTTAATGCGGTTTGGTGATATGTTCCATAATGCTTCCATGTAGGGAACCATGGATGGCATGTTAAGTTTACTGCATCTATTGATGATTGGGTTTAGTTGGTTCGTTGTTTCTTCTATGTGTTTAAGTGGGTTGAGTTTTTTATTTCGTATGATGCCTAGATATTTAGCATACCTTTTCCTCTCTATTTCTTTCCATTTATTTTGATTTTTCAATTTTTTTGATGACCTTGTACATGAACATAACTTCTGTCTTTCCTTCATTTACTCTGTTCCTCCAAGTATTCATGTGTTTTATCATGGTATCAGTGGCTCCTTGTAGTCGGTTTTTATTGCATGATTTCATCCTATCCGTATTGTATGTTACGGTATCGTCCGCAAATTGTGTGACTGTAGTATTGATTGGCGTTGGATTGTCCGAAATTTAGATGCTGAATGGTAATGGGAAAGGTAATGGGACTCCGGCTTCTACTCCTGTTCCTTTCGATATTGTATACCCTATTTTTATATCAATATTTATATATTGACTCGGGATTTTCTGTTTTGAAGGCATGACCTTATCATTTCGGTTTGTCTCGGTGGTATGGTCTGTTTTTTTAATTTTATAAATTAGGGCATCGTGTCAGACTTTGTCAAAACCTTTCTTAATCTAGAAAAACTCCCCGAATGAATTTTTACGTTCATTCTGTCTATTACATATTTGGTCAGTTGGATGACTGAATTTAAACTGGTGGTTTAGGATTACGTTATTGTCTTCGACGGCACTTCTGATTCTGCTTAGCAAGTCATCGAGAAGATATTGCTCTTCTCGATGACTTGACTGATTGCTAGAGGAGGTTGGTTAATCTTTTGATTAATCTTTTAAATATTCAAGTTCTATTGTTGCGTTGGCTATCGTTTTTATTTCATCTATGCTGTTAGGTGGGAATTGTTTTAGTGCCTCGTTTGTCATCCCTTCAAAGCCAGATTTTTTTTAATCTTTGATTATTTATAAAGCACAAAAGATATGCTTTCTCTTCGTGTGATGTTGCAATTCAATCTTTGGATATTTTAGTGGTGGGATTGTCTGCTTATTCCTTTTCCCTGTTAGTGTTGTTGTCATCTTCCATAGTATTTGGTTTTGCGCTCTTTTATTTTTTGCACCATTTTTTTAATTTGTTACGTTAATGTTTTTATGAATTTCCGTAGCGATGTTATTGATGTTTGGATGTCTTCTTCTTATGTATTACTTTATGAGTCTTTTTCTTGTCTGCAAATTTTTGGTTTATATCAGATGAGAGTTGAATTATCGATATTGCTAAGGCATTTACTATCCTTCTTTATAGGTTTTTTATTGCTGTTTATAGGCTTACTGCTGAATTGATCTGTCTTCTTGTTATTTATTGTTTGTTTAAACCTCTTCCAGTCGGTAATTTTGATCAGTTGGTTTAGATTTTCTGGTTGGACTTCTACATCTATTGCTACCGACTAGTAGTCTGAAGATAGCTCATAGTCTTGAGTGTTTTTATATTATTTAAATCTTTAATGATGGCTATGTCAAAGACATTAAACGTTCGTTGAGTGAATATGGGTTGACTCTTCTGGGCCCACACTCAATAGGTGTGTTTGTGATGCTGCTGTTGCAATCCGGGTGCTTGGAATTTAGATCACCAGCTATGATTGTCGTTTTGTTTGGATGAAGTATTCTTTTAAATTTTTTTTCTACTAGTTTTTCTGATGGTACGCTGCAGATATGTTAATATCCTTTTTTAGTATTAACTTTAATGCCATTTGCATTGAAGTGTTTGATGTTTGGGATTGGAAGTTCTTCGTGTTTGATTTGATTGGACACGACGACTGCTGTGCCTTTTCCTTTTCCTTCGTCGAGTCGCTCTCTTCAATAAACTCTGGTAGTTTTGTATGTTGAATCATTTGATAGGCTTCAATGATATCTTGAAAACTAGTAATATGTCAATTTTGTGTTTTTCCCATACATCAATTTCAAATTATAGGCTGTAATTTCTGACTTTGCCCACTTATTTAAAGAAATATTATATTCATTTATGTATACCAGCACACAGCCTTTTATATCAACTTCACAACATGGTTTCATTCCCGGAAGTTCTATAACTACCAACGTGGCTACAATTTCGGTGTTTATTTGTAAGACTATGGACAGACATGGATAAGTGGATGTTATTTATACTGATCCATTTATACTGATTATACTGATGATATACATGATTTATACTCCCAGTTAAATTAAGTTTATAATATTGGCGTATGCAAATAATATTAACATGTTCACTCAGATTTCAACGGTGGATGATGCTGGTAAACTACAACAAATTCTAACAATGATAACACAAACATAAGTGATATACTGACAAATGTTGACAAATGTTCAACACCATTAATTTATTCTTATAATATTGACGCTAATACTTTATGTCGTATGGAGAAATACAAGGATTTGTGTGTGTTACTTGATATATAAGGCTAGCTTACTTTTAAACAACACATCACTGAAACGTGTTCTTAGGCCTTTAGAATCCTTGGTTTCCTGTTGCGTGTGTGTTAATGCTAATATTTCACTGATGTAAGAGTGCTCAATTCTTTGTATCGTGTTTACGTCTTGAGCAGGATCGAATATGCTTCTTTAATGTGGAATCCATTATATGCATGTGAAATCTTGTGTCTTGATCGAGTCCATTGCAGATTTTTAAAATACCACAAAATGGACTATTGTTACGTGCCTGTATAATTTCCTTGATGGGCACAAGAGTTAAAATATAAATAAAATTTCCTCTACTTTTGGAAAATAACATTGATTCCCCTTTTCTTTTTAAGAGACTGAGTTTTGCTGTGCCCAGAATGTATTCAAAATTTGCCTGCACCTTTGTTATTCCTTATGGTAAGATATGCATAATAAGACGAGCGCCCACGTACGCTCTTTGTAAAGTGGGCAATGCACGTAGCTATAAGTAAATATTCTTATTATAATTATATAATTGTTTGTAAACATTTATATTATCACTTAGTTACGCATACATTGTTATCCTTATTTGGGCTTCGTTTCTTGTACAATAAGGAAATATTATTATTATTATAAATACAAGTAAAGATGATGTCATTCCATTAATGAACCCATCTTTGCCATTTTTGACCCCATGCAAGTCCGGCTGCTTTAGGAGAGGTGTTCATGGAAGCTAAAGGTAAGGACGTCATGAATGAAGTCTAAAGAAATAAATTCTTCTGCAAATAATTGTCATCGAAGTGTTGATTCAAACCTCTCGTCCACAGCAATCAACCTTGTTGTTTGAAATCGATCCTTGTTAGCCATTTTGACATACATTATTTTTTCAAGCAAGACAACACCTCCGAATACCTTCTTCGGATCATAAAGACTATATTCAAGTAGGTGTAGTGTGTTAGAGACCCGCCTCTTTCAAACTGATAATTCATCCCCGATCAAAGTCATTAATATGGGCAAAATTTCGACGTCATACTGGAGGTATTACAAAGCAGAAATTCATAAATAGCTAAGAAGAAAACATTAAAAGTTAGAGATAACAATGTCATTTTATTATTTCTTAGTTGATAATAAAGAATTATTTTCCCCATATTTGAAAATTATGGTTTGAATTTTAGTGAGTGGCGAATTTCATAGTTTGATAAATAAAGTTTTAACTTTTTTCTCTAAATGTCTTTCATCCGAAAAGTATTGATTCCCTATGAAGGGAACAAATAAATCATCATGGAATCTTTATCCCCGGGCATTTTCTTTCTGGAGACTTTGGCACCGTTTCAAATGATGTCCATTCATATCTATCCCTTTTATTAACCTTTTAAAGATAATACTTCTTTAAGTATCAAAGTTTATTTTTTATTTTTTCGATGTGAACCACTTTTTCTCAGATCTTAATGGAGAAGATGAAAACTTCCGTTGGAAATTAGTAGTACCCATTAACCTAATAGATTGGCCCCGCGTTGAGCAAATTCCTTAGTCGGGGTTCGTCCTATAACGAGCCTTATGAAAAATGCATCGCCTGGAGAACACCTTGAACTGCGCCGGGGGGAAAAGTGCGCTATTTTCGGAGATCAAAGCTGATTGATCTCTTACTGGGACACCGCATCAATTTCAAGTAGATAGCGGATAGTCCCGTACCAGCCTAATACACCTATTAATACTCCGGAATTTGTCAGACCGTATCTTTCAGACAAAGATCAATATCCTTTGGTTAGAAAATATGCTCTTCACCAAATGGTCTGGATGTATCAGACGGAATACATGAATATAATCCATCGGGGGGATTCGCATATTGCGAGGAGAAAAATGAATCTGTCCGCTTTTCAACATCCCTATAGTACATTTAAAATATAAATAAAGCTTTGAATGGAATGAAACATTGCTTTGAAGCCGAATGGATCTTTTATATCTCATTCTTATTACTTTTATTCATTATAAATATTGAAAGGGATCAAAAAATATATATAAATATTAAAATTGATTTTAGTTTTAATCCCATTTTAATTTTATTCTATTTTGCAAATAGCACACAGTTTGTTAGACAGTGCATAAACAGCAAAAGGAAAATATTTACAATAGCCCTACAATAAACATATTCGAAGCACAGCGCACCATGTAAACATTAGATAAACCCAACAAGAACAACTCATTGTGTAAACTACAGGTTATTATTTTTTCCAATTTATCTATTATTAATATACTCCCGAACAAAGGGTTTTAAATATTTTACCCGAAAAATTTTATTTTTCACGTACAAATATCAATACTCCACAGAATAAATGAACAATTATTGTTTAATATTCATGCTAAAGTGCACTCAAGTTTTTTTTCGACTGATCGCTTGTATAAATATATAACTCGTTTGTTCAATGAATTTATGATATAGAATTAGCTGCTAACGTACAAATTTATTCGAGTAGTTACTTTTGTTATTAAATATTTTCGACCGCGATGTGTATTGTGGATGAATCAGCTTGGTAAAAAACACTATGCGGTCGTATTGTTCGGGTATAAATAGGTACCGGAGTCATTTTGAAATAACATGGGTCCCTATTATATCGATTCTATGTGATTTTCCGGATCAAACAGATTTTACTTTAAAACAGAATTTTTATTACGAATAGTACCGGTACGCTCGGAAACAAAACTGAACGGGCACAAAACAAAATGCTCTCTCGCCAAACCAATCGGTTATTTCCATTACAGTTGAATTATTTTGTATTGAAATGGGGTTTTTGATTTACTTATTTTTAGTTTTTCTGTTTGATTTAGAATATTATTTTTATTTAATATATAAATTTATTTTGCTTGTTAAGCTTTTTTACTTTTGCTAACAATATATATTTTGATATATATTTGATATAATTAGCTTTATTCTTGGCACAGAGTTCAGATGTTTGTGTCTCTTATGGTAATGGCTGTTTTTAAAAACAGCCATTCCCTCAAAATGATTGGAAAGATCTTAATTCTTCGGTAAAAACCATAAAATCTATATCCACTGCTCCACTTAGTAAAGTAGATAGACGCGTGTTTGTATGTTCAGAAAGTCGGAAACATATATACATTTTATGCAGAATCTGTAAATATGACACAAAGAAAAAATATTAAAAATCGTTAAAAGCCTGCAAGAAATTTATAAAAAATCCTTCAGATTTTATTATTTAAAATAATAATCTGTAGGCGCCTATCTTAACGAAGGCTTCTAAAATGAATAGTTTCTGAAATAGAGTACTTTACAAACTAATTTAGCAACCCTGTGTATTTTTATTGAATTAAATTAAAACTAGAACTAACTAAGTATAAAGTTTCAGGTTTAGCCGTACGTCTTCAGACGCACGGCTAAACTCGAATCTTTCCACTTCTAGGTCTATTGTCAGTTCTAGTTTTATATGATTACGACTAACCAGATTCAGGTTTAGCCAGACGTCTCAAGTAGCCAACTTGAACCAACCCGAATGATTCTAGTTCTAAATCTAGTCTTCAATTGAAATATACAGGGTTTGGTTAGGTTGGGTTTAGTCGTGCATCTGAAGACATTTTTTAACGAAGGACTCTACCATGAATAGTTTCTGAAATAGAGTACTTTATAAACTGATTTGGCCTGTATATTTGACTTGAAGTAAAACTAGAACTAAGACTAGACCTAGAAGTGGAAAGATTCGAATTTAGCCGTACATACTTCAAGACGGCAAAACCCGAATGATTCCAGTTCTAGGTCTAGGGTTAGTTCTAGATTTATTTCAATTCAAATATATAGGGTTGGATTGGGTTTTAGCTGTGCATCAGTTATATATAATAATACATACGTTGTAATTTAGTATCACAAGTTGGTGCAGCATTGTGCTTGTTGAGAACACAAAAAGAAACCACATTGTAAAACATCTAGATAGATATATAATTTATTTAAAAAAGTCTGTTATTTTTAAGTTTGTGGTGTGTTCATAATTCGGTTCAATTTTATACAATTGCTGATTTAATTATCTGAAATAGTATCATTGCTAGGTTCAGTTCCACTATGCTGATGATTACCATACGAAATTTGTTGCAACATGTTTCTGATTTTAGTAAATTCTTGCTAATTGAGTTCAGAAAGTAACTTTTCCTTTGATTATCTGAATCATCTTATTATATAGCATTATCAGTAGAATAAGAAAAGCATATCAGTAGATGAGTCCCAAGAACGTAAGAGGAGAAAGACTGTATCCTTCAAGATAATATTTTTGGAAGGATTTTGAAATTTGGATGATCCTTTTAAAGACTTTCCGGTAACAAAGTTTTGTTAGCCGTATATAATTCTGATCCACTGGTTGAAGTAGCGGGATGCAATTAGCCTCTGAAGCACGATTGGCAGCATTGTTGATTAATAATAGCGCTTTCCCATTAAAATTGTTCTTTTTTGAAATGTTTTTACTCATTTAACACAAATATGTATGAAACCATTCAACGAATAGTAGAGGTTTTATAAGTTCTGGGTTTTGCCAATAACTATCATTTTGAGTTTAGGAGAATGGCACATTTTTGCTCTTACGCTGAGATTTCTTTAGCATGTACTAATCTATGATCTGGTAACAGCTTCTAAATTAGGCTAAGTAACTGCTTAAGTTCGTTCATTTTTTCCGTAATTTTCCTCAGCAAAGGCTGACCCACTCTAGGATTATATAACAGCTTTTCTCAACTCATTTTTAATCTAAAAATTATGGCGAATAACATAATTTTCTTTGAATTGGTTTAGTCACCCTTTACTTGCAACAAACTTATCATCATTTTAAATTTTAGCGAAGTGCAACTTTTAATGTAATAAAATCTCTCTTCAAAAGCTTCAAATTTTCTTGAATGTCAAGCACATTTTTGTAAATTGTTGAGTTTTCTACTTTGCAACAAACTCAAGTCCGTATAACATACAATATCGCATGAGTCATTTAAAAAGCCTGCGTGGGCCAGTCTATGATCCGTGGGTTATAGGTTCACCACCACTGCCCTAAATACTCTTAGGCTTTTATTAAAATCCTTCAAAATGCTAGGAAATAGCTCTATTCATTAAGATGTACTTAGACATCTATTGATAATCTGCCAGAAATTCTTGGAAATATACATACATAGCAACAATATTGACAATTGTTAAAAATCTACAAAAAATATTGCAAACTGTTAAAAATCTACAAACAATTTTTGGAAATCTACTGAAAATCTTAAAACAAATTTGAAAATCACCTAGAATTTATTTTTTAAAATAACCAGAGGTTTTGTAAACTCATATCAAGGACATCATATCAGAAAGGTGTTTCATACATATTTAGAGATTATTATATTTTCTGAATTTGAAGTTTTGAGATATAAAATAGACATAAATCTGCCATGTTACTGCTAAGCTTTGCTCTCGATTTACAGCTTCATTCGAAAATTCATTTTTATAAAGTATCACATTGGGTTTGCCTTTTTCAAATCGTATCCATTTCATCTGCTTCCAGTTAAAAGTACTTCCTTACAACTCCTTCTACATTAACAGTGTTATTAATCTGTTGTTGTAGATGTTTATAATTAAAAAGGAACATATGATCAAGTGGTATTACAATGTATGATTTTTTCAGTTGGCCAATAGACTTTTATGTACTTTGATGTATGTTCATGGTGGCATAGGTTCTAAGAATTTCAAATCCAGAATCTGAATATGATCTATTTTTGTACTGCCTGTTGGTGCATGTATACCATGATGGCATTTCTGTTTTTGTCCAGGACAACAATTTGAATATTAAATAACATGCGTGGTTTCATTTAGCAGACTTTCAGGAAATTTTTGTGTATATATGTCCCCTGATATTCAGGTCACACATAACAGTAACTTTGTTTATTAGCTACACTGTAAACAGTCAAATTGAATGTAGCTAATTTAGTTTTGTAGAAAATAGGTTTCGATGGAACAACGGACTATACAAAATCGCTTCAAGATCAAACATTGCCGATACATACCCAATATTTTCGTTTGATTTTTGAGCATCATTAGGCTTTTCCACGTTTACAGTTGTTTTTCAATGCATATACAGCTTATATTCAGTTATCTTTTCTTCACTTTAGTCCTGTTCAGATAATATTTCGAAGTGGTGATACCAATATAGATATTTTTAAATTTTTTTACAAGCAGTTCATTATAAAATGTAAGTAAAATTGGTTTCTGATTGCTTTCAACATAATTGCCTTGGTAGGGGCTGTACATTTTCTTTTTGTTTAAAATGGATTTCAAACGCTGTTACCTATACTCATTAGCAATAAATCCTAGATACTCTTAAGCAGTCATTAAAATCCTTCAAAGTACTTGGACATACCGTCAATTTATCATGATGTACTTAGATATCTAATAGTAATCTGTTAGAAATTCTTTTACATTCACATACAATTTATGCAGAACCCATAAATAATAAGATATCTGAGATAATATGAGAATAATCTACAAGAAATTTATGGAAGTCTCTTGAAAACCTTAAAAAAATTAAAAATCCGCCTAAATTTATTATCTGAAATAATCGTAGTTTTGGCAAATCCATGTTTATTGGAAGTAAATCTTAGATACTCTTAAGACAACTATAGATCTATATTCTTACTGCCGAAATTTTCAAAAGTATTTGAAAAGGTGATTTATATCACCTCATTTAGCAGAGCATAACAATCTCTCTCATGATATCAACATGGTTTCATATCGGTAAGGTCAACCGTAACAAACTTGTATTTAAGTTGATGTGATTTGTACTGATTTATCGAAGACAATTGAAAACATTAATTATGTCTATTGCAATGTTTTCAACTGTCATCAGTATTGGTGACTGCTGATCCACAGGGATCTGTGCTTGGATCTCTCTTGTTTAATCTAAATGTTGATGATTTGCTGTTGTCTTTTACATGTCCGGCTCATGCATATGTTGATGACATCAAAATGTATCGTTGCACTGAGAATGATGGTGATTCGAATAAATTACAACAAGATTTGGATCGACTTATGCATTAATGTCAGTCATTCGGTCCATACGCTAGAAATGTTACCTATCTGAACCATGATTATTTAATTGATGGCGCCTGTATAAATACATTGCAAACAGTGGTTGATCTGGGAGTGACCTTCGACTCAACTCTGACTTTTGTGTCGCATATAAAGAAGCTGTGTTCAATGGCTGGAGGACTACTTGACTTTGTGTTTCGTATTGGTTGGAAGTTTGCTGATGTTTAGGTTTTCAAGAAATTCTACATAGCCTTCATATCATCACGACTTGATTATGGTTGCTTAATTTGAAATCCATATCGTCAGCTCGTCATCGTTACTGCATTGAATCTATTTATAGAAGATTCCTCTTTTTGTATTTTGTTCTGTTTATGTAGAAACATATTATTTTTTATTATTATTATAAGTTGTCATTAAAAATCTTCAAAATGCTTGGAAATACTTCATTCATCATGATATACTTAGATATCCAATGGTAATATGTCAGAAATTTTTGGGAACATACATTTTATGCAGAATTCACAAATAACAAGATATTTTCAATTATATTGGAAAATATTAAAAATTTACAAGAAATTTTGGGAAATCTATTGGAAATCAACTCAATTAATCATGATCTACTTAGATATCTATTGGTAATCCATTGGGAATTATTGAAAACACATTTATATAGAATCCATAAATAACAAGATATCTGACATAACCTTGGAAATCGTTGAAAGTCTATAAGGAATTTATGGAAATCTATTGACAATCTTTCAAAAAATTTAAAAATTCTACTACATTTGTTTTCTGAAATAATGAGAGTTTACAAATCCATATTCATTAGCAGCAACTCTTGAAAACTCTTAGGCTATTATTAAAATTTTTCAAAATGTTTGGAAATACCTCAATTCATCATGATGTATTTAGATATATATAGGAAATCTGTCAGAAATGCTTACATTTTACGTACAACCCATAAATAACAGCATATCTGCGATATTATTGGAAATTGTTAAAAATCTACAAGAAATGTATAGAAATTTTATGCAAATCTTGGAAAAAATGTGAAAATCGTCCCGAATTTATTACCTGAAAAAATCGTAGTTTTTGTAAATACCTGTTCATTATCAATAAATCCTAGATATTTGTAAATATTATACCTTCAAAATGCTTCAAAATATCACAATTTATTCTAAGCATATCATACACTGGTAATTTTTCAGATATTCTTGGTAACACACTTATATTTTATGTAATACTCATAGGTAACAAGACATCTAAGATAACATTGGAATTCATTGGAAATCTACAAGAAATTTATGGATATCTATTGGAAAACAACAAAAAATTTAAAAAACATCCGGAATTTATTATCTGAAATAATCAGAGTTTTTGCAAATTCATCATGTCAGAAATTCTGCAAACATTTCATGTAAATCTCAGAAATAATAAAATATCTTAGATAATTTTTAGAAATCAGTGAGAATCTGCAGAAAATGGTATTATGATCTCACTTTAAAAAGCTCAAAAATGCTCGAGAAATTCGTTTTAATATACAGAGTGAAAACTTTTTCCAATACCTATTCCGAAAATTCTAATCTTTTTCAACTGAATATAAATTATATTGTAAAATAAACCAACTTACTTGCATTTGTTTGAGATTATATTTTTCATAGCTTATTTCTTGTGAAATATATAGGTTTATACTTAACAAAAATAAAATTTAATTAATGCAGCCTTCAGAGGCTTTGGAACAATATGAAATAACAAAGATTCCCAAACATTGCATAAATTAACAGGTTCTTGTAATCTCTGGATCTTTAAAAACATATTTATACTTTAGATAGGATATAGAAATAATGAGATATTTTGGATTTGTATCTTAAAATGTAATATTTAATTTACATTTAGTTGTTATTTAGTTATCCCTACTTAAAGGTCATTGAGTTAACTCTGTAATTTCTTCTAAAATGATAAGGCAACAAAACAATTTCCTATACGCTCCCGTTGAATTGCATAATTTCCTCAAGAAACTTTATTCTTCGGTACAACTTCAGTGGAGGGACGTACAAATTTCGCATTTTCACAAAAGAACATCAAACTGCTGCAATTTCCATCAACTCAAACTTCCTTTTTCCGCCTTTGCGAGTTCATATTTATTTTCGGGGTCCAAACGGCATAGTTGGAATTCGGAAGTTGAAAGTTCGCCGCCCGACAGACGAACATTTTCGGCGTCGCGGCCGAAACTTCCGGACGCAAAGCGAACGGAAACTTCGTCCTGAACTTACGTTTAATTACACAATCAATGGCTATGAGGGGACCCGAAAGTCCTCCTTCGGACGGTAACGACGTTCTGTCCCTTAATTAAGTTGACCTGCACACCAACGTCAACGTTCAACTTTACTTATGGTTTTCTAACCCACCAAGGGCTTTTTTGTGTTGACAAAACCAACTGTGGTATACGCAGGTTTGGAACAATAACTGTTGAGGCAAAAACTATCCCGAAACTTTGAGGAATTGAAACAATAACGTTTTATCCAACCGCTGAAAGCTTTTTTGCTCCGTTACCTGCACTAAATACGAGAGGGTTTTGCGGGTTTAGTAAACTTTATCATCTATTTTTGAATCCTGAATATACCCTGTTTTGTTGTACCCCTAAGCGTGTTAAACTTGCTGCACTTGTTTTAATCAAAAATGTATCACTAAAAAAATTAGTTTTGCGAATTTATTTTTGGTATTTTTAATCGTTTCGTTATTAAAAAATTTAAATAAAGTTATACTGTTATTAAAAATAAATCGAATAACATCAAACGGTTGTTTTATTTAAATTGTATCTTTTTACCCTTGCCTGTCTACTCAAAATCAAATACAAGAGGCTCCTCCCAAGGGAAAATTTAATAACTGACTTCTTCATTCTTTATTGCCCCGGGAAATAAGTTTTCCAAGTTTAAGTATTTCGTTCCTAGGTAACTTTGTTATCTTCTACCTCAAAATATAACACACTGTAATAAAGAATAACGGCCGTTTTGGAGAAACAAAAAATTTCTAATCAATTTAATGAATTTACATACGTCATGTGTACACGTTTTCACACGAAAATGTCGGTTTTATTTCCTGCCGCGGGATGATAAACACGTCGCTCAAACATCCAAATATTGGGAAAGCACTTCCGATGTACCTTCGACATGTCGGGTATCACATTGACCATAACTTGGTTGCCTCGAATATAAATGGGTTACACCTGCGTGTATGGATGAAGCTTTTGTTGTGTATGGGTTAAAATAAATAGGGATTGTTGTTTAAAAGATAAACATTCTCTAATTATTGTAATTAACAGCAGTTTTAGATCCGTAATTAACGATTAAATTGACGACTATTTGATTTGTAATAAATCGTTAGTAAATAAATGATACATTATTAATTTTGTGGTTATTAAAGAAATAGGAGTTAATTAATACAATAATAAAATAAAAATAATGAAAAAATTATTTAAATTTTATTGGGACTTTTTTCTTTTTCTTGGTTTGGAAGTCCTGGGAAACAGGAGATTGATTTTTAAAAAATCATATAAAATTGAAACCAAAAATTATAGTTAAGAAGTTACTCAGATAATTTGGTTCAGAGGTACACAACAATCAGCATAATATTTAATTTCTGCATACAAAATTGTACACTTTCATCAATATGGAAGAAGTCTCCTTCAAGACTATTGGCTCAAGAATATTTGAGAGTACTATCAAATTTAGAATACTTAATCTTATAAGCAACAAAATTTCAATTTCGTTTACCATCCATCCGTTAATTGTTATTTAAACTGCCAAAATCCAACACAGGAAAACCGCGACCCTGTTACTCAATACAAAGAAAGCATTCAATTTCAGTTTGGTAGCAAGCTTTAATATTTAAAATGGAGCAGATGGAAATTCCCCTATCATACATAAAAATTATAAACGAGTTTCTGCGCAACAAAATGTTGAAAATCAAAATAAAAATTTCCTTGTCGTCATCTCTCTCAACACCGCAAGGAGTACCAAAAGGATTTGCATTATCACGCACTTTATACAAGATTAGCAGCTGCGATATTTATAAATTAAATACCAATACAGTATATTTAGATAGCTTACATAGTTGTGTAGGCAGATGGTATGACGTTAATAGCACATGAAAAAAACATCAAAGTTGTCCTTTAACAGATATAGATATTTTAGAAAAGGACAGCAGCATACTTAAAAAAATTGAGAGTTTTCCTCAATGCAAACAAATTCCAGCTATTGATCTGCACTCCAGAATACCCAAACCTCTACCATACATCAGGGCGGATACATCGATTGTTAAACTTGATAGTCCATAAATTAAATTTTACAACACATTATGAAAGAGAACAAACGGACAAAACACTTTCGATCATTTACCAATAAGGCTGATCGATGCTTTAAATGTGGTATCAAGTATCGATACCTTCGTGGTAACTATGGACTTTTTGGCAATAATATTTTAATAATATTGTAAGTACGTAATAAGGAAATTTTTTATATATTTTTCTTCATAGATTTTAATTTTGAGGTTAAAATGGTGGTAAAACACAATTGGTATAAAAGTAAAAAGAAAGAGAAATAAATTACGCACCCTAATCATAGGTACCGAATAGGTGGGTTCTCTAAATTCAAAAGCACTTGCACGAAATTGTTGATGATCTTATCTGGATTGAAGATTATCATCATCTTCAATCAGCAGATTATCAGCATCTTCAAGCAGATTTGATACTGCTTCAAGAAAACTTGAAATGTTTGCAAAAGACGTGACATGCTTCCAGAAGTCTCGATATTGCCTTTGGTATACTTGAATTACTTATAGAAGTCTTGATACAACCGTTGAAAGACATGACACTGCCTCTAAAAAGCTTAAAATGATTATTCAGAAGACTTACAATACCTTCAGAAGGTTTGATACTGGTTATAGAAAATTTTAAGCACTTCCAGAAAACTTGATATTGCCTGCGGAAGACTTGAAATGTATCCAAAACACTTGATCTTGCCTTTGAAGGACATGAAATACTTCCAAGTAACTAGATATTAGAAGACTTGATATTGGTTCAAGAAGACTTGAATTGTTTCCAGAAGACTTGATACTGCTTCTCAAAAACTCTCTCAAAAGGCTGGATATTGCTGCTAGAATACTTAAAATGTTTCCTGAAGAAGTTTGTTTCGAAAATATTAAGAACTTTTAATTAAACACTAAATAATGCTGGCAGAAGACATTTTTATTACAAAAGAGAAGAAGCTGTTAATAAAATTTAATTTTGCTGCCAAAATACCAAATATTGTTGGCAAAACACAATATCTCAGAAGTTTAAGAACTGCCAATTCAAGACTAGATACTACTTGAAAAACTCTAAACACTGCTGGTATTTCCTTTGCAAACCAATCATAGGCGCAAGATACGTGGTTCGATTCGTTCATACAGTCATTTTCCAATTCATTTGTTGTCAGCGCCCATACGTATTTTCAGAAACCGGCGACTATGATCCTAACCGTTATTCCCACCATATGTTCTTAATAATTTTTCTATTACCACACTTGTCGCATAAAACCAAGTAAATACGTAAAATTGCGTGTTATTAACGCTAACAGCTTTCGAAATATTGAGTTACAACTACGTATTGTATGTCATCTTCAAAGTATCTTCGTTCCATTAAAGCATTTTATGACACATCGCTAGAAGAACTTTTCTTAATATTTTGTTATGCAGCATCACCCCTTTAAATATACTGTAAACGCAATATCCAAGGTCATAAAGAAGCAACTGATTGATTTTCTTGAAAGTTATATCATATTTAGCACTGAACAACATGGTTACCGAAAGCTAAGATCCACATCATCAGCATTCTTTGGATCTGATAGCGAATGTTTTCAACAAAAAGGAAGACACTGCTGAAATTTTAAGTTTAACAAAGGTTTTTGATTGCGTCGATTACCGGATTCTGCTCACTATGCACTTTCACTTTCACTCTTCAAGACATATGTGCAGGATAGAACGCAAATGGTTTACCGGAGAAAAATTCTCGGCAAAAAGACAGACATCTAAACATACACAGGAAGTGCTCAGAAGGTCCGAAAAAATCAGCTGGAACCGAAAGAGTGGTTCGCCGATCATAAGCTAAGACTGAATGGAAAAAAGACGCGAATCGCTAATAGGAAGCCAGATACGCGAGATACGATTAACTTCCTTGGTCTTCATATAGTTTTTCACCTGAAATGGCATTCACATATAGAATACGTTATAAAAAAGTTTGCCTCAGCAATCTACCTTATCAGAAGTATAAGAATCATCTCAACCCATGAAGCTGCTAGAATCGCTTACTTCAGCCACTTTAATTTTATACTTCAATATGGCATCGAAGTGTAGAGACCATCGCCTCAAACTTTCTAGCTCTTAATCTGCAAAAGGAACCTCTTCGAAGCTTATTTAGAGCGATGTAAATATTAACTGTCCCTAGCTTCTGCATACTGGCTGCAGTCATTTACACAAAAAAATGAGATATTAATCTCGTAGTGATATCCACCAACACAACACTAGGCAGGAGAACAAGATCGTCATTCCACAACACCGCATCAAGAGAGCACAACAAATCACTAATTATATGTGCATAAAACTATAAAATCAGTTATCACCAACTTATTCTGGATTGCCGTTGCCCATCTTCAGAGGAAAAATAACGTCTTTTTTACTGCAACACTCCTTTTACTCAATAGAGGATTATTTACATTGCATTCTTTAGTGATATAATTATTATTTTCTTGTATTGTTGACTTTTGTACGCTCATTTTATTGTAATAACTTTTGTAACAATTTTCGATACTTTGCGCGGCACTACTTACCAACAGAAATAAAAGTGTTTTCATAGAGTGTTTTCACATTTGCTCCATTACAGGCACATACCAACACAAGAAACAGTAAGTGCAACTACAACAATAATACAAAAATCCGAAAGAATATGCCTAAGAATACTAACTAAACTTAGACAACCATATAACCTTCCTAGTCATCGTAACGATGTCTTATACACAAAAAAGTCATATCCAAAAAAATTTGTGAAAGACATAAAAGATTGAAAGTCAATAAAATTTATGAAGAAAACCATGTTCGTTGCTCTAGATCAGCTACGCCAAACACATGAGTATGAAGAAAGACTTACGCAAAAGTTTTTATACAAAATATCAAACTGCTTATACTATACACAGATCACAATAAGCGGATATTATCTCGCTCTCTCTGTCTCTCATTTTCTTAAGATATGACTTCATAAATTTATAGAAGAGGGTATGTTCTTCCTTATCATCTAAATCATTCTTGAAAATCTTTGTTCGTTTTTAAGATACAAATGTTTATACTCAACACCAATTTTTTTATACTGTGAGGTTAAGAAATATTTACTGCCATGAAACATTCAACTTTTATAGAGGAGAATATGTACTTTTGTATAATCAACCATTCTTAAGAATCTGTAATCGTTCTTGAGATAAACCTGTTTCAACTTAACCCCCAATTTTGTGATGTTATGTGCTAAACATTCTTTACTATGATTTTTAAAAAATAGTATTCTTAAGATAATTTGAAGAAACATTCGACATTTATAAAAGAGAGTAAGTATTTTCTTGTCATCAAAATCGTTTTTGAAAATCTTTATTCGTTTCAACTCAACTTCATTTTTATGCTATGAGGTTAACAAATTTTAGCTGTTATCTTCAAAAATTGTGCAAAATCGAATTATTAAGATATTTTGATGAAACATTGATCATTTGTAGAGGACAGTATGTACTTTCGTATGATCAAAACCATTCTTGACAATCTGTAGGCGTTCTTGACATAAAGACGTTTGAACATAACTCTAAACTTTCTGATATGAGTTTATAATTGTTTACTATAATTTTTGAAAAATCGTGTAAATTCGAATTCTCAAGATATCTTAGTGAAACGTTTATCAATTATAGAGGAGACTATGTACTTTTGTATGATGAAAACTATTCTCAAAAATCTATAGTCTTTCTTAAGATAAAGATGTTTGAACTTAATCTCACATTTTGTGTCGTTTTGAATAATAATATTTTTACCATAATTTAAAAAAATCGTGTAATGTCGAATTCTTATATAATATTTATTATTAATATCTATAAAAAAGAGTGTGTACTTTCTTATTATCAAGACTGTTCTTGAAAATCTTCATTCGTTGCTGAGATAGAAATGTTTCTTTCTTCAATTTTTTTGTGTTATGAGGTTAACAAATTTTTAGTGTTATTCTTAAAAATCCGTGTAAGATCGATATATCGATACTTTTCTATGGTCATAACCGTTCTTGAAAATCTGTAATCTTAATTCCAAATTTTGTGAAATGAGTTTAAAATTTTGTACCATACTTTTTAAAACATGGTGTAAATTCAAATTTTGTATTTATACAAGACACTATGTCCTTTCATGTAATTAAATCAGTTCTCGAAAATCTGTATTCATTTTTGAGATACAAATGTTTGAACTCAATCCCAATTTTTTTATACTATAACCTCATAGTGTACTTTTCAATGTAAAAATGGAACTCGGTCATTTGACTGATGTGTAAAGACTAACTAATCTGAATAAAAACTAAAATTTTAAAAATATTAAAAACCACAAAAAGTACAAAAGTCTTGGATATACATCGGGTATTTTCAACACTGCGGTATGCACTATCCCAAATATTTTCAACCATTTATATACATGAATAAAAAATGTAAAGGGCAATGAAATATGGAAATCAAATCCTCGGAGAACTTCATTTCATCATGGAATGTATACCACGTCTGGCAGAATGTCGAAGAACAAACGTCTGTTACGAGTTGTGGTAAACAATCAGTCAAAATTTATGGTCCCAATCATCTATCTCGTGGTCGATTATGGACATGTGGATTGCGAAATAATGACCTCCTCAATTATTACACCTTCTCAATTATTACATCGATGGAAAATGGAAATATAAGTAGAGGAAGAACAAAAGCTAAGATATTTTTCTATTTAACCTTTGGAATCAAATAGATTTTCACGAAATTTTCAAACCCAGAAAGAAATCAACCGTATTCAGTAATTACAATTTTTTGGGTTGCATCGTGACCTAGTATGACATGTCTTCACAAGAAAACTAGGAAAAAAATCTTTATTCGTTTTTGAGATACAAATGTTTGAACTCAACTCCAAAAATTGTGCTGTATTACGAGAATGACAACTTGAACATCTTTATTCGCTTTGGGCATAAAAAGTTGGAGTTAATTAATTGAAATTGTCGTAAACCGAGAGGTTTGATTAAAAGTTGTTTAAAGGTTTTAAATTTTATTGGGTTCCCTTTCTTTTTGTTGGTGAAGATGTCGTCTATACCCAGATAATTTAATTTAGCCGCGCCCTTTTACGAAATAAAGTCCCGGAAAAGTGGCGACAGATTTTTTTGTCGGCTCCGGCAATAATTCGATTCAATGACGAAAATGGCCTTTCCGGGAAATATTCCCATTCGCTGGGGCCGCAAGTTTATTCGTTTTTCTCGACCTTCCAATTTTCTTAAGAACTCCGAATGTTCTCTTTTATGGGCCACCTTTTTACTGTACAATAAAAATGGATCTATCAAAAAAGAATATATCTATTCCTTTCTGTTTTTTATTTTGGTATTTTTTTACTATTTAATGCACGATTTTATTTACTTACACTTTGTGCTGTATCAATTTTAAAGGAAATGTGAAACCCAAGTTTCCCAAGAACTCAACTTAACCATTCGGTTTATTATTCAATAGAGATGTGACGCTTCTCGTAACCACTTCACGTCGTTTGAAGGACGATCGGAGACACTTTCAAACAGCGGAACCTTAAGATGGTTTTTCGAAAGTTTATCCTAGTTAGTTTAAGATGGTGTATGCAAGAGTTGCTTTTAGGATGCGAGTGCGAATATCTCGTTAAAATTAAAATATGGAGTGCGTTTTGTATGGAGAAAGGGAGTGTCGCATGTTTGCCGAGAGCTTAATGAACTACTATTTTAGTTTAAACCCCCTCGTGAAGAAGGAAGTTTTGAACTTTAAAGCTTATTCGGTGGGATTAATATTCAAATGACCAAAGTTGAAAATAATTATATAATGTCCCGCTTTGGATTTATATTCGAATTAATAATTTAATTTATTAAAAAAAATACAATGAAAATTATTTGTAAAATTTTTGATTTATATAGATGTTAATCGGGATTTGCAATAGAACGGGATTTAGATTTTGTTCGATGGGACAATGGAAATGGGAAAAATGTTGGCAATCACCGCGTCGAACACAAATTTTATTGTTGATTTTTGTTTACAGCATTAGAGCGAGCGTTTCGTCAGAACTTTCGAATTTATAACCGCCGGCCAAAATCCATTTCGCGTTCGTCCATTTTCAATCCTTTTTTCGTTCGTCAAATACAAAAGATTGATTTATCAGGAAGGAGCGTGAATTTCAACAAAAGCCACCCGGCGCGATTTTTACGTGATTTTCGAACGGGAAATGGTCGTTTCCGACAATTTTGCCTATAACGCCGTAATGGTTTATGGCGACCAATGCGGGGTCCATCAAACCATTCACCATAAATCGATAACGGTTCGATTTCGCGTTCAGCCGTGAGCAATGCAGTGCCGATTGATATCACTAAACACCCCGACGCTATACTCGCTAATCTCGTACTGATTAACCTGAATTAACTGAACGCTCGTATCCTGTGTATTCACTACCTATCAGTAGTTCTGGTGATATTTACTCAAGCTAAAGGTATAATTGTTCTAATGAATCCATGATTACTGGTGATCCTGCAAAAAGATTACCTTTGTATTCGTATTATACATGAACCTAGATTTGTCACAGTATTAAGCACAAATTGTTTGATTTCTTTTAGAGATTGATGAAGTGTATGGTATAAGTCAATATTATTCTCTCTCGTTTAGATCATTCTTTGAGATCCTGTATTACCTCGTTCTTGTGATAGAAAGTTTTGAACTCAACTTAAAATTTTATGACTTTATAAGGTTACTAATCATTTACTTAGTTATACTTTTAGTTTCGAAAAAATTATAATAATCTAGTGCTCAACAAGAATGAAATCTAGAACTAACACTAGACCTAGAATTAGAAAGTTTCGGTTTAGCCGTGCGTCTAGTGTTAGTTCTAGTTTTAGTTCGATACATGTAATACATGCATGTTATTCAGTCTGATCTAAAACTGAATAACAACGAGAAGTAGAGCTAATAATAAAATTAGAACTAACACTAGATCTAGAACTAGAATCATTCGGAGCCGTACATCTCTTCAGAGTTAATCTAACCCAACCCAATCTAGCTTTAGAAAAGAAAACGACACAATTAACAACCTCAACTTATACATAAATACATTACACAGAGTCATTCAATTCAAGCAAAAACAACAGTATATATTATCATGGTGTGAATCATTCCTTGTGATTAACACCATGATTATAACAAAAAATGACAGCTTCCAGAGTATACATATATAGAGCACTAAACATAAATTTGAAGAAATTAAAATGAAATTGAACAAGAAATTGGAGTAATCAAACAGATAGATCGCAATAGATAGATCGAATGTATTCAAACACAAGAAAATTGGCAAAATATTTACAAAGCAAAATCAAAAACATAATAATATATTACATGCAACACTCAACATTCCACCACATCAACATAACTTACAGAGCATTAGAATTTCAAGGCAATCAATCTGTCAATATTACATATAATGTTATATAAATATAACATTGAATTTTAATATTGAACACAGATTCAATAAATATAACATCATCCTTACTTCAAAAAGTAACAACACCAAAGGGAAAAGATTAATAAAAAACAAGGACCAAATGAAATCAAACTTGGATGACACCTTATCTTCAACAGCTATCAATGAACGCTATCAGAATAACTTTGTGCTTGGCATATGCCATCATTCATCAAGTGTAATGGTATATATTTGTTAATGATGTTTGTTATAACAAATGTATATACATTTCGCAGATAAGAATTGATACGGCTCATTTAATTCATGCCAAGTGGTCAACTGTTCATAAAATACGCAGTTCTGACTGCAATACGAACGATTCCGGGTGTTGCCGTATCTGGTCCTTCTTAGATTAAATGCCATTGCTACAAAGACTACTTATGCTCAGATGTGTGTTGATTGATAGAGCATTTTGATGAAAATCAGTATTCCCTATCCACGCCTATCGATTTGCTTTTGCTTCTTTATCTCAAATCTGAACATATGATACTGATAATAATGATAACCCCATCATTGTGTTTTACGTCCAAGTGGTCCATTGACTAAGCTTCAAGTTGTCTTTGATGCGTATATATAAACAGTTACGAGATTTGATGATAAATCTGATCCTTAACACTGTTACATACGGTATATTATCGGCTCAGTTTTTAGCATTGAGAACTTTAAAAGAATTAAACAAGTAAGAGTCTGGTGACTTTTCTTTTGCATCAAATCTGCGTTGTGTCTTCAGAGAGATTTAATAGATTTATTGGCTTAGAGTTGTTTCGCATTGCGCAAGTGGGCCAGTAATAGTCGTGATATATTGCCATCTGCATACGAGTTTACCGTCAAACTATCTGTTTCTTTCGACAATGAAGAGCCATCTTTGTCAAAGTACTTGTTTTACAGTGGGATCCTATCGCGAATAAATTCTGTTATTCTTATGCTGATCATAATATATCCTGCACGAAAAGATTATTTTTGTTTGAAAATACCAGAATCTATGGTTCACTGGATTTATTAACTTCTTGTTTATTGAAGGCCAAGTTTCTCATACAGCGTTTATGGATTGATCATATGATTGGGATGGAATACCATTGAGTCTCCAAAAGAGTCTGTGAGAAATTCAAATCTCAGTTGCTTCTCATATCAAAATATGTATACCACACATAATTTCATCTCAGTTCTCAAGAGACATCCAGGTGCACATCTTTTGTGATACATCTTATATGCATAACTCGCATTGATGATATGTATGGATCCACTACAACCCGTTTCGTATGCGGCATATCTAAAGCAGCTCCTCTTAAAACAATTCTAGATGGAACGACGACATCTAGAATTGTGTGCTGCTATGCTTCTCGCTGAATGATGTGATAATGCTCATCACGTAAACATTATTGACTGCATTTATCTACCTTTGAGCTTCAAAATGCATTGGATAAATTAATTGACCATGTTCAGAAAACAGAGTTTGACACTCTTTTTCAACGCATTCGGGAAATCAAGGTTCATCACATCTATTAAATGGGCCTTATTTATAAGCCGTGAAGCATTGCTCAGGGTGGGTGGTCTGTTGAAATACTCCGATCTTTATTTTGATGTTAAGCATCCTTTATTACTTCAAAGCAAATGCCGTCTCATTGAATTGCTTATTGAGGATGCCCAGCGTCTCCTGGTTATCGATTCTACATATTCTTTTATCGCAACAATTCTGGATATTGTTTCCTCGTTCTACCATCTATGCTGCTTTATCAAAGTGCATCCATTGTTGGAGAGCTAAACCTAAATCAAATAGTTCTATGATGGTAGACTTACCAAAATATCGCGTGTCGCAATTGAAACTTTTTTCTAGGGTTGGTGTTGATTTTGCGGGCCCATTCTTAGTTTCCTTAAATAAATACAGAGTTGCAAAGACAACAAAAGCATATACAGGCGTGGCCGGACTGAAGTAATATTTAGCTATCAGGTTACAAATTTCATTGAGGCCAACAATCGTTTGAAGAAGTTGGCACAATTGGCATATGTGGAGCTTGAATTAAATTGGTCCTTCAATCAACCTTCGTCACCTCAATTTAAAGGTTTAACGGAGGCTGGAGTAAAATCTGTGAAAACCACCAAGTAAGAACCATTGAACACCAAATACTGACCTATGAAGAATTACAATTCTTCATAGGTCAGAATTACAATTCTTCATAGATCAGAATTACAATTCTTCATAGGTCACTAATGTAGGTCAGCATTAACTGTATACAACAGTACTTATACAGATCGAGGCAGTGTTGAACTATAGGCCACTACAAGCTATAAGTTCAGATTGGTTCAGACCCCAATGAAATTCAAAGCTTAACACCTGGGTATTTTTTAATTCTGGTATTATTGATTTCAGTTGTACCTGAATTATACGTTTTTTTTAAGTTTTCGAATCAGTACCTTTCTTTTTTTGTTACCACTGTGACAAAAACATCGTTTACAATCGAATTCTTCAGATATCATCATGAAACTCTCAACATTTTAAAGGTTTTAGTTTTTTAGCATAAACAAAACCGTACCTAATTGTTTTTATTCGTTCTTAAGTCAGTCCAAAATTTTGCGACTCTTTGATCGTGTAAAATCAAATCCTTAAGATCTTCTGATAAAAAATTTGACTTTTCTAGAAGAAAGTAAGTACTTTTGCATGAACAAAGCTGCACATAAATATCTTTATGCGTTTTTAAGATACAATTGATTAAACTTACAATTAGCCCCAAATTTTATGAGGATACCAATTTTTTATCATATTTCCAAAAATATCGTGTAAACTTTAATTCTTGAGATCATGATCAAACATGCAACATAAAATGAAGAAAGTATGTACTTTAGCATAAATAAAACCGTAAAACCGAAATCAATCTGGAATTTTATGACTGTGAGTTTAACATTTTTTTACAATTATTAAAAAATCATGATAATTTAAATTCTTAAGATCTAGTGATGAAATATTCGTGATTTATACAAAAGAAGAAAGTATCCACTTTAGCATGTACAAAACCATACCTTTTAACCAATTAATTAATTAATTAACTACTGAATTAACCAATTTTTATAAAATTAATATTTTTAAAAACAATTTTTTACGTTTAAAACTAAAATGACTTTAATTCTTTGATTAATATTTTTAACAATTAATATTTTTCATAAATTATTAGTTGTGGTTGTTGGTTGAGGTTCATTTCGACTTGTTAATTGGTAAACTTTTCACGGCTTCCAGTGTATTTATTTTTTTTTGTTTATTTGTTGCGGGAGGTTTTTGGTTATCATCAGAGTTGGCCTGTCATAACTCGAAGTATAACTCAATTTTTATTCCACCGTCGTCCTGGGATTCAACCCCACCCCCGAGTTCGGTGGCGGAGCTAGTTCATCTGGCCAGTTAACAAACTAGTCTATTCGTTTTTATGGTAATATAAGTGATGACTTTCAGTTATTTTTATGAAATATTAGTTTTTTACTGCCAATTAAAACATTTTCTCTTATTAAAAAGGAAATTTGAAAAAAATCAACATCATGTTTTGATGAACCTTTCAAAAATGATGGATGTAAAAGAATCGTGATGTATATTTTTGTAATCCTGAAATCCTCGTCACATCTCCAATCATGAAGATAATTCGGGCAAGATAAAAGTGCAATTTAAAAAGTCGTAAAACTCGCTACGCCAGGCCGGTCGTTTTAATCGGCGGATAAACATTAATTAAAGCGGCCATTCGCGTAATGCGGCGGCAGCGGTAACGTTGGCGGAGGGTAGCGGGGGTTCTCGCAAATAAAACGGCGTACACGTATTCGATTTGCAATTTCGGTGGCGGCGCCGGAATCAACAACCCTCGAGATTCGTAATTAAGTGCGGACCGCTATTTGGGCGTCGGCTACGTTGGACGGCTCGTGACCTAGTGCTGGCATTCCTTAATTGAATCCGATTGCTAATTCTGGGCCACGTCCCTTGGTGTCCAAGACTAGAGATCGCCGGACAGATGCAACCAGACGAAGACATCGGCCATAGCCCTTGTTCAATCTGTCGTGCTTGGTACCCAAAGCGCGAATTCTGAATTAATTTCAAGTTTTGATTGATGATAGCGTTGTGCCGTTGCCCGCCGGATGTCATAATGCACCCAAAGAGATTATCGATTGAACCTACTTTGTGAGGTGTATTCCAGAAACATCAAAACCAAAGCTCAAACCCAAAATAATCTAGATGAAATTACATTTCCAAAAAATAAGGAAATCGATTTGATTCGAATCTGCACCAAGCAACGAAATTAACTTGTTTACTATACTTATCTTACTTATTGCAGACGAATGTACTGATTTTGAAATATTTTGCGTTAGCACTCTACTAAAGTACGTGCAAAAAGTCAAGTCCCTTCACTTTAGAGATCGATATCTTCATAACTGGTCAATGAAAAAACAATTCGCACGGACTTTAGATACCGTCTATGCTTTCCATCAGTAGTTGGGGTGGTTCTATATTTAACTTATTCATAATATTTTTAAAAATTT
This sequence comes from Onthophagus sagittarius, assembly GCA_036711965.1. Lineage (NCBI taxonomy): Eukaryota > Metazoa > Arthropoda > Insecta > Coleoptera > Scarabaeidae > Onthophagus > Onthophagus sagittarius. Next base: position 19,519,239 of record JASERS010000005.1, on the reverse strand, counting down.
TCCATCCTTTAATCAGTCTAGGCATTTTCGAACACTCAACATTATCAAGAAATTAATGTGAAACCCCGAATTGTTTGTATGAGTTGTGATGTAAGATGTAATGTTAGTTAACCGTAAACAACTGTTTGCGTTTTAAAATACCTCAAAATGAAGGTTTTCGCGATAACTAGCATCACCAAATACGGAACCAAGCAAAGCCAATTAAAGTTAAGGAGCCATAAAACCGTTTACTGCGTACGTCTTGCGTAATAAAGTGTTTTGCCGAACAAGTCTATCCGCCGCGCCTCGCCAAACAACGCGATCGTGCAGCGCGCAGTTATTTTCCCGTTGCTTCTCAAGTTACTTTTATTCGATCTTTCACGGTCTGAACGCGGGCCCGCACCGCTCCGGATAAGAATCGGGCCAATATCTTGACGAAGTTTTAAATTTACTGCGGCACTTAAACTTTTACGATGGGGTGTTTCGGGCTGCAGCCTCCCTAAGCGCCTTTAATTTTCGGCGAGTTTAGCCTTGGTGTTTCAATTTTGAGCCCGAAGCTTCGCCTCCGACCAGAACAAATTTAGAGTTGTTTCAACTCTTTTATTGCCCCGGCTAAGAAGTAACACTACTTAATGTCTACAAATTCGATTAGGATAATTTTCAACTTTAACCCATAAGTACTATTCAAAATTTACATAAAAATTCATACCAATCATATCTTTTAGGATTTATTACTAACAAAGTCTGCCAATAAAGTTTTATTTCATCAGTTAGTTCCTCAGTTACCATCAATCTTCATGGCATAATACCGTAATTTCGAAAATCGCAGCTTTGACTCATCACAAAACAAAAAACCAACAATGTTGGAAAAGAAATATTTAATGATTATCACTCAATATCACAATTTTACAGCAATACTCTTAGTTTCCAAGTTATCCTCGGTTTTAATGGTAATTTTGGAAATCGTTGTTTCATAATGGGAAAACTAACGATGCTGGAACAAAACTGTTAGAGGATTTATAACTTCTAGACTCCGTTGCGAAAGAATTTCTATTAGCAAAGTTTTACCTCATCAATCTTAGTTTTGCAGTTATCCTCGATTTTGATACCCAAACACCGCAGTTTTGAAATTTCAGATATCTATGTTGTATAATATAAAAGTTCTAGGTGATTCAATAAAATTGGCAAATGATTATAACTTTTACATACTTCTACTTTTGCTTACTTTTAAATGATTATACCTCATCACTCTTAGTTCCGAGTTATCATCACTTTTTATGCTTGATAATGCAATAACTAACGACGTTGGAATAATACTGTTTCAGGATTACAACCTTCAAACTTTAAACAACTCCTGATGATAAAATTTCACCGCAACACTCTTAGATTCCGTGTTACCATCGGTTTGAACGCCTAAAAGCGGTAAATTTACAATATTGAAAGTCTTTGTTTTGTAATGTCAAAATTGATGAAGTTTGAATAAATTCTTCTTCTTCTTTAGTTCAGTTCGAAACATTTCTCTTAATAATGTTTTACTTGATCATTCTTAGTTACCGAGTTATCAATTTTGAGATCCAAAACGGCGAAATGGTGATATTACTGATATTTGTGCTTTATAATGTAAAAACTAACGATATTGAAATAAAGCAGTTAGAAGAATTAGAGGAATATAACTTCTAGAGTTCGATCGATATCTTCTAGACTCTGAAGCTGGTGACAAGCACCCACACAATATTTTTAATAGGTGCAAAGCATTGGATTTCTGGATGCAGAAAGACCCATACAAAATTGTTAATAATCTGGATTGAAGTTGCCATTTTTAATTAATGATTTAGTTTGAATGTAGCATTGAACCTTTTCTTCTCAATTTAATCTCAGTATCTGATGTAAATGTTTTTATTTTGAATTGAAACTTAATACTGCCTCCAGAAGAACAAAAATATTTCTAGATGCTTTGATACTGTTTCCAAACAACTGGAATGCTTCCAAAAGACTTCATACTTTTTCTAATATACTTGATATTGTTTCCAGAATACTTGACATTGCTTCTGAAGATTGAAACTACTTTCAAAAGACATTATATTATCAATGGAAAACTAAAACTGCTTCCACTGGAAGGCTTACAATTGCTTCTAGAAAACTTAAAATTGCTTCCAAAAGACTTAATACTGTGTCTAGCACACTTCAAATGCTTCCAAAATACTTAATATTGTCTCTGCGTGATTTGATATTGACTTTGGAATACTTGAAATACTTCCAAAAGACTTAATATTATCTCTTGATATACTCTTGATATGACTTAATATATCTCTTGAAAACATGAAATGATTCCAGAAGATTTGATACTGCCTCTAAAAGACTTGATATTGCTTCCAGAAAATTTAATACTGCTTCTAGAAGATATTAAATACTTTCAAAAGACTTGATATTGTCTCTGGATGACTTAAAATGATTTCAGAAGACTTGATACTGTTTTTAGAAAACTTGATATTGCTTCCATAAGACTGGAGATGATTCCAAAAGGATGATACTGTTTCTAGAAAGACTTGATATTGCTTCCAGAAGACTGGAAATGATTCCAGAAGACTTGATACTGCCTTTAAAGGACGTGATATTGCTTCCAGAAGACTTAATACTGCTTCTACAAGATATGAAATACTTTCAAAAGACTTAGTATTGTGTCTAGAAGACTTGGAATCATTTCAGAGGACTTCATACTACTTCTAAAAGACTTTATATTGCTTCCAGAACACTTGATACTGCTTCTAGAAGGCTTGAAATACTTGCAAACGACTCTGGAAGAACTGAAATGCTTTTTGTATGGGTGCTAAAAGAGCACCCATAGAAAATTGTTAATGGTTTTATTGGTATTGATGTTATCATATTCAATTAATTCATAAGTCTTATGAGTCTATGCCCAATACAGTTACCAGTACACCCGGCGCCCATACGTGTTTTCAAAATACGGCGCCTATGTCATGTTAAACCAAATTGGTACAACATAAAATTTTCCATTGGCGAAATTCTCCAATTAGATTCTTCATATCCGTTCTTTGTTCTTTTGTAAATTGCCCAATTCCCTTTGCTTAGTCAGTCCATTCTTTTCTTTTTCCAACTCATATATATTCATTCTTTCTTATCTTCTTCTATATCTTTCCCTCCGAAGATGTTACGTAATATCTCAACTCTTTCAGGTTTTTCAGAATAAGGCTTGTTACTACTTTAGATAAAAAGTAGTAACAAGCCTAACAAGCCTAACAACTTGTATTATAATAATCCACAGGTCTGCATGCCATCCTTAGTCAAATGCAGTAGAAACAATTCATGACGTGCTGAAGAGAATTCTCAGAGCTTGAAGTTACGGACATGGAGAAAGGTGAGGAGATTTCGGTATTTTTCGGCATTTCCATTATTTTAAACCCGAGATAGTAGTGTTAATACTGGTATTAGTTTGATGTTTTTTACTAGTCCAACAGCAAAGAGTAATGATAAATAATAAATTATAGGCTATCGTGAGCTGCCATGCGCGTAAGTAGTTCGGCAAGCTTTTAACATTTAATGTTAAATGAATTTGCTACCTTACTTTGTTTAGGCGCACTATGTTTAGAGTTCACACATGAGACATGCTTTCTTTTAAGAATATGCCCAAGATTGGTTCTTAAATATGTATAAAGGCAAAACAATGGTTAGTTATCTATGGTGTTGACTTTTCAAATAATCATCTGACAGATTAGTACCTTTAGTGGTACTGAAATGGTGCCATTGAGTTGAGTTGGGTGTATTGGGCTGAGGATGTGTTGTTGCTGATTTCCTAGCCTGTACGTTTAGACGGTTAACTCTTAAAAAGACTAAAGAGATACAATGTTATAATCTGGCGGCGAAGGAAGCGGTAGTAAGTGTTCCAAACGACATACTGTTGATGGGAAGAAGCCAAAAGAGACATAGACCGGGAGAAGAGGAATGCAGGAGAAAACTGGAGAAGAGGAAAGGTACTAAAAGGGAGTGTTGGAAATTAAGAGGGGACTCGACAGGAACCATATGAACTTGGGAAGAATAGAAATGGGGAATGGATCTGAGATAGAAGAGAGGTGCGAAGAACGACAAGGAAACCGACGAAAGCCCGAGATGATGATTCCGGTGAAGACGAGGAAAGGGGTTTTTAGTGGGTTGTAGATCCAAAGATGGACTCCAACCACACACTATCCGGTCGCGCAAGAATTTGAAGTGGGTTATCTGTCACGGCATTTTTGTAGATAGCTGAACAGGATAAAGCGAATAGAGACGGAGGACTGCTAGCTCCGTGGAGAGTGTGATACGCAAGAGATAAGGCAGGAATAGGACAGAAGAGAGATAGAGAAGGAGCGAAAATGTTGAAAAGATGATGTTGAGCTCAGAGTCAAAGTGGAATGCCATCGTTACTATGTTTGTGAAGTTGGGACCATCTGTTATGGAAGGAGATGCCCGAAAATATATTCAACAGTATTTCTAACCATAGGGGGCTTTCTTAACGTCAGATGCAAGTCTGGTAACATCAGGAAAACGTACAAAAGGATGTCGTTGTCGTGATTTGTGTCGAGTCTGAATACCAGGATCTTTCCTTGGGTCTTCTGTCGGTTCATCGTGGAATTTTAGGATATCGTCCTTCATCCTTAACTGTGTTTGAAAAAATTCGGTTAGGGCTGAAACCGTGTCGACTCCAGCGGTATCCGTTGCTTGGGCCAGATCTTCCATTTTTGTGGATTTGTCTTCTTGCGAAGAACTGCTTCTTGATAGGAAACGTTGCTAGATTTTTCCAGGATTCGTTGACTTCTGCGAAGCTTTGTTGTTGAAGGAGAGTTTTTGACGTTCGTGCAGACTGGTTAGGCGCCAATTGTTATGGCGACTATATACCCAATAGAGATAGGCAACGGTCTTTGTAACACTAACGCTTATTTATTTAATGTATATTTATAATTATACAATAATAATGGTTTCATTGAACGAAGGCGAAAATGAATCTGGTAGTCACACAGAGATAACTGATATTCTTAGAGGATCCATACCCTTTTTTGTACACAACTCCCTTATCTTCCTTATTTGAAATATTCTTCTAAATACACTGCTCACAATTGTCTTGCATTCATGTCTCGCTTAACTTCAACGCAAATTCAACGCAACTTAACACTTCAGTTATCCAAAGTGTTGTTCATGATGCTTTTGGTGGCCAAAGACTTTGAAGCTTTGGGTGGGATTGAAATTTTGAAGTCCAATCCAACCCCTTGATATTTTGGGCGGCCGACGTCTTCGAAGTCGGCCGTGATGTAAATACAAAAAGTTGAGGAAGAATTTTTGTATCAAGAGACATAGTTCGGCCGACTTCGAAAACTAATACCGGTATTTTTAAGACATTATCAGTTCTGAATACCACTCATATTTTGTCCAAGATCCCAGTATTTGGAATCACGAAATGTCGATATTATTGAAACCATATTTTGAAAAACCTGAAATTGTTGTGATACATGTAACATCTTCGAGGAAGAAGTGATAGAATGAATATATGAAACTTTGTTACAGAAGTTTTACAACAAGAAAGTTGTGCAACTAATGTTGATATAACAAAATTAGTCTTAACTGATTTTGCTATTTTTAGATCATAACTTCAAGACTTCATTCCAAATGATTTCTGTCAAGAAAATTTTATTACATTACTTTTAGTTTCCGAGTTATCATCAATTTGATGACGAATTCCGTAATTTCGAATATGCAAACATTTATGCTTTATAATGTACAAAAATGGAAATGAAGCAAAATCAGCTAAAGGTCATACCTTCCAGACTTCAATGCCTCCTAAGAAAATTTTATTTCATCACTTTTAGTTTTTGACTTTGATGCTATATCTCGTACTTCCAGATTTCAATTATCTATGCTTATATGGTGTTGTAACCTAATCAGTTAAGGATCAACAAACAACGAATAATCTCTCTTAAAAAAATTATTTTGTTACTTTTAATTTTTGTTAAAAAAGATTTAATGTATCATTCGTAATTTTTTTAAATACCATTAAGTTTAAACTTTACAAGCGACAATATTGAAATTAGCCGAAAAAATAGTTTTAATTATTTCAATTAAATTTTAATTATATTTTGTTTCCGTATTTGATTGTTATGTTATTAAAGATTAATGAAATTATATTTAAATATTTTTATGTGATTAAATAAAAGTACAACACAACTCGAAACAGCATTTTGTCAATATACAATACGAGAAAATCTGTGCTATAGCAATTACGTGGCATGGAGAGTGGAAATATTGCATGGCCTTTATAAATAAAATCCAGCCATAGGAAATTTCGTTCGGTATTAGCATTTTAATTGGAAATTTCGAAACTATTTTATTATGGAAGGCGAAAGAGATAATTTAAATTGAAATTTTATGTAGTAATTCGGAGTTGTTCCGAAATTTATCGAATATTGCGTCTGTTTTTGAAGTCACATATAAATTTTCGTATATAAATTTTAATAGGAATCGAATAGGTTCAACCGGAGGATTTAGTTCATTTTGATTAATGCTGATGAATCCTCTAAACACATCACCCAGAATCCTGGTATTATTAGCTAAAACACGCTCTAATGCATGGGAAATTTAGGCACACATATTACAAAGGTAACTGCTCCTGCATTTTCATCATTTGGTCAGTTAATTAACTATAATGGACACACAGCACTATTAGTACTACTGTCACAAAGCAATGATGGATACATTTCATCAATTTAATGTTCCTACTTCCATTATCGAATTAGAACGGAACAACATTTGAGAATGTATTTGTAGTTACTCGTATGATTTAATTTCAATTATGTGATTAATTGGTATCACCTCATCGATTTGGTAGTTACACTATCAAACTAAGTTTTTCCTTCAAATCGAAATAGAACCATTTTTTTCTAATCTCAATATGGGTTTCTAACAAAGACGTTGTTTCGATTAAAAATAATTTATAACTGTTTCGTGTGCGTATGGGCATTGTGTTGACTGCAAATGCGGTTTCATTATGAATTGCTAATTTCTCGATTGATATCACGACTGGTTCTGTCGTTAATATGATGATATCGCTAGGGAAATTCCATTATTAATTTCAATTATTTAATGTTAATTGGAGTAATTAATAACATAATTGGAATTAACTCGTGTGCCGATTCGTTTGCAATTGGATAGTTATGTGATTGACCGTTAATGAAATATAAATTATACCCAATAAAACTGCTAATTGATTTAACTTTAAATGATGTAAAGTATTTAAATTAAGGTGAGGTTGGATAACTAAGACCCAATTATTGGGGAAAATTCTAAATAATCAAATTTAAAGTTTCGTTAATAACTATTTTTTAGATGATAAAAATTACAATCAAATAGTTAAGATTGTTGATTTATGAGTGTTAAAGCTTTTTCAATGTTTATTAAATACAATAAATACACATAATCGATTTTTGGCAATGAAAGAAAAGAGACATTCTTTTCTAGAGATAAATAAGAGTTAAAACTAGAACTAACACTAGAGTTAGAATTAAAAGATTCAGTTTAGCAGTGCGTCTGAAGACGTACGGCTAAATCTTAATCTTTCGGTTTAACCTTTTTAAAAGATTTGGTTTAGCCGTGCGTCTGAAGACGAAACCCAGTGTTAGTTCTAGTTTTAGTTCGGTACAAGTATACAACAATCTAATTGTAAGACTGAGTAACATCGAGAGGTAGAACTAATACTAAAACTAGATCTAGAACTAGAATTTAGCCGTACGTCTCTTAAGACGAAACCCAACCCTATCTAGCTTCAGAACTCGTACGTCTCTTAAGACGGTACAGTTAAACCCTAATGTTTCTAGTTCTAGGTCCAATATTAGTACTAAAGCTATATTGTAGGTCTAGTATTATAACAAATTTAGAATAGTATTATAATAAATTTATTTTCTAGTATAAGTTATACTTTTAGTTTTAAAAATTTCCTGAGATGTTGCGGTCTTTTTCGGGACCATTTTACTTCCAGAAGAATTTGCAATAATCTAGAGCTCAAAGAATTAAAACTAGAACTAACAGTAGACCTGGTACTAGAAGGTTTCGGTGTAGCCGTGCGTCTGAAGAAGCACGTCAAAAAACGTATCAAAAAAATTAAACTGAAAACTCGCATTATATGTATCGCCTATATTCTTCATATAATGCAATGTACTGTGCGTTGAGATAATTACATCAATTCTTGCATTCTTAATGAATAAAGAAACATATATATTATAGAGTCCATTCAATGATTTTCAGAGGTCTGAAATGAAGATGTTAAAACTTGTATCTAAAATTGTTTAAAGAAGTGAATGCTACCAGCGTATTGAGAAAAATCTTTTCAAATAACACACTTTTGACTTTAAAAGGGACATCAAAGAAAGTAATCAAAGAATATTGCTTAATGAAACAACAAAAACACAAAACCACCAAAATGATCCAACGAAATAAAACAGAAAACTTTTTCCAAAATATACAAATTTTAAACTTCCAAGACATTTCACAGATTCTCAAATAAACACAATTTAAAGTAAACACATGAATGATGGAATTGAAGAACATCATAAATACATAAATTCATACACTAGAGAATTAAATTTTATATATCATAATATAATCAAAAACGTCATTACATGGAATTAGATAAATATATAAATCAAAACGTTCAAAATCAAACCAATTAAGAAACAAAAACGGAATAAATTAGATATATTGTCAAATAAAATACCATTTGCCAAAACTCAACATTATACAAATTCTACTACCAATTTATCAAATATCCAATTTTCCACCAACGAATGGAATTCACTTAACAAAGGACACAAATATGCTATGAAATCACAATTATAAAATACAGCAAAACTCTCCGTTGATTTTGAAATCGCTGCTACAATTAAATATATTGGACTGATTTGATTTGTTTCGATTTAGTTGACTTCTGTACAACAATTTTCTTTGAAAAACTCGAATTTTTTTGTAGTTTCTATGAATTTTATTGTTTAGCCATATCGTTTGTAAAAGATAAGATCTAACTCATCCTCATAGTCTTTCAACATATAAAAGACATAAAGTGTATAAAACTAGAGCGCGTTTCTATAAGCTTCAGTATGGAAATAACCACTTTCGATGAACATAAAGGTTCATCTCCATTATCATAAAGCGATATCTCATTATCAGAGCAGTACGCTCTTCTTCTGATATCTTATTTGATTTTTTGCTTTCTCTTAAAAAAAATAACTTCTTGCTTTCGGTTTGAATCAGTTGAGATTACATAACCAAAAACTTTAGTACTATAACTATAGAGTCTATTGAATTTTTTTTCCTCTTTCATGAAACATGCAAAAATAACAATTCCAGTTACCTAAAATTAATGAATTTGCATTTAAGTAACAGTCTCTTTATACAAAGTGGCCCTAGATACCATTAGCACTTGGTATAGAGGAGAAAATCTTTCGATAAAACCTCCAAAAGTCTACCTTAAACTAGAAAATGAAAGATGCATGGATTATTCCACCCAGTAGTCTTTCTTTTAAATTCTTCTTTCAAATCTTTCTTTAAAGGAAGTCTAATATCTAGGCTAAATAAAACCCTCTCATGGAATGATTATTTGCAAGTATTGTTACAGAAAGCTTAATGTATTGCCCAACTATTGTGGACTTGTAGATTTTGTGGCAAAAATAGGGTTTTTCCCCTAAAAGACTGGAAAGGGTGGCCAATACGCCAATATGAAATTACTCTCAGGTTTCTAAGTTGATTGCTAGAATGCTCAAAGCCATCTTGAATGTATATGCTTTTTAATGTTTAAATAAGTTATATAACATAAAGTAGAGCGGATGTTCAAAAATGATTGTGAACTAATGCTAATGAATTCCAATAAGCTTGGCATCGTTGAAAAGAGCGTTTTTTACCTTCAGACTGACTTTTCTTGGCCACTCTGTAGAGCAGTGGTGTGCAAAGTTAGTAATGGTTTAAGAACGAAGGCTTTCACGGCCGGTGTCAATTGAACTAAAATTAGAACTAACACTAGCACTAACACTAGATCTAAAACTAGAAACTTTCGGATTTCGTCGTGCGTTTTTTGAAAAAATGTTTGACGTTTCGGATGCCATGTTGCAACCTTCTTCAGAAACTGGTTCGAAGTGACTCGAAGTATTCATTTCGAAACAGGTTCGAAGTGACTCGAAGTGTTCACTTATGTTTAAACAAAAAAACTGATTTACTTGTATATATGATCCAGCCATCTGGCATCGCATGAAATTTGGAATGTTAGACTTTGAGAGTATTCAATTTTCGAAAAAGTCCAATCATATCGTATCTTACGTGAGTCTGATTGTGAGTTTATTTTGCTCGAGATACACGAAAAAAATAACGTCGGCCCAAAAAATGCAATTAAGCATTTTTCATTTTCCTCATGTAGTCTTAAATAAATCTTATATAGATTCTGATTTTTAATACTCATACATTTCGGTTACCAACTCAGTTAAATAAACATAAATTTGCTCTTTGCGTCCAGCTTTTTAACAAATTCTTCAGGCCAAATGATTGGATTGGATTGGGTCGAAATTTTTGAGAAAAATCTTTATTCGTTTTTCTGTAACAAATTACAGAATAGTACTCCCATTGTTTATCAATGAAGCTGGAAAATAAAGTGGTAGATAATACTATAACATCTATTTCGTATGGGTTGTGTTGAATTGATCATGAAAGGTTTTATTTTACTCGCTTCCCTACAACAAATTAAAAAGTACTTAAGCGTAGTTGTTACCATTAAAGAAATTCAAAAGTGGCAGACAAATTAACATGGGTTTAAAAATGGTTTAACTCGTTTTTCTGCAACAAATTGAACAGTAGTTAAACGTATTGATTACATTGTTGTAATCAAAGAAGTCAAGAAAATGGTGTGGTAAACAAATTAGCCTGAACAAACATTTGGTCTATTTCTAGGATTTGGAAATCAATATTAATGGTTTTCTTATCAACATAAGTTAGTCAAGTTGTTGGCGTTCTTGTCGTTTGTGATACTCTTCGACGATCGACGTGTTGATACTCGACCATTCTCACTTTTGATAATTCTCAAGTGTAAGCAGGGTCTACTTTACGGTTCATATTTGTGGAGTGTAACGTGTCTGTATGAATAGTATTGTATGTAAAAGACCAATATGGCACCCAAGTGCACCATCAATTTGGATCTTTTGACACTTGGATACGTAGTTAAGCACCGAAATTCTTCTAAGAATTTGTTAATGAATCCAAATTTTCATGATGATAAGATGTTGAACATTATTTATTAATATTCAGTAGCTTAATTTGCTAGGAAGTCTATCCCATAATCTGTTACGATAACTTTTGAACTTCATATCGTAAGATACAATTTTGGGCGGTGTGGTAGTTATTTCTTTATTTGATAATTAATAAAATTCCACATTACGATTATAACGTAAAAATATAACGATTGTTTCCGTAATCTTCCTCTAAGAGTCCTATTATAGCCGATGTTATTCCTAATTTGGTTAAGATTACTTGGAATTTTGGAAATCTTCACATTTCCTTATAATCAATTCAATATTTTTCGTTAATCCTGACCAAAAATAATATTTCTTCATATTGTTAAACTATCTTTGACACTTTTTGTTGACACTTATATTCTCCTGTTGGAAGCAAATGAAAATCATTCAAAATTAACTACCTCATCTCCAAATTATCGATAGTTGAACATCGATTCTTCAATCCATATCAGGGTGATCAAGCCGTTCTTGGAGTATTGAACTAAATTTCGTGGTGCAATTTCTTCTATTTTGTTTTGATGATTGATGTAGTCTGTATGAATTAACAAGTGTGCAATTCCAAATAAGGAACAATAATCATGCAATATTGGATGAACTTATTGCAGTATTTTCTTTTCATCTGAATATAGTAAAAATCGGCTTTGTCATCGGATTTTAGGTGATGAGTATTAACTTCTTTGTATTTTCATATTTCTTCGTCGGTCTTAGATGAGAAAGAAAACTTATTCCTTTAATCCTAGTTAATATTAATAACATTTATTTATAATATTTACTAATAATTTTTGTAATACAATTTTTTGTAGTACAAAAAATCTAATACAAATTCGGGTGGGGTTATGGGTTATTTTTGCTGTTTTATTAAATGCTTCATTCTACAGTTCAAATGGAAAAATTTCGCATTACCCAGGAAATATAAATCCACCTTATATCGTAGGGTATTATAGAATCTTCATGAAGTTTATATTTTATTTGGGGTTCTGCTTGTTGAAGTAATTTGTAGAATCATCATAGGTCCTTGTATCCGAGTTAGTTCTGTGTTTATTTTCGTGATTAACATGGTCGACCTAGATTAATATCCCTTAGCTTACGAATCTAGCTGACTCTGCGGTTCGCACATCAATCCGGCGTAATTCCACGTCGAAATTAGTTTCCCCGGCAATTTATTAACCCGGTAGACTAGGAAAGAAGGGCGCTTCGAGAGTTTCAACCGATCGGTTTTATTGCACGCGCTCTTGCTATCAAAATTGTCCAATAAAACTCGAACTCTCGCCCGTAAAACTTGAAACTCGATGTCGGAATCGCTTCGCCGGCTCCAGGGGGCTCCTCCACCCTCGGAGCCCTTTCAAATTAGCAACTCTACGGTAGACAACGGACGGAAACGAGTCAGCCCGTCATGTGCTTCTCTTCCCTTGCGCCGAAATAAAGCGGTCCGTGGTAAATCTCTTCGATTTACCGGTAATAGGTCGACGGTTACGGGAGGCTCGAGTACCAAAGGGGGGTTTTTGGGGGAAATCTGCCCGGGGTCTTCATTAAATCGAAATCCGCAGTTAGATCGGCGATCTCGGTTCCCGTCGAATGGATGGCTCCGCTTCCTTGTCAGCGAGCTCCTGGCGCAAATGGATTGTGATGCTTGTTAACGACCCGGCCGGTAATTAACGGGTGTCATCGGTGCACTTCTCTTCGGCCCCGAGTTTATACGTTAAACTAAGCGAGTAATCGACTACGACGTTCCGCTCCCCGAATCGACAAATCCTCGGCCTTTCATCCAACAGATCGTAAAATACTTGTTTATTTCCCAAATTAACGTGTTCATTAACACTTTGACCCATTTTCCGCACACCTAAAATAAAATATATAATAGATTTAACGTTTATTTTACAGTTTCCTATTCATACGTGTTAAATAGCCTTAAGGGTTCTTACAAATTACACTAAGTTTTGATTAATTAATTAATAGTTAGTTTTAGTAGTCGGTTAGTTTGTCTTAACCGTTACGTGAAAGGGTGATCACCCTCATTCATTGTTTAATCGACGTAACAGAGTTTAAAAGCTTTTGTGTCGCAACATTGTTCAATAATTTACCTATTAACTATAATAAACATTTAATAAGTGAAATTGATTAAATAATTGAATATGTGAATAATAATATATAATTCATTGCCTTTCTATTCCACTATAAGCTTTAAAATTTTATTTGAAAGTTAATTTAAAATTTTAATTTAAATTTTGTATACAATTAAGTACGCATTACTATTAAAACGAATGAACTCGTGCCTCAAAGGTCACAATAAGACCACATACATTCATCGATTGAAATCATCAAAATAAATAGAAACTATGTAAATAAATTAAATGACATGATGACTTTTACATGTCGCAATTATCAAACACTTAACACGCATAGTGAGTTACAAATAACATCAACCTTTCCTCTACGATATAAATGGTCGCACGTGCGTGTTATTTCTTACATAAGAATTCTGGAAGACATTCATACAAAAGTTGACATAAAAATACTTAATAGCGTTTTTATAATGTACTAAATGTTTGCAATAATGCAATACAATCTACACTTCTTCACACCCCAGCTTCTTGCTGCAACTCACCCAAAATCTGCCTTCTGTCCATCACCTCCTTCCTCAGCTCATTGTACACCCTCAAGATGTGCTTCAGAGTCTCCTATTCTCTCCACAAAATTCCCTCTTTCCTCATTTTCATACTGAAATCTGGGGATTATTCTTTTCCCCTCCTCATTTCCTCCCATCAGCAAACACCTTGGGCGTTTTTCCGTTACAATCTCACCGTAATTCACTTTTCAATTAGTTTATATCTTAGCCTCCTATCATATCCTTCTCTATCTCCCTGTACGTATATTAACGGTCTTTCTTTTATTTTTCTCCCAATATTATGCTCTTCGCACATTCTTACTGCCTCCACTTTAACATGTTCTAGTAGTCATTTCCAGTACCTTGTTGGTACATCTTCCAACACTCCTAGTTCTCTCCATCCTCTTATACTTCTGCATCGATCATCATTGCGCTCCTTTATAGACGTTCAAACATAATCCTTCTTTTTCCCACATCCCTTCCAAAAGTTCTCTTCCCAACCCCAAGCTTGTCCCACCACCCTGTTCGCTCTCTTTGCCATCGGTTTCACGTGCGACCCGACCTTATTGGTTTCCGAGACATATAAAACAAATAATCAAGTTGGAGATGTCAGGGAGGAATACGAATTAACAACCTCAAAAAGGCTCAGAGAATCAATGTTTCCGTTCTATGTGAAGCATTTGAAAATCACCGCATGAAAGACGCTGATAGAGCGGTATAAAGTTGAAATGAACGTTTTATTTTGAACCTTTTCGTCCTTATGTTATTCAAATATGTAACTTAAAGTAAGTGTTTACCAAAAAGCGAACATAAACAAACATGAACATTGTATTCGCTGTTGATCCAAAGACTGTTACGAGCTGGTACTAAAAGTATGGGTAATATGAGTAAAAAGTAGTATTGGATTGAATTTGGATTAAGTTAGCTTAAATATAACAATCTTGGCATTAAGTAAAAAATTTTTTTTTTATCCAGTCGATATGTATATAATTGAGTTTATATAGTTTTGTCCACGTTCATTTTCATGCACACCATATGAGCAAGAACATAGTTCTTTTTTGAAGAATCGACACCTGCTCAATCTTCTCCAAACAATAATGCAAAAAAAATGTAATATGTACTTACTTTATTATATTACCATAGTTACTGGTTATATAGCCAATCATGGCAAGTGAAATTACAGTAACCATGGAAAATATCCAGTAGTTAAATTTAACCAAAGATGAATAAACCGGCCCTAAGATTAAGATATTTAGCAAAAAATAAAAGTTAATGGGAAATCTGTAACTGCATTCCTTCTATCAATATTAAAAAATCTGGTGCATACGATGTTATCACTAAATACATGCAATCATTAAATACATGAACTTTCGCACAGGTAAATTAATCCAAAGCAGGTAATATAGTCTTTGAAGAGTTTCTTTTGAAAATGGACATTTCTTCTAAATCTATTATTTTATTAAGTTTTTTTATATATTATATAATAATGTTATATTTAATTAACAGTTTCTTGTGATATTTCAAAAATATTGTTACAAATAGATTTAAAATGAATCAGAAAATCAAATTTCAAAATCATATCAAAGTTCAGCTAAAAATTGAAAATATTTATTCGTAACAATTTTATCATATTTCTTAACGTACTATGTTCCAGATTTGTCAAATGGCCAAAGGAATTTTATATGATCCTATTGGCTGATAAATAGTTTTATCATTTCCATGAAGTTCAAGATTGAGAGTATTCATTTTAGTTGTTATGTCTGTAAAAAAGGCTAGATCACATATCCAGCTATAATCACTACGTTCTACATAATTTTCGTGTCTAGATTCTTCAAATTGTTTTATTTTATAACAAATTTATTTTTTGTTAGATTAAAAATAATCTTCACAGAACTGATCTGGCACGAATAGAATTGACAGTTTTTAGCACAACTCTCATTACGTGTTCATAATGCACGACTTCTGTACATAATATATATTGATTTATGGAACAGCGATAAAAAAAATGGAAATTCGGTAATGAAGCTAAGAACAGAGCCAATCATTGCAGATGCACCATCTGTTAGGGATATAAGTTTCAGAAGCGGTAGGATAATTTCTGTAATGTGGTTTTTAATAACTTGGTGTTAATTGGTTTTTTTTAAACACCATAAATTTGTTTTTGTTTAACAGCAGGTCAGGGATAACCAAGCTAGAGCTTATAGGCGAGCCACGTCAAAAGTTGTCGTGAGCTATACGTATCTCGCGAGTTACGGGTTGGGCATCCCTGTCATAGCATATTTAATTATGGAAAAATATATCATTAATTAAATTCACCGAAGCTGATAATCATACCGTCCAAAAAATGACCATTGACATTCGCATTCAAAATCTTTCCAGGTGTATAAGAGGCAAAGCAATGTACATTTAGGATTCAAATGACAGCAATCATCCATAGGGTTCAAATATAGTGGGTGTATACCAACAAGTTGCTCTCGACCTAGCGACCAGCAAAATGTTGTGATGTCTATAGTCGATCTTACTATTATTTCTACTAAAGAAACAACTCTATAACTAGATATTTCTCCATTATTACCTGATTTAAACATTGGGATTAACTGAGCCTCCTCCCAAATACTTAAAATTGAATCGATCGGTTACATTAGATAGTTATAGGAAAAGATCATCCTCCCCCATTTCTCCTAATATATCAATTCCCCTTGAACCCTCTTCAAGTTCTGAACTCACAAAGCATATTGCGCAAAATTGCTAATTAGAGATGAACGACCACGTAACTTTTAAAGAACATATTGATTGATGACCGTTCTTTCTCAATCACCATGATTTTAAGCGGTGACTGTGATCACCGTTTACCTATTACATAGAGAGGGTGTCCACATATCCCCAGGCATGTGACAAAATCACGATATAGTAGCTGACTTAGAATCAATGGCAAGAGAATTATTAAACATATTTTCTGGAGTTGGTTTTTCACCAGCTAGAAGTTTGTATCCAGCTAGAACGAACAAATTACGAATGCAATGGGAAGGTCCAAAGAAAAAAGCATTCTTCTGGAAGCAATATTAAGTCTTTTAGAAGTAGTATGAAAACTTCTGGAAAAATTTCAAATATTTTAGAGGCTGTATAAAGTGTTTTAGATGCAATATCAAGTTTTTTAAAAAGCAGTATAACGTCTTCTGAAAGCACTTCAAATATTCCAAATGCAGTTCCAGTCTTCTGGAAGCAATATTAAGTTTTCTAGAAGCAGTATCAAATCTTCCAGGGAAAGTAATAAACCATCTTGATGCAGTTCAAGTCATCTGGATGCATTTCAAGTGATTTGGAAGCAGTAGTAAGTCTTCCAGGTGCAATATGGAGTTTTCTGAAAGCAGTTTAAGTCTTCTAGAAGTATTTCAAGTCTTCTAGAAACATTTCAAGCCTTTTGGAATCTGTATCAAGGCATCTAGAAGCATTTCAGGTCTTCTAGGAACAGTATCACGTCTCAATTCATAATGCGTGCTGAAAAGAATCTGAATAGTACATGAACATTAAAACATTAATTGGAAATGGGAACTTCAATTCAGATAAAATCATTAACAATGTTTAGCAATGCGTATTCGGCTGTATCCGACCCAAACCATATTCAAATTTTCCAAGGGTATACGAAACTATAGACGAAGAAATAAATAAAACGCTTAACTTAGACATGACTATACTAAGTAACAGCCTATATTCAACATCTATAATGATTGATAATGGAAATAATACCGGGATGTATAGACATCATACATAAAATCACGGTCACCGTTCTTGTATTACTGAAATATCCTTCATCTGTACAGCTAATCATAACACCAGTCTGACCTGAGGTAAAGGTGGAGTGAACATAGGAGGTAATCTTAGGAGGTAATTCTTGTCGCCGTCATATATCTGACGGCGACAAGAATGTTCTTTTCCTCTTTTTGTCGCTTAACAAAGGGCCAAGGAAATATTTGGTTCAAAGCAATGCTTGTATCCTTTTTGAACTTTAGGAATGAATTTAACAATAGATTCAAGTACTAGAATATAAAATAAATCTAAGTAGGGCATCTAAGTACGGGCACGATGCCTACATCATGATGTAGGCATCGTCATCTTACAACCGTCTCTTAAGAGAATAAAAATCACCCATGCAGTAATTGCAAGAGACGAATGCGTTGTATTTATAGATGACGTGGAACCGTACAGGAGAACTACAGAATAGTATGAGCAATATCCTCACGAATCAACGGGTTATTGCTATTTATATCAAAGAAATCAGTAATTACTAAATTTAACGTATTCTAACAGGTACCAGCAACGTAGTGATTGAGTTAACATAATGACGAGAATTTAATATTGAGAGTTCTCGGCTCCGCTAAGTTGAAGTCTCCTCATTATGAAAAGCTGATCAATAAAAGCATATAGCGCTGCGTAATCCAAAGGAGTAACATAAACACAACAAAACATATACCATAAAATATCTATTTTATCTTTATGTTAAGTCTGAAGTTGTTACCAGAGAATAGTTATAGAATATCCGTTACACCTAATTTTTTATATTCCATTATTTCTGATAGGTATCTGGCTTTCTTTTTGGATCCTCTTTCTCTTTTTAATTCTGGGGACTTTCTTATTTTTAGTTTTATTGGAATGGCTTGTTATTGACGACGATCGATTGCATTGAACGATCGCTTCATGTGGTCACCCTTTTTCTTTCTGTTTTGTCTTGGTACAATGATGCTTATGAGGTGGTCTTCCACCTCGTCTCTCATTTGCTTGCTTCAACGTCGTGGATCCCTTTTGCAGATTACACTGAGTTCAACATGTTTGATATTAATGGCCGATCTAACACCTTAATCGTATGCATGTGTTATTGTTAAGTTTTTTGATTGTAACGAGATTTCTTTATACTTTTTAAGAACACCCTCTGATGAAGAATTTAATAAAATTCGAAGTCTCAGGAAAGTTAAAAGAGGCTGTTTAAATTTTTTTAAATGAATTAATTTCGCTCTTAATTGCTATAATGTTGTACTGCATCGGTAGCCAGTGACTGTGACTTAATTTAAAGGTAAAATCGATGTTGGTGTTTAATTAAACCGAGGAAATATGAAGTCCATTGTGCTGCCTCGGCTTGACTTGCTTTAAAAAGTACATAACTGATTATGTTTGGCTAATCATGCATTCCCCAAAATGTTCTCGATCAAATTTAAAATTATTGCTTTTTTCTAAATATCTTCCTCATTATACATAAAATCAGCATTTGCTATCAATAATGTCGTCTCTTCCTGATATTCGTGGTAAAAGATTGGCATAAAAAGTGATTACTCCAATAAACTATCAGTTTATTAATAAAAAATTTTTAATTGATATCTAAGTTCTCGTAAAAAGAGGTAATGACAAGAAAAGTTTGTCAAAGGAAGTTAGAATATGGGCGTTGGTCGAGACCACGGACCCACGTTTTACTCGTTAAATTTTCACGCTCAACGATGCACACGTCTGTAAACTTCCTTCGTTAATGTCTCCTAACGACTTGCCAGTCCACAAATTAAGGTCGGATACTGATAGCGAAGGCCCTCCTCCCAAAACGGAGCCTTTATCTGCATGCTCACCTAGCGAAGGATCTGCGACTTAACCATACCATACATAGACGTGGACCGTTTGTTGAGTTTTAGATAATATACTCGGATAAATAAGAATTACGAAATACGAATTGATTTCACTTGCCGGATACGGGTCTGATTTTGAAGGCTGATTTATTTCCGGCCAAACTCGTCTAGCCGGAGAATTGATAAAATAAATTGGCTATTGGGAAACGACGTTACTTTATAATACAATTTTTTGATGGTTTTATTTTGTTATTTCAACTATTTACTCCGGTGTATTTAATTGGGGAGCGGTAATTTAGCTGGTCTTTCGCATTAATTTTATTGTGTCCGTATCCTAAACCGATCAATTTGTGGCACGTCCAACTGGTATACCGTAAAAGGACCCTCTAATGGAAAGCGACGTTGCGTGCGTGTACGAAATACGTTTTAGGAAGCAATTACGGATATTTACCCGACCGTATATTCTCCGTACCGGTATCATTCCCTTTTTATCGCCTCACATAAAATCGCGATATTAAATAGATTTCACCGCGAGTAGATATTTGCACTTGAATAAATAAACACATTTTGCGTATTTTTTACATTTACTTAAATTTATAGTGCAACAAAAGGATATCATCGTTCCCTCTCATGAATGTTAAACGAAAAATGAAACATTTTTAAATTGTGGTTTACGTTCTCGTTTATTTCGCAACAATGAAAGAGAAAATCAGCCCTGTTTATTAAATTTTCCATTTCACCAGCTCTTTTGTTCTATTAACTAGTAGATGTAAAAGCAACCTAAGTAGAACAACTCAGTTGCACGCAAGGTAATGTACAAAGAACTAGGTGTATTATAAAGAACTGCAATTTAACAGTAAGTAATTACTTTAATTTTACCAATTTCTTACTAAATTACATTTACATTTGTGTTATGAACTCAGATGGAATGCACAGATGCACGTACACCCGAATAAGATAACTAAACTAACAAAGACTTTTAAAAGGTTTCTAGGTGGTTTTGGTTCTAGGTCAAGTATTAATTCAACAAAAATTAACAACATCCTAGCAGTGAATGAGTAATGAAACTAGAACTAAAAAAAGAACTAAACTTTTTCGTGTTAAATAATTCTTCAGACGCACAGCTAAACACGAAGCTTTCCACTTCCAGGTTACTTAATTTCAAATATACAAAGCTGTCAAATCAGTTTCTACTCTATTTCAGAAACTATTCATTGTAGAGGCATTCGTTAAAAAGATCTTCAGATTTACAGTTAAACCGAATCCAACTCGACCTTGTATATTAGAAGTACAAGAAGAAGTACCTAGAATCAGTCGGGTTTAGCCGTCTTGAAAGATGTACAGTTAAACCCAATTGGTTCTAGTTCTATATCTAGAGCTATATCTAATGATATAAAACTAGAACTAACACTAGACCTAGAAATAGAAAGTCCTGGGTTTAGCCGTGCGTCTTTAACCCGTTTAACCCAACCCATCCCATCCTTATATATTTAAAATAAAGTAAAATTAGAACTGAGACTAGAACTAGAACTAGAATCATTTGGGTTTAGCCATCTTGAGAGGTGCATGACTAAAAAATAATAAATATTTGGGATTTCTAATTCTAGACCTAATGATATAAAACTAGAACTAATACTACACCTAAATGTACAAAGTTTTGGGTTTAGCCGTGTGTCTCTAGAGCAAAACCTTCTTTAGTCTAGTATTAGTTCTAGTTTTCATTCAATTCAAACATACAGTGCTGCCAAAGCAGTTTGTAAAGTACTCTATTTCGGAAATTATTCATTGCAGAGGCATTTGTTAAAAAATGTCTTCAGATGCACGGCTGAGCCCAACCCAACCTAACGTTGTATATTTAAACAGAAGCAAAATTAGAACTGACACTAGACCTAGAACTAGAATCGTTCGGGTTTAACCTTAGTCTCAGTTCTAATTTTACTTTATTTTAAATATATAAGGATGCGATGGGTTGGGTTTATCCCAATGTTTCTTGTTCGAAATCTATACTTAGGTCTAATGATATAAAACGTCTGAAGACGCACGGCTGTACCCAAAACGTTCTAGTTCTGTATCAAATGTTAGTTCTAGTTTTATTTCAATTCAAATGTACAGGGCTCGATTGGGTTGGGTTCTAACTATTCATTATAAAGGCCTTCCTTAACCAAATGTCTTCAGATGCACGTCTAAACCCAACCCAACTCAACCCTATACATTTGAACTAGAGTTGTCCTGAGATATTTCGCGCCCCATGGCTGAGTTGGATGAACAAAACGAGTGCAACAAAATTCAATGCCAAAAGAAAAAAAGGTCCGCACTGCAGAAGAGATACTGGGTACATGTATGATGGGGACATCAAGCATTTCATGCTTTCCCATCATACAGCTATGCATTCTACAACACATTTCAAATATTCTTGATTCCCTATACAATCTTATCAACGTTTTGGACATTGGAATACGACAACGCTTTTCCTTCAGCAAAAGATCTGAAGATTTTTTTGGGACATCCTTCTTCACATGATACCTTATTATTATCAACTGGTACACCCAACATATGCTTGGGAGCTGTTTTAACACAAACCATTAATAGCAAATCTCAATTATTAGGATTTTTCAAGAAAACATCCTTCAAAAATAATATAGTATTTTATCTTTGAAACATCGTCGTTACTTGGAAGTCAATTTTTAGTATATAAAGATCACAAACTCATTATCACATCCATTTTTTTCATTCACAGGCAAAACTTCTCATCAAACCCAATTTTTAACAGATCATGCTTTACTTCAGATATCAGATATGTCAGAGGAAATTAAAACGTTACTTCATATTATCAAATTTTTAATTCTTATAACGCTCAACATACTGAACATAAAATTGGTTTTCATCCAAAATGTCTTCATTATCTTCAAGGATTAATGTTCCACACCAGTTTAGACAAACAATTTTCGACATCAACTATATCATACCATTCATGCAATTAAAACAAGCTTCGTTCGACCACATAAGTCATAAATTTATGTTTGAACCAAAGCCCGAAAGCACCGATCATCAACATCAAAATTCCTAAAATTAGATTTGATCATATACATATAGACTTGATTGAACAACTTTCTTCTTCCCTAGGTTGTACTTATGTACCTACAGTTATTAAAAAGTTTCACTCGATGACCAGAAGTTTTTCCGCTGAAAGATATCACATCTATTATTTGATATGGTTTCAGTCGATTTTTTGGTGTACCTACCACAATTACACACATTCAGTTCACATTCATTCATATACTTTATAATAAAACTAATGATGAGAACTGAACGTGGATTAGCCCAGATGGACGAGCAAGGAACGAAATTGATTTTCATAGTGGACAAGAGAGAAATCATACAAAACATAGAAATTGAACAGAAAATGGATATTAGTAATGATCACATAAGAGCAATAAATATGACAGTATAATCAATCAAAATGAGAGGATGATAACTCTAGGGAATGGATTGGTGATGTGACTTCTGCAAAGCTATTCATTCAATGCAGTGTTGGAAGCAATGTTTGTAGATGAAGAATCGAAAGATAGGGAATAAGAATAAATGGGTAATGATTGAACAGAATAAAGTTTGCTGATGACGTACTTATAGAAAAAGGACGACACTGAAATAAGAAAAATTCTGGAAACAATATCGAGAAGAGGGAAGAAAACTGGTCTGGAGATCAATATAGCTTATCGATAATGATCGATAAAGTTTATCAAGATAAGCAAGACGAAAGCAATGTACGTAAATGTACGTAAAAAACGGACAAAAAGAGAAGAAAAGGTAATCCAGCTGGGAAGATGAGTTTAAGAGGAGTTGTGGAGTACTCACTTGGCATAAGGTAACTTAGGACCGACAAGAATCATAGAAAATGAAAGAGATATGCAAAAAACCTATACCCATACAGCCCGCTTTGATGACCGAAATGGTCATCAAAACAAGAGTAAAGGTAAAAGTATAAAAAAGTTGAGGATGAGTTTTTCCATCCGTTGATGACAATACACACATCATATTTTCATCCCCAAACAAATATAATGTTAGAAAGATTTCATCGAACATTGAAGACTATCATCTAAGCTATCATTGCTAACGAAGATACGATTAAATGAAATAACAACGTACCCTCATCTTAGTGGGATTAATAAGACATCTCTTAAGGAGGATCAATAAGGAACACCGCTAAGACTTTCTGCAGAGTTTTTCATTCAGAAGCAAGCAAATATTTTGTAAATCAGAAAGAAAATGATAACATTTCTGTTAACATCGATCGCCTTAACCGTTTTCGGTGCTGAAGTAATAGCAAGTCAAGGTTAAAAGTAATAAATTGATAGTCAATTTTGAAAGATGATGTGTTGAATTTATTTATCAAATCAGCAAATTGTTTCGGTTTCTCTAGTAAAGCCATCTTCAAGCATTACGTCTTAAGGGCAATACAATTTTTTAGACGACAGCAACTGAAATTTTTTAAGAAACACCAACTATTAGCACGTTAATCTAAGAAAACAGATTAAAATCTAAGTTGTAAAGATAAAATTGTATATGGACTAAACACTGAATGTCGCAAGTCAAGGTATTGATTTATATAAGCTATGTATCTATTGCTGTTGGTGTTGTGGCTATACTACTGTTTTAAGAACGTGAATGCAAAGATTTGTAAGAAGTCCGTGGATCTTATAATTACACCATTCTGTACTCCTGCTTCAAAAATATTGCTATAGGATAGGTGGTAATAATATAATGCATAGTAAGCATTTAAGAGTGCTTCAACAGGTTTGATTCTATAATTCTTATGCTTAACTGTTAATGACGGTGTTACTTTTGAACCGCATATAGACAGTGTATGTACAAAACTAAATTCAGCTTATTTTGCGTTACTAATGCTTAAATCATCTAAAAAACTCACTCTTAAATGCTTACTATGCATTATATTATTCCCACCTATCCTATAGCAATATTTTTGAAGCAGGAGTACAGAATGGTGTAATTTTAAGATCCACGGACTTCTTACAAATCCTTGCATTTACGTTCTTAAAACAGTAGTATAGCTCCAACACCAACAGCAATAGATACATAGCTTATATAAATCAATACCTTGACTTGCGACATTCAGTGTTTAGTCCTTATACAATTTTATCTTTACAACTTAGATTTTAATCTGTTTTGTTAGATTAACGTGTTAATATTTGGTGTTTCTTAAAAAATTTCAGTTGCTACCGTCTAAAAAATTGTATTGCCCTTAAGACGTAATGCTTGAAGATGGCTTTACTAGACAAACCGAAACAATTTGGTGATTTGATAAATAAATTCAACACATCATCTTTCAAAGTTGACTATCAATTTATTACTTTTAATCTTGACTTGCTATTGCTTCAGCACCGAAAACGGTTAAGGCGATCGATGTTAACAAAAATGTTATCATTTTCTTTCTGATTTACAAAATATTTGCTTGCTTCTGTTAGAGCTTTGAAAGCTACTTCGTATTGCGAAGATAACGACGGTTTCAAATCTTCATTTGAACGAAAACGAAATATGATTTCTGCATTTCCTTAATAGGAATGAAAAACTCTGCAGAAATTCTTAGCGGTGTTCCTTATTGATCCTCCTTAAGAGATGTCTTATTAATCCTACGAAGATGAGGGTACGTTGTTATTTCATTTAACCGTATCTTCGTTAGCAATGATAGCTTAGATGATAGTCTTCAATGTTCGATGAAATCTTTCTAACATTATATTTGTTTGGGGATGAAAACATGATGTGTGTATTGTCATCAACGGATGGAAAAACTCATATAAACTTTTTTATGCTTTTACCTTTACTCTTGTTTTGATGACCATTTCGATCATCAAAGCGGGCTGTATGGGTATAGGTTTCTTTGCATATCTCTTTCATTTTCTATGATTCTTGTCGGTCCTAAGTTACGCTATGCCAAGTGACTCCTCCACAACCCCTCTTAAACTCATCTTCCCAGCTGGGTTACCTTTTCTTCTATTTTTGTCCGTTTTTTACGTACATTGCTTTCGTCTTGCTTATCTTGATAAACTTTATCGATCTTTTCTCGATATTGCTTCCAGAATTTTTCTTATTTTAGTTATCATCCTCTCATTTTGATTGATTATACTGTCATATTTATTGCTCTTATGTGATCATTACTAATATCCATTTTCTGTTCAATTTCTTTGTTTTGTATGATTTCCCTCTTGTCCACTATGAAAATCAATTTCGTTCCTTGCTCGTCCATCTGGGCCAATCCACGTTCATTTCTTATCATTAGTTTAGTTATAAAGTATATGAATGAATGTGAACTGAATGTGTGTAATTGTGGTAGGTACACCAAAAAATCGACTGAAACCATATCAAATAGATGTGATATCTTTCAGCGGAAAAACTTCTGGTCATCGAGTGAAATTTTTTAATAACTGTAGGTACATAAGTGCAACCTAGGGAAGAAGTAAGTTGTTCAATCAAGTCTATATGTATATGATCAAATCTAATTTTAGGAATTTTGATGTTGATGATCGGTGCTTTCGGGCTTTGGTCCAAACATAAATTTATGACTTATGTTGTCGAACGAAGCTTGTTAATTCTATAAAGACCACCTTACAAAATTTTCAATGGAAAGGAAACAATGGATGAAGAAATTAACACAGACTGTTTTTGAATGATTAGAATAATCCTATTCTGAGTACACCAATCCGTAAAAGGTTCTATTACAGTTTTGACTATCAAGCTCCTACTGAGAACTATCAATAATCTTTTTGCAATGAAATGCATAGCGTCCCAATCATACATGTAGCCAGTGTCCCCTCTGAGTTGTCGACTTTTGTTTGGCATTGAATTTTGTATGAAAAGGTGCGGACTGGAATCGTTCGTCCAACCCATATTCTGATACCTATCTACTTTTAGGTCTAGTTTTAGTTCTAGGTTTATATCATTAGATCTAGCTTTGAGATCTAGCACTAGAAACATTCCGGTTTAGCCGTATATTTCTCGAGATGGCTAAACCCAAATGTTTCTAGTTTAAGTGTAGTGTTAGTTCTTGATTGGGTTGAGTTGGGTTGCGTTTAGCCGTGCACATGAAGAAATTTTTTTAATGAAGGCCTCTATAATGAAGAGTTTCTGAAATTGAGTACTTTACAAACTGATTTGGCAACCCTATATATTTCAATTGCTATAATTGCTTTCCAAGTTTGCTATTTCTCTTGATTGAATTACAAAAAATTTAAAACCGAACTTGTAGCAAATTTTATCTTTAACAATATTGTTTTCTTGTATTGTTAGATGCATAAATATTGAGAAAAAATATAAAAATTTGGTGAACGTCGTCCTAATGGTAACATTTGAGAAGCGGACCATGTTAAAAAAAAACTTGTAAATCGAAAGCTGCATCTAATTTTATTATTAGCAATATTTCTCTCTGAAATTTTTATTTTTAGATCTACAAATGTTGAGAGAAACAAAATATTCAATTATTAAAATAAATAGCATATTAAATATATAAAAAATATTAAAATGTAATTAATTCGTTGCTTTAAAAGATCTTAATGGCAATATTAGGGAAGCGGAATATGTTATTAAAAAACGTTTAGAACAAATAAGTGAAACCATAATTAATGTTTGCATGTTAAAATAACTTAAATCTGCTGATTCATTTCATTAATTAATTTAATAAATAATTAACAACTTGGGCGTATCAAAACCCGTAATTATATCGAGCGTATTTATGGTTTAAAATAGTGGGTGGGAATGAATCCAATATTTTCATGCGGAAACACCGTTAATGATCTATGCAAATGGAGGGATGTCAATTTATGCATAACTCCTGAAATCACATAGATATTTGCAATTTCACCCCATCGCGGTTTTCCGTTCTCGAACAATAACGCGGTCGTTTCATAAATTAATATTATTCGGGCAATTCGAAATACATTTTCCACATTCCAAACGCATCGAGTTAACATGTCCCCTATATTAGGGATAAAAGAGGTGGATAACTTTCTATTTATTATGACAGAAAAAAAGTCGGTTTGTTTCATAACGTCCAGCCAGTTATTACGGTGCCAAAACGGCGAAATTATGCGGCATCGAATAAAACTGTAGAAATAAGAGTACCAAAATACGTATACACACCGTGTGCTATTTCATTCATTCGTTTTTATGGACCATATCGTAACAAAACAGGCCGGAATTGCGAGGAATAGTACCCGGTGGATATTCTCGCCATCAAATATACCGGTTATTTCGACTTCCTCGGGCATTTGGCAGCGAATTTCTAGTTGCGTGTCGTGTTTACGTAGAAAATCAAATTATTTGTTCTCGGCGGAGATTAACGATGAGACCTCCACCGGCAAACATGTAAACTAGTTAACAGGGCGCAGGTTGTAATCAAAACAGTGCGGTAAAATCTGGATCTTCGTTATTCCAAAGCTCGTACCAATATTATTTTACCTCCGTTTATTTTAATTTTATTACTTTAATATCAACCGTTTTACGTAACAATTTTAACAATTTTTATTTTCTCTCAATTACCCAACATGCAAATTCAATGCTTATTATTGAGTTAACACCCATTAAAGTGTATTATCGATGTTATAAAAATGTCAAAAAATACAGTAAACTTGATTTAATCTAATTTTATTGCAATGTACCGACATAACTTGAACTCATAAATAATTGTTTATGGGGTACATGAACACAAAATAGTTATTAATGGCAGGGGCGAATTCGGATTTACACTCTTTATCACCCAAAATACGCATGATCATAAAATGTAATATATTACGTACAAATATTTAAGTGTCTACATCGTCATTTATTATTTATAGATTATTTATCTTTATTTTAAAATTGTAAATAGTTTAATATTTAAATATGTCGAATTATTGGCAATAATTTATTTTGTTTTGATCATTTAAACATCTTTCGCCATCTCATATAATATCATTTCTGGTATTTGTAATCTCGTATACGAATTCAAATTAAGTCACAACTTTTTGGAATTATAAAACAATATTTATGGCTAAGTTATAACAAATTTGGAGGTTCCTAGTTGTGAATTCATAGATTAAAAAAAGTGCATACTACTTCGTAATCTTTTTTTAAAAGGTTATTAAAAAATGTTTTCTCCGAAACGGATTGGAATTTAGAAATGTAATCTTATTGGAGAACAATGTTCATGTTAATGTTATAACAAATTTGGATATTCCCAATTCTATAGAGCAGCGACTCCCAAACGCGGAAAAGAAATCCGATTACTTAGGGAGCTGCAAACCGAAAAAGGTTGGGAATCTCTCTGTTAGATGATAAAGACGCACAATCAATGAGTTCAGATTGATGATTTATAAGTATTAAAGCTTTTCCAATGTCTGTTGAACACAATAAGTATGCATAATCTACCTTTTACAATGAAAGAAAAATTTTATTCGATTTTGAAACTTTCTTCCTAAGGTGTAAGGCAACTTCAGATGCACGGCTAAACAGAATGTTTCTAGTACTAGGTTTAGTTTTAGTTCGATACAAGTATACAACAATCTTAGATGGAATAACAATGAGAAGTAGAGCTAATAGTAAAACTAGAACTACAACTAGATCTAGAACTGGAATCATTCTCAGTTAATCCAACTTAACCCAACCTAGCTTTTGAACTAACACTAGACTTAGAATTAGAAACATTAAGGTTTAGTCATCTTAAGAGACGCCTAAATTAAATTACTAACACTAGGTTATAGGTCTAGTATTAGTTATACATTTAGCTCCAGAAGAATTTTCAACAATCTAGAGCTAAATATGAATTAAAACGAGAATTAACACTAGACCTAGTATTAGAAAGGTTCAGGCTTAGCGGTGCGTCTGAATTACTAGGTCTAGTGTTAATTCTAGTTTTAGTTGGATAGATGTATACAATAATTTAAGACTAAATAATAACTAAAAATAAACTAATACTAGAGTTAACTCTAGACCCAGAACGCAAAGCATTTGTGTTTAGCCGTACCTCTCTTTAGACGGAACCCAACCCAATTTAACTCAACTCAACCTAGTTTCAGAACTAACACAAGACTTAGAGCTAGAAATATTAGAGTTTAGTCGGCTTAAGAAATATATGGAAATTTTCCAATTTTTCAAGAAAGTTAACAATTAAAAAACAATCGGATGTAACAAGGGCGCTGCTGAAAATAATCTTATTATTTAGGGTGCCGCAAACCGAAAAAGATTGGGAACTTCTAGTATAGAGCTTTTATAAAAATATATGTGTTTAATTTGAAATTTGATATTTTTGAAAATGAGGTTAAAAAATAACAAGTTACACAATTTTATGGGGTCAGGGAGGATTCTTTGAAGTTACTTTATACCAAATTTGGAGCTTCCAACATTAGTATTTTTTTAATATTAATATCCACTTGGCAATCAGACTTTTTTGAACACGTAATTAAAGAATTTTTTCGTGGTTAAGATATAACAAATTTGAAACTTCCCAATTGTATAGAACTTTTATAAAAAATAAATGTATTCAATTTGAAATTTGATCATTTTTGAAAATGAAATAAAAAAATATTTTGCCAAGATGAATTGGAATTAAGTAACATAACTTTATGGAATCATGAGTAATTGTTTGACGTTAAGTTATACCAAATTTGAAGCTGTCAACTTAAACAACGCTTTCCAAAAAAATATTAACATCCAGTTCACAGTCTGACGTTTTTTGAATATGAAGTTAAAAATTTTTTCTCCGAAACGGGTTGTAATTAAGAAATGCTTATAAAGTTAGATCAAATTTAAGGAAAATATTGATGATATAAACAATTTGGAACATCTCAGCTTTATGGAGCTTTTATAGAAAATAAAGGTATTTAATTTGAAATTTAAAATTTCTTAAGTATAGAATTAATGATAAGCTTGTTTTCACCGGTTGGATTTGAATAAGATAACTTTATGGGGTCATAAAGGGTTCTTTGAGTTTGGGTTATACCAAATTTGAGGCTTCGAATTTGAGTTGCTTTTGTATGTAATATTAATATTCAGTTCGCAATTTGATCCTCTTTGAAAACGTAGTTAAAGGATTGTTTTTATGAAATGGGTTGGAATTAGGAAATGTAACATTATGGGCTTAAAGAAAAATGTTTATGGTTGAGTTATCACAAATTTGGAGCTTCCCAGTTGTATAGAGCTTTTATAAAAACAGAAATGTAATCAATTTGAAATTTGACATATTTGCAATATGAAATTAATCAAAATTTTATTTCTTCAAAATGGGTTAGAAATAAATAACATAACTCTATGGTGTTATAGAGGGTGGTTTGAAGTTACCTAATGCCAAATTTGATGCTTCCAACTTCAGTAGTTTTTTTAATATTAATACTTAGCTCGTAGTTTGGTCCTCTTTGAAAATGTAGTTAAAAGAATTTTTTCTCCGAAATTGGTTGGAATTAAGAAATGCAACATTAAGATCTTAAAGGAAACTGTTTATGGTTAAATTATAACAAATTTTGAGCTTTCCAGTTGTATTCAAGTTGAAATTTGACGCTTTTTGAAAACGAATTTTATGAAATTTTTATTTCTCTGAAACGGTTTGAAATTGTTAAAGTAGAGGTTTATGGAGTCATACAGGAATATGTAATATTAGGCTACATCTTTTTAAACGAATTTGTAACATTTCATAAGTTACAAATAATTTTTGAAAAATCGGATTCCTGAATATCCCGCGATAAACGAAAGGGGATACTTCGTTTTTGAGACACCAAGTTCTGAATTCGACATAAATTTGTAGCATCCCATAAATTTAACAATTTCCTTGATTATTTTTAAAATAATCGTAAAAAATCGAATTTTTAAGATATCTTGATGATTTTTTTTGTGATTTATAAAGAAAAGTGTGCTCCGTTTTGGGAATGAACCGTACTTGAATATATCAATTAGTTTTTGAGATAACAATGTTTAAACTCAAACTACATTTGTAGCATTTCATAAAATAATAGATTTCCTTAGTTATTTTGAAAAAATGGTAAAAAATTTAATTTTTAAAATATTTTGATGAATTTTTTTGTCATTTATAAAGGAAAGTATGCTCTCTTGCAATAATAAATCCATTTATGACTATCTTAATTCGTTTTTGAGAAATCCAGTTTAGAATTCAAATTTGCAACATTTCGTAAAATTAAAAATTCTTTAACAAGTTTTGAAAAATCGACCGAATTCTTAACCGGATAAATCGAACAACTAATTGTCTGTTTAACTAATTAGTCTACTAACTGATTAATCTGTTCCTAATTGCTAACAAAAAGAAAACGGTTTGAATTATAATGGTATATATTCTGTTATGTTTTGTAATTTTCCTGGTATACATGTGTCCCAAAATTCTTTTCAGGACACCAACATGTATTTGTCAGACCGATCGGAAATGACAAAAGATTATGCGAACATAAAACCAGATACAACAGGCAATAAACAGGCAATAATATGGATTTTGAAAATGCACAACTTTTAGCCAAATGTAATAAAGTATGTATTCTTTGTCCCTTGTTTAAAAAAGTTATTTTCGTGTTTTTTTCTGAAGAAATGTTTTATAGTAACCTAAAATTTTAACTAATGATGACATATTTATATGTTATAACTAATTCCAAGTAAATAAAGTTAATTATTTAAAAAGCTGTAGTTGTCATATTACATTATATTACTTATCTCCAAACATTAATGATAGCTATAATATTATGGAAGTTTAATAATAATACTAATAATAAATTATGGTAAATTTAATTTCTTTTTTCGTTCAAGTTGTACAAAAATAATACGTAAAAGGGTCGCAAATAGATTCTTTTGTCGAGCTTATAGAATTTTAAGGTCCGGCCACGTCGCCATCCGGAGTTCAGCGACTCGGATATCTGCTCTAGCAATCTACTATTCCATCGGGAAAACGACAGCACCAAATAATTCAGCAACCGGGAAACTCAACCGCCGGTAACTGGAGCCGATTCGCAGACCTCGGCACAATACGACGTTTATCCGAGTATATTATCTGAAATTTGAGCCGGGCTCGAGTCTATGTTCGCCAAGGGAGACGACAGAGCTCCCGTTATAGGTGGTGTTGCGTAGATAAGTCCCGGTTTAGGACCACCGTATCAGACCCCGAAAACCTTAATTTGTCGAATGGTAAGTCGTTAAGGGACATTAACGAACCAAGTTACGAATGTGTGTATTGCAACCCGGTAAATATGTCTTGTTGTTATCTAACAGGAACATTGAAACGTTCCAGTAATGTGTTCACACCAACTTCAGATTATATTATATATTTAGTTTACATGACACGATAAGATAACTTCACCCCTCCAAAAGTTAATTAAAACTCATTTACAAATTCAATTAAGATATTGACAAATCAAAGAATAAGAAAAGATTAATTAACAAACCACATCGTTTCGTTACGAAGAAGCAACAAGAATTATGGGCAATAAACTCATTAGAGCGATAACGCATAGGTGCAAAAGTTGAAAACTCGTGTAATTAATAGCTGCTATCGTAGTAGCTTGCAACAAAGCTTTCGTGCTGGGAAAAACCACTTCGTGTTGTGACCTCTCATTAATGCGCCATCGCGAAATGCGTTTATTTTAGCAAGCGCAGTTTCAACCCTCACAATAATTAAAAGAAATTAACGTTTTCGCACAAATAAAATGAGTCTAATTAGATTTTCTTTCATTGCCTCCTTATATAAATGAAATTTATCAAATTAATTCTAGTTTTACTTTAATTCAAATATACATGATTGTCATGATGTCTTAGTTAAAAAACGTCTTCAGATACATGTCTAAACCTAACTCTGTATATTTAAATTGAAGTCAAACTAGAGTTAGTACTAGATCTAGAACTGAAATTATTCGGGTTTGACAGTATTAAGAGATATCTGGCTATACCCGAATGTACTAGACATACAGTTAGATCTGATGATACAAAACTAGAACTAACACTAGATCTAGTGGAAAGGTTCGGAAAAGACTTTCCACTTCTAGGTCTTCACTGCTCAATCACACCCAACCCAACTCAACCCTGTATATATGAACCAGAGCTGTCAAGAAACGACGAATGAACGAAACGATTGCGCCCCCTTTCATACAAACTTCAATTGAACAAAAAAATCCGCATCTTAGAGGGAGCACTGGGTACGAGTATGATGGGGACACCATGCAATTTATTGCAAGCCCTATTAGTAGTTAGATTTAAAGGGATTATTACTTGAACTGTTATCAATCTGTCATAATCAGCTAACTAGATTAAAAATAATGCAATTCGATATTTTACGATTTTTTTAAGAATAATCAAGAAAATTGTTAATTTTATTAAATGCTACAAATTTAGGTTAAGTTTAAAAATTGATATCTCAATTATGGATTGATATGCTCACATATGGTTTTGTTCTCGGGAAAAGCCACAAAAAAAATCATCCAGATATGTTAAAAATTCGATTTTTTTAAATAATCAAGGAAATTGTAAATTTTAGAAAATGCTACACATTTTGGTTGAGTTCAAAATTTGATATCTCCAATACGGATTGAGATACTCACGGATGGTTTCGTTCTTGGAAAAGTGCACACTTTTCTTTATAAATCAGAAAATATCATCAAGATATCTTAAGAATTTGATTTCTTACGATTTTTTGTTAAATAATCAAGGAAATTGTTAACTTCATAAGATGCTACAAATATAGGTTGAGTTCAAAAGTCGATTTCTCAAATACAGATTGAGTTACTCCCGCATAGTTTTATTCTCGGAAAATTGCAGGCTTTCCTATATAAGTTACAAAATCATCAAGATATCTTAAAAGTTTGAATTTTAAAAATAATCAAGGACATTATTAATTTGATCAAAGGGTACAAATTTAGGTTGAGTTCAAACGTTGATATCTCAAATACGGATTGAGATACCCACGCGTGTTTTTATGTTCGGAAAAGTGCACAATTTTCTTTATAAATCACATAAAAATCATCAATATATCTTAAGAATTCCATTTCTACCGATTTTTTCGTTAAATAATCAAGGAAATTGTTAATTTTAGAAAATGCTACAAATTTATGTTGAGTTCAAATGTTAATATCTCAAAAACGAGTTGAGATATTCACTTAAAAATTATCAACATATCTTAAGAATTCGATTTCTTACGATTTTTTGTTAAATAATCAAGGAAATTGTTAACTTCATAAGATGCTACAAATATAGGTTGAGTTCAAAAGTCGATTTCTCAAATACAGATTAAGTTCTCCCGCATAGTTTTGTTCTCGGAAAAGTGCAGTCTTTCCTATATAAGTTACAAAATCATCAAGATATCTTAAAAGTTTGAATTTTTAAAATAATCAAGGAAATTATTAATTTGATCAAAGGGTACAAATTTAGGTTGAGTTAAAAAGTTGATATCTCAAATACGGATTGAGATACCCACGCGTGTTTTTATGTTCGGAAAAATGCACAATTTTCTTTATAAATCACATAAAAATCATCAATATATCTTAAGAATTCGATTTCTTACGATTTTTTTATATAATCAAGGAAATTGTTAATTTTAGAAAATGCTTAAAATTTAGGTTTAGTTCAAATGTTGATATCTCAAAAACAAATTGAGATATTCACGCATATGTTTCGTTCTTGGAAAAGTACACACTTTTCTTTATAAATCACAAAAAAATCATCAAGATATCTTAAGAATTCGATTTCTTACGATTTTTTCGTTAAATAATCAAGGAAATTGTTAATTTTAGAAAATGTTACAAATTTAGGTTGAGTTCAAATGTTAATATCTCAAAAACGAGTTGAGATATTCACTTAAAAATTATCAACATATCTTAAGAATTCGATTTCTTACGATTTTTTTTTAAATAATCAAGGAAATTGTTAATTTTAGAAAATGCTACAAATTTTTCGTTCTTGGAAAAGTGCACATTTTCCTTTATAAATCACAAAAAAGTCATCAATATATCTTGATGATTAAGAATTCAATTTCTTACGAATTTTTGTAAAATAATCAAAGATATTGTTAACTTTATTAAATGTTACAAATTTAGATGGAATTCAAAAGTTGATATCTCAAAATCAAATTGAGATATTCAAATATGGAATTTATTTCATGTGTTGCCTTAAATTATTAGTAGAGCTCAAATGTTGATATTAAAAAATGAATTCGATTTTTTACGATTTTTTAATAAATTACGAATAAGAAAGGAATTTGTTGATTTTATAAAATGCTACAAGTTTAAACTGATATCTAAAAAATAAGTTGAGATACTCATGTACGGCTTTATAAATCATAAAAAAATATATCAAGATATCTTAAGAATTCGATTTTCTACGATTTTTCAAAATCGTATTTTTAGATTTTTATAAAATGTTGCAAATTTTGGTTGAGTGAAAAACTTGATATGTCAAAAACGAATTGATATATTCACGCATGGTTTTGTTCTCCGAAAACTGCATATTATCATTTTCCAACTTTTTTTTTAAATTGCTTGCATATAATTCTCGATTTTTCGGGAACGTTACTCTCATGTAAAAAGGGAATTAGCTCTATTAGTTTTACGTGAAAATTTGCAACTCATTTCAAATATTTCGTGACCCAATTTTGGGTCGCGACCCGTATGTTAAAAAACGCTGATCTATAGATCAAAATCAAATTTATTTCTATTTCATACACATATAACTTTAATCTACATTCGTGTATATATTGATCACATCGAAGGATAACTGTATTATTATTAGGTTTAATATGTTTTAAATTTTCGATGAGTTATAATGAGTTTTTCAGGGAGTATATTGGTTTCTAATCAATTTGTATTAAAGTACCATACATAAAATCAATAATTTATGGTCTAGTAGGTGAATTATTCTTATGGAGTTTAATGAGAAAATAGATTAAGTAGATTTTGACCAAGTTTTATGATAGTTTCCGTCTTTCTTACTTCCTTTATAACCAACTTTCAAGAAATTAATTGTTTTCTTGTTGTATTAATTCTTAAAAATAATAGTCCGTTGTTGCTAAATAATGTTTGTTTTATAGCTGTTTGAATACGATGATTTTTAATATTTTTCTACTGATTAAGTAATCTTCCATTATTGCACCATGATTTTTCATAATTTTTCAGAATAGGAAAGATAATTTTTTTCATGTTGTCCCAATTGGTAATTAGTTGATGATGCAATCAATCTCTATAAGCGTTAAATGGATGTCTGGTTGGGTTTGAATGGCGAATTTATGGTCTTTGGCAAGTATGTCAACAGTTTGGCAACATTTTAAAGATAAATCATCTCTACTGACTTAATTAAAACAGTTAATTACATATTTCATCAAAACTATTGTCACATCGATCGTAAACTTCAATACGGACTTCTAATGTCTTCCTTTTTCTGACCTATTAGCTGATTTGTATTTAAATAATTTTGAAAAAAATCTTCCTGCCATAGCTTGGTCCTGAGCTAGGGTGACTTGAAATTACCCCAGCAACATTCCCAAACTATGACAATCATCGTGGAACATCCTGTATGTGTATGGAACGGAAATAAATTTTATCTTGATGGTATGCCATTATGTATGAATAGCATCCATAAGAATCCTAAATTCACCTTGAAGTCTAACAATAATAAAACGTGACTATCCCTTATTATTCTTAAAAGAACTAAATTTTATTAACAGTTTTATTATTTTTAAGATCATTATAATTATTTTATTGTTTCGTAGATTTGGCTGATGATGACATCTTAGTATGTCAAAACCAATTCCAAATAAATAAAGTCAATTATTAAAAAACATTAGAAGTCGAGAGTCGTTTACTACATTACTTATCGCCTAACATGATTTATTATGTTAATGTTTCATTCAATAATTTACTAAATAATTTACGGTTAATTCTCGCAATATATGACACGAAATAATATCCCACGACACCAGTTTATAATATCGAATAATCTACGTGAAATTGATGACGTGTTAATATAATTTGAGTATTAATTCAATTTACGCAATTTCATGTTTCATAATCACTCCGAAAGTTTTGCGAAACGCTTCGTTTTAATGGCAAAAGAAATACAGACGAAGAGAAATTAACTTAAAACAACAGCGAATTCGTTTAATTGTTGTAAACGGAAACGTCGACAAAAACTTAACCAAGCTTTCAAAGTTTGTTCCTGTTTTTCAAAAGGAACAATTAACGTAAAGTCAAACTTTAGCTATTACAGGATATTAGCATAAACGAGCATCGCTTTTTGGAAGCGTTCGGCTGTAAAATGTCAATGAGATATTCGATATATTCCTTTTCTATTTTATATTCACTCTTGAATTTCTTAAAGGTCACCAGAAATTGATGACCTTTCACGAAGAAATCGATACAGCTGTTGATCCGTTAACATGTGTCGAACATTTGATAAGCAATCAATTTTAAAAGCACAACTAGCTTTTAGAATTTATCTTTTACGTATTTTGATACCTCGCCTAATGAATTATTCGTGTGTATTTCGGTCAGTATCGAAGTATCGCTTGTAAATGGAGTAATGAAACAATATTATTTGTTCGATTCGAAATTGTAAATTAATTAATTTTAGTTCGATATGAGAGCAAATATTGCCTCACCGCGATCATTTCCACTTTATTTTATACAATCACTGTTTCAACTTTGCGCTTTAAACTTCAGATAAATCAATTAAACTAAAATCTTTTTTTATTTGTTTCAGAAATGTTTTCGAATAAGTTTCAAATCTTCTTTTACATCCTAATATTTTGGGGTCTATTTTTATCGGTTACCGGAGGATCAAGAAAAGATAAGGATCGTAAGAAGGATCGTTACAAGACGTACATAAGTACGAATCCTTGTAAAAGTGAATCTCAAGACGCCCCGATAAATTGTTTCTGCAATCCAGACACGGATCCAGGGAATGCAACTAACATAGAATGTTGGGTTTTCGGTACAAACTTGACTCCGGATTACAGTATATGGAACCATTTCGCGTCGCAACCTCGGATACAAAAGATGCAAACGCGCGTTAGACCAAACGGAATATTCAACTTCATTCCGACGAAGGCCATCGTTCACTTGAAAAACTTGAAATCCTTCGAAGTCGTTTTCGGTTCGATCGATGAGATTCATCCGTTCGCGTTTGCGAACTTGACGAGTTTGCAAATCCTACAGCTGGCAAAGAACCAAATTGTCAATTTAAGTCATCACGCTTTCGCCCATTTACCTAACTTAACCGAATTGTATCTGGAGGATAACAGGATAGCCGAGTTGAAAAGAGGCGTTTTCGTCGGTTTACCCAGCTTGCAAAAGTTCGACATCGCAAACAATAATTTAAGCATCATTCAAGATCACGCCTTTCGAGAATTATCGCATTTAATCGAACTTGATATGAATGCTAATTATATTAGTGTTTTGACGAAAGAAATTTTTACCGGATTGAGTGAATTGAAGAAATTGGATTTGAGTAATAATTCGATAACGATGTTGGGCGATCTTACATTTGCGGAGCTTTGGGTTCTTGAAGTAAGTAAAAACATATTTATTTTATTATATTTATGAATAAATTATGAGTTATACACAGTGTCTCGCATCAATTGTATATAAAATAATAAGTAACACTGCATATTTTGAACTTTTTTGGAATAAACTATTTTAGATTTCCTGAAAACTGAAAATGAACCAGAGTTAAATCTGGTTAAAGAGGTCCTCGACCAAATTATTGTTGTCAAATCTCTCATTTAAGTATGCTCGAGTAGCGCGTGCATAATATGTTGGTACTTCATCGTACAGAAAGAAACAGTGATCATATAGATCATTTTATAAATAAAAAATGATGTAAGCATCGGCTATTATTTGTTTTAGAATAAAAAATGGACTTAAAAACTGGTCACCTACAATTTTGGCCCATACATTAACACGGAATCGTCACTGATGTTCAGTTCCTAGTATTGCATGTTGATTTTAATCGCTCCAAACATGCGTATAATGTTTTAACAATACCAAATTTTTCGCCATCTTTCTCTATTAAAGCTTGAACAATATTATAATGATATGGATAATAACTACTCCCCTAAAATGCGGTAAACGGTTGATTTGATGATGTTTTCTTGAGCAGATATCCTTTTAAAAATTCCTTGATTGACCGCAATTCCATCAATACTTCACAAAACAGCTTCTTCTAATAAACCGAATCTTGTATTTGTTTGCTATATAACTTATTGATTTGTGGTGATTGGCGCTGTAACGTATTGAAAAATATTTTCGATTCTATAGAAAATGAGGATAAACTTTCTTTATTATTATATTATGTCTATCTTTAATTGATTTAAAAAGTGACTCAATGTATTTTATATCGTAGCCATTGTTGCGAGCTATTTGTATTATTATGTTATATTCATTTTCAAAATCTCTCCTGTCAAGTGGTATCTGAAGTAAATGACTAAATATAAATTTTAAATATAACATTTATCGTTATTATTTTCCATAAACCTACAAGCACAGACATCACGATTCCAGCATCTTCTAAACATGCATATAACTTAAAATCTTCAGCCTTTAATCATCTATTTAACAGATTGCAAATACTCAAGATGGAGACTTTCAATAATTTAATAATACAAGCGGATTTGCACACCATATTCCATCAGTTGAATAGACTGCTTAACAAGAGACATAGTACTAAAGAATATCCAAACTTTCTGTATACCAAAAAAGACACGATATAATTCCAAAATTTTGCCGAATCAGACTACTTAAGCACCTATAACACCGACATCAAATAGAATTAAAAATACTTAAAATAGAAATCCAAACACAGTGAAGAAGAAAGAAGAAATATCTGACAAACTAAGAAAGAAAAATAGAAATACTGTAATTGTAAATACAACAACGTTCTTAAAGGCATCAATACAAAAATGCGTACATAACTTGATAGTAACCAAAGGCGATAAAAATGCTGGACTGGTTATATTAAATAGAAATATGTCCATAAAACTAAAGAGTTCTTTGCCAACAATAATATCAATCTATTAACTCGCAATCCATTGAAGAAATACTTAGCTAAATTCAAAACAATTACAAAAAACTGTTATACAAAAGTTCGATATAGAAACAGGACGAATTTCGGAAATGAATCCCACCATGCCAAAATATATGGTTTAGTTCCTGTAACACGATAGCCCATAAATTAGCACAACAATTAAACATTATCTTAAAAAAACCAAAGTTTCATTCAAAACATGAAATAACAAATTCCTTAA
Organism: Onthophagus sagittarius; assembly: GCA_036711965.1. NCBI lineage: Eukaryota > Metazoa > Arthropoda > Insecta > Coleoptera > Scarabaeidae > Onthophagus > Onthophagus sagittarius. The sequence goes on along the minus strand of JASERS010000005.1, from coordinate 19,478,481 downwards.
ATTTCAAACAAAAAACTAAAGATCTTTTCATTGAAGAGACATCGCTCTTACTATCTTTTATGGTTCAAATTTTTATTAATTTATTTTGAAAAACTTTTTAAAAGAAAAACAACCTACTATAGACAACAATTTACTTGACAACGACATAAAAGAAATTCTGGATCTATTCAGTTTAACATTAGATCAAAACTTTTTTCAATTTGACGATCATTTCTATTCACAACCTGATGGTCTAGCAATAGGTAGCCCCAATGAGCTTGTAGCTAATTTATTTGTTGATAATTGAGAATGGAAAATACATCAATTGAAACCATGGTAAATAATTTCTTTTATTTAAGTTATTTCATATAAATTGCAAATACTGAAGATAATTTCCTTAGAATAGTCCCTTAGAATAGGTATGACTTCACCTAATATTTTTTTATAGTGCATTATTATTAATCATCAACTAATAGGTTCCAATCGGGATATATTAAATAAAGAAAGTCACAAGCGAATTTATTGGGATCCTTAGGTCTTGAACTTCAACCCAACATGATTCTTGCTCTTCCGAATTTACAATCTTCTTTTGCTTCTGCCCAAAATTCCATCGGCCTGGCTTAAGACTTTAATCACTTCTCCTCGAGCTCCATGCAAAACTTCTCGGCACCAAGTTCGAGATTCCACGCCAGACTCCGTTTTGGAAGTTTTCTCGAAAAGCCCACCGATTGACTCCTGCTTCTAGACTTAACATTCTTTCGGGTGATGATCGCCAGATCAAAAGAAAACTTCATGTTTTAATTGGGTTATAAAAGAAATCTTCACGGTACTACTAATGTTTATAAACAAAACTGATCTAGTTATCATTCTTTCGAGAAATTTCGAAAAAATTTCTTCCAATTTTCCTTATCAAATCCCAAGTTTCTATTTATAAGGTTCTTGGTTCTCTATTTAGTTGTATAATTCAACACCATCAAAATAAACAACAAAAGTTGCACCAACCTTACTTTTATTTTTAGCACCATCAATATATATTTGAACCTTTTCATTTCACTATTTTTCTGCATAAAATCCAATTTTTTTTTATTTACAAGATGAACTATTGTTAAAAATTTAAGTTCTTTTTCAATAGAATTCTTATGCAGATTGTCATGAGGTCAACCTCAATTCATTATAATCTAAATTATAAAATTTTTTCATAAAATCTATTTCCTTAATTTTAAAATCAGCAGGTAATAAACCTGAGATTACACAAAACAATATCATTAGAAATGGTGCTATAATTTTCACTTACTGGGTTCAATAACACCTTTATAAATTATGGCAGTAGCTTTAAGTTGTTTTTGCACCGGCACCATTTCTGTTAGAGATTTCTCTACTTTTATTGGTAACGAATTCTAACTGGTATTTAAAAATTGTTCATCAATATAAATGCAAAATGATTTTAAATTGATTGACCATCATGTGATGCGTTTAGCATGTAACTTTAACGCTATAGTATTACGGCGAGATTTTACTTAAAGTTTATATTCTTTCATTGTAATAATTCAGGAAAAATTAAAATTAAAACCAAAGAATTTTTAGAATAAATTTATTTTCGTTTATGATGACGATAAAAGCTTGTTTGAAAAGTTTCATCGGAGTAAAGTAAACAGTCGAGTTTGAGAGTGCATTAAATCGGATGATTTTTGGAAGTTTTAATTTTGGTGTTAAAATTTTGGAAGAAACACGTTTAGTGGATTTAATCAACCGATTTATTAATTTAATACCTTCGGGGAGTATAAGCACCGCAAATCTTCAGATTACGACTTTAGCCGCCCAACATCTTAGGCGTAAGAAACGAGTTTTTTAAGATAATTTCAACACTAATCGAATAATTGTGTCTAGTTGTTTTTACTTTCTTTGGATGCCGACTCTTAATGAATTTCGTTATAACGTGGAAACTAGTTTCAAAGGGGTATATGACTCATCGAAGGATGGGGTAATTGACAAAGGATTAACCACGTTGATCACGTTCTCAGTCGCCATCTGTATCCATCTACATCATCCCGATACGAAAATAAAAACCTGTACAGCAAAAAGAGGTCGGTTAAATTTTTCTTCATTTATTACATCGTTCGTCTGATAAAATTACATCTACCTTTACTCCGAATTCCTTCGATTTATTTGATGAATTGGACACGATTTGCAAATTCTTTTTTTTGTTAATAATAAAAAAATATTATAAGAATAAAATTTATAATTTTATTTTATCCTTACATTCCAGATTCATGTACCGGATGTCACGTTGAAATAAAAAAAACTAATAGCAATAATTGTATATATTTTTTAATTTCGTAGTTTTATTTCGAAACTTCTGCGGGTTGATGTTAATTTTGAAACTACGTGGCCTTGATTAGCAATAATTTTTTGGAAGAACTCCAACCCCGCCGAATGTAGCACAAGTCGCTATCAACTTTGCAAATATTTTTTTATAATCAGGCACTAAAGAATTTGATAAATAGAATTTTGTTTATTGAATAATATTGTTTTGTCAAAAACCCGCGTAACAACAGAAAATGTCATAATCGAAGACCAAGAAAATGGTGGCTTTTGGGCTTCCTTGGTAGCTGATGATTGATGCAAAATACGTCTGGAAGGAATATATTTCTGATAGTTAATAATTAAGTAAAGATATCTAAAATCATCAAAAACTGTCTGCAAAATGTGACTATAATCATCTATAATTATCTAAAGTTGTTTAAAATCATTAATAACCGTCTAAAATCATCTAAATTTAATTTAGAGTCATCGACAAGTTGTCTAAAATCATCCAACGTTATCTAAATTTGTCTAAAGTTGTTTGAAATCATTAAAAAGTATCTAAAATCATCAAAAACTGTCTGACATATAACTTAAGAAGAGTAACGGTCGTAACTGTTACGAGCCAAAGGTGTTTCTTATTCATTTTTACATTTATTATATGAAAAAAAGAGACTTAATAATAATAATAATAACGTCGTTTTGTAATTTTAAGTAATGATTATTCATTCAATTTAAAATTTGTAAGTTTTATATTTTAATTGACCTCAAATTGGTATTGCGTGATGATTTTGAAAAGTGCTTTATTAAAAAAGATATTTAATTTCTAAAATTGTGCTTTTTTGTGATTTTTTTTTGTACTTTTGTAAGGTTTGGTTCGATTTATTTATGTAATTGTACATTGTTTGTTCAATTTTGAAGTTACCCTGGGGAAAGCAAAATAAATTTTCCGAAAGCTTGGTAGAGATAAAAGGAAGCCTTTCAATTACTTAGCCTTTGTCGTGTGGTCGTGTATTCCCGATATTACGTTACTTTTGGTTATATATGTTTCAATCCTCTGTAATTGTCTAAAATTGTTTAAAATCATTAATAACCATCTAAAATCATTCAAAATTAGTTTAAAATCATCCACAAATTGTTTTCAAATTATCCAACATTATCTAAATGAACTCAATTGTCTAAATTTTTCTAAAGCTGTTTAAAATCAATATCAACCGTCTAAAATCAACCAAAATTTGTTGTTTGGTTTTATCCACATGTCGTCTAAAACCACTCAACGTTATCTAAAATAACCAAGTTGTCTAAACATTTCGAAAGTTGTTTAAAATTATCAAAAACTGTCTAAAATATGTCTCCAAAATCATTAAGAACAATCTAAAATACATCTATAATTTAATATATAATTATATTAAATTAATTAATTTATAATATATAATTATAATCTATAATTGTTAAAAGTTGTTAAAAATCGTTAATAACCCTCTAAAATTATACAAAATTAGTTTGGAATCATCCACAACTTGTCTAAAATCATCAAACTTTATCTAAATTTGTTTGGAATCATCAAAATCTGTCTAAAATATGTCTCTAATAATCTATAATCGTCTAAAATCACACACAAGTTGTTTCACTTGAAATCATCCAAAATATATTTGGAATATATCTCTGATAGTTAATAATTGTGTCTAAATTCATCAAAAACTGTCTGTAAAATGTGACTATAATTATCTATAATTGTCTAAAATTGGTTAAATCATTAATAATCATCTAATATCATTCAAAATTAGCATAGAATCATTCACAAATTGTGTTCAAATTATCCAACATTATCTAAATTAACCCAATTGTCTCAATTTGTCTAAAGTTGTTTAAAATCCTTAAAAGTAGTAAAAAAATATATTTTTAAATGCTAATAATTGTATAAAGATTACACATCAATGATCAAATACTGTCTGAAATATATTTTTAATTGTCTAAATATGGTTAGCATGATCTGAAATCTTTGAGAGTAGGTTAAAATTGTAGTTCTTACGTAAAATAGCTGTTTATAATTCTATTTCCGTGCTTAATTCTACTTCCTTATTTTATTTCCGTGCTTAATTCTACTTCCGTATTTTATTTCCGTGCGATGCCTATATCCTTCCTTCAAGATCGTTAATACACTTATTGCAAGAAAATGAGATTGTTGACGCTAAATTAAGATACTCTTGTTCATAAACAACAACACTATATTGTATACAATGTGTACAGTATATTGTTTATATATTCTTGTTCTTTTAAGATATACTTAGCTCTTCAAAAATACTTCACACAACAAAATAATCTTTTTGTGAATATATAAGACTATGATAAACTTGAGACAAAGGTAATAATCTTCGTTCAAGAATATTTTTCTCTTAGTGTAGTTTCAAACAGAAAGTGATATGAGAACTTGACCACTGAGCTCTGAGATCTTGGCATTTTTTCTTATTTTCCAATTTACCCTAGAATCTGTTGTCGTTTTTATTAAGAGTGTTAAATCAATAGAGATGAACTTCCCGAACCCCTATATGTTGTTACTCCTGTCATATTTGCTACGGTGAATTTATTTTTTGGTCACCATTCCGTTCAGTAATTGACCTATTCGATTATTCACGTCACCCGATATCCTCACTCGAGCGTAGTAAAGTATAATGTAAAGCATAAAAGTGTAATAGTCTCCGCAGTTCACAGCCAGTTTATCATTTGCTCTCAATTATTTAATATCTTAATTTTCCCGGATTGGAGAGAAATAAACACAGTAAAATTTTTCAATTTTATTTCAACAATTTCCTACTTCTCAACTCTTTGGCTTTATAGAGATCGTAATTATATGGATGAATGCGTGTTCTTTCTTAGCTGTTCTCAGTATTTATGCCGTGGTATTCGGTTCTTGTCGCACTAATTTATCAGCCCTTTGTTCCTCTGCTCCTATTTTCAAAAAGTTGTTTCTCTTCTGCTCTTTTCTTACAGTCTACTGTTATATTTGATCTTGAGTTGCGTGACTTTGATATTATGATTTTTGGATTTGTATAGCTTGATTTGCATGAAATTGAGTTTCTGTAGGGTTGGATTCAATTACTATAAGAATGGTTTTTGAGCTGGTTTATATTGAATTTATAAAAACTTGGTTTGCTTTATCTATTTAGCTATATGTGGATTCATTGGCTTACTTTGGCGTTGGGTTAAATACTATCTTTGTATTTGGCTTGCTTTGACGACAGATAAAATGATATAAATTTTGAGATTTTAGTTATCAAATAAATGGGAGTTTTAATATTCGTCATACTTCAGCAATTTTTTGGAAAAAGCAAAATTTATTTTCCAAAGAAAAAGAAATGATAGAGTTTGCTTTCCGGATCACCGATAGGACCCATTAATCACATTTTAAGTGAGCATCCTCTGAAAAGTCTCAGCGCGAACTTGACTGAAATTAGAATTAAATTTCCATCAAAGACGGGCATTAATCGCGAGTTAGAGATCATTAATTTGATTTGCGAAAACTACGGGGCGCCTCGTCCAATAGGTCCTGAGGGCGTATTATTCCGCAAATAGATTTCCATTCAGCTGGTGCATTTAATTAATTGAGACATCCCAGCTACGGCGGCCGCCAACCCTTAACGAACTCTTGATGCATCGGCGAAACTTCATCGAAAATGTTTCGAACCCGAACACTTGGGACCACCCCAATTGTTACTCCAACTCACTTCTCTCTTTCTACGAAAGGAGTTCATTTATTTCGATGGTGCGAGACGAATTTCTGAGTGACCTTTTTCTTTTATTTTGACTTCTATGGTAATCAACAATGATTAAATAATAATTTACCATATGCAGTGATTAAATTAAATCAGTTTAATTTCGAGAGATTCCCAATCTATCACGGTAAGTGAACCGACACGGCCACAATGCCAAGTTAGCAGGTACCTAATTTCCCCCATACACATGAAATTGGTAATTCAGCTGCGAGCTCTGTTCGCGGTAAGGCAATAATTCCACGTCTGTCGGCGTAATGAAAGTCCCATATAGAGTTCGGCGGAAGTTCTCATTTATTAGCTTGGCTCGCACTTTGGCGACGAAACTCGTTCAAATGGGACCCTTCGCGATATTAAAGCAAAGTTCGGAAGTAAACCTATCTAATTTAATCCGTGCAAATAACAAGTCCCTTTAGTCTTCTCGGACCGAGCCGGTCGTGAAAACCTAATTAATTTGAGTGCAACTCTGTGTTTCGTTGGAAACGAAAACGAAAACGCTCGTTTACGTGCCATAAAATTCAGATCGCGTAAACTTATTGTAATCGTCCTATTACTAATAATGGAACTTGCGAGTGAACACATGAAATGTTATTATAGATCTCTATTTTAGATATCAACATATCGCCTACTCTATACTTATATGACACGCAATCAATATATGTAGTTTAATAAAAATAAAACATTAAAATAAGAAATTTACGTCAATTACAGTAAATTAATCCTGTTATACGTGTTGCAAGTTTTCTATCAAACAAATAAATAAGGAATAAGATCCTTTTAACCCTCAACCCCTACCTAGCGGTATGTCATACCGCTATAAACGTTTATGAGCTTGTATCTTTTATAAATCTTTTCCTGCGCAGTTCATAGTCCGTCTACCTTTAAAGTATATTAGTTTACATATAAGCAGTCATCGGTGGGAGATATGCGTTAAACGTGTACTAACGTGTTACAAGATATTTTGGATTTAGCGGTATATGGTACCGGTCAGTAGTCTCTACGTTGCGTTTTTGAATTGTAGTAAAAACTGTTACTAGTGAAAAATATTGAAAATATTAACTGAAATATTGAAACTTCGAATAGTGCTTAGTATTAGTTTGAACAGTGAGTTGACAATTAGTTTATACTTCTGTTTGGAACTTTGTAAAATGGCTCAGAAAGCAGGTCCGTCTTGTATGAGATCTGATGATGAAGAATTTGAAGAATATTTGATGGAAGAAAGTAGTGGTGAAGATGAAAATATAGATGTAAACAATTTTATTGAAATGGATCACGATAGTGAATTAGAAATATCTGCAGCTGACAATGATGAGGACGAAGACAAGGATAATGAAAATAATTTTTGTGCAGAATCAGAGGTAAGAAATGTTTATTACGGTCGCGAAAAAACAAATAAAACTAAATGGTAGGTGAAGCCATGGTGTTTTGTCGGATTACTTCCAAAACTTCCTAAGTTCAAAAACAACCTCAACCCATTTCCATACCCATTAGGCCCATAACATAATATGTAAATAGTAAAACGATTTGAAAATATTAGTTCAAATGCCTTTGTAGGTCAAAACGTGAACCACAACAAACAAATTGTAAATTAGGACTAGTTCGACTAAAATATAAAAATAAATCGCATGCTAGCTTATGTGATATTGACGTATTAGAACTAAAGGCATTTCTTGGTTTATTAATTTACACTGAAGTGTTCAAATCAGGCAATGAAAATGTGGATTGTTTATTGGCAACAGATGGAACAGGGAGAGATGTTTTCCGATGTACGATGTCTAAGAGAAGATTTGAGACGTTGCTCTGTGCTTTAAGATTTGATGACTTTCAAAACAGAGGTAAGAAGATGAAAGATGATGCTACAACTGCGATAAACGGATTGTTCCAAAAATTTATTGAAAATTCTCAAAGAAATTTTTCGCTGGGGGCTTATGTATGTGTAGATTAATCTCTTGTGGCTTTTCGAGGTAGATATCGGTTTAAAGTTTATATGCCAAAAAAGCCTGCAAAGTACGGCATAAAAATTATGTGTCTAACAGATGCACGAAATAATTACTTATATAATACTTATATATATAGCGGCAAGAATTCAGACGGAAAAACTTTATCTGTTGAAGAAAAACATTTAGGCATTCCTACACAATCAGTTATCAGATTGGCAAAACCGATTGAAAAAACAAATCGTAATATTACAGCCGATAACTGGTTTGGCACATTGCAACTTGTTTGTGAACTAAAAAAACGAGGACTCACATTCCTAGGAACAATGAGAAGAAACAGGCCGGAGATTCCCTGTTGTTTTTTGCCAAATAAAAATAAAGACATCGGCAGCACTCTTTATGGTTTCAAGGAAGATGTTACGCTAATGTCCTATATTCCTAAGAAAAATAGAGCCGTTATATTGATATTTTCAATGCACCATTCTATTGCAAATGACAAAGAAAGTGGAAAACCGGAAATTATTGCCGATTATAATTTGACCAAAGGGGGCGTGGATAGTTTAGATAGAAAATGTGCAAACTATTCACCTAGTAGAAGAACCCGTCGATGGCCTATGGCAATATTCTTTGTTCTTGTAAATATGTGTACTGTAAATTCGTATATATTATATCAAAGTTGTAAGAATTCAGAAAAAATGGAACGTAAAGACTTTTTAAAATTATTGGCAAAAAGTTTAACAACACCTTTCATGTACACTAGAAAAAACAAAGTATCAAAAGAATTAAGATCAAGGATATGTGGTATCCTTCAAATACCTGACATCAATGATCCCAGCCAAACGATTCGCGACGAGCGAATGGATGTAAAAAAACCTGTTGTTTGTGTGATTATAAACTAAAAAGAAAAACATTTTATGTTTGTAGAATGTGTGGAAAGCCCATTTGTTTAGAGCACGCTAAAAAAATGTGCGATCCATGCAATAAAGGACTGGATAAATAATGTTTTCTTACTATTTATTGTTATTATGAGTCTTATAACATAAACTAGTGTCGTAATAAAGTAATATAACTAATTCTTTTGCAATTATCTACTATATAAACCGATAATCCCTTACCGGTATCACATACCGCTAAATACCGCTTGCGTCACAGTTTTTAATGGTAGCGGTTGAGGGTTAAGGTCTCAATATAAAATCTTTTAGAAAAGTAAATAGTGTTTTGAAACAATTCAAATTCATTTTAAAACTTTTCTCATACTTATGAAGTAATTTTATCGCATTATCTGTATAGGTGATAATGCGTCCTGTTTCTGTATGGTGCTTAAACATATTTGTATTAGTTAAGGTTTTTTAAAAAATCAAATCTCGTTTCTCTACCGGGTTTCGGGCCTCGCCCTTCAACAGTAGAAAACCCTATAAGCGTATTTAAAAAACTATCCCATGAAAGTACAATTAAAATTAAATTAGCTTACATCATATTTTTTACGTATTACAATAAGAGCGTTGTAAGTACGTATTTTTAATAAGTACGTAGTAGGTACGTATTTTTAATAAGTACATCAAGCTTGTTCTTGAAGTACGTAGCTCAAGTATGACTAACTTTCAGGAAGGTAATATGAAGGTTGTGGATAAAAATATTAAAATACCCATGGATCACAAAATCAAAATGAAAACGGTAGCAAACCAAAATAAAATTAAAAACAAAGTAAGTGTATAACAAATAGAAAGAAATTCTTAAGAAGCTTTAGGGTCACCCGAATGAATCAATCAAAGTTTGGGAGTTTGGGGCTTGGGGTACAAGTGGTGCAAGAACAGAGTCGCCACCTAACTCTGCCTTATCTTCCACTTGCACGATAGTTATATTTTTGTGATAGTTTCTTCATAAAAAGGATTTTTTAGACAACTATATAGCGGTGTGTATGCAGGTAATATTTGGACACTTAAATTAGTTACATTCGGGTTCCCTTTGATGAATTTACTTATTTCGGACGTTTCTATCATTTACATGACGTTCTTGTTCTCATCAAAATTATGGTTATTGAAGATTAATTGTCTTCCAATGTTAGATCTGGAGCCATTCATATGTTCTTTAATTCTAGTTCTCAGATTCCTTCCTGTTTGGCCTATGTAGGTGGTGGGAGCAGGTGTCGCATTTTAGTTGGTATATTCCGCTTTTTGATAAAAGAGGTGTCTTTTCTTTGTTATTTATCAATATGTTCTTCAGCGTGTGTTTGTTTTTGAAGGACATTGTTATTTTATATTTATTAAATATTTTCCAGTTGTTGTGGTTTCCAGTTCAAACTTGTTCTTGAATATTGAGATAAGTTTTTGTATTTGTTGTTGTGGGAAGTTATTATTTGTCGCGATTTGTTTTATTATCTAAATTTCTCTCTCTAATTCTTACTGTTCCAATTCTGATGTGAAAGCTCTATGTAAATAAGTTCTTGTGGCAAATTTATGTGTGTTGTCATGATACGAATCGTATGGAATTATGGTATTTGTTTGAGTTGGTTTTCTGTAAATTTCATATTTTATTTTGTTGTGTCGATGGAGAGTGAAATCTAGAAAATTCAATTTACCGTTGTTTTCTATTTCTATCGTGAAATTTATTCTTGGATGCAATTTGTTTATGTAGTTGTGCAAATTGTTAATTTCTTTTTCATCTTTGATAAATACTAAGATATCATCGACGTATCTGATCCATGTTAAGATTTCATTTCTGTATTGGTTTTTGTCGTTAATTATGAAGGTTTCTTCTAACCTAGAAAATATCGACTAAAATTCCGCGTAGAGGGGAACCCATTGGTAAGCCGTCGTTGAATTGGTAATAGTTTCCGTTAAAAATACAAAAATTCTGTTCCATGCAGATACTAAATAGTTCTTGAATATTGTTGGTCTTAGTATTAATTTTTATTTCCACTCTGATTAGATGTTTAAGAATATCCAGGGTTTCATCAATGGGTATATTTGTGTAGAGATTACTGACGTCAAAAGATAACATTTTAAATTTCGCCGGTAGGTATATTTGATTTTTTAAAAAAACCATAACTAACACAACAAGGTGAAGATGGATTCAATGAATCTTAATATTTGTATTACTCTTTACGTTATGCTATCTAACCCGAGCATTCGATCTATCTGTTGTGTTTACAGTGAGAAACAATTTACACGTTCAATACAATATACATATACACAATATACACCACATTCTTTCATTATATTTTCGTTGTTGCTGTGGTAGTTTGACAAAAGTCTTATAGTGTTATTATTTGAAACTTCTATTGAAGTTCCATATTTACAAAAAGTATGTTGTGCTTTTAAACTAATATCCTTATTTTTTCTAATTAATAAAGTATATTTTGTTTTTGAACTTTAGAAAACTAATTTCTTTGCAAATTTTCAGTACATATCCTTATCTGTTAGTATTGTTAAGATCAAAATCGTGCAATGAATGACAGATCTTATTCAAACCGAGTCAAATGACCCTTCATTATAATGTTATGTTTTTATCTTTATAATCCTAAATATAAATATATATTTATGATGTAATTGATGCTGATATCGGATACTAGCAAAAATTTCATACCAAAAATATTTGTATATTGAAATTTAAATTAAAAATTGGTGAAAATCTGTACTTTTTTTACTGGTTTATTTTACAAAAATATGCCTTATATATTTTGACTATTAGTCATCTTCAAAGGCGCTATAAGATGATTACAATGTAAAAATATTATTATAATTAAAGACAAAAACTTTCTTGTTGTTCAATTAAGATAGTTGTTCAAAATTTTCCATCACAAATTATGTTATATTTAACCACAATGTAACGGTTTTTTACAACAATCACAGCATTTAATATGGATTAAAAATAAAATTAATATAAATTTAACATGTTAAAATCACGCTTTAAAATTTTTAAGGACATTACATTTGAAACTTAAAGTATAAAATGGATGAAATGCAATATCGTTTTGAAAATACGGTACTAGTAATGAAGAGCATCGTAGACTCATGTGCTAGATAGAGAGGGAAGATGAGCAAAGTTTAAAATTATAAATTTTGTAATTCAATTTAATATTTTAGAATTTAAAGTGGTTCAGAAAGTTAAAGTAATTTTGATAGTTAACATTTAAAATTGCAAAAAGATAATTACGGTGCTACTGTTTAAAAATAAAATCAAATTAAAAAATTCGAGTTTAATTTATTTAGGCACTAAAGGTATGTGTTAAGTTTTATAAATTTTTCTATTTCATATATTTCTAGGAGTTCTAATTTGTAACCTTTGTTCTGTTTATGTAAAAGTTTAACATTATTTTTTATATCAAAAGTATGATTATGTAAAGTGAGATGATTACCGAAATTAATTTTACAGATTTTTGTAAAATAAACGAGTAAAAAAAAGTTACAGATTTTCACCAATTCTTAATTTAAATTTCATTATATATTACTATACTGGTAAAATACTCCAATCAATAACGTACTTATTATAAAAAAAATATTTGGTTTGTTCGGCATATATTGTGTAAACATACACCTTTGTTTGGTTCGGAAAAGCTGTTCATCAATAGTTACATCTTCCCTGACTTGTAACCATTTTGGCTAACCTCGATGAATTTCCACCAAACTTCAGAGATTAAAGCAAATTTATCTGTTCGTAAATATTGACTTCGTTGACTTCTTTTATCAAATCTGATAAACCGTATAATTTCACAAAAATCGCTCCTGCTCATAGTTTTTGAAATAAAAGACGAGATCAGCACATTTTGTATCTATCGTACAGCAACCATAGATACAAAATGTGCAATGTGTGTTTGATAAGCGTCATGTGCATATAGAAGAGCAATATGCAAAAATAATGCATTTATTTTACTCGAGAGGATTCGTCTTTCGTACATTTTCTTATTTACTCCATTACACGATTGTTAATAATTAAAGAAAATGGAGTTCTTACTTTACCCTTCCTGATATTTCGTACTTGCGAACGCAGAGCACTTCTGCCAACAGTATTTAATTTTACGGACATTAATTAGTCTTTAATTGACAATATTTCAAGTATTTTGGAAGCATTTTAAATCTTCTGGAAGCATTTAAAGTCTTCTTGAAGCATTTTAAGTCTTTTAGAATCAGTGTCAAGTCTTTTAGAAATATCTCAAGCGTTGTGGAAGCATATTATGTCTTCAGGAAGCAATCTTCAGGAAGTCTTTTGGAAGCAGATCAAGTATTCTAGAAGCGATATCAAATCTTATGGAAGTATTTAAAGTCTTCTGGAAGCAATATTAAGACTTCTACATACAGTATCAAGTGGTGCAAGAGTAGTATAAAGTGTACTATAAGCAGTTCAAGTCTTGTGGAGCATTGCAGGTTTTCTAGAAGCATTAAACGTCTTCTGAAAACATTTCAAGCCTTCTAGAATCACTATCAAGTCTTCTACAAGCTTTTAAGGTTTCAACACTCAATACTGCCTATTGAGTGTTGTAGAAGCAATTCAAGTTTTTTAGAAGATATATAATGTCTTCTGGAAGCAGTATCAGATCTAGAAAATTTCAAGTGTCATTTTAAGTTTTCTGAAAGTAATATCAAATCTTCCGGAAGCAATATCAAGGCTTCTAAATGCAGTATCAAGTCGCCCAAAAATAGTATCAAGTGTTCTGGAAGCAGTGCAAGTCTTCTGAATTCTTCTAGAAGCATTTTAAGTTTTCTGAAAGCATTTCAAGTTTTGTAGAATCAGTATCAAGTCTTCTAGAAGCATCTAAGGTCTTCCTGAAGCAGTATCGAGTATTCTGGAAGCAATTCAAGTCTGTTGGAGGCATCACAAGTCTTCAAGATGCAATGTCAAGTCTTTTGGAAGCAGTTTAAAGCCCCCGAAAGCAATTTCAAGACTTGTTGAAGCAAATCAAGGGTTCAAGAAACGATATCAAGTATTATGGAAGTATTTTAAGTCTTCTGGAAGTAATATCAAGTATTTTGAAAGCTGAACAAAATAGTAAGGAGTAATTCTTGGATACATTAATCTATTTTTTAAAGAAAAGTCGTAAAGTCAAAATGTTTAAAATGAGTCATTTGAACCGTCATTGTAGGTTTATTGTTAATAGACCTTCAAAGAAGGTTACTAAAACACGTAGCTTTGATAATGATTTAAAAAATAAAACGGTAAATAATTTCAATCAAATTTTATTAATAAGCGTTTAAATATCTGCCCTATGTATTCTATTTATGCATGAAGCCGATTTACGAATTAAGATTGTACATTATCCACTATTTCAGTAGATATATTTCTAAAGTTTTCTTAGGATTTGATGTATCCCTAAAGGAAGAAGTCACAGGGAGTTAGATCAGGGGATATCGTTGGCCACGGTATATTTACTGAATATTTAAAAAGTTTTAAACGTCCCTGGAATAATGTGCAAATATCCTGTCGTGTAGAAATATCATTCTATCATTTCTAATCTCAATTTATCATCGAAGAAAAATGGATCATTTTACGGTTATGATATTTAACGACCATATGAGCATAATAATGCATATTATTTGGTTTAATTATTGCTTTTAAAAGTAGCTTCATCACTAAATAGAATTGATAATACAGAAAGGTTTTCGTTTATTTTATCAAAAAATTTCATACAGAAAATTACTCAGTTGGCAAAATCATCTTCATGGAGTTCTTGGTGTAAATTTAAGATATTATTAAGATAATATTTGACTCATATTTGTTGTTGGAGTGTTGGATATAGACGACTTTTTTCGATGACACTTCAGGTATCTACAAATTTACGTAATGCACTATGTAAATTTGAACCCGGGCATATGCCTACATGTATCTTTTACGATATATTCTTTGAGCGAGAAGTGTACATTGTTGTTGACAATCTACCAAAAGTCTATGTCTATCTATGTCTACAGATTTAGTTTTTGTGTAATTTAAGAAAAGAATTTAATAAAAGTTTATAAATTATCTACTACTGTTTTGAGTGTTCTCTAGGTATCGCACTTAGTAGTGATACTCAAAGTGAAAAATAATGCAAAATAGTTACTTTCCACTTCTGGGTGAAGGCCTCTTTAATATGCTTCCATGTGTTGCTCTATTGGGCCACCTTAAACCATTTGTTTCTCGTTATTCTCTTTATATCCTCAATCCATTATCAGTGAAGTAGTCCTTACTAATTTTGCTGTTTCTTGTGTTGTCTGTATTACCTTCAATCGGTTTACACCTTTTTTCGTCATCGTCATGGTTTCCAGTCTGTGTGTCGTCGCTGGTAGTATCTTAGACATGAATTATCTTGGAGTTGAGGTAGTTTAAAAAAATATATGCTGAGGCAGTTTTTTTTGTTTACATAGTTTGCCAATATTTCTTCACGTTCGTTTAAGGTTCTAAGACAGAAATATATGTTTTCTTATCATGGTGAGTTTGCTTCCGTATCTTTGTCAACAACAACGAAAGATGTTGCATCTCATCTTCATCTCCATATCTCATCACTGTCGTACTCTTTTTATTCAGCATTTGTTCACTTATGGTGAAGGGCTTTTTAATATATTTCAATGTTTTTCTCTCGCTGGTCGCCTTAACATGGTTTCTCATCTGCTACTCATAATTCTCTTTATGTCGTTTATCCAACTTCTTGGAGGTCTGTTTCTATTGGAGTTTGTTATTCCTAGCGGCGAGCATGTTACTTCTAACGCAAGCATCATCTACATATAAAATCTTACTACTAATTTTGTTGGTGTAAGGATTAATATAACTTATGACGTAATTCTTTTAATGTTATCTAAGAATATGTTCATCACCAAGCTAGACGAAGACATTCCCATGGCTAAAATTAATCCAAGAATATATTCAACCAGAACATTTGGGTAACGGTTCTTTACTCAATCAATTTAACACTAAATCTACCGACAATTCTTATCTAGCACTCTCGGTCAAATTGATCGGTAATTAAAAAAGGTATTGATCTTATTTCTTACTACTCTCAATGAAATGTTTAACAATATCATAGCAAACAAAATTGATGCAGCAATTTAGTTTTATACGCATGTTTCAGTGTTGAACATCAAACTATGGCTCCTTAAGCTACCATGGGTCTTATCCCAGAATTGTAGATCCATATTGTAATCCCAGTATTCCTATTTCCAGTCAGTCCTTTGTTCTGGATAACATCAAGATATTTCATCTCTGAAGGAAAGATTAATAAATTATTGCAGAAATGTCCCAGTTTCTTTTGTTTAGTGAAGACAATAATCTCAGTCTCTTTAGAACTTGAATTACTTATGGAATAAGAAAATTTGAAATCAATACTGTTAAAAATTTCATTAGACCTTGAATCGTGAATTCTTAAACATGGTGATAGATAAGAAGATATTATTTCTTACTTATTAAGTTAACCTATAAACTTGATGTATAAATGTTTATTATTTAGTTTATTTATGGATTGCTTTATTATTAAAGTTTAGGATCTTCTATGTAACATATCGTTGGTGCACCTTTGCGGCTCCCGTGTGTTATAATAATCGGCGAACGATGAGGCTATAGCCGGATCCGGCGAACCGTATAATGGAGATTATATTGGATGTTGTTCTACGTAACCACCGAGCAAAGCAGCCGAGTCTGCTGCGGGAAACGCAGACGGAAGGGCACAAAGCCGTAAACACGTAAGGCGGCCAGAACAGCCTTAGTTTATGGGTTCCGTCTCGAACTACAGAACCGTCGCTGTGGGGAAATTGAAAACCCCGAGCGAGCTCTGCGCTTCTAAACGCTACGAAATATTAATGGCAAACCGAAACCAGAATGGTTTAAACCATCCTAGTATTCCCCTAATCACCATACAAATACTACCCCGATGTATATTAAAATATCATTAAAAAGATAATTTTAAATTATTACGACAATATCAGGGTGGAAATCGAAAAGTGATTACCTTTCAAATTACAAAATGAAACTTCAAGCACGGAAACCCCTAGTTAAGATTATTATTTATGACTGGAACTAATAAAATAGTTTTAATTTAAAATTGATATATTTTGGCGAATGCGCCGGTACAAAAATGTAAAATAGCAAACGTTTTATAAGCAACAATGTAAAACAACGAGGTAAAAATCCCAATATCCCAGTGCAGAGGATGAACTGAAACACATGGCGCACCGAGTTGTTTATGGTCCGTATTTACGAGGGGGAAAGGGAGAGGAGGTAAAATTGAAAGCCCGATACACAGGGCGCCCGCCTTAAGTTATGAGGAGATATTAACGTAGTCTGCGGGAACAATAGGTTTTAAGTGGCGGATTGCGGCTGCGTTGGCTTTTTGCCGACACCCTACCGGCGGCGAAAGCTTAATTGTCGAGCTGAAGGCGACTAAAACGCGCCATAATCGCTCCAAGCGACACCGGCGTGTGAGAGTTGGTGGCAAAGATGTGGGGGAAAGGGGCAGAATCGCCCACGGTTGTTTTTCACCGTTGAAATATTACAATGGGACCTGACAGCAACGTAATTACGAAAGTTACGTCTCATGTATTGTGATAATTGTTCGGTAATTGGGGTCAAGTGCAAAACATCGAGTTATAATTTTAATTCTATGAGTTTCATAAATTTGCTATTCCTCAACATCTACATTAAAATTAGAACTAACTCTAGAACTATTACTGCTATTATTACTATTACTAACTATGACTGATACTAGGTTTAATACTAGATTTAAAACGAGAAGCTTTCAGGTTTTGCAGTGCGTCTGTAATGGTAAAGGTGTAATTTGACATTTAGTTTTAAGACATTTTAGTTTTGTATTTTTGAAAAATATTAAATACGCGTAGTTCACTGAGGAGTCGGAAACAGCATATTGAATTGCAATATGCTGACGGCACAAGTCAGTGAACTACTCGTGTCCTTTCGATTTATAATAAAATACAAAAACAGTCTATCGCAGACTATAACTAAGAACACTTGTTCATATAATGATGAATAAAATGGTTTAAGGTTAAATAAAGTCGTTTCAATATTAAATAGAAAACCAACGAAATCACAAATTATTACAAGTCATTTGAAAAAGTAACTGACGTTTGGGATCTCATGTTGCAATATTCTTCAGAAATTTCACTTTGAACAAGATTTTCAAGAAGGAAGATGGCAGGGTCGCCATCCCTGCCAGTTAATAGAAGTTGTGCCAAAAGTCACCGCAAGTTATCACAAAATGTATTACGCAAATGAAATTTCACGAGAACAATCACAAGAAGCATTTTAAAATTTATTTGAAGAATCGTTGTTTGTTAGTTTTGATTGGTTTCATATTGGTACTGTTAATTTTGGCGCGTGCTATAGAAAAGTTGTGTGACAAGTCAAATTAAATTATCGTCGCCCAATCTGGTAACAGCGGAGGTGTCACATCAACCGCGGATTTAAACAAGAAGTACGACCTGCTGGAAGTTACGGCTCTCATAGGTGGATGTTTTTTACTCATCATAGTATTTCGATGCATCTACCAACGTGGTAAGCGTTCATTAGCGTCCACAATTCGTCGCGAAATCGGGCAAAGTGGTAACGAACTTAATCAAATCGAATCAAATGTTTAAAATTTAGTATACGAGTAATGTCTAAAACATTAGAAAGTCTAAATGAAATATTAGAAACTCTAATAAATTTTAAAGAAAAATTGATTAAAGATAATGCAAGTAGGCGTAGTAATTTTGAATTAGTAATAAATAAAATTAGACAATTAGATGCAATCGAGGAAGAATACAAACTGCTATTACCCGCAATTTATAATATAGAAAATAAAGACGGTAATTTAGATAATATTATTGATAATATAAAAATAACATTAGATCAAAGTAGGGAAATTTTATTAAGTAGGAAAAGTAAAATAGAGGTTAGTAAAAGTAGTTTCAGTAATAATAGTAGTAATAATACTTTAATTACCGAAATGTCGGAAAAGTTTGACCTAAACACGGCTTCCTCTTTGATTCCTGTAATGGATGACAATGAGGATGCTACTAAGCAATTAATGCGGGACAACAAATGCTCGTTAAATACGTTTTGAAAACACGTCTCAGACAAAACGCAAAAATAAGATTAAGCGATTCTTATAATTCGATAGCAAAACTCACACAAGACATCCGAAAAGATCTAATAAGTACGCAATCTGCAGCCGTTTTGTCAGTAAAATTACATCAAGCGCGGCAAAATTCAAAAACTTTGAACGAGTTCGAGAAGGATATCGGATCTATGATGACTAATTTAACCATATCTCAGGCGAACGGTGATAAAAACGCAATGATAGTTCTATCTCCTATTAATGAAAAACTTGCTATTAATGCTTTCTGTAACGGTATTAGAAGTACCGACCTTCGTACAATTGTTAAATCTCGCGATTGTTCGACGCTTAAACAAGCTATTAACATTGCTAAAGACGAAGAAAAGAATCGAAATACAAGTACAGGCGAAATTTTTCATCTTAAATAT
Organism: Onthophagus sagittarius; assembly: GCA_036711965.1. Lineage (NCBI taxonomy): Eukaryota > Metazoa > Arthropoda > Insecta > Coleoptera > Scarabaeidae > Onthophagus > Onthophagus sagittarius. Next base: position 19,459,052 of record JASERS010000005.1, on the reverse strand, counting down.
AATTTTCGTGGAAATATTAGAGGTCAAGGTGGTCAACGCGGATCTAGGATTCATAATAGCAATAACAATAACCAGCAAAACTATAGGTCATTCCGAGGTAGAAACTTTACTCGAGGAAATCAGCGCTTCACGCGAGGATATAGTTACTCAAATTTCAGTAACGCAAATCGTCGCGGTAATTCTCGTGGCAATGTACAGGTGGAAATACGAATCCCCGATTTTTTTATATGAATCAACAAACTCCAGCCGAAGACAATTTTTTTCGTGATGAACGAACAGACAACGCAAATTCTGCGAATTAATGGAATAAATTTCATTGATGTAAAGTACAAAAATCAAATGTTGAAATTTTTAGTCGATTCAGGAGCCAGTATCAGTGCAATTTTATCAAATTTGATTCCGAATCAAATTGACAATACGCAAAAAGTAAAAATTCAAGGTGTTACGGGAGCAACATTTTCTGAAGGTTTAATCAATCTTCAACTTAATTTTAGTAACAACTTTATTCATCACCCTTTCCATGTCGTTTCAAATTTAAATACCGAACTAGATGATATACTCGGAGAAGATCTTTCAACAATTTATCTTCCATTACAGTCGAACCATACACGTTATACCTGTATCCCGTCAAGATGCGAAATTGTAAAATTCTTCCAAATCGATACGGACGATGATTGTGTTGTATTACCACACGAAGTATGCGAAGGTATATTCGTAGCAAGTACCATCGTAAGACCCCATCAAAAGCAAATTCCTGTTAAAATATTAAATACATTGGATCAAGATGTAAAAATTAGAAACTTTACACCATTTGTCGAAACTCTATCTAACTTTAACTGTTATCAATTTGATGATCAAGAAATTTCGATTAATCGTATAAATACAGTTTTGAATTTAATTTATGTGAAAGATCTAAATAAGGAAGAAGAAACAGCATCATAAAATTCAAACAAATCAAACAGTTCATAAAATATGTGCAAAATTTGCTGACATATTCCATCTGGAAGGTGATTCTCTTAGCGTTACTAATATTTCAAAACAAAAGATTCATTTACGGAAAGATGCTACACCTGTTTACGTAAAGCCTTACCGCTTGCCTCACTCGCAAAAAGACGAAATTCATAAACAAGTTGATAATATGTTAAATGACGGAATTATAGAACCTTCCACGTCAGAATGGTCATCCCCAATACTAATCGTACCGAAAAAAGTCGACCAACAAGGTAACAAAAAATGGAGAGTGGTTATCGACTATCGTTTATTAAATAAGCGACTCGAGGATGATAAGTTCCCTCTACCCAACATAAATGACATTCTTGATTCTTTGTCAGGCGCGATCTATTTCTCACACTTAGACCTAACACAGGGATTTTATCAGGTACAATTGGATAAGGACAGTAGACCTTGTACAGCGTTTTCAACGGACAGAGGTCATTACCAAATGAAATGACTTCCCATGGGATTGAAAATTAGCCCCAGTTCTTTTTCTCGAATTATTACTTTGGCAATGTCGGGTCTCAATTATCAAAAATGTTTCGTATATTTAGATGATCTTGTCGTTTTCGGACATAACTAAGAAAACCATAATCAATATTGTTGTATTTGGGACACACTGTTTCGTCACAAGGTATTTTACCTGATCGGACGAAAACCAATTGCATTAAGAATTACCCAACCCCTACAACTTCGGACGAAACTAAAAGATTTGTGGCGTTTGCAAATTACTATAGAAGATTCATTCCAAATTTTGCAGATATTGCTTCACCCTTGAACAGGTTAACAAGAATATCAGTTAATTTTGAATGGGACGACAAATGCGAGAAAGCATTCCGTAAATTAAAAATTCTTCTTAGCAATCCCCCAATCTTGGCGTATCCAAATTTTTCAAAAGATGAAACATTTAGTCTAACTACAAATACTTCTGGCGAAGCAATTGGAGCAGTTTTGTCGAACGGCCGAGACAAACCTGTAGCCTATGCTAGCAGAGCATTAAATAAAGCCGAACGTAATTATTGTACAATCGAGAAAGAATTGTTAGCTATAGTATGGGCTGTAAAGCATTTTAGACCGTATTTGTTCGGAAAGAAATTTGTTGAAAAGTTCTGAAAATGTTGTAGCTGACACACTTTCTAGGGTAAAAATTGAATCCGATACTTTAAAACAAATTAACAATGAGGTATTGCTTATTACTCGTGCACAAGCTAAAAAATCACAATCGTCGAATAAAGGGGTAAACGACGATCGGACTGATCACCCGGGACTCGTTGAACTTTTGCGGTGCCCTCAAAATTCGACGGAAATAAAATTATCTAAACTTACAATGTAGAAAGCCGAATAACACTTATTTCAATAAAAATTCAAAAATTATATACATACGACGGATGTATATAATTTTTAAACCTCGATCAACATACGCTCTAGAAGCATTTTTGAGAGATCTGCAACAGTTATGTTATAACAATAATATTGCGCAATTAAGTATTATGAAAGAAAATAAAAATAACGGAATTAATGAGCTCATTAACCAATTAGGGAAAATCATAAATAAAATTAAACATTACAATTTGAAAACAAATATAATTACCAATTCGGAACACGTCGACGATAAAGAAAAACAACAAATCATCATTAATGATTTTAACATGTTGCCTACCGGAGGACACGCAGGCATTGAGAGGATATATAAACATATTAAACGTTATTACTTCTGGTAAGGACTTAGAAAAGATGTTGAATATTTTATAAATAAGTGTGACGATTGTCAAAGATATAAGCATTCGCTACCTAAAAAACAACCGATTATTGTCACATCAACAATACGCTCTAGAAGCATTTTTGAGAGATCTGCAACAGTTATGTTGTAACAATAATATTGCGCAATTAAGTATTATGAAAGAAAATAAAAATAACGGAATTAATGAGCTCATTAACCAATTAGGGAAAATCATAAATAAAATTAAACATTACGATTTGAAAACAAATATAATTACCAATTCGGAACACGTCGACGATAAAGAAAAACAACAAATCATCATTAATGATTTTAACATGTTGCCTACCGGAGGACACGCAGGCATTGAGAGGATATATAAACATATTAAACGTTATTACTTCTGGTAAGGACTTAGAAAAGATGTTGAATATTTTATAAATAAGTGTGACGATTGTCAAAGATATAAGCATTCGCTACCTAAAAAACAACCGATTATTGTCACATCAACAGCTTCGTCATCATTTCAAAAAGTATTTCTCGACTTAGTAGGTCCTTTTGATCAAGATGTACCTATTGCAAACAAAGAGTCATCGACTGTTGCACAAGCGTTTGTAAACAATTTTATATTAAGATACGGGATACCGGAAATAATTGTTATGGATCAAGGTACCGAATTTCTTTCAAGTATTTTCAAAGCCTCATGCAAAATTCTAAAAATAAAACAACTCCAATCAACGGCTTATCATCATGAGACGTTGGAAGAACTAGAAAATTCATATAAAAGCCTGGGTTCATTTTTACGGATTTATTCCCACAAGTATTCGAACGCATGGAGCTCTTGGGTACCATATTGGTGTTTCGAGTATAATAATACCGTGCATACCGAAACGAAGTTTACGTCTTATGAGCTTCTTTTCGGAAAACGATGTAAGTTGCCGTCTAATATAAAAAATAATATAGAACCAATCTACAATTTTGACAATTATCCCCACGAATTAAAATATAGATTGCAAACGACTTGCAAAGTGGCAAGAGATAATTTAATGGCATCTAAATTGCAGCGTCAAACAAATGTAAATATTAACCGTAATATAAGTAGATATAAACTAGGTGATAAAGTGCTTTTGAAAAATAAGTGCGCGACTACACTAGAATCCTTATACAATGGACCATATGAATTGTTAGAAGAACATACTCCAAACGTGCTCATAAAAATAAAAAACAAAGAAGTGTTAGTTCATAAGACCCGCATAAAAGGGTATCAAATGTCATAACATTAGATAAATTGTAAAAAAATAAATAAATAAATAAAAAAGAAGGGAGGTGTAATGGTAAAGGTGTAATTTGACATTTAGTTTTAAGACATTTTAGTTTTGTATTTTTGAAAAATATTAAATACGCGTAGTTCACTGAGGAGTCGGAAACAGCATATTGAATTGCAATATGCTGACAGCACAAGTCAGTGAACTACTCGTTTAATTTCGATTTAGAATAAAATACAAAAACAGTCTATCGCAGACTATAACTAAGAACACTTGTTCATATAATGATGAATAAAATGATTTAAGGTTAAATAAAGTCGTTTGAATGTTAAATAGAAAACCAACGAAATCACAAATTATTACACGTCATTTGAAAAGTAACTGACGTTTGGGATCTCATGTTGCAATATTCTTCAGAAATTTCACCTTGAACAACATTTTCAAGAAAAGCTTCAACATAATATCCGAAGCTGGCATTCGAAAATTAAATTTTAAAAAGTTTATTTTTATTTTTAACACTAATTCTACAAAATTTAAGTGTAAGTTTAATTTTTATAGAAAATAAAATGAATATTAATAATTGAAATTTAATTTGTTCTTTTCTTAAATCTAATTATAATTAGAAGAATATGAACGTTTAGAAACATAATTTTTTCAACGTCATTTTTTCGAGAACAGCAAACTCGAATGAAATATTTTTAGAATTTAACGTAGAATCTTTAAATGCAAGAAAATAGGAGTTCTTATATAACAATGTCAAATTAGAACACGTAACATAGCAAAACAAACGACCAGATATTGCTTGTGGAAGAGGATACCAAGCTTTTTTTCACAATATTCCCCAAAATTACATCGTATTGATTCCAAACTTTATGTACATTTGTATATTATGTAAAATGTTTATTACCTGTTTATTTTCCTAAGTTTCCTTTGAGTGTTCCTCCTTTTGATGAGTTAAATTTCTTCTTGCCGTATTTTTTCTTTATTGTAAACCCTACAATTAGGAATACAATTAAACAATATAATATAATGGTTCATATCGTGATTGATCTTTCGTGTAGGTATAGTACTTTAATTCTTTTCATACCTTTAAATAGTTTTTAGAACACTTAACGTTTTATCGAATATGTGTATGAAAATTTGTGCAGATTTTTTGATTTGTGCAAATGATCGGCAGCAGTTGCAATTTCTATTCGTTAAGTCCTTGTTGATTGCGTTTGCGCAGTTTTAATGCAGCTTGTAGCTGGCAGTTGGATGAATCGTTCAGTTCGTTCATCAAAGATAATACTATATACGTATATGTTTACTTAAAAAAAAAAACATGTTACAAGAGAAAACGTAATCCACATCATGATTAACTAGAAGAGTTTATTCAGTGCTACAAAAATAAAATTGAAGAAGAAAGAATTATGTGATGGCTAGGGGGACGGTGCCTGTAGTGATGAAGCATCCCGGCAATATGACGGACCTACCACCGTACTTCAATGTGGGAAGAGGTATTTGGGATTGAAATAAATGTTGAGAATTGAGGCATCTACGATGTCCCTACATTTACCAACAGTAGAAACATATTCTCCTCATTCTACAGGATCTACTATTACTATTACCGGATCCATTTGAGGTACACCTTTTGCTCATTCTACGTGTGCCTTTCGGTTCTTAGCTGAAACGAGTGTTTTCTTCTAAAACTATTATATATCTTTTTCTTCCTTAAATAATTATCCCAATTTTTTGAGGTGTTCAGTTCAAACGACAGTCGTTACATTATAAGTTACGTGATTTTATTTTCCCTTTGCACAAAATAAGCCTAAGACCGCAAGTTCTTAATGGTTGCAGGTGTTGCTGTTAGTAAAAGACCAGATACTACAACGATTGTATATTACTAGTAGAAGACTAAGTACTATTCGTGCAAGTCTATATATTGCTGGAAGAAAACTAACAACTGCTTGCAAAAATCTTGTTAAAGATGGCATATGCGAGACGAGACACCGCATCCCGAAGTAATGCCAATATCCTAAGGCGAATTTCAGTTCATCTAATTAATTTATATGAGAATATGACTTTCTACTTAGAAGCCAGTCCTTACATTATACACTACGCTTCATCGTCTTCCATCGGAGATGACATATTCTCGACCAAGTGTCTGGGGAGAACTGACAATTGACGCAAATACCGTAGATGTGTGAATGCTCTAGGGACTTAAATAAATAAAACTATGTAAACGGACTGTACAGGTTAATTGCAACGATAAATCGTAACGTGTGAAGTCGGAATTAAACTTGGACATCTTTGAGTTCATATATATTTCTCCCTTCCAAGATAGTTTTTGTTCAGATATATGAGATATTTTGAAATTTATTGGGATTATTATTTTGAGTCAGGATCGATTTGCTTTCAGGGTGGCAGCACCAATTTATAAGAAACTTAACGGTCTAATTTTGATAGTGTAGATACCATTTAATATTTTGAATTTTTTTATTTTCCTACAGATCTTTATCTTTTGAGATGTGGATGTTATAATAAACCATCGATCGTGTTCAATTCTTGTAATTCTTCAGGTTGTTACTTCGTCCATTCTTGCCTCATTATTTTCGTATTGCCCCATAATAAAAATCAGTCTCACTTCACATGGAGTTTCTTCAAGGCTGATTTGACTAGGCTCGTGACATATAATTTCTGATGGTAATACTTCTTTGAAGTGTGTATATTCTTGGAAGAGGACAATTAATATAAGGAGTAGGGTAATTTTTCAAGGATGAGAACATAAAATATTTTTAAATTTTTCATAAATGCTTTAACTGTGACTATTTTCTCTAAGATTAACCGTTTCAGTTTTACAGAAAATAAAACGAATGTTAGTAATTGAAATTTGCTTATTCGTCATTTATTCCCTGGAGAGCATCTATAACTCGCGTGATTATGTCCCATAATCCTGATGTGTCCTTTTTGCCACTTTATCGTGAAGTAGTTTGCCTCCTCGAGCGATTACCAATACTTCACCAACTTCTACCACCCGGTAGCATAGCCATTTTGCTGTCAATGCAGATTACATGTGATCAACTGCTGCTATGTTTATAGCAATTATTTTGGTTTATTAATAAACAAACCTTATTCAGAAATTGGTTCTAAGTGAAGTTTCTGAAGAAAATTGCAACATATCCGAAACCTCAAACGGTATTAGCCATAAACAGTACGAGTTTTAGACCTAATATTAGTTATAGTAACATTTCTAGTGTTAATTCTCGTACTTATTTTAATAATTATTCTTCTATAAATTAATAGAAATTACCACCTGATTATTAAAGCCTTAACCGAACTAACCCAGATAACAAAATCGTATACAATTAAACACGCAAAGCTATCTGCATATTTTAAAATTGCTATCCACGAGAATATCGATCGGGTTCGGTGCGTTGTCGACAGAATGAGGTCGCCGATTATACCCTATTCTGCGACAAAACGAGTAATTCTTACGTTTGGTTTAACAAATCCGAACACCTGCTTTGATACCTACCATATCCAATTTCCGCCATAATTATCATCCACTCCCCGATTATTTAGGTAACCAATACTTTCAACAATAAGGGGATCCGCGGTTCGCAGCACGGTATCCGTCAATATTTTTCGAATTCGGCAAACAAAACGCCGCCACCTGACAACGTTCCCGCCCGCCCGGTCGGTTAATTAATAAATAAGGACCCCGACTGCTGTGAATAATGTTATGAAAGAGGAATTCCCCCGGATTCCCCCGAAGTTTCTCTTGCGTATAAGGGGGAATTGCTCTGCAAATAACGGCAAAACAAACGACCACCATTCGGTCTGTAGGAAGGGGAATCGGTCCGAACCTCGAAAAGGGGGACAGGATCTCTGTGTGGTGTATCAATTTCCATAATTGAATCTCGAGAGATGAATCCTCTACCGTCAAAACTTTTAAACAGAGTTAATCTTGCTTTACAGCAGCGACAAACGTATTCACCAAAGATATCTAATAAAATTAATTAAGTTAAAGTTCAACATTATGACGCATTTTAGAAAGATCTTTTCATTGAAACGCAATAGATATCGCTATTTTATATATAACCTTGACATAACTTTCTAAATTTAGCCTTAAAAAAGAATCAAATTAAATTACTGAATTTATTGGTTAATTTTGACCATTAATTGCTGATCGGCATATCAAAAAGAAGAGTCATCAGTTCATCATTGAAAGTATTAAGAAATCTTAACCAAACTCTTCAAATTTGATCATTCTTATTATATGTGTAACCTAGATGGATTTATTTTGAATGATTCAACATTCAAAGATTTAGTACTGTTTAGAAATAATGCTGGTTTAAATCGATCGATATAAATAGATTCTTTTTAATTACCTTTTAAAATGGTGGACGTTTTGAAATATTTTTGACCACTTTAAAAGGTCCCCCATACCCAGGAGATAAAATTGAGTTTATAACATGTGTTTTTTTGTTTCGATTTAATTTGATAGGTAAGACTTGAGTATACATGTTTTTATCACATTTCCTTGTCTTAAGTAGGCCTTTTCAGCCATAAAATATATTATTTGATTTTCATCTATTTTTTATATTCAAGTCTTCTCCTTAAAGGATTTCTTAGTTGTCACGAACTTTCATAATAATGTCATATGAAAATTATGAAAAATGAGGCATGATTGTTTGTTTTCTATAACATGTGAATAACGTCTCTTTTTTGCCTCTAGGCTGCAATAAAATTATATCGGGAGCGATATCCAGAGAGGTGGCAACCTTTTAATGATATTTTTAAAAGATTGCAGACTAGCTCAGCCCAACCTACGTTGGATGAGTTGGTAACCAACCTAACTTTCATTTATCTAACTATCGTCTTTTCTATTTACTTATTTATGTACGTATAGAAAGCAGGGTACCGTGCCTCAATAGCAACAATAACAAATACGCACGTTCGTCAATTAATAAATTATTGAAAATAATTAGCTTTACATGCCACTATTATGAAACGTTTAAACGTGCAGAATGAGTTGCAAAAGATATCAACCCTAACGTGACGATGTAAATTGTCACACGTACATCCCATTCTCAAAATGGGGAAATTCTGCAAGGCATTCGTACGAGGAGTAGGCATATAAAATAAATAATCAAGGCGTAGCCGTCTGGGTGGTATACAAAAGTTAACAATCTCAAAAAGAATAGGAGAGTCTTCGTTAATGGTTCCGTGAAATGTTAAAAGCCACAAAACAGCTTTTTCATAGCATAAATATTTATAAAATTTAGCAACAACTATATCACTGTGGTCATCAATTGTTAGTCTCACATCAAACGTAACCCCCAAATCCTTGACCTGAGTAACCCTAGATATGATGCTATCATCCAGGATGTACTCGTATGCAATCATATTTGCTTTCCTTGTAAAAGAAATAACACCACATTTTGCAGGGTTAAGTGCTAAGGAATTTGAGCTGAAAAGTGGATCACTGTCGCGTTGTAGCCTCGAGCTATCCAAAGGTGAAGACATTCCAGTAAAAATTTTTAAATCATGAGCGTCCAACCTTGTTTAATAATCGAAAAAATATTACCATAAATATTAAATAGAAGAGGTTCTAAGTAAGGTAACACTCATGCTGTTCGATAAGTGATCATAAACATTCACCTTGATAGTCTTTTCCTGTGTATAGGAGGCAAACTAACGTACAAGGTATTCGTCAAAATCAAATATAAGCACGGTCTATAATTAGATACCCCTCCACGATCGTCGGATTTGAAGATAGGGACTACATGTGCCTCCTCGCTAACACGCCGAAAATTACAGATCATGTAAGTCTCTTCCTTTAACTGTATTATATAATCTAGACCGAGGAAGAGACTTACAACAGCACTTGACTATGATGACAGGAATACCGTCCCCTCCCGGCCCTTCTGATGCATCAATTCCCATCAAAGCCACCGCAACTTCCGAACGCTCTCTTAACCACCGAATAATAACGTAATCTTAACCATAATGAAGATGATCGCTAAACACATCTCCAGTCTGAGCAGGGGAAAGGCAGAGTGAAAATAGGAAGCAAATAGAGAATAAACAGACTGAACATCAGTAGCAATAACACCGTTATGAGTGACAGTGGCTAGAATTTCATATCACCTTTTTCGGTGCTTAACTAAAGATCAACAATATTTTGGGTTCGAAGCAATCTTTGTCTCAACCCTTCGTATTTAGTTTTTGTAAAATTACTTATTGATCATGATTACAAATCATGATCAATAAGAAATTTTACTCGACCTCTCAGAAGAGGAAGGTGAGATATTCATTGCGGTCGCTAAAGCGCTTCCATTATCATCGTAGTCTTTAAATTATTTTAATTATTAGCTCAACTCAACTTCTAGCCTCTTCTATTCGTGTAGATTCAATATTCTCTTGATTATGAAGGATTGGATTGGTTACCAACCCAATTTTTAGTCTTTTCTATCATCCTGGTCTCAAAATTTTGCTAGATTCACCGAACCCAACTTTTATCCTCCTAGTCTCAAGATTCTCTTAGTTAGATTAGTCCAACCCAACTTCTATCCTCTTCTATTTTCCTAGATTCAAGATTCTCTTGGTTGGGTTGGGTGGGTTACCAACCAAACATTCAGGCTCTTCTATTCTTCTTGTCTCCAGATTCTCTTCCTTAGATTAGCCCATCAAAACTTCCAGCCCCTTCTACCCTCCTAGTCTCCAGATTCTTTTAGATTAGCCCAATCAAGCTTCTATCCTCTTCAGTCTCTGTTCTATCAACTATTCGGTCTCTTCTATTCTCCTAGTCTCAAGATTCTCTTCCTTAGATTAGCCCATCCCAACTTCCAGCCTCTTCTACCCTCCTAGTCTCAAGATTCTCTTACATTAGCCCAATCTAACCTCTAGCCTTTTCTACCTTTCTAGATTTAAGATTCTCTTAGTTAGGTTAGGTTGGGTTGGTTACCAACTTCGAGCCTCTTCTATCCTCTTAAATTCAAAATTCTCTTAATTAGATTAGATTGGGTTGGTTATCAACCCAACTTCCAGCCGCGTGTATCCTCCTAGATTCAAGAATGTCTTAGTTAGGTTAGGTTGGGTTGGTTACCAACTTCGTGACTCTTCTATCCTCTTAGATTCAAGATTCTCATAATTAGATTGGGTTGGGTTGGTTGCTATTCAAACACTCAGTAGTCTTTCAGTAGTCTCTTCTATTCTCTAAGTCTCAAGATTCTCTTAGTTAGATAGCTCATCCCAACGTCAAGCCACCTCTACGGTCCTAGTCTCAAAACACTATTTCTTTGATTAACCCAATCCAACTTTTATATTCTTCTATCATTCTAGATTTATGATTCTCTTAGTTAGGTTGGGTTGAGTTGGTTACCAAAATTCAGCCTCTTCTACTATCCGTCTCAAGATTCTCTCAGTTAGGTTGGATTGTATTAGTCACTAATCCAACTTTCGGTTTATGCTTTCAGCCTTTGCTATGTTTGTTCGGTTAATCGTGGTGGTGTATATTTTTATTTGGTTAGCATAGATTGTAAATAAATTTCCTTTCAAATAATGCTAAAAATGTTTTATTGAAGAACAAATCGTTAATAACTCTGAAAAGTAGAATACAGTGTCGAGACATCATGTATAAATAAAATATAAAAAAATTAAATACAAAAAAAGATACCACGATATTCTTTGGTTCAAAAGATTAAGATTGGTTTAAAAAAGTACAATACCATTAATTTTTCCTCCGATTCGTATTGAAGATGAAAAATTTTTTTTTCTGATCTGAAACATTTCCCCAAAATAAATTCTTTAAACATTGTTTATAATTCATATTAAAACCAAAATGGACACAAAACAGTAACGAGGGTGAATATTATACTATCATATCATATCCATTTGTAGGTCCATTTTAGCTGCGTGTTAAATTACAATTTAGAGGTAAATGGTTTCGTGTATAATAGCGCGGTTTTAAACGAACGGTCGCTTTTATTCGAAAAAAATGCTATTAAACCCTGGTAATGGTATAATATTTCGTAATTAATCAGATCACTGAGATTTCGGTTTTTTTGTGCGAATTTATCGCGATCTACGATCCAATTTCGCTCTTGTAACAATTTAATAAACAACACTTTGCTTTTATTATTCACCTTTCTTGTTATTTTTTTTAATAAAATTTTCCCTCTAAAGTGGGACATGCGACTCGTTTTCACACGAACTGTCAGAATAAGAATGAAAAAGTCACGGGTGCATGACAAAAGGGAGCAGGAAAGCAAAAAGACAGCACTATAAAACAATGAAATGTTTTGTCCGAAGCTACATCCGAACTGGTTAATTGGTCTAGACTCGTGGCAATTACCGGGATTAAATTAGTGCCATCTACTTCCGGTACTCCATAGCGTGATTCATTTGTCTTTTTATCTGTTTTCATTCCGTTTCCCTTCGTTGTAATTTCCGCGACTGCGATAATTTTTTTGTGTCCTCTCTCTGCAAAGCGAATGGATCCGAAATGAAAAGGTACCGATTCGACGAAGTGCAAAGACTAAATTGCCTGTTACTTTGTTCGGAAACATTCGTGACGTACTTTTGGAGATTTCAGATAAATCTAATGATTCAAGAAAAAAAGGAAGAATAAATGTAGAATTAATCATCATTGCAATTTGATTTGATTTGATTCAAAATTCCGCAAACGTCTAAGATGAAAAGGAGTAAGATGGAATATTCAAATAAACGATCACCTCCACTTGTGATACTTCTTTCCCCTCTTCAAAACTTTTCAACTTCTTTTACGATCCTTCTGCGAACGACATCCACCTGCAAATCCGGTAGTAGTTTCTCATGCTCACACGTGTTTGGGGGCTCCCCCTTAACTTTCATCGCTTTTACTGTAACCTGGTTTTTCTCGCTCGTTTTCAGGACCTGCTACTGGAGTCGAACCAAATAGCCTACATTTCGGACAGGGCCTTTGCCGGATTAACCATGCTGAAGTACTTGAATCTCGCAGACAATCACCTGAACACGCTGTCGCCGAGTTTGCTTGAGGGTCTTCTGGCATTGTCGCAACTTGATCTGCGTGGGAACAACTTGGAATCGCTGACATCAGAGAACGTGCACCCGTTCGTTCATAATCTTTACAATTTAACCAGCAATCTCTATTTAGAAAGTAAGTATCTTTTTATTTTTGATAAAGTTAATGTTTTAATTAATTAAGGTACAAATTTAATTATAAAAGGAAGCGGGTTTCTTTTTCTTCGTTTCGTTTTGTTTTAATTTAGCTCCGTAGCAACTTGAACGACCGCAACGTGTTCCGATTACAATAGTAATCGAGACTCGTAAGTAGAAGTAATAAAACTCCTGGCGTTTCATGAAGTTCTCATCCGCGGTTTCGGTTGAATTCGAGCGACAGAAGGCGGTAGAAAGTAAGTACTGGACCCTTTGGATGCTTGTTTCTTAACTTTCGTTAACTTTCGTTCTTCGGAAGTTCGCGTTTTATTATGTGACCGGGAAAACTCTTTTTTTTATCGCCCATCGCGCAGAGATTCGGTAGGGTTCCTTCTTTACGTTCGTAACGGAGGAGGCCGTAAATGTACCTAATTTATTTTCTTGTACAAAAGAGAAAGAAAGTCGATGGTTTTTACTGCATGTTTTATTGAGGTGCGCCGCAATTTCTTACTTTTTTTTCGTTTGGGCAAAGTTCTTGGGCGGTTAGAACTAGCTATTAAGAGGATGGTCTCGGGAGTAATTTTTACATCAAATGTAGGATTGGTTTTATACGGGATGTTTTCGTATTCTTTAATTTTCATAAATTCGAATGTGGCGTGGAAATTCCCTCCGGTGAGGAAGGTCCTACATTTCAGCTTTGAACGAAATCGATTAAATTGCGGTCTAAGACCGCAACCAGACAAGCGAACGGACTTCTCTCGATTTGAAGGGACTGTCTTTATGGCATGTGGGACTTCCTGAACGTGAAAGTTCAGCGAAATTTCATGTTCTAATATTTTATGATCAAAAGCGTCATCTCATTCCTTCTTCTTCCTCTATACAGAGCAGAATCAAATACACTACTTGCTAAAGAGATGATGTCAAAAGATTGTCCGAATTTGATCCTAGCATTTATTAGCCTTTATTTTCTGTGATATTCAGAAATATATTCAGAAATTTCAGTTCGTCGCTGTAAGCTTCCATATTTTTCATGAAAATATTAAAAAGTCTACAAGAGTATAGAGTTAAATTTTCCTGCCCATGATTTTGACATCGGTTTTTGACTTTCGCGGTTGGGTCTTATTTTTTTTAAACAGTGTGAGACGTGTGATGGGACGAAGTGGAGAGTGATGATGTAATTTTTAGGACGTTTATTTGGAAATTTGTAATTGCTAAAGGTCTCTAGATGGCAATTTATAAAAGGAATCTTTGTTCTTTGTTGAAAGGTTGAAGAGTGGATTGTGAAAGTATCTAATGCGTGTAATGATCTTAACTGGGTCGAAAACCAGACTACCACGGGGGTAAAATATTATGTTTACTAATGTATTCACGAAGCTGGACCTCCATAATCGGACCTCTCCAAAATCATAGCAACAGTTGGAAGAATACTGATTGAACGTAATAGTCGCTTGCTCTTCAATTTCTTTCTTTGTGTGTTGTTCTTGAGTTACTGCTTCATTAACTGTCTAACCTGGTAACCATATTGGTTGGAAATGTCTTAAAGAAAGCCCATACTATAATACAGAGTAGTGTAGTAATATTTGCTGTACTATGTTAGCTTTCGAAACAGTTTATTGGGTATTATCGGCAAGGCACTTAATAAAAGTATATTTTTCTTTTATAGCGATGAGCTTTCGGTATTTATTTTCTCCTCCATCAGAATATCAAACTCTACATATTGAAGTTAGTGTCTGAATAGCAGTTTATCCAATGAATAGAGGTCTGAAAGAAATCCTAATAGCGGGCTAAGGTGTTAAATTTTCAATATAGCTAGCTTGTGCCATCGGGAATTGAACATCCAGAAACACTGCAGCGGATTGTTAGTATGAGTAACATGCAATTTGGAAAGTCGAAACAAACACTGCCAAGGGATGATCAATAGATTTACTGTGTTGGAATCCAGATTAGTTTGACGGAATCACTTTTGCAGCAACATCTTATAGTTTATTTTTCAAGTAAATTACGGAATCACACTAAGCAATCAGATAGGCCGTTAGTTTGTAGGGTTGGATATAAAAGTATATTTTTGGGGATGCATATGATAATAGAGGTCTTCCAATCTTGTGAGAAATGCTGGGTGATATGGCAAATTTTAATACATTGAGTCCCGATTGTATCACAGGATTTAATGTATTTTTCGCTTCTGAAATACTGTAACACTTTCATTTCAGAGTAGGCTTCTCATAGGATTTAAAATTACGGTAGTGGCTATTAAAAGTTGCGATCGACTCGTGTGATTATGATTATGTGAAACGATTATGTTAAACCTTACATAATCGTTTTATAGTGCGCTTACTCTTTCCTTATAAGTATTGGTTATTAATACAGATCACAACTCCAAAATGGTCAAAGTACAGATCAGGAACGACATCAAAGACGTGATGAGTGATGCTATGTTGTTTGCGCAAAAATTTAATCAGGCTTGGAGTTGAGATTATTTTCCATGACATACGTAGCAGAAGTTGTGATGCGCATAAAATTTGACATTAGTTAGGGTAATAAGGTCATCAATTATTAGGCATGCGTCATATCGTGCAGCCATGATAAATATTGTTATTTCTTCTATCTTATTGAAAGGATGTATATGAATCAACAATATATGTGTTCTAAGTAGTAATTTGATTTCCGTGAAGAAACTGCTTAAAAATTGAATAGCAGAAGGTTGAGTTTCGGAATAGATTGTTTGAGCAAGAAAAAAAAGTTGTTTAACTTGTGTTAATGATAATTGATGTTTGAAATTGATTTGCTGTTACTAGAACATAGAACAACTGATAAACTATATAATTTATGAGCTAATAAAATGATAAAAAATTATCATGCCTAAAATACCTTTTGAAGAGAAATGTAATGTCCAAGAAAATCTAACTAAACAGTGTTAAATGTGATATATGATCAGTTTCATCCTTGCTTCCAATAAGAATATCATCTAGATAAACATAAAGGATATTGACGATAATACTACATTGAAGAGACGTTGCAGTATTTGTACTTCAGAATGTCCAAAAAGCATTCTAGTGAATTTGATTATATGCTCTTACTAAATCAACCTTCTAATCTTTTTTAAGGACCATGTAGTGGAGATGCTGCGGACGATGAAAATTATGTACTGATTTTAAATAGGTAGCTATTTATGTATTTTATGTATAGTGGGGAGATTTTCTTTTTTGGAATTTTGAATTAACGTTTCGGATACGAAGCGGTATATTTTAAAGGATTAGCTTATAAATGCCTAATTAAAAAGTTTTGTTGGTGTATTATCCCGGAAAGGGGAAAGAAAACAAATATTTGGTGTCGTTGGATATGTAAATGGGAAGCAATTTCGAAATGAGCCATTATACCCCAATAAAACCGTTTTAGCCTTCCACCGGAAGACGGCGTCATACGATTCCCCTCGCTACCGTATTACCATATCAAAGTCCTAACGTAATAACCGTGGCGAACCGGTGAAAATTTTCATTCCGCCCTTAACCCAAAGGGACGCGTCGCCGCGTCTTCAGTAATAAACTTCGGAAATCTTTATATAATGGCAGCGGGCCGTTTAACTTTATTGGTTTGTTGCCAGGGGGCGGATCCAGGCACACATTTAGATTACTTTCCGTTCCAGACTCGGTCTCTCCGCTGATTTATCAGAGGGTTTATGGGCGACTGCATTTGCATTTCCCACTTCACGGTATCGGCCGCGCAAACGATGGCAAGGGATTGCTTTTGAAGATTTCGAATATCAGTCAGATGGGGTATTACCACTTTGTATGCTAATGATCCGGCAGAAACGGATATTTATTGCGACCCCCCATCGATCTGATCGCTCTCCTTTTTGTCTTTAACCCCTTATATCAATATCCGAGATAATAACTTTTCGACGAAGATGTTTCAATAGAGAAACGGCGTCAATAAAACCTATAACATTCAGTGAATACAATTTTATTTCCTTCTTTGATATATATTGATAGAAATTCATATAGTTTTATTCACGAAACTGTTGCAGCCTTTCTATTATAATTGAGTCGTCAGAGCAAGTGTAATTTTGTACTTCATGAGTATTTTTGACTGGCATCGCAAATGAGTAATACAAGAGAGGACAAAATTCGCTCCGTCTGTCTGTTGGAACGAATTCGTTAGTGCAATGGTAGAACCGCCAATTTCGGCTTAATTATTTCCAGGTAGTAGTCCGCGTTCCAAAACTTCTCTATTGTAGAGAGTTGTAATATTGGAACGACGCTTTGCGATGTGAACGTCATGTTACAAACTTCGTTATTTGAGCGAGAACGTTTCAATCGAAACGCATCCTGTTCATCGAAATTTCAACGACAGTTTGCGTTTTTTCCCTCTTTTCAAATTTTTTTGGTTCGTACGATTTTTTTTCCTAATTTTCGCTCAAAATGCACCTTTTGCATAATCGATTGTTAGGGTAAGATGGTGGAGGGTCGGAAAGTTCATTGACGTTTTGACGTGATCTGTGGTATACTTAGGAACTTGTACCACCTCTAAAACATCTCAATGGAACTGTCACTGTTTGGCGGCTTTCCACCAATTTAATATATTATAGCACTACCTAGAATCTGGAGCAAAGAGAGAGACAAAAAGACGTTTCCTATAACTAGAGATTGGCTTGGAACGATCGATGGGGCAAAAATTTCTGTGATCATCCTTCTCGACCTACTGAGCTAATTGGAGATAAAGCGCATTAATCAACGTAATCAAAGTTTCTAAACTTTTATGCTTCAAGAATTCTAATAGAGGGTGGTTTTATCGTATCAATTTAATATCATTTCAACTACATCGATCTTTGGCCCATTATATCGGGGAAAAGAAACGATTTATATCTCAAATTACAGCTAAAAGGGACTTTTTTATATTATGGTATAAATATGTAGGGGTCTATTTATTAAAATTTAAAGAAAAAACGTTCAAAAATACAAAATTGATTGTTGGAGTGATTATAATGATTATGGATAATTTACATTATACTATCTCAATATATCACATTGAGATAGTATAATGACTATAACGTCAAGATATTAAGATTTTATAATAAAAATTTTCAGTACTTTATCTATTTATTGAGATAAAGTAATGATTGATATTTGAGATTAAAGCTAAAAGGGTCCATTAGGTGCAATGTTATAAAAATATATTTATTTATTCATTAAATTTTTCAATTAAAGAAAAACACCTCTGATCTAATTTATTGAAATAAAGAAATGATTTATATTTATTAAATGGAAGCCAGAAGGATGTATTTTGTAATATAATGTAGAGATATTAGGATTTTATAATAAAAACTTTCATAAAGCAGAATTGATGGTTGAGTATGGCAAAATATTGAATATTTCAATCAATCACTGTTAGCTTATTTATTGAGATAATGTACTGATTTATATCTCAAATTGAAGAAAAGTGGGTGTATTTTATATGATGTAAAGATGTAAGGTTTTAGTTATAAAAATTTCCACAAAAAATGTTGAGAACATATGAACAACATTATTGTTAGAAATGACAAATTTTATAATGAAAACGTTCAGAAACAAATTCTTTAAAAAAGCAAAATTAATGATTTTTGAATTAATATTTTGAAAACTTTTTCAAAATATTGAAAAATTAAAATAATCATTTCTGAGATATTTATTGAGATTAAATAATGATTTATATCCCAACTTGAGGCTAAAAGGGTCAATTTTGAGATGTAATGTTGATATGTTGGAATTTTATAATCAACATATTCAGAATGAATACGAAATTTGTGGTTGGAAATGTCAAAAATTTCTAAATTTCAAAGAATCGTTTCTAGCTTGTTTATTGAGGCAAGCAGATGATTTATATCTCAGTTTGAAGCTAAAAGGGTCTATTTTGTGGTATTTTGTTGAGATATTGGTATTATATAATAAACATTTTCAGAAAATAATTCTTTAAAACAGCAGAATTGACGGTTGAAAATTCAACATTTTAAATAACCACTCCTAACTTATTTATGGATATAAAGTATAGATTTATATCTCAAATTACAGGTAAATAGACCTCTTCTATGATATAATATTGAGACATTGAGATTTTGTAGCAATAACTTTCAGAAAAAATCTTTAAAGAAGCAAAATTGATGCTGGAATTTGTGAAAAAGTTTCAAATTTTAAATAACCACTCTTGGTTTATTTATTAATATAAAGTAATGAATTATATCTCATATTGAAGAAAAAAGGTCTATTTTATGATAGGATATAAAGCTATAATGATTTATTTATAAAAATTTTCAAAAAAAAATTGAGAACATATATATAAATTAATGTAAATTTCAATATCTCAATATTACATCTCAAAATAGACCCTTTTAGTCTCAATTTGAGATATAAATCAATAGTTTATCTCAAAAAATAACTCAGAATCCAGTATTTAAATTTTTCAATATTTTGACATACCCAATAATTAATTTTGCTTTTTTAAAGAATTTTTGTTTAACATTATTGTTAGAAATGTGAGAGAATTGTAAATTAAAAAGATATCACTATCTAATTCATAGAGATAAAGAAACGATTTATTTTTTTTAAATTAAACCTGAAAGAGTGTATTTTATTATATTATGTTGAGATATTGGTATTTTATAATAATAATGTTCAGAAAAAATTCTTTAAAAAAGCAATATTAATTATTGGGTATGACAAAATGTTGAAAAATTTAAATACTGGCTTCTGAGTTATTTTTTGAGATAAACTAATGATTTATATCTGAAATTGAGACTAAAAGCACAGAATAACCAGAAAGGACAAAGAGGCTCTCCCGCCAAAACTCATTTTTATGCGCATGTACTGATCCACCATATCGTTGGAGTTTATTTACATTTCTGTTACCACGTACGTTTGTTGAAATTATTTGATTGCGAAAGTTTTTCTTCGAGTTATACCCTAGTTATTTAGTATATTATTCTATTTTTTCTAATATTTTAAAGTAGTATTGTTTTTTTTATCTTTTAGCATAGTTTATTTTTCAGTTTTTCTAATAATAGTTTTTTAGTAGTCACTATTTTAATCAATTCATTAAGCTAATTTATCAGATTAAGATTATTTTATACCATAACGTTTCACAATCCGAATATGAAAAAAGCACCTAGTGCAAAATTTTAAATTGTAAATAATTCATAAAATAAAAATTTTTAATATTTTTAATTAACAATATGTACAGTATATTATAAATGAATTTTATATAAAGTATTAAATTTTCATAACAATAACCATAATTATATCTTCAATAGAATTTAGTAAAAGTAAATTTTAAAATCAGTTTAGTGGACATTCTGGGTGGTTATTCTGTGCTAAAAGGGTCTATTTTGAGATGTAATGTTGAGATATTGAAATTTTATTATCAACGTATCCTTGTTACAAACAAAAAAATCTAAAAATATTCCTTCTTTTAACTGCTGAGGTCTAATGCCATTTAATGGTTTAGTAAATATATCGGCAAATTGGTTATCACTGGTTGTCAATATATTCAGTTTCAGTCAGTTCTGTTTTGAGTTTATTTTTTATAAAATGATATTTAATATGTAAGTATTTCGTTCGTTTCATCTGTTGATAAGACTTTATTAAACGTATAGCCAATTAGTAAATGATTACCCTTGAATCTTGGCTGTTGGCAATTCATCTACTATTTGTTTAAACCAACAACCCTCACTTATTCCTAAGCATAATGGCACATATTTGTTATTGACAAAGCTACCATATTTTGCTTCTTGGATCTCCAAGTTACCTCATACCCATATATTATGAAACAGGTAGTACTGGTTGATTTTCTATCCACTGTCTCACCTCCCCAATCAGCATCGGCATATTCTAATATTCTCTTCCAATGTTCTTTTTTTCAACGTAATACTTGTTTTAATGACATAGACAATTTTTCGCTAGCACAACTCTGAGATCTTGATAGTATACCAATAAACAAGCATAAATCAGGTCTATTAGCCAACATAAAATATATTATACAACCTGTTATTTGTCCACATCTATGTTCCAACGCTATACTTTTGCTTTTCGTTCTTTTTAAAACATTAAAATTAAAATTATTGTCCAAAGGTGTTCCAACCGGTTTACAATTAAACATATATTTTTGAGTAACTTTTCTAAATAACTTTTCTGAGCAATAGTAATTTTTCCGGTTTTCACGTCTTGTACTATATATAACCCCAAATAATAACTTAACAATCCTAAGTCTTAGATTATAAATTTTCAATATTCTGCTTAGAGGAACCCGTTATTAATATATCATCGACATAAATTGATACACACATTTTAAATTTTTCAGAAATACTTTGTCGTTAACTTTACAATCTTTCTTCAAAAAAATGCATTACAATCATTCATTTGATATATTAACCAACGTTCTAATTTTCTTTAATTTTTCTACTGGAGCATAGAAATCTTCATGTAAGCACTATTGTTGTTAACATTTTGCCACCACTCTTGCACTTAAATTCATTAATGTCACTGTGAGCATCACAGTTAAGTTTAAATACCCATTTACTGTCCACCTTTTTAAAATTTCTTATAACTTTTTTTATTATATGGACATATTTCCCGTTCCAATACTCTTCAGTGCCATCCCATCGCCATTTTTTATTGTTTTGTGATTTTGTAGTGATACATTTTGATCAAATAACTCCAACTTATTACATTACATTTTGATTTCTATTTTTGGTTTCACATTCTCTCTTTTTCTTTTGGAAACAATCTTACATCATGTGCCCCTTTCTCTTGGAATAGAAACATTCACTCAATTGCTCGCCTACATTGGGCCTTTAAGTACCCTTCTTTATCAAAGGTAAAAAAAATATTTCTTTCTTCGCTACTAAAGCAATAGAATTATATTTTTCTATTAGTAGTTTCGGTATTAAATTATTTAAATTCTGCCCATAATTTGGTACACTTTCCCATGCTGATATGGAATGTTTCTATTTTTCCGGCAACGCCATTATTACTTTGATCGATATCAACTTCTTCTTTATGCTATTTCATTTTTGCACAAAGATTAGTGACTTTTGTTCCAAAGTCATTTATATTTGCTTCTTCAAATTTTAAATTATAAAACAGTTCAGTTCACAAATGTAAACCAATTATCGATTTTCTACTATAGATTTCTTCCAATTTCTTCCACATCTCGTATGCATTTGAACATTGCATAATGTATGAGAATGGAGCCTCTTCCACGCGAGTTAGCAAAACTTCTTATGGATTTGTATCATTTAGTTACCATGCAGCTAACTTCTTATCGTTCTCTGGCTGTTTTCGGTTCCACCTACGATACTCAAATTGAGGCTATTTTCAGACGTCATGTTGAGATATTGGGATTTTATGGTCAACACATGTTGTTTGTATATTGTAAAAAAAGAATCATTTCAGTAAGCAGGTGATTTATATCTGAAATTAATTGAAATTGGTATATATTCTTAAAGAAAACATTAAATTAATGGTGAAAAATATTGAAACGAATTAATCGAGTAACTTTTGAAGAATGTATTTTAAATTAAATTCAATTTTAATTAAAAATAATTGGTTAATTATGAAACCTTAATTTATCCCTCTCATATTTCCCTCTCTAAGTTACTACTAAAAGTTACTCAAGATACTGGTAATCAAGTAACTGTTTGATGCTGTTCGAAAGTTCTATCTACGTTTAGCAACGTATTAAGCGGGCAATCACCATGGGGATTTCGAGAGGGCAGTTCTAAAGATCCATATCTCTGTACGAGCTCTATCGAGCATAGCAACGTGTCTGTTCTTGTGCATCCAAACTCGCCTAAACCATCTCAGTCATTGTCTGTCGACTTCGTTATATATTTTCCTCGTTATAAAAGAAATATAAAAGAAGTCGAGATGTGTTCGACTTTAACGGGGGCATCTTTTCAAGTTCTCTTGTCTAATATTCGCTGTAATTGTTTCGCATTCTTTGTGTAGCTTCGGGCGCCCAAATTTATATTTTTCCCTGGGCGTTATAAAGCCATTACGTTAGGGGAGCAAGTTAAAATGTATTTGTAACTTTTTGTGGCTAAATTTGTACGGGGAAATGTGGTTAACATAATATCTTTAAGGATTTATACGAGTGTGATTTGATGAGACTTATATGTAGATGTAGTGAGCTTGTGCACTCGCTGCACGTTTCGTGTTGCCGGCTTCCGTGCTGACGATCAAAATTTAATGCTAATTAGTTCGTTAAATATTAAAACTAACCCGGAGTGAGGAGAACAACGCGGTAATAAGCGACAAACGCCGACTTGGTGTTAATTATCTTTAACACTCGCTCGTTCGCCAGGTAAGGATTTATGCGTCAATATACTCGGAAGGATAAAGGAAACCCTTACACATGCATATAGACGGCGACAACGGGATCATAAGGAATAACAACGTACTATCTTATTCTGGGAATCGGGATATGCAAACGGGTGTTGCGTCGTAATCTATTTTCTACTAATTAGCGACGTCTTCTGGGGGTTGCCTAGAATAAGACAATAAGCCGTCCGTATAGAGTTCGTCGTTGGGGTGCATCGTTAAGCAACCGTTTGAAGGGGCTCATTACCGCGTTTGCATTGGGAACGTGTTGTAGGTAATGACGTTTGCAATCGTATGTAGATTACGTTAGAGCCGGCCGATTCCCACAAACCAATTTTCGGTGGTCGACAACTCCACCAATTTAACCACTGAAGCTTCTCCAACGTCCGTTATACAATCCAATAAATTCATACCTAAATACATTATACAATACAAGGTCTTAAGAATTAGTTACTATTATTATTAAGAAATTTAAATATTATTGTTATTCGACACCCAACATTATAATTCGCTCCTATTATAACCACATTGGCAGGAACTTGTTGGTCCATTAGCGAATGCTAATGAAGGACAGACTATGCATAGACCTTAAGGACTGTTGGCTCATCTGTAATTCGTTATCTTTGTGGATTCTCATAGCAAATGGATGTTGTTTTTGTCAGTTCCGCAGTCATTCGTGAGGATGTTGAATCAATATTCATTCGTTCTTGCTATGTATGAATTTGAATAAAAAGAAAAAATAAATAACAATAAATAGAGATATAACGTAGTGTATAATGGAAAGATTGATGAGGTTGTAAATGTAGGTCTCGGAAGACCGATATAGTTTACTTAAGATCTCTTAATGACTTGAAGCCGCGAATTCGAAGCGAAGAAGAGAGATTAATCATACATTTTGTCCGTCTCGGGAAATGTATCAAACACATCCGCTCGACTACTGAATAATATACGAACTCACTTAAATTTTGGCGGCCGTCCAAAGTTTAACGGTCTCCGCGTAAGAGAGGCAATTTATGTTTCTAGTTCGCCGTACTGACTTACTCACACTTCACAGTTGAAATATTGTTACTACGATAGGTGAGGTCTCTGCGAAATTTGTCTTCCTCTTTCAAATGGTCGAGGAAGAAACTGAAACGTATATTGATAAACGCCCATATTTTTTCGTTTATTTCTCGACAAGAATGCAAATCGTAACTTTTTAGGATTTCTGTTATATGGCGCGGTTGTAAATGGGATGCGCCGAATATAAACCTCCGTGGCTACATGCACAGCGTAGTTTTGCTCAATTTCAAGTAACGCCATCGTTTATATTCACGCGCATGCAAAACGCCCGCGCAATTTAATAAAATTAAAATCCCTCGCGTCATTACCTCTACACCACTCGGCGATAAGGGACATTACATGCCCACAAGGCGACTCCTATCCCCCTACTATGACATGCTACAGATAATGTCATAAAATTCTGTCGTGTTCGTAAAATTTAATATACATTAGTTCCTGTACAGAACCATCTAAATGTCTCGTTTCTAGTCATATCCCGTAATTACAATTATAATTAATATATCGTTATTTCTAATTTACAATAAAAATCAAATATTTTAAGGTAATATTTGATAATAAATTTAACTGGAACTGTCTTATACTTGAAATGTTTGCGATTTAGGCTTGAATGTATAGGTTTTCATATTTCTAGTGGTTTTTATGATTTAATTACAGTTAGATAACGAATAATGACGGGTTTGCGTTGTAAGCAGGTAGTTGATGAATTCCAAACTTTGGCGTGAGTTGTACAAATCAAAAACAGTAAGACATAAGAACTAATACAGAGCACATACGTGTCTGTGAGAAGCGTAAATGAAGATAATACCTCGTTATATGGCGGTGATAGGTTCCTCGAAAATCGGTCCTAAAACGATATGCCGTATAACGAAACACTTTTCCTCCAGACGTAGTATCAAGTATTCTGGAAGCATTTGAAATCTTCCAGAAGCAGTATCAAATATTTTGGAACCATTGTAAGTCTTCTGGAAGCATTTCAAGTCTTCCAGAGACAATATCAAGTCGTCTAGAAACATTGCAAATTCTTCTAGATGCAGTGTCAAGCCTTCTGAAAGCATTGCAAGTCTTCTGGAATTATTTCCAGTCTTTTAGAAATAATGTCAACTCTTCCGAAAGAATTTTAAGCCTTCTGAAAGCAATGTCAAACCTTCTTGAAGGGTTGCAAGTCTTCTGAAAGTGTTTCACAGAAAATATCAAGCCTTTGGCAGCATTTTACGTATTCTATATGCAGTATCAGGTCTTTTGGAAGCATTTTAAGTCTTCTCTAAGAATTTCAAGCATTTTGGAAGCAATATCTATTTCTTTCAGCATTTCAAGTCGCCCAGAGGCAATATCAACTCAAAACAAAACTTCTTTTGCTAACGGTAATTTGTATTATCTAATTCGCAGCAGATCAGGGCTTTGTTGTCAGTTGCGCAATTAACACAATCGGGGAAAATTTTTATGCATGCGTGGTTTAGTGTTGTTGATTTCAGCTCATCTTTCCAAAACCCATTAATTGACAGTTTGCTATGAATGTTTTCAGCCTGATCCATTGGATGAATCAAGACTGTTGTTTACTTAGCCAAATAGCAGCTCTCATCAGACTTCGAAGTCTGTTTACCATCTTTAGTCGTAAACTTTTTCCTCAATCCGAAGAGACCAAGTTTGGGATTTTCTCCTCACTATTAGAATAAGGATCAGTATCGCTGTCAAACAAATTTTCAACGAGTTGATGGAGTTCCTTTTGAGTTAACTTTTAGCTCATTCTATTAAAGAAAAACATTTTTATGTCTCCTGAATACGTTAGTTGATTCCAAACATTATACGTGAGTTATTCATTATACTCATATACTAGAGTACTAATATGATTACACACTATATACAGTTAATAATTTATTAAAAGAATTCTTGGAACACAAGAAGCAAGGAAGAATTGAGATTATCGTTATGTGGACCGACTAAAATATATTCTGACTTCTAGGGAGCAAAATTTTTCAACAAGTGGGCATTTCAAGAAATTCTATTATCAGTTTGACGTCTGCCAAATTGTTGGCAGCATGAGCTATTACTGATCCAAACACTGTACATTAACTTAAAGACTGCTAACTTGTTGGCAGCATCATGTCTCCGAAGTCCTGCTCATCAGTTTGAAGTCTGCCAAATTGTTGGTAACTTGAGCTATTACTGTTCCAAATACTGTTATCTTAAAGAATGTCAACATTGGCAGTATGAGTTTTTATGCCTCCAAAGTCCTGATCATCACAAGTCTGCCAACTTGTTAGCAACATGAACTATTATCAGTGTTGCTACACCAAAGAAAATAAACACCAACATTTTTACTAAAAATAAAAAAATGCTCTGAATTGAGTGAGAAACTTTTTTCTTGTTCCAACTTTAGTATGCACGGCTTATGATCAGTAAATATTTTGGTTACATCTAAAACTTCGGTAATTTTAATTAATTTTTCATTTTTATTTGTAGCATAAATCATAGTATTCATCAAACCATTTCTTTTGACACCTGGCTCATGAAATTCGGAACGTAAATGACAGAGTTACAGTTTGGGCATTCTCGTCTTATAATTTTTATATACAGGTTCTTTCTTATTTGCTAAATATTACTTGGGGCGTTTTTTTTTGTGTGGCACCCTGTATAATAATGGACTGCAGATTAAAGTTTGGTGACTTGTTTGTTGCAAGAATTGATATCAATAATATTTACATATTGTTGAAAATTAGTATTTACAATGCAATAGAGAACTTTATTATCTTCTGCGCTATACCTCTTTTTGTTTCTGTAATACTGTTATATAGTAGGGAAAATATAATCCTATAATCAGGGATTTTTTTAGGTTTAGTTTTATTTATTATAAAACTAACCTCTCTTAAATCTGCCGTTCTGCCAAACACAACATGATTCATACATTTGATCACCTGATCGATCATGAGTTACGTGAATTAATGTGACCCATGCGTGAGTCTTCTATTTTAATTTTGTTTTATAACTGTATGTCACAACTTTTTGTATTGAAATTGTCTGTTTAGTGACTTTGACTAGTAATGTCATGTGATGTCATTTCATTAACTGACTTGTAGACTTGCGTGTAATATGAGAGATACACTGTGACAACTTCTCCAAAGGTTGATCACCTTCTATATGATATCGGCCCAAATAATCAAAAGCATAAGCCATCATTTTCATTTAGTATTCTAATGCTAAATTTGAAATTGTGCATCACAAGTCTTCATGATTTTTTCTTCCACGAATCTTCTATCATGCGCAAATTACAGATATCAAAATGGTTGTTCATTATGCATATTTTCCCGGCTGTCCTTGAAAGCTCTCATCCTTCTACACACCATGCTGTTACTCGTCATTTGAGGCCATAAACTCCGGGCTGTCAAAACTCAAATCACTGAGCGTATTTCATAGTCGGCTACCTAATCAATTATTACCTATTGTGTACTACCTGTTCAACAACAGTAAAAGGTATACAAGGTATACATGCAGTGATGTGGGTATTTACTATCATTTATTATTACACTATCAGTTCCAGAAGAATTTACAACAATCAAGCACTGGGTGGTAATGAAAACTAGAACTAACACTAGACCTAGTACTAGAAAGATTCAGGTTTAGCCGCACGGCTGAACCAAAACATTCTAGTACTAGGTCTAGTGTTAATTTTAGGTTGATAAAAGTATGCACCAATTTAAAGCTGAATAACAGCTAAAAATAGATTCAACACTAACGTTAGAAGTAATACTCTACACCTAGCACTAAAAACATCTATGCTTACCCGAACCTCTCTTGAGACAGAACGCAATCCAAAATTTGTCTTTGTCTTTGTTAAATTTTTTTAAAATTTTATATTTACCTTAAAATACCTATTTAGTTAATTTATTTTTAAGAATGGGGTATCTACTTGAAAATAGATACCTGCTTATTTAACAACATGTATTAAGTTTCGCGCAACAATATGTATTAAGAACATGTATTAAGTTTCGGAAATATTCCGTCATAAACTTTGCTTCTTTACATGTTTTAAAAAACGCATCATTTAAAAACAGTGATGATATTGCAAAATCGGCTTAAGAAAGACTAGGTAATCTGTTCTGGAAGAAAAAATAAAAAACTAACTCCAAACGAATTTCTTACTTTCAAGAGAACTCTCAATGATGTTATTCTGTAGTAGGTCCCAGTTCACAAAACCATTGAGAACAATGAAAACTTGGAGAACTGCTCACAGAGGCAGCGAAGACCCCAAACCCGATTGTGGATTACAAAAAAGTCACATAAAACAAGTAATCAATAGTTTAAAAGCCTGAAAGCTAGCTGAAAAGTTTCTAGATCAGAGGCTAAAAGCATGAAAATGAGATCTAAGGTCAGAATCACGCTTTCTTCCACTTGCTCGTTTGATACTTTCAGGAATAATGGCACAAGACCTTGGAGTAATACTAAAAAAGCTCAACAAAGACCTATAATTGGCTAGGCAGCAAAAATTATAGAATTTTTAAGAAAATATTATAAAATGTTTAATTTAAATTAAAATATTTATAATCCCAAATAAATAGAGGATCAAAACTTCGGTTGTTTCTATTGAAAAGTCTCGAACAAATAGTGAATTCGTGACCTCAACTATTTCGGTTTGTATTCAGCTTAGTTCGGGTTCGGATTTCGACTCCCTAAATTTAAAAAGGGCGTGCTGTGCAGGCCGAGGGGAGCCGATGGCGTCATGAATTATAACCCGGCCATAACGGGAGCGTCGCGACGCCAATGCGGTGGACAATCGGGCGTAATTCATCGAAAGACAACCGCTGACAATTCTCTGCGAAATTGATGCCGCACACTGCTGGCAGTTTCGTCGAAGCTCTAGTCCCGGGGCAGTTTGCAGAACTTGCGGGAAATTCCATCAAAGTTCCCTTCGTGCATAACCTGAAACGGCTCGAAACCGAGAGAGATGTACATTGAAGGATATAATATGGGTGAAGAGAGTTGGAGGAAAAGAGAAAGAGCCAAGTTCGGTGCGAAAGTAGGCACCGTTCACGTTACCCAACTCGACATCCTCACGTCGAGGTACCTACATATATATATCCGGATTCCCTCGAACAATGGATGTATAGTTTTCACTATGCAGATACCATCGCTTCGTTCCTCATCGCTTGAGCATAAACGGCATAAGACTCTATGGTTCGCAGGACTTCGCGTTCTGCAAATGATTGCGGTTTCAATTTGAGTGGGACCCAAATTTCCGGTCCGGCGACGTTTCGTTAATATTAAATTTATTTCAAAATATGATATCCCCTATAAACGGCTCGCTTTTATTAACAATCTTTATTTTCGATTAGTTTATTAACTTTAACATTTTTTTTTCTTTTTTTAATTACTCTTTGCTGCAAAAACAATGGTCGTTAAATCGTTTGAAATCCCAGCTTTGTATAACTTGCATTTTCGTTTCAAGCTTGTCGGTGTGTTACAAAGCTCGATGTAGTTTCAAATCATTTTCAAAGCTATTTTCAATCTTTATTAACGCTTGAAAAATGTAAAATATGTGAGCATTTTTCACTTTTTTTATCATTTGTGTCGGATGAATAAATGTCTTGAGCAGTTGTGTGAATAATTGAATATGATAATGAACTTACTGACATTGATGATTTAGACCATCGAGAATTTGAGAATTAATGAAAATTAATTCACAAACACAATTTTTGTCTATCTCAAATTTTTGAGATATTTCCAAAATAATCTCAATTTTTTTAGATATCTCCAAAATATTGATGAGAATGTATAGATTAAGAACGAAAATTGTAACCTAACCCAAACGGGCATTGAAAAAAAGACTTTGAATTTGTGTCGGAAGATTTTCTTGAATAAAAAATCGAAATATCTCAAAAATTTTAAGACATTTAGCATTAATTTTCACATAAACTTCATCAAAGTGAATAAAACACTTAGATTTGGCGAAGAAATATTATATTAGTCAATAAAAAAATAAATTATTGAAGATATAGAAATGCAGCTACCTCAAATTTTTGAAATATCTCGAAAATATTGATGAACATGTATCGAGTTAGAAGAAAATTCCAATCTAACCCAAACGTGCATTAAAAAAAACTATATTCGTTTCGGCGGTGTTTCATGATTAAAAAATCGAAATACAAACATTAATTTTAACAAAACTTTATCGATGCAAATAAAACACTTAGATTTGATGAAGAAATATGATAATATTCAATAAAAGATAAATTGTTGAAGGTATAGAAATGTTGCTATCTCAAATTTGATAGATATCCCGAAAATATTGATGAAAATTTGTCGAGCTAGAAAGAAAATTCTAACCTAACCCAAACGAGCATTGAAAAAAAGGCTTTGAATTCGTTTCGAAAGATTTTCTTGGTTAAAAAATCGAAATATCTCAAAAATTTTAAGTTGTCTAATATTAATTTTAACATAAACTTCACAAAGTGAACAAAACACTTAGATTTGATGAAGAAATATGATATTAATCAATAAAAATATAAATTACTGAAGATATAGAATTGTAGCTATCTCAATTTTTGAGATATCATCAAAATATTGATGAAAATGTATCGAGTAAAAACGAAAATTCCAACCTAACCCAAACAGGCATTGAAAGAAAAGAATGAATTCGTTTCGAAGGATTTTCTCGATTAAAAAACGAAATATCTAAAAAATGTTAAGATATCTAACATAAATTTTAACATAAACTTCATCGAAGTGAATAAAACATTTAGATTTGATGAAGAAATGTTATATTATTCAATAACAAAATAAATTATTGAAGATGTAGAAATGTAGCTACATCAAATTTTTGAGATATCTCGAAAATATTGATGAAAATGTATCGAGTTAGAAAGAAAATTCCAATCTAACCCAAAAGGGGATTAAAAAAGGACTATATTCGTTTCGGAGGGGTTTCGTGATTAAAAAATCGAAATACAAACATTAATTTTAACAAAACTTTATCAATGCAAATAAAACACTTAGATTTGATGAAGAAATATGATAATATTCAATAAAAGATAAATTGTTGAAGGTATAGAAATGTTGCTATCTCAAATTTTTTAGATATCCCGAAAATATTGATGAAAATTTATCGAGCTAGAAAGAAAATTCTAACCTAACCCAAACGGGCATTGAAAAAAAAGACTTTGAATTCGTTTCGAAAGATTTTCTTGGTTAAAAAATCGAAATATCTCAAAAATTTTAAGTCGTCTAACATTAATTTTAACATAAACTTCACAAAGTGAACAAAACACTTAGATTTGATGAAGAAATATGATATTAATCAATAAAAAATAAATTACTGAAGATATAGAATTGTAGCTATCTCAATTTTTGAGATATCTCCAAAATATTGATGAAAATGTATCGAGTAAAAACGAAAATTCCACCTAACCCAAACAGGCATTTGAAAAAAAAACTGAATTCGTTTCGAAGGATTTTTTTGATTAAAAAATCGAAATATCTCAAAAATGTTAAGATATCTAACATAAACTTCAAAGTGATTAAAACATTTAGATTTGATGAAGAAATGCTATATTATTCAATAAAAAAATTAATATGGAAGATATAGAAGTGTAGCTATCTCAAATTTTTGAGATATCTCGAAAACATTGACGAAAATGTATCGAGTTAAAAGAAAATTCCAACCGAACTGAAACAGGCATTGAAAGAAAAGACTTTGAATTCGTTTCGGAGGAGTTTCTTGATTAAAAAATCGAAATATCTCAAAAATTTAAGATAACTATATTAATGTTTAATTTTAATATAAACTTCACAAAGTGAATAAAACTCTTAGATTTGATGAAAAAATATGATATTATTCAATATATCTATATTACTTACTTACCTTAATAATATTACTTACCACAATTTTTTTTATCATGCGATTTCCAAGATATCGATCTCTGAAGTGAGGGGCCTTGACTTCTGGCACGAATAATAGTGGATGCTTTTCATCTACAAATAAAACATTTTTTGTAAAATCACAAAATATATTCTTAATTTTACGTAATTGCTGAATTTTTGAGTCAATCGTACTAGAAATTTGATGAAAAATCTTGCACGATTTATTATTGCAACATTGCAAACATCTACAGGATGCAATTTTTATAACTATTAATAAGTGAAATTCTTCAAATTCTTTAAATTCTTCAAATTCTTTAAATTCTTCAAATTCTTTAAAAGAAAGTTCTTTATTAAAAAATATATAATGCATTTTTAAAAAACTTTATTACCCTCATAGCAAAAAAATAAATGGGTTTAAATTTTTGATAATAATAATCAAAATATCTAATATTATGGATAAATAAAAAAGGCTTAATTTATGGTAATTCATGCACCCTTATTATAATCTTTTTACGATGACCTATAAAAAGGCAATGAATCATAAGATTTTATTTACGACCGTATCAACCCCCAAAATCATAGATAATTTGCTCAAATTTTATCGAACACACGTTTTATATAAAAATAATTTAATATTATTTCGTTTAATACAGGCGATTAATACAGGGAATAATTTCGAGCGAAATAAATTCGAACCCAGAATTGTAAAGAGTTGTAATCCTACAATCGATTTTATAATTCCAAAATAACGAGCAGCCAAACGGGCTTTAACAGGCGAGAATAGATTTTACGTCGGGCGTTAGAGGGAATTTATTTTCTCTCACTTCTCGTGCTGGTACGAGAACTGGTTCCTTTAGGCTAAATGGACCGAGGAGCCGGGCTAATTTAAATTTAATTCTTAGAGATTGAAAAACAACGACGTCCTACGTTTTACACTTATTGTAACGGATCTTTTCAGCTACTGAAAAACCAACTATTCTTTTTTAATACGAGAACAATCTGACTCGCGAACTCCAATCATCGACAATTAATTGTTGTTATTCCTAATAGGATTAATTATTTTCAAACGTGAAAGTTGGAAATGTTCGGGATTACTCCTCACTTGAATTACGGAAATTTCGTTTTCGACCTCTGGCAAACGTTTCGTCTTTGACACTTTAATTACAAAGTGAGAATTCCATTTAAAGCGAGTTTATTCAACTTTGAATTCCGCAAAATCTAAAGGAATTTTTTAATGCAAATAATTATTTCTTTTCTTGCAGGTAAGTCCTTTTAATTCATTATAATTTTGGTAAGTAATAAAACGATTAATTCTCGATTAAAATCTTAATATCTCGGGTTATTATTTAATACTCTTCCGGTTTACTAGCCATCAGTAAAACGCGGCTAGTGTTATATATGGCCATTATGGTCGGCTAAACTACCACCCTCGAAGCGGCAATTTACCATATTTCACCCAGTTATGGCCGTTCTTAGAAGGCACATATTGGCAACGAATGCATAATTCGGTTCTAAAGCGATCAAAGTCACCCTTCCAGACAGGAAATTAAACTAGCCCGGGTAGTAATTCGAGGTATACTCTTTTTAAACCCGCGAGTTTACGATGTGTCTGTCCGGCGTCGTTACGTGACACAATAAAAGCCGTTCGAAGGAAATGTTATATGTGAGACCGTCTTGCCAACGAAAGAAATAAAAGAGGAACTTGTGTGTGTACGACGCATGAGAAATGGGGTGAATAAAACAGGGGCGTCTTCTTATAGTCTTAAATTGTCTTATTTTTCAAAATAATGTTAAAAGACTCTTAAAAAACATCAAAATGCGAAAAATACCGTATTATATTACTTTCAACCATTCAATATTTATGTATTCGCATTTTCAAACCATACTTTACGTGTTTATTAAGAAACGTTTTCTATGCAAATCTAAATAAGCTGAATAATAATATAAATAATGATAATGTGTTATGGAAATTATTTTTCATTTATTGTAATTTTATATTTTTCACTCTTTAAGTCAATAAGATTCAGATTTTATTTACTTTTAATAATAGGATTGAATTTAATGACACGTGTATTTTTTATGAATATACAAATGCAGTATAAAAAAGAAAATTACTAATAAAAAAAGGAGATTAAATAGAAACTGAGATATTTCTTTATCGCCAAGTTGACTTTAAAAGCAAAGAGGGAAAAATAGAAAAATAGGAATGGTTGTAATTAAGACGTTCGCGGAGAGTTAAAGATTCGAAGAAGTGCAAACATTGACAATTGGTTTGTTTTCAAATTGGTTGTGATATCCCAAATTTGATTAAACACAGTTTATAAGGGTTGTCAGATTTTAATCATATGCAATGAATATATGGAATGACGTAAATGCTATAGCATTCATTCATCATATTTTTTCCCTAATTAGTCTTTATACATACAGTATACCGCGAATCGAGTTACACAGAAGGAAAAAAAATTATTACTGATTTTTCAAACTTATCTCGGCATAAATAATGCGTCGGATATGTAATCACCAATTTTATATTCTAACTGCAAAAGTTAACTAAGTTGAACTTTTCCTAAATTAAAATTGTTTTAAGATCAATACTAATTCAACACTAGAACTAATAGTAAAACTAGTATTAACATTAGACTTGGAACTAGAAACGTTTGGGTTTCACCATCGTAAGATCATCTCGACGATATTATCTTATTAATCGAACTTTTTGGGTATTCTATTTTTTTTTCTATTTCTATATAGGGGATCTATTTTGGGTATTTGGGTATTCGAACCATTTGAAGCTGATATTCAAGATATAGTTGTACAGCAGCCCTTTTCTGTGTTACAGATGATATTTTCCTTGCGATAGACCAAAATCCTTTGATACCATTTGCCATCCCACTCTCTTGGTAATACACCACCATATTGGCTATTCGGAAAGTGTCATTTTTTTGTAGTAGTACCTCATGAATCGGTCACAAACAACAAAACTATAGTTTTGTGATTGAACTTGATTAACGACAAGTTCATATCAACAAGATAACGTTTGCATAGTTGCTGACGACGTTTAATAACAATCATCAGTGTGAAATATTTGCCTATATGACACTGAATGTGATTAAGTCATTAGTAATTTTTCTAATTTTATACCATAAATATGTTTTCCCGAATGATTATGGTCAGAAATTGCACTGAGCTCAACCAGATACAATTTTACCACCGATCCGATTTTTGACTATACGAATCTGTTTTTATACCTTGATTTTGATGAGAAAATAGTTATTTTTGATTCTAGATAGCGACTCTAGATGCATTCGAGAACGAACGAACGATTTTTTTGCGAGCATTAGAATCTAAAATAACTATTTTCTTTAACAGGAAAAAATTAAACATTTCATCCTTGTTGACAGGTAGTAAATTACCCCTTTTTCCCTAGAGGAATTGATTTTCAATATTAAATTACCCTGTGTTTCACGTTACAGAAAAAAATAATATATTATATCCGGGAAAAAGTTAAATTTTAGCTCTCGGTTTTTGGTCTCCCTCCGGTTTGCATCAGGAGACAATACAATCTCGAGCTGAAATCTAATACTTTTTTCCCTTGTATAATACACAGCTATTATGTACAACTTGTATAATTTTTTCACATGTACTTTCATATATTTTTATTTTTTCAAAAAAAAGTACTCTAGTAAAATGTACAAGTACATTTACGAAATTATATGCTTTTATTACAAAGGTAGATAGTAAGACCATTGATTTTTGATAAATCGAGTAAGATGTCAATCTCCGACGAAATGTAATTGTTAACGAAAAAATCATTGAGTGGTTTGGGCAAAATAATTTTGACAAATACAATATCAAAAATCGACCACAACATTGCCTTTTTTTTTCATAAAATTCCTCTTTCAGTTATAACTACTCTTAGTTATTGAAATTTCATCTAACAATCGTTTTACAACCTGACACATTTTGTCTAGTTTGTACCTTCTTATCCGCATTTAACATTTGTATACTTTAACACGTTCACATACGAAAATGGTATACCATTCATTTTCATAATGATACAGAATGATATGAATATTATAGCATCAAATATCAGTTGGGTTGGGTTTAGTTAGGTTTAAATGTATTTTTAAAAACATGGCCGTGGTAGCTATAGCTCCTAGGATGGCTATATCCAGCTTCATCCATTAGATTCATTGGATATAAATAATGTTATTTGATAATGATTATGGTAGGCATGGTAATCTACTGCTTAAGGTATCAAACTGAACTCCTGTTGAACTTCGTTGATAAAATACCCATTTTATTGATTAAGCTGAGTTGATTAAATATGGAATTTTTAGTTTTCACAACAATTAAAATTGATGCAACAACCTTCCATCTATTTTTCATCTATTTTCAGCTGTTTAGGCATCAAAGAGCGATAATGAATGGGAATATTTCAACTACAAGCAAAGCAGAAACTACAAGTCTAAGTGGTGGATTGGTTGCTAATTCTCAAAATGGAGTGTAAATCAAATAAGATCTTTATTAAAATAAAATAAATAATGATTATAAATAAGGTATCTAGCTTATGACATCCTTATATAAAAGAATCTACTAAAACATTTCAAAGTTTTCAAAGTATGATGTGAAAGGAGGTAATACCACACATATTTTACTTCAAGAGATGTTCTTAAACCCTATTTTGACCGATTTGTTATCATTTTTAGAATGAAAGAAACTGATTCGGTACATTTTTGGCAATTGCTTTTTGACAGAAATAATGCAAGTGACAAATTTAAACATTTTGATTTGTGATTTATTTAGATACTTTACGTTAACACTAGATATTAGTTGAAGATCATAGCACAATTTTATCATTTGATCATATGACCATATTAGAATAAAATAGTAGTTTAGTTGGTTTGAACCATCAACCTTATTTGAACCCAACCCAACCCATCTAGTTAGTTAGTGTTAGATATTAATTGGGTTGGGTTAAGCCATTAATTTTAATCCAACTAGTTAGATTGCACTAAATATTAATTGGCTTGAGCCATTAACCTTATCTGACTCAACCCACATAACTAGTTAGTACTAGATATTAATTGGGTTGGGATGAGGTATTAATTTTAACCCAACCCAACTAGCTAGTTAGTATTAAATGTTAATTCTGTTGGGTTGAACTGTCAACGAGATCTCAACCCCACCCAAGTAGCGAAGTGCTGGTTATTAGTTACTTGACACTAAGTGTAATGTAGTTAGGTTGAGCCATGAGCTTGATCCCAATTAACTAATTACCACTAGATATTAGTCGGGTCCGTTTGAGTCATCAATATTAAAAATTGACATGATGACCATTCAAAATTTTATTGAATTTATTTTATTAATCATGATCACGCTGTATACAGTATGGCTCCTGATCGATTTACAAAGAGGAATAAAAATTGAAGCCATGAAAGTTACAACTTATGATTCAGGTTTATTATATAGCTAAATCCAAACTTTCTACTTCTAGGTATAGTCTTAGTTCTTGTTTTAATTCGATACAAGTATACAATAATCTAAAACTGAACAGCTAACAGTAAAGCTTATACCAAGGCAAAAGCTAACACTAAACCTGGAACTAGAAACATTTAGGTTTAGCCGTACATCTCTTAAGACAGAACTAAACCCAACTTAACCTAGCTTCAGAACTAATACTAGACCCAAAACTCGAAATATTAGGGCATGTCATTATTTGGCCATGTCGCAACCTTGTTTTGAAACTGACTTAATTGATTCAAATGTTCATTTGAACCAGCGGAATATCTCAAAGCTATGCAATGTTGTGAATGCACTCGGTTTGTGAGCGATTTGAGGATAAATGACATAACAAATTGCGTTTCTTCCAAAACATATAAAATACGATTTAACGTCAAATCGTCACCTGTAGGTAAAATTATTTGAAAGCATATTGATCAGTCTTGATAATGTTGTATCACCCCACACTATAATGGTTATATCGACATGTTTTACTGTGGGAATTTGGTATTTGAAATCAAAGCGGTTGACAAATAACGATGTAGACACAACATGCCATCATTTCCAAACATTGCTCTCGTTGCATCACAAAATTTGCTCTCGCAGCTCCAGTTAAGAGACGCTTTCGTTTGAACCAGTTTCTGAAACGTTTTGAAACGTCAAACATTTTTTCATAAAACCCAAAAGATTCTAGTTTTTGTTAGTTTACTCGCAAAATAGAATGCTTTAGCTTAAATGGATGACATAAGTAACGCAACTTTTTAATATTTCTACTTAGATTTCCAGCATTTTTTCAAGATTATTTATATGAGATAATTTCTTTAAAAAAATTGCAACTTTTATCTAATTATAAAAGAAGGTGATTTAGCTTATAATTGCAATTACTTTAAATTTTAGGTATTCTCCAGCATATCCTAGTTTTGCGCTCCTTTCGCTTTAAGAATTCTTTCCGGGAATTTTTCTAAATAAACACTAATTTTATATAATGAAGCCATAAAATGTAGTCATTTAGATTTTTAGATAAATCATCTCTTTAGACTGATAGATTTGCAACTTTTTTAAAAATTATTTTTTCGAGAAAAAATTTATTAAATATAGCCATGAAATAGAGCATTTTTGCTTTAATTTACACTAATAATTGCAACTTTTTTTTTTTAGTTTCCTATTTTTCGGTTATTTTCCAACATTCCCTACATTTGCAACCAATTTTTCAACATTATTGTTTCGAAAAGATTTCTTGTAAAACAACATTTTTTAAATCTAATCATAAAATAATGTTTTTAATCTTAATTTAGGAATGCATTTAGAAAATTGTAATTTTTAATGTTTCGAAGAGCGAGTTATTGTCGACTCGACGTTGTCGAACATTGTACCATTAAATTTACTGCAATGGGTGCTTAATCGATTTGACGCGTATCGCATCAACTGCATTGGGTGTCATCGTAGGTGTTAACGTTTAACATCCCCTAATGATTACTTTTTAATTTATTTTTGTATTTAATCAATTATTTCGTTGCAAAAGTTATAATTTTTTGGCACAGAGAAACAACGTAAAATACTATAATTTAAGGGTACTAATTATAGGAACTATTCGTTCCCCAATGTATGTTAAATCATAAAAATATATTCGATCTGATACGGTTCGCGTAAAATATTCCTTTTGAACACGTCAACCCAACTTCACTCAGAAAATATGTTCCTAGGGGAATTTGTCGTCTTCTTATCGTGTGCACTTTTCTTACTTAGGGCAATAATTAATGTCGCTGGGATCGATATGGGTCGAGGTGTTATAAATAAAGCAATAAAAACTGTCTCAACGGTAATCGGGTAAATATTCATAGTTGGTAATTATTTATGAGACGGATTTCACTTTTCTTTTTTTTTTTTTCTTGCGATTAACTAAGAATAACAAGGTATAAATGTAAATTGCGTTTTGAATAAATTAAATTAAATTTAATTAAAAAACAACTGTTGAGCGGTTATGAAAAATATCTACAATATTTATTGAGGATATAATTTTGCGCAGATATATCATTTTGTAATATAAATTGAGGTATAAATCAATACGAGTAAAAAGCGGGAGCAATATTTATACAAAAACTGTGTAAGCGGATGTAATTTATTTTTGTATTCAAATAATTTTAAAAAGTACAATAAAAGTTGTAAAATTCAAACCAATATTGTAAAAAATGCAAGATGTTCATCAAAAATTATTAGTGTCGGGTGAGTTTTGAGAAGTTTTCCCGTCGTTTCAGTCTACCTGTTCCAACGTCACTTAATTAAACGTGAAACATCTTCCAGAAACCGCAGAATTTGTCCCCTCATTTCCCTTCGTCTCTGAGTCAGGAAAGGGGGGGTGATTAAAAAATAAAAAATTAAAATTAACGACCCCGCGCAAAGTATATGGTTCCAGCAAATTGAACTTTATCGATTTTGGTGTTTCAATCCACCGCCGGCAAACAATGTAACCAATTTTTCAAAGTGTTTCACTTTCGGAACATTACTGTTGTAAAATATTAACGTTAAAAAAAGTTTTGCTACGTTTTTATTTTAAATTAAAATTATCAATTTTACTAAAAGGTGCAAAGAAAAAAAAGTAGACCCAAGAATCAATTTTCATTTTACATTCTGCAAGTAGTTGGAACAATCTACTATTTCGACCGAACGTCCTCGATACATTTCGTTACTTCCGCCGTAAAATTCATAGAATGTAATCGGACGTGAACGTCGGTAATCCCGATTCCGACATTTTCTACTTCCACAATCGTTCGATTCGACGTAAAATTTTCCACGGGCTATAATAATGGAAGAGCTGTTTTGCAGCGACGAAATATTTGCTTTTCGAAAACTCGGATTGAGCACTTATAGAAAACGAGATATGGCGTTGGGAAGGTGAAAGATTTACTACCTTCTGCAGAAATAATCTGGCTATCTGCAGTACACACTCCGGCACTTGAAGGGATTGTTTTATATTGGAACAGGGAGTTTCGATAAAGACTTGAACCGCCTCCGGAACGACCTATATACCGGCTGCTGAAATTTCATATTTTTCGAACCGTTCCCCTACCTAGCTATAAACTAAAATTGAATCGACGAAAGATTACAAAAAAAAATTATATTATCTCAAATTTTTTCTCGACCCTACCATTATCCTTTAAATCTCGGCATGTGTGAACAGGTCTTATCTATTCAAACATGTGTGAACAATCAAAATGTCAATTTAAACGAGTTTACCTATTTGTCAAGGTTAATTACTGAAGGTACAACGCATCAATACACATCATATTAAAGTAGAGGTTAAATCAAGGATTCAACTCTTTAAATAGTTCCATTATACATCAATGTTGTGCATTTAGCCGTTAATGAAATATCGATTACTATAGAATGAGCTAAATATGGATCATGCTTGCCTATCTAGTATGCAACGGTCCGTGAAGACGTGTCGTAACAGATCAACTCCCAAATCCCATTATAGACGATTTAGACTTGGATTAATATTTAAATGTAGTCGACAAGCTCACTCCCAAGTCATCAATTTGTAAATTTTGGTGATGCATTCATGATCAATAGGAAATCAGTTTAAAGTGAAAAGCCGTGTTTCAATAAATTTGGAGTTCAAATAATTATGACTAAAGACTCAATTTTATGACTCGATTTATAAATATGATGTTTTATAAGAAACAATTTAAAAAAAATAATCTTGAAAAAAAATTGCAAATGTAGATTCTGTTTGAATGAACACGAAAAAGTCGTTGCATTTGAATTTCCTCAAGGGTACAACACCTAAACACGTGATTGAATTGGTAATAACTCGCCCTTAAGCTATTTCATCGTCGAAACATCAAAAATTACAATTTGCTAAATGTGCAAGTATGCAGATTGATCCTGAATTATTCATTTCCACTCCTGACCGCATTCCGCATAGCTTAGATTAATTTTAACATCAAATACTGCAGGCGAGTTTAAAGCTTTGTTACATATATGTTAATTCATAAGTCGTTTTTGAATTTTAATGGTAAATAACTAAAAAGTCATTTAATAATTAAAAAGTTATTTAGATAAACGTTTTATATTTAAAGTCAACAAGAAGTTTATAATCATAAAAAAACCTAAAGAAATCGGATTTTTAATTTATCTAGATAAAACATTTCGCAATTATAGAAGAAAGTGTGTACTTTTACACGAACAAGACAGAACTTGAATATTTTGAAATTCTGGAATTTGATCACATTATCAAGTTAACAATTATGATTATTATTGAAATATCGCATAAAATCTAATTCTGAAGATATTTTTATGAATCATTCGACATTTATAGAAGAAAGTATATATTTTTACATGAATATAATGGTACGTGAATATCTTGATTCGTGTTTGTGATAAATTTTTTTGAAATTAACTTGAAATTTTATATTGTGAGATTAACCATTTTTGACTAAAAAATACGCAAAAAATCATAAGAAATCGAATTCTTAAGATGTTTTTATGAAACATTCGACATTTATAGAAGAAAGGGTGTATTTTCACATGAGTAAAACTGTTCCTAGATGTCTCCATTAGATCCTGAGATAGAAATCTTGGTATAAACCTTAAATTTTCGTCTCTTGTCAAAATTTACGTTTTAATGCAAACATTAAAAAAAAATCATAAGAAATAGAATTCTTAAGACATTTTTATGAAATATTCGACATTTGTAGAAGAAAATCAGTACATCCATATTAACAAAACGATAGTAAGATATCTCAAATCCATTTTGAGATACAAACCTTGGAATAAACTGTAAATTTTTATATCTTTGTCGATCATTTGTAAAAAAATCATAAGAAATCGAATTCTTAAGATATTCTTATGAAACGTTCAACATCTATAGAAGAAAGTATGTACTTTCACATGAACAAAACGTGCTTAGATATTACTATTCGATTTTGTGATACAAACCTTGAAATTTTTTATATCTTGTGTACGTTTTAATGCAATTAATTTAAAAAAATAATAAATAAAACGAATTCTTAAGATATTTTTATGAAACATTCGACATTCGTAGAAGTATGTACATTCATATCAACAAAACCATGCTAAGATATCTATTCTATCTTGAAATAAACACCTTCGAATAGACCCAAAAATTTTTATATCTTCCACGATCACTTTAAAAAATCATGAAAAATCGAATTCTTAAGATATTTTTATGAAACATTCACAATTTATAGAAGAAAGTATGTATTTTATGAACAAACCCGTGCTTAGGTTTTGCCATTTAATCTTGAGATACAAATCTGGGAATAATCCCTACATTATCATCTCTTGTCCAAATTAACGTTTTATTACAATCATTGTTAAAAAATCATAAGAAATCGAATTCTTAAGGTTTTTTTTGTAATATTCAACATTTATAAAAGAATCTGTTTACATTCGTATCAACAAAATCATACTAAGATATTTGAATTC
This sequence comes from Onthophagus sagittarius, assembly GCA_036711965.1. Classification (NCBI taxonomy): domain Eukaryota; kingdom Metazoa; phylum Arthropoda; class Insecta; order Coleoptera; family Scarabaeidae; genus Onthophagus; species Onthophagus sagittarius. Next base: position 19,415,730 of record JASERS010000005.1, on the reverse strand, counting down.
GATCTGGAGAACTTGAGATACATATACGTTGCGCAGCGTGCTTGTCTGAGAAATGCTTCAACGAGCATCTGACAACAGCGAATAAGGCTTTTCTATCTACTGCCAAACGTACTGCTCGAGAGAGGAATTACAAGTATGTTTGGACCAGGGATTGTAAAGTGTTTGTTCGAAAAAGTGATTATGCGCGCCCGATATTAATCAAACATGTAGCTGATGTTGAAAAATTGTAATCTTTTGTTATTTTTTTTGGATTATTTTTCCTTTAATACTTTAATTTTGTTATGGCACCAATTAAGTTTTATTATCAAAACGTGCGGGGCTTTCGCACTAAACTCCAATTGCTACATCATAATTTACTAAACGTTGCGTTTGACATCATTTGTCTGACTGAAACTTGGTTACACCCAGGTATTTACTCGCTCGAAATTTTCCCTCCCTCTTATGCCGTATTTAGATGTGATCCTAGTGATTCTTTTCTAATATGCGGTGACTTTAATTTACCTGACTTAAAATGGTCTGGTCTTGAAGATTCTCATTGTGTTGTTCGTTCGGGACCTCATAGCGCTCGCTTTTGTGACTTTCTTGATACCTTATCCTTTTGTGGTCTCAACCAACTTAATTTTCATAAAAACTCTGCTTGTAATACGCTCGATCTCATTCTTACTAACTCTGATGCAGTATCTCTCATTACTGTTTGTGACAGTCCGCTGCTTCCTGAAGATTGTGCGCACTCTACTTTAGAATTCTCGCTTTCCATTTCTTTACGAACTGACGCAACAATATTTTACCATGAGGAACCTAATTTCACCAAAGCTCGTTTTAATGATATTAATTCCTATTTTAATGAATTTGACTGGGAGTCCCTTCTGAGTGGGGGTGACGTAAATCTCGCTGTCAATTTATTTTATAACCATTTACACACTACTATCCGCAATTATGTTCCTATTAAACGAAAATCTCCCAAGGGCTATCCTCGATGGTTTTCTCGTGGTACTATCAGAGTTCTTCGGGAGAATGGTAATCAAATTGATTACCATACTTTTTCAGTTTTGAGAGGTAGGGCCAAAGTTATGATTGATTTCGATCATGCCCACTATATCAGAAGTGTTGAGAGCGGTATTACTTTAAATCCTAAACATTTTTGGTCTTTTGTACGTGATAAGAGGGGCGTTAATGTGGTACCGTCGACGATGAGCTTCGAGGGTATAGTTGCCGAGGATGGTGAAGAAATTTGGTCGCTATTCTCCAGATTTTTTTCCTCCGTGTTTATCACTCCCTCCAGTGATTTACCTGAGGCTGTTATTAATGAAGCTCCTAGTCCCTTGGGTTCTTTGGAGTTTGGAATGGTCGAGGTGGAGGACGCGCTTAAGTCTATCAAAATTAGTAATACTTTATGTACTGATGGTATACCTTCGATTTTTGCAAAGCAATGCTCACATACACTTTCATTGCTTCTCAAAATTTTATTTAATAATTCTTTGCTACAGGGTACATTTCCTGATGTATGGAAGTGTGCCTACGTCCTCCCTATTCACAAGTCAGGGAGTCGTTGTGATGTCTTCAATTATCGTCCCATATCTATACTGCCGATTTTTGGAAAAGTATATGAAAAACTTATATATGTCCGCCTTTTCTTTGCAGTAAAATCTAAAATTGACCCAAGACAGCATGGTTTCTTTGCTGGTCGATCGGTGGAAAGCAATCTACTGGAGTACACACATTATATTCTCTCCTTCTTTGATCAACATTGTCAAGTCGACTCTATTTACACTGACTTTAGTAAGGCCTTTGATCGTGTTGATCATAGCTTATTATTATCCAAACTTCAAATCTTTGGTATTCATGGGAGGTTGCTTCAGTGGTTCTCCTCTTACCTAAAAGATAGAAGTTAAATAGTTTCTGTCAATGGTTTCCATTCTGTTACTACGTATATACCCTCTGGTGCACCTCAGGGCAGTCACCTTGGACCATTACTGTTTAATATTTACATAAATGATTTATTTGAGGTCATCCAACATTCATGTTGTTTGATGTATGCGGACGATCTTAAACTCTTTCTCCGTGTCTCTTCACCTCTCGACTGTTCTAGGCTTCAAAGTGACCTCTCTAACCTTTACGAGTATTGTCTTAAAAATCGTCTTACTCTAAACCTATCCAAATGTAACGTCATATCTTTCTCTAAGAAATTGAGCACCTTACACTACAACTATTTGCTTGCACACCAGACTTTTATTTAACGAACACATACATTCTATTGTTACTAAAGCTTGGCGTATTCTCGGTTTCGTTATTAGATCTATTGCCCTATTTAGGAATGTCAATGCAATAAAAAGTTTATATTTTGCTTTTGTCAATAGTGTTCTTAATGATTGTAGTATTATCTGGAGCCCTCAACATCGTAGAATCAAACATACATAGCTCGAATTGAAAAAATACAATCAACATTTTTAAAATACCTTTACAATAAATGTTCTATTCAACACATTGACTACGTTTCTTCATGTAATTATTTTCATATTATGACCCTTAGTCGGCGTCGTTTTTGTAATGATGTGCTCTTCTTCTTTAAACTTCTACGTAACCTATGCGATTCTCTTTCTTTACTTAGTCTTGTCTGTGTGCATGTTCCTCCACGTTTGTTACGTTTTGATTAGTTATTTTCCGCTCCTACACCACGTACTAACGCTTTCGAAAATTCCCCCTTACTACGTATGGCTAGAGCTGCAGATCGCGTACATTTCGATATTTTTAATTTTTCTGGCTCTCTTGATTCATTTAAAATTCTGTTACGTCGATTGATTGTGCCCCTCATGTTTTGAAGACTATAATTATTTTTTGCCTTTATTTATTCTTTTGAATTTTCCTTAGTTTTTGGCGTATAATTTAAATTAGTGTTGTTTGATTATTTTTATTTTGTTATTTAAACTAGTCTTCTTTTTTTCGCGTTTAAATTTAATTTTCTGATTTTTATTTTTTTTTGGATTGTATGATTTTCTTTTCTTTTTACATTAGTTATAGCTGTTATTATTTGTAACTGTTAATTATGGTTTCCGTTAGTTTATCTGTGGCACGGTTTTTATTGGGTTTGTCCTGTACCGTGCGTGTATTGTAAATAAATAAATAAATATCTTGGAATAAACTGTACATGTTTATATCTTCGTCGATGATTTTTGAAAAAAATCATAGGAAATCGAATTTTGTTTTCAAGGTACCTTCATCAACATATAACTCTATGTAATACTTTGAGATTGACAAGTTAGTAGTACACAAACATTGTTAATAAAATTATGTATCAATAAAGGGGATTTATCATATAAATTATTCAGAAGATATCACAATGTATCTTTAAACCAAAAATTTTCATAAATTGGCTGGATCACAATGGTACAGCATTATATTTTTTTATTTCAATTAATGTAAGACAACTACACCGCTTCGTTAATCTTTCCCTGGAGTATGTTGGAATTTTTTTGAAGAAAATGAAAGCTTTTTTTTTATTTTCTACTTTTTTCTTAAAATTTTGTGCAGTATTCTAGTGGATTTCAATTTGTAGCAATCCATAAAATTTTATATATGCTTAATCAACTTGGAAAAAATCGTAAAAATCTGATTCTCAAGACATTATGATGAATTTTGTTATCATTAAAGAAAACTATGTATTTTTACATGCACAAAACTTGAATATGTCAATTCGTTTTTAAGATATCATATTTTGAGTCAACCTACAAATCATAAAATTTTAAATCTTTTTAATCAGTTTTGAAAAATCGAATTCCTAAGATATCTGATGCAATTTATTATAACTAACAAAGAAAAGTATGTACTTTTACACGTATTAAATCATATTTGAATGATTTAATGATGAACGATCGGTGTTAATTGAACTAAAATTAGAACTAACACTATCACTAACACTAGATCTATCACTATACTATCACTAGGACTAACACTAGATCTAAAACTAGAAGCTTTCGAGTTTTGCCGGGCGTTTTTTGAAAAAATGTTTGACGTTTCGGATGCCATGTTACAACCTTCTTCAGAAACTTTTTTCAAGAAGAAGGTTGCAACATGGCATCCTTGGAGGATGCAACTTATTACAATTTGCAAAGAAAGGTATGTATAAACGCACAAAAATGTACTTGAATATCTGAACTATGATTTTAAGATATCATATTTTGAACTGAACCAAAATTCATCAAATTTAAAGTTTTCTTAAACATTTTTGAAAAAATCGTAACAAATCGAATTCTTAAGATATTTTGATGAAATTTATTATAATTTACAAAGAAATATGTACTTTACACGCCCAAAAGTGTACTTGAATATCTGAATTCGATTTTAAGATATCATGTTTTGAACTGAACCAAAATTCATCAAATTTAAAGTTTTCTTAAACATTTTTGAAAAAATTGTCAAAAGTCGAATTCTTAAGACATTGTGATGCAATTTATTACAATTTACAAAGAAAGGTATGTACTTTTATACACACAAAACTGTACTTGAATATTTCAATTCGTTTTGAAGATATCATGTTTTGAACTGAACCCAAATTCATCAAATTTAAAATTTTCTTAAACATTTTTAAAAAAATCGTAAAAAATCGAATTCTTAAGATATTTTGATGCAATTTATTATAATGTAAAAAAGGTATGTACTTTTACGTGTTTTATGTTTTACACTTTCAATGTACTTGAATATCTCAATTCGTTTTTAAGATACCATGTTTTGAACGTAGCCCAAATTCATCAAATTTAAAATTTTCTTAATCGCTTTTGACAATTTATTATAATTTACAAAGATAGGTATGTACTTTTACATGCAGAAAACTGTACTTGAATATCTCAATTCGTTTTTAGGATATCATGTTTTGATCTGAATCCAAATTCATCAAATTTAAAATTTTCTTAAACATTTTTGAAAAAATCGAATTCTGAAGATATTTTGATGCAGTTTTATTATAATTTACAAAGAAAGGTATGTAGTTTTACACGCACAAAACTATACTTGAATATCTCAATTCGTTTTTAAGATATCATGCTTTGAACTCAACCCAAATTCATCAAATTAATAATTTCTAAAATCGAATGCTTAAGTTATTTTGCTACGATTTGCTACAATTTACAAGAAAAGGTATGTACTATTTACGTACAAAACCATACTTGAATATCTCAATTCGTTTTTGAGATATCATGTTTTTAACTCAACCTAAATTTGTAGCAATCCATAAAATTTTAAATATTCTTAATCATCTTCGATGCAGTTGATTCTGCCTTTGAATGTCTCAGTTGTTTGTATGGATTTGGTTGATTCCAAAAATTATATCTCTTCTATTTAATAAGTGATTTAACGAAAACAAAATTTTGTGAAAGAATTGAAGTTTTGCAGTATCGAAAATAACAAATATTTTTTTGTAGTATTTACCAAATTATTTATGACTGAGAAAGTTTTCCGTATTCTTTTTTGGTAATTCTGTTGGCGCCATGAGCCAAACCATGTACATATCTGTCAACAAAACTATACTAAGATATCTTAATTCAATCTCAAGATACAAATCTTGGAATAAAGTGTAAATTTTTATATCTTCGACGATGATTAAAAAAAAAAAATCGTAAGAAATCGAATTCTATGATATTCTTATATTTTCAAAACCGTGCTTAGATATCTCTATTCGATCCTGAGATACAAACCTTGAAGTAAAACTTAAACTTTAATATCTTCCCAAAATATTTTAATGTAATCATGTCAAGAAAAATCATAAAAAATTCAATTCGTTTGATATTCTTAGGAATTATTCAAGGAAACTGTCCTTCTTCATAGACTAAACCGTTCCTAGATAGCTTTATTCGATTTTGAAATACTACAATACATTTTAATAAATATTCTAAATTTAATTCAATCTTTTTGAAACGAATCATGAAATATTGAAATTTTAAAATATAACGAAATTTTCGTTTTATATAAAAAAGCGTGCACTTTTTCATAAATAACTTAAAAAGCTTTGTTCCCTTTTGAAATAATACCATTTGAATGCAAATAAAATTTTAAAAACATCATCAATTTTGTATTACAAGATCTGAATCACTTTAAAATATATCGTTATAAATTCTATTTACTGTTATTGTGAAGAAATATTCACGGTTCATAACGACGTGTACAATTTCATGAACAAAACCGTACTTGGAAATCCCGATTCGTTTTTGAGATAATATCAATATTCGCTTTGAATATATCGGGTAAAAAAAATCACAAAACATTTCCACTAGCGATTTAAAAAATTTAACATTGCGAAGTGTGATTGGCTCCAGAATTTTACCACGCTGGTGCTTTTAAGTTATTAAATGTATGGAAAATTGCGTTTGCAAGTTTTATATGTTTCGAATAACGACATATTGTTCGGGTTTCAATCGATTGAATTGAAAAATGCGTAAAGATGAACAGTTTTAAAATGAAATTGTTTTGTATATCTTAACTTACAATTGGATGTGTCTATTTTGTGTAATTAATTTATTATTAAGAGTTAATTATATAGTTGGGATAGAACTACTACGGACGTTATTACATATGTAATGAACCGCCAATATTAATAATTAATAATTAAGCTATAGTTGATTACAGAGATGTGTGTATTATGTTACTATGAATACCAACTAATAGATGTGAATTAGTATATATATTACCTAAATTATTAATGTAATTACATTGAAAGAGTTCAAATAAAGTGAGTGTTTATTATTTATTTAATTTTAAGTGAAGTTAACCTTAGTGTCATTCTTCCAACAAATTTAACGTTGACGTAAATGAGAAGAGAACGAGAAAGGCTCGCAATTTAGTATATTTTTCTCGTTCGGTACTAATGCCTTCTGTCAGGTTTATTCGTCCAATTTAGGCGGTCTAATTTAGAACGCGAAGCTCAACGTTGTCGCGCCGAACGAAGTCTGTCAACCGAGTTTGAACATTTCGGTTCCAAAGCGCGTCGCTGGCGGTCTTTTTAATCGCTAATTAAATTTGATTGTCGAAAAAAATGCGTACTAGGGCTTTATTACCTTAAAAGGGCGAACTGAAAAATGCGAGATAAAGGCTATGAGGGAGAGCTGGTTTCTCTGTGATACAATAGGGACAATGGGTAAAAAAAAAATAAAAAGCCTAAAACCATTTCAATTCGCGTTCTATCAATTTGTAGCTTCGGCGAAGCGGTAATATTGCGTTATAACGAATAATAATACACGAAAATGGAGAAAGCGCGTACGTAAAATCAAAAACATGTTCAATAATAATGCCGCCCGGAACCGAACCGATCGGAAACTATAATTGTGTAAACTTTCCCAATCGTGCAATAACTGAAAATAAACTTTCGTTGAGCTTTTGTAGAAAACTCACGACCACAGATGTTGTCGGTTGCGGAGAACCGATACTGTGACCAATATTATGCTTTCTGATAAGTTCTATTGGTATTAAATCTTCCAAAAATAATAATAATACTTTATTTTCTTATAATAAGAGTGTAATCTTATTACTTTGCAAAACAATCCATGTTTTTGTAGCGATATTAAATACGTCAAACAGCTTTGACGTGAAGTTTATCAATTTCCTGGATTATAATTTATCAAAAAGAAAATCAACGACAATAAAGCTTTAAATTAGATTTTGCATTGAATATTTTCTATATAACGTCGAATCTCATCCTCTATGTGGATGAGACGCTTACGTGAATAAATATCCGGTGTTTGCAGGAGCGGTTTGCTGCATCAGACATCAAAAGTCGGGAATATTTCATATTGCGGATTTTCATTACTACAAATCTTATGATATAGAGTTGGCCATATATCATTGCGTATCACTTCCTAGTTTGTTCCTGATATTCATTGATTTTATTGTTGATACATTCTTTAAATATTATATCTGAGAATTTCTAACAATATTTTAGACATATCAATAATTTGTACTATATCCAGGAAATGTTTAAGGAATTTGTGTTAAGATCCTTACTTAATTTTTAAACGTTTCGACAATATTCGAATTCAAAGAGATTTCAAATTATCTCAAAACTTGATTTAGATAACTCAAAAGTTATCTAAAAAATAACTCCAATGTATTTGAAGTTATTTTTTTTTGTAACTTTTTTTATTTTTATAAACAAATGTCAAGTTATTTTTCTGAAACATACAACAACTATAAAAGAAAGCTTGCACTCGAAATTTACAATCGTTTAAAAAAATCGTGAAAAATCGAATTTTTAAGATATAATGAAACATTCGACAATAATAGAAGAAAATATGTACTTTAACACTAATAAAAGAGTACTTGAAAGTCATGATTCGTTTTTGAGATAATTTTTTTTGAATTATGTGATTAACAATTTGTTTTCTGTCGAAGAAAGAACTTGGGAATAAACCTTAAATTATTATCTGTTCTAAAAGTTATATTTAGATATACAAACCTTAAGATAGACTGATATAAAATTAGGTATATACCAAGGAAGAGGTGTGCTTTCTCATAAACTAAATCTTACATAGTATGTACCATTACACAAACAAAACAGTACTTGAAATATTGATTCGTTTTTGAGATAAAAAATTTTGAGCTCAACTCAAACTATCTCAAAGCTTAAGTTTTTTTGATTGCATAATCATTTAAAAAAATCATAATAATTCGAATGCTTAAGATATTTTTATGAAGCATTTAATACATATAGAAGAAAATATGTACTTTCGCATGAACTAACCCGTACATAGATATCTCTATTTGTTACTGAGATAGAAACGTTGGAATCAACTAGAAATTTTCACCTCATCCCTAAATTTACATTTTAATGCAATCATATTTCGAAAATCAAGAATTGAATTCTAAAGATATTTTTAAGAAGCATTCAATAAGTATAAAAGAAGGTACGTACTCTTACATGCTTTAGAAAATTACTAGATATATATATTTGATCTTGAGAGACAGACCTTGGAATAAACCCTAATTTTTCACCGCATCTTTAAATGTACGTTTTTATGCAATCATTTTTTAAAAATCATAAAAAATCTAATTCTTGAGCCATTTTATAAAACATTTGATATTTATAGAGGAAGGTACATATGTACTTTCGCATGATCTAAACTAGAGTTTGTCAACCTTTTCTTTGCGACGACCTCCGGTAAGAATTTTTATTATTGCATCGACCCCATTCAAAACAGAACGTTGAAACAGACAATTTTATATGAGAGGGTTGTGTTCGTGTCCTTATATCCTAAACATAACGTTTGTTAACGACAAAAAAAAGGTCATTGACGTTTCGATACTTTAGCAAAACAAGCGAAACAGAGCTTTCATAGTTCAACGACTAAAAAAAGGTCGCCTATCTTCCAGGTTTACTAACTCCCTATCCACCCCCGATCGACCATTTAAGCCCTCCAGGATCATTCATCATTAGTAAATTTAGTGGAAATAATTTTACTTGTTATGTCTGGAATGTTCTTAAAGGCTTCTTCACAACATTTCAGAGATATTTTAAATGTTGTCATATTTTTGCTTAGTTTCAATTACTTTGAATGAAAAATTCTGTAGGTGCTGGATACTAAAAAAACTGAATTGGGAAGAAACTCAAACAATGAATAACGGTGCTCAAAAAAAGAGTATTCAATTTTTAAGTATTCAATTATAAATAAAGTATAAAGAAAATATAAAAATAATAAATTATTCATACCTAACTGAAAGCTAACTAGCTAACTGAAACTGTTTTAATAGTTTCTTGCCTTTTGCAATATAAATGTCTGCTGCAGTATTTAGTCTTTAATTAACAGTTTGTGGAATACAAACGTTAAGATTTTGCAATTTGTCCAGGAGTATTTAACGCGATGAAAACATTTTCTCCGACCAGTTTTACAAGCAGTCATCAAGTTTTCTAAAAGAAGTATCAAGTTTTCGTAAAGCATTTTAAGTAATCTATAAGCAGTATTAAGTCTTCTGGAAATATTCAAGTCTTTTGAAAGCAACATCAACTTTCTGGAAGCAATAGTAAGTCGTCCAGGGGCAGCAGCAAGTCTTCTGGAAGCATTTTAAGTCATCCAGAAGCAGTATAAAGTCTTCAGTAAACAACATCAAGTTTTCTAGAAGAAGTATCAAGTCTTCTTAACGCATTTCAAGTCCTCTGAAAGTATTTCAAGTAATCTACAAGCAGTACTAAGTTTTCTGGAAAACCTTCAAGTCTTCTGGAAGCAATATCAACTTTCTGGAAGCAATAGCAAGTCGCCCAGGAGCAGCAATAGTAAGTCTTCTAGAACACTCTTGTCGTCTGGAAGTATTTCATGTTTTTTGGAAGCAGTATCGGGTCATCTAGAAGCAGTATCAATTTTTAATATTATAGTAATGAACAGCAGAAGAATTAGCTGTTTCTACCCAGGTTCGCTATCTAGTAATGATGGGTTTAGATGGCAAGGGAATAGTTAGTTTTTCTTTTTGATTTTGTATTAAAAAAATAATTAAAAGAAAATTATCAACGGATTTTTTCTGTTGCATCATTTACAAAAACACAACAGTAATTTCTCAGTGGGATAGACAACAGGTGGAGAAAAAGCAAGAGACGATTTCACTTTAGACATTACATTTTGGGATTCCCATGCACAGAAAGTATGTTTCTGTGCTTTAAAGTAAAAGCTGTTCACATATTTAAAAATCAAGCAATCATTATATTTCATTATTTTTTATATATTATTATTTCATTAGGCAACAAAAAAATATTTCAGAAAATAAACGAAATGCATTTAGCATAAAATCCGAGCTCTATACATAACTTTGATTTAAAAAATTGACCTCTTAAGGTAGCTTGATGAAATATATAACATTTATAAAAGAAAGTATTTATTATTATACGAACAAATCAGTACTTGAAAATCTAGATTCGTTTTTGAAATAAAAATTAAACGTTTTCACGTTAACACGTTTTCACGATAATTTTTAAAAATTGTATAAGATCTAATTGTTAAAATATCTTTATGAAACATTCGACATTTATAGCAGAAAGTATATATTTTTGCACGGTTAAAACCTTACCTGGGCATTCTTTCTTCTTCTTCGATGTCCAAATCGATATATTTGTGTAGGATTTATTCTATATAGGATCTAGCTATTTTCAAAATTTACGTTTCAATGCAATCATTTTTGAAAATATCACAAAATTCGAAATATTAAAATTACTTTACGAAATTTAAAGTATATACCTAAAATTGATATTTATATATTTATATGTTGAAATTTTAACGTTTGAACATGCCACAAAATTTTAATCTAATTTCTCTAAAATCTCTTGTTTCTCTTCTAAATTTTATTTTTAAATATCATAATAAAATTTTACTATTAAAATAAATTTTTACTTATCAATAATTTGGAACCAAATCAAGGTAATGTTTAAGTCATCTTCTAAGATTTGTACTAATGTTTAAAACTTTCTAGATACTCATAATCAATATCTAGATACTCAAAAGGGTGTTCTTCAATTCCAAATTTATCTAATGATTTCCAAACATTTTCAACAACATTTTCATAATTGAATATTTTTCAGAAATTTTTAGTGTTCTTACCGTATTTTTTCGGCTTTAAACGTATACTTAGGAATTTCTCAACTTTTCCAGCTATATCCACTCAATACATTTCCAGAAAATGTTCAAATATAGTAATTTAATTTAAAAACATTTCCAAGTATTTATTCTCTCTCAAGGAAATTATGGAAGTTCTAAACGCTTCACGTAATATTTAATAAATTTTTAAAGCATTTTTTCAAAAAATGTTATTGATTTCCAATAACGTCAAAGAAGTTTAATTACTTTGGGAAGTATAATTTAAGATGAAACTCATTTTATGATAACATTAAAATTTGTTTAATCCGTTAAGTTTAATTTGTTATGCAGGTGAGGGTGGTTGACAAACGGAACTTGCATCCACTTCCCGCAAGGGAAAGGGAGTCACTGCACCCAGCCCCCACATCCGTCTAAATACGAAAGAGGCAATTAACGTCAGTTGACATCATTTACGACAACGGAAAGGGCTTAAAACAGCACCGTTTCCCTCGTAATGAAACAGCTACGAGAACTTTCTCGCAATTTATGGATTTAGCATAGTTATACGTTCAAGTAACTTTAGAAATTAATGTATTTACATTAAAAAAGGAAATGTTTCTTTTTATGTGACTTTTTCACTTGTTCGACATCCATTTTACTTTTTCCCTTTTAAAAGTTGACGAATTCACGCTGGGTACTTAACGTTGTTTTAACGTGCATTAGACGATCGTAAAGGCTTATCGCCGAATCTGTATCCGGCAGAGGGAGGCTAAAGGTGTATTCTAATCTGAATAATACCCTTTCAAGACGTCCCGGTTTCTTATCTGTCGGGCGCGATTCTTTTCGGTCACGCCACCCTCGCCTGTGGGACGTTTTAATAAAGTCGCTATAAATAGTTTTAAATGTGCGGGGTAACGTTGCCATAAAAGTGATAAGTGGCTGCCATAAAAGTCAATATCTAAGACAATTGCCAGGGAATTTTTTCGTCCTGCTTCTAAATACTTCTTAATCTGAACGTTTTAAGATTCACTAAAAGATAAATGTCCACAGTTTTGAAACTTGAGCTATTATTGCCCAAAATCCTCTTAATAAGTCGTTCGGAATTCCCTTTCAAGGGTTACCTTGGGGACTCGGTTCGTAATACTAGTTTTCTCTCCGTTTGCTAGTGCAGCTTCGATATGCGGCAGTAATAGTAAAACGGTTGGCGCAAAGTTTTAATGCGACTTTACGATAGGTATAATTTCAGTTTGGGCCGACGTCGTAGGGCGTCGGAGTCCCTCCTTAATTAAAATCCATTTCGAACGCGAACCGTGACCCCGTGAAACCCTCGGGAATGTACGGACCACAACATCAAGTGCGGTCGTCTCCCGCCAGATATTTAAATCATCCTTGTGTAAGTCCACGATAACAATACGAAATACGTTCGCATTTCTAGCTACTTGCGAGCTTCATATAGAGACAACCCATGTACATGTACTGAAATAGTTACAAGGAAACCGGATTTACTACATTATATCAGCCCATTGTTACTCAAATCAAACTTTACGATCAATATGCTTTAATATTGTATATACCAACAGTGTACTTTATGTTGTATGTAATATAATATTATATCTAACATTTCAAAGGCTATATATATAATATTATAGTAAGATCTTGTAACGAAATTGGAGGTTTTAAAGAAAAAAGTCGTTATAACATTAACGCATACGTTTACCATCACAAGATTCATTCTTTCATCATTTTTCTTGTCCCGTTTGCATCTGAAACATATTAAATAAGTTTTGTAAATATGTATTTAAATAAATTAAAATCATCCTTTGAAGTGTTATTAGAAGAACATCAGTCTTTAAAAGATAAAAGTTTAGATTAAAAAAAGACTTAAGATTCTTTGATTTCGCGATTTCAGTTAATGATTTCAGTTCACACCTTTCATACAGCGTGGTCTTAAAGCACGATTCACCAGTAATGGTTTTAACATACATTCCCCTGAATCATTGGAACAAAACAGCAGTGTTATATGATCTGGATTCTGCAACATAAGTTCTGTTTTGCATTTCTTTCCAAAACAGACCACTTTCATTTACATTCCAAACTTGATTTGGGGCGTATTATCCATCTTTGATAATTGTTATAAGTTTCTCAGGATATGTTTTGGCAGCTAATTCTATAGACACAGCTAATTTTTATTTTCCAACCTGTCCTCCAACCTATTGAAGCAAATATAGGTTGACTGAGATCAAGTGCTTGACTGAACTTCTTTTGTATGTTTGTAGATTCATAATGCAGTTTGTTTAATAACACTTTCATTTACTGGTATTCGTTTTTGGGATTTTTGTTCAATCTACCGTACCAAAACTTTTCGATAATCTCTTTTACAACATCAGTTACTTATGACGATGATTGAGCATTTATTTTCGTTCCAGAATGTTGATCGCAGTCTAATTTTTCTTTATCGTTCTTATGGTAGCTTCATTAATACCAAACTGCTTCTGTAACGCCGTTTTACATTGTCCTGTTGCAAGTTGATCTTAAATTTTAATTTTAGTATCCAAAGAGATCACTTTCACGAGAGTATCCCAATTACTTTTTGAGATATCATGTTTTGAACTCAATCTAAATTTGTGTCATTTTGTAAAAATAAAATTTCTTTAATCATTTGTAAAAAATCGAATTCTTAAGATATCCTGATATCTCGTTTTGTGGTTTGTAAAGGAAGGTATGCACTATTCCGGGGATGAATCCATGCGTGAGTATCTTAATTCGTTTTTAAGATATCCAGTTTTGAACTCAACCTAAATTTGCGGCATTTCATAAAATTAAAAATTTTTCAATCCATCCACTGAAGAAATTTTTCTTTCAATTCGATCATTTTTGCAAAATGATAAAAAATTTAATTCTTAAGATATCTTGATCAATCTTTTTCTGATTTGTAACAGAAGGTGTTCACTTTACCAAGAACAAATCTAAGCGTGAGTACCTCAAATCGTTTTTGAGATATCAAGATGTGAACTCAACCTAAATTTGTAATATTTCATAAAATTAAAAATTTTCTTAATCATATTTCAAGAATCGTAAAAATCGAATTATTAAGATATCTTAGTGAAATTTTTTGTGATTTATAAAGGAATGAATGCACTTTTCCAAGTCAACAAACAAATCCATACGTGAGTACCTCAATTCATTTTTGAGATATCAACCTTTGAATTCAACCTAAATTTGTGGCAGTTCATAAAATTAAAATTGCCATTATTATTTTTAAAAAATCATCAAAAATAGAATTCTTAGGATATCTTGATAATTGTTTTTGCGTTTTATAAACGAATCATGCACATTTTCGGGAACAAATGCATGCGTGAGTTTCTCAATTTGTTTTTGAGATATCATGTTTTGAACTCAACCTACATTTGTGCCATTTCATAAAATTAAAAATTTTGTTAATCATTTTTGAATAATCGTAAAAAATCGAATTATTAAGATATCTTGATGAATCTTTTTAAGATTTATAAAGGAAAGTATGCACTTTTCCAAGAACAAATCAATACATGAGTATCTCAATTCGTTTTTGAGATATCAAGATTTGAACTCAACCTAAATTTATGGTATTTCATAAAAAAATTTCTTTAAGCATTTTTGAAAAATCGAAAAACACCGAATTCTTAAAATAATATAAAAATTGGGCAACATTGCTCTAAACCAAACTAAATTCAATAAAAAATTGGGTTTTTACCTTATTCATAATTCGGGACTAATAACAGCTTAAAGTAGTTCATCCTTTATTATAACTTGGATGTTGCATTTGGAAAAAAGAATACAAGTTTAAGAGTTTTTAACTTTTTAAATTCGTGAGGTGGATATACTTATACAAAGTCCACCTTCTTCCATATTGAACATAGTCATCAAGATAATATACAGATAATAACCTTCCAAAATCAACAATAATTTGGATAATACTCTCACACTATCCCCCGATACAATCTGTTGAGTTCTTCTGTGTCGATTTTTAAATTTGTCAAACCATCCTGAACTTGCAAGAGAACTTGCTGAGCTTGCAAATCAAGATCCAAAATTTTTGCATATTTAATTGCTTTCTCATTAATAAGTTGTCCTTAGACAGGTAAATTTTGTGTTCGCACCATTATTACCCACTTTCTTAGTCTTAACTTTTCCTTCCTGCCCTTGAAGATATTTCCCAATGTTTAAGTATTGCCGAGAGGGTACTTGAAAGAATCATACACACTTTATATTATATAATTTAGTCATATATTTAATTGACTATTAATATGTCAATTTTGTTTAGTCAGCGACACTTTTCAAAGTTTTTCGTTCCTTCTATTTGATAGAATATTTTAATTCTATCTGATTCGCGATGATTACTGAATTCGCAGATCAGGTGTCGATTCAAAAACAGAAATGGACACAATAGAATTATATAGCTCCGCTTTTCTTACAAAATTTCTGTTCTTTAAAAAAACGTTATGGAGGTCCTACAACAATTTCAAGGTGTAAGGTCTGTTTGCAGAATAAGAATCGATATATCTTTATTCTAATAATCCAAGAAAATATTTCTAATAATCCAGAACAAACCTTGTTTAACGCTTTATGTCTTTCGTTTTTGATCCATATCTATAGGAACGAATTTCCCTAATCTGAATGGGCTCAATGGAGATTTTAAGTAAAGCTTTTAAAACCGTTTTTATTCTTTCAATTTTTGTTCATTTTCCTTTTATCTAGATCTAGTAGTATTATTTTTTTGGGGAATTAAACCTTTTTAGCAATGCATTGATGAGAGAATTGAAATATCTCATGAAGAGTTGAGAGTTCTCGATGTCGATCAATTATTGGGATTTTTGCTGTTTCCCGTCTTCCGGGCTTAAATCTTAACGAAGTTAAGCCATGAGTATTTAATTCCCACTGAAGATTTTATATAAAAAATTCAATGATTATATTTTTTATTTAATATTTGGTTGAAATAATGTTTTTGTGTTACAAATTGTGTTCGACGGAACGAATGGTAAAAAGAAGCTCATTAGTTGCAGCGAGTCTCTTACATCGATAAGTTTCTTCGAGAAACTCCTGATTGGGTCTATCAAGGAGCGAGTGAGTATTCTTCGTTTTACGGTTGCTGTTACGTTTTACAATTCTATTTAAATGATTATTCGTGCTACCGACGGTTCCTGTAGCGTTTATATTGATTGTACGGGAGACGTAAAGAAATTCACCCGAGGTTTTACTCTGTATATAAAATTGCCGTTGCTGGCTTATATTGGGAGGGAAAACGGAAAAATGCACTCGAGCGGCTCCCGCAAGACTTCTTTTAAGAAATAATGAGTCAGATTTCCTCGGTGTACAATTACGTCGAAATTTAAATTGGAGCCGAAAGTCAGTACGGGCTTCCAATCCCAGAACTTTGCGTTGTTCCCTCTGGTGGCAGCAGGTAGATCTTGTTCTCCTGCAGCAAACTTATTTGCATATAGAAATTACCTCCAAGAAAACAACTGCTCTACTTAATCGGAATCATCAGTAAACAGAAACAAAATAATAATAACAAAACCTTACTTCGATTTTCTTAACTTTGAAGTTTCGCTAAGACGTTAAATTTCTCAAAAATGTACGTAACATCTTTGAAAATTATTACAAACCGCACGACGCCGATGTTCGCCAACAATTTTAAATTATCCCTACTTAAGCCGACGATAACATTATGCGAGCAAACTCGGCCAAAACCTGAAAGTTCAAACGCCCGCATTATACCAAATAAAATATGGATATGGATTTTGCGGTTGCCACAGCCGTTTATAAGCCGCGTGGCGCCCCTTTTGCCTTGAACGAGCTACATTTATAATTTATTGTACGGTTATTTGCAAACATTTAAACTTCGTCTTGTTTGCGGTCGAATCGCCTCAAAACCACCTTTATACAAAAGACAACCATCGAATCTACATTCGACGCATAAATTAGCTAAGTCTAAATTCCCCGCTTTATTTACAAACGGAATGTACATAAATTAATTAAAATTTTAAATTATAAATATACAGATACGATTAAATCGAATAAAATTTGCAATTGTTATTGATGCGCTTGAGATGATTTTTGTATATCTACTTTAGCTTAACTGTTATGCTAAAGTAGATATACAAAAAGGCGTATATAAAAAGGTGGTACTTAATTCATAAATGTTAACAGAAAACTGAAGAAAGTCCTTGGATGTAAGTAATATTTAAAAAAATAACAATAATGAATAAATAGGCATAAAACAGCATTAACGGAATAGTATTGTATCATCTTTATCCTTCGCCCATATATTTGCAAAGCCTTGTGGTAATTATTGTATTTAATTATTATATTTCGGTTTCGACTGGTTTCGGCTACACAGCCATCATCAGATAACCACGTTAAAAGATTTTAAAACTATTCCTTAATATCGAAGTTCATTTATTTATTTTCTTAGAAAATGAGTTATTTGTTTAATTTTAATATGGTCAAATATTATAAAATTGGACATTCTCATAAGATATAATGTGGTAAATATTGTGGTAAAATGTCTTTCTTTCATAAGTTAAGTTAATGTATTTCAAAAAATGTTAAACATTACTATGGTTTTATATTATTAGACACGTTTGCTGAGGTCGCTTGTGGGAGAGACGCCAGATTTGAAAAATCAACATAAATCATCCATTTTGGAGGATTATAGCAGTTCGATCGCAAGCAACCGATCGAACTCTCTTTCTCTCTCTCTCTCTCTCTCAATCTCTAAAATATGCCTTTTGGGACAGAATCTTTTGCTAGAAGACTTTGTATCTTTATTAAGACATGTAAGGAATTCTCATTTCGTTGAGGTTGCTTGTGGGCGAGACGTTGGGTTTTAAATCAGCACTCTCCAGATCCTTCAAAATTGAAAATTGCGTTCATGCAATACTATATGCGTGAATATATGAAGATTGCAGAAATACGGAAAAAATCTTCAAAATATCATAATTTTAGTGTTTCAACATAGAAATCAAACATAACTCAAAAACTATAACAGAGAGATACTTTTTGTATGAACGCAAAAAGTTTGTAATGAAGCATAAACCCTAATCCATAACCACAAACAACCGAATCATCAATTTTATGTATGAAAGACGCCTTATGTATGAAAACTATTCGATAATAAAGTCTCTAAAATATGTTAATTGATGATCTTTATTACAAAACTCAAAAATCAAAATGGATGGTAGAATACTTTATCCACTAATATTGTTGGCAATAAATCATACACGCTTAGTCCATAAACAAATACGATCTGGATGATGGAAGATTTTGGTATACTGCTCTCTAATTACTTCATTACTTATTGCTTTGCTCCTATGCTCCCTCTGAAAACTGCACAGTAATTTCTTACACGCTGTTGTTTGCTATAATAATACATTTTTTATGGGATTAAATTTCCAGAAGCCATAAATAACAACAATACCCTTCAGATATCAAACTTGATGTAAATTATCCTGCTTCTTACTAGTTTAATGATCTATGTTCTATAATCTTGTCTATCCACAATCTTGATTTCTGAAAAATTTATAGTTTTGACTTTAGATTAGTAATTAGCATCCCAATAGATCTCACCACCCCTAAGTTTTATCAAAAAATCAAGAGAAAATCAAAAAGTGTTATCAAAGTGTAATTGAACCATTTTTGTTATATTTCTTCTCGGAATATATCATTAGTTGTATCACAATAGAGAAATTTTCAGAATTTGAAGTCGATATCATGTAATGAAAGCAAATTGCGTGTTAAAATGTAAAGAATTTTCACTCCCCTATACTTGATTGGTTGGAACATACCTTTGTCAATCAGACAATTTCAATGCTTGAAACTTGTTCCTAAAACGTGTTTAAACAAGTTGGTTTAAAACACAAACAAAAATAAACAATCATAATCATATATTACATTAACATATAACGATAGCCTCTGATTTTTCCATTCAACCGTTATCATGGTAAATTCTTACATTAAAATTAGTATTAATAGATTAAAATTAGTTTGAAAATCCATTTTAACAGTAATGTGTGATAAATCAAATATAAAAAACTTTATTTTGTACTTTAACTGGTCCTCTATTTTAAAAATATTATCTGACTAGTTTCGGCCAATCGCCGTCTTCAGAGATAAAGTAAATATAAGAAATTAACTCAAACATGTAATTCGGTTCTCATAATCACATAAATTGTATTAATTAAATTAAAAATTAAAATACAATAAAAACATGGAACAAAATTTTTCGAAGTCAGATAATATTTTTAAAATAAAGGACCAGTTAAAGTACAAAATAAAGTATTTTATATTTGATTCATTAAAATCTTACACACAATTGTCCGTTGTTTGTCTTAAAATTTTCTATACCTAAAAATTCCAAATTTTGTCAATGACTTTTCACTTTTATCTGGCTAAAATCGGGATTTACCCCAGTGTGCGTTCTATTATTTTGAATGGTAGTTTTCGTTTGATGATAGTACTAATTGCGGTTTTATAATCGTCTATATTTCAATCCAATATGTGTACAATTTCGGTAAGCACACAGTTGCCATGAAATAACTAAGAACAATTTCAATGTGCAAATCTATTTTTGGGATTGACGTCGATATATCAATAACAAACGAAGTATCACAACAAACCTGATTTGTTTTTACCACTTTGGTTTTTGTTCTGCGCATACGAGAATTTCATTTCCATAATCTGAACGGGCTCGATAATCACAAAAAGTTATCATAAAAGTAAGATTATGCAGCCTCTGAAAATTTTAATTTCAGAGAGACTGATTCTGCTGCATATCGAAAGAAAGTTTTATTATATTACTAGTCTCTCCATTCGTTGAAACTTCATAAAACTTTTTGCGCGTAATTTGTGTTAGACGAGTTCTCACCTCCATATTTGTAATATTTATTATCTCCGACTTTGTTTGGTCACAAAAGTAACATACTTCCGGGCGTGGATCTTCAAAACCAATTTTGCACTTCCTAGCGAATATTTTATACAACTTACTGAAGGATGTAGTGGGAGCATTTATAGTTTATTTTACATTGGCACCACGTTTTGTGCAATTTTTTGACTGACAATTCCAATGGTAAACATAACCGTATGCTTTTATTTCTACCTTAATGACTACTTCGGGGTTTAAGGCTTTTAACGTGATCCTATTGACTTTGTCGTTTCATTACCCTTTAAAGAGGCTCTAGAACCACCTCTTCACTCCAGTTTAGGAACGCCTTACTTATACAAGTAGGTAGTGATAGATTTAATTCTGAATTGAGATATTTGGATAATTGACTTAAAAGTAGTTATTTTGCATTCATTGAATTTTTTAATCGGTGCTATTGGATTTCACAGATTCTTTAATTTTCATTCAACAACCTTTCCGTTTTCTATTACATTTTCCTCTTAAGCAAAGTTCCAAGCATCCGATCATCCGACACTTTTAATAATTTATTATAAGCAAGTACATTGGATAAATATTGAAATAGTCAATCGTGGGATTGTAGTGTAAACTGTTTCTTTTTCCACCTGAAGTATTTCAGTCTCGTAACACGTCTTATTTAATTTTTGGAAATAGATTAGAGTTACTGTTGTCAGTTGCAGATCTAACACAATACATGTGCGGTTTAGTATTATGATTTCATTTTATCCCATACTTCGCAAATATTATCAACAGCATCTTAAATTAAATTGCTTCCAAAACTCATCAATTGCTAATTTGCTATCAGCTTTATTACCAATAATTGAAGTTTCCGAAATATTTTTCGCAACTAATAAGCTTTGAATGTTGCTATCATATTCTGGTCTTTATATTTTAAGGCAGATATTCACATCGTTAGACAAGTCCAATATGTTGATGGGATGCCCAAGATAAGCACAATTTTTCAATTTTCCAAATTTTTCTTTCGAAGTTATTCTTTTATTTAAAAAAAAAGGTGATTAGAGCGGTTTGAGTGTTGGAGAATTACGAAGATTAGACCATAAAGTGAAATAAAAGTATATCTATCTTGTTCGTATCATGTTTTTTTCTTTTATGACAAACCTCAATAATTTTATCACATCATACCTTTGACATATGTTATATGTTGGTCTATTACACATTGTAAACACAAGAAACTTCATAGAGAGATAAACTTTCAAGCACTCATATTAAAAAAACGGTGGTAGCATTTTGGCTTGACGTATATATGCATTATACCAAGCAAATTCATCCAAATTATTCAAAGATTGTTTTAACAAACAATACGAATCACGGAGAATTTTCTTAAAAATAATCTTTGAATCGAGGAATTTAATAATAACTTCAATACGATAACATTCTTGCTTTTACCGATATAGTTGAGCTATTTATTAAGAGACCACATACAGAGCCTTTGTATTGCACAGAACAATGCACATTGTTGAGGTAATGGTACATGATCTGAATTAGGAATAGTGAATAGGAGACTACCTGTGGGCCTGGATTCATGAGCCTCCACTCTTTCTAATATATGTAAATTCAAAACCGACTATGACGATTCTATGGTAATACATGCAAATTGAGATATCTAGTTATCTGAACGATCTGCGGAATCATTTTCCGTATTGATTTTATCCCATAACACCGTTTCTTTACAATTTATTACGTTTTAATAACTTTGCGTGATTATTTTTGTTTTGACTCATTTAAAACGTTGCTGTTGCAGTGCACACCCCTATTGCATGTCTTACATGCTCGTTACTACTAGACGGGATTATGAAGTTTATCTAATTTTTGAGTGCCTGCCGGCTTATGTTTTAAAAGCACGTCGCCGGCCCCGTCCTTGTTTTTCCTCGCTATTTTGCTCTCCCATTAAACGAGTTTAGATCTCGAGGGTAACAAAATAAGAGATAACTGAATTATGGGCTTCCGTGGTGCATTAAGAGCGAACGGGGCGATATCTCCCTGTAGACTTTTTTACACGAACGGAAGCTTTTAGCCTACAAGAGTTGATTTCGTTATGATACGACGAGTGTGTTCATCAAGTAGTCATAACGGTTTCTTTATCGATGAGTAATATAAAAGGTTTTGATCCTTAAAAGTGACTTTTTAAATAATTGGGTTTATTGATTATAGAAAATTGAGTAGATAGGATAGCGGGTAGAGCTTTATTATTTGATTAAGGGATCGATGGATAATTACAGGGACGCATATGGGGCTCCACTTAGTGGAAGGCTTTTGCGTTCTTGCAAAGGGGTTCATCCCATTTTCCGGAGAAATTTGATATTTCAATTTACTGGCCCACGGTGAGTGCACGTCGCCAGGGGCCATCCAGTTATTTTGTGTCCATTTTTCCCAATAGAGCACATGCTACGCTCTCCATGCCTTCCATAGGAGAGGTTTATTGTCAATTTTACAGCTCGTCAACTTGCCCAACGTCGCCCCGAATCTCGCGCGTCTTTTTATTTCTGCTCACAAAAGTTTTGCACTCGACTTTATCACTTAACTCTTAAGTGAAGCGAAAAAAATCAAAAAATCATCTGTTTATCATGATGATCAGATCAGTTACTCTATTAACATTCATAGGGTCAATATTTACGTAGAAAATATTTTCTTGGGATTTCTCTATAATTCGTTAAAGCATAAATATCCGGGGCGTTGGCGAGCTACTTGTCTTCAGGAAAGGCGAAGACAGCATCGCAAAGTAGATTAGTACGCGCCGTAAATTAAATCTACGTAGCTCTGGAGCTGTTCAAAGCCAAACAACCCCCGCTAAGGATATAATTAATTTCATCCTTTCAAATATTTACATATACTGCGGCCCCGCATAGCGGTAAAACCCGCTTATAACTCGACTCTATTTCATAGACAATCATAAAATTTAGAATTTGTCGCTTAATGATCCGATCGAAACTGCAATGTAATAATAGATAATATCAAAACGAAAATGGCTATTCCCGAAAATTACCTTCAAATTCAATTATTTTGTGCGGTTGTAATGAAGCCCGCTTGTAGCGACGGTTTTAGTAATAATTTTCATAACGCATAAATCTCAATGAATACGGTTAATTTTAGACAACTAACAAAAACTGAAAATAGAAAGGCGAAAATGTATAAAGGAGATAAATTAATGCAAATTGGTGGTAAAATGTGGAAGAAAGCTTAAAATCCAAATTTGGCAATGGAATAAAAAAGTTTTACATCAATTATCAAGAAAGTAACTTTATGATTTTTTTATCTCACGTTACTAAGACGAAATAATATTATCAAATTTATTTTACAGAGCGTTCTCTTATCTATAGTTATTGATATTTTTTAAAATTCCATTATTAACTGAAATAAAATTATAAAAAAAATAAAAGTTACTTTATCACTTTTTACCACAAGGTACAATAATATTTTTACTGCTAGTTTCAAAAATTAGCTTTTTAAAGTTATGTTTTTTTTTTAACCCAGATTTATTTCAAAAATTTAACCAAAAATAGAAACCATATGTTACAAAATAGACCAAGCAAAATCAAAACACAAAACAGTGAATGAAAAACATTCCCGTAGATTTTATTTTAAATCCATATTTCATCCACCACTTACAACAAAATAGGTGGATGCACATTGTGTAATTGGATAAAGTTTAATCTTCTTTGATATCCTGCTTTTTTTTCTGGGGTAAAATGCACAATCTCAGACAAAGGTTACCTATTTTGCTCAATTTGAGGTACATTTTAATGTTCTCCTAACATGCTTCGATTATTAAATAGTAAAGACCCAATCGATGACCGGTTTATTTAAACTTTCGGCCAATTTTGGCAGATGAATGCTTCTTTCTTCAACAACTTCGTTGTTACTTTCATAGATAATATGAGAATTTATTACTTTAATGTCTAAAATTGTAAGGAAAATTCTAAGAGGTCATCGATGGCAAAATCTGGAAACTGAATGAGTTACATTTCGCCAACCTTTTGCCATGTTTCCATGTCGCCAAGCTCAGGATTGATTTGGTCTTCAGAATGACATATTGATTTTATCAGTACGTTTTTCTAAGGTTTTGGTTTGATAGAGACATGATATACGCGTCAAAAGACTTGAAATGCTTCCAGAAAACTTCATACTGTTTTTAGAAGACTTGATATTGCTTTCGTGATATCGTCAGTATATTAGTTAATCACAAGCAGGCAGGTGCAAAGACCGAATTAGCCCAAAGTTCTTTAGTATTTACATATTGAGACTTCTGTACTTTAGCCATGCATGGCAGATCAATAAGTGAGTGATCTATATCTATATATTTATAGTATTGGTGTCTAAGCAAACTCTTTCTCTTGTATTATTTAATTATAGTAGCCATAAAATACATATTTTTTCAAAATATAAGCACGGTTTGATTTTGTTAATAAAAATAGTGGAAGCAGTTGTAGTCATACGTTGTTTTATTTTAAATTAGTTTCGCACTCGTCATAGGCTTATGCCTCCATATTCAAGATAAGAAAAGATTCCTAAAATTGAAAAAAGCGCACAACAATGATATGTGCAGCAATGATAGTTGCTAAACCTAAAGACTTCTTTGATTTGTTAGGATTGGAAGCAAATTTTGATGTGTCGTTCGGTTGGATCCATCGCTTTAAGAAACTTCATGGAATTAGAGATCTTGGCCTCCATAGAGGATTTTCAACAAGATTTTGAAGAGTTTGTATTGCCTGAAAACCTGTCATATGAACAAATTTATAACGCTAATGAATCAAGGCTATTTGGAAAGCGTCTTTTCACTCGTACTTTTGCATTTGTGATATTCACTCTTAAGCGGCAGGTATGAAAGAAGGAAAGTATTAACAATTTATTACAAATGTATTAATGAAGGAATCATAATCTTACTGAATTTCTTGTACTCACAAACTGAAGCTTCTTGTAATTGGAAAATCTAAGAAGCAAAGGTTTTTCAAAAGAACAAGAACAGAAAAATTACTAATTGATTATTTCACTCAAAAAGTTGGTTGGATGAACCAACAGATTTTCAAGAATGGTTTGAAAAGATTTGACTCAATGAATTTACCAAGTAAAGCAGATTTGCTAATTGATAACGCTATAAGTTCACATCCAGCTGTAAGTGTATGTAAATTTTCTGACAAATAATTTTTCGCAAAGCTTTTGTCACAAAGTTATTGCGCTGATGGATCTTATGGACCAAGCCATCATTGCAACTATGAAGAGAACATACAAAACAAAATTGTTGATGTCAAAAATCAAAGAAAGTTACGATTTTAAACAATTAAATCTGGAAGATTTATACTATTTTGGATATCATTTACGATTTTGCATCTGCATGGGATTCCATTAAACCCTCAATTATCATGAAGTCATGCCAAGAAGAGAATAATGTCATGCCGATCGCTATACTTATTACCTTAGTAACATCCATTCCGAGAGGTGAAAAAACTGATTTAAAAAAAATAATAAAAACCAGCAGGCGGCTCAATTGAAGTAGAACTAAAACTAACACTAACACTAGAACTAGAACTGGAATTATTCAGGTTTAGTCCTCTTGAGAGATGTATGGCTAGACTCAAATGTTTCTAGTTCTAGATGTAGAGTCAGATCTAATGGTGTAAAACCAGAATTAGCACTAGACCTAGAAGTGAAAATATTCCGGTTTAGCCGTCTTCAGACGCACGGCTAAACCCAACACTTTCCGCTTCTGAGTTTAGTGTTACTTCTAGTTTTACTTCAATTCAAATATACAAGATTACCAAATGAGCTTGTAAAGTATTGTATTTCAGAAGCTATTCATTGTAGAGGGTTTCGTTAAAAAATGTCTTCAAATGATAGCTAAACCTAACCCAACTCAACCAAAACCTGCATATTTGAATTGAAGTAAAACTAGAACTAACTCTAGATCTGCAACTGCAATTATACGGGTTTAGCCGTCTTGAAAGATGTACGACTAAACCCGAATATTTCTAGTTCTAGCTCTAGAGTTAGATCTAATGATTAAACTAGAACTAACATTAGACCTAGAAATGCAAAGATTCGGGTTTGGCCGTGCGGCTACAGACGCACGAAGAAAAAAATTGGTTTTATTCAATATCAGTTTGGAACAATTAAGATAAATGAAGATTGGCAGATATTTTTTACTCACAAAATGACACCTTTTCGCGATGTTAGTAACCCCAAAGTATTATGTACGAAGAAGTGCGAAAATCAACACCTATGATACTTAGCATCAAACCTTTTTAATACGTCTCCATTTTTCTATTTTAAAACTTGATTATACCATTAGTTAGTCCATAAAAAAATAATAAGTTTAAAGCGGTGTGATTTGGAAGAGAAGGGGTTTTGAACGAACAGTTATAATAACTTTTTGAAATCTTTCGCATCAATTCAGAAACAGCCTGTACGTTACAAATTTGCAAATTGGGACATTAAATAAACAGGTTTGTAGAAAATCATATTTATTTGTACAAGAATTAGATAGCGTGAACAATATATTTGTTTTAAAGACTTTATGGCGTATCAACAGAGAGTGAACTTTTTAATATTGTACACAGTTTTAAAAACAATCGAAGCTATGGTTATGATGAAATCCCGATAATAATAATTAAAGAAAGTATTTCATATATTTTAGCCCCTTTATGCTCTATTGTGAACAATTGCCTTGCACATGGAATATTTCCAAACTCACTGAAACACTCAATTATAACGCCTATTTACAAAAAAGGTGATATATTGGAACCTGGTAGCTATAGACCAATTAGCATACTCTCTTCTTTTTCGAAGATTATCGAGAGAGTTATTTATGTACGTTTCTTGGGTTATATAAAAGATAAGTCTTTACTCAGTGAACGGCAGAATGTGTACATACCTGGCCGTGGTACTGATACGGCTCTTTTCGAACTCTTTACAAATATTTTAGATGCCTACGAAAAAAACGAACATATGTGTGTGATAAGCTTGGATCTCTCCAAGGCATTTGATTGTATAGATAGACAATTGTTGGTAGCCAAACTTGAGCGGTACGGTTTTAGGGCTTCTGCCAAAAACATAATTACTTCGTATTTAAATAATAGATCACAAACGACTAAAGTAATAAGCTATGAAGGAATTTCAGTAATATCAACTACGAAGTATACAAAGCATGGTGTATCACAGGGTAGTATACTGGGCCCTCTACTTTTCGTCATTTATGTAAATGACCTGTTATTGCAGAACATGACTTGTTATCTATCAAGTTTTGCAGACGACACTACCGCTTTAGTTACCGGTTCAACTTTAAACGAAATGATGGCTAAAGCTGGTAATATGCTGAATGTGCTTGGTAAGTGGTTTGACAGTAACAAGCTAATTATGAACGAAGATAAAAGTGGTGTAGTAGTATTTGACAGTAAACTGGTTAGCAAACCTTCTTTAATCTGCGATATTGAGGTACGACAGTACATCAAGATTTAGGGCATTCATATCGATAGTTCCATGAAATTTAAGAGTCACATCGGAAAACTCTGTTGTAAGTTATCAAAATCCATATTTGGTCCTAAAGTGATTATAAACATATTTTATTCCAGTAACATCGAATCACACTTAAGATATTTAATAATTACTTGGGGAGCATCTGTTCAGTTCGATAATGTCTTTAAACTTCAGAAAAAGCAATAAGTCTTGTGTAGTCTAAAATATAATGAATCATGTAGACAATGATTCCGAGAAGAGAATCTTTTAACGTTACCAGCGATTTACATCTTCGGATGCTCAATATTTGTTTTTAAACATAAGAACTATTTCCAACAACTGGTTAAGACAAACCAATATGATACCAGATATAATCATATCTTGATGCTGCCCTAAACATAGGTTAAGCCTATATGAAAGGGGTCCCTTGTATTCATTCGTGAAAATCTGGGATCACATCTCTACAGTAATTAAATCAATAAATAGATTAAACTCATGAAGAGAACTATGATGAAGTTATGAAACTATGAAGAAAACTATGCGACATTTTCTTTGTAATTTAGAACCTTATTCGCTTGATGAATTTTATAGTAACGTTTAAATTATTTGCTTCTCCTTTTGACGCTAGTAGAGTAGTAATAAGATGTGCACTTTTTTCTGTTATTTTTGTTTATCTCTTTACTTTCTCAATAATGAATATTATTATTATTATAAATGATATGTTGACTATGTTTTATCTACCAGAAGCTGTTCCAGGGGAAAAAGTATTGTTAATGTTGACTGACGGCGAGAATGAAATAGGCTTTTTCAAAAATTTAAGTTTTGTGGATATAACACGATAGCAAAAGAAATAACCTTTGTGAATATCTTGCATGCCATTGATCTTGTGGTCGAATATTTTACAATTTTAAATGATCACTAATTTGAAAAGATTTAAGAAAATGTTTAAATGTTTCTTCATTTTACGTTATACATGAACACTACTATATTTGACGGCTTTTTTCATATGTGTGCTAATTTTTTAGTAAGGAATGCATACAATTAACAAAATACGAGCATATACACGCGCTTACATCTATACTTTTTTATATATATAATTCACAGCTCTAAACATAAGTATAAATTGGTGTTAAAGTGTGGAGAAAAGATCAAAATCCAAATTTGGCGATTGAAAAAAGTTATTTATGATGTATCATAATAACGTAACTATCACTTTTTTATCTCAAGGTACAATAAAGATAAAATAATTTTCTCACAACAATCTTATAGACCATTCTTTTATTTGTAAATAAACGATACATGATATTTTTGTTAAAAAAACAAAATTATGGGAGTTACGTTAATTATTATTATTATTTTTTAATTAATTCTAATAATTTACTAATTGTGTGTTATGAATTTTTAAATATCAACTAATCCAAACATATCTAATATATCTATATATAAGATCTAATATAAAATAAGTTAACTTTATAACATTTTATCTAAAAGTACGATAATCAAATCCATCTTAGAAATTATTTTTTTATTTACGATTTAATATTTTCATTACAAAATTTCAAAAATTTGGTTATGGGGGTTTCTTAATGTTTTTGGTTATACCCTCAAACTTTCATTTTGAAACCAAATTAGGATCAAGTATCAAAATTTATTTTTCAAAATGTTATTAACAATAAGTCAGATTAATTTTACTAAATACATTTTAAAGAGAATTCTGTTACCTACAATTATTGATATTATTGATACTTATTGTTCTCATCAGTGCCGTTCGAACATATTTGACGTCCCAGGACTGGGATGAACGTACGAAACGAGTGCGCCCCTTTTTGTATAAAATTAAAAGAAGAAAGGTTCTAGCTTTACATCTAGTGTTAGTTCTAGTTTTACTGCAATTCAAGTATGCAAGGTTACTACAACTAGAATTATTCGGGTTTAGCCTTCTTGAAAGATGTACGGCTAAACCCGAATGTTTCTAGATCTATGTCAAGAGTTAGATCTAATGATATAAAACTAGAACTAACAGTAGACCTAGAAGTGGAAAGATTCCGGTTAAGATTCGTCTGAAGACGCACGGCTAAACTCAAAACATTCCACTTCTAGGGATACTGGGTACATGTATACGTATGCTGTAGCTTTATTAGTCCTTAAGTTTAGAAAGGTGAGCACTCTCATTGATGCTACTTGAGCACTTAGATCACCTTTTAGTGTTGATAATGATAGTTCCTTAGCTACTCATTGACTGGATTCATTTCATTCCTCATCCTCCGCTGATATCTTCCAACGTTATATCATTCCTCGATATTGCCTGTGCATCTTGTATCATTCTCATCTTAGAGAAAAAGCTTCGTTATTTTCGCTTATAAACTTGTAGCTTCAAAATGAAGTGGTCCATGTAAATTAAAGGATTTTCAGTTTTGCAAAATAACATAATTTTATTTTGTTGATACTCTCAAAGGAAAAATAATGTATAGCTGTAAAGTCAATCAATCATCATTAAAAGATTAATATAATACAGCAAAATTGAATTCTGTTTTGAAACTAAACCGGATTAAGGGTACTTTAATTAGCAAATTGGAATCGTAACGTAAAACGGAATATTTAAGTAACAAATAAAAGCGAAAATACACAGCTCTGTTTAGATTAGTTTGGACGATTTCTGCCCTGGTAGCTATGAGTAAATAGGAAAACATGCGATGCGAATATTAAAGCTTTTAGGTAGGAGGGTTTTTTTACTTAGTGAAAAGAAATTTGTCGTTTATCAGTGTGGAAAGGTGCATTGTTCAATTTTACGTTGCAGTATTTAAACCGGAAAAAAGGAAGGATGGGGGAATAAATAAATCCCGAAATAAACCGAAACTAGACGCGCGTTATGAAATCCACAAAAGCAAAACTCATGCCTTTTCATTAAGGCAACCTACATTTCCAAACAAAACGTGTAACATACACTGTAAACACAGTGTAATAAACCCATGCAGGTTGTATGCTAAGCAATTTCGCAAATTATGCGCACGTCAAAGCTTTGAAAAGAAACTCAGGCGTGGCCGAATTAATATTTAATTAACTGGCTGCGAAAACTGCGGGGATTTCCGCAGTCTGTGTAGCCGAATTGGTGTATAGTTAGCTTTTTTTCACGACTCGTTTTTAATCTACGAGTTCATTAAAACTTTTGTAGTCGGTGAATTATGCACATGCGAAACGGCAGTGGACTTTTTGCGTGTGCCAAACCGTTTTGGCTAATTCTTCCCTTTAATAATTAATTCCGGCTGCGCGTCGCGTTTCAAAAAGTTGTATCCCGACGTTAACATTCAAATTATTCATAACACCGGAAGTTTAAACTCTTGACAGCTATTATTATAACGCATATTTATTTTAGAACCCGAAACGAGTTTCGCTTCTTGGAAACAATGTGATTATATGATACCAATTTTTTCCAATAAAAGTTTTACGACCGGAAATTAAGAATACCTTCACATCAAATATTAATATTTTACATCAACTTCTCTTTTTAATGTATTCCCCAATACTGTCTTCCCTTAATACGGACGTACTGAATGGCAATTACAGAATGGTTCGTGAGGAATTATTGATAGCCCGATGCATCAATTACACTTGGACGGTAGTAGTTCGGTTAATGTTTGTATTAATTACCAAACAACGGCATTATCGTAAATATAGACCTCATTAGGTACGCTAACCGCCGTTTCGGATGGCATACGCGATGATTAAATGGCTATTGTAAGAGTTTCGTTCAAAACTAAAACGAGAACTTTAGAAACTGCTTGCTAAGTGCAAAACAGAAATCCCCTAATTATAACAAACCACAAAAAAAAATAATAAAAGAAATGTTCACATACATTCAATAAAATGTTTCAATAAATTAACAAAATTTTCCATTTTCCAAATTATAAAATAATTTCATAAAATTAATGAACTTACGTGTCAGAACATATTTCAATAATGAAGCTATTAGTTTATTGTAAATTTGCATTAAATGAATGAAAATTGATGGAATTGAGTTTAATTTAAATTATATACAAAGTATACTATTTAAATAAATTATGCGTGTGTTACAGCGCTCTTTTATTAATGGTGGTCATATTAATATCAAATGCAGATACATAAAATTAATTTTAACAGAGCAAATTTGATCATCTATTATATATACTATTGGCTTTTCAAGATATTAACATTCCTTGAAAATGTAATGCTTTGATGTCCATTTCAACACAAACGAAATGTATTGCCAACTGAAGTCATCACGTTTTTGGGAGTTAAGAACTAGGTTTGACTAGGTTCTATAGTAGTGATTCCCTTTCTTTAGTGACCTTCTATTTTCTTTTCTCTTAGAAAAAAATAACTCCTTTCTCCTGAAATTAAATAACTTGGTGAAAAGCAAAATTTTCATTGCACTTTGTCTATCATTAGTTCACTTACATACCCAAGTCTGGGAGATTTTAAGCCTACCACTTTCCAACCCTATCCCTCATCTTCTCTCATTACTTTCCAGAGGAGTTCTCTCACCATTCTAGGCTTCCTGAGTTGCCCTTCGCCCTTTCCTGGTATCTTATTATTTCATCTCTCTTCTGTTCATCTTCAGTCAGTAGTTTCGCTATGTTGTCAATTCGTATTCTTCTTCCAATATACCGTCTATAATATGATCTCACTGTTTTTTAAGTATGTTGGCAAATGGAGATGGTTGAATAACAGCGCAATCCTCGCTATTCCACTATAACTACTTTTTCCTACTATTTATTATTAATTATTTTTTTATTAACTACTTTATTTTATACCTCAGCTCTACTTAAAAATAACATTTAAAGTTAACACTTATTTTGCATATCAATTTCCAGAAATATTTCATAAATATTAAAAAACGATTGAAAACAAATTAAAAAAAGTATGTATTTGTTAATAAACTGTTATAGCTTCTTGAATCAGGATTTATCTACCATGTTTTTCAAACACTACATAAACAGATTTTGCTTTTTTAGTTAAATGACATCTAAATAATTCTAAAAGTGAAATTAATGACGTTTTCAAATACAAAACTAATTACTATTTTACTAAAGTTTATATCAAAAAATTAACTTTATAAAAATAGTATTTCAAAATATGTACCTATTTCAGGTTAAAATTACATGGAAGCTTTCTACAAATAATTGAATGAGTCTACTGATGCTTATAAGAACATTAGGCTTATAAGAAGGATTTTCTAAGCTAACAATTGTTAAACATTTTTTCTAAGTCAAATGTTAGATTTTCCAATTGAACGCTTCAAAAAATACCTGGCCTTGCATAAACAATAAATATAGAGTAGAAGAAAAATGTCAAAAATACACAATGAATTTTTAGCAGAATTTTGATATCTTCAAACCCAATTATAATATCATATCATAGCAAGAAATCAAGGAATAATGCAGACCTACTTGTAGTTTTTATCGTCAATAGAAGAAGAATAATAAGAATTGAAGTTTTGTGTGAATCTTATTTGTAACTAAATTAATAAATAATAAATAAGGGTAAAACATGAAACAGAGAATTTCTTAACTAGTATTCGTTTATATTAACATTTAGTAATTCTCTCCTAAAATCATTAGTTTATCGAGAAGGCAGTTTGAACAAAAAGCTGCATGAAACAAACTGTTTCATTTTCGTTGAAAAATTACCCCTTGAAAACATTCGCATAAATCTTAGAAACAACCTGTATGTATACATACTATATTATGTATAAATATACATAGATACTTATTGTTAGCGTACATGAAATAATTAAATCATGTTTTCGATGTTATTTCAGTATAAATATTCAACCCAACTTACAACGGAACTTTTGCCGCGCTTTTATTACCAAATTATCGTTTCAAAATTCTAAATTTTGCTTTAAGCATTATTTATAGATAACTCTTAAGGTGATATTATATTAATCGTTTTAAAGTTCATTTAGTTAATTATTAGTTTTTTGGGCAGATATATAACTAATATAACATAACTTGCTAATACTGTGTGGCAGTTTGACTTTGCTTTTTTTAAAGTACATCATAAAACTTTCGTGGTCCATTATGACTTGTGCTGTGTAATAATCCACGTGTTGCTATTTTTTGGCCTTTCCTTCCCATACGATGCTGAGTTGAATGCACTTCATATATCTAACATTTTCATTGTAGAGGGTTCTCTATGTGTTAAAGAAATCCACTCTTACTGTCTGTAGCCTTTCGTGGCACTAGTAAACTCATTTTCATCGCATACTTCTATTACTATCTTCGTAAGATGTTTCGCATTGCAGTTAATTTGATATTCATTTTCTTCGAAAAAAAAAAGATTTCTATGTTTTGCCATTTTCTCTCTATTCGTGTTTATCCTCTCAGTTTCATCTCCACCTTCGTCTCACAGCGTCTGCTCTTCCTTTCTATTTCATATGTAATTGGATTTTGATCGCTTAATATCTTTATGCTGCTGGCAACCTTCTCCTTTTTGAACCTTCCTTACTCTAACACTTTTTGCTTCTTCGAGTAATTTTCTATACATTGGGTACCAGTATATCATTTTTCTCTCTATCAATGCTTTCGTCGTTGCTGTATGTTCTCTTATATCATTAATTATACGGGGTTTAGCAGAATGATTTCTCACACTTTAAACTTTAATAAAATCGCCACAATAAATGTTATTTAACTTTCTTAGTTATTAAGTAAAAATGTATGCGATACCATTTGTTGTTATTAAATTTTGAAAATTATAGAGCCCAAGTGGCCAAGAGATCTAACAGCACACAAAAATTTTGCTTGGCTGTGTGAAGGCAACCAAATGGAAATAAGCTTCGTGACTCGTTATCAAAAGGGCATCTTGTGGGTTGCTTTGAAAAATATCTTATGCTCTGCGATATTCCCAGTTCCGTTCAGTAAGTTCTTCCAGAATCATCATTCTCTTATATCTATGTCTTCTCTTATACTTGCGTCATTTTCCGATGTTCTGGTTCTACCAGATGAAAGAGGGAAGTACGAAAAGTTCTTTGTTAAGTTACTTTCATAATTTGTTCGATAATAAACGAACAATCTCGTTCGTCCAATTCATGATGACAATTAAAATGGCAAGGCGTGAGCTAGTAACCAAAGACTTTAAGCTATCTCTCTCTCTTTCTTCAGTAATTCGGACATAGTGGCGTTGCAAAATGTGGGAGATCATTTTTTTCAATTTTTGCCTCGTTTGTCGTAGTATACACTTATCTATGTAATCTATTTGTCACCTGTTTCATTCTATCGCCCTGCTCTAGTTCTACTTTTACTCTTGTTTCTGCTTCTTTCTTTCTTCCATTCTATTTCTCGCCTGTAGGATACATTTGATTATTTTCCTCATTGTATTCATCTTTCTTCTGCTGTGATTAACACACTCCGGTCAGTGCTTACCGTTTACCTATAAGAACGAAGCGTTATCGATTATAGGCAGACGGTTTAAGTGGTGATCGGCTTGTCATACGGATATACGGCTTCACCTATGATTACCGTAGCAGTCGCTTTGATTGGCCTGACTGACAACTATTTCTTTTTTCTTAACGAGGTTCAGGAAAATGTGCTACAAAACATCTGGCCAGGGATGTTGGGCGACCAGAGTGTGAGCCCAACCCACTAAAAACTCTTTTTCTTGTCTTTTTCTCTTGTTGGATTCTTTTGGAATCCGTTGGGAGATGCTGCTTCGGAGAGTAATTAGTTGGATCGTGATTTTCTTTGCAGTCTATATATGCCCACACAATAAGATGCCGTAGCCCATCCACTCAAATTTGTGTTGGCATCAAAAACAGAATATAAAACCCATTACTTTTTAAAGATTTAACATACCTTATCGTATCTCCACAGAGGGGGGTTTTCAATAGTAGCCCCGTTATCCTCATCCGAGCATGGCGTTAAGGGCCTCCCTTGGTAGTCATTCTATCTTCCTTGATCAAAAATACCTTTGCTATGTACCCGTCCATCCCTGCCTACTTTCCAACATTATTGTCATGCTGTTTTTTGTGCATCATCTTTCGATATGCTCGGTGTCGTTAACTTCTTCACAATACACGCTGTTTCCATTTAAGGCATT
Source organism: Onthophagus sagittarius (assembly GCA_036711965.1). NCBI lineage: Eukaryota > Metazoa > Arthropoda > Insecta > Coleoptera > Scarabaeidae > Onthophagus > Onthophagus sagittarius. The sequence continues at coordinate 19,379,718 of JASERS010000005.1, read as the reverse complement.
CTTGTCGTTATGTGTATCAGAATATTTTGAAACATCAACATTGACCTGACTCACGACCCAACTCAATCCATCCCAACCTAACCTAACACAATTTGTGTACTTATTCTCCACCATCAGCAGGTTGATGGAGGTTGGTTTTCCAGTTTATAATATTTTACTTAATATTATTACAAAGGCTTTTCAGGGTAATTCATTCCAATTACATGCAACAACTTCTTTACCTTGATCCAGTCAATTTTCGTCATTAATCACATTATGGCAGCGCAATTTTTACCCTCGCCAGCGATGTCTGGTAAGAGAGGGACTTTCGCTGACAATTTCCTAGTCAAATTCGGACTCGCCCACTCATCACGTGGTCCCCCAAATTAATACACAACTCCGGGGTTTCGTAGTCGACTCCGACGGCGGTGGTGTTCGTGCCACGCCCCGAAGCCTGCCGTTTCCCAAATCCAGTAAATCGTTCTCGTTCGCCCTCTGCACCAGCACACGCATAGAAATGAACCCATTAGGGGTTCGAAATGGAGGGGGACCAGAGTGATTCGTTATTGAATACAGCTCCGACGATTATCGGAAGTTCATAGCATCAGGGAGCATCGTCGATGGGTATACCGTTCGGGATGCAAACCGCAGAGTACGGCATATGGCCGGATCCTGTGGTGACATATGTAACTCAATATGGATGATTTATAAGCAGGGCGATTCGATTTGGGAGCGAAAGCGTTAGACCGCGTACCGCGCGTATCTTTCTCCCCTTTTGCAAACGATTTATTTTGACCCGTAAACCTTAAATTTGCCACCCTTTTGGAAACCGTATACTGGGTCGATAGTGTTGACCGCCAACCGCAAGATCTCTCTTGAAGTCGTTACCACCAGACCTTGCGGTCGCTCTCTTTACGCAATTCGGAAACTCATCGTGTTTGTTCCGATGCACAAAGAGCGGAAAGACGAGAAGCGGTTGCAATTTCGAGCAGACGGCGCCCTTCGCTTTATAGGCACGTTTTGTTGGCTTTGTTGTGTGCAATTAGCTGGAGGTGTTGCAAACTTTAGTATTTACGGTTTACTTAACATTCAAGAAAAATCGTTTTCAATTTCAAAAAAAGAAATAAAACTTTGAATCGCATATGTTCAGTTCGAACTGTATTTGTGAACGAGTAAAAGTTGTGCAAAGTTTGCACGCCGTGTTCCGAAAGGAGAAGATAGAAATGGGGAGGAGAGGGAAGTTGGGATCTTTCAAGGAGGAACAAAGGCTCAGAGCTTCTCCAGGAACGGAACCAGAGAGCGGTGCAGTTCCCTCCAAATCGTATTTATCGCAAGGACTGCTCCTTTAAGGCGCGGCATAAAGGAAACTTCTATCGCGAGGGCTTTTAGAACTTAATTAGTATTTTCTTGTTTTATCCGTTCCTTTTTATAATCTTCCTTGCAAATACGCGCCCACCCATCCCTCGTTCGCCCGCATTTAAAATTAAAACTTAAAAAGAATTTCGATTTTTCACTATTTCTTGTTTAAATTGTTTTAGCTTTATCGTACAAACTATATGTGCGTTATATGCACCCAATTAAGCTTAATTTAGGTTCAAATAATGCAACGTAGTTTGTATTGATGTGTCGTCCTCAATTTAGATCGCTAAATGGATGATATCACGCGAAAGAATCTATAACGTTCAAAGGCTCTCTATATTCATAGTTTACTGTATAGTATCGACCTGTCAGTAGTAGTGGCATCTGCTAATGTTACGCTCGACAAGATCTTTTGGTCATTTACTGCACGCGATGTTGTCAATAGGAACAGGTTCTTTATACCTAATAAATCTTATTACCTCAAAAAAATCCTATTTATATTAGAATTCATTATAATAAATTCTAATATTCCATTTTTATGGAAAGATGAAATAATGAAATTATCAGCAGATGACGTGGTGTGTCTTTGTTACGAAAAAGGGAGGATTCGATGAGGTCGACGTCACTCCATTGACACGCTGTAATAACTCTTGAAATGGCACTAATAAACAGCCTACTGTCCCCAATAAAACGGCGTAAACTCATAACGGCCTTTTTCAATGCATAATTCATGCGGGGGTGAAAAAAGCGAGAACGGTTCGAACAGGAGAACCCTGTCGCCACAGCGAATACATCAAGAGAATCCGGAACAAAGGTACAATACGGGCAATGAATCATAGGATTAACCGTAATGCCCATTAGGCGCATAGAACGTAATAAAATATGTGCTTAATATTGCACTCCCCGTTCATTCTCTTCTCGCAATTCGTGCCCTCTAGAATTAAAACTACTACAGGATTTGCATTTTATAGGATTATGTCAATGCTCTGTTCTGGGTTTCTTATCCTAATCCTAACTACGTTGGGAGCCGTTTAATTAAAAGACAGTAAAATCTTAATCGGCATTAAAACATCACTAAATAAACTAAAACATGACAAATTGAGATAAAATGTACTTATTATCTTCATCTCTAAAACCTTGGTAATAGTATCAAGGTACCCTTGGGAACCATATCACCATACACATTCGTATACACTTGAAAAAGCATGGTACTCTTAAAACCCCATCTGTTTCACTTACGTTTGCGAAAGGTAAACATGAATTGAAGGACATATGTGTCGTGTATGTCCTATCCGGAGAATTGCAAAAGTCCTTCCGTGAACGACTTCTCTCGAAGAGGGACGTATTTACGAGGAAAGATACCGAGCGCGAATAAATAAAGAAGGACTTCGAATTACCCTCCTTGTACGACCTCGAGGAATATTTAATACGTAAGTTGATGTTCGTTTTCTGCGTAATTGCATGTTATGTCCGGCTACATCCAATTACTGAATATAAATTAAGACTGAAACTTTTAGGTTGTTACAATAAAACATGTTTTCAAATTTAGTCTAGTCCCATTAAGCAGGTAGATTATGCTTTAACACATTTCTCCTTTTGTGTAGATATCTTAGAGATTTGTTCCATTTATTCAATTCTGGCTGTGTTTCGTGTTGGGGTCACGCCCATATTTTGATTTGCAGTATCTGTCAATTTTACACATTTATCACATTTACCCCAGGTTTCCTTGCTTTATATTTAATCCTATACTTGAATTGTCATCCCATTGGAGTATATCATCATTGGATTGATGAAGAATTTGAACTTCCTCATTTTAGCAATCTGGTTGATCTCGTTTTACATTTTTATGTGGAGATGTTGCCCATTCGAGTAACTTAATTGTAGCATACTGTGGATGTTACTCTAAAATTAATATTTATATAAATATTATATGTGGCTTACATTCAAGAGTTGTACAAGAAGTAGAAGATAAAATATAAAAATTCTATTTCTGAGAGTTCCTTCGCCAACCCTGAAGCCCAATCAAACAGTTGCTAATCTTATATTACGACGAGTGATTTTAAAATGAAAATGCAAAAATTTTATTAGATGTAATCCTCTGATCACGTTATACCTGTTCAAACAATTACCTCAAAACAACCCCGGATTAACCCTAAATTACCAAGAGCATAGAATCATCAATCCTTATTTTATAAACATTTCAATTGTTGTTCATAGATAAAAGGACAAGAGATAAAGAGCCCATCCATGTAACTTTTCTTTCAATAGACATTAATAACCTAAAAATATCCGTAAACAATCAAAAGAAATGGACTTTTTAGAAGAATTTTAAAAAAATATTAATAATTTTAATGATACTTTGCGAAATTTATTTTATAAAAATAAATCTTAAAATTTTAAATTGCAACTACACGTACTTGAAGAGTCCATGTTAAACCTTCACAATATGAAAGACCCAAATTAAGTTTAAGCTTTTTAAAAAAAGGTTTCGTAAGTAGATAAATTTAAAAAAATTCAATTTTATTATCTAGTCACATTTTCCTTTGCAGTACAGAAGGTATTTTAATTTAATTTTTAAAAAATGTAACGAAAAGTACATTTTAACGATGAAACACATGACTCCGAAAACTTTACATATATGTTCGTTCTCCTTAATCCCTTTACATCCAAAGGATTTTGTTAAAAAGAAATATACAACACACCCTTCAGATTTTTAAAGAGAGGTTTTAAGGATTTCCAGGTTTCATCTACAGAAGCACTGAATTTTAAATAGGACGGTTTTAGTTTGTCGTTCTTAAAAAATAAAATAAATCCCAATTCATTGTAATGTCCAGTTTAAATCGAATAAATATTCATATTAAAATAGTTTTATTGTTAATCCAAGACTTGTATTTAATTATTTACCTATGATTTTATTTTCTTACAAAACTAATCGTCATATTGAAATATATCATCGTCGGTAATTTTTGCTGTATTTGTTGATTTGCTTTTACATTCTTATGTGGTGGTTTTGCCCATCTATGTATCTTTTGATTTCCATTACGTCATTCCCATCATTGTTTTACCTTACAAATAATAATGCATATGGTAGAACACTTTTGATCCCATACCTCTAATCACCATTTCATTGGAATATATCATCATTGGATTGAGGCAGGATTTGAGTACTTATTTTGGTATACTTCTTGACCTAGTTTTACATGCTTATGTGAAGGTTTTGTCTATCTACTTATGATTTTTTTCTAACTTATGATTTTCATTATATCTTTCCATTTTTTTACCTTATTAATGCATTTGGTATAACACTTTGGATCCTATATCTCTAGTTGTCGTCTCATTGGAATATATCGTGATTGGTTCAACGCAAGATTGAACTTTCCTTACTTTGGTCTATTTCTTGATCTGTTTTAACATTCTTATATGGAGATTTTGCCCATCCATTTAACTTACGATTTTCATCACTTCTTTTCCTCCATATTGGATTTACTTTAGAAAAACGTATGGGAGAACACCTCTGACCCTATATCCCTAATGGTCACCTTGTTGAAATATATCATCATTGAATTGACGTAGGTTTGAGTATTTTTAATTTGGTATATTCATGACTTGATTTATATTTTTATGTTGAGATTTTTGTCTTTCCGTTTTTGGTTTAACTTATAAATGCATCATAGCCTCATTGAAATATTTCATCGTTAGCTTAACGTAGGAGTTTGAGGTGTTTTCTGATTTTAATATACTTATTGATCTATTTTGACATTCTTATGTGGAGATTTTGCTCATCCACGTAACTTCTGATTTTCATCGCAGCTTTCATTAGATATTCTAATTATCATATTATTGAAATATATCATAATTGGATTAATAATAATAGACTTTATTAGATGGAATTCTCTTCCACTCAATCCTGCCATAAAAATAAGCAAAATACAAAGAAACAAAAGCAAATAAGGTACAAACGAATCTAATAATAATAGTGCAACAATAAAAAATAAAATGAGAGAAAATATTTTTAAAGGTGGTAGTACAATTGCTTAAAAAGCAAAACGAAATCATAAACATTTTTTGATCTTACTATAAACGACAGCAAGCTCAACAGTTTCAATGATTGGGGAAAGCTACTATAAAACTTAGGTAAGTTGTAAGAAAATGATCAAATAATGAAGTCACATGTAGTGGGGGTACTAGAATAGAAATTTTGTATGCTATATCTTATTTGATGGGTATTTAACCAACAGTAACTTACGTTACCATGAAACCATCTGGTATATGCGACGGTTAGACATATTCAGCCACCCAAGATCGTTCTGAGACAAGAATTTTGAACACTATTAAATCCTTTGTGATGACTCCTTTTTGAGTTCAGACAATTATGATATACTGTATCACAAAAGCTAAAATGGCTTAGCACTAATGAATCGCAAAGCATAACCTTTGTGCTGCGATATAAAATATTCCTCATGCTGTATATGAGCTTCAAAGCAGCAAACGAAATTCTTGTTTTGTCCAGAATGTGCTTTTCGAACCTAAGAGTCCAGTTAAGCTGTGATTTTAAATTTGTAGCACACTTCCTAACAGCAAAACATTCGCTACCAATATTAATTTTAGAATTTTTTGTAGGAGAGTTTAGTGCACCCCGCCTGCTAAAAAGTATAACCACTGCTTTACTTTAATTTATTCGTAATGAGTTTTTAGTGGATACTTCTGTCAGTATGTCCTCACTCAATTTAATTTGAGTACTAACCATGTCCACAGGCAAAACCGATAGACAGATTTGGGAATCGTCTTCATAGAAATACGATTCTAAATATTTCAAAACTATCGATTGAGTAGAAGTGTAGATACAAAATAGTAGAGACAACATCATTAAACCCAATAAAAGATAAGATAGCTGATAACATCCTCTGATTGACAGTAATCAAAGGCTCTACTGTAGTCCAGCAGAACTACTCCAGTAAACCCATTTTAATCTGCCGCAAATACTATCAACTATATACATATTAATGCTGTATTGCCGCTATAATTAGCACGTAATCCAGATTGCATCCTAGGTAAAATGTTAAGTTTATCGACAAATTCCCGAATTTGATCATTCTAACAATTCTTTCTAACACTTTAGACAAAACAGGTAAAATAGTAATTGGTCGCAGGTCCGAATATGTCATAGGATTTTTAATCATGGGCAAAGGTGTTACTAAAAATATCTTCGAATATTTTGTAAGGAATAATGAAAGGAAAGCAATAATTTATCATCGCAATCAAGATGATAAATTATTATGATGATGTGATATTTAACAAATGGTCCGCTAGAATATGCCCCGAAACAGGCACAAAAGCAAACAATTCATCAAAGGTAGACTTTTTCGTAGTACTATTAGTTTGAATTAAGTCTGAATCGGAGATCATTGAGTTTTCAGACGCCTGTAAAAAAATGTTCATTAATGCTTCCAACGTCAGTGAAATATTGTGGAAGTACTCGCTTTTTTGATTTGAAAACATTTAGATGCCTTAGTGATTTCCAGAGATCCCTAGAATTTTTATTTTAAATGATGATTCATATGCCTCCTACCTCGCTCTTTTCCACCACTTTTTTTATTTTCTACTTTTCTAAATAATATATATTCATTAAGTGCCAATTCAGTTTTAGACTTTTTGTATTTTATGTAAAAACCATCTCTTAGCATAATCATATCTCTAAGCAAGGAAGTAAGCCATTTTTGCCGTCTGTATAAACATCGAATAATGTTAAAATTAAATGCTTAAAGTAATTTATTTTACTTCAACATCATCAAGTTCTATATATCAGGCTAAACTGCTGCGATTGAAGATCCAGTGTGAAAAAATTCAAGTTAAATGTAACAAAATCTCTGTAAGTTCTGATCATCTGGCTGCTCTCCTCATCCAGATTAGTAAGACAAAAATATACCAGTTCATGATCAGTAAGGTCATGAAGAGACTTAAGTTATAAAACAGAAACATTAACACAAGAAGAAACTGGGATTCATCAAATTAATATTAATATACAAACAGTACCTGATATTTTAAAGAATGATTGAAATTGACAACTGTTTCAAATGCTCAAAGCTGGGAACCCCAGATTTAAACTTCCTGATTGTTGGTGACCTTATTGATTTGTTTTTACATTCTTATATCGAGGTTTTGACCATCTATAATTTATAATTTTATTATAGCACATGTGATCCTATATCACAAGTCTGGGTCTTTAGAAAAAAGAAGCAATTATAAATTTTTTAAATGTTTTTAATTTGACAGAAAAGCTAATGGTTAATTTGAACGAGATGAAACATCCGTTGAAACTAATAGGGAAAGTTAGAAAGCAACGCGGTTCCTAAATAACAACAATCCCGTCGTACCCTACCCTATTCCCTTAACAGTTTAACGAAGACCTAGTGCCGAAAGCATCCTATGCATAATTTAACTACTCGTTGGTTGGAGGAAGACGAGTTTTGTTGTTCCCGGACTACTAGTACGTTTACGCCGCAAATCTACATCCGACTCTCACTTATTGTTAAAGGCCCTTGCGGAGAGGACATTAGCAACGGCATTTCAGCGTCGTGGCCGCGTTCCCGGTACCCTTTAAAAATACACAAACAATTAAGCGACTGTCCAACTCAGCGACCGACCCCGAAGAACTTTACCAGTTCGACCCCCGTTTGTAGTCGGTTTTCATTACGGGAATAATGGTCCGCGGTATTCCTTTGTGCGTCTTTACACCCTAACGACCACCTCGACTCGAGCCATCTCCACAGAGTACGCGCTCTAGCTCTAGCTGGCACTTCAGTATCTAGTGTTTATTAAGTGCTAATTAACGGATCGCGGGTAACCAGCTAGTGCAGAATAAGTGTCTATGTCTATGACGTACTCTACAAAATATTATACCAGCTACTGTATATATGCATACCACTCTATATAACACACTGAGTGGCCGAATTCAAGTAAACATCAAAGCGCAATTAGTTAAACATTTCATTAAGGTCTTCATTTCATTTTGAATATTTTTCCTTGAATGTGTTAATAAATTAAATTTTATCGATCGATATTACATTAGATTACACTTCCATTGCCATTCGCTAGACCGACAATAGTAAATTATATATGCAGATCTCCCATTATCCGGTATATTATCGCGAATACCGTTAACTCGCGATTTATGCCAGCCGTTGCATAGCCACAACGGAGCTACAACTCCGCAGATACCGAAACACTTCCGTAAATAATGGATATGCCGATTCGAATACTACCTGCTCCACCACCGTTTTCATCGTAGAAGGGGGCAACACAGGGCCGTGCTCCATGGGTCTAATGCAAAATTCAAAAGGGATTTGTTAGTTTTAAATTTAGCTCAAGTTTATCTCTTCCCGACCGGTTTATCGCATTATAACAGCCGCGAGAAATAAAGGAGAAACCTCAAACGGAAACTCTCTGCGCTTGCCCAATCAATCGTAGATTATGCGGTACGGAGCGGTTAATGGAAGCTGGCTTCCGGTAGTACGACCCTGGATACTGGTTGGAGGTGCTTTAGCTCTCAGCGGCGAATGTGGTACCTGACCTAATACCCCTCGGATACGCCGGTGGTAACAATACATTATCAAGGAAATTGTAGCGCAGTAGGCTGGCAATCATGTGAATACCGAGGAAGCTCATCCATCATACGGAATGAGCCTTGTTTACAGAGGGCGCGTGCAGCCCCGAGTTGGATTTACCCTTTTCGGTTTTGAATTACATAGAAATTATTGCCGGAACGGCGACGCACGTCCTACATTAAAGCTCATTTTAAACCCCACATGTACACTTGTACGCTGTCATAGATACCATAGGTACCCATTACGCGTATTACATTTCCCATCTTGTTTATATGAATCCCTAAAATTTACCCTCTCAATTACCTCACCCATTTTTAATTATGAAACATTATACCTTACACAAACATGATTTCGCAAAAATCTTTACGATATTAACAAACCTGGTAGGTCAGTTGAAGATGGAATTCGGCGGGAAAAATTATTAAAAACTGGTCAGGAATTTGCATTTCACGGGATTACGTCAAAGCCGGCAATCCTGCGCGTACGTTTTTTTTTAGAAAGGGCGCTATCGATTTTGCGCGTTTTCAGACCGTTCATTTGAAATATTGTCGAACTCGCGACCGGTCCGCATTTTGCTAAATAACGCACAAAAAGCGACATGAACCGGAACGACTTTTTCCGTTGCAACTTGTTTTTTACCAATATGAACATATTTCGAGTTACATTTCGAGGCCAGAGGCTACCGCAGAATTTTAATTTTAAATATAGGCAAAATAATGGAAATAAATTCTTTTGAAAATCCTCTCAACATAATCATCTCGTTTTATATCTTGGTTAAATAATCATATATAAAACAAGATTATCAAAAATACTCTAAAATAGTATCACCTTGAACATTTTGAGTATTTATGATGTTTGTAGATCATTCTTGGCAGTCGATTATTTGAAGAACAACTATTCGGTTACAAATAACGTTGCTGTGATATTCCCCATTTAGCATCAGTTCCTCGCACTTTGAAATTCATGATTTCTCCATTTGCCGGATAAAATGTAGTTAAGACATTAGCTTCTTTTTCAATAGAATCTTGATTTGTATGTATGAAGTTTCACATGAGTGTTTCAAGTTTTCCAAGTTTCAAATTATGGAAAGAATTTTTTGTACAAAAAATGTTCAAAATTAGCCTGAGAATGTATAACATTAATAATATTTGCATATAATTTGTTATCACTAATCAATTGTCGTGGAAAGCATCCACCAGGAACAAACATACCTGATGATGTTACCCGATTGACTGAATATAGATGCCTTTTCCATAGATCCAGCCCATGGGTATAGAACAGATTCAAAGAAAGTGTACTTAGAGAGGATTTTAAACAAGGAAAAGATGTATTTCTTATATCTGAAACTTTGCAATGAGAGGAAAATTAAATGCTTTGTAAAGAGATGTTAATAAACAAAACCGTAGGGTTTTACCATCCTAGACGAATGTTGATGCTATGATCAGAAAAGTCGAGAGTATGAAAGAAAACAAAAAAAAAACTAAGAACGTCATAAAAAAGAGAAGATTTTAGCTAAAAAGGAGGTTGGTGACGGGGCAAAAAATGATACGGCTTTCGTTTTAACCAATTTTGATTTGGAGGTGGTGTTATCTGTTCTACAGCAAACCAATGTTTAATAAACGGAAGCTTTCTGTTTATAATTTAATGTGCAGATAAAAGAAGAGCAAATAAAATTGCGACATAGTTGTCGATGTACATTGCAAGCTTACGTAACACATTTATTGTTATTTCCCGACAATTGTCCAGGACAAAACCGTAACACAGTGCTGGCTTTCATATTATATCGCTGTTTGAATACAACTTTGCTGGAAAGCGACGAAATAAAGTTTTAAAAACTAATCATATCCAGCAGCTCATGGCAGCAAAAATTGCGCTGCCATGTGATTGGCATAATGTTATATGTCTCGCAAAAAAGGAGTGAACCGTATATAGTACACAATTTAATGTCCGCCGATTTTAAAGATTTTAAGAAACTAAGGGCCGGTTTTATGAAAATTGACGTTGACCGGCGGTTATCAAACCTTCACCGTTAAGTGATTATTTTGTGTTATTAATGTAATATTTGTGTTCGTATAAAAACGTTTTTATATTTTTGGATTGTTATACAACGTTTTTAAACCACATATTGTTATAATAGTAGTATATATGTAACTACATAAAAGCAAATTGGACTTTGTAAAAATTTTATTTTTTATTGAGCTCTTTCTTAAAATTTCAATTTTCATCTACATTTTTGAACCTTTCTACTTCAATTCTTATATCGGAAAGGAAATTATATTTCCTTTCCTTTTCAAAGACGTAATTTTTGGAGTTCTTTCTCTCGTTCGTTTTCATTATTTAAAAGATCTTTTTAATAAGAGGACACAACTTTTTAATTCAGAAATTAATGTGTTTCCTATAAATTATTTTGTGACGATGATTTAGAGGAGGGCGATATTTTTATATCCCAAATAGGGTTTTCACTATTTCCTACTGATGGTTCTAAGCTAACCGCTGCTTACTTAGTCAAGCTCTTATTTTTTCGTAAATAATTCGTCGATTCTGCTTTATATTTATTTCAGAGTTTCTCCTTCCTCATTAGCTAAATATCTATTCGCCTTTTTTTTGAGGTTTTCAAATTTGTTGCAGCATTGTACTGATTTACAATTATTTTTTTAAGCGTATTCTAAATTAAATAGTAAACATTTTTTAAAATAGTCAGGTTAAAAAAAAAACTACATATTTAAGCCAATATTGAAAATGTTTTCATCGTTTCCTGTGAAATTTGTATTTTGGCTCATACGTCCATATGTTACGAGGATATCGTAACGATGTGTTTACGTAACCCGCACTCTAGAAGTGGATAAGGAGCGTTAGGTTCATCATTATGTTCGATTTTCCTAGAAACAGAGTAGATCTGTTCCGGTCCGAGTAAAGCAGAGTTTTCTTTGCAAAGACACCTACTGATGTCTCATCTCATATATCGCAACAAATTAGAGGAGATGGAGTTTATCTACATTGATGCAGCTAGTGATACAAACTTAAACTTAAAACTATCCGCGTGATTATATCCCTTAATTCCGATGTGTCCTTTCCACCACTTTATCGTCACGTTGTTTAGCATGTCTGCTATATCAGTACAGATTACAACGTTACTGCCAACATGTTTAGAGTTGATGATCACATTAGCTACTGTATTTATAGCAGTTATCGAATTGAACAGTCGTGCAATATTAGTATAGCTTGCTTACGAAAGTAGTGTTGATGTAGTCTGTGCGCGCTTCAAGGAGATGTTATTTATAAACAGCCTGAGATTGCTCCGGCCTATTCCCATTTTAACAACCTACTTGTCGTTTACTGATGGTAATGGAAGCAACTCCATCACGGCTACCTCCTTGATGAGACAAATTTTAATATAAATTTTCACCTGTTAAAATTGCAATTTAAATCCTGCACTATTCAAATTGGTAGGGAAGCGGTTGGTAATAGTATTGATTAAAAAAAAAGTTAACATAATTACTATTGAATTATTTACCCACAAAATAATTGGTGTAGCACCTTTTAGGAGGAGCACCATAAGATAATTTCCTTTAATTTACCTTTAAATAATATATAATGTAAATAGGGGTGGATGGCATTTGCTGATGTGTGACCGATAATTTTAATGATTTATTGAACACTTTTGCTTGCTTTTGATAAATAACTCATAGCGATTCTGATCGCTATGAGATATTCTGCTAGAGTAATTAGATATAAAAAATATCTTCGTGTATGACCCTATCGATTTTGTGCCTATTTTGACCCACTTATGCATGCCGTTTATTCCAAATAACATATTTTTATACGAGAAACTGTATGGGTACTTTTGTCAATCCTTCCAATCTCCAATTTTGCTTCCATCGTTTATTTATTTCTTCCTTACGTCATTTTGGAACAATTTTCGTATTATATCTAACAATGAATAACAAATATACTCAGAACTATAAACAGTCGGATTTGGCCGACGATCTTTTAAGACGCCTAAACCCGATTGATTCTAGTTCTATGTGTAATGTGATAAACCTTGAACTAGAATCGGTAGTTTGTTTATATTCCATTGCACTAAAACTAGAACTAACACAGACCTAGGACTAGAAATATTAGGGTTTAGCCATGAAAACTAGAAACGAGGAAAACTAGAGTAAGTTTATCTAACAAAGTATAAGTCTTACAAATCTTTGAAATTTTATATACCATTCCAAATAAAATTATAAAACAAATTTTTCATTCGACTCAATCCTAAGATCAAATTCTAATTCAATTTAGAACCAATTCCTAATAGCAATTCTTCTAACACGGGTAAAGTATATAACATATTGTATATAACATCACCATTTTCTAATGCAACAGATTTAAGTCTAGATTTTAATTAGCATTACTGCTTATTTAATTTAGAATAATATAATTCAACCATATATCATAAATATGTAAACTTAGATAATGCCTACAAATGGCTGTTGATTTATGGTGTGTAACGCATACATTAAAAATCAATATTAGACCACCACGAACATTCAGACGGACTTGTAATACGATCGTTGCACTGAATCGCCTCGTTCCAAATTACATCAACTTAACCTACATTTGCACAATACAGTAATTTTTCGTCGTATCTCCACGTTTCCACTTCATGCATTTTCTCCATGAAATTACGACTAATGGCACACACAAGAGAATGAATGGGACCACAAAATAATTGTGGCAGTAATACCATCTATTAATCTGTTATTATTATCTTTTAAATCTTATCGAATGCAATTTTTCCCAACCCCAAATGCTTATCGCCTCGATTTTGATGTAAACCACGTTATACACCATCTGGCCGAATGCAGCGTTGACACATGAAATCCAATATATGTGATTTATACAACAATGGATTAGACCCAGGGGCTGCCACTGCATGACGGTGGCGTTAGCGCGTTGCTTTCGGTGCCTTTTGTACGATTTATTGGTAATCAAATGTGACGAAGCTATTTCTACGGATGATTGAACGCCATTGTGGCCAGACTCAACCTCGTTAGTTGACAATGATGTATCGCGATTGAGTTAACAAGAACACCACCTCTAACGTCGGAGACAATTCTTTCATAGTAAAGAGGATGCCATCATTTACTCTCAAAGAAAATATTTTAAAAACTCATGTTTCGGATGGAGACATAGAATAGATATTTTTATTGCCGGTGGAATAAGAATCATTTTTCGTCGTAAAAACTTTAGTTACATCTCCGGTCGTCTAGTACTTGCGCATTTTATTACCTATTTCGAAATCGTACGTCCGTCATCCGGATCGTCTACTACAGACGGTTCAAAGTTAGAGGGATCCTAAAATAAATCCGGGCCAAAAAAAAACAAGTTTAATTACAAAACCCTCGCTCAAAACAGGCTAATGGGGTGTTGAAGGGAAAGACGGGAGTAAGGTCAGTTTAAACCTTGGCACGATTCGCGAAGATCTACAGTTACTACAGTGGACTGGGGAAGTAATTGTTACGGCACCCTGTAATGGTAAATTAGCAAAGCAAATGAGCGAAGGGAAGAAACGGCCTCAAAAGTTAGGCAAATTTAATAAAAATTAGCATAAGAGTGGGTCGGAAACTCACATAGAGTATCCCATTAGGTTAATGATATGCCTATGTGTTTTACGGGTTATTATAAGACATAAATTTTTGATATAAAATTTCTTTTCGCATCGAGAGGATTTTATGTCACATTTTTGAATATTTCATTCATAACTTTAACAACTACATAATTAGAATTCGTAGCTTTCCGTCAATTGCAAGAATTTCGAAAGTTATATACTACGAATAATACGAACTATCGATAATACGAACTTAATACGCAAAAAAACAATGCCATTTTTTCAATTTTTTTGCCATTTTTGCATGGATTACCGATTGTTCTCATTGTGATTGATCACTCGCTGGTTGCTTGGCGAGATTCACAATGCCTCTAATAATTACATATAGCCACTCGTTGTTGCTGATAACTTTGACATAAATTTAATAATGTTTCAATATTAGCTCTCATAATTCTGGTATGGTAATACTTGAGAATCTCTATTATGTATGGTATTAAAAGTATAACTTCGGTTCTTCATTTCTTCATTCAGTTTCATATAAAAGTATTGATGTTTATTGTACTCGATACAATTCTTCAAGTCTTGCATGATGGCGAATAAGGATTTTGAAAAGGAAAGGAGTAAGTATGGATGTGCAGGTTTTATGAATGAAAACAATGGCGAATTTTTACTTTAAATTGGTAGAGGGATTAAATGATATAGGTGATAATTATTTTTTGAAATCATCAAGAATATTGAATGCGAACATAACAATGTCGTCAGAGTGCGCACAGTTTACATTTCGGAAATCGCGATACCGTAACATCTATAATATTTGCGAATGCGAATGATGGATGAACCAATTTAGTGTGATATCTTCTATCATATTTATTCTGCCATTCAAGTTACTATCATCCATTTCATGCAATATTGCTGAGTGGAAACCTTTCTGCGTGCTACATTTTATTTAGAGGCTAAAATCTAGATGTTGCTCTAGATGTTCTTAGTCTTTTTACTGTCATCATCTTGTATCTGCTTGACTGAATTGTGGAAGAAAATTGGCAATTAATTACTAATCACTGTTTGCTGAACACGTTTATAGAACAAAGACACCTTTTTGTTTGGCTTGAAACTTATTTTTGATACTTCAATTTTCACTTTTGACAATGTAACTTATCATTAAATAAAAGGCTCTAAAATATTACTAGTTTTGGCTTTGATTGTGATAAATTTTGCATTGAACGAGATTTTTGTCAATAACGAATCCCGTTTTCGCATCAGTATTTTCAAAACAAATGCTGACAATTTGATCATTGGAATACATAGAGATGATATAAATTCAACGTTGAGAAACAGTTTTTATCCAAGCATTTAGTTCAAAATTGTGATCGAAAAAGAGAACTGTATTTGTTTCCCAGATACGAAATAAAAATAGCATCATTCAATTTGACTGGTACGTCAAGCCAACGTACTCGGGACGCTATTTAAATTATTATTAAGTCACAATTTAAAACACAAAATTTTCATCGTCTTGGCATGAAACGTAGAATGTGATGTCTGTGATAATCAATTTTTATAACATCTCAATTTCCTTAGAACAAATTTTGTCAGCAATAAAAAACTGGAAATAATTTATCTAGTTTGGAAGATAAATTTTTTATAGATATAATATCAGGCATTAATTTTCATTGTGTCTTCATTTTTCATTACTTAATTTTAATGAATAATAGCTCATGTCGATAGCACCCATAAATAATCTTCTATTCATATTTCATTATGTTGGTAAATAACAATTTCCTAGTTATTTAGATTCTTATCAAGTTTCTTGAAAGCTCTCTTTCTTTTCCAATTCATTACCGATCATGATAAAGTATACCACAATTTAAAAAGGGAGATTAATAATACTAATCAATCGTGATTTTGCCGATTTGGGCCGTAACATTTTCCTACAATGTAACGCTATAAATCGTGTTTATTACGGCCTAAGATTTATGGCTAAGTATGCCATTGACATGATTTATACGTAAACCAAGTTCGGCACCCCCTTAAGCCCGTTTCAATACGATCCTGGCGAATTTGGAAACTTTTCAAATCAGCGGGGTTGTCCAATTCCGGCCGCACAGGCGAATCCTTGAACTACATTTTCATAATTTATAGTAGGGGTGTGGTTTTCGACGATCCGATTTACGTTCGGATTAAAGCGACATATTCTTGTAAAAACTCATAACTCGGGTTCTAAAGTTCGGTGCTTATTAGAGTAGATTTTTCTTCATTAAAACTTTATAGAAGCTCGTTTTACTGGTGCGCTATATGATTCTCTGTGACAGTTATTACATTAGTTGTGTCCCCGGAAATAGAAATAAAAACAAAAAAACCAAAATAACAGACACTTCCGTAATCCCATGTCTGAACCCACGTCATTTTTAGGCTTTGCTTTTGGACGAAGCGACTGCCTTTTATAACTCAATTTTTCATGTGTTTTCAAAAACAAAGTATAAACGGAAAAAGTTAATAACGTAATTTTTGAATACTATATTTTTTTAATGTAAATATGTGTTGTTGGAGAATGAATGTCCGTGGGGAAAGGAGGAGCGTTATGGTTTGATAAAACACATTAAAATTTATGTCCGTGTACACAACCCCCTCAAAATAAATACACCGAGACATGATAAAAATTTATGACGACGAGATATTGCGTATAAGAACAAGAAAGAGATTCATCCGCAAAATGTTTTGTTTAAACAGGGTCACGCAAGTTGTGAAGAAAGCAAAGAAGCGGAAACGTTCTAAGCTAAACATTATGGAAACTTAAAAAAAAACGACCTAACTTTTGGACGCTTTTAAAAACTTTCAAATCTCTAGGATTTCTCCGTTCTGCTCTAGTTTACGAACTGCTTCTCATTTTTCGGCGAAACCGCCCTGACGACTCCTATACTGTTACTCGGCAGTTTGTCAATTCATTTCAAGTTTAATGCACTTTTATCATACTGTCATCCTGCAGTGTTTTACGGGGCAACTTTCTCGTTTTGCACGAATTTTATAACGCTATCGATTGAATCGCGAATCTTATCGTGATTATCGCGATTATTCGCCGATGTCGTGTCGAGGCAATTTTCTAAATAACCAATAATCGCAGTACGAATAGGAAATTGGTTTGTTCCCGAATAACGACTTTATGACCCTTATCGGCCGCCCACCAATTTTAGATCACCATGTGTTATTTATAGAAAATTTATGTTTTTTTTCGGCTATTTGCGAACAACGGTATTCAATTTAACGGTAACAAAAGGTTTGCTGTTTCCGTAGTATAATTGTCACTGGCGATCGTAAGTTTCGTTTTACCAGTAGTTCGTCGGGGAGTAATGAATAGGTGGACGCGTACTCGACGCGTACCACCGAATAAACAGTTTTCTATTTGCTCGCGTTACGAAAGTGCCGCAAAATCAACTACGTACTATTTTCCAGTTTCATCGAATCGACAATTCATCGTCAAACGCAGCGTATTGCTGCCGGGAGTCTTTTAATTGATCGACAGCTCAACAACATTTTTAGACAGTCTCAACGAATTTCGTGCGGAAAATTTTAACAATAGGCAATTAAGAACAAATAAAGTTAAAATAAGCTTTATGTATAATACACCACTTTATAGTAAAGTTCACTTTACTTCCACCTCTCCTTTATCACTTCCTTCATCATCATACTTCCCTCATCTAAGTCGTCACATCTCAACTTTCTTCCAATCACCTTCACAATCCTCTGTTTTCTTTGTTAAGTACCCTACACTATCATTATATTCTCCCTCCCCAGTATTCATCCTCCCAACATTTTCTCAAAATCTCAATCACTTAAAGTCACTTTGAACCAGTTTCTGAAGAAGGTTGCAACATGGCATCTGAAACGTCAAACATTTATTCAGTTTCTAATTTTAGATCTAGTACTAGTCCTAGTGATAGTTCTAGTGTTAGTTCTAATTTTAGTTCAATTAAAGTCAATTATTTATTATGTTTTATCGCCTATATTATACCTTCCATCTCCCTCTTCTCTAGCATCAATTCTTCATTCCATAAATTGAGATATTGTTTAATTATGGACATATTGTAATTTTCAATGTTTCTCGTGGTTTTTATGACCACCAAAAAAAGTTGCTGGACGTGATTTATGATACGCCTTCCTAGCGAACTAAATCGAAGATCTAGGAACATTTTTTGTTATAGTTATTATTATCAACCACAACGTATTATACACAATAGAAAACCAGCCACAACCCGTTATTCGTGCTATAACTACCACAACACGTACGGCCACGTAACCACGGAAAACCAAAACTTTGAAGATATCAGTTATGCCTTAAATGATATATTTTGTATGTTTGGAGGTCCATGTATTCTTCAAAGTGACAATAGGAGATAATTTTGTAACAAAATAATCCAACATTTAACTGAAATGTATGGAAGTATGGACCGCTGATGCTATTGCCCCACCATCATCAAAAGTCAAGAGAAATCGTCGCTATATTAGAAATACTACTTCTCGCGCGAGATTTGAAATAAACCCGAAAAACATATCAAGTGCACAATATTTATTATAGATGTTTTTTTTTTTTAGAAACAATTTCATTTAATTTTTCTGAAACTTTGAAATAGTACACAGCAATTTGCGTAATGTTTATATAGGACTAGAACTTACACTAAATCTAGGACTAGAAAGGTTAGGGTTTAGCCGTTTTAAGAGATGTATGGCGAAACCCTAATGTTTCTAGTTCTAGATCTAGTGTAGGTACTAAAGCTAGTTTGTGGGTCTAGTATTAACTATATTTCTAATTTCAGCAAAAATTTACAACAATCTAGAGCTTAATAAGAATTATACCTAGAACTAACACCAGACCTAGAATTAGAAAGATTTAGGTTTGGCCGTGCGTCTTCAGAACATTTGAGTTCGTCTGAAGTTGGGTCGTCTGAAGACGCACGGCTAAACCGAAACCTTTTAGTGCTAGGTCTAGTTTCAATTCAATGCAAGTATACAATAATTTAAGACTACTTAGCAACTAAATAACCAAACTAAAACAGCCAACACTAGACTTAAAACTAGAAACATTAACTGGCTGAAGAGATCTACGAAAAGTTTATATATCTTGTTTATTTATTTATATATTTTGCTTTGTTTTCTTATTTTATTTTGTTTATATATTTGTAGATCCACGGAAAAAATTGGGTTATTTAGGGAGCCGCAATTCGGAAAAGATTGGGAACCTCTGCAAGTTTAGTTTTCTAGTGTAAGTGTACTAGAATTTTACATTGTTGCAAGCATAAAATCTATCAGATGGGCTTAATGAAAATGTACATTGTTACTTAAAAAAAATTAAATGCCATTCGTTGTTCATTTGTTTCTGAAATAAAAACATTTGAATGCTGAATATTTATTATGATAAATAATATAATATAATGAACAATGTAGATGGAATATCTTTTATAAAGTTGATAGTTACGGAGATGCTATACTCCATACATAATGGGCATCCTGTGTACACAGAGGTAATGCTCGACTCTAAATCAACAACAAATTGAAAAAATAGTTAAGTTACAGTTTCACAACATACATTAAATTTGAAAACGTTCAAAACAAACAGATATTGCAACGTATTCGAGTATGTCCAACATGTTCCCTTTTTGGTGTTACCCCTATTACCATATCAACTATCCACTATCATATCTGCAGTCCATCTATGTTGATAGAAAGATATGTTAGTATCTCAGATGTTTGATGATATTACATAAAAAAGGCTTGGTTTTAGGGGCAAGAAAAATCGTTGCTGTCATGAGGAAATTAAAAAAAGCCCTTAAGAAGACACGTTGGATAGCATACATAAGGGATGTGTATGAATCGTTAAAAACATAAGAGGATTTAGAAAAGTTTTAGTTGATTTGACTCCAGAACCTTATTTCGTATTTTCATCGACGTAATTTCATGTGGCATACGCTAAACCTATGAGATTGTCCAATTTCGTGCTAAATGTGAAGCAAAAGTACATGCAGAATGTGGGGTTGAACTTAATGAAAAGATTAAACATTAGAGAGAAGACGCGAAGCTCGGATTGGTGAAACGAGTGTCACAAATATTAAATATGTCTGAGCAAATAGTTCTTTCTATCAAAATTAGGCGAAATATTGTAGTTAAGGTACTAAAGGTCGACAGCGGATGAGTTGACTACTAAATCTGTAATCTGTGTAATCTAGTCTGTACAAATTAGGGACGAATGAAGAGGAACTCAACAGAAATTGTTCCCGAAATGGATTTACCTTAGCTGTTTCAAATTTCATTAGCCAGTCAGATTAGTTCCTCGTTAACTTTAAGAAAAGTCATCAGGTTAAAAATAAGGTTTGAATCGGTTAGCATATATTATTTTATGGAAGGCATCTTCATCTTCATTTTAAGCCATGATTCATTCCTTTATCTTCATCATTAATGCAAAGACGATATTTTGAAATTCAATTAATTTGAAGCGCAATCTTACGCATTTTAATTTCTACCTCAACAACTCGTTCAAACGTCAGTTATCCTATATCATTTTAAACAGGGCAATTTGATCTATGGCTTATCCCATTATTCCTATTATTTTAGCCACGGCGATATTTTGAACTCTTCAATTTCTATTAGTTTACTGTTTCAATTTGAGTTGAAATGCAATCTTGTATACTTCAAATACCATCTCAATAACTTTTAATAAAAAAGCGATTATAATTCATAATTTTATAAATGACGTTCATCGTCAATTTAAACCATCATGCATTTCTTTATCTCCATTAATAATGGAGATAACCAACATGATTATTTGAAATATAATTAATTTGAAACGCAATCTAAGACATTCTAATTTCTATCTGAATAATTTCTCTGTTCAAACGATAGTTATCCTTATATCATTTTAAAAAGTGTATTTTCGTCTTCAATTTGGCCCATGACTCCTGTCATTATTTTTATTATTTTAGCCATGGCGATTTTTTGAATTATTCATTTTTATTATTTACCGTTATTTAAATTAATCTTACATACTTCAACTTTTATCTCAATATTTTTTTAATAAGGCAGCGGTTATCATACATTATATTAAAAAGACATCTTCAGCTTCAATTTAAGTTATGAGTCATCTCTTTATCTTCATTATTAAAGTCGAAGTTTTATTGATTTGAAACGCAATCTGAAACGTAAAATTTTAAAAAGGGCATGTTCGTCTTAAATTTGATCCATGAATCACCAATTTGAACCGTGGCAACGTTTTTATTCTAAGTTTTGTATAAATCCGTTTTCTTTAGTACTTTTATATTAGTGTTTATGTTATTTTTTTGTTTATAGCTAATTATAATTTCTTTTCGAGATTCTCGAATTTATTTTTTTCCAATATTAACATTAACATCCATATCATCTTTACCTTAAAAAAATTTCTATAAACAGGTTTATGTTTGCTTATCACAAATATTTTTATAAACATATACGAGGAATTTTATTAAATTTTACTTTTTCAGCTTCTTTCCTTCCTTTTCGTTTCTTTCTTTAAAGTCTTTATAGTTATGTAAATACCTTAAACCAGTTTCTAGCTCAATTTGCCTTTCTTCTACACGAATTTTTAATGCACTATGAATTACACACACTCAGCTAAAGGCGTGTCCTAATTGCAACATAAAATTTATTGCTGCATTACCAAGTTAAAATCCTTCTGACAAAATAACCTCACAGCCAGCTATACTGTATCAGCTATAGTTTTTGATGTTAAGTAGAATTCATTATCGGATCTGAATTGGGTTTTTTGATTTCAAAGATCGTTCTAGCATTAAGAGCAAACTGTTCCAGCATGTTTTAGAATCTAACATTAGTATAAGTTCCTCATTTCTGTAAATACAAGTCTTTATCAAATAGCATTTTTAGTGGGGAAACGTTCGAACATCTTAACAACTCTTCAAATTTTCATAATTGTAGGATGCAATCCTTCGTAAGTTGAGATTTCGTTCCCATTACTATTATCTTCATCATATCCAAATAAGGTAGCAAATATATTATTATTTTCTTGATTGTCACATTCTTCGAAGTCAAAACCAAGAGATTCTAAAAAAGAGTGCTCTTGATTTTGTCAATATAAAATAACATAACTGTTGATTTACATCAATCAACTTTTCAACTTTCTTATCAGTAGTGATGCAGACATGATCTTTTAGAGATAATCCATGTTCCTCTAATTTGCACTTAACTACAATACTGCTTAAAATAAAATTTGCTATAATTATTGGAGATAATTATATAGACATAAGGTAATAATAAATGAAATTATAAACATAAATAAAGCTTTACCTTCGATTATACTGAAGTGCACCACTTGATACTATATAACATTAAAGTAATGGGTCTGTAACCGTCCGGTTAACTTTGAATGATTGAAGCGATGCACTTGATGCAATTTGCATCGATCTAGCGCGTGGTAAATTCGCTATCGTCGTTTACGTTGGGTAATTGAAAGGGATGTTATTGTGTTAAAGAGTAGAAGGCGAGTCACCGCATTTGACGTTGTTCCTAACTATCACGACTTTGGAAAATTCAATTTCGCGCCATCTACTACGAAGTTTTATTCCGTATAAGCGAGTACTCGCCCCTTCGACGAGGCGAAACCATATTTTACGGAAATCCTCCGATAATGGGAAGCGTTAGTGCTCCGGACAGGTGCAAGTAGTCTGTGTGTGTCAGGTACTAAACGAAATTAAATAACAACAACAAAAACTTAATAAAAAACGCGTTACCGATTACCGATTAAATCGATAACAATCCAATTCGACGACTAATTTAAAAATTAACCCAGTGACTCACGCAACTCCATCCACATGATGAAATGGCACTTGCTAAGTAATTAAACCTTGTTCGCGTCGGGTCTCTTTAGATACTATTGTTTCACGGATTCTAAACGTTTAGTTTCGATTCGATTGAAACGTCATTCTCCTATTTGGGGAATGGTAATAAAAAGAGCCGATTGATCTTTTTAATTGTTGATTGATGTGATCTGGGGGAAATGATATCCTCCAGAGGGTGATATTATTGCGTTAACTATCTAATGTAATTAGCACGATATATTATCGTGAGATTGATTTGATTACTATTACATTAATCTTAGTTGTAACTTTCAGTTGAATAAGTAATCAACATACGTAATTAATTTTAAAAGAATTAGCATACCATGGAAACATCTTTTAATTGAATAAATGTTCGACGTTTCGGATACCATGTTGTAATCTTCTTCAGAAACTGGTTCAAGGAACTCTCATTTGAACCAATTTCCCAAAGCTTCTAGTACTACTCGTAGTAAGAGTTCTAATGCTAGTTCTAATTTGAGTGCACTCTTCCAAGGTTTATTTATTGTTAAGTTGTCACATTTATGAGTACTATTTTAGTTTAAAAGAAAAGCTGGTTTAATTGGACCAATGCTTCGACTAATTTTTACGTTGTTCCTGTTAATGATAAAATATTTTATTAGATCAATAGTTCTATCAGTAACAGTTCTTTCTAAGTATTTGCTTGGCTGTGTCATTGGAGTTTTGTTATTTATGTATGCAAACCCAACTCGAGTTACTAACTCGAGTTGGGTTTGCAATAGAAATAGAGTATTACTAATACTCTATTTCATCATCTACGGTTTGATAAATCGATTTGACGCATCTCTATGACCAACCATTCTTAAATCAAGAATCAGAAGAGTTGATAGAGATATATGGTCGCCCTGAAACAAAAAAATCCGAAGGAAAACAGGAGGATGAGAAAGAAAATGGGGGAAAATTCTAAAAGCAGCAGATCTCATTCACATCCTTTCCTAGAAAGGTTAATTGATGAGCTGTATAAGATTCTGCAAGAAAGGAGATATTTAGGGAGAAAAGTTATTTAAATCATGAGATTATTAGTTATTTTGAATCTATATAGTATATATGTTAAGCAAACATGTTGGAGTGTTTTTAGAATTTCTTCACGGCATTCCTACACGATACAATGGGGGAATAAAAACAAACTACCTGTCTTAACATTTCTTCCTACTATAATAAAGAATTCTTCACCCTTTAATCGAGGTATAAAAGAAAACTGCATTCTTCCACACCATAAAGACCCCATGATGATTGACAGATGTAAACAAAGATTCTTCACACTTTAATTGGGATACAAAAGAAGGCGAACCTCACGGTATAACTGGGGACTAAAACTACCTGTCTTAACATTCCTCAGGCACTTCACGCTTTAATTGGGGAACAAAAGAAGGTGGCCTTCACGGTCTAATTGGGGAATAAAACAAACCACCGGTCCTAACATTCTTTCGTATAACAATAGATGATTAACAGGTGTAAACAAAGATTCCGAAAGCAGTTGATTAAGCTGAAATTGTATTCAAAAATCAAGTTTCAATGCTATTTATACAGCGAATTCTTTTCAATTCCAAATTTATAAAAGGAAAAGTACAATATAATATTTGATGTAGTTAAACTCTACATCAAATACCACATAGTCCCTCCGTCAAGAAATAAATGTCTGATATCGATTTTTTCCAAAAATTAAGTGTTTTGAAAACACTTATTAAATGTTAAGTTCTTCAATGCCATTGAAAAGTTTTGTAATTTTTCCTAAAGTATAAGGTTTCAAACAAAATATGCGACTTTTCAAGATTTCACATAAAAATCCGTTTAAGAAAAGAATAGGAAAGAGGGAAAATATGTCTACAAGAAACAGTCGTAAAAGATCAAACATAAATGACAGCACAAGGCAAGCTATTGATCACGCATTACTAGAATTGAGTAAGAACAGTAAATTAAAAAGAAGTTTCAATTAAGATTATAGCGACTTAATTTAAGATTTCCATAAAAACTGTAAGCTGAATTTGGCTTAAGTTTGAGAAGCATTAGGAGGTGGTGTTGAAATAGCAGATTTAAAGTCACGTGTTAGCTGAAAACTCAAATGCAGTCAAGCTTTTCTTCAAAGCGCCAATAAAATTGAAAGAATTGAAATACTGTTTGTCAATGCTTAAGCCAGAAAGTTTAAAGATGATATTGAAATGTTGTTCCAAGTGATCTGAGGAAGAGGTGTAACGGCCCTCTAAATCTGGAGGTCCCCACAGCACTAAAAAATTGCGAAAGAGGCAGCTTATGGCTTTTGGCCACAAGAAAGAGATTTTCAACAACTCGATCGTTGTTTCATCGTTGCTTTCACGAGGTTTAGTAAAAGAGCTTCAAATGTGACTTCTCCCAGTTCAGCTGGCTCCCTTACGTTCTTCTCTTTCTATCAAACTAGCATCTTTAGCTGATGCTGTAATTTTTGCTGTTCCATTTCCAACGTCTTCATCTAATTGTACAGTATCCAATAAATGATTTTCTTCCTAACCTACCAGTTCCAACAATTGACGAATTTTTCCAAATGATTTCGTTGCTAGTTAAGAAGTGATGAATTCCAATCTACTTTAGTTCATTTAAAAACAGCCAAGTCAAGTGATTGCAGAACATGACTGCTATGTGGCGGTAATTTTATAAAAGTAATTTTCGCAGCCGCAGCTGCTTTCACTAAGTCGATATTGAAATACGTTGCCACATATAATTAAAACAGGACCATCATTGCCTAGTGAGTAGATCATTACCATGAATGTTTACAAGAAAGATACTTGGGATTCCATCCGCCCGTTCTCCGTGGCTGCATATGTCGTTAATGGATATTCTTTTTTTTTACCTGCTATCCAACTATACCACACATTTTATCTTTGCATATAATGAATGGCGGAGCTTTTTGTTCATCTGTAGATGCAGGAAAGAGAACATTGGTGTTTGTCCTCGCTGGACCGGATACAATTCGAATAGAAGAACAGCTTCTCTCCTACGACTTTCATATTTGGGAGATCGCTTTTTGCAGTGATCTCTGTCATGTAAATTTTTTGTAAAGTTTTGCATCATGTCCATACATTGTCAGTTACTGAAAATACGGATATAATGATAAAGACATCCTTGTCTTTATACATCCTTTTCTTCCTGGCATATTTTAAGGCTTTAGATTTTTTAATTGACATATTCTGTCTTTTTCCAAATTGAGAAACCAGTCCTCTCCAAGATCAATACTCCTCGAAAGGAGTGTTGATCTGTTTTTATGTCACGCACTTGCCTACAATATCAGAATGGATTTTTTTACGGCTAAGTCAAAACCTCCATTTTTGTTAAAGCTTCTTCATCTTTAGCTGGTAAAGCTGTAGTTGGGGTAACCGCATCTCATCATCATCTCTTCAAAATTACTTTATGTTACGATTAGATTAATTCTATTTTTTTAAAGTTTAAAGAATATTGTGTACTTTTAGATGTAATATCTAGTAACATCATACGAACCGACACAATAATAAAGAGTGCTAAATACTTCACCACGTATCCAGCAAACTATTAAACCAGCAAACACTTTATACGACAATATTTGTTTGTACTCGGTTAAAGTCGGCATAGTTTGTCGCTGAATTACGTGTGGTGCCAAGAGGAGACCAGTTCCAACAAGTTGTTGAATCAGAGCTATAATAAAGTAGCAACCACTAAAGCTTTAATATACTTTTAAATAAAGTAAGTTTTTTTAATTTAATAAGAACACATCAGTGCTTACAATCAAACTACGCAGGCTACAATATTTCTTTCAATAAGTCCATGTTGATGAAGAGGAAATATGAAAGGGTCATACTTTCATAAATGTTAGATGGCATCTCTGCAGTAGAAATAGTCTTTATTTACAAAATAATTGGTGCACTTTCCCCAAAAGCGCACTCACCCCACTTCACCCTACCTTTTTTTATTAGTCCAAAATAATAGTCAAATATAAACTTGACACCTATTGTAATAGCGAAACCTTGTGTTCGAAAAATGTTGAAATAACAGAGTGGTATGATGTAGTAAAAAAAGTCCGGTTTCAATTTGTAGATGTATATCGTATCCAAGCATTTGTGTTATGCGATTAGCGTTACATCACAGGGACGATAGAAAAATTCTATAAAACTGAAGCGTCAATGGTACCTATACAAAACGGTGAAGCATAATCGGCGCATGGGGGCTTCGGGTTGAGTACACGAGATCGTTCGTGTACCCGGGAACGATTCGGCTAATAAATTCAGTGTAACTAGCGCAAACCGGGCAATGTTCCGTGCAAAAGGGCCAGGGTACCGGTACCGGTACCCGCTTGAATCCGACGATGCATCCGTCGACCAGCTAAATGAATCGATACGGCTCTGTCCGTATCGAAGCGTCCAACGCTCAATATTAATTTACCAATTTGCGGATTCAATAATGCAGAGGCGTACATTTGCAGTGCAAACTGCCCTTCCCATTCTAAGTCTGCATCGCCTTGTGCCACGTTTCTAGGGCGATATGGACGATGAGGATGGGAGAGAGTACCGAGTCAAAGGGATCGTTCGTGTGTGTGGTATCGGCACATGCTTGTCCGCTGTCTACTGTTAAACTTGCGGGTTAGAACGAACAGTTTCCGGCTACGAACTGGCGTGCTTTGAATGATTGCCGCAATACACTTGACGCAATTGCGATCGATCGTCGCACTGACAATGAGTTGTCCCAAGTTGTAGTTACAATTAGAACGGATCACACTTCAAAGGGAAACTTAATTATTAACATGCCAAGAAAAAAGATTACGTTTATAATTTCGTGTTCATTTCGAGTGCGAGTTGGCGGCGAGCGTGAATTTTTGATCGCTAATTAAAGCCCTTTGTGCCGAATTAATTTCTACATAGTTTATAAGCGCGTGGCACCGGAAAAATTAATATCGCTACCGAAACCGATCCGAACGTTTCATTTCGCACCATAAATTTCGTTTGACGGGCAACGCGTTTCGCGCTACATTTCGCCGGCGCATTTAACCCGTTCAAAACGGCGAATTACGAATTCTATTATTCCGCCGAATAAATACGTTATGGACGAGGACATCGTTTGAATAATTTAACGAATTATTCGTGACACAAGCCGTGGGCTACGTCGACCTCGACATCGGCTGCGCGAAGCCTCTAAACTTATACTTAAATTTCTCTATATTTTATGTAACCGTTTAATGGGGACTTCATCACGAAATATGTACTTTTCTATTCAAGAAGTCTTAAAAGAGTGGAAACGAGAAAGAAAATGCATTACTCACGAATTGAACTGCAAACTTATCACCGACACTTCACCATGTGTACTTATTCTCACGGCAAAACTTCCACCTTAAAATGACAGATGTAAGGGTAAATTTTATATGACCCATTTCCATCTATAAATGGAGTTTTTAATAACGAAAATTGTACCTAGTACGAGTTATAATTCGATTATGATTTAATTATCTTACTGTGAGTGCACCAATATGTAGTTAGCCCCTATTAGATAGGATTTTATATGTATAGTGTTTTGAATATAATATGAGCACCACTTAACCGATTTCGATTAATAATCTGTCATTCGAAACTTTAATCCTTGGCCAAACCGAATTAATTTTGAATTCTCATAAATGCCAAAATATGGCTAAGGAGTACCAAAATAATATAAAAATTACATTTTTTAAGAGCACCCCAATTTTTCTTTTATAGGAATTGCTAAGTATCCGATTTTCATTTTATTCCATTAGTCTTGTACAGTCAGTTTACGTTTGTATAGTATACAGTTTATACATGTATGAACGAGGTATCATTCCAACGTCGTTTTCTATTGTTATAGAAAAAATTATGACGTATTGAGTAACATATAGATCTTGATAAACAAGTAATCAGCATTCAGTAGATGCAAGATTCTGTTTGAGATATAAAATATTAATATCCATCTCACCGTTCTTTAGTTATAAACAATTTAGTACAAATTAACTTTTCCGTACGTAATTAAAGATCGAGCTGAACACTATGTCATTTCAATATCTGTGCAAGGTTAATGGAAGACAATTAAAGTCGGACAATTTGTAATTTCCTCCTGTATAAACCTTCCTATAGTCCTCTTTAAGAGGGTAGGTTTGGATTCAATTGAAGATGGAATTTGACCTTGGATTTGACCTGATAGGAAGGCTAGATAGATGGGAGGCTAAAAAATGCGATTTTTGCAGACACTATCTGGTATTGAAAGGAAAAAATAAGACAGATATTAGAAAGAGATAAATACAGAAAAAAGAGTAAATACAGAAAGGCGGAAGACAATGTCAGAATTGGTGATAGCAGGAAGAGTCTCACATTGGAAAAACGCACTGAAGAGAGGGTGCAAAGAGAAAGCGATAATTGACAGAAAGAAGAGCTTATGTATTAATCATACATAAGTGGTTAAAGACTCGTTATAGAAGTAACACTCTGAACAAAGATTATAAATAGAAGAAAGAAACTGGACAATTCAGCGGGGTATCTGAAGAATGCTAGCTAGCTATAGAAGAAAAACACTGAATAGTAAAGAAAGATACTTGGCAGAAATTTAAAAAACAGAAGACTATAAATAGCAGAAATATTCTGATAATAAAAGAAAGACTATAAACAAAGACCAAGAGAGGAGAGAGATACTTGATGATCGATAAATACTTTATGGGTTATGGAAATAATATTTTGTTCTGGAAACTTTTTGCTGTTTTCAAGGATTGCGTAAGCTTTGATTTCACACGAAATGTTGTTGGCACGATTAATATGGTTGAGGAGAATATTGAATCTTCCAATTTGATGTTTTCGGATCACCTAGCCCGGAAACTTCTACGCTTATCTTCTCTTTGTGATAGAATAGAAGATGAGTTACTGATTCTGTTAAGAATGACGCTTGGCTTCCTTGATCAACCAAAATCCTTAAATTTATTTTATTAATATTTTTTTGTTTATCATTTGGTTGAGAAACGTTAGCTGTTGTTAACACTTGGAACTGTTACACGTGCCTGTGAATTTCGATATTTTTTTCGACATAAATGTTTTGTATTTTGAGTTGTAGATCTTACAGATTTATAAATTTCTTAAGGAGAATGAAATATTTCTTCGCAGTTCAGGAATTTTTCTTTGCTGAAATATTTGGATTTGAACTTGGTTTGGAATACCTGAATATTTTTTTCTAATTTTTGGATGTTGTCCAACTCTTTTTGAATTTGCATCTTCAATTAGTCATAAGTGCTTTTTGGTTTTCTTAGTTTTAGCTAAGATAGTAGCTTATGAGTCTTCTTCCAAGGGAGTAGCTTGCTCGATGTCTTTTTGTCTTACTTTCAAGACAACCTGGCTTGCAAGATTTCTTCTTCTCTATCTTCTCCCGGGGATTACTTGGTATGATCTCTTGGGATCTCCGCCAATTGGTTCATAATCTTTTGATATGTTTCTTTAGTTGCGTAATATAGTTTTTGGTGGTTTTGTTTCTTCGATTTCTATCCCAATTTAGTTCTCACAATCGAATTTGTTGAATGTATATTTCATTTTTTCTTTGTTAGGAACGTTTTTTATGTTTGTTTGTTACCTAGTTTTTTACACAATTAACGAGGCAAGAATTTTTTACATCATAGATCGTCGCAGCAACCCTTAGACTCATATGTTATTCTATTAGCCAAAACGACCCTTTTCATATCTCTCGAAGAATCGCAGTTCGTCCCCCAACCGTAAGTTCGCAACACACCTAGTCCTAGACTAAAAGAATGATTCGCCCTATAATTCGGTAGTGGTACTTTAGACAGAGAGATAAAAATTCGAAAAAGACTTTGAGGTTAGCAATAGCTGAAATTTTGATATGGAACACAAAGGCCATCCATATACATACTTACCCAAATAAAATCGATTAAGCAGCCACAACACTTAATTAACGATTGATTCGGATCGCACTGTCCAATATTGTAATAATATTTTAATAAACAAGCAAAACTTAATATGATTTATTGTGAATGAACTTCATACACATATGAATATACACTTTAAAGCATGTCACTAGAGGCATCTTTTGTATAAATGTGAAACGCTTAACTGCAATAGTGCGCGAATTATTAAGCTGTCCATTATATCACATGTCCAATTTATCCTCAGTCTCGCTTATATAATTTATGAGTTATGAACATTTAAAGAACGTAATGTTTGTGTTATTTTCGTGTTCCTATGCCATATTTTGGAGATTTTGCGGAAAAACAAAGCAGATTTCAAATCGGGCATTTTGCCATAACGTTTCAGCTAGATGCAAGTTTTCGTTTGAGATATAAAATATTAAAATCCATCTCAGCGACTCATATCAGCTATAGAAGAAACTAAGATGAATCGAATGACGTGTAAATTTTGATAATCGAGCACAAACATTACGAGTCATCAGAATATTTTGGCTTTACAGGTTAATAGATTAATTTGTCTTCAAATTGTCTTTCATATTCGTATTGGATTAAATCACTGTTTATCGAAATGGGATCAGAGGTTTAACGTATGTAAAATTCTTTAGTTTTTGTATTTTTATCAAATTTACTGTTTATATAGCGTTATATATTTATCTACGGAACGAATCCAATTTGGACGTTCCACAACGAACTCAATGCAACTCAATTAAGTGGGAAAATTAGAGTTCCAATCAAGATTCTCGGCAACAGTTCACCGGTAACAATATCTAAAATTAATATTCAACTCAGTGTGGTACGGCAGACAATGGGCCAGCCAATTCGGCGTGGAATTTAAAATTCGTAGGCCAATAAATACAAACAACGTTTCGGAGAAAATGGAAACTTTCTAAAATAATTTACACTCATAAAACCGTTTGTTCGAAATCAATTTCCCGGCATTCAATTAGTTTTAAACAACGTGTGTTTGGTTCGTGCTGGAGAGGTTCTAACCGCGGTTTGCGTAGCTTGCGTTTGCTTTGCCACGATGTAGCTTTTAGCTTTGCGAGACGTGGCTACGTGATAAGCAATTCAGATTTATGAGAACGATAAACCGCTTTTGCACGCGCTTTACATGTACAACAACGCAATTAAACGAGCACCTTACCCGCGGAAAGCGCAATTAATTTACTTAGTTCCATTGTTGCCGTTTCCTCAATCAAAGTGAATTGGGCTAAAGGAATAACCGGAAGTTATGATAAACAATCACCAATTTATACAGGTAAACCTCCAAAAGCCGGGCTATTTACATTATACAAACAATCGCTGCGATGATAAGAAATCTTTCGACACCAACAAAGAAAACAAACAGGACTACAATCCGCCTCAACATCTAAATGATTATTACACCGAGATTGAGAAGGCAAATTCGATTTTCTCGGTAGATAAACCGTATAAATGAAGCGGTAATATCGACGTGAAAAATAAAGTCTCGATGAAATTGGGACGTCTTCAGAAAGCACCGAGAAATAAACCCAATAAATTAGAAAAAGCCGACGATTCAACCATCTTGTGAATACCCGAAATAAATGAGTTTATCGATTTCCCCAAAGCTAAAAGCAATCCTCAAATCCACAACATTTTAGAAAATTCAATGCAGCATCATTTTGAGAATGTATAAAATAAATCTAGTTGAGGAAAAAGACACTTATCACAACGCCCTTCTTTGCATACCACCGAAAGAACACACGGAGGGCTTTTCAGTATCCCCGCGATACAACTGCAATGCGCGATGAAGAATGCAGATAACCTGAGAGAGAACAATTTTACCGCGCCAACTTTTAGCTTGAAATATTCAACGGCTGCTCTACTTTTAAACGTCGTAATTCCGCAAGATAAATCAGGTTATTGTGATTTCTTCTCAGCTCGAATAACGCTGCAACTGAATTTCTCCGTTTTGCGTTATTCTCCGAGTTAAAAGCAATCGCCGGAATGGGAAAATTAAAGACCCCTTTACCCCCTCGCCACCGAGGGCGAAGTATCTTGCTGTCGCATTATATAATAATATTCTGAGAATATGAAAATACGGCGCACGACGTCGAGACGACCGTAGAAGTGCTGCATGTCTCCTCGCAAATAACCTAATAATAATGCTCGAAATTTAAGGATATGTTCCCGTCGCATAACTTCATTATAATATTTCAACGTATAACGACCTTCACGTAGACACCTAAGTAGTCGACGTCAAATCTCATTCCCGTCAAAGTTAAATATATTAAATCTAATGTCATGCAACAGAATAGTTTTTAATTAACAAATTTTCATATAGCTACATAAATGCCTTTAACTAACGCCTGAATAATCGACTTTTATTGGGTAGTTAAACCTGGTTTGGTGGAGGTCAAAGTAAACTTCGAGTTCGATCGGAAAACTTTGAATTAGTTTCCAGTACTCAACTGTCACATAGTATCGATTCCAATTTACCCTTCCACAAAATTTTTACAAATTATTCGCTTTATGATTTAATCACGCAGTAAAAATGTTAATAATACATTATGAGCAAATAGTATTCACAAAATTAATTTAGAACTAATAATTACCCAGTTCGGGTAAATTTAATTAGTACGTATAATTATTAAAATAAAATTTTACCTCGACATAAATACTCGAAAATTTCTATATGTAAATACGATCCAGTTAATTAAATACAGACAACGGCGGTCTTTATTTAATTAGCTAAAAGCTGTTTTGTAACATTTATATCAAATTATCCGCTTTAAAAGTTATTAAAACTATGTTCATTTTAAATATGGAATTGAACTTTTTGATTAAATGAATAATTTTCTAGTTCAAATTATAATTATGAATTATAAATACAACACGCAACGATGTAAAAATATGTAAAATAATAATAACGATACAAGCTAATGAAAATAACTAAGAGGAAGACTTTAATAGTAATATAATAATATGATGTAAAATATATTAAAGGAGGGGGAAGAAAATGGAATGAACACATCCTAAAGCTGCCTTTTCTATGAGGAAGATTTGGGTATTTGAAGAGTTATTCAGATTGGCTAATGGCGATTAAGTGAAACCAGTACGTTCGGCATTAGCCAATCCGAAAAAAACGAAAGGCGAAACTCCATCCCACAAAAAGCAGCTTAAAAGAAGAGGAAACCAGGTTGGGGAAGATATAAGACCAAAGTCAACTGCAAGAAGAAATTTTGGAAAAGTATTGATGAGATGGGGGGAAAAACGAGACACCTAAAACCATATGGAAGGAGAATGGGCTCTTTACTGGATTTGTTGATTCTGAAAAAATTTTGAATACTTCACGCTAATTAAAAGATCTTAGTCAGGCATTTAGTAGTTGAGATTTTTATAAATATACTTCTGTAATAGTAAGGTGTTGATGTTATGCAGTAACTGACCAAGTTGTACTGGATTTAGTTATTAAGGAAGGGAATAATTAATATTATCTAATATTAATATTACCTAATATTAGTATTGTTATTACTATTGTAACTTTAGCCCTTCAATAGATAGGTCTTTAATGGTCATTAAGGATATATTATATTCCGAAAGCTAACGTTATCAGATTTCTCAGTGGAGACTAATAATAAAAGTTCGTTAGGACTATTATTATATTAGGACATTAATACCTTGCTTGATGAAAAGTTATTCAGATCCTTAAGGGAAATAAACACAATCGTCTCACATCGTCTTTGCTCTGCTATCTCGTGCTGTCACATAAATTAAAGCAGTTCAGCCTGACATGAAACATAAGCACTGACAATGGCCCGTCAGATCTGACCCTTTTTTTTTGCTTTTTTGTCGGTAGATGTCAACAGTTTCATTAAAAACTTTGTCTCCTAGAAGGCATCTCTGGAGAAGGAATTAGACAGTATATAGCCATACCCACACCGTGGGTACTGCTTTAACAATATTTGCCTGTAATATGATTTAAGACATTCTCTACACGATGATGATATCAGATTTTCAACTGGACAAATTTGTTCAAAATGGCGACTTTCAACTTTGTTTTCTTTTTCAAATGGAATGTCTTCATTTTTCTTATCAATATTGAGATCCTAAAAACATTCTTTTTACGACAATATTTTGTTTTTATTAAAAATTTATTTCTTTCTCCACCAAAGACCAATTTGACATTTTAATCTAGTAGCCCATCAATGTCTTACAGGGTAGTTACTTTTGTTTAAACAATTATTTCTTACAAAAATAAATAAACGTTTATAGAGACGTTTATATAAGTCGTCTTCCAACAAACGATGGAAGAATTGTTAAAATCAAACTTATGTCCCATAGTTAGGTGGACATTGGATTCTTTCATTGTATTGACTAGTATACCCATATAAGAACCAGAACAACCCTGATACTTGATGTTATAGATCAGGTTAGATTTCGAAATCGAAATCGAACCCACCGATGGAACGAATCTTTAAGTTGAAGAAGATACCTCTGAGAGGTTTGGTGGTGTATTTCGCACACTTTAACACCTGGTTTCTAAAAACACTAACTAGATTTTTGGTGAGGTTTAGGACAAAAGACAAGTTAATGAATCGCCTGAGAAGTTTCAACATTCATCCACATGAGACTGGTGAGCAAGAAAAACATCAGAAAGATAACGACCAATTCCATGAGCTCTTTGAGACTTCATATATCTTCCAGAAGACTTGAAATGCTTCACAAAAATGGTTGTATCTGGATTGAAGTTATTAACTAACCCATACTTTTAAATTTGTATAGACTGAGACAAACATAACAAAAAACACAAAATAGAATCTTGAAAACAAGATTAAGTGCCTTTAAAGATTTTCTAAGTTGCTTTTAAAGATTTCTCTGCTAATAGCGAGCGTAGTTCCGGATAGTTTAATTTTTTCTTAATTTCGAGACTTTTCAGATCAAAATATACAAAAATATTACTTTTAACATTGAATTTAAACATTTGTAACTAATAGTATACCAAAGTATTTCAAGTTTTTGTAGAAATTTAAGAATCTTCAAAACTGCATAGAAACATCACAGCGAAGGACAAACGCTGTGTTTTGAAGATACAGGGTGTTCAAATTAACTTGAGATTTTTTTAGTATTACACTTTCAGTGAATCTATTCAAATTTTGTATACGATGATTATTTAGAATGAGAAAGACGATTGTGGAGTCTGTTTTACTATATTATTGACGGATTAAAATAACCATATCATTATGAAAGCTGTATCTGTAGGACTCATATCATTGATTTCTTCATCCTCTCCTCCCAAATCTTTTTCATTTTGTTATATCCAGGTTTCCAATTTAACGTATATTTGACAACATATGGCGATATAAACTAAATTTAAATGTTTTGTTACTTCGTACTAGCAGTTTAGTAGATTACTTTGCTGATTGAAATATGACAAAACATGGGCTCATATGAAATTATATCTGATTGTATATATGGTGTCTTCAGCCCATTTTCCGTTATCTGACTTATCCAAAATCAGCAAAAATGCTACACGAACCAAATTACTTCTTTAATTTATAATATGTCTTATATATGGTATAATATGTAGGCAATATAGTTTAATAGTTTGCATGTTTAATTTATCATGACCTACGGCATTACTCTTTATCCGTTTCGTAGTCAGTTTTTATCTACCCTAACACCTTCAATCGCATTAAAGTCAAAAATAGCCCCGCGTATAGTATAGTAGTTAAATAGTAGCCTACTTAAGTAATGATTATAGAGGTCTACATCATGCTGCAAGGTATCTCCCTGCAAAATATTTATTTAATTCATTCAATCTTCTGAGGTGAACACTATCTGTATTCTATTAAAACGTCCGATCTTTCTTAGCACTATCCACTTGTTCTCAACACTTCCTATTTGTAACGCAAGATAAATTCTACGTTCTGTACGAATAGCTTCTGTGATTGCTGTATATGATAGCTATATGTTTTAATGTTTCTCTAAGGTTTTGCATGAACCTTATAAATCACCATAGTAATTCATAGTAACTAGAATTTTACAAATTTACAGAATCTTAGACTACAAAGCACCTTCAGTTACTAACTGTGCTGCTGCCTAAGAAACCTACATTAGTGCCGACATCTGGCATGTCAAAAATACAAAAGAATGGAATCTTGTACAGATTCTCAATGAACTAATATTAAATCAATCAAGGTAGAAGACGACAGCGTTACACGTGTCGGTTTTTATTTATTCGTGCATCTGAAGACAGTTTAGTTTAGCCGTGAGTCGTTCTAGATAACACTAGGTTATCTGTAGTTTTATATAATTAGATCTAACTCTATATCTAGATACATTCGGATATAGCCATACATTTCTCAAGACGACTAAACTCGAATGATTCTAATTCTAGGTCTAGTGTCAGTTCTAGTTTTATTTCAGTTCAAATATACAGAGTTAGGTTGGGTTGGGTTGGATTGGATTAATCTCTGCATCTGAAGAGATTTCTTTAACAAAAGCCTCTACAATGAATAGTTTCTGAAATAGAGTACTTTACAAACTAATTTGGCAACCCTGTATATTGCAATTGAAGTAAAACTGGAACTAACACAAGACCTAGAAGTGGAAAGATTCGAGTTAAGCCGTGCGTCTTCAGACGCCTTCAGACATTTTTAGGTCTAGTGTTAGTTCTGGTTTTACTTCAGTTCAAATATACAGAGTTAGGATTGGGTTGGATTGGATTTATCCCTGCATCTGAAGAGATTTCTTTAACAAAAGCCTCTACAATAAATAGTTTCTGAAATAGAGTACTTTACAAACTAATTTGGTAACCCTGTATATTGCAATTGAAGTAAAACTAGAACTAACACTTGACCTAGAAGTGGAAAGAATCGAGTTAAGCCGTGCGTCTTCAAACGCCTTCAGACACTTCTAGGTCTAGTGTTAGTTCTACTTTTCTACCATTAGATCTAACTCTAGACCTAGAAACATTTGGGTTTAGCCATAATTCTCTCAAGACGGCTAAACTCGAATAATTTTAGTTCTAGGTCTAGTGTCAGTTTTAGCTTCAGTTCAAATATACAGAATTAAGTTGGGTTGAGTTGGGTTGAATTGGATTTATCTGTGCATCTGAAGAGATGCAGGGTTGCCAAACTGATTTAGTAACTCTGCATGTTTTTTTAAGCAAAACTAGAACTATCAGTAGACCTAGGATTAAACTATTTTTTAAAATTTTGATTGTATTTCGTTTCATTGGTCCAACACAGCCCTGGAGCGCCAAATATCTTCTAACAACACTGTATATGAAAAGAAACATATAAATTCGGTCTATAATTATAACATATAGATGACGCAGAGTCGTCGTTAGACTAGTTTTAAGTATTTGTGACGTTCTCTTGGTTATAAGTAAGCAGAAAATATTGAGAATTTTTCCGGACATCTTAGCATACTGGTAGCCTTCGTGGTTTGGCCATTGTTTCAACGTGGCTTCTTCAGTCCTTTCTTCGTTAACTCACCTATCCAAAAACAGCAAAAATGCGACATGAGCCAAATCGCCGGTTCATTTAGAATCAGATGAGATGGACATTTAAATATTTTTTATCATAAACGTGTTTATTATATTAAAATGATGAATTAAAAGTGAAACAATGGATGAATAGAGAATAGCTGACCTGGGTACGTATATTATTGTCGGATTTAATACGATTGTACGAACGCACATCTATTGTTGTCCATATTAGTATGAGAGGACCAACTGGTCCATTCGGAATATAACGCGGCAGGGTTCGACAGGCGTCGAAAAATCGTAGTCGCGAATATACGTGCGCATCGTTCTTGTTCGCGGGAATATATGTACGTATTTCCACGTTGGGCGGAAATGTACTGGTTAATCCTCGACAGGCGGCGTAAATCAAATTGCAAAATCTCGTGCCGAAACAGGCCTGGAACGACGCGCCGTCATATTAACGTGAAATTATTGCAGTGGGGTTGCGGAACTGGGCCGGAACGACGACTTCGCAGGGAAAACTGCGCAGCGCCGTCGAGCTTTGGTATCTAATCTGCCAGGACAAATTAATGGAGCACTATCTATCGAGAATTAATTGAATATAAATACCCATTATACCGTGACCAATACCGGATCGGTCCCGGGTCGAATCGCGGCGGAGAGATCAACAAAGCTTCGGGGAGATAATTTCTATCGCGCGGGGAAACGAGATTTGTACCCCGCGTATTAGCGCTGGACGCCATCGATATCGAACAGAATTGAAGAAGTATCGGTCCGTGTTTACGGCTCTACCCGGTTATTGTTAGACGTTTATTGTCCGTAATACGGTTTTCGTTTCGATTGTTCCCGTTACACTCGGAATTAGGACGATAACGCGATACGTTATTGTCGACGCTAAGCCCGTTTTGTCCAGGAAATTGGATGCGCTCTCAAATTTCGGTAGCTTATTCGATCCTGACAATCCGTTTCATATCGAACAAAGATCTACTCCAAACTAAACCTAACATTCCATTACCAATCTAATTTCCACACCTCCGTACAATATCTTATCGAGGTTAAATAAGAATTTTTTCTCTGAAAATAATTACTAAAACTTTTTAATAATCTTTTATTCAAGTTGAAATAACTTGGAAACTACCCCGAATTGTATGAACCTACACAATAGTATCTCTTTCCAACCACATCTAGGTTCTTCGACTGTTGGATCAGTTTCTATTGCGACGGTATAAAACTTTCGCTGCTCTTTTTCCCAATCAAGCTTGTAGGTCACCCCTTTAACTTGGCAAGTTTTCAAGAGTTTCCTCGCTGATTAAATCGGCAACTACACCCCCCAAACGCATTCGTTCTGTCACCCGTTTTGCGAATTTCGCTTATTTCCCCAACGTTTTTCAACGCGGACGATTTAATTCGAAACTATTGCGACGAGTAAACAAAGCTGCGCCCGCGAAACCGCACCGGGAGTTGCGGCCGTGTTTCTGATGACCCGGAAACTTTTAATTCGCGAATTAATGACGGACCTCGGTGCAAATTCCCCAATCTGCTTACCGGCCCCCCTGCACTCGTGGGACCGGGTGAAGGCCCCAGTTCACTTTTAATCGAATTTCCCAAACGTAATTCCATCGTATGAGTGTGTGCGAACGGCTATCGTAATGTGCATTTTCAACCAACAAATTAACTTTGTAAATTGTTAAACCCTTAATAAAACAATTTCTTTGAAAGATATATTGCTAATAAAATCAATAATATGCTTCGAATCTGTAGTATATTAAAGTATCCGCTAATCGTGGCACTCGTTAATCGGTTGTCATAGAATTATGTTGTTGAATATACGACAGTAGAAAATTATCTACGTAGTTTTATTCATACACTACAGTGGCGACGAGGATATTAAAGAATGGTCGACAAAGAAGATAAAACACGCGGCAGTATCAGAAATATTGGTATACAGCACGAGTTCGATACCAAAAATATAGAATGGACGGTGCATCGAGGTCGGCTGGAACAATTTTTTATTGCAAATGGCGTTGTCGAAGACCGAATTAAGAAAGCAATCCTCATTAATAGTTTGTCTCAGGAACCCTACAAGTTAGTAGAAAGTTATTTAATGCCAAAAAATTATCGGATTGTCCATATACGGATATAGTAAGTGTTTTAAATAAATTTTATTCCAAAAAAACGTGATCTTTGCTGAGCGCCATGTTTTTTACGCCGCAAAGAAAGACGTTTATGAAAATGTACAGTCATGGGCAGTTAGAATAAAGAAATTAGCGACTAATTGTGAATTTGAAACATTCCTTGAGACTGCGATGCGGGATAAATTTATTGTTGGCATGGGCGATAAAAAAATCATGGATCGCTTATTTGCTGAAGACGCCACGTTAACATTCGAGAAGGCTGTCGAAATCGCGGAACTGGTTGAGTCCGTTTTGGACGGCTACTGGGTTGCAGCGAACGAGGCTAGTGGCGTCGTTTTCCGATTCAAGACCGAACCCAAAGAAGAAGAGATCCTGCGGCTGGATCAGCGATGGCACAGAAATAGAGAAAGAGGAAAGTCGGTGCGAGGTGGACATGGTACAAGATTCACGCGCGGCCGAGCTTATGCAGACAACACATCGACGTTGGCCGGAGCGTCATCAGCAAAGGGTTACATCCACGGCGGCAGCGACGGCGGTGTATGTTATAGATGCGGTAACGTAAATCACAAAGCGGATAAATGTAAATATAAAAGTTATGTTTGTAATTCTTGCGGCAAAATAGGACATTTGAGCGCAGTTTGTAATAGTAAAAGAAAAGTTAATTATTTAGATACTTCATTGAATAATATTAAATCAAATGTTGAATTATTCAAACCTATAATGGTTAAAATTGCTGTACGTAATAAAGAGTATGAATTTGAATTGGACAGCGGAGCTGGTATATCAGTTATGTCAAAAGATTATTGGTTAAATAATTTTGGTCACTATCATTTGTATGAAACAAATTTACGATTAGTTAATTATTGCGGATCTGAACTTAAAATGATAGGAAAATTTAAACTTTTAATTACTTATAATAAAAATATAAAATACATTGAATTTTGTGTAGTAGATCATAATGGGAAATTACCATTATTGGGTCGTAATTTCATTAGTGAATTTAATTTGGCTTTACAAGAAATTAAAAGCCTGCAATGCGAAATTACAATTAAAGATTATCTTACAGAGAAATATTCTAAAGTTTTTTCAAAACAATTGGGTACCTTTAATAAATTTAAGGTGAATTTAAAATTGAAAGAAAATTATATTTTAAAATGTCATAAACCTAGACCTGTTCCATATGCTATAAAAGAAAAAGTTGATCAGGAATTGGATCGGCTGTTGAGGGAACAAATAATTTCTTCTGTAAATTTTAGCAGTGTAGCAGCGACCTATCGTCCCTGTACTTAAAAAGAATAATACTATCAGAATTTGTGGAAATTATAAGGTCACAATTAATCCTTATTTAATTATTAAGTACCCACTTCCTAAAATCGATGATTTGTTTTCAAAATTAAAAGGGGTGAACAGTTTTCAAAAATAGATTTGTTACAGGCTTATTTACAGTTATTGCTTGATGATAAGTCCAAAGAATTAACTACAATTAGTACACATAGAGGTTTGTTTAAGTATAATAGATTACCCTTTGGTGTGGCTTGTGCTCCAGCAAAATTCCAGCGCACGATGGAATTATTGTTTAATAAAATGGATGGTGTATGTTGTTTTATGGACGATATCTTAATCACTGGTCAAAACGATAAAGAGCATTTACATAGATTAGAGCAAGTTTTTCAAAGTTTGCAAGATTGCGGATTGACAGTGACGAAGGAAAAATGTTCTTTTTTTGTACCATCAGTTTCATACTTAGGTTATGTAATTGATAAGAATGGACTTCATAAATCGATGAATAAAATAAAAGCAATCACAGATATTCCGAAACCAAATAATGTCACATAATTAAAATCATTTTTAGGAGCAATTAATTATTATCACCGTTTTATACCAAACATACCAAATATGTTACACCCATTGTATGACTTAATTAAAAAAGATGTTCCTTGGTGTTGGAGTAATGAATGTGATCTTTTTCAACAATTAAACAAATTTTAGCTTCAGATCAATTTTTAGTTCATTATAATCCAGATTTACCAATTCAATTAACAGTTGATGTTTCAGAATTTGGTTTAGGAGCAGTACTTTCTCATGTTTATGAATCAGGAGTAGTGAGACCGATCTGTTTTTCATCCCGAACTCTTTCAAAATCTGAGAAAATGTATTCACAGATAGACAAAGAAGCATTAGCGATTGTGTGGGCAATAAAAAGATTCTATCAATATTTATATTGCAAAAAGTTTATTTTATTAACAGATCACAAACCATTCGTATGTATATTTGGTCCTAAAACAGGAATACCTATGATGGCAGCTAATAGATTGCAAAGATACGCATTATTTCTATCTGGTTTTGACTTTGAAATTAAATACGTCAGATCTTCTGAAAATGTAGCTGATTTTTTGTCACGCATGCCACCTGAAACAGAAAAAAAAGAAGATCTGTGTTACTACATTAATTATATTGCAAATAACACGGATATTCCTATAAATATTGAAACTATTCGTTCAGAATTACAAAAGGATTCAATTTTATCACAAATTTATACTTACGTTAAGTCAGGTTGGCCTGCAAATTGCAATGATGATATTAAACCATATTTTAAAAGAAAAAATGAAATAAATATTGAAGATGATATACTTGTCTGGGGTTGTAGAGTAATTATACCTGAAACCTTCCGAAAAAATATATTACATGAATTTGCTAGATCTTACATTTGGTGGCCTTCCCTAAACAATGAAATTGAAAATATGATTCAAAATTGTTCATCTTGTAATTGTATAAGACAAACCCCAGGAAAAATTTCTCTACAAAATTGGCCCTTGGCTGGGGTATGGGAAAGATTGCATATTGATTTTATGGGTCC
Source organism: Onthophagus sagittarius (assembly GCA_036711965.1). Taxonomy (NCBI): domain Eukaryota; kingdom Metazoa; phylum Arthropoda; class Insecta; order Coleoptera; family Scarabaeidae; genus Onthophagus; species Onthophagus sagittarius. The sequence continues at coordinate 19,335,944 of JASERS010000005.1, read as the reverse complement.
TATTAACAATAAATTTTATTTTATTGTCATTGATTCATATTCTAAATGACTAGAAGTTTACTCCATGTTATCAATAACTTCTTTAAATACGATCAATAGGCTTAGGGAATTATTTTCTAGATTTGGATTGCCAAAAACAGTGGTATCTGTTAACGGACCTCAATTAACATCACAAGAATTTAAAAATTTCTTAAAGTCAAATGGCATTACTCATATAACTTCTCCTCCTTATAATCCATCTTCTAATGGCAGTGCCGAAAATTCTGTTAAAACCGTAAAGAACTTTCTAATTAAAGCTTTGAAAGATTCAAAGAGAAATCATGCCAATTTAAATTTATTGTTGAATCATTTTCTTTTGGATTATCATAACACTGAACATTGTAGTACTGGTGAATCACCAACAAGAATATTTTTGAATAGACCTTTAAGAACAAGATTTGATTTAATCAAGCCAAATTCTATTCAAAACAGAGATAATAAAACATCTGCAATTATTAAAAACAATATCATGATTAGTAATAATCGTAATAAATACAATTTTCAGGGAGGAAGAGAGGTAGTATTTTCAATAGGACAAAAGGTTTTAATTAAAGAATATAAAGGTAAAAATTTTGTTTGGATTGATGGTGAAATAACAAAAAAATTAGGAAATTTTGTATATATCATTTACTTACCTGATTCAAATTCTTACTGTAAAAGACATGTGAATCAAATGTTAGAATGTAAACAAAATAATAGTAATCATAACAGTCATCCTTACCTTGATATGTTAACACATTCACCTGTAACTTCAGATGTTCTAATGAAGGCACAATCAATTAATGAAAATTTAACTGAAACTAATTCGTCACCTTCATTGGAACAACGTGAGGAAAATTTATCCTGTAATAATCGTCCAATACGTCAAAGGCGGCCTCCCGATCGATTAGCATATAATTAAAAGAAATGTTGTTAAGGTTAGTTTTATTAATTAGTAGAAAATGTTAAGGGGGAGGAAATGTAGTATATTAAAGTATCCGCTGATCGTAGCACTCGTTAATCGGTTGTCATAGAATTATGTTGTTGTTGAATATACGACAGTAGAAAATTATCTACGTAGTTTTATTCATACACTACAGAATCTACATTAGGTTGGGTAGTTATAGCCGGTCTACAACAGCACTTCTATCTGGCTTATTGTTAGATGAAATAAACACATTTTTCCTTGGGTTAACATCCCAAGTCGATCCAACAGATGGTCCAGATTTAGATGCCTTTGAGATCAAATTGAATTTCGTTTTAGAAATGTAACTACTGATAAAACTACTGGTATAGACGATATTAACGTAGAAATAGGAAACCTTTGCTGCTGTCATATTTTACAGTTTATGACTCATATTGTTAAAGTTTGCCTAGAAGAGGGTGTTTTCCATCGTAATGGAAGACAGCTATTTTTATTACTTTGCCTAAAGCAGTAACATCACCCCTTGTTATTGCGCGCAACACTTTTCTGAGATAATGTTTGTATAGAACACATTCATTAGTAACAACCAGATTTAATTTTAGGAATGAATTTGTTGCATTGTAGTCACATATTACATGTTATGATGTGTCTTATCTTTGCTACAAAAACAGCAGTATGGAAAGATGATTCCTCTTGGAAAGTGGCACTCTGTAATGTCTGCATGAAAGGTACTAACATCGGTTCCAAAAGGATGTTCATCCAGCACATATCGCCCCAGAAACAATAACTCCAGGTGCGTCGTCTTTGAACGAACTCCAAATTCCGTGTTTCCTCTCCATGTCACCGAATCCTTCTATGACCATCATTTGCCCAGAAACAAATCCTTAATTCATCACTGTAAACGAAGTCATTCCATTAATGAACACACCTTTACCGTTATAAACATAGCAGGTTGTAACTCGGGAATCAAAATAGATAGAAATAAATGTCATTAATAAAAATTGTTCACAATTATCCCAAAATACGTAACCCATTACGAGATAATGTGTAACAGTGATAGTACCTTATGTGTGTAGCAGGACATATCAAAATATCAAAATCGACAATTTAAGTTATAAACATAGGTTGTATCTCGAGAACCAAAATAGATAGAAGTAAATGTCACTTTCATGATCATCCTAAAATACATGCGCCTTTAGCAGATAAAGTCTAACGATAACAGTTCCTAATGTATGCAGTAGGAAGTATCAAAATGTTAAAATCAACAATTTTGGTTATAAACATAGGTGGTAACTGGATAGCCGAATTACACAGAAGTAAATGTTATTAACAAAAATTGTTCATAATTATTCTAAAATATATATTCCATTACCAGATGAAGTCTAACGATGACAGTTCTTTATGTATGTAGTAGAAAATATCAAAATGTTAAAATCGACCATTTTGGTTATGAACATAGCTTGTAACTCGAGAACCAAAATAAATAGGAATAAATGTCATTAACAATGATTATCATGATTATCTGAAAATGCATAAACCGTTACCAGATAAAGCTTAACGATGACAGTTCCTTATGTATGTAGAGGCAAATATCAAAATGTGAAAATCAACAATTTTGGTTATATAAACATAAAATCAAAATTTTTCAAAATTTGGTTATATATAAACATACATAGTTACAACCTATGTATGTTCGAGAACTAAAATATTAAAATTCTACATTGAATTTTGGAAGATAGTGGATTTTGTATGAAGGTGGGTATATTAATGACTTCTTAATGACTACTTAATGAATTATTATTACACAATTTAACAATATCTGTATGGATCGATTTTAATTGGAGAAGCATAATATTCCATTATTAAGCCGATTTCTGTACTTTTTGTCTGTTTTTGTAGTCACGTATGTCAAAACAGATTTCTTGCAGAGATAGGTTGTAACGAAAGGCATCAATCCATTGATTTGATCAAAATGAACTAATCAAGATCTTGACTCCCGATAGTTGAGTGCTTGTTAGTGTCGTCATCGGGACAATACCCACCGATCTCTGTAGTCGTTTTGATTGCTTGAATTTAAAATATGGCCGCAGCCAGAACACCAAAAGGAGCTAATAGTGATTTCAGACCCCTTTGTTAAACCTTACGGTATTTTGTCCCAGAACGCATATAGCTATGCTACTGCCATCTACATATACAGATTTTAATATGCTTTTGCAAACGATTCGCAAATACCTAACATGTCTCTAATTATTCGGAAAATCTTGAGAATTGTAGCATTAATTGGTGGAACCCCTAAAGGGTTTGAGTGGAACCCTAGGGTTCTGCAGAATATATATTGAAAAACACTGGCCTAACGTAAGCAATCCCTATCTATCGAGTCCTAAGACCAATAAGTGTATTACTGGTAATTATAAAAGGTTCTAGAGACGGTTATATTTCTGTTTTCTAAATGGTTTGATTTATTTTCCATGTTGACAGGCTTTAAGGAGGGACAGAGCTGCTTTACAGCTTTATTAGAAATGACTGATGATATTTTTACTGCTACATATAGGGCAAAAATACAATTCGAGTTACTTGATTTTACTAAACCATTTGATACAGTTAGATATGTTACTTTGCTTAATATTATGTCCAAGATGGGCATTGAGTCTTTTCTTAGTGACAAGCGGTATCTCAGTGACAGGTTTCAAATGGAAAAGGTGAAACAAAACCTGTTTGAATGTCGTCTTGTTTTGGCAAGTGTACCTCAGGGGTTGATACTTGGCCTCATCTTGTTTTCTATATATACTTTGAAACTGTTGCAGCACATATGGTACTGCACGGATCATGTGCATGCTGATTAAGCAGTTTTATGTGTCTTTTGCACCGGATTACTGGTAAACAGCTCTGCAGAACCGAAATAGTGCCTTAAATTTCTTTTCATGGGCTAGGTGTCCCTCGTTGTCACTGATACATTAAGAGTAAAGAGTGACCCATCATTGATAACGAATTACAGACCCGTCGTTGTTCTTACTCGTCCTACCTCATCTAAAGTTTACGAGAAAGCGGGTTTTAAACATCTTGATGAGTTTGAAAATGAGTGCATATTAATTAATAATCAATAATTTAGCTTTAGCACTAATAAGTCAACATATAAGACAACAATAAGATGCGGTTTTGGATTTCTACACATCAGTTGTCTCGATGCTTAGATCACCAACTCCTTGAACAAAAATTAAATTGGCACTGTGTTAGAGTTCCTGCCTTCGCTTGTATTGAAAGTTGCTTGATTAACAGGCAACAATTGATTAAGTGGTCACAAACCCAATATTGCAGTGAGGTCATCCCTTCCCCTATAAGATATGGAGTCAAACAGGGAAGCATGTTAGAATCATTTCTGTTCATAATTGATGTGTCGTTGTCTTGTGAAAATTGTAAACAGGTTGTCAACGAAAATCACTTGCGTAATGAATTTTAATGCTAGATGGGTGCGAAGCCAACGGATTAACCCTAAATTGATACGAAACGCAACTAATGCATTTTAATACATCAAATCTGGGGGACACCTGTTGGATCTGTGGATAGTGTTAAATTTCTCGTTATCCGATTGGATGCTCACTTTAGCTGGAATGATCACATAAGAGAACTCTTATGAAACTGTTTATTCTCCAACATTCGAAAAGTGCTAAGTACTGAAATTGCTACAATTGTGTACTACTCCCACCTTATTTATGAAATTGTATGTTGAGGCAACTCATCAACTTCGTATTTTGTATTTATGGTGTAGAAAGAGATCATTACATTGAAGTTCAATTTATACTCCACAACGAATCATGTAGATATTTTGAAATAATCGCTTATTGACTCTGCCTTGTATTTCTACATATATTCTAATCACTCATGTTAAAAAAACACATCACTTATTTTGTCAAGAGTAATGACGTTAACACAAGATGTGAAGTATCAAGCAAATCAGAAATGTATATTTATCTAAACGCCGGTTGTCTCTCATCTAAAATAGCTCTGAGCATATAATAATCCTTTAAAATAATCATTTACCTATTGAAATCAAGCAAGCAATCAACTCAAATATAGATTAAAAAAACTCTCGTTTTGCTTAAGTGTTTCTATTTGAATAAGAAATATTTTTTGCATGCAGAACGAATGCGGTGGTTCTTTGGCGATCAAATCACTTATTGCGTAGTTTCCCATTAGTATTAACAATGTTATAACTCCGAAAAATGAAAGCGTAAAAAATGTCTACGTTATCATAGATTACACATTTAGGTACAAAGAGTAGAATTCGTTACATATACATAAGTTATATGCCAGTTTTCGCGCACTGTACCCTCATTGTCACTCTTTCCCGTTAATATTAAAGTAACAGCTGTGTGATTCACTGGTTCTCTCTCGTTTTCGCCCCTTTTACCATTCCTCAATTGATAGTATTGATAGTTGCGCATTCAAAGAGTGCTGAATGCTTGTTTGAGGGTTGTGTGCGGTATTCGAAGGTATGCTCGTATTTCACACAAATGACGTGACATACTTTACGACGATTTGCCTGTAAAGCTAAAGAGGTTATCTCTCAAAGCCGTTAAATCTGCCCTTGTTAACTTTCAAATGAGAGAGCAGGAATGATTGTTTCTCTTTGTTTATTATTAGTCCTGTTGTTATTTATGCTGTTTTCCTATTTTTTATTTGTCATGATGTACCATCGTTTTCCATTATTTTTATTTGCTATTGTAGTGCTCGATGTCTAAAACGTTTAATCATCAATTACATCGTTTTAATAATAAATACTTTTTTCCATTTACATCATAAAACGTTTTGCTTTTTTGAACAAAATGTTTTTTAATGTTTTACATATGAACAGAAGCATATTATTGACGTGGTTCTTGATGTGGCTGTTGTAGCCAACAATATTTGTTTTTAATATTATTTTTTATAATTTGTAGATGTGATGAAAACAACATTCTTCTGTGATCATGACTTATTTATTTATATTCTGTCTTCTATTCTCTGTGTTTTTCGTTTTTTAAACAACAACGACTATGATATTTTTAAATTTTAAAATAAATGAACAACGCAAATGGAAACGGGATCCGCTACACTTATCCCCCCTTTAAAGAAAGAACGAAATTAAACTTAAAAAAATGAATCGAACTTTTTTAAGTTTTTTTATTTCATTAATATCATTGATGGCAGTAGATATATCTTCTTTTAAGCAAAATGCTGGTTTTAGTTGGTCTACGCTGACTGTTAGAACTTTATTATATTTAAGAATTTTAAAATATTTTGCATTCCTTTCTATTATAGGGTAGAGACCTTCAAATCTAGGAGTAAGAGACTGTTTAAGACCATTAATTTTAATAAAAACGAAATTTGTCTTAAAAAGTACTTTATGCACAAACGGTTTTTGACTACCAAGCGAAGTTGCTGGAATTGGTTTAAGGTCAGCGAATGATGAATGAAGATTTAAAAGAAAAGGCTCATGTTCTGGCTTTTTATCGGTTTGAATAAAAAATTCTCCTGGAAGCTTAAGAGGCTGACCATAAACCAATTCTGCAGGTGAGCAACCTAAATCTTCTTTTAAGGACGATCTTATACCTAAAAGTATGAGCGGTAAATCGTGGTTCCATCGATTGGTGTTTCCCCGTGAAATCATAGCTGATTTAAGGGTTCTGTGGAACCTTTTAATCATGCCGTTACTTTGTGGGTGATAAGGTGTGGTGTGTATTTGATGAGTCCGAAAATTGTTTGGAATTTAGTGAATAATTTCGATTCGAATTGTCGTCCTTGGTCGTGTGTAATTGTACTAGGAATACCAAATCGGCTGAAATAATGTCGAAATAATTTATTTGCGATGGTATCGGTATTTATATTTTCAGAGGAAATACTTCTGGCCATCGAGTAAAACGATCGATGGCTGTGAGCATGTAAGTGCAACCAAGAGACTAAATTAATGGGCCAACAATATCTATATGAATATGATCGAATCGTGAATTAGGCATGGGAATTTGTTGAAAAGGTGTTTTTGTGTTTTTGGTACCTTGACATTGTTGACAGATTTTTGTCCACAATTGGATGTCCTTTGACATGTGTGGCCAAAAGAATCTTGTTTTAATTGAGTGAAGAGTTGTCCGAAAACCTAAATGAGTTAGTGAACGAAAATTGTTGAAAATGTTTTGACGAAGATTTTGAGGTATATATATGCGTGGATTACTGTGACAAATTTCACACCACAACTTGACGTTGTTTGGTTGAATGATTCCTTGCACGAGATGAATTTTAATGTTGTGAGTTATCGAAAATTGTTTGTTTAGAAGATGATTTAGTTCTGTATCTGCAAATTGTTCTTGTTGTATCACTTCTGCATCAGGATAGTGCGTGGTGATAGGTTCAATATCAACTCTTGATAGAGTATCAGCTACTATGTTAGAATCACCATTTATATAGCGAATATCTGAAGAATATTGTGCTATATAATTAAGATAACGTGACTGGCGAGGAGATTTTTCAGTGGTTGAGAAAATAGTTGTAATTAACGATTTGTGATCTGTATATATCGTAAATTCATGTCCATGCAGGAAATGTTGAAAGAATTTAATTGAACTATATATAGCTAGTAATTCTCTATCAAAAGTTGAATATTTTGCTGGGTAGTCGTCAACTTTTGAGAATAGAATCCTAGTGGTTGTGAGCGAGTATCGATTGTTTGAGACAAGACGGCTCCTATTCCAACGTTGGATGCGTCTGTTGTCAGTGTATATGTTGCATTATGAAGAGGATGTGCAAGTGTGTTGCAATTTATTAAAATTTGCTTGGATGTCGAAAATGAATTTTCATGTTCTTCTGACCAACAAGTTATGGTTTTTAATTTTTGTTTGTTTAGTGAATTGGATAATTCGTGAAGTGGAGCTAAAATTGTTGATATTTTAGGTAAAGAACGATGATAAAAATTTATCATGCCTAAATACCTTTGAAGTTGTTTGAGGGAGCTTGACTTTGGATAATCTTTGATCGCTTTAATTTTAATTTCGGAAGGTTGGATACCATCAACAGATACTTCGTGACTGAGAAAGTCTAAAGTTGGTACACCAAAAACACATTTAGATGTTTGTACATTTATGTTGAAAGTGTTTAATCTTCCAAACAATTGTTTAAGATGAGAATAGTGTTCAACTTCATTTTTGCTAGCCACAAGAATGTCGTCAATGTATGCAAAAATAAAATTGAAATCTGATAGAATTTCATTTATGAATCGCTGAAACGTCTGTGCAGCATTTCTAAGACCGAATGGCATCCTAGTAAATTCAAATAGACCAAAAGGAGTAGTTATAGCAGTCTTATGGACATCTTTTTCTTCAACTGGAATTTGGTGATATGCCCGTACCGGATCAATTTTTGAAAAAAATATGCAACCACGTAAATTTAAATTAAAATCATGTATATGCGGAAGCGGGTATCGATCAGGTACGATAATATTATTTAATTGACGATAATCGCCACAAGGTCGCCAATCATTGGAATCCTTTTTAGGAACCATGTGCAAAGGCGATGCAGCCGAAGAAGAAGATGGCCTTCATCTTCCAAGTTGAACCATGTGTTCAATCTCCTTTTTGGCTACTTTTAATTTAAATGTGACGCCGCGGACGACAATACGGGAGATTTGAGTTTGTTATGATTTTATGTTTTGTGTTATGATATATAGGTGCAGAAAAATCAGGTGTTGAAGTTAAATTTGGAAATTGTCGTAATAAATTATCATATATAGTCTCAAATGAAAAAAAATTTGGGGTAGGTATTGTAGTTGATTTGATTTCACCAATAGTATGCAATCTAGTGGTGGAGTCAATCAACTTTTTATTTTTTACATCAACTAGTAAACCAAATTTTTGTAAAAAATCTGCCCCAATAATTGCCTTAGTAACGTCAGTAATTGTAAACACGTATATTAATCTTTTTCCGTACGTGTTTATTCGCGTGCCATTTGCCGCTGATAAGTTTGAAAAAGAATTTTTAATAGATGACGGGAAAAATTTTTTAGGAATAACTGAAATGTCTGCTCCCGTGTCTATTATAAATTCAATATTGTTTTTTTATCGAAAATAAATAAACGATTTGAATTAGATTGTATCGAAAGCTTTGATGAGAATTTATCTCTAATTTGGAGTTTAGAAAATTGAGATGGGATTTTTTTATTTGGGACTTTTAATCGTTTTTTTTTGAGAAACGTATGATTGTTGGGCAATAAAAAATTTATAAAATGAGCATTCGGGTCCTTTACATTTTTTTGAATTGCCCCCGAATTTATTATGATACCAACATATTAAATTCTCTTAGTTCGAAGAATATCTACTTCTAGAACTATTTCTAGATGTAGTTCTTGAATGATGAGGAATAAATTGGTTACAATTATGATCGCATCAACGAGATTGATATTTATTAGGTAAGTTATTTTTTAGTTTCATATCTAAAAAATAAATTTGCTGTTCTAAATTTCCATTGTTTCGTCAATATACCAATCGACTGTTGTAAATCAACCGATTTTAATTCGGATGTCGGTAAACGTTTTTCGGTCGTCCAAAAGAAGGTGTCGGGTTTTCGTGCGAATTGTGTGGTGCACGGATCGGTGTACGGAAAATCAAAGGAAGAAGTAGTGTCCCAAATATTATCAGCGAGGGAAAGAAGCTCATGGATCTTTTTTCCCGGAGGAGAGAAGCGGGATAAGGATAGATTGGGGTAAGCGATGTTCCCATATTATTATAAGTAAATCTGGTGTAACAATGGGTGAATCAGCGACCATTGCAGCAAGTTCACGATAGAATTCGGTTGGTCTCTGGTTCCCCATTTGTCTGCCCGAAAGAAGATCATCAAGCCTTTTATGTTCGCTTGAAGATAATCGTTGAATTAACGCGTCTTTTATCGCGATGTAAGGAGTATCTGGATGTGGCGAATGAATTAAGTCAGATACCGTAGTAATTAATTCCGATGGTAAATTGGCTAAAATGTGCGTGAATTTAATTTGTTGCGTTTTTATCCTTTTAATTGCGAATTGAGCATCTACTTGCGCGAACCAAAGGGCATTCGTCCAGGAAGGTGGCAGTTTTATATTTGAAATTTTGCTCAAGTTCTGTATGACAGTCAACATCACCTGTTTCCGACGTCATTTTATATTTAATTTCGATATTTTATTTGTTTTTTTTTTTGTACTGTTACCAACAATGATAAATTTAATTTTGTAAATAATGTAATTAATAAAGTTATTTTTTGCTAATATTAATTTCATTTTTATATTTAATATTTATAGTTCTTTCCTTAAATATTTAAGGAGAAACGTACCTCAAAACGAAAATGATAATATAAAATCTTCTAAAAAATCTTCAAACAGAAGAATATTAAAATAGGATAATTAAAAATTTTGAAAGTATTCCGGGTGTTCAAGGTTTTGAAAACTTATTTATATATTTCGTGTTTCGACGTCGAAAATTTTTATATTACTTCATTTTTCTTCGTCCGGAATTTCTATGTTCTCTCGTTTTTCTTCGTGGGGGATTTTATATTGTTTCGTATTCCTTCGTCGGGGTTTTGATGTAATTTCGTGTTTCTTTGTCGGGGTTTTGATGTTGTTTCGTGTTTCTTCGTCTGGGTTTTGATGTTGTTTCGTGTTTCTTCGTCGGGGTTTTGATGTTGTTTCGTGTTTCTTCTTGGGGTCACCAAAATGTGGCTGTTGTAGCCAACAATATTTGTTTTTAATGTTATTCTATAGATTATAAAAAATAACATTAAAAACAAATATTGTTGTGATGAAAACAACATTCTTCTGCTATGACTTATTTATTTATATTGTCTTCTTTTTTTTAAACAACAACGACTATGATATTTTTAAATTTTAAAATAAGTGAACAATGAAAATGGAAACGGGATCCGCTACAATTGATATAAGAAAGGATATGATAGATACCTTTGATGCAGCACATTTTCCATCCATGTAATATCGAATCTTTTTAAAAGGTTGGCTCAATTGAGAAAAACCAGAAATATTCTAATGAAATGTCAGGTTGATTGAATTTGTTACTAAAACAACTTTATTATATTAATAGCAGCAACATTTAAAATTAACGAGTTTTAGCATTTAAAATTATAATAATATGTAGATTTCTTGTTATATTATTCAAGAAAGTTACTACACTTAATTTAAGCGTGTGCAAATATTCCTTATCTACCGTATTAAAAATGCGTGTTGGGGAAAGTTCTATAAGGCTGATCTCGTTAACCTGTCTTCAAAATTTACGTTCGCACGACTTCTTGCGAATTACGGTCGCAGGACGTGAGGGGCCCCTTTTACCAAATTCTGCTAAATTCATCCGTTAAACCCACCCTTCCTACGTTGCGCGACCAACAGTAGTGAGTTATATAGCCCTTGGGGCCGGAAAGGTCCCTTGTATCTCTTCATTGACATGTGCTGATCGGCTCTAAATCACATTAAAGGGGCACTAGACCACCCCTCAACAATTTATACGTCAAGTACTCTTAAAACTGTTATTTATGTCACTGGAGTTTTTATTATTTTCTCCCCTGCTATGAGAAAAGGTAATTCGGTTTCCAATTTAATCTATACGAAAGTGCAGGATCCTTTGATCAGATATTGTTTTCGAGCTCAAAGAATCATGCGCCCGAGTTAAAAACAACAAGGGTTCAAAAGAATGGTTTCGCAGGAAATCGGATGTTTACGTTCACGCTATGAAAGGAATTTTCTGAATGAATATGCTTTATTAGCCCGGTGGGGTACTGTTAATATTAAAAAAAAGGTTTCGTCAATAAATTCGCATTCATTATACAAGCTTCGTTATTCGTGTAATTTTTTGCGCTTTTTTTTGCTCTTAAATGTACAACTGAAAATTATAACTTTAAAGTCCACACGGACGGTATTCGCATATAACGTGTGTATTGTAGTTCTTTATATGCAAATTTATGCGACGCCGTAATACATTGGGTAAACTCAACGAGCATCAAAGGTTTTCGTGTAACAAAGAAAAGGCATACGAAAGTGTGAATTAAGTACTAAATTACAAAAGAAGCGGTTCTTTTTTATATTTCTCCTTAACTCGTTGATAAATCCTTAAAATCTACCGACAACGAGAGATACAATTCTATTCTTTGTGTGAGGTAAATTGGTAACGTATGACTTGTGTTTGGTCGATGCAGTATAAGAACAATTGTTCGAACATCGACAATCAACAGTTTACTGAACTGTGGATGGCGGGCATTCAGCCGACTTGAACGGAATCGATGGACGCAATCAATCTTCTAGGGCCGAATGGGCCTTTATTGGCTGAGGCAAATATCTAGCGGCGTCGCTTTCAGCTCCCAGAACTGCAGACACGTCGAACTGTTAACTGATAACATTCATCAGGACTTTTCAATCGTACTACTTTGGTTATCTGTGACAGCCGCCGAACGGGCGAATAGTCTCGAGAAGAAACTGTATTTCAATTGAATCGACGACGGAAACCGACGATAGCAACGGCTACGTTTTATTAACAAGAAATGGAGGAAGGCGCCTTCCTCTGACACACACGACACCTCAACGCCTCCGATGTATTCGTCAGTCAGTTTCCTCGACAGCCGAGTTCTCAAAGTTACAGCAAGTTGAAACGCGTTACTCTTCGTTTCCATAAATCCGGCATGTTATTGTTGGAGCTTGGTCAAAGTGTGCTGCTCTTTGGTAATCTTGTTAGCCAAGACGCTAAATCAAAGTTTTTGCATACTCGAAGAGGTAACTTGGTCAAATTTGCATTTATGGTAAAATCAGGAATTTCTCATGGTTTATTAAATTTGCCACATCGAAATTACAACGTTTATTAGACCATATACATAAAATTTAAAATATTTTAATTAGTTTATCCTAATTTCGAGATATTGCGGTTGAGTGAATTCCATTCCGATGAAATATCAAACAAAACGGGCAAACATTCGGGAATTATTCCGGTTAATTAATTTAAATTCTCCCAACTTCAATTCTATTGCTTTTCCGCATCGCAACAATCGAAACCAACAATACCTCTCTCTAAGTCTGTCACAATATTTGCATTTGCTTTGCAATTCAATGGGACGCGACCGCCCCCTTTCCAAACTAAAGCCATCGATGACACAGGGCATATTATTAAAACGGGATTCGGTGCCCTCACGGTCTATATACGCCGCTAACATTGCAGGAATCGCAGTTTGTCCCTATTTTTGGGATTCAACCGTGCGTACTAAGGGGCTTACTGGTATATACATGCTCCGTTAATATCCCCCAGATAATCCTAGGTCATATTAACCCCCTTCGAAAGATCATACATGAAGTGGGATTGCGGTCCTGAGCTAATCCTGACGTCCAGTCATTTTTCGTTAGACACCACCCGTTGTTACACAGCATAAATATCACCCCTTCTGCTTGTTGTCTGCTTCTTTGTGCTTTAGATTTGTGTCGGGGTAAATCCCCTCACCCTCCCATAATCCCTCACGTAATGCATCAAAGTATTTTCAAGTAGGGATAATGAACTCGAGCTTCGGAGATTTCGATCTGAAGACCTTTAGGATTATCAATGTCATTTTGTAAGCCGACTATAAATAATAAACAGTCTGGCTCATTGCGATAATTGTGTTATGCATTAATTTCTTTTTAAATCCAATCTTGCAATCACGTTTCAAGTCACGCGCTAATTTTTATAAGTTAATCCTAAAGTTATTTATGTCCGTTCTTATAAGATTTTATTCTAGAACGGGGGAAATTCGAAAACGAACGCCTCAAGACGTATACATCCCATTAAAGTAGTCTTTATTTTGCAGTTCAGCGGAGCAATTACATCTAAAATATATAGCGAAGAGGCTTCGGGGTAGAGGTCCCCGAGGATGTGTCTGGGTTACAGAATTAAACCAACTCGCCGTTTCTCGTATGTTTACGACGTTTTGGATGTGTTTTTGTTGGGTACGATCCCTAAGCTTAATGACTTCGTGTCGTCCTTGTTACTTTATTATTTTGCTAGTTAATGGGGAAAAGTTTACCGGTCGTCTATCGTTATCAATAATTGCGTCGAATGTTATCGATTGGTTTTCGCCCGCCGACAAGAGTCCCCGGACGTTTACGAGCTTTTTAGATCTCGAGGGATACATTGAACGTGCCACATCGCCAATAACATCATGTGTTATTGGTGTGTTATTTCGAAGCATTAATATGTATAGTGGTAAATTTAAAGTCGATTAATTTTTATAATTAATTAAAAAGTATATATTTAATCATCCATCCGCATGATATATCTCAAAGAAACAAATAAGTTTACAGCACCACTAGAAGACTTAATTGCAACATTCCTAAAACTTGCCAAAGCTTAGTAGGTTATTTTGAAAATCGACACAAATCGTTTGTAAATAAACCCCAGTGTCGATATTGACCGGTTGTGGTGTTCACTTTTCGGAAGAATGAATCGAATCGTGCCGAAAGCTAGCCCTATTATAAAGTCCTAATCAACCGAGATCGCCGATTTGTCCATGTAAAGGGATTAAAGAGCGAAAATGCTTCTGTAAGTGAAAGGTGTTGATCCATTCACTAATAGTTCCTTCAATAAACTTAGGATTCCTTTTGTGGAGAAGCGGAACTGTCTATTGTAGACTTACTTAATCGATAAATTTCTTTTCAAAAGTTCTCCTATTTTTAACATTACGTATTGTGGAATCGCTATATTGTTAACGCTATATTCACTGTATTGTGGACATAGCCTTTTGCAGTATATTCTTTTGAGATTTTTGGTTCTATTATTTACTAAAATATACCTCTCTTTATTATTTATGAAAAAGTATTTAAAAAAACAAAATTGTCGAATGCCACTTACTCGAATTGATATTTAGTTGCTCAAAATGATAAACCCTAATGCTTTTAGGTCTAGTGTTACTTATAGTTCGATACAAGTATATAATAATCTAAAAACCAATAACAGCTAAAAGTAGAGCTAATACCTATGCTAAAGCTAACACTAGATCTAGAAATATAAATATTTGGGTTTAGCCGTATGTCTCTTAAGACGGTTCCGAACTCAACCCAACCTAGCTTCAGAACTAATACTAAACGTTAATGTTTATAGTACTAGAACTAGTGTTAGTTCTGACGCTGGGTTGTCTAGTATTAACTATACTTTTAGTTCCAGTAGAATTCAATATTATCTAGAGTTCAACAAGAATTAAAACTAGAACTATCACTAGATCTAAAAGACACTAGACGAAACTAATCCTGAATCTATCGAATTCTAGGTCTTAACTGTGCATCTGAATTTGAAATTTCTGGCGTATTTATTCCGTTCTTAGTAAATAATCTTCAATCCCAAAAACGCAAAAAATATTAGTTCTTGGACAGACGAACAAGAGTTCACTAAAGCAAATGGTTTATTGTCCAGTTTTACAATTTTAACTCATCCTTGTTCAAGAGGCTTATTATCACTATATACAGATGCCTCGGTTACTTCAATAGGTGCTGTCTTATGTCAAACAAAGAAACCAGACCTTTAGGATTTTTTTCCAAAAAATTAACAGAAGCTCAAATTCAAAAGTATTCAACATTTGATAGAGAACTTCCGTCAATTTATTCTGCCATCAAACATTTTAAGCATTTTTTACATGGCAATCAATTTCAAATATTCACAGACCATAAACCTTTAATTAGCTCCATTTTTTCAAAGTCAAAAAACATATCAAAAGTTTTTCAGAAAATCATTTTTACTAAATTTTATTCTTAAAATTTATATA
Source organism: Onthophagus sagittarius (assembly GCA_036711965.1). Taxonomy (NCBI): domain Eukaryota; kingdom Metazoa; phylum Arthropoda; class Insecta; order Coleoptera; family Scarabaeidae; genus Onthophagus; species Onthophagus sagittarius. The sequence continues at coordinate 19,320,238 of JASERS010000005.1, read as the reverse complement.
TTTGGCGCATTATGGATTTCCTACTACATGATATGAAGGAATTCAAAATATCTTCTGTACTTCCAATGTCTTTGTTTTACAATTTACAATTGAATTATGTGCTGTATTTTGAATTTCTTCACAGATTAAACAAAACAATCTGGCGGCTATGGTACCTTTGCAATGGAAAGGTTTTCTGCCAAACGTGTTTAGAGTTGTACAAGCAGTATCTAGTTTTTAATTGGGAGTTTTTGACGTGAACGTAAAGATTTTGTATTTTGCCAACAGCATTGGTTATTTTGGAAGCAAAATCAAATGTTATTAATAGTTTCATGCCTTTTGCAATACAATTTCTTCTACTAGTAGATTTTACTAGTAGAAGAGTTTAGACCAGCAGTACCAAGATTTCTAGCAGCAATATAATGTCTTCTAGAAGCATTTCAAGTCTTCTAGAAGCAATATGAAGTCCTGTGGAAGCAGTATCAAGTCTTCTGGAAGCATAACAAGTCTTTTGGTTGTATTTCAAATAATATCAAGTTTTCTAGAAGCAGTATCATCTTAAATGTGATAACAGAATCATCTTGTTATCACATTTTGTATTTTGCCAACAGCATTGGTTATTATGGAAGCAAAATCAAATGTTATTAATAGTTTCATGCCTTTTGCAATACAATTTCTTCTACTAGTAGATTTCTACTAGTAGAAGAGTTTAGACCAGCAGTACCAAGATTTCTAGCAGCAATATAAAGTCTTCTGGAAGCATTTCAAGTCTTCTAGAAGCAATATGAAGTCCTGTGGAAGCAGTATCATGTCTTCTGGAAGCATAACAAGTCTTCTGGATGTATTTCAAATAATATCAAGTTTTCTAGAAGCAGTATCACATCTTCTAGAAGCATTTAAGTCTTATAAAAACATTGCAAGTCTTCTAAAAGTATTTCGAGTCTTCTGCGAGCAATATCAAGTCTTCTAGAAGCAGTGTTAAGTCTCCCAGGGGCAGTATCAAGTCTTTTGGAAGCATAGTAAGTCTTCTGATAGTATTACGAGTCTTCTGGAAGTATTTAATGTCTTCTGTAAACATTGCAACTCTGCTGGATATATTTCTAGAAGTAGTATCACATCTTCTGGAAGCATTTCGAGTTTTCTGAAAGTATTACAAGTTTTCTGGAAGTATTTCAAGTATTTTGGAAGCAATATCAAGTCTTATAGAAGCATTATCAAGTCTTCTAGTAGCAGTATCAAGGCTTCTGGAAGCAGTTCAAGACTTTTGAATAAGTATCAAGCATAGCGATCATTAATTGATTAAAGCTATTCAAAATGACGAATCTGGACTGCCATACACAACTGTGAATCTTCTATCTTGCTGATATTTTCCATACTTCCTAACAGTTCTTTTTTGGTAACCGGTATGCATCTCTTGTCCATAAGCGATGAGTTTAATATTGCCCTAGAGCAATAAGTTGAGAGGGATTTAGTCTAAGGAGTGGTAAGCCATATGACATCGCCAATCCGTCATATCCAACAGTTTGGAAACATAGTATCCAAAAAGTCGGTTATGACCGTTCCATGGTTTACACTGAACTCCGCACTCTTGTCATGGGAAGCTTTTATTCTACGAATCTCCTGTAGATTTGGCTGGTCAAAGGTCCATCAAAACTTTCGGTCTCAGGACAGTGTTTTCGATGACTCTCACTTTAATCGAAAATTTGTGCTAGAATCTACTTTCTAACAAAGTATGGAGATTTTTTCTCACAGACGTGCTCATTATGTAAGTGAACGTTCTTATTCGCGAACAACGCAAATGGGAGTAGATCCTACACATGGGAATGTAGCTTATTTTTACGTAAAGTCAACCATTCTCTTATGCCGGTTCTATAATTCGCGGAAACTTCATGAAGAACAACTTGAGTGTGGTTTCGCAAGCTCTTGCTTAAAACCGGAGCGACCTAAAACAGTTCATGATGATTGTCTCTTGCAGTACTCCACAATAGCTATACAAAAATATCATGTCAGTGTACCCATCATTCGTACAAAGACGCATTTTATAAGGTTCTACGATCGGAATCAAACGATAAAAATATTAAGAAACTGCTTCTGCTTAAGAAAATTCATTGGCAGCTGTCAAAAAGCCATCTGCACGCACATTCCATCTCAATTAGTTACCGTAGCTAGTGATTTTCGCCGTTTTTGACCAGACTAATTTTGATGCCTAATTTTGATAAATCCTCATGCGAGGGTTAAAATTTTATCTTCGTTTAGTAGAATTGTTTTAGTTAAAAGGTGAATTTGATCCAGATAGAAAGATGTTATGGGTTGTAATTTATTTCCGCAGTAAAAGTACATTGTCTAGACATGGAAAAAGGGCGGCGTCGATGCCTTTCGCGGGCAGTTTCGTGTCCACCCTACCATAAAATTTCATTTTGTGCTCCCTACGGACTCACGCCACATCGCTCGCACACGCATTTTCCGTAGGTTCTTGTAAGTGGCCCGGAAATAGGAAGTGTACGACGGACGTGGATGAAATGTTACGCTCACGGACGACGCCTTTGGGAGTTATGGTCGAGTTTATGGTTGATTTTATTTTACCACAGCTACTTTAGGTTCAGCATTCGTGCTTTTCTTATTATTAAACATGCGCACAAATTCAATTATCCTCTTTTCTATATCCGACGAATTCTACATTTTAAAGCGTCAGCTCGCTTTCCGAACGTGGGTAATGAGGCGGTTAACGTTTTAATACTATTAATAGGCTGACTGGGCACGAACTGTTACTCACTCTGGCTACCGAGGCTGGGATTTTTAAATTTAAACTGAATTTTACGTGAAAAATTGCCAAGTTTCACATTGTGTCTTTTTTGCGTTTTGTTTCCTGATTTTTCTCGAACATAAAATTTTTTATGTGGATGCGTAAATTATTGAGTAAGTCACATATGTCCATTCTTCTTGAACACAATAAAAATTGTAACTCCACGTTGAAATCTGACGTGCGGACGTAAGGTCGTTACTTTGAGAAAGTTGTCAACTCCGTTTTATGCAGCAGCACCCTATAAATCTTGAACAATCGGACGTGAACTTTCGACGTTTGGTCCCGTCAAAAAGTTCCTTACGGTGCATTCTCCACTCACAAATACAACCGGTATGCGTACCCCATCTAACTTTTATGATCCAACCGTTCCTGTGATGTTTCCCGATTCTCCCGGCATCGCCCTTAAGGTGCCCTACACATATTGTGACCGTTTTACTCGATCCGACACGTTCTCTCCTTTATTTACCTTTCCCCGCGCTCTCGCTCCCGCTCCAGACGTTTGCCTGAACTTCCCTTCTTCCTCGCCTGATCCAAAAGCCGTCAAATAAAATATGCAATTTGCATAACAAAACTCGCCTGTGCTTGGTAGCTCTCTGGCTGTTGGAAGCACGGCGAGAGGTGTTTGGTAAATTCGAATGTTCAAAAATTCATCTTTCTCTGGCAAAAATGCGCGCGACTTCGCCGTATGGAGTGACACGCGGACGGAGATAAAAGTTGGACAAAGGGAGAATGGAACACACCTCACCTAAAATGTGGGCGCGTAAAATGTAATTTACATTCCATCAGATGGAGTAACATCCTTTTCTTCATATATTGAAATGGAACGCACCCAAAATTAAATTGGATTTAATTACAAATTTAATAATACATCATTTATTGACATCAGTGGTGGTTCTAGAAATTGGAGAGTATTGCTAAAAGCGGAGCAAGCTTTCAAGACTTAGCTGCGCCAACGGCGTTGAATTGAAAGGGTCTGCCGTAAATAATAACTGAAGCTAAGGCATCCGAATTGCAATGAATAGTTAAATCCTCTAGCGCTTCGGCGGCCTTAATCGTTTAATAAAACAACTTTGGCACAATTTTACACCCAAAAGCCGTAAAACGGCAACCTCACCAACTTCAATTTTACTTCCCAATAAACCGCAAAGATTTCATATAAAACGTAAACTTTTTTTGTTTCTATTTTGTATCAACTCATATATTACGGTTGTCGTCCCCATAAGAATAACTTTTATAGGGGAATATTAGATGAAAGTTGCGTCCAAGCGTTCGTGTGAGTGATTTATAAGGCTTTGGCATTGACACAGAACGGTAATAAGGAATTTTTGGTGATTTGTGAACTTATTCCCGATTTATGAAAGCGGGCTAGAACAGCGGGAAGTTTTTACCGCCGCCGGATATCGAAATTGAGAAAAGTTCTCCTGAAGGAATTTAGCTATCGGGGTAATATTACGAGATGTCGGCACCAAGTTTCCCCGGTCTCGGTCCAAAAAACGTCATTTATTAACTTGACGGGACCGTTTTAAGTTGATCAAGTGTAAATCGGAAGATATATTTAGTCAGTTTAGACGTCTACTGAGAAATTTACTTCGACTTTAATAAATCACATCAACTTTATAAGTAGTATACTTTATTAAAAGTACGAATTTAAGTTTGAAATTATAATTAAACTTGCAGAATTGTATTCAAAGCATCATACTATCCAGATTTACGAAAACTAAGAAATCATTTATTACATAATAAATCTAGTCATAGTTTCCTTTAAAATACTATTCATCTCATTATAATATCTCGATCATCTTTTATAAAACGACTTTACAAATTTCATATCGCCTTGGTAATTAAAAAAATCATTGTTATCAAAAAATCAAATGCATTATTTATAAGCATCTAACCGTCAAACTGTAATTCAAATTGTGTTTCTCCTAAGAGTACTTCTTAGTTGTAAACAACTTTAATAATATTGTCATGAAAATTATGAAAAATGAGACATGATTGTTTGTTTTATACAATATGGGGAGAATGCAGAGAACCAAAAAAAAATTTAAATTTGAAAGATCGCGCAGGTTTTATTTTTGTGAATGAAGGAATGGCTTGTATATTAAATTGAAGATTGAATCTTCCTCTTTTAAATAATGTACATCACGTTGTCTCAATTTGAAATCGATTTCACTTAAGAAATGGTAAAGGATGATGTGTGTTTGATGTTTTACTAGAATCACGAAAAAATGAGAAAATTTGTCTGAGGATTAACCCTGAGAAATCTGCTGTCATACTTACCAACAACACAGAGGTTCCAGTGGTTGATAAATATACCAGTCTTAGACTGAAAATTGATACTTCTCTCCAATTTTCAGATCAGATATCAAAATATATTAAAATCCATATTTCGCGTTGAGATTGATGTTTCCTCATAAAGGTTGTTTGCCAATAGATATTAAGAGAAATTTGTGCGAGGCTCTCGCTTTGTCTCAGTTTAATTATATGATACCAGTTTACCATCCAGCTTAACTGCTTTTGATTCAAATAGAATTCAAACAATCTCTGAAGAAGAGAGCTTCAAATGTTGGTTTCCTACCATAAATTAATATTATGGACGATTCCTGATTACTTGTTTAAGGGGGTTAAATTTAGATGGAACGTCTTTAAGGAAAGTTAAATTTATTTAATTGCGTCGCGCAAATCGCGGAATTATAAGTATGATTCATGAGTTTTGTAATGTTAAGTAGATTTTTGATTAATTTAAGATTATTTTTGTTTGTTTTTTCTGTAAAATCGATTTAATTTTGTTTTTCTTTATATTTCTTCGCCGTTTCCGGTGGAAACAGGGCTTAAATTTTAACTTTCTGAACCGGCACCTCGCAGTATGCTTCATGCATTATTAATGTTTATTTTATTATATTACTTTTTTATTTTGTATTTACGTTATTCGCTGGGCAATAAAGTTATTATTATTATTATTTGAAACACCGGGGAGATCTTATTTTTAACAGTGAAGAAATGATTTGTATACCAGATCGAAGGTTGAATATTCCTCTTTCAAATGATTTATAACTCGTTGTTTTAATTTGTAATCAACTCTACTTAAGAAATGTTAAAGGATGATATGTTTTTTAAGATTTAGTAAAATCACGAAAAAAAATGGTATAATTTAAAAGATCATGGAAGTCTTATTTTTGAAAATGCAGAAATGACGTGAATATCAAATTGAAGGTTGAACCTTTCTCTTTCAAATGATATATAACTCGTTGTTTCAATTTGAAATCGATTCCACCTTCACAGCATAATTTCTGCTTTCTAATTATATTTTAATTAATTACGGGATTCCATGAAACAGGATAACCTATCACCAAGATTTCTGAAAGCGAAAAAATCAGTCTTTGCACCACGGATCTAAATTAAATTCGCTTTAAAATGCTTCCTATTTTTTTAGGATATCTCAATCAGTTTTTGAGATAGTTTAAGATTTTTAAATATGCGTATTTAAATTTACGTTATTACGAGATTCCATATAATAGGAGATGTTGTGATTTATGAAAAAGCAAAGACGCATTAAATTTGCTTTAAAATGATTCGTAACTCATTTTGTTGTATGTATTAATTTCTGAGATATCAACGTTTTAATTTGATATTGCTTTGGTAGTTAGAATCGGGGAATTGTAGTCAAATCATCATATCAACGAGATTTATGAAATCAAAGAAATAATTTTTTCATAATAAATATAGCATAAATTTGCTTTAGAATGCTGCTTATTTCATTATGATATCTTAATTACATCTTTAGATATGTTAAGTCTTTAATTTATATGTTATCAAATACGTAAGTCTTTATTTACATAATTATAAGATTCTATGGAATAGAAGTACGTATCATTGAGGTTTATGTAAACAAAGATATCATATCTTATACAATAAACCTAGATTAAATTTGCTTCAAAATGTTTCTTAACTCATTTCGTTATTTCAATTAATTTCTGAGATATTAATTTTTTAAATTGATAATTAAACATACAGAGTTGTAGTCAAATCATCACATCATCGAGATTTATGAAATCGAAGAAATGATTATTTGTATAATAAATGTAACATAAATTTGCTTTAAAATGCGTCTTATTTCATTATGATATCTCAATTAATTTTTGAGATACTTTAAGGTTATTAAGAGTGCAAATTTGTACTTAAATTGTTATCAATATGTATATATATTTCAATATGTATATATGGAAATATATATACAATATATGTATATTCCTTCCTGGCATAATAAATTTGCTGTAGAATTCTTTTTAATTGATTGTTGTACCTCAATTGATTTTTTTTTAATTTTTTACAGGTTTTTGATTTGTTTTCGTTTTCATAGTTCAATTCGTAAAACTGCATTCAAATCATGCAGATTATTTATTACATAATGAATCTAGATTAAATTTGCTTTAAAATACTTATTATTTTATTGCGATGTTTGAATTAATGTTCGACATACACTTTAGACATCAAATTAAAAAAGTCGTATCTCATAAATTAACTGAGATATTAGATATATTATATTATTAGATCTTATTATATAGGAAATAATTTCTTCGTTTTCTTTAATATAATTCTTAGTGTTTAATTATCAAAACAACAAATTTAAAGTGAAGTATTTCAGAAATTAATTGAGAAACCTTACACATTTAACTTAAATCCGAGAAGACTATGAATGAAAAAAATTAAGGAAACCTTTTTCTTTTTTACTTTAAAATTAAACTTTAACTCCAACCAGTTATTCGAGCTTTTTCTCGTTGTTTCTTCTTTTTGTCTTTAATTCTTTTGGAATTAAAGGCCATTTACCAATGGTGCAAGTGATGAAATTACTTCAGATCATTTTATAAATGCAAAACAAATTAATGAAATTAAAATGAATTATTACAGTAAAATCAAGTTTCGAATGTAAAAGAAACTGAAGAATGTTCATGAAAAAGAATGTAAAGATTCTTGTTATTTTTTTTAATTTAAAATTTAAACCTCAAATCCTATCGAGACACCCCAAAGCTCTTTGTGGTATCCTTTTGGGATTAAAGACGAAATACACAAGGCTGACTTACGTTACGAATTTCTAAGACCATCCGGAACACTACAGGATTGGAAAAGATGAAATGCAAGTCGACGTGGTCGTATTTCGCTTCGGCACTCTCTCATATCGTAAGAATCGATAGTTGTGCATAAGAAAATAAGTCTGAACGTGGGATGCGCCGAAATCCATTCGGCGACGCCGCCGCCGTAAAACTATGCCCCACATAAATCCCACTTTTCATTACGACAAAAGGGACTTTCCGGGGGAACTGAAGGACGAAAGCGGCTTTCACAAAATTCGCGCGGCCGGCATTAACACGAACATCAAAGCGCGCGGTGAAAAATAAATTTTAATTAAAGCCAAACTTGGTGGCGTTCGATCAAAAGCGAGGTTTGTGGTTCGATTGTGTAAGCGACCTTCGAAATCGTTCCATACTCACTCGGTATGTAAACGAAGCAATTATTAATGCGAATTTCGAAAAGAATGAAAGATTCCATTTAAAACGTGGAAAAGTAGTTTTTGGGTGAGGTTTCATCAACTAAATGCATAATGACTAACATCTTTTTTTTAGCACATTAACTGATTACGTGAACCACCCATCACTACTTATACATCATCACAAATATGTACAAAGCTCCATTTTTTAATTATTTAAGTGATTTTAGCAAAACCTTTTTTTTGTTTTTCAAAAATTAAAATGATTGCAGATCCTAAGTCGTTTCGTTGAAATTGGACGTTCTAGTTAGCACTTTCTGTTTGTTGATAAAATCCCCGGGATTATTGCGAACCCATTCAGAAAGCGGTTCGTTAAAATACTTCGTTAAGTTCACAAAGAACGCGGTAAACGTGATAAACAAACGCACGTACTGATTATCCGAAGTAATTGTGCAGGTAGTGACTGCGGAGGCTTGCAATTTTGGCTAGTTCTAGAGCTGAGGGCTTATAGTGAACCGCTTGCCAGACATTCCATTGCGGTTATTATGCCATCAAAACGAATGCAAATGAGCTTACCTGCTGGCAAAGAATCTAAATAAAAACAGTAACAACAAACGGGGCATTTTCCCATTACAAAGAGATTCAATGAATCCGCTTAAAAATGGATATTACCATTATTTTCAACTTTTTTTACGAGCTCTATATTCTATATGTTTTTTTATCCTACCGACAATTACGGTATTTTAGGATTGTATTAAAAAATCGTATCACAAAAATTAATTGAGATATTATAACGAAATAAAATGCATTTTAAAGCAAATTTAAAATCTCGACGATATAATGATTTCAACACAGTCTTTGCAGGTTTATGTAGCGATAATAAATTAAACATATAGTATCTCGGAAATAAATTGAAATACAACTGCAACATCATCCAACAACATAGAGATACACAGTTCGAATACAAATATGAATATTTAATAATTTTAGAGTATCTCAAAACTAATTGAGATGTCACAATGAGATAAAAAGCATTTTACAGCATTTTTTTCGATTTCATAAATCTCGATGATATGATGATTTAAATACAATTTTGCATGTATAATTATTAAGAAATGATTTCTCCGTTTTCAGAAATCTTGATGATGCGTTATCCAATTTCATCGAATATCGTAATGGAGTGGAGTAAATACAAATTCGTATATTTAATCATCTTAAACTACCTCAAAAACTGATCGAGATAACCTACATAAACCTACATTTATTATGCAACAAATCACTACTTCACTATTATATATCTCGATGGCAGATGATTTTAATTGAATTTAACATGTTTAATTATCTAAACAACATCGAATTATAAAAGTCGTATCTCGGAAATTAATTGAGATAACAGAATATGAGAAAGAGCGTTTTAAAGCAAATATAATCTAGATTTATTGTGCTAGAAATGATATCTTCGTTATCATAAATCTTAATGATACGTTCTTTTATTTCATGGAATCTCGTAATTCTGTAAACCGATATCTGCATTTTTAATAACCTTAAAGTTTCTTAAAAATTTGTTAAAATATCATAGTAAAATAATAAACATTTTAAAGCAAACTTAAGCTATTTCTATTACGCAAGAAATCGTTTCTTTGATTTCATAAATCTGGATGATATGATGATTTGAATAAAATTTTGCATGTTTAACCATCAAAGCAATATAAAATTAAAAGAGTAGAAAAAAAGAGAATTTATTGACATATCAGAATGTGATAAGAAGCGTTTTAAAGCAAATATAATCTAGATTTATTTTGCATGAAATGATATCTTCGTTTTCATAAATCTCAATGATACGTTCTTTTATTCCATGGAACCTTGTAATGATGTAAAAACAAATCTGCGTTGTTCATAATCTTAAAGTATCTCATAAATTTGTTGAAATATCGTAATCCAATAATAAACATTTTAAAGCAAATTTAACGTAAATTGATTGGTGCCTAATAACCAATCATCTCATCGATTTCATAAATCTCGATGATATAATGTGAAGATATGCGTGTTGAATCAAGAAAGCAACATCGAAGAAAAAAGTCGTATCTCAAAAATTAATTGAGATTTTATAACGAAATGAGATGCATTTTAACGCAAATTTAAGCTGTATATATTATGTTAGAAATCGTTTCTTTGATTTCATAAATCTCGGTGATAAGATGATTTGAATAAAATTTTGCATCTTTAACTATCAAAGCAATATAAAATTAAGAGAGTCGTATCTCTGAAATTAATTGAGATATCAGAATGTCATAAGAAGCACTTTAAAGCAAATATAATCTAGATTTATTGTGCAATAAATCATGAATCCGATTTTATAAATCTCGATGATATAATGGATGATTTGAATACAATTTTACATATTGAATAATATCAAATTAAAAAAATCTTATCTCAGAAATTAATTGAGATATTACAATGAAATAAGGATCATTTTAATCTATTCCATCGAATCTCGCAATGGAGTAAATACAAAATCTACACATTTAATTATCTCAAAGTATCTCAACATCTAATTGAGATATCACAATGAAATAAAAAGCATATTAAAACAAATTTATACTATATTATTATGCAACCAATCATTTTTTTCCATTTCATAAAGCTCGATGATATGACAATTTGATTACAATTCTGCTTACTTAACTATCAAAGCAACATCAAATTAAAAAATTTAAATCTCTGAAATTAATTGAGATAACAACTAAGATTGATGCGATGCTTTCAATCATTAATTATCAAGGCAACATCAAATTAAAAGAAGCATATCAAAAGATTCATTTGCACTATGATACCACGATGGCACGATATCTTTGTCAAAGATAAGTTTGTCACAAAATATTGAACATGTTCACATAGATCTAGCTGATGAGTAGAAATGGAACAAGTTTGCACACGACAGTAGATCTTTAGATCATTTCCATAAATGAAGCAATTCACGTATTTAACTCACTTAAATATATCGTTAATATAAATATTGTAAAGCAATGGTCCAAGAATGCTTCTTGGAGGGATATTGGATGTGACTGACACCGTCAGCGAAGAGAAACCGAGAGATACTAACCGATTGAGTTATGTCAATCATATAAGAAGCAAATCTTATATGATTTTCTTATATGAACAAAGAAAAAGCTATCACAGCACAAGTAACAGAAACTGACATTAACCTGTGTGAGAAGGTGCTAAGGAACTTTGAGCATTGACTAAAACAGTATATTGTATAAACTGTACGTCATCTGCCTGACATTATCATCATAAGATAATTTCATGGTAGTTTTCAGAAGGTGGGGTAAAGCAAGCAATAAAGTCACAAATTGATCTTATGTACGGCTTACAAACAAATAACAGCTGTGATTTCGATACTAATAACATAAATTTGTTTTGATTGAATTTGTATCATTTGTATTTCCGAGAATTCGAAAATCGGCTTGATATGGTTTTCTGAAAACAATTAATCTCGAAAAGTGAAAATTCAAGGCATTTTGAAAAATCGTTTCTCTCATTGGAAAGCTTGTATTATAATTCGATTTGCTGATAATTTCATAATAATATATTGAATCTCATACTCTTTCATACTCTGTACTTTTTAACCCTTTTTGAATACAAAATAAAGTTTGAACTGAGTTTCAAACAATATATCTACATTGATATTTATTACAAAAAGATTAAGCAAGAAGTTGAGATGTATTCATAAATTTTAATTGAAAAACATTTTTTTGTTATCGCGTGTATTTTCTTTCAAGAAGAAACGTTGAATGCAACCGGCTTCTATGAAGAATGTTAATTAGAGTTTTTAATTGCGGTACCTGTAAAAGACATAAATAGAACTCTCCGATTCAAAGCAACATCGTTCCTTTACGATTTCATTGTAAATTCCGGTTTTAATATAAAATCGAGCATTATACACATATTTAAAATTAAACCTGTAATATATCACGATTGCGTTGTGAATTTAAACGAGTTGAAATGAAATTATTCGCCGCTTTACGAGTTCGTGGGAACCATCAAGTGCATTACAGCAAAGCTTTTCATAATGTTGGACGGATTTCAATATTTAGCAACAATTTAAAAATCTCACCGCCCAACATATCCCCATTAAAATAAAATACGGCATAGTTTCGTCCGTTATTTCGCTTTTATAACAAAATATGCGGACCGGAGTTTGTTATAAAACCTCTTTGCATAGATGCGACCGTATAACACGGTCTATTCCCTCGTAAATAAACGGGGTGCGCGGCATTTTAGGGTGAGGTTATCAATGCGATGAGGCGTATTTTCGAGGATCCTGAATAATAGTGTGTTTACAGTGCGGAACCAATAATGGAACGCTATTTAATATAATCCGGTGAATTATACGTTAAAAGTGCGCCGCTATTCCCAAATTTATATCTCGTCGTTATTGTTTTTACGATCCCATGATTTCCGGCTCTGTCGAAAATTAACCCCCCGGCTCCCGTGACATCCCTCTGAATCACAATAAAACCGCAACGATACTAATAATGTATTTTGAATTAACCGATTTATACTAACAAACAATAAAAATCATTTAGCAAATTCAAACCAGGAATTACATATTGGTTTAATTTTACAATGTACTGAAATTAGTTTCAAACGGACACAAATCTCTTGTAACTTATTATGCTGAGACGCATCTACGCTATAAATTAGTGTGCTTAACTACCGGGAATATAACATCCCGACGTCAACGTTATCGTATTGCTCACTGTTATACATTTAACTTAAAACCGAGAAGAATGTTAATGAAAAGAATGTTTAAATTAGACTCTTTATCCAATTCAGACACTCGATTAAAAAGCTTAAAAAATGATAAAAATGATTTCAGATTAATTATTAAGGTTAAACGGAGATATTTTGATCTTTGAAATTAATTGAGATTACATAATGAGAAAAGAAGTATTTAAAAGCTAGATTTATTATGTGATAATTAATTTCATCGTTTTCACACATCTTCATGATATGATGATTTTAATACAATTTTGTGTGTTTAATTACACTGTGAAACAATGTCGGGATCACTGTCTGGGGCGTGAGAAATTCTATTCTAAATTAGGGTGAAACTACTACGCATCTATAGTGAAAAATTCGTACCGTTTGGTATTCTCAGACCAAACTATTGAACTAAGGTAAAACTAAGTACGTTTTATTCGTGAATATTAATTGTAGGTGCTTTTATAATGGCAGTAAGAGGATCAAATAAGTACACAAAACAATACAAAAGTTAAAATTCCACTGCCAAGTCAATAACAAATAAAAATAATTAATAATTTATGGTAATTATTTGTAATAATTACCCTTTTGTTTACATTGTAATTACACAATTCTTCAACATAGTTACATGTGACTAAGAAGTACGATTTAAAAAAAAACACAAAAAACTTAAAACCAAAATAACTGGAAAACGAAAAAGGCACAGTGCTGGTATGTACTATCAAAGTAAACTTATTTTTTGCATATAATTAGAAGTTGCCATAAAAACTACAGCATTTCATTTAAAAAACAAAGAAACGACAATCTGCAAAATATTTTAGATCAAAAGATCGAGATGAACTTCCCATTCAAAGTGAGTTTCAAAAACGTAGAAGCAACGGTTCAAATATTAACAGAATTGAATACATTGTAAGCTGATGATAACGCACCCAATTATATCAACGAATCCGGTTATAACGAAGACATTTCTGCTTTCGAGTGAATCCCTGAGCACAATAAGTTGGTACTATTTAATCTATCGATTTAATTATAATTTCGTGGAAAAAGCATGGACCTGTTTAAATCAAATATTAAGAACAGAAACTGAGAATAAATATTGGTCATTTCATGAGGTCCAAGAATGCTTAAATCCATTTTATAGTGAATTTGAAAAGGTATATAACAAAGCTTTCCCCATCAATACCAAACATATAAGAGAAGGAAAGAAAATTTCTCTTAAATTATCAAAAAAATTGGATAAGTTATAAACAAAAATACATCACACGTATAGAACAGGAGAAAATATTGCGTAACATTATATGATAAAAACAAGAATTTACAAAGCTTTTAACTTGTGTCTTCTCGTGTTCTTAAATATGTTTAATGTTAACAGTTTATGTTTATATTTTGCGACGTTATGCGACAATTTTTATTAAGTTATAAAGATTATTATATAATCTTTTTGAATATAGTTAATCCCAAAATGTGAAAAAATTCCTTATGATGTTTAATACTTAATATCTCAGAAATAAAATGGTATTTTGAAAATCCGATTCTTTCATTGGATAGCTTATAATTTGAGATATTTTATGCTTCTCTCTAGAATATGAAATAAAAACGTGGTTTGTGTAAGAGTAATAGTCCGACCGCAATTTCAGGTTTGGCCTAAAATAGGTATTTCGACAAAGCTTTGGTTTCGGCTGTGTAAATACCGATTGTAAATGTTTGAAAGTTTGAGTCCTAAATGTTCAATGATCACATGTACACCATTTATATTTTCAAATATATTACAATAAAAAACACGATATCGAATTAAAATTTGTTTAAACTAAAATAATTTCATCCTATAATCCCGGATGCGACAAGTTACCCTCCATTTCTTGATTTTTAAATTTTTCATTGTTATTCTAGAGTTGTTGTACATTGCTCCACAATAGCAAGTTGAAAAAATAAAAACTGAGCGACAAAACCCCACAAAACGTTTTTTTTTTTTTTTGCAAGCCCCCATTTTTGAAAAAGTTGGATTTTCTTTGTTGTTCTAGGTGGTTCTGGTTGTTCAGTGACCATAGTTTTTGCCATTTTCAATTCCATACCAAAAATATATTCTTATTATACTTAAAGCAATCTGGAACTTTTATATGCACTGGAACAAAAACTTTCCTAAAGCCCTAAAGCACTCTTTACAAATTGAAGTTTTTGCTGATTTTCAGTCCAGTACCAAAAGATAGCCGTCACTTTTTCATGGTTATTTAAGATGTTTAATTGTTTAATGATTGTTTTAGAGCTGTTCTGCATTGTTCCAAAGAAGCAAATAAAAAAATAAATACTCTACGAGCAAAATCGAAAAAAGGAGGTTCGTCTCGAACACTTTTCTTCAGATTTTCTTTGATGATCCAGTTTGATTTTAGAAAATAATGCTAGATATTACATTATTAGATTTATATAACTAAATGTTGAGGTTAAAATTCTAATCAATTTCTAGGTTCGCGAAGTACATATTTATTGTAAACACATTCTATAAGCTAATGAAATAGAACATTTTATTTAAATTTATGATGAATGAAGGAAAATTTTTAAAGGGTTAAATGAAGTATTAAGAATACCAATACTTCATTTAACCCTTTAAAAACTATAATATTACCATTAAAAATGTGCCATTTATTTGAGAACATGATAAATAAAATTAATTCTGTTAAACACGATTAATTAATGATCAAATTAATAAATAATCAAACGTGATTAATATGTTTAATCACTTGATCGAGCGTGAATCACGTGAATTGACGTGACCCACACGTGAGTTACGTGATTCATGAATGACATTCACGTAAGTTGCATGCATGACATGCGTGGGTCTAGATCGTGAGCGGGCATAAAAGTCACTCACGCGCACATCTCTAATATATACTCAAATTGGGATTGCAGGCCCTATTTTGTGAAAAAACTGCATTAAAATATAATAATTATAATAATAATAACAGATATGTAATCGGCAAAAATATAGAATAATTGCTATGTAGAACTCGTTTGCAAACATTTTTTTATAAATTTGCGTGCCGCAAGCTGAGATATTCTTAAGTTCGGATGTCATTTTTGTCTGACCGCATGACAACGTGCTTTACTAGTATTATAGCACTGTACACTCTATAACTAAAAATTGAGCAAACACTAACGTTACAAGTGACACTGGACTTAGAACTAGAAATATTTGGGTTTAATCGTAATTCTTTTAAGACGAAACCGAACCTAGCCTAACCCAATCCTAAGAGACGTGCGGCTAAACCCAATTGTTTTAATTCTAGGTTTAATGTTAGCTTTAGTATTCATATTAGCACTATTTTAGCTGTTATTCAGTTTTAGATTATTGTATACTTGTACTTCCAGGAAATGAAAAAAACGTAATACCATACATTGTGCGAAAATAAACTGGAATATATACAATGCAGTTATTGTTTTGAAGGTTTTGTAATTGTTTGGGAAAAAATTATGAACAATTTAATTTTTGCAAAATAACAATAATATTTTATAATAAATGGAAATGGACATTGGTAGTTTTTGACAAAAAAAATGCGTTATATTATTTCACATCATTATCTTTTATTCAGTTTCTTAATACATTTAATTAATAGACAAACATACTACATATTTTAATTGTCTTCTGCACTATTATCATCGCTATATATTTCTACATTATTGCTGTCTTCAGTTATTGGGTTGTCGGAGTTTAAACTATCATAGTACGCTTTATTCTCTGGATTTTTCAAAAATTGCGTAAGATGTAAAACGCCTTTCAGTTTGTTCGGCTTAAGAAGTATCTTTTCCCTATATAAAGGTGTTGAAGTTAACTCAGAGGGACATCGAATTTTGTGATTCCTAACATTAATGGTCTCCCACGGTCCAGAATGGTCCAGAATATGTATGACGAACCTTAATGTGAGTGTATTCTGCAGAAATTTTTAGTGATCTCATAGATTTTAATTTCATAGGTGGTTTACATTTTTTATAAAAGTATGGCGATAAAGCATTAGACATGTTAAAAAACTTATCCTGTGAAGCATTAACGACATTAAAAGGTGAAGGGTTTGTTCTTGCTACTTTCATTATCTCATCCCATCCAGACTGTACTTCCACATCATTCTTCCTCTTCTTAAGCTGTATTAGACTAAAATCCTGATCGTTTGGAAGTCTAGAATGGCCTCTTATAGGAAATATATACAAAATAGTTTTAAACATCTGCAATCCATGAACCAGAAAACATAAAAAATTAACCATCAAATAATTTTTATTCTGGCCTGAACAGCCATCACTGAATAGCACTAATGTATCAGTGTTCACACTATTGTTATTCATATAGTGAAGACGTAATAAAATCACGTCATTCTGACCCTTTCTTGCTGTCATCTCATCATAAACATACATAGTAACCAAATTTGCGCCAATATTATGCACACCAAAAGCGTAGTACCTAACGTAGTACTTTTCTGTTATTAATTGATTTTGTTCAGATCCATTCTTTTCAGCCGTATTTCTTTGAGTTGCATTTTATCACAAACTGAACATGTGTCGCTACGAGGAAGTCCAAAACTAATATTAAATCTGTTGTGAAATACAGACCAGTACACCAAGTACGACACATTTAGGTGGTACTGGTTTAAGAACATTTTGTGCATGTCCTTAACGCTGAGAGATTCAGGAAGATACAGTTTATTGGGGTTCTTTCTTCTGGAATAATGTGATTGTCGCGCCTTAAACGACTGAATATGTTCAATAATAAGATCTATTACAGGTTCTGGAGTTTTTTATATCTATTTTGGTGCTTGCCTCACATATCTTTTGGAGGGATGCCTTGGTTCACTAAACATTCCTGTAGTCTTCGTATGCTGCCTCGTGATATGCCATGCAAGTTTAGAAAACCATTTAAACAAACCTGCACTTCTCTGTCTTCCACACGAACTTTGTAACAGTATGCTGCACAATTACCTTGTCTTTGGCTGTTTTCACCTTCTTTTTCATTTGCTCCTTCACTGTCATTTGTATCATCTTTCCCTCGTGGCCTTCGACGTTGTGATGCATGGAATGATATAAGACCACATAAGTGAGGCTTGTTCAGCTTTACGAGTAAATGCATTGAAAACTTTTATGATATGGCGTTCTTCTACATTAACGTTTGCAAAGCACTTCCATCTCGCGCAACTTCAAAGTGAAAATAATATAGTACACCGCAACTATGCTTTAACCTAATTTACTTGCAATCTGGTCCTGTAACTCTTTCCGACATTTCTTTACCAACATGATTAATATGCTTTTCACCTTTAACTTTCTTGTATTTTATTACAATTTCCATTTTTTCTAATTTGTTCTTCTTCCTTTTCCAGTTCGTTTTCCCATTTTCACTGGTCAACAACTCCTGATTCTCCATTTTAAACAACACATTAGTCACCTTTAAAATTTGACAACTGTCAAGATAAATATTTATTTACAAAAACTACCATAGTCCCGGACATTGGTTGTTTTTATGAAAATCACATTAGACTATGGTTGTTTTTGCAAAACCATAGAATATTTGTCTCGTCATAATACTAGACTGAGGTAGTTTTCAGACAAATCAATGTACTAAACATGTTAATATTGGAACTAATTACTCGGTTATGCAGAAATCTACAAAACCGAATTTTTGGACTATGGTTGTCTTTGTAAACAGCGCCTCAATTGTTAAACCCATCAAATTTCGGTTTCGGCTTAAAATTGTATTTAGTTGAATACTAAAGATTAATATCTCAACAGCTAAACGACATTTTGAAAATCTGCCCCTTTCATTGGAAAGCTTTTAATTCATACACTTATTAATTATACACTAATCATATACTACATCATATACATACTAAAAGTCATACATGTTATACCACAACATTGCAACTTATACAACAAACACCTTATTTAAGTCTATGTGTCATTCTTATTTTGATTTATTGCTTTCATTATAGATTGTGTTACTGTATGAACTCCACTAGTTATAGATCGTCCTTTTATATGTATATTCGTGTTGGTGATTATAGAATCTCAGTTTTTTTAAGAAATTTGCGAATCAGCTACGATGTGTGTTGAACTAAAATTAGAACTAACACTAGAACTATCACTAGGACTAACACTAGATCTAAAACTAGAAACTTTCGGGTATCGCCGTGCGTTTTTTGAAACATTGTTTGACGTTTCGGATGCCATGTTACAACCTTCTTCAGAAATTGGTTCTAACTGACAATATCGGGGATCGTAAAACAATATATAGGTCGAAAAACTAATTAATAATTAATTTATATTAATTACAAACTAATGACTAACTAATTACTGCGTCGCGTCCGGTTTTGGGAGTCGTGTTCGTCTTCACCACCATCTTCCATGTTCTGCTGAGTTCCCAGCCATCTTCTCTGTTGACGTTGTTTTTATGTCGGTGGATTTCTATGGCTTCTCTTGTCAGCCGTTGATGATGAGAAGCCATAGAAATGCTAAAAAAATCGCACGGCGAAACCCGAAAGTTTCTAGTTTTAGATCTAGTGTTAGTCCTAGTGATAGTTCTAGTGTTAGTGCTAGTGTTAGTTCTAATTTTAGTTCAATTAACACCGGTCGTGAAAGCCTTCGTACTTATAGCTACGATGTGCTTGAAAATTTTAGAAATTGCAAGAAGAATGGATATCGGTCTACAGTTTGCTGTAATCTACAAATATTTATAGCTAAAATATTATTTATGGAAGCTAAAAAGCAAGCAAATTACTGTGATGCTTCCTTCCACATTGTGTCTGAATTTACATTTAATTTATTTATTATTATTTACAATTACAGATGTGTTATATATTTGTTTCTCATGCTGGAATTGTTCTTTAAAATCAGTCTTATCCACTTTGTATATATCATTAGATTCTATAAGTACGAAGGCTTTCACGACCGTTGTTAAGTGAACTAAAATTAGAACTAACACTAGCACTAACACTAGAACTATCACTAGGACTAACACTAGATCTAAAACTAGAAACTTTCGGGTTTTGCCGTGCGTTTTTTTAAAAAATGTTTGACGTTTCGGATGCCATGTTGCAACCTTTCTTCAAAAACAAACTGTCACAAAAAAGTTTTAGTGATAGTTCTAGTGATAGTTCTAGTATTAGTGCTAGTGTTAATTCTAATTTTAGTTCAATCATTAGATTCTTTATCCTGTAGAATTCCTGCCATAATGCTCAACAGTTCTAAATTATTCATTTTATTAAATGAATAGTTGAAATAGTATTCAGGGACACATTATTCTCATTACTCTTCTTGCATTTCAATATTTCATATACTCTTATCTTCCAATGTTACAATCCGTATGTATTAAAATTAATGAATATATCTCAACTTATCGCAATTTTTATTGTAATAAATATCAATGTAGATATATTGTTGAGAACTCATTTCAAACTCCATTTCGTATTAAAAAAAGTGCTCAATTAGTCTTATCAGATTGGTTATAATTGGGCTCCATCGCGCGACGAAGAATTCTCCGAATGCAATTCCGCCCTAATCGAGTTCGCTTTTTCATTTCGCAAGCACGACACACGGCCCAGCAATTAAACAAGTTAGGAAAACCTTTTACAAAGTCGCGCAGAGTGGAGAGAACTGCCGGACGTAATGGAAATTATGTTACGGTTTTTATAATCGTGAAATCGCTCCAAGGATTCATTCAGGTTTCTACGTCGGACAAGAGATAGAAAACGTTAATTTAAGTTTTCTCATTATCAGGATAAACATAATTAAGTTTACCTTTAGTTTTCTTAAATGAATAGGTATTCAATTTGAAAGAAACTGAATTAAAGAGTTTTTTTGCTTTTGTTTTTGGGGAATTGTAATCCGATGTTTGTCTTATAATGAATAGAGAAAATCTATCGTAATTATATACTTTTTGTTTACACCAATCAATAATAATAGATAAAATATATTTTTTTCAAAATTATAGTTAATCTCTCTTTTTGGATGAATTATGGTGATGTGGCTATTCAGAGTTACTCGTTATTGGTACTATACAATCAATGGATGAATCGTGATGAAAGGTTTAAATGCAGATTAAATTTTTAAATGAATGACATTCATGCTGTTTGATCGGATCCCGATTACATTTAGTCATGATGAATTTAACTGAAAAGTTTCGAAAATATATTAAGCAAGTAATAAAATAGTCGATTATTGAAACCGTACCAATTACACTTAATAACTCAACTTCATTTAATGGACTGCATGTAATAAATTTATTTCATCTGACAGTATTAATGCCCATGAGTAATACATTGATATACGCGGGTATTGAAATTGTGCGATCTGACATGAAGGTAATCAACGAACGAAATCATTATTAGTTAAATAGGTGTATCAAAAAGGTAATAGCAATTTGTAGTAAAAATGAATCAAAAATGATATCACTGCTTAAATTAACAATCGGAAATCGATTACATTAAACCTAATTATCAGTTTAATCCTTTAATCTCCATTATTAATTGAATTACAACCTGACAATGTGTTTATCTGATAACATCAATTATAGTTATAAATGGTTATTAGGAACAATAATGCGGGTGAAATATTAATATAAAAGTAGAAAAATGTATTGAATGTGGATATCGAAAATTGACGTTTATACATCTATATAAATTTAGATGGCAGGATGATTTATTTTTCGCCAATTGTTTGTTGGTATAATACATCACAAGCTGAAAATGGGACGGAGTCGAGTTTGATGAATGCGAACCCAGCGACATTCGACCTCGTTTCTTGTGGGCGCAACGTTTCAGCCACTGAAAAAGCGCCAGCCTTGTGGGAAATCAAATATCCGTTTACATTATGTCAACTAATGCATTTATGGAATTCGTCCCAGAAGAATTTTTTTCTACTACAACGAGCTCAGATAGAAACTAGCTGTACGCTATTAACGACGTCCTGCTCCTTTTGTTAAATTTAAACCAAGATATCCCACAGGACGTTTTTATATTATTTTAGTTTCTTTATCCTACTATATTCTATTATTTAAAAAATCGCAATAAATCGAGATTTCAATGAATCATTACGAAATTTTCAGCATATTAAACCTGAATTATAAACTTTCCAATGATAGAACTGGAACTTTAAAACATATTTTTGTTTTTCGATCTTAATTTTGAAATAAAATAAAACATTTTTCCAAAACAACTATTTTCAAAAAAACCATATATGATCGATTTGTCAATGAATCGTAATGAAATTATCAGCATTTATCGTATGAATTATACGGTATTCAATTAAGAAAACGGATTTTCAAAATATCGGTTAGTTCTTGAGATGTAACTTGTAAAAACAAAGAGTTTTTATTTCGTTTTCTAAGGAGAATGGGAGAGAAATGGCAGAATTAAAATGAAAGAGACGGATTTTCAAAATATAATTTAGTTCTTGAGATATTACTTGTGAAAACAAAGAGTTTTTATTTTGGTTTGTAGAACGAATCAATATATCCATAAAATTTTCGAAAAATCATCTAAATCGAGATTTCAATACATAATTATGAAATTATCACCAAAACGAATTCGAATTATAAGGTTCCTGATGAAAGAAATGGATATTCAAAATGTCTTTTTATTTTTGAGATCATAAGCTTCAACAAGTATTTCCAAAAAGAAATCATCTCGGATCGATTTTTCAATCTATCATAACAAAATTATCAGCATTTATTGTGTGATTTATAAGATTTCAAAATATTGTTTAGTTTTTGAGATATTACTTGTAAAAACAAAAAAAAAATATCGTATTTTACGGAGAATCATTATATCCAATAAATTTTTCAAAAATCGCAATAAATTAAGATATCGTAATGAAATAATCAGCAAATTAAATTCGAAGTAGAAGCTTTAAAATAAAAGAAACAAATTTTTCAAATATCTTTTTGTTGTTGAGATCTTAAGCTTGAAACATTATCGGACTTTTCATCATTCTTAAATAAGTATTTCCAAAAAATTATATCACATAGATTTTTATATAACGTTTTACAAAATGTCGTTTGGTTTTTGAGATATTACTTGTAAAAACAAAAACTTTTATTTCATATTCAAAAGGAGAATCATTATATCCACAAAATTTTCAACAAATCATTATTAATCGACATTTCAATATATAATCATTAAATTATCAGTAAATCGAATTCAAATTATAATATTTGCGATAAAAGAAATGGATTTCCAAAGTATCTTTTTCTTTTTTGAAATCTTTAGCTTCAAATAGCATTACACATTTTTTCACCCTTCGGAAACAAATATTTCCAAAAAATCATATCAGATCGATTTTTTAATGAATGATAAAGAAATTATCAGCATTTATTATACGAATTATAAGCTTTCCAATGAAAGAGACGGATTTTATAAATGTCGTTTACTTCTAAAAACTAAGAGATTCTATTTTATATTCTAAGGACAATCATTATATCTACCAAATTTTAATCGTGATGAAATTATCAGCAAATCGAAATGGAATCATAAGCATTCCGATGAAATAAACTGATTTTCAAAATGTTTTTTTTATTTTTGAGACCTTAAGCTTTAAATATCATTAATTAGTAGCATTTATTGTATGAACTGTATGCTTCCAAATAAAAAAAAAGATTTTTAAAATATCGTTTAGTTTTTGAGATATTATTTGTAAAAAATAGTCTTTCTGATTTTATATTTTAAGGAGAATTATTATATTCACAAAATTTTCAAAAAATTGCAGTAAATGTTATTAAATTATCTTAAGCTTTCCGATGAAAGAAACAGATTTTCAAAATATTGTTTTGTTATCGGATCGATTTTTCAATTGATCATAACAAAATTATTAGCACTTATTGTGTGAATTATAAGCTTTTCACTGAAAGAGACTGATTTTCAAAATATCGTTTAGTTTTTGAGATATTAATTGATAAAACGAAGAGTTTTTCTTTCATATTCTAAGCAGAATAATTACATCCACTAAATTTTCAAAAAATCGCAATAAATCGAAATTTCAATATGTCGTGATGAAATTATTAGCAACTCGAATTCGAATTATAAACTTTCTGATGAAAGAAACTAATTTTCAAAATGTCTTTTTGTTTTTAATACCTTAAGTGTCAATAATCATCGAACTTTTTTATCATTTGGAAACAAGCATTTTCAAAAAAAAATTAAATCGATTTTTCAATCGATCATTACAAAATTATCAGCACTTATTGTGTGAATTATAAGCTTTTTACTAAAAGAGACAGATTTTCAAAATATCGCTTAGTTTATTACTTGTAAGAATGAAAAGTTTTCTTTCATATTCTAAACAAAATTATCAAAAAATCGCAATAACCAAGATCGATTTGTGAATGAATCGTAACAAAATTAATAGAATTTATTGTATGATTTATAAGCTGTCTAATGAAAGAGACGGATTTTTCAAATAATCGTTTAACTTTTGAGATATTACTTGCAAAAACAAAAAGTTTATTTATCATATTCTAAGGAGAATAAAAATTTCTACAAAATTTTCCAAAAATCGGAATAAATCGATATTTCAATATATTATTACAAAATTATCAGCAACTCGAATTACGAATTTTCAAAACTTCATTTCATTTTTGAAATTATTTATTTCAAACATCATAAGACATTTTCTTTTCATCTTTTGAGATCAACTTTTTTCAAAAGATTATATTATCGACGACTTTTTAATAAATCATAATGAAATTACCAGTAAGAAACTGATTTTCAGAATATCTTTTAGTTTTTGATAAATTGCTTTTAAAAAGAAAACGAGTTTTTATTTAATTTTCATGTAATATAAATGTATTATGTATTTGGTAGTTCAGGGCATTACTAAATAGTATGAATGAGGAAATCTTTGACATCATCATAAATGCATTTGTAGACTAAATGGACTAATTTTTCCGTGCAACAAAATGTCTTAACGTTGGAGAACAAATGTTGGTAACGAAATAATAATTTCAGAACAAACGATGATAGCGTTAGCGAAAACGGGAGGCCCTAAGAATTTATTGCCCGATTTTTGGAGGGTAGCCAACAAGGGATAACGGTTAAGCCGCACAGATTACGGAGAAAATAGCGACCGGCCAACTAAATCGTTAATTCGTCAAGTTTCGCTATTTGCCTCAACTTGATAACTCTGGCAATCCTCTCGTTAAATTAAGGAACCTTGCGATTTTCTCGACTCCCATTTTGTTCTACTTATATCTAGACAAATCTGCGCGAACGAAAAGAAAAGGGGAAAAGTGCTGACGAACTCGTTTCGGCTCAACTTGCACTAAAGGAACCCCAATATGATTTTCATTCATATTCAAAGTTCTTAGTGCTTTTTTTATGATCAAATATAAGTCGATCTATACGGAAAAGAGTAAAATTTATATTCCACCCTGGAGGTATTATTTTTTTAGCGCGACCCACATAAATCACGGCTTCGTTTCTGCCAAGGTTCTCACTTTTGATTCGTTCCCATTATTACAAGTTCTCCAGGTACAAAGTAGTTGAGGACAAATTCGTTCTGCGAAAAGCACGCTACGCCATGCCGTGCTTCGTTATTATTGAGAATCGAAAGGATACATGCAACAACGCGGATAATATAGGTGGAAAATATTACGACTAGAAATTATTATAGGCAAAAAAATGCAACGTCACCATATCCGCGTTTTAACCCTTAACAGCGAACTCATGTAACCGTGTATAATCACGCGATATAATTATATTAGGGGCGGTGTCGTTGTGTGCGGCCACTGCCCGCCGTAATTGGTGCTGATTTCAGTCATTTGTTAAATGAACACAAATTTATTCGCGCCTACACCAATAGCGCTTATTCCTGTTCGATTTAAATCGATTCCTGGGACTAATGAAGTGCCATTTCGGGTGAAATATAGACGCCGGGACCATAGGGGCGCTTAAGAGAAACGATGCCAAGGGTTGTAATCTTATCGAATGAATGTCGTTCGGTCGCGTTTTGAATTTCCCCCCTAAATCGCTTTAAATCTTGTCTAGATCTATTTGTAAGATCCATTGAGGTTCTATATATCATCTAGAGTACGTATGCTGTTGTCAACAGTACGCCAAAAATGATTAATGCATCGTGTTTGGTAGTGTCATCAGAAAATAAAGCAAAGCATGGATGTTGATGAAATTAAGTTAATCTGTGATGAGTAAATCAAATACAATGGATTGTGTTATAAACCCATGAAAGTTTATAAACCAACGAACTCACGCTTCGCCTTTGCAAACCTGAGTGATGATTTTAAAGTGAAACCCTTATTCGTGTGCTACTCTGAAAATGCTAGGTCGTTTAAACATTTCAATGTGTACAAAAACAATTTACCATGGCTAACTTAGATGAGTAATACAATTGGAGGCAAGATTTGGGTGGATTACAATGAAATATGTACCACTTACCACCACTGCTCTTATCTAGCTTATGGGTCAATTGGTGATAGCCAATTTCAAGAATACGAATTCGATATCACTAATTCGTTCAATTTAAAATTAAAAAACTTCTGAAAAATTTGCTCTAATGCTCACTGAGTTAATTTACTGGTGTCTATACAGGTGCCATCTGTTATATTGAGTGCAACTTTGAGGAGCTTGAGATGGATCAAAAATGTGAGCAACAATCTGTGTCTCGAAACCAATACTGATGATGTTGACAAGTTGCTTTCGTCGCATTGTGATGATTTTATCACGGAACAATTGTAGCAATTACTGAACAAAAGGAGCATGCTGAAAGAAGCGAAATAATAACTGTTGGATGTGAGGGCGAGGAAGAGGAAACAGATGAAGCAGTAATATCTTTTATTCATTCATTTTTACACAATAAGAATTTGCACCAGTCATAATAATGTTCTTTTACAAAAAATATAAGACATTTCAAAAAAAGATAGAAAGTCACTCTTGTCAATACAACTAAAATAACTATTAAAGCAGCAAACGTTTGAACACTGGAAAGTTTTATACCATAATAGCTTTATCCATCATTCCTCAATAACATGATTCTTATTGCAGGTGTTGTAACTGTGAGTATATTCCTGGCAATGTAGTGTCGAAAGCCACAGCATAAGTAATGAAAAAACGAGCAATATGTTTTTATCACTACCTCAAGTGGTACCAAGTTTCATACTGCTAAATGGTTTTGCTTACATGTTTTACTATCTGGAAAACTCGTTCATCATATGTTAGCTTCGAATATAAATAACAGGTTCATATTATATTAATAGGTTCAGAATGACAGTTTGAAAAACTTCAATTTTAGACTTATTTAATTTAAGTTGATTGTTTGAGAATCAATTTAAATAATCATTAACGATGGATTAATTGAAACAATCACGTCGTATGTGGACAACAATTAAAGTTACAATACACAAATTCAAAAGAGGTAAGTAATGTGGAACGGATTACGTTCAGAGTTTGTCGGTTCCGTGGTTCTTCGGTTTTCAAAGAACGGATTAATGACAAACTCCGAGGCAGCACGGTAATATCAAACTATTGGTATTTTTAGGACAATACCGACATCCAATATCGCTCATAAATCTCGGTATTTGGAACCTCGGAAAATCGGTATTAAAAGCGCTAATACCATATCAACCTAGAAGTGTTATTAAGGGTGAAATTACACGTTAAAACATTGTGCAGAGTCATTCTGCAGACTTTTCCGCTTCCACTCTAATGACTTGTATATTTCCGAAGGATCTAAAAATAACAATTATTAAATCAATTTAAAAAAGGAATGGTAACTGATTTCACAACTTATAGACCGATTACACTTATCCAATATTTCTAAAATTATTGAGAAGATAGTTTTTACCAGAATTATACGTTTATTAACAAATCACAATTTGTTAAACAATGCGTAGATATTCTAATTACTGAAAAAATGCGCATAATATAAATTTAAAAAAGTCACGTGCTATTTGTTCATGGATTTAACGAAAGCATTTGGTTGTGTACACTATGAAACGTTGTTTCATAAAATTGCCACCACATTCCTCTGATAACCATATCTGGTTATCAGAGGTACAGATTACTTTGTTTCAAGTCTTACTTCGTTAGAGCGAACCAATGTGTGACCTCATATTAAAGACAAGGAAATAAAAGATATTTTCAAGTTTCTTGGGATAAAAAAGAATCAAAAATCTCATGGGTATACAGTATGTCCCTAGATTTAGTTACAAAGAGTAAGAAAAATTATTACTGATGTTTCAAACTTATCTCAGTATAAATAATGTTGATGATAGTTGTCTGTCTGACAGCTATTCGGCCGATAAACTTATTGGGAGGATAAGAATATTCAGTGCGTACAAATTGTTTTTGCTGGGATGATTGCTATCGGCTACATAAAAGGCGGTTAGTAACACTTTTTCCCTATATCTAGCAAGTTGTATAGGAGAGTAGTAACATCATTATTTGTAATCATCAATATGATTTTGTACACTTAGCATCTACAAAAATATTGAAATAGTGCTGAAATAATGTTTAATTTGAACGATACTTGTAACGGCAGCAAGTTTGCAAACGATTTTTTGGTTAATGTGTAAATAAAAGAAAGGATATGGAGATTAGACAACGACCTAATCACATGGACAGGGGAATGAAACCGATTTTTTGACAGTTTCAATTAATATAAAAGTTTTAATTACCTATTTAGACGTATTGTGGATAGGTTGGAGATACTCACAAATGTAATATATTAAAGATTTATATAATATACATATATTCTCCTGTATCTTAACTCCTGCACGTTTAATTTTTCTGACATACATAATTATTTAAATAGAAAAATTATTCACGACAGACAAGGTTTTCCAGGTTCTTTGTTATAAAGAAAACCTTGATAACTATAGGAACTCGATAAGTTATCTTGCCGATAATCACGTCGACAAAAATATCCTTATATTGTAATACAGTACAAACTAAATTATCGACCAGATAACGCTATCGAGAAGTTTGTCGGTATATTGTACAACCGGCCCTAAATCACACAAATTTTATATTCTATTTATAGAAGTTAACTAATTATACCCATTTTATGTAAAAATTAGAGTTTTTCCAAATTAAATATATTTCAAGTTTAATGTATGATATGTAACCATAGAAGCCACAAAATTAAGATTCTCCATACATTAGATTTCCATTAAACTTGGAACTAGATATATTTGGGTTTAAACATTCTTAGAGGCTTATGGCTAAACCCAAATGTTTCCAGTTCTAGGTCTAGTGTAAATTAGACATTATTTATTATAAATTATTTTAGTATACTTGTATTGAACTAAAAATAAAACTAGAATTAACACTAAATTTATAGAACTAGAAACATTTGGGTTTGATGTGCAAGACGCACGGCTAAACCTCAATCTTTCTAGTACTAGTTCTTAGTTCTAGTTGTAATTGCCATTCAGTGCTTGATTGTTGTAAATTCTTCTGGAACTAAATATATAATTACGACTGGACCCGCAACCCGGCTTCAGAACTAATACCAGACCCAGAACTAGAAACATTAGGGTTTACTCGTACGTCTTTTAAGATGGCTAAACTCTAGTGTTTATTGGATATTTCACCAAATCCTGAACATCCTGTATATATTTTCTTAATATTGACCTGGTCTATGACGAATGAGTTTATGTGTGAACTTTCAGTTCACATTTGTATCGAGTCAGATTTCGTTTGGGATGCTTTTTCACATGGTAAAAACAAAAAAGATGTAACTTATTAGAAGTTCTCCAAAAATGAAAAGAAAGAAGAGTAGTGTATTCTTCAAAAAAAATCTTCGCAAAACATATAGGTTTGAAAATACCATGTAGTTTTTTGAGTTTTCTTTCGTAGTCATCTTTCTAATAGTAGTAACCATCTTACGTGTAGATTGTTCGGTGTGGTATTATCATATCTGCTTTCCCTACACTCTAAAGATAAGCGTTGGCTGTATAATGTTCAGGCTACGACGGTCGACAGATTTTAATAAAAGCTAAAATGAGTGGACATCCCTATTGTCAGTGAATTACTTCTTTTTCACATAATCCATACCGCTTATAAAGTGATCAAATTGTGCTGTACCAACAAGTGATTAATAGAATGGTTCAAGATAGCCGACCTATTTGTACCAAATAACTTTTTCAGCTAATACAGCATTGTTATAACCACCTGGTGATGATTGACGATGAAGTGACTTGACGATAAATAAATTTCACTTCAATAAATCTTCGTACGTGTCGTCGATGTTACTGAGAGCGTACTAATTTTAAAAATGCTGAAGCAACGATCATGCGAGAACTTTGTGTAACCAATAAAGGGAATAAAAGGAATTATAGTTTTATTACTTCCTCGAGCCAATATCGAGGAAGTAATGCAGGATATAATGCAGGATGCTCACAACGTAGTGGTTCTTTAATTCATCATTTTCTTCTTATCTTCTTATTAAAAGTTGTAAATTTGGAAGACTTGATATTCTTTCCAAAAGACTTGAAATGCTTTCGAATTAGATGAAATGCTTCTACGAGACATAATATTGGTTTTAGGAGACGTGATGCTGCTACTAAAAGACTTGAAATGCTTCTAGAATATTCAATACTGCCTCTCGAAGACATTAAATTCTTCCAAAAGACTTGATATAGCTTCCAGAAGATGTGAAGTGCTTCCAGAAGACTGATATTATATCCAGAAGACTTGATACTGCTTCTAGAATATTTTAAATACTTTTGATCTACTTCCGGAACACTTAAAATGCTTGCAGAAGGTTTGATATTGCTTTTAGAAGATTTTATCTGTTTTCAGAATACTTTATTCTGCCTCTGGGAGACTTGATATTGTTTCCAAAAGAGTTGAAATGCTTCCGGAAAACTTGAATTGCTCCTAGATTTGATACTGCTACCAGAAGACTTGAAATGCTTCCAGAAGACATAAACTGCTTCCAGAATAATCGATACTGCCTCTCGTAGACTTTAAATTCTTCCAGAAGGCATAACTGGTTTCAGAAGATTTACTTGTGATGACTGAGACACTTGATATTGCTTTTAGCGGACTTGATACTGCTTCTAGAAGATTTGATTTGTTGTGGACTGACAGGGTAACGAACGGCTTGAGGGAAATCGCATGACACAACCTTTGATGTATCATTAACTTCCTCGAGATCATAACAGCCGCATACTTGTCTGCTTTGAGTGTGCAAGCACACAAATGTTATATCGTATTGGCACCAAATGCGTGGGTGCAACATCTGCTACGGAGTGTTTGCTATTGGATAGCATTCATACGCATTTTGAATAATGTTTTTCCTAATTCAGGCTTTTGTTCTGAGAAAACAGCCATCCATAGTTTGAATCTTTGTCCAATTCACTTCTTTTTTGAGAGCACCTAGCACCCATACGTATTTTCAAAAATCATCGCCTATGATCAAGATGATCGAGAACTTTATTCAGTTTGTGTTCTTGTTCAATATCACAACCGGTCAACAATTGTAGTAAACTCAATTCTTCAGTGTTAATTGTTTAGAAAATCGCAACTTTCCCTATTAACTACGATAACATTCTGATCTGAACAATGCTTTGACGTCCTTCAATGCTGCCATTGCAAAAATCTTATTTTCAAATGTAAGCTCCCTTTTCATACACCAAGACACATTATTATTATTCAAAAATTAATATCATTGCACTTTTACATAATTCACAACTAACTCGACATTGTTCAAAATAATTGATCGGTTCACGCAATTTTTGAACAAAAAGAAATGCTGGTGTAGACGAACTTTTTAAAGAAAAATGTGACTTGTAACATAACTGAAACTCTTAATACTAAAAACTTTTCTCATTTATTTCATTTCGAATTGATTGAATTTTTTCGAACAAAAAATTCAATAAATTCTTTCATTTCCATAAACAAATTTGATTCCTGAATTACAGAGTGAAATGAGAAAACTAATAACTGGATTTTTTTGAAATTCTCGTGTGAAACACCAAAAACGTTGCAGAATTGACGTTGAAATTTGACACCATTTACCGTTAATTTTTTCCTGGAAACTGGGCAAAACACGCATCAACAATTCGTGACAAACACCGACAAAAAGTATGTCTATTTCGTGACATATGCGAGCTAATTTGATCCGAGCCGCTTTTTTCCGGCACATTTCCCGGTGTCAATTCGTTTACCGTATCCGACAGGCGGTGCCTGACTGAAAACGGACAATTGACTTTTTCGGTAGGGAACGATCACTTCGAAGTGATCGGGAGTTTCGGGGGCACGATCGGTGGCAAATAATTCGATTGACATCGGCCGGACCCGCGGGCCGTATCGCATCCGATCAATTTAATCAAGTAATTTGGCGGCGAATTGAAACGTATCCGGCCAGAAAAAATGCTCGAACGGGCCCCCTTGTTTCGACACGCTATCGATACTTAGAAATTATATTAACCCGGCGCTTCGCGGGTGCCGGCCGTAATGAAACGCTATTCGGAATTTGCGCTCCGGGAACTGCATAACTGCATTTTAATGTTGGCACCACTGCAACGTTCACCCATCGGATCGTTAAATCGTGAAAATATAGCGCCAAGTTTTCGTTACGTCCCACTCTCGTCGCCCTCTTTGCTAATGCTTCGCTTCTAGAAAACCCGGTTCTATTCGAGATGAAAAAATCTCCCTCTATAATCGATTCAGGACTTTTCAATGTTCCATTTCTATAAATTTATTAACGGACTGGAATCTCCTTTAAATCGCTTTAAAAATGTTTTTAATTATTTTTGTAATACATCTTACCATTGGAGGTCTTATATATAATCTTAAGTGCATATGTGGTGGTGGCCGTTTATCTTAGCTATAATTTAAAGTCTACAGATTACATTAATTAATGTTTTAATTGAAATTGAGAAGGTCTGCAAATGCAATCGTTGGTAGATAACACTGAAGAAAGATTATTACTGATGGGTGATCTAAACGGATGGGTTGGGAATGACAATGACGTGTGGGACAACAAGCTTAATAAAAACAGTAAAGAATGTCATGTAAAGCATCAGCATTGGTTTCAAAACATAGATTGTTGCTCACATTTTTGTTCCATCTTAAATTCCTCAAAGTTACGCTCGGATATAGGTGATGACATTAGTAAATTAGCTTGATGAGCATTAGAGCAATTTTTCCAGAAGTCTTTTAATCTTAAATTGATCGAATTGGTGATATCGAAACACTTTGGAAACATGTGTTTCATGTAGAGTTCCTAGAAATTGGCTATCACCAATTGATCGATAGGTTAGATAAGGCTAGTGGTGTTATATGGCACATATTTCATTGTAATCCACCCAAGTTTTGCCTACAATGATGTTACACATCTGATTTACCTATGCTGTACAGTTGGAACATCACATCTCTGGTAAATTGTCTTCGCACACATTGAAATGTTTAAATGACCTAGGATTTTCAGAGTGGTAAACATTTTAAGGCTTCACTTTGAAATCACTACTCGTGTTTTCACAAAGAAGAATCTTTTAGAAGAACCAAAATAAACCTTTTTCATCACAATTAAATATTTGCCATGAATCAGCGTCAATAAATTCACCGATTATATATTCTTGTATATACTCATCAGCTGATTTTTTATTGGCGCATGCTTCTTTACCATGTTGAAGGACACTGTGTGTTAGCATGCATGACAAAATCACCTTGAAGGCCTTTAATTGCAATTGTGTAAATTTTTTTCCGTTTTAACAAATACCGTGATGTACCAAGTAATGCCGTTCACGTCGCTTCTTTCTAGATATAATTACAGTTCACTCAAACGATATTAGCTTTTCCAGCCCACGTTAGTTGCGCAGAATATGGAGTGTAGCTGCAAATCGTTAAAAGGAGATGGTTGTATCCGAGAGCAAGTATGGAGTGGATGTGGGAATAATATTTCAACAAATTGTATTATGAAATAAAGTAATGAACAGTGTCGTTCTAAACTTAAGGGTTAATAGAGCCGCAACCCTGGGGTGCTAACTCATGGGGCGCTTCTTTTTGCAATGAAATGCATGGTGTCCCCACCATACATGTATCCAGTGTCCTCTCTGAAGTGCGGACTTTTTCTGACATTGAATTTTTGAATAAAATGATGATATGATGGGATTAATAGTAAATTAGAGGCCATTGTGAGTGAAAATACTTCGGCACTGACTTAAGATACGATTAAATGATGGAAACGGAGAAGAAAAAGAAAAGAAATGGCTCTCCTTCTAAAAGAGTCATGAGACCCTGTGGATCCCACAAGGAAGAAACATAATAGAAAATGATTGCCGTTCCAGGAAGAATGCACATAAAGATGAGATGATGATCCGAATCCAATTCAATGATGATTTTGCCGTTTTAATTGTTATAAACAATCAAGATTATTTTTTTATACAAAAATTCTTCTTCAACCTAAATATTCTCCAGAATACATTGTTCATAATCGTTTTTCATCCATATCACAGATTTCAAAGGCGTCGGTCGCTCAAAGCATCATTAAGATGGATTGGACTTCGAAATTCCAACCCAACTCAAAAATTCGAAGATTTCGGCTATCCAGTGTTATTCATGATACTTGGGAAGGCCGACGTCTCGACATCAACGAAGATTATTTCATTTGATAGAAAAATTTTTCCTTAACCTGAATATTATTCAGGGTACACTGCCCATAATCGTCGGCCGGACTTCGAATGCGTCACCCCCCAAAATATTTAATGAGTTGAACTGGGTTGATTTAGATTTGGAAATTTCCACCAAACCCAACACTTTACTCATCCAAAGTATTGTTCATTATACATGGGTGGCCGGTGTCTTTGAAGCTTTGGGTTGGATAGAAATTTCGTAGTCTAATCTAAACTCGTGGTTTCTTTTGCCGGCAACTTTGAAGACGTCGGCCTAGATACATATGTGGAACGATTATGAGCATTGGATTTGGGAGAATATTAAGGTTGAGGAAGAATTTTTATATACTAAAAATAATAAAAATGTTTCTAGAAATAATTCATTACCGCCCATATTTCGTCTGGGATCTCGGCATTTCGAATCTGTATATATTTATATTAAAAGCTCTATATATATATATTTATATCTGATGTTCAAAGAAAGTAGTACAAGAAAATATCAGATACCAACTATATAATATAAGAAATAACTAGAAGAAGAAACTGGGTACAGAAGTTTTACAACAAGCAAAGAGAATTAGTTAATTTTCAAAACAACACATGATATTGCTTTGATAGAATACAAGATTATCCGAACCAAACCATATTCATAGTCTCCAAGAGCATGAGTAATTATAGACGACGAAATATATAAAACACTTAACTTATGCGTGATTAAACCAAACGACAGTCCATATTCCTCGCCTAGAATAATAAAGGAGATAATCCATACAACCCGCTCATCAATCCGTTCAAAACATCGCTCATATCTAGGCTTTACCAGGAGAAGTGAGAATAATTCGTCGATTTCCATTATTATTTCCCTCATAAGATACAGATATTGAACTCATATGATGACATATGTTTGGGCGAAATAGCTTCTGATGAATTCATCGTTTGGAGACCAACTAATGGAAATGAAAAATCAAAGTAAATTGCGATCAAAGTAAAAACACTACCTTTTTGTGCTTATCTAAACTCGAAATTAGGAGTTGGAATCTTGGGATATCCAGGTTAAGTCGAATTCGCTGTATGATATAGAATTTTTTAAGCTTACGTTTACAATTGGTGTCCAAAATTAATGCAAGATTGAAATCTGCCGACATTTTTGCAGTAAATTATTTACAGTCCTGAAAAAAGGAACAAATTGAAAGCTGAGAGTTTAGCGTCAGTAAAAATGGAGCGTAACAGCAACGTGTTTTCATTATTGGACAATATTTCAAACATAATGAGAGTTTGGTGGCCGCAGTTCGAAAATTTCATTCAAAATATGGTCAGAATAGTGGTTTAATTCCGTCAAATATAAAAAGATTGATTGGAAAATTCAGGGAGACTGGATCAGATGGACATCGATTGTGTAAATACAAGTTGATGAATTGTCGATATCGGAACAGTGCAGACACAAGAAGCTCTCTATAAGATCTATAAGTTCTATAAGATCTATTAAAATTTCAATAAACACAACAACTAAAGCCTAATAACTATGAACAGCGAAGAGAGTTTGCTGAGAGCTTTGATAATCACCAAAATTATCTTATTCGTGATTCAAAGATCTGATATATGATGGTCTAGCAAATGCACCCACCACATATAACTGTTTGATGCGGATTTTGGGCTGGGGCGTCATTGGACTGATTCTCGATATTACACCATGATAACACAGTTGTTCTACCGAAATTGGATGTTATTGACGTAGCCAATATGTGGCTTCAACAAGATGATGCGATAGCATGAGACATTTCATCCTCATGTATTCGCTCGTTTCAGTGATCATAATTGTCTACCAATAGTGTGATTTAACTTCAATAGATTTCTTATTATGGCATTATTTGAAGTCAAAGCTCTGTCAACAAGGTTACAACTACCATTAGTCACAATTTTGCTGAAAGATCATGACAAAATTTCGATAAAAGTATCTTATGTAATTTATGATTTAATGAAAAAATAATATCTTAAAGATAAAGCTCTGCGTTTTCTATTTAATTCAAATCTTATGTTAATTTTGGAAAAACCTTTATATATATCCTTAGGTTACTTGGGTCGTTACACACAATACAATTACAATAGTACAAAATCGATACTACCATAATATATGTAAATTGTTTTAAATTATTAATTCAGTCCGTAACCCATAAAAGGAATATTAAATATCCATTATTGCAACTTTAAATCAAAATTAGACTGATTGAAACAGATCCATCCGTTTTCATTAAGTTGATACAATCCCGTCCAATTTCAACGTCAAATCGTCCATCGACGTAATTGAATTGAACTGTAATGTTAAAGTTGATTTTTTTTCTTTTCAGATAACAAGTTGATGTGTGACTGTCGATTGGCTTGGATGTATCCGTTAAAAAATGAGACGAAAAGTATTCAGGTTCGTAACGCTCTTCAAGAATTGGTCTGTTGGGTCAACAAGACGTCTCATCCAAAACTGGTAATAACCACAACCACCACTCCAGCCCCGCGAAATCCAATCGATAATTCTTACATTTATATTTCCGAAGTTTACGATGATTATTCGGATGACGCGTATTCTGATACTGCTGAAGATAATTCGAGCGCGTCGCGAGAAAATATGCATGCTCAAAAGCTCTTTTCGATACCTTTAAGCGAATTGCCATGTCCAAGGAAGGATGAACCAACGGAACCACCCTATAATTACTTAAATACCCCATCGTATGCGGAAATAAATTCCGGGGCATTTAAAATGAATAATTCAACATTTTTACTTTCGATTGTGATGATTAATCTTTTGTTGCACTATGTAACGTAAGCTGACATTAAGTTAGATTCTAAGTAAGAAGCCTAAATTGTGACTCATCCCTCCGTTTTAAAAAATTATTTATTGTCGAAAGAGTGTTATTTAGAGAGTTTTAAGGAGCTAGGTTATCGATTTCGGCGATTCAAATTGTAAACTCGATTAAAATTAGGGGGTAAAACAGAAATTTAATAAAATTCACCGAAGCTGATAAAATTTTTCCGACCTTAGATGTTTTTAAATGAATAAAACTTTATGTAAAAACGATTGTTAAAATCAAAAAATTGGGAATTTAATCACAAAATTATAATTGACGGAAAGTCAAACTCACAGCGTTTCAATTTTGCTTTTTTATTATTATTTTATACGTATCCACCTACATATTCAATATTTGTTATATTATAAAAAAACATGGACAGGTCTATTGAAATTTAATTTGTTTTGCTTTCCCAAGCAATTTACCGAGCCGGGGAAATAAATTCAAAATGACAGCTTGAAATAAAATCGAATCAATTGCCAATACCGATACTAGTTGCAATGTATCCCAGGTTTTCGCCAATTAAAAAAAATCATTAAATTTTTTACATAAAGTTTCATATCCTCTTTACACTTTTTTGTCTTTAAATATATATCATATCGTCGATTATAGGTGTGTATAAAATTGTAATGACCTCGAGATAACTGTAAATATGTAATTTTTTCCATCAATTATTAATTATTAACTAGTATATGTCACGTGGCTGTTAAACATTGTAATATCACTCACAGAATCTTTTGGTCTCTCTGGATGTAGCATCTGATTTTAGAACTACATTACTTCGTAAATACAGGCAACAGTATAGATGTGCGAAAAAATGCAAATAAAAAAAAATTGGATTATTTAGTGAAGGGAAATTCTAAAAGCACTATTTAATTATCGAAAGAAACAACAAAAAATAAACTGAATTAAACTGAATAATCCAAATTAATTGGGAATAATATAGTTATTGAAAAAATAAAAACAAGCGCTAAAAATTAATGTAAACGTAAAATTACTATTGTAAAAAAATATAATAGTCTATAAGTGTATTTTTAAATATTTATAAAAGACTTTAACGATACGAGCACTTTTAGGTATTCGATACACGAGTTCAACACTCGATTTCGATATAACGAAATCAAACCTATGCGAAATTAACCTCCAATTATACGGGATTTAACATGTATTTTGATCATAACAAAAGAACCACTCAAATAATTTCAATAAACAATGCTTCATTCGAAAGCTTAATTCTTGGCTTAACTCCAACATGAAAATCGAAATTAATTTGCAAATGAATTTCGAATTACTCGAAAATTTAACGAAGATATACAGAAATAACAACAAAAATGTCTTTTTTTGAAGCTATAATTCATAAATGATGAAGTCTATGTGTTATTAGATTTATCTTAGTTTCTTTTATCGTTTTTATAAATTGGCCAATCTTAATTATTTTTTATTAACCGGCTGTATAAGCCGTTAGAATGACATTGTCTTCGACTCTTATTTATATTTATTATTTATGTATTAAATTGACTATCATTAAGTAAGGATTTGATGGATTTTTATGCTTAATATCCCCTTAACTGGAAAGTGCTACAGGGTACATGAAAATAACACAAAATTACGTCTCTTAAGTAGCCATAACTCGTATACAATATAGCTGATTATCAAGATCTGTATGTTACTCGATTCGTCTTAATTTCTTCTATCAAAATCATCAGATGCCGCGTTTTAATTCTCCTTCATCAATCGTGTACAGACTTTGGAATGACACCTCGTTGTTTATGCACGTACATAAATGTTAATTTGATTAAATTGATTATGACTAAAAACAATTTTATAGATTTTAGTGTTTTATATCTTGAACGAAACCTTGCTTTTGGATGAATAATTATGTTGAAATGCTGATTCCAAAATGGTTTGGAATTTCGCTAAAGCTTCAAAATATAACAACGTGCCCGAAAATAAAACAAAAATGATTTTCTTTAATTCATCTTCATCAAGATCTAGACTTCGTTCGATTCGTCTTAACTTCGTCTATCAAAATCACTTATTCCCTCTTCCATTAATCATGTACAACCCTTGGAATGTTTGACTCGTTGTCTATGCACGTATGAATACGTCATTTCAAGGGCGGTAAAATCTTGTCTGAAAAGAATTCGGGCATTTAGTGATTTCATAGAAGCTAATGCTAAATCTGATAATATATCAAAATGACCACTCAAAACCATCACCGGCGATTCAGCGAAATTCGGAATTCATTTCACATTCGCATTGGATTAATCTCATCTTTCGAATGATGCAATATTTATCGACATCGAATGTGTGATTCTCTTCATATAATTAAATTGCTGTACATGTTAAATTCCGCCTAACCGGTGGATAATTTCACATAGGTCAAAATCAAAAGGATTGTAAGAAAACCATGCTATGTTGAAATCTTGTATAAGCGTTACACATAGTGTTTAAGGAAAGAAAATTCAAGAAAAAAATGTGATCGTTTGTGTTAAGCTGCAACGTTAACGTTTAAGGTAAATTGTTTATTAAAAAAATTGTAAGTTGAACCTAAATTTATTCCAGGAATATTTATATAGTACCTACATAATATAATTTTAATATATTTTTGTATGATAGCCACTTCTATAGTTAGAAAACATGTTGAAATCAGTTTCAAAAAAGATTAGCTATAGATTTTTCTAATATATTACTTTTACAAAAAAGTCTAATTCTGAATCTAAATGCAATTAAATATATTTTTCTGCTTTTTTATATTATTAACAGGACACAGGGAAGTCTATTAAGAATTAAAAAAACACTAGCGAGACGTGAACTAAATTACAAGTGTACATAACATTAATTATAACCGAAGGGATTCAAAATAAAAAAAAAATGATGACGTTCTCACCGCGTTTACGTCTGTCTACTTCTTTAAAATATCATTCCTCACTTTCTGTGAATGGACAAGTTTGTTTAATTATAGACGTTATTAATACATTTCACGATTTCATGTGTTTTATAAAATATAAAAATCGAAACCAAATGTCGTGTATTATTTACTCACTTTAACGAAAAAGATTTTTAATAAACCTTTCGATGAGATTCTTTCAAAAATTAAGAAGAAAGCAAATCCACCGAAAAAATTCTTTTCATAATAAGAAAACATAATAAACTTCTATAAATTATTCCAATCCAAGTCGGGTTGTCAAGGTACGACGACCCTAAAAATACAATTAAATATGTGGCTTCAACACCACAAATTTATTATAAATAAGACGAGAAATCGCGAGGACGATTAAAGAACGGATTACCGTACCCTTTCTCCTGACGATGATATTAATAAATGACTCGTGTGATGACAACTCGTGTGAATGCAAAGAATGACAAAGATAAGTGAAGACAAAGATAAACACGGGGTTCTTTCACCTTCTTTATAAGCCAGCATATTTTCCTTGTCATTTATTCAACTAAAACCTTTGTCTATGTTAGCATAAATAAATGAATAAGCATGTAAAGTGCATTACAATTAAGAATTACTGTTCTTAATTGTCACCATGACACCATTATGATCGATTGCATTAACAATTGTACAACCAAAACTGGGGCAATTATGACTCGAAAACAATAATTGTTTACATTAAATACTTATGGATACATTATGTTGAAAACAACTCGATTGGGGAAAAACAGTGTCAAGTCTTCTCGAAGTATTTCAAGTATTTGGAAAGCATTTCAAGTCTTCTGGAAGCAATATCAAGTTGTTTGGTAGTATTTTAAGTCTTCTGGAAGCAATATCAAGTCTTTTGTACGAATTGCAGGTCTTTTGAAAACATTCCAAGGCTGCTGTAAAGAACATCAAGTCTTCTAGAAGCAGTGTCACATCTCTCTGAAACAGTACCAAATCTTCTGAGAGAAGTTTTCTAGAGGCATTTTAACTCTTCTGGAAACAGTATTAAGTCATCTAGAAGCAGTATTGAGTCTTCTCTATATTACAAATCTTCTAGCATCAGCAGCATCAAGCATTTGTAAGTATTACAAGTATTCTAGAAGCAATATCTAGAAGTAGTGTGGCGTTGTTCAAGGGACAGTAACAAGTCTTCTGCAGACAGGTCAAGTCTTATGGGAGCATTTCATGCTTTTTGGAAGCAGTATTAAGTGATATAAAAACAGCATCAAGTCTTCTGGAAGTAGAACAAGTTTTCTGGAAGCGGTAATACATCTTCTGAAAGCATTTGGTTCTTCCGCAAGCAGTCTTCATTCAAAAAAAATCTTTGTAGTGTATTAAAATTAGAAAATTGAGGATAACAATTCCAATCGAGATAAAACCATCAACAATTTCGTATGGGTGCTTGTACATCCAGAGGGGGCTCTGAATCAAGGATAATGAGTAGTAAAATCAGGCATTTGAGCAGGTAATTTTGTGCTAACTCAGATTAAATAGTTTAATTCTGTAAAAGTGTCGATTGTACCCGTTTATTTGATCAAATGCCGATCTTAATAAAGTTGAACATCACAATACACTATATAAAAAAACAAGAGCAGCCTTAACTTCTTAACAGCAAATAAATTTTTCAAAAGAATAAAATAAATTTTTACAAAAATATAAAAGTAGAACAACGAAAATATTTTAATTATTAAAATAAATGTTTACCTTATTTATTGCAGACTACTTATTTACAATTTGTTTGTAGAGAAGCAATCTGTCAAAGCGAAGTTCAACTGATGGGAATAGCTAAAGATATGGATAATACGAACTATGGTCTGTTGTCAGATTTCACCATCATTGAGATATCAAATCTTGCAAAGATCTTTTTTATTTCTAGTTTTACGGTCTTTTATTTCATAAAATCCAACATAATCTATTCTGTTAGGAAAGGAAGTGGGTATAGGAAGTGAGTATGTTACGCGCTGTGGAAGATCTCCCATTTTGGTTTGTTGAGACTTGGCTTCAGCTTTGTGTTAAACATTTATTTATGTGAGCCTTTACCATTTTTCTGCCATTTAAGGGCTAGATTTCTATTTTCGTCTGATATGTGCTAGAGTGTTTATCATTTCAACATGAAGTGTTCTTTACGTTCTTTGGTACTGTTTTTGATTGTACGAAAAATCTGAGAATTTTATGCGTCCGCCTAAACGTACTGGTAAACGTTTGGTTTTACTTTTTAAGTTAACTATGGCTTCTTTACTTAAAGAATTTAATTCATTGGCAAAACATTGTTTTTTCTCCGACATTCTTCGAGTTTTCTAAAGCATTCAGCTTTATATGTACGACATATGTCATCGTGTAAGCCCAAAGTTGTTGGACTTGGTGTTGTATCGCGTGAAATAATATCATTGGGATTTTGCGTGTTGCTTACGTGATGCTCCTTTGTGTTTAATTATATTTCAGCTATTCGATTAACCATGAACATGTTCCACCTTGATGATTCATTATTTATCCAACGTAAGGTGATTATAGAATCAGTCCAAAGATGTGTGACATGGATTTTGAGCTTCAGCTATTTCGAGCATATTTTCACGAGTGTCGACAATAAAAGTGCTGCACATAGTTCAAGTTTGGGTAATGTTGTAGCTTTCAAAGAAGCAATGCCAGACTTAGCACATAGTGAACTGCAATTGATCGTTCTGTTGGTGTCAATTGATCGCAGGTAAATTGCACAACCGTAGATGTATGTCAATAGATTCCTTTACTAAAACATGCCTTCGTATTTCGATGATATTTATATAATTTAAATCATCTACAAATCGTTGCAATTACAATGCAACCTCTTGAGGTAAATCTTCATCTCAGTCTATTTGAAGTTGCCATAGCTTCCTTTTGGATGATAATCTTGCATCGTATTAGCATACTTACCAATCCGAGAGGATCAAACATCTTAGCTATAAATGACAGTAAGTTCCGCTTTGGTATCTTAATATTACTGGGTTCGATTTGGTACCCATAATATACCCAACGTCTTTGAAGCAGATTTGCTGTTCATAATGTAGTTATTTGGGAAATTTTCCTCCAAGGAGGTTACAATTTTATTGCCATTTGTTTGTAACTTCACAATTTTGAATCTGTACCCACTTAATATATATTTTATGTCCATCACTACATTTGTAATAGATTTAATGTCCATGCTATTCATTAGTATTCTGAAAACTTCTAAATGCTTCTGGAACGAATAACAAATCTAGAAGTAGTGTGGCGTTCGTCAAAGGACAGTATGAAGTCTTCTGAAAACAGTTCAAGTCTTATGGGAGCATTTCATGCTTTTTGGAAGCAGTATTAAGTGATATAAAAGCAACATCATGTCTTCTGGAAGCAGAACAAATTTTCTGGAAGCGGTATTACGTCTTCTGAAAGCATTTTGGTTCTTCTGCAAACAGTCTTCATTCAAAAAAAAATCTTTGTAGTATATTAAAATTAGAAAATTGAGGATAATAACGTCAATCGAGATAAAACCACCAATAATTTCGTATGGGTGTTTGTACATCCAGAGGGGGCTCTGAATCAAGGTTAATGAGTAGTAAAATCAGGCATTTTAGCAGGTAATTTTGTGCTAACTCAGATTAAATAGTTTAATTCTGCAAAAGTGTAGATGTTTTTCGAAATTTTTTT
The DNA here is from genome assembly GCA_036711965.1 of Onthophagus sagittarius. Classification (NCBI taxonomy): domain Eukaryota; kingdom Metazoa; phylum Arthropoda; class Insecta; order Coleoptera; family Scarabaeidae; genus Onthophagus; species Onthophagus sagittarius. The sequence continues at coordinate 19,276,186 of JASERS010000005.1, read as the reverse complement.
CGAAATTTTATTAATTTTTTTTTTTTTGAAGATCCTGTTTACACACCTAGCAGGTCTGCTAGGTGTTTGCATTATTGGCATGTTACATGGCTGACATGTTGACATCTGGATCAACCAAAAATAATTCATCAAGAATGTTAAGTTTAGTGTTATCAAGTGATGTTTGAGGAGTGATATTGGTTTTATTATCTGTCATGAGAAAACTGAGATTAATTTTGAAATCATATCTAGAACAATAGCAGCATATGGTTGGTCGTTTTAGTATTGTTGTTTGATTCCGATGTAATGTGCTAATTGGTACGTTAGCATTTTTGATGATTAGTTTGAGTTTTATGGCGATATTGTTTGTTATGAACTTTGGTTGAGATCCATTGTCTAAAAGAGCCCTGCAAATTATGTGCGATTGTTTCTGAAAAACTGTTTCTTCGTGATGTGTGAGCGTTGTTGCTTGTGTGCTGTTGTTACTGGATACGTGATTAATGTGCAACATACTGTTGCACCGCTTTTCGCAAATTTTACAATTTCGTAATTTGCATTCTGCATTTCTGTGACCTACTCGTAGGCAATTAGTGCATAAGTATAAACATTTAACGGTTTTCAGACGTTCTATTGATATATTTTTGAATTTCTAAGATATCTATATTTGATGTGACGCGCTACAGATTGGACAGGTAGCATTTGAAACATTGAGAGCCTTTGATTCAATCCTTTTGTTTGCAGGTGCAAAGATGTACTGTTCACTTTTAAAATTTAACTATTTTGTGAAATTATCTAAAGTGGGTTTTTCATTGGTATATCATTGCTGTGATTTTCCCATTCGCTTTTGGAATTCATGTCTAGTATAGTAAATAACAGGTAAATTAGAAGCCTATCTCATGATGCCACCTTCTCGCTTAATGCGACAAGTGCTCGGTATTTTTTTTGAACGTATGAGAGAAAGCTCTCAATGTGACGTGTGATTATTTCATGATCGTGGGAATATCGACCAATTCTTTAAAGTGCTCTTTTCCGTTTTCGTATCAACGTTGTAACAATTGCCATGATTAGCTTGAAGGACTACTTATGTTGATTACATTTTCTTACGCTATTTATTATTACGTATAAAATGTAATTTAATTTTTGTTTGCGACGTAAACAAATCGATGTCTTGTAAGCGACTGAATTTTGTTCTTGAGGGTAGCTCTAAGCTCACAACTCTATACAATGTTATACATCAATGTTTTTTGAATCGTTTTGGTCGTACACGAGTTAGTCATCGTTGTCATTCTTGGAATTTTCATTTTACATAACACAACTTGTTTGTAAGAGCTAAATTAAATGGTATATCTGATTGAATTGCATTGAAATGAATTTATGAAACATTTTAAAACATTTTCGACAAGAAATGACTCCGCGTTAAGAAATTTCATTGTGTAACCGTTTGAATGGGTTACCTTATAACTTTTAAACCACGGCGAACTTTTCCAATCTTAAAAATGTTTCCTTCGTGGCTATTCACGCACGGCTAATATATACGGCCGTAAATCTCTTGGTACAATGTGACGACGATTTGTTGAAAGATGCGCGCCCCCAAGCTAGAGACCCATTGTGGCGGTGATATTACGTGGGCACGTCACAGTTAATTGCTTTGGTTCGCGGTGTTTGAACTGAGTTAGAGAACGAGAGTGCGTCAGCGAATGACGCCGGGGGCTCCTTTGCGAACGTTTCTGCCTCGAAACGGATGTTACATTGTTGTTGTGTAACTTAGTACCTAGTCAGGACGAAGGATTTCGTCAACGTTGCTTGTTCCACCTCCACATCTGCCCCTGGGGGTGCATCGCCCTTTGACAATGGCTCTGCGAACATGGTACACCGATTTTCAACCACTACATACTCACTGTTATTAAATAGAAGAGCTGAAACGGTTGGGTTGAATGAAAATTTGCCGGTTTCCACGACAATACTCTGGTCTTATTTAGCGGTTAAATTAATTTGTATTGTTCGAATAAGTTTGTAAGACTGGTTATTGTTAAAAATATTTGTTTCTTTATACAAGTGTAACCGCTTTTTTATACAACCCGTTGGTGGAGACGTCGAATCCGAAAGCTTTCGACAAAGGGATAAAGCCGGAGCTTTCCGTCTTTGTTCTCACAATCCTCACTTTCTACACGTCACAAACTATTAAAGACCATTGAAAATCTCTTTTGATAAAAAAATAAGTACAAAAATTTTTGTATTATTCATTATATTTTTTCTTTAATAATTTTAAATGAAATAATGAGCTCCGCGAGATTCTTTGTTGAGAATAATTTCGAGAAGAGAATAAAGTGGAGGCACAACTTCAAGTTATATAAAGATATATATGAGTTTACTAATTTGGCCCCTTATTTATAAGCAGCGGTTGTACACGGTGGTGGTGGCGCCAACAAAAAGAATTTTCTGGAAGTTATAATCTTCCTCGCGTCGTATAAACCTGTCGGTTCAACTGGCAATTACCCCTCATTAAAAGTTTATTGCAAACGCGGAAAATTGCCAACGGATGCACGCTAGTTAGAATCAATTTTCCTCAAACACCGGGTTAACTTATCGCGGAATCTTTCCTCGAAGGCAGACTTTTTAATTGCACTTCTCAAGCATCACTTCTTAAACATTGATTTATGAACCCCAATATTCTTATTCAGTAAGTTGTTAAAAGGAACTTAAAAAAGTATGTTATAATTTTATCTAAATTTAATTCAAAGTAATAATAGATGTGTCCTCTATGGCAATACGTTTGCGTAATCACCCCACGTCCATTGTATTGAACTTCTCTTTTGTGTTGCTATTTGGAATTACTATGTGCGACGTTTTGGCTTGATCCAGCCCGAGGTGGTCGCTCAAAGAACTTAATCAGCCCTTCAAACAATGACCTAGTCTGCTAATGTTTGTGTCCCATTATCCTGCGACCGCAACTACAAAGTGTCCGAGTAGAATGGATTTTGGAAGAGCTGGAACGGCAGCGCGACGTCGCTGGCAAGGTAATGAGTTTTATTATTAAAAGTTGTTCCCTAGGAAGTTTTACTTGGCTCGCCGGAAACTTGGGCGTTAAACTTTCCTGAACAGACCACGAGACAGTTGTAAACTGTGGCCACATCGATTAGCAATCAACATAATCATTGTACAATCTATCATCAATCCGCTAATTATTATTTAAACTACAAAGTTATAACCAAAAAAACAACTCCAAAATTTGAAAATTCTATGAAATTATTTTTAATGCATAAAATATTAAATAAATTTGCTTTAAATTGCTTTTTATTTGATGATGACATCTCAATTAGTTTTTGAGATACGTTAAGATAAATTTAACAATTACAAATATGTTTTAGGTTATGCAAAGATTAATCAAAAAAACGTAACACTAACATTTTAAAATTCGAAGAAATAAGTTTTAATGTATTAAATACTAAATATATTTTCTTTAAATTTTTTTTATTTTATATCTGAGTTATATTTTGAGGTACGAATTTGTTCATTCTACCTCAAAGTTTAACAAAATCAAACTTACCAATGTGCGTTTAAAAAATCATACCAACGATTATTATGGAAATTAGGAAACGACATATAAGGCACATTAAATCTTCATCAAATTTACTTGAACATGTTTTTTCTTTTATCCTGATATGTCCCCGCAATCGTGAGATTTTTTCAAATTTACCTTTCATATCTATAACAATTAAACATTCTAATTTGGAATTAAAAAACCGATTATTATGGAAAATAAAATATTATTTATAGCACATTATATGTTCATGAAATTTGTTTTAAACCGCCTTTTATTTCACGATATCTTAATTGGTTTATTAGTTAACATTAAAACAAATACGCCTAACATTTATGTTTAATTTATTATTATATTGTTCATTATCACATTTTTTCTTTTTAAGAAATACGAGTTTATAAGACTTTATACAAGGTGAATACGACTTATAAACTTGTCTTTTTTTAAAAGAGAAATGAAATGAGTGAATAGGAATAAGGATGGTGGTATTCATGATATTCGGAATGTCCCGGAAAGTTGCAAAAATCAACAATTAATATGCAAGAGATATTTTAAGATATTATTAAGATATTTTATCTTACTATGACGATAATTCTACAGGGAAAGTAATACACATTTCTCGTTAAATTAATAATATTTTATTATTATATAATTAATCAGTCATCGACGATTCGAGCTGCCATGGCCCATCATCAGAACATACTGTTAATTCAAAAAGGACATTTACAGTTTCAAAACAAAACAATGACAAACGTTCAAAGTTAACATTTAAAATATTTGTGTTGTACAATTACAATTAACATTAAAATAAATTGAAAACTTATCAAAGTTGAATCGGAACAAATTGAAGTAAACATCAAAAAATGTTTATAAATTCTTTTGTTCCAATCAAACTCTCAACTGCTCCAACAATGCGGACTAAAGATGGTACTTGTGACAAACCTATTTTGGTATAAGTATGAATCCTTGTATGAATTTGAAATTATTGTCAATTTTAATCTGATGAGTTGATTCTGCTATTACCTGTTTTCAAGCTTATCGATAATCCCTGCGTACATTTTACCAATGTTTCCTGTATCAGATGTGAAGTTGACCACGTAATTAATATTTTTAGTGATATGAACTGCTTCTAATGTTGTCCTATTGAAACTGTTCTTATTTGTAGTTAGGACTTAAGGTTTTCTAAAGTTGAAATTATGCCGATTCTTCAAGGCATATTGACAGAGCACTTTCTTATCAATTATATTGATTGGTCTTACATCATATTTGTGTTGATTTATCCGTTTGCGAAGATATTGTTTTAATTCACCTACTAATGTGTCTATTTTGTCCATAGTTTTTATTTTATCTTTCATATTAGTTAGTATTTTTTCAAGTTTATTGTCAGTGTAAGGAGTGAATTTCAATTCTGTAAAGAAAATATGAATATATTTTCTAAAGATTGATGTTATTTTATTCATTATATCAGAAATATGTTTGATTTTGTTATAATTAGTTTTGCAGTGTGTGCTTACCTCAGGTTTATTATTTGTTGTTGTAAACTTCTCAGTATTACTTCTCAGTTCTCTTCTTAGTTTTAGAGTGGTTACTATAGTAAAATGTAAGGTCCAATAACTAGAAGAGATCTTCTTGTACCAAGTTGTGTAAATTTTGTTTTTGTTATAGTCTAGTATTATTCTCAAATCTAAATATGGTATTTATTTTTCTTTGGTCATTTGTACCGTGAATTTTACTTTAGTATTATATTGATTGAATATTTGTAGTAACCGTTAATATTGTTGTTTCTTCGTGATGATCAACAAATCATCTTTGTAGTTAACTAATAGAACAGGTTTTATACTAATTTTTGCTAGTTGTGTGGCTAATAGATCCCATTGGGACTACAAAAACTTGTTTGTAAAATTTATTGTCGTATTTGAAGAGACTGGTATATAGACATAATTATAACCCTCCTATATATTATTTTTTATTCTTAATTGTGGTAAGATTTTCAATTCTATGCCAATTTTCTTCAATAACATTGACCGCATGGTTAAGTGGTATATTACTGATATTATCAAAATTTAAGAGGCAATTTAAGGTTCTTTTTTAACTTAAAAACATTTTTTACATCAAATTCATTACTACGGTGGAAATTACCTAATGATCAACATGCGAGCATATTCTCATGCTGCATGAGAAGCTCCAAAAATCGGCTCTGAACCTTTTCAATCATCAGTTGATGTGACGTATAAATAGGATACCATATTACTGAGTGTATTGAAGTCAAATATAGGTGAATAGCCATGGAAGTGAAAACCATTATAAAATACACCACACGCTCTATCAGTTAGGTATGTGTTCATTAAGCTTAATGAATCAGAAGACATTCCAAAATAACTCAACTTCTTGAATAACATGTTATGATTAATCTGATCAAAGGCTTCAAAAAACCGGTATAAAGAACGTTGACTTGCCCACCAATACCCAATACCTCTGCCTATACATTGCAGAGCTAACCGTATAGGAACGAATCCATGTTAATAAGAGGATATAAACTATCGCATATGGCGATAAATGGTATTGTAAATAAACTGTTCGTATACTTTTGAAAAATTGGATAAAATAGTAATTGGCACGTAGTTAGCTATCTGTATATACTGGCATAATTCTAGTTAAGTTTTATCCTCGCGAAAAACAGAATTGATTATTGAGCGATTAATAAAATTATTAAGGTAAAGCATAGTATGATATCTTGCACGGGATGCGAATGTATCATCTACAAGAAAGGTAGGTATTTGGTCCGTAGTCAACTTGGCGGCAAAACCTCTTATTAGAATAATCAATTCATTTTCACTTGTTGGATGTTAAATAATGGCAAAGTAGGTGCTGTATCCATAAGATTTTGCGAATTATCAGAATAGACAGATGAGAAAAATGAAGCATAAGCGTTTATTATGTCTGTCGGCGCAATATACTCATCATCAATAAAAATCGACGGTATTCTGCAAGTACTTTTCTTAAGTTCTAGAAATTGCAAGGATTACGATTTAAACTATCCAAGGCATGTTGCAAAAAGCTTCATAAACGGCCTTCATCTGATTTTTTACTAGTAAACTAATTCCAATAAAATGATCACGTTAGAATGTATGTTTAGTAGCTTTGTACTTTATAGGATCCTTTGGTCTTAAGATTTTTAATTATTTCTATGGAAAACTGTTGATGATAATCATTACATATTTACTGAATACATAGCAATAAAAAAATGCATATAACATTTCATCAATGTTCTCCAAAAATGACCAATCCATGAGAGCAATGTCATCATATAGAACTGTAAAATTGGCTTTTTAAAAATTATACGGGGGAATAGAGGCTTTTGGAAATACCACATAAGATCTCGTAGCATCAATTGACAGAACAACAGATACATCGGGCAGTGACTATCTAGTCACTACCTGATGACTAGACAGTTTCAATTAGTAAAGACTTAGTCAAAAATTCGACTATTGGTGTTTCTAATTGTATTGATATGATACAGATTTAACAAGTTAACATAGGTTTGAAGACTTAGACCTCTCAGGCAGCTGCAGCCATCACCAAATTCATAGACAGTAAACACTCCTATCAAAAATATATTACTATTAATTAATGCAAAGAAAATATCTGTCAAACTCCTCATGATGTGTTACGTAAGTAACGTTAATAGGTAAAGCTCACCAATATAGCATTTGGCAAGTGATGTCTGAATATGTGGGCAGAAAACTCTGATAAACGCAGTATCCACGCTAATGATATCTCATTTATATTTTGGGATTCGAACTCTAATTAATTAATCATCTTCATCAAATTTGCTTCAATATGATTTTCTTTTAGCTGATCAAACTGATTCGTAATTAAAAAAAAACAGAACAACAGATGATTATTGACCATAAAAAGCAATTTATGTCACATTAAAGCTATATCAAAAGTGTTTATCATTATACAAAATGATGTATTTCAAAATAAAACTAAACTCGTATAAAAATAAAATGATTCGTATAAAATTCTTATTAATAAATTAATTTATAAACTACATGATGTATATTTATCCTTGCATGACAGAATTATTTTTCATTGTTATGAATGATCGTGATAAGTTGCAGTTGAGGTGTCATAAAAAATGAGTTTTAATTCATTTAATGGCCGATAAAAAGAGAATTGCATGTAAAGTAGAAAAAAACACGCGTTAGGCGTTACTTTTCTCCTTCAACCACAACATAACCTGTCCGCAGAAACTACTAATTACAAAATGAAGCACTCACTCCTTTCCATTACAATCCCAACACCGCAACAAAACTTTTTCGCACGTAAAAGCTTTAGGATTTCGAGGACCGTGTTACATAGTACACTATCATGTAATGCAGGAACAGACAAGACAGGCCTATACCGGATCTCACTTGTCTAATGCTTCCTGTTCTACTTGTTTTGAATACACGACAATTTGTAACAACGTTGTACATGTCATGTTAAGCAAACTTGAAATTTGTATTGTCCATTATTTTAATATTTTTTTTTATTTTGATAACCTCATAGGAATTCAAAGCTGTATTAAGCTTTTTTTTTTGTTTGTTTAAATTACCTTTGCGTACGCGATGTAATAGAAAGTGAACAAAACGAAGATATAGAAAACTTTATTTCCAAACAACTTCAAAGGAATACCTGCGTTCGCGTTTGTTTGAATTCGCTTTTCCACAATTTTCTCCGAAACGGCCGACCGATTGAGATAAAAGTAGTATGTAAATTGTCGCGAAACGATTGCAGGCGACGCGACCATCGACGTGCACGTTCCAATTGGTACCCGGTAATCGAAATTTTGCGAATTTAGGGTCGATCCCGAGCGCCCGATTGTTCAGTCATGATGATGTTATCTCATCCTGTGTTATTTATGCAAATCGAAATTACCCTCGCCCAAATCCCCGCAACAAAAAAAAATCGAAGCAATCATTTTGCGATCTTCCCCGTAATTAGCAATATCCGAATCTGAACGCTTAACGGCCTACAACGGTATAATCAGCTTGGAAAATTAATAACACGCATGTACGCTACACACTGCGACTAGGTTTTGTCAAGTAGAACCGCAATGATTGATTATTGTTTACCACCGATTTCATGAACGTAATCTGAACGATGTTCTCACGTTCACCGTGCCACTAATCGTCCTTTAATTGGGAGTTTAGTAGACTTTAATTAAAATGTGATTAGTACTTGTTATCTTATTTCCGGTTAAGCTCATCGTTTATTTCAATTAAGTTATTAGTCGCCAATCTAATTGATTTAAAAGATGTAAAGTAAAAATAAGCATTTAATGGTAATGAAAGCTATTACAGTGCCCGAGTGCTGTAATGAGACTTCTCACAGCATTCGATGCTGTAATGAGATTTTAGTAACATTGTATGGAACCAGGACAGAAAAAAAAGATTAAAACGCGGGTTACAAAAAATTGCAAAAGAAAACACGATTCGTTCGAATTAAAGCTCGTGGCTTCACCACTCAATTTTCAACTTGATTAAACTAGTTTTTTTTAATATACTATTAACTACGACTGCTTGGATAAGTCATCATTACCACACTCATTTGAGGTGATTCCAGTTACGTAATGAAATTCATTACCGCAATCAGAAGAGACATAATTTATTGATACGAACAACAATTTAAACGAAAAATGGAAATTATACATTAATTGATATTTTATTTTATAGGAATGTTTTTCGTCTTGAATTATATTATTTATTTAATAAATAAATATTAATTGATATGTTTCTGTATTTTAAAACATTTATTGCAGATGAGATTGTTGAAATTTTAGTTGTTGTTTCTACAGAGAATGTTATTGGAGCTGACATCAATTTAAAATTGTCAACAATCATTTCAAAACATTTTTATGAATGTCAAGGTAGAGCTTTATAAAAAAATTGATTTTTAAGAAACTGTTAGTAGTCGTAAATAAAATATTGTATCACACCTGGGTTACAGCACAATTATAATACTAATTACTTAATTACAGTAATTATAAATAGCTATTAAATGCCTTTTTAAAAACTATTGTAGAAAAAACCTTTTCAGACAAAAAATAAATCATCCATAGAATGCATATCATTAATGATATTTACATATTTTTCATTATCACCAACTTAAGTTTCAAAAATAGATCTCCAAAATTAAAAATTATAAACGAATTTTTTCAAACAAAATCTTTGTAACCCTAAATGTGTAATAATCTTAAAATTTACGTTACATTTAAATGGAAACCATTACAAAGTTACCTTTCTAGGGTTAAATAATGCCTAGCGCGCATATCATTAATAATATTCGGATTTTATACATCGTTACTTGAGGTTGTATTAAAATGGTAGAAAGAATCTTTTCAAACAAAAAGTTTTAAATCATCCCTAGAATGCATATCATTAATAATATTCGTCTATTATTCAATGGTATCAACCCAAGATTAAATAATTCTTGAAAACCACCAATATGTCATATTTCAAATTTCATATTCATGATTCAATAATTGTTAAAAATCTCAAATTTGATGTTGTCTGTCAAAACATTGAAATGATGGAAAAATTTTTTAAGTCAAAAAACTTTTTAAATCGTCAATAGAATGAATATCATTAATGAACCGAAAATTGACATTTACGATATTATAGAGGATTATATTTCCAAAATTAATAATGATGTATCATATCATTAATAATTTATAATAACATCCTGTATTATTCGTTGTCACCAACCAATCGACGTGTTTTAACAAAAGGGATTGTATCTCAAAAATCAAAAAATATAGAGAAAGAATTTTTTCAGATAAGAAACGTTTTAAATCAACCCTAACATGCATATCATTAATAATATTCGTTTTTTCATCGCTCCTTATTCATGGCTACCAATGCAAAAGTCAATAATTGTTGAAAACCACTAGTTTGCCATACTTCACATCAAAAGAGGTTTTAACTTAAAAAATTAAAAATAATAGACAGAATCTTTTCATACAAAAAACGTTTCAAATCATCCCAAAAAATGTATATCATTAATGATATTATTGTATTATTGATTGTTTCCAACCTAAGATTTAATGTATTAACAATCTAAAATTCGACATATCACAACAAATGTGGGATGTGTCTTAAAAATTAAAAATTATGGAAAGAACTATTTTAGACACGAAGCGTTTTAAATCACCTCTAGAATGCATCTCATTAATATTGTTCATTTGTTATTCAACCAACTCAAGATTTAATATTTGTTAAAAACTTCAAATATAACATCCAAAAAGGTTTTATCTCAGAAATTAACAATGATTGAAAGAACGTTTTCAAACAAAAAAGTGTTTAAACTGTCCTTAGAATTCATACAATTAAATATTTTTTCATATTATCCTTTTAAATTATTTTTTTGTTGTTTAAATTGTTCAATTATCCTTAGAATGCATATCATTAATAATATTGGTGTATTATTCATTGTGATTTAATTATTGTTGAAAATCTCAACGTTGATATATGTATTTCACATCAAAAGGAAGAAGTATCTCCAAAATTACAAATGACAAAGAAAATCTCTGAAGCCAAAGTCTTTCTAAATCGTCCCTACAATGTGATATTTAAATATTATTCATTATTACCAGATTAAGATTTAAAAATCGTTTAAAATTGATATTTTTAATATAATAGAGTGTTTTCAGGCAACAAACTGTTTAAATCATCCCTGGAATGCATATCATCAAATAATACGGCGAAATTAAAATATGTTATGGAACTTTCTATTTAATTAATAACAGGTTTTTTTATTAATTTTTGATTAAACATATGTTTCTATCCCTGATTTTTGCTTAATAAACTAATCTTTATATTGTGCCACTAAATAAAAAGTTTTACGACATAAATAGTTCCCAAAATGGCAGCAATCCCTACTACTTTAATAATCTGGTCCCTACATTAATTAATAAATGTTTACTTTCAGCTTAATTCTAAAACAATAAGAAATAGACATTATAATCCTATATTTTAATGCTACATATCTAACGTTAAATCATGAAAAAAACATACTTCACTACGAATATCAAATTTTCCGTAAAAGAGCTGTCAACATAATGTCGTAGTCATAATCGTTAATTCATTATAATTTATAATAACCCAACGCAACCCAATTCAAGACCTATTTTCTCTAATTGATGAGCTGGAACTTCCGCGTTTTTAACCATCAGTCAATCGCACGACTATCCACCATCATCTTTAACATGTTACCATCTTTATCATATTAACATCTTTCGTCTTCATGAAACCAAACTCTCTATGTGCCTTCGTTCACTCCATCACGATTTGGGATCAGCCATAAATCAAAAACACACCAGAAACTTTTATCGGTTCAAATTAATTTCTACTTACCAGATCGAGGGGTAGCTAAGGGGCCACCCTTCTTCTCTTTATTCTCCTTCTCACGTTAGGATCAGCCCAAACACCAAACTGCACAATAGCACACCAAAGACGTTTTGAATTTATAAGTTTAAATACATATGTGACCCCGTCACTTCTTCCTTTCGCCTCCGTTTCAATTGTTATGAAACGCCAAGTACAAGGGACTGAAACAAACCATAGACCTTCACAGGATGCTTCACCGATTGATCCCAGTTAAAAAACAAAACAAAAAACAATAAGTTTTTTTAATTTGATATTCATTGCCACATTCCGGGTCGAAGATCACTTTCCCGTGCATCTGTCTCTCTTCACTCTCTTTTCCGTGACAGCAGATCTCCAAAAAAGGATTTACGATTTTTTACACAGGCTCTAACCATGCCTCTCCATAATAGTCACAAATGCCTGAATTCCTTTTCTTTTAACTTAAATAGGTATGCACTGAAGTATCCATGACCCGTAAATAGCTGACTCAAATGGAAATCGACGTCCACACATGTTCTTTATGTCCATCTATTTAGGTTAGCGAAATGCATCTTAGCCCACCTCGTCTTCTCAGTATCAGTATCTTCCCCATTCTTTGATTATCTTCTCCTCGATCTTGCTCTTATTATATCCTTCATCTCAGCCAACTGTTTTTCTCTTTATTATGAAGTCCACAGACAGTGAGCTGCCTACCACCTAGCGTTTCAGTTGAGCTGGTTTTTTTTTGACACTGTATGCCTCTGATCATCCACACTCTCCACGCATAAAGAATCTGTGAATAGATAATCTTTTTTTGTTTTGTTTTCCACGTTTGCCTTCATTTGGAGCAAACGTGGAGCCCATTACACTGTTTAACGCCTGTATCCTGCTGAAGAATGGATTACACTATGATGTTCATGAGGAAATAACCATTGCCTAGTTTGTATGTTCAGGAGAATACAGATGGATTATAAAAGTTATGGCCGCTTATTATTTTGTACAAAAGACCATTGAAGCTACTTCACTAAAGCAGTTAAGAGTTCAAATAATTGGTGATTTCAAACGTGTTGGATTGAAAGTTGTGGCAACAGTTTCTGATTAGGGTCCTACTAACGTAACTGTTTTCAATTCACTTTGCGGACAAAACGTCCATATGTTTGATGTTAATTATAAAAATAGTATGTACTACTAAAATCTTTATAGTTTTCCATTTACTCAAAAACACACACAATGCACTGTTAAGGTATAATAAAGGTCCAGTATCGGGATAAAAACTATGCAAAATTTGAACATATTAAGGCTGTATTTAATTTGCATCAGCAATATAGAACATATAAGCAGTTGTCTAAACTGAAAGCCGATTATTTCAATTTTGATTCTTTTGTAAAAATGAACCTTTATTTTAAAGTGGTTGCAGCTCAGTTGAGTCATGCAACTCTGGAGAATTTGTTTTCACAAGACTTGTGTGAGACACTTGTCCTGTCGAGCTTTGTCCATTGTGCAGCCGTGTATGGCCCATGCCTTACTGCTTTTGATATTCATCGCATTCAGAAAGTGCAGAATAGATGTGCCAGATTTATGTATGGGATTAGAAAGCATGAACATATCTCCCACACTCTGATTTATGCAAAATGGTTGAACATCAGCATTAGATTGCACACAAAGTGGTTACCACTGGGACTCCACCCTATACAATAAAATTACTTATAGAACAGCTCACATAATACAGAAGACATAATACAGAAAAGTATTATGTCTGCTATCTTCAAAGTTAAGCTATCAAAGTTAAGCTGCATGACGTCTTATTTAGGTTGTAATTAACATAACGCGACATTTTTGCTGCCTCGTTGCTCTTACATTGTGATCATGTTTTGTAAGCAGATAAGACTGCCAATCTTGTCGAGAGAGTCTATTTTCTTCAGAAAGTAATCCAAATCATTTGTTTACCTCTTTTAAAGTGTACACGAATGATCCACAGTTGCAATATGCAAATGATGTTCTTTTAAAGATGATTGATTACATCCATAAACGATTATATCAGTTTTTTGATAAGATTGATCACCTGCATCCAATTGAAGACAAGTTTAAAATTTCTTATGTGAATCCCTTTATTAGTTTAAGTTTTGTTCTGTTCTGATGTTAAATAATCTATTATTCATAAATGTATTAAATTAAATATTCATAAATATTTGTGTGATGGAAATACTACGGAATCTGACAATAGAAGATATAAAAAATCATTATGTACATATTTATTTAATTAGAGAACTAATGTTTTTTTATAGTTTCATGTTATTTTACCATTGGTCGAACGCATGGAAAAATTAATCATGACTCCTAGGATCATGTATTGAGAATTTAATGGAATTATGGACATTTTACAGGAGAAATTTTTATTTGTTAAGTATTTATTATTACATTAATAATTTTGTTATTTGTCATGAAAAAAATTATAATAACAGAGCTGACCAGTTCAAATTTCGCGCCTACCCAACCCAACCCAACCCAACCTATAATAATAACCAGTACAATTTCACTTATTTGTCTTATCATAACTTTAATGTTGGTACCTAGGGCAAAAATGAAAGACGATAATGCTTTAATGTTTTGGATATTGCAGTTTATTTAAAAAAGAGAAACTTGAGTAATTGATTTGGTTAGAAGAAAAGATTTTTTTTGTTTAAAAGGAAATGCGTTTTTAGGGCAAATTTCAAACGAATTAACTAAAGTAAATTTGGGGCAAAATCCCGCTTTACTTTGTCTAAGTCAATACAAATACGGAATTTCAGTTATGCCGCATGGCGAAATGCACAAGTGCATCTCGCAAACATCAGGTTCTCCGCAAATACGGCGCGGGACCGAACCGAACTTCGAATTCCAATTACCAGGATGCACTTTTTGCGGAAAGCTTCGACGTCCGCCCGAACATGCTGATTTCTGCCACCGGGTAATTCACAGCCATTTTCCAAACACGCTCCATTTATGACGTCGTTTTGCTTATTGGTCGCCGTGGATGCCCGCAATAGTCCCCGCGCACCCCCCGGTATAATTGCCCAGAACAAATTGAACTGTCGAAGTTATTACCTGAACCGGGGGTTCAAAACGTGTATTGAATGCGTCTCGCCTTTACAGTGTTCGTAAAATTAACTGTAAGGCATTTATCTTAAAATTGGAACCTTCCCTATAATAGAAAAACACGTATTACTTTTAACAATTACTTTAACCAATAAAACGCGATCAATAAAAAGATAACATTTTCGTTTACTAAAATTGTTTACGTTTAAGATTCTCAGTTCTTTGACCAAGGCGACGTAAAACCCTTTATGAAGCAGTAAAATATCTCGGACCGAGCTACCAACCCCTTAATAACAACGCCCCTGACAAACGACGCCGAATTTTACTATCGGCGTCCGCTGACCGTTCCCCAAGTTTAGCGCAACTATTCGCCGTTTGTCTCGGCTGTTACGTTTTAGTATCCGCACGTAAAGAGTATTTACGGATGTCCCTGACTGTGTCGCATAAATATATCACCCAAAGATTCGATGTGCACATAAAATCCAGAAAGACCAACCTCATTCTAAATCAAGATTCGTATTAAATAAAGTCATAAAAGTATTGCGTAATCTATACTTAAAAAATAAAGATACATTTCCTTGCAACAATGTCGTAAATCAAACAGATTTTGCAATTTTAAGGTTGTAATCAAAATTAATTTAATATTCCTTTTATTCCAACCGCACATCTGGCGCCCTTTTAGGCAACGAAAGCCCTTTTCGTGGTAAAGTACTTAGGGATCGTATTTAATTTTTAATGGATCCTAACAGTGTGACCTGTACAATTTAATACCTTTCAACGGGGTGTATTCTTGTTCCAAGTCAAAGCAATACAAATTTATGAACCTTTAAATTATCCAATCTTATTTTTTTCATATATTTAATTTTTTTAACTATTACAAATGTTATTAAATTTATTATAGATAATGTGGTAGAAGATGCTACCGTTCAAAATGTTGAACGATATTAAAAATGACACATAGATTTAGAGACGATGGTTATACTGATCAGGAATGTTACCAACAATATGAACAATGATGTTCAAAGGTGCCAAAATCATATGATTGAAGAAGTTAGATTAGCATGTATATTGGACGATATCAAGGATGATTTTGAAAGAAATCAGCAAACCAACAAAACTTCGGCGGTAGCTGATATATACTCATATTGGGATTCCAGCACATACCCTTGTCTGTATATTGTCAAACAGGTAGAAAACTTTCAAAAAGGATTAATGAACATAAAAATATATCCTCATCAAATGTTTACCAACATAAAGTGGAATACAATCATAAGATTGATTATAATAATGTATCTCTCATACATAACTGTAGAAAAGGTAAAAAATTAGACCTACTTGAACAACTGGAAATAGACAAACATAAACATAATAAAAAAAATTAATTAACGATCAACTATGCTCCATATATAAACCTTTATATTCTTATTTGAAATTCTAGTCTTTGGCATCTCTATGAAACTTGTTTTGTAATCTTGTGTACCCGTTCCGTTTTGACTTGTAATGTCGTCTCGTGTCGTCCACTTTACAATTTTATTTTTATTGTTTTGGCTTTTAAAATCATTTTATATATTGTGACATCTTTTATTTGACTGTATGTTTAAAATTTATTTAATTATTGTTTTTAAATTATATTTTCGCTTGTAGATTTAGCTGATGATGATATATTAATATCGATACCGCTACTAAGTACATATAATTAAAACTGAGGAAAAGTTCTTTTAATTTTTACCTTATTTTAATTAATACACCTCAGTAATTATGAATTTATTAAAATATAAATCCATAAAAAAAATGATTTCAAAATATAAATCAATAAAAACGTGAAATCAGACAAATTACTTGTCGAAGTTTACGCAGAATTGATTTGAATGCCTTTAATAGAGATCTTGATCTAAGGAATTGGGAAGCTGTTTTTGATTGTGAAACCATCGACGATAAAGTTGGTTGTTTTAATGATATATTGTTGTCTTTATTCGATGTCCATGCTCCGGTTGTAGCAAAAACCTTAAAGAAAAGTCCATTACCTTGTATCACGTGGAATATTAGACAGATGATCAAGTTAAGGAATAATGCTTTTAATAACTATAAAAATCCAGAACACAGCAAAATTTTCAATACTATAAAACCTTGCGTAGTTATGTCACGGGTGCGATTCGTCGGGAGAAAAAAACATTTTTTGAACAAAATTTAATTGTCAATGACTCTAAAAATATGTGGAATAATCTCAAAAAAATTAATATTTTAAAATCATCCGCTACTGCTACTCCATCTCATTTGGCTGATCCTAATAATATTAACACCTTTTTTAGCAATTCCGTAAAAAGTACTCTGGTTGAACCTGATATTAATCTCCAATCTGATTAATAGAATGCACCCGGACACCCCAACAATGACATTTCGTGAGGTGTCTTCAGATTGTATTCTGAGAATACTTCTGAATATGAAGTCCACTAGTATAGGTTCAGATGGGATTAGCTTAGATATGATACGTTTTTGTTGTCCCCGTGTTCTTGATGTACTTGTGCATATCTGCAATTTCTGTTTGACTCAATCAGTATTCCCAGACTACTGGTAGCACGGTTATGTTACACCCATTCCCAAGTTGGTTCTAGTTAAGACCTATAATGATCTGAGGCCTATTACCTTATTGCCGGTTTTATCAAAGTTATTGGAGACACTTATAGCTGAGCAGCTTCAGTCTTTTTTGGAGGCGCACTGTATACTACCACTTAAGCAGTCTGGTTTTAGTAAACAGTTTAGTTGTACTACTGCGCTTCTTGATTTGACTGATGATGTGTTTCGGGCTTTGGATCAGGACCAGTCAACTTTATTGATACTGCTTGACTTCAGCAAGGCCTTTGATACAATTAATCACACCTTATTACTAAGTATATTGAGGTTTATCGGATTGGATGCACATGCGATTAAACTGTTTGATAACTATCTTTCTAATAGAGTACAGTCTGTTAAATTCAGTGATGTCCAGTTCTACAATCTGTTCATCAGGTGTTCCCCAAGGGTCTATTCTTGGAGCAGTTCTCTTTACTATTTACACTTGCAATTTATTCTCTAAATTAATGCATTGCTCTTACCATCTCTATGCCGATGATACGCAATTGTATTATAGTTTTAAATCAGATGATCTCCAATCGGCATGCCGTATAATTACTGATGAATTGGGTGTCCTGTGCACCGAAATTGCAAATCATGGTCTGAAAATTAACCCTGGTAAGACACAAGGTATTGTATTTACAAAGAGGGGTGGTTGCTTTGTGGATAAAGCTCGAGTCAATGTTTCTATTATGGATAAGGCAATACAGTTGTGTAGTATGGTTAAGAGTCTTGGGGTTATTATAGATGATCAATTAAACTTTGGTTATCATATGGGTATTCTATGTGGTCGTGCTTATGGTGCTTTAAAACGTCTGCACTCATTCCGACAAGTTTTGTCTGTTAGACTCAGGCGTTTTCTATGTGACACTCTGGTCTTATCGAATTTCAATTATTGTAGCATAGTCTATAGTTCGTGTTTATCGTATGAATATAGGCGAAGGTTGCAGGTTGTTCGGAATTCTTGCTTGCGTTTTATTTATGGCGTTAGGCGTAGGGGTCATATTTCACCTGTGTTGTAGTCTAGCGGATGGTTGAATATGAGGCAGAGGTTTCTTACACAATATTTATGTTTAATTTACAGGATTGTTCATTCTGGGAAACCCCCTTATCTTGCAAATAAAATAAGGTTTAGAAAAGACGTTCACAACTTGAATTTAAGACATAAATTTACAATGACTATACCATCTCATCGGTCTGCAAAATTTTGTCACTCGTATTCTTATCAAATAGCTCGGCTATGGAATTCTATGTCTGTTATGGCTAGATGTGCAAGCCCGGCGGTTTAATTCAGAGGATTTGTGTTTCGAGAGTGTGTGAATCTTTATTTTTAATTTTGATTTGTTTTTTGTTATAATTATTATTATCACTTGCAAACTTATTCGATTTGTAAACATTTATATTTCTGTTACTCAGTTTAATATTTTGCTCTTTTTTTTCTTCTTTATGGTGCAAGTAAAATCAGTGGCAGTTCTGCTGCCTATGCTGTTCTTGTACCATTTGAGTTATAATTACATATATATTTTTTTTCCTTTTAAAAAGTAGGTTTGATTTGTATCTCTTTTTTTAACTATAACTCAATAAATCATTTATTATCATTATTATTAAAAAATGGATATAACCTCGACCACTATCCATAAATTTAAAAAAGTCTACAAGCGTATTATGATTGTTAAAAACCACATATATTTCATAAATCAATGTCTAAGGAACAATCTTACTCTTAATTTAGCCATAATGAAATCTAAAAACATCAATATCATAGATAGATCAAATCCAGAAAGAAAAAATAATAATGAGAGAAAAAGAAGACAATTCAAGAAACTCAAGAATCCACCTTATGTAGTATTCAAGATCTAGCTAATAAGAATAAAAGACTGAATGAATTAAGAAATAGAAAAGCATTACAATACTTATAAAAAACAGGATAAACCTGATACTCACAATTTTAATTCTATAGATGAGGATAATGAATTAGAATTAAAATATATTACTAATTTAACCAATATACAATTTAATAACAACGAAGTGAAGTTACTAAACAAAGGGCATAAATTTGCCTTAAAACCACCAATGATGTTACATCTAAATGCCATAGAAATAGATTGCATTATCAATAAATTACCTAATTATAATAATATCAAAAACGAAATAATTCCTATTTTAAAAAAGAGTGAAAAATTAAACAATAATTATCTTAAACATCCTTCAACGGAAATAAAACCTATAAAATCTATAAAACAAAAACTTGAAAATAGTAATGCTCTTTTCGTTAAAGCTGACAAAAATGCTGGTAGTGTCATAATATACAAAAATGATTATATGTATGTCAAAAACTTTGGAATTTCTAAAAAACAACTTATATATTGAAATTCCCAAATACCCCTTAAATTTAATCCTCACTAAAGCCAAAAATATAATTAAAGAACTTAGAGATACCCTAGTCAAACTTGGAATAAGCACTTATAATTTAGTTCCTATGAATTCATTTATTCCACAAATATATTCCACGATAAAGCTTCATAATTCCGATTTACCTGTAAGACCCATCACAGCTTTTTACGAATCACCTACATCACAAATTACTAATATTATATATGGTATTTTTAAGAAATTAAATTTTAATCCTCAATTTATAGTAAAAAACTCAATTGACTTTATTAATAAAATAAAACACATAAACCCAAACAACAATATTATGATCTCATTTGATGTAACTAATCTTTACACAGAATGTTGATACTGATTTTACTATTGATATTATTTATAAATTACGTGAAGACCATTATAAAGACATCAATATAGCTTCTGATATCACATCACTTATCAAATTTATTATTCAACAAAATTATTGCAAATTTAACGACAAATTTTATAAGCTTGAAAATGGTTTACCTATTGCGCTATCTATATCTGAATTTATCGCAGATTTAATTTATCTAGATTATATGGAGAAAAAAAGAAAAGAAAAAAAATTATATTTTAAACAAACTTAATCCTTATGTTTGATGTTGCTACACATCAAAAAATGGGTTAGATATGTAGATGATATCTTTTGTTTATGGGAAGGTACCAAACAAGATCTAATAGCAATGTTAAATTATATATAAATAATATACATAAGAAGTTGAATTTTACTTTAGAAATTGAAAAAAAAGATAGAAAAATTAATTTTCTCGATATAACTATAAATAGAAGTGACCATAATCTAAATTTTGATATATATAGGAAATCAACAAATTTAAACACCATTATACCATATGATTTTTACCATCCTCATAATCATAAACTCTCCGTATTCCAATCATACATCTACAGAATGATACGATACCCTATTAGTACAACTTCAATATAAAACGAATTTAATTTTATAAATACACTTGCCATAGAAAACAACTATCCTGCAAATACTATTAATGTATTTGCAGGATACTATACACTAAGGATACATTAAGGATACTAATGAACACACTACATTCCGTTTTTTACATTCCGATTGTGATGCTCTGTATATTGGTCAAACAGGTAGAAAACTTTCAAAAAGGATTAATGAACATAAAAATACATATAATTCTTCTTGTTCAACTGAGGTTTTATAAGTTTTTTATCAATTGTAACACACACAAATACTCAGTACAATTCTCAATTTATTAAAAATCAAAAATGTGTTAAAAATTTTCCAACGTTTCGAGCTTATAAATAGCTCATTATCAAGGAATCTAAAAATTTAAACATTAAAAACAATACAAACAGTACAATTATAAAAAAACAATTTAAAACGTAAAAAAATACAATATTTAAAATTACATACCAATTTCTGAGCGTAAATTTACTTAATATCTATTTTACATACTAAAACGTATTGGTTGCCATTTTACTTAAAAAAAAGGAGAAATTTCTTTATCTGAACCTACAAACATAAATCGGTATTTTAAAATAGGTGGAAGGGAATCTTTTAAAACTTAAACTTGCTAATTTTATTAAAAAAAAATGACATAATTAAAAGAAATATCAATAATTAAAAATTAATTTTATATCATTAATTCTCGGATTATTGCTGCATAATGCGTACCAATTTTTCCCGCGTCTGTTTTGCAATTAACTGCATTTTCTATGTTTTTCGTTATAAAAATAGATTCAAAATTTTTTCTATGCCAAAATTTATTAGTTATTAAGTTCACATTTTTATTTCTATTTTTTTCTTCTTTTGATCTAAATTTGTAATTATGAGATGGTTGATTTTTTAAATTTGTACTAACGTTTTTTGGCGTATCTATAGTTTTCGTTAATGGGCGATCAACGCTTACATTTTGAATTTTATTATATATAGAATACCAAGCATTATTTATAATATTTTTAGGGAACGAGTTTTCTAATAATATATCATATATTTGTGATTTAATTTGTTTTAAATATGGTGTATCTGTTACCGATATAGCTCTACGTATTAAATTGTTCATGGTGTTATTTACCCGTGATTTTGGGTGGTTACTAATATAGTGTAGTATTCTATTGCTGGAAGTTTCTTTTTTATACCATGTTGTGTATATTTTATTATTACTATCATCTACAATCAATTTTAAGTCGAAAAAGGGTTATTGATTATTTTTTATCTTTTCTATTGTAAATTTTAATCTATTATTGTAATTATTAAATGCTTCTAATAAGGGTTTTTATTTATCTTTCGGTAATATTAATAATGTAACATCTATATATTTAACTAATAGTTTTGGATTTATTTGTGTTTCATTTAATTTTGTTTTTATTAGGTTATTTAATACGATTCCACTTAAATAAAAAGGGTAATTGACGCTAAGGTTGGAACCCATAGGTAATCCGAAAATCTGTTTATAAAATGTGTCCTTATACTTCAAATAACTTTTATATGTGCTTAGTTTAATTTCTATGAATAAATTTTTATTTTTGATTACTGTGTGATCAATAATATTACGCCAATTTTCTTCTAACAATTCAATCATTAATTTTACAGTATATTAGTAAAGAGAGATGTCGAAACTTAAAACTTCATAATTTTCTATTTTGAAATTGTCTATTTTCAAATTTCTAAGTTCATTAATCCTTTCAAAAAGGATTAATGAACATAAAAATATATCCTCATCAAATGTTTACCAACATAAAGTGGAATACAATCATAAGATTGATTATAATAATGTATGTCTCATACATAACCGTAAAAAAGCTAAGTAACAACTATGCTCACTATGCAGCAACTATGCTTAATATATAAACCTTTATATTCTTATTTAAAATTCTAGTCTTTGGCATCTCTGTGAAACTTGTTTTGTAATCTTGTGTACTCGTTCCGTTTTGACCTGTAATGTCGTCTCGTGTCGTCCGATATTGTGACATCTTTTATTTGACAGTAAGTTTAAAATTTATTTAATTATTGTTTTTAATTATTGTTTTTTAATTATATTTTCGCTTGTAGATTTAGCTGATGATGATATATCGAAACTGGTACTAAGTACATATAATTAAAACTGAGAGTTCTTTTAATTTTTACCTTATCTTAATATACCCTTCTGACTACTTAGTTATTCAGTGCAGCAGGCCAAATGTATGCAGATCTACATGGAAAATATGTAGAATACTTGTTATTTTTAGTATACTACATAAGGTTCTTTAATTATGAATCAATATTTTTATACTGGAGTACTTATTTATTAATATTAGTAGAGTACTGTTTATTTTAAATTATTTGTTTCTATCTTGTTATTTTCTACGTTGTTATGGTTATATTGAAAATGTTGTTTTATTTACTTTTGAAAGGATGTTAGAATTTGAAAGAACTTTGAACATATTCTCTTAATATATATGCATATATCTTCCGGCCGAAACTACGATGGCGGCTGAATTTTGGTTGCCGTTTCGCGTCAAAATTGTTTTTCGGTCGGACACTAAATCAGGGATTAGGTTGGGAGATGTCAAAAACAATGAATTAGTAATGCGATATAGGTGTCGGAATAATATTGAGAGATGTTACGATTATATTCGCCGTCATATGTTGGCCGTCATAGGGTGCGTATACATTTAGCTTCGCGAAACACTAGATAACCACTAATTCGTAAGATTGGGACAGAGTTCGCAATATTGAAGCGTATTGACATGAAACTTGACATGAACTTTCTCTTTCTTCGGGAAAACATTCTTCAGGATATATTTCTAAAAAACTCTAAAAAAACGGTAAAATAATTTTATTAAATCAGTGCTTATTTTTGTTTTGTCTTGAGTCTCTTTTAGTTCAAACTGTCCATATCTAGATGACACAGACAGACATTAGTTTTTGTTAGTTTATTATTTCATTTATACCTGGATGAGGGAAAAAACTCTCCTCGTCTCGTTCATGCACGCTATATTACATCATTTACTTGCCAGGCATATTTCGTTCCTCCACCAGTTCCGACTTTTAGTTACATCATTTCAAACGAAACCCTTTTTTTGGCAGAGAGGAGGAGAAAATCTTTATGACTGACAATGAGCCCCGGTCGGATATGGCGCCAGCAAAAGGAACTGATCGGAATGGGAATGTGTCACCCACCCATTTCTTCAGATTGTCAACAACAACAAATGTTGGATATTTTCATTGTTCTGCTCTACTCCCTTCTTGCAATTGCCCTTAGCGCAGTCATCCTTATTATCCTCCTTAGCCTTAGACTCTCGTCTCTTCAAATAGGGTCACGACAACTTCGAAGGTGGTCCTCTGGTCTTTCAGCTCAGAACATAATGATTCATTAAATTTTTGAGTATGCAAATTAATTGACTCATACCAGAGTGAGGGGCAACTACCTCCTCATTTGTTCTTATTCTACCTATACTTTCACATTCTCAATCTTCTTATCTGTTTCTCCATTTTCCCTTTTTTTCTCGACAGATCTCTTAGTTTCTTCATTCACTGTTCTCCCCTCCAGACTCTCGTTGCAATTCCTCTGCCTCTCTTTTCCTAATTATGGATCTTAATTCCTTCTTCTCTTGTCAAGCTGCTTCAAAATTCATTAAGATCTTGTAATAATTTTAAGCTTGCTAATGTTAATTTTCAATTTTGCCATTGTAATCTCATATAAGTTTTATAATTTTCTTTTAAGTTTTGAATTTTAAAATGTTACCGCTTTTATATTATCGCTCGTGTCATTGGTTTCATTCTGGGTCATGCGCAGTGTGTTTATTTTTAACTGGGTTTGCAGTCACGATCAGGTTTTTTTATAATTTTTTACACTTTTATAGCAATTCATTGTCCATTTTGTTTGTCCAACATTTCGTGATGTCCTTTTACAATTTTAAAGTTTAACTAAATTTTTAATAATTTTTAATGTGTTCACTATGTTTAAGTAATGTTGTGAAAGTTTTTCATGATTGTTGGCTTCAAGTAGCAAGTAAGTTTTTCTAAATCTAATAAAGTTTTAAAAACAATTTTTTTTTCATTGTAATTTGACACGCTGGTTCAATTTAACCTCATGTTTTGACTTGAAAAATTTTTCCATTTTAGCATATGATCAACAATCGAAATATTAGCATATGAAAAAGTTGTTTTAATTAACATATTCTTTGGACCGTTTATCCCGAATTAAACAAATTTTACTTCTTAATAGCTTCATGGTTATTTCTCCTGCTTTAATATTAATAATAATATTTATTAATGCTCCTCATAATAATAAATACAATAAGTATAAAAATTAGAAATAAAACAGTAAACATAGAGGTCATCAAAGGAAGTTGAGCAAATGCACCTGTACATAGATGTTATTGTTTTTCATAAACTCCTCAACCAAACCAAAAAAATAAACAAAAATAAAAGTTAATATACAATAATTATATAATAATTTTATTTCATAAAATATATACATATAAAAACACAAAATAATAATTTATTTCCAAGATGCAAATAACAAGTTAAAGGAGAAAATGGAAAAAGATATACATACCAAAAAGGTTACTTGTATATACCAAATACAAAATTGGACTTAATATAGACATTTCCTTCTCGTTCTATCACAACGGAGATATTTTCTTTGTTGGTCTCCTTGCCTTCGACTTCATCCGCAAGTCTTATATCTTCTTGAAATTTGCTACATTCAAAAAACAATATGTCTTGGCATATCGGATTTGTTGCCTTCAAACCAACATAGCTTTGATTCAATCTTCAAAATATTTCTAGGCGTAAGTTCTATTGTATAAATAGAATATTATATCAGATCACCTCAGATGTAACATAGATAGTTCATTCTACATAGTCTATCCATCTTTCTTGCCATTATTCGAGCATCTAATACCTACTCGTCTCCCAATTTCTTGTCCTTTCCTACACCATGCAGATCTTACTGCTATCAATATTTTTGTTTGTATTACCCACAGCATGCTGGCATATCTATGGTGAAGTACCAGTGATCCATCCTTCTTCTTCCCATTATGGATTGTATTGTAATCGTTTAACCCTAACAAGTTTTATATGATCGGTCATTTTATGTTCTTTATCTACATATATTCTTAGGTACTTAGCTGATTTCGCGCTGTCAATCCGAATTCGCCTGACCATTATGCTCATAATTGTAAATTTACGCTTAATGCAGTATATTTAACCAGTTAAATTTTTTCTGCAGTTAGCCTAATACTCATCGAACTAGAATTCATTTTGTTTCTTCTAAAAATACTCAGTTTCCTCCTTTTTTTCTTCGGGATGATCCAATGAACCTAAGTCCTCTTCTGTTTTCCGGTGAAAACCCTTGTCATAAAATTCATTCCACAGTGTTCCTCCCAAATCTGAACCACGTGGCACGCGACTTTTACTTAACCCTTCTTAAACTTTGCAGATAAAACTTTTGTCTGCTTTAGAGGTCAACATTTTTCTTGATCCAGAGGAAATATCTGCTTTCTTCAAAGAGTTTCAGAGTTCGTTCCACATTTTTCTTTCTCTTTCCTGTTATTAATCAGGTATTCAAGGAGTTAACCGACTGTACTAAGCATAGAAACAGATCTGTACTACTTTTGTTGATTAAGTTTTGCTAGTTTGGGTATCCGTACTAGAACCGATTTGTTCCAAATTTCAGGAAGGTTTCCTCCCGCCAAGAATTTGCATTTAATGTAAATATCGAGAAAGACACTGGGTTGGGTTGGATAATTACATCTTCTTCAAGAATTTTCTTTAATTTAAGCTCTTTGGTGCTCTGCTCTAATTCTTAGATGATAAAGACGTAAGTGAGTTCCTTCTCCTGATCTCTCGATTATGCTCTTGATCTACCTCGTGTTGTGAAAACAGTTTCTTGATTTATTTTTCTATCATTCTGTAATCTATTTCCATTTTTCTTACTCCCAGTCTTCAAGTAGAGTGCTTCCACTTCTTTTCCTTAGATTCATTAATTAACCTTGTCAACAGCTTTCTTGATTGTATGTAATTGTATAAATATATATAATTATATATTTCTGATATAACACTTCTTTGCAATAGTCTTAGCCTTTTCATGCATGCTCTTCTGGATATTTTAGTCCACCAGTATATGGAATTTTAATTTTAGTTCAATAAACTGGTACTAACACTAGCATTAGAACTAACACTAGAACCATTAGAACCATAAAATCGTAGGTTGCGTTCTCGGGTATTAAACGATAAAGGATTAAGCTTAATGTTTTTAAATCAAGTTCTATATTTAGTATTAATTCTATTTATAAAACGACTTTAGATCGTAATAAAACTTTAAATAAATTTTCGTTGAATATAGAGCAATGTTAATAAACACATCTCTGCGTTTCAAGTAATATTTGTTTCTCATTTTCATGTATATCTAGCGTACATCGTTTCCAGTAAACTTGCACCATATAAAATATTAATTTCGCAGCAAACCTTACGATGCTTGAAATTACTTTATTTCAACTGTGCGCGTATACTAAGATACGCGTCAACAAAATAGGGAAATTCTTTACGTCGCTCGAACACTTTATGTCGTTCTAAAAGCTGATTAAAAAAGTTCCCTGGCATAAGCATCGGCCCCAGAAAAGAAAAGAGAAATAAATAAATGTTATCTCGTTCGGATGTTGCCAATTACTTGTTACGGAGATTAGGGCAAGTTTACGTTTCGACTCTGTTTCTCTTTCACCTTAATCCCGACGCCTCACCATCATCAAATTACCGAATCTTCACGCAACGGGATAATCCCGCTTCAAAACTCGCCTTAATTTCAGGAAATTCAATTACACGGATTGATATACCAAGCCGACGCCTCGCGTTTCAGACTCAATCACAACCCGCGGCAATATTCGGAAAAAATATAAATCGAATTTACTTTGAAATAATAATAACTTTAGAGTAAACTTAAATAACATCTACATTTTGGCATATAAGTAGAAAATTTATTGTTTTTAATAAAACTTTATGAGCGCAATAAAGAATTGAACTAAACTTTATGGTTCCGTCGGCGCGATAAGACCAAAATCGGCCAAAGCCATTATATGTATAAGTTACGTTTGGTGGCATATTGCAAATGCCGATTTTCCTACACTCGATTTTCATTTCCGCATCGAGTTTACTTATCACATTTTCTTGTTGCGTATTAAATGTTGATATTAAAGGCTTACCCGAAACGGGAAAATAATATCGACATTGATGGAATACAGGATGTGCAAAGGCACTCTGCCCGGCCCCGAATTAAATTAATGACTCACAATTTGTCCTTAATGCGGGGTCTTAATGGAAATTTAACCCCGGCCCTCGGCACCGACGAAGCGCTGTTTTCTCGTTATTCCCTCAAAATGGACAATAATACGGCTAGTCATTGAAATATAGGTATGTGCAGAACCTTTCGTGATTAACGAGACCTATTATCTGGATCAATGCAGCGTATAATCGCAAATGGGATTTCTATTGTACCAAAGCTTGACTAATTTGTAAACTCTATGGTCTTCCCATCGCACAAAAGTTGCGAATAAGTAATGAACATAAAAATAATATATATGTTTATTACACAACAAGTACAGGACAATATGATACAATACAGAAATATGTACAAAGATACATTAACAGAAAATCAATTCAACATTAAGAAAAACATTATGATCGTCTCTCAGGTTTAAAAGCCCGCGAATTCTAGAGATTAACAAAATATGATATCAGGAAATACTCCAAGATCTCTGTATTCCATCCAATAGTGCTACGTGTAAAATTGATGGCATTACTTCTTGACAAATACGATGAAAAAAATATGCCGAGCTTCTGGATAAAAAGACCTTGACGGATTTCATCAAACGCCTTAAACAAGACCAAGAACTCATATATTATTTCAGTAATTACCGCAAGGTTGGTACATTCCGGTACTAACCTTGCTATAATTACTGAAGTAATGTGTAATCTTGCGATACTAACCATACTAAATACTGCAAGGTAGATACATAGAAAAAAAATCAACTAATTCGTAGGTGGAGTAACCACGAAAAACATTCAAAAAGTAATTGGCAAGTACTCGTCCACAGCCATTTCACAAGGGTTACAATCTAAAAATTTAACAAAAACCCAAAGTCATTTATTCCGATGAACCCCAAAATTCTAGGTCTTTATGCACTGCCTAAACTACATAAAAACTAAATATAGCCACTTGACCCTTTTATGTTATCAATAGACTCAACGACGTATAAAATTTTTAAATTCTTGGTTAACATTTTGTATATTAATCAAAAAACCGTAAAGGACTTCTAACCATACTAGAAGATTTAAAAATAATCAATGAAGGTACAATGAAATCGTTTGACTTAACCAATTTACACTCAAGCACTAGATAATTTAAGAAATTAATAAGTAAACTACCCTTATTGCAGGAGGAACTCAATCTACCATATCATATATATCATATTATATATATTTTAACATTATTTTTTTCTAATTTTATTTAAAAAAATTATTACTAACGTAATAACACGTTAGTGAAATTTGTATTTTTATTTTGTTTAGTTAAAAGTGGTTTCATAATTATCTTTTTTTAATTTTAAAGTATTTATGGGATTTGTAATTTATTTTTCAACGTAAGTTTTTTTATTATAAATTTTTTTCATAACATAACTTTTTCATTTAAGGACGATATTTTACTTCATGCATTTTACATGAATTTAATATTTGTGTGGACATGTACTACATATATTACATATATTTGTGTATGTTGTACATACATTATGCAGCTATCACAATTAAATAACTTTTTTAAACTTTATCAACAAAATGATTTGAATTAAAACTGAAACTCGTCTGAGTGAGTCTATATAATAGTAAATGTAATCTACGAGCTATCGTTTGTAATGATTAATATTTGAATTAGTTTCGAATGAAAAAGATACAAATCGGATAAACAAGTCTGAATGAAATTAAAATGCAAAAATTACAAACTCGTTCTACTACGTTATCTATGTTAGCTCTTTTCGTTGGGCCTGCACTACTTGCACTAAATAGTTTAGTGCAGATGTTGTCTGTTTGTTAGGGATGGTGTAATTTAGTGCAGTTTTGTTAAATCTGCTTTCGGATAAATTCAACAGGAACCTCATTGAGTTGATGCCAAAACAAAATTATTGCTACATCTTTTAAAGAAAAAGAAAACTTTGTTGAAGAACGAAAAAAATTTTTTTTTAAAGAAAATGTGGAATTTTATAATCGATTAAATGAAGGGTTATTCATGCACTGCATCTCCTCTCCAAGTAGAGAATAAGAGCAAGAGGCTATAAAATAAGCTTATAAAATCAAAGAAAACTGGAAAAGGTAGAGGATCCCGCCCGTACGAAAAAGAATATGGGAATATTTTAGCGAAGTGTCCTCTATACAACCATTTGCGAGAGATATTATGGGAAAAAGGCTAAAACCACACTGTGCAATAAAAGAATACATAGGAGATGAATCAATTTCAGAACCCTCAAATGTTTCAGTTCCTAAAGCCGAAAGATGCTTTAGACCAATGGTAAGAGAACTTCCAATCAATTTAACTAATCAATTGATGCTTCAAGGACTATAAACTCCATCCCAAAACAGAAATCGGGATCGTACCACGCCTGGAGAATTAAATAAATTTAGACAACTGCAAGAAGAAATGTTTGAATTTGGAAAATGAAGAAAGAAAATTTAAACAAATGAAGAAGTTTATTAAAAAGTGTAAATTCGTAATGAATTATTAAAACTGTTAAATGAAATACAATGAAGGTCTTAAGCATTTATTATCTGTTAATAAATAAATAATTACAAGTTTCCTTTCTTAACACTATTCTAATTTTACTTCCATACAAATATACAGGGATGCCAATTCAGTTTATAAAGTACTCTATTTCAGAAGATATTCATTGTAGAGGCTTTCATTAAAGAAAGGTCTTCAGATGTACGGCTAATCCGAATCCATTCCAATCCTGTATATTTGAACTAGTGCCCTCCTTACATATTTTGCTCCCCATTACACCGTAGAGGAAATGGAAGTGGGTACATATATGATCAAGACCCATACATTTCATTGCAAAAACAGGCCCCCTTCAGGAGTTGGAGCCCCAGGACTGTAGCCTTGTTAGTCTTTAGGTATAGAATCGCAATGCGTTAACGTTATGGTGTTAGCGAGTAAGAGTGAAAAATTGTCCTGTTAATCAGAACATGGCGAGCTCTTAAGCTAAGTTAATTTTTGAAAACTTAAAAAAAATTGGGTTGGAAGCTAGTATAATTTAGTTAGACGTTAGCATCGCAGAAAGTAGACAAAAAGTAACATAAAGAAACTATGTCTTTTTGTCAAGAGATACTCAAGGCAATGATAGAAGAAGGTGGCTATATCGGTCAGTGTTCAATGAAACTGATCTGTTTTAGAAAAAACGCTTAAAGGTTTAAAGCCGCTAAAAATGGATTGGTGGTGATTGTATCGAAGGCAGCTGATTATTATAAACATCAACTTAAGAACATAAATTTCTTTTAGTTTATCGTTCAAAAAATCCAAGAGCTTTAAACATTCTAAAACTGGGTCCTCCGTCATTTGGAAGTCAAATACTAAAGCTTGGGTGAGCTTTCCTTTTTGAGGACTAGTTTGGTCATCACTTCATACATGAGATGGAACGTTATTAACAATTAAAGCAAATGCCATTTAAAGTTATGCACAACGCATCATACCATCCTCCTGCAGCTTTTCTGGATGCCTTTCAAGTCTTTAAGAAGCAGTATTAAATCTTCTAACGTATTACAAATCTTTTGAAAACATTTTAAGTCTTCTAAAAGCAATATCAAATCTGCTAGTAGCAGTATCAAATCTTCTGAAGCATTACAAATCTGCTGGGTACATTTAAAGTCTTCTGAACGCATTTCAAGTCTTCTGGAAGCAGCATCAAGTCTTCTAAAACAATTTTACGTATTCTGGAGCCATTATCAAGTCTTTTGAATGCTCATTCAAACCTTGTGGAAGCAATATCATGTTATCTAGAAGCAGTATCAAGTTTTGTGGAAGTATTTGTACGTATGTTACATTAAAAATTTCATATGCCTGGTTGCTTGCGTACTCAAACCACCCTATGTATCAAACAAAATTATAAGAAGAATTTGGTGGTTTATTTGTCATTGGTGTTTTATTTGCCTCCTCAAAATAGATTTGGAGATTAACGCGTTTTCGAGTTCTAAAGAATAAAAGAATTTGATTTGATAACTTTAAAGTTCTTTAGCGATGTAACGAAGCAACTTATTTAAGTAAACACCCTGTATATTTATACAGGGTGTTTACGGTTTTAACGAAACGGAATATCTCAAAAACTAGGCATAGGACTAAAGAAAATACCGGATAAACAATGTTCGGTTTAAAGGGAAACATACAATTGTGACAAAGATGAGCCCGTCTCTCATCCAGCGAGAGATGGAGATAGGAACCAACTTACAAATTTTAAATACGAACCTCACTTCAAATCAAATAAATTTTATTCGAAACTTTTTTTAGTCCACTGCGTAGTTTTTGAGATATTTTGTTTTGTTAAACTAAATGAACACCCGGTATAGTGTTTATAAATAAAATCGATTGTGTTTTAAACAATATTGCGAAATATTTTAATTTATTTATTTTTCAACACAATTTTAAGACTTTTTCCATCATATTTACAATTATAAAAATAGTCTTAGAATCAGGTGCGTCTTAGATTCGAATGAATATGTTAGATAAAAATTTCGGTAATATTAAATTGTCCATCCTAAGAAAAACTTTGGGAACCGCTGGACTAGGGAGTTGTTAAAACTTAAATTTAATGCTTACTATATGAGATGCCCGTTTGCGCATCTACACGAAGCTATGAAACAAAGCAACGAGCTTTCTTCAACGACTATAATACATTAAACATTTTTATTTTAAATCATTGTTTTCCTTAGTGTCTGGTCCTAATTGAACGTAATTTAGATGTATTTATGCAAAACTGGACTTTTATTTACGAAAATTGAACTTATACGGTTATACTTCGGTCCCGCCTATCGTGTAAGTCTGACATATTACTGCAATGTGATAAAACTTTTCGTTAAACTTCAAAACGTCTTTATTAAATATTAAAAAGTCGGAGCCACTGACCCAACCCTATTAATATTTAATGCTTAGATGTGTAGTTAAGTTCGGTTAGATTAAGATTAGAGAATAAACTCTAGAATCTATGAAATAAGTTCGTCATCACAATCACAAAAACTGATAGTTGTATAAAATTTAATTCAAAATTATTATTCATGTCATTCAACATCATTATGAAAATGAATACTATATTCACGTCCGCGAACCTTTTAACACAACTTTGTAGTACACAATGAGCTGATCGAATATCAACGTGAATTAACATTTTGATTATAATAAGAAGGTTTAATGAATATCTGAAGTTTGGAGGAAAATAAATAACCCAGCACTTAGAAATTTCAGAAATTGCGTTCAGAACTCGGAATTAATGCCCTAAATTGACGCGCCCCTTAATTGTAACAAAGACCAGCGGTTCTCGAGTTCCGGGAATTAATCCCAAAGGTCGCTCAAGTATTACCTTTATAAATAAGGCTCCAGGTTGGTCCGGCCGCGAAAAAGGAACACGCCCGCGTTTAATTAAAGTCGTTCAAATATTTTTCGCGTTGTTCGAATAAATATTTAGAATTAATCAAATTTACGGTCCCGCTTATGAATAAATTCGATTTATGGAACACGACGTTTTTTCTTTTGTTTAGTCGGTCAACATCGACTCTATGCCGTAATATCCAGTTTGAAATTAACGGGCCCTTTTATGTTGTTCAAAAACAACACAAAGGGATTGTTGCTTTGAGTTACCACAATATGTATCCAAACCATAGAGGAGAAAATTACTTGGGATTTTATGTAGTTGTTGAAAATTATTTTCTATATAATGAATTAATTGATCTTTATATTTTATACTTAATATTTTCCAACTCAATTAAACGACCAATTCGCAAATCCCCTCTTGTTTTATTTAATATCGCTTATCCATGAGATTTGAACTCCTACCGGACGTCCATTTATATTCATAACACTTCCCCAGCTTCGCTTATACCCGAATACTAAATATTCAACGAGTTGTCATACCGTGGTAGTCAATTTATATTAATTTATGTCTAACTCTGAACGATAGTTTTCACAAAGAAGCGGTGGATCTCGATTGAAAGGGACTCGGTTATAAACTGTCATTTTTAATTTTTCATTTTTCATTATATTCTTACTCGCCTGATCTAATTTATCACGTGCGACGGTAAACTCTGTTTATAGGGCCTTTTTCAACGCGGCGGGAGCGCCCTTATTAATTTTAAAATAATTTATGAGACGTCAAAAACCCTGTGTTGCCGTAAGACGGCGCTCATTCTTTCGTGGTTTTGTTTTACGCGCAACACCACGGTGTGTTATAACAAGTTCAACGTTTATCTTTATATTAAATTTTCTATAAAATCTAAAATTTCACCCTTGTTAAAAACAAAAAAAAACTTTCCCCTGAAAGCGAATACGAAAAAACAAAATCATCTTAGCACAGCAGTAGGAGTGTTGTTACAAAGAATACAAACAGAAACAAGTCACCCAATCCTTAATTATCCTAGCTGCGTAGTCAGAAGAGAACCAAGTTGCCAGAAACTTTCCACAAACTGGAAAACGTGATGTTAGCGAAGGGAAAATTGATACCAGGTCGTAATTACGCGGAAACATTGCGAGGCGGCAGTATCGAATGACCGCAAACCAAACGCGAACTAAAAAAAATTGGGATCGGTAAAAAGTAGCCTGCTCGTTAATTTGAAACTAGTTCCGTGAAAAATAAGCCTCGGGAAATTCAACGTCTGCTAACGGCGAATTGCGTCGGTTACCGTTATAGTACTAAAATTGTGCTCCAAACTGTACCAGTTAATTGATGTCACCTCTAATGAACTCATTACGAAACTTTGGAGTTTTCTACAATTAAGTTTTCCGCAATTCGACAACCTAAACATGATTACCATTTTTATTCATTAAGTTGAATAACTACGCGTTATAATCAAATGATTTATAAGTACATCGTTTAGGAAGTTTGGGTATAATTTTGATTCTATTTTTATGGTCTTGTTTGAATAAGCGAAAAATTCCATGAATTTTTATACAAAACAGCACCTAATTTACTTTATAAACAAAAGAGCTATAAAAAATTAAAAAAAAAACAAAAAACGTACGTAAAATTAATTACTCGAATATCTCGAAAACTACTCCGAATAAATATATAGCTTTTGGTATCAAAATGCATGTTTTTAATTCTCCATCGATTTAAATACACAAATTTAATTGATTTGTGTATTTGAATTTTGTATATAATGTTCCAATAGCCATCTTAAAAAAACGTATTTTCACTCTATTGAAATAAACTATTTTCTTGCATTGTTTTAAATTTACATAGCTTTTTTTACTAATTAGGTATGTTTGTACTATTAAAATATGTCATTCATTCCGTTGAAATTTGAGAGTTTTTAAGATTTGATAATTTAAATTTAATATTTAAAATCTCACTCTGAAATCTCCGTTTTGTGATTGGTTCGTTTTTGGCTTTTCGTTATACTATACCTATTGGTACCCTCCCTAATTTAGTGGTATTCAGTTTGTTTATCCAATTTAGCGCAGTTATTTGTTAACCGTTTAACGAAAATAATATTTTAATGTGTATTAGGTATGAAACAAAACGATTTTTTGCATTTACAGCTTAAATACAAAACAAGTTAGTTTCTTATAAAGTGTGTTTAATGCCAACTGAATTTTTTCAACTGACTTACAATTTTTACAAATAATTTTTACAGTTTAGTCATAAAATGCTTTGAGAAAGATTGAATCAAATGTAGTTGTAATTTTTTTATGTTCAATTTATGATATGTAACCAACTTTTCCAGACTACGCACATCGTACGCGGGACTAAATCCCGATTCTAGCTGTACCGGATGGGCCACTAAGAAAGGACGCCGGCTATATCTCAGAAACCGTTGATCGCATAGTTTTCAGACAAAAAAATTCTTATACAAAGTGACCCATAGAAACTGCTGGAAATTATTTTCAAGTTTGTAAAACTACCGCTAGGGGGCATAATGCCAACGACAAAATTTAAAATGTAGATTTTCGTAAAATTTTGATAATAAACTTCATTCGGCTATAACATTTTTAGAATCTTTAGATTATTTCTGACAACTTTCGTTAGTCATTTTTTTTGCATATTGCTTAAATAAGTGAGGTACGGGGTGTTACATTTACTATTATAAAAGTAGCCCTAACTTTGGAATTGTTCATCCGAATACATCAAAATTGGTCTTGTTGGAAAGAGAAGGAATTTTTGTAATCGATGAAATCCGAAATTAGCCGATTTACTTTCTATGCCAAACGCTAGGTGTCGTAATTTGACAGTTCTATTAATTTTTACAATTTTCTTGAAAAATTCAAATGGAAACATATATTTTTGACAAGGTATGTGAAAAGAGCGTTAAAAAGTACGCCATACAGTGAAAACCGCAATATCGTACGTGTTTTAGTCTTAGAGATATTCAAAAAAAGAAAGATACATTAAAACGTAACTACATTTGGGTGATTATTTAATATTATAATAAGCTTTCAAAGAACACCTTTAACCAACTATCCTAAAAGAAATCAGTGATGTCTAAAATGTTCGAATTGTCTGCCATCAGTAATTTATGAGTAATTCATCAGTAATTTGTGCTAAAGGCGATGTGCCTTCCAAAAGAATTGGCAGTTCATTTTTTAAAAAATTAAGGTACGTTGCACTATTTAGTCTATTGTTAAATATGTAAGGACCAATAATGCGTCCTTTTAAAATCCCGCACCAAACGTTTACGCTCCACCGGCCTTGATGCTGTATTTCCCGCATCCAATGAGGGTTGTTACGCGACCAGTAATGCATATTATGCAGGTTTACACCACCATCACTATTGAATGTGGCCTCGTCAGTCTACAGTACCCTTGAAAGCAGTTGAGGATCTTCTATTAACATGTTTGTTAACCAGTAGCAGTAATCGAGACGAATATCATAATCTCTTGCAGTCAGAGCCTGATGGAGAACTACGTGGTACGGGTGCATCCTACATCAAAATATGTTAGTTCGTATTCTCTCTGGCCAATTTCATAAAACATGTAATATTTTCATATATTCTTTTACAGCTACCTATATTCTCTTAAAATACGTCGGACTGTTGTCCGAGTAACACCTAAATCATCAGCGATTGTTCTTGTGCTAAGCTGTGGATTGAATTCCACATACGCTAAAACATTTGTTACATTTTACGTGTTCTACGATATATAGGACGATGAATGATGTAGTCCTTAACTGATGGGCTATACGGATGAAAACCTTTGTGTTATAATGCCGCCGTTGTGGATAACGAACTGCGTAATGTCTTGCAGCAATAGTTGCATTCAAAGTAACTCGCAAGTATATCATACGCTTCTTCATTTGTCGGCATTTTTAAAATAGCTAAATTAATTTACTCACACGACAGAGAAAACACTAACTAACGGTAACAACAGTTTGACTTGGCGCCATAAAATTAAACAATCGGATTATGTTTTATCATGGTCCGCTAACATTAATGAGAATATTTTGATATTACCTACTCAGGTCACCCTTCAACGTATTATATAAGTGAACAAAAAAAGTAGTAAAACTGTTTCCTTGTAAGTTTTACATATAAAACGTTATTATTGTTATAACTTGTTGTAGGTAATTGTTCTTGGAAAGCTTACTATGATATTAAATAATCACCCAAACGTAATTACGTTTTAATTTATCCCTCTTTTTTTGAATATCTCTAAGACTAAAACACGTACGATATTGCGGTTTTCACTGCATGGCGTACTTTTTAACGCTCTTTTCACATACCTTGTCAAAAATATACGTTTCCATTTGAATTTTTCAAGAAAATTGTAAAAATTTATAGAACTGTCAAATTATGCCACCTAGCGTTTGACATAGAAAGTAAATCGGCTAATTTCGGATGTCATCGAATACAAAAATTCCTCCTCTTTCTAACAAGACCAATTTTGATGTATTCGGATGAACAATTCCAAAGTTAGGGCTACTTTTATAATAGTAAATGTAATACCCCGTACCTCACTTATTTAATCAGTATGCAAACAAAAAGACTAACGAAAGTTGTCAGAAATTATCTAAAGATTCTGAAAATGTTATAGCCGAATGAAGTTTATTATCAAAATTTTCCGAAAATCTACATTTTAAATTTTGTCGTTGGCATTACGCCCCCTAGCGGTAGTTTTACAAACTTGAAAATAATTTCCAGCAGTTTCTATGGGTCACTTTGTATAAGAATTTTTTTATCTGAAAACTGTGCGGTCAACAGTTTCAGAGATATAGCCGGCGTCCTTTCTTAGTGGCCCACCCGGTACAAAGGTAAAATATTATTGACTAAATTTAATGTTTTCAGGTACACGAAATTTTTTTCAAGGCGTCAGTAAACCTAATTCCACAAAAAAATTGTTATTATAGCTAACAATTATGTGTAAGAAGTTACTTTAAAAATGCTTAAATGCAAATAGACGCTTTCGTTATACATTAATGTGATAATCCTTTATATTATCTGTTCGGCGACATGATTGTCGATTTTTGTTTATGTGACTAACCAATTTGTTTAGATACCTTTTAGTAAAAAGTTTCAAGCATTGGAAACGTCGGATTGAAGAAAAATTCAAACCATTCGAATATAAGAGATTGTGATTTTTCATCACGGAAATTTAAAAATTCGTCGGAAACCACTTATAGTCCGCAAGCAATTTTCATGTAGTCCACGACGAAAAACATGTAATGAATTTTAATCTTGAATCTGGAGATATTAATGCATCTACCGAAATTGGTGTACTCAACATGCAACTGCATTTTTTTGTGTTTTGTAACGTGAACATCTAGAAAAGGAATAATTCAGTCCTGAAAACATAGCGCTTGGATTTACAATCATTGAAGAATTTGGGATCCAGTTGCCTCAATGTGCAATTTGTGAGGAGGTTTTAAGTAATGAAGCAATGAAGCCGACAAAATTAAGTAGACACTGTGAAACAAAACATAAAGATTTTGCCGCAAAACATGTAGATTTTTTAGCGGAAAGAAGCTGAAAACATAAAAAATATCCTTAAATCGCACTCAACTCATGATAAAGCATCATATTAACTTTCTCTCAGAATTGCTATAACCAAAAAACCCTTTACTGTGGGACAGGAGTTGGTAATTTTTGGTGATAAATACGCCC
Organism: Onthophagus sagittarius; assembly: GCA_036711965.1. NCBI lineage: Eukaryota > Metazoa > Arthropoda > Insecta > Coleoptera > Scarabaeidae > Onthophagus > Onthophagus sagittarius. The sequence goes on along the minus strand of JASERS010000005.1, from coordinate 19,236,867 downwards.
AAAAAATGCTGAATATCCCTTTTTCCAATGATACCATTAAAAAGAGAATTGAAGATATGGCTTCAGATGCTAAAACCAAACTTTTAAGAAAAAATTGATACCTCGAAACATTTTAATATACAGCTTGATGAATCTACAGATAATATAAGTAAAGCTATTCTACTTGTTTATGACTAAATTTAATGTAAAATTAATTTAAATTTAAATACATAGACAAAAACATAAAGTTATCTGAGAAATTCCTAACTTCAACTGCGTTGCAAGGTCACACAACAGGCAAAGATAATTAAAGATATTCACAAATATTTCAAACTTAGAAACCTTTTCTGGAAAGACTGTGTTGGACTCATCAATACTAGACTTTTATATCTTCGTCCTCTTCTGATATAATAATCGATATTAATTAATATATTGATTGGGTGGATCAGAACTTCCATTACTTAATAATAACAATGTCTTTATTCATACCCATGAACGTAACAAATCAACAATTTTATTAAATACATCAGAAATATAAAATGAGATAGCCCAACTTAACCTGAAACTTAAACCTATATACTCGTATAATTGTAATAATAAGAAAAGAAAAAAAAGAGAAAAAATCTGGACATTCTGTACTGCCAACCGTCACATAATGTAAGAGTATGCAAGTAGAAATATGCATTTTAAATGTGGCAACACTTGCCAGGAGGATTGTTTCGTGGGGTAGATTATTCTCCACTTTTATAATATAAAAACGAAAACTTCTCTTAAATTGTTCGATGAGGTCAATGAGCTGTGATATAACCTTCATGAATCTCAAGTTCAAATTGTGAATATCCATGCGGTACTAAATCTCGTATACACAACTGTTTATATGAAATTCTTTCAAACATTCCACTGTCAAAAATAAATCGCAAGCAAGTGCTCTATGTCTGAATCCGTTGTTCATCAAACTCAAGTAAATTCGGTCCATCCACAAAATCTCCACAGTTAAATTTAGATATAATCACCGTCTAGCAAATTAAGGTTTTAGTTTTAACGTTAAGAAAATGACGAGAAGGATAAAGAGATTTTAACTTAGCATATACTCCTTGTAGTATAGTAATTTGCATAAAGTGCCTGACCCAAATTTTACTTCAACATACTTCAATGTATTTCCTAACGTTGTATTTGGTATAGAAACACTTGAGTTGGATTGGATCAATAACCCCAACGTAATCTTTCTTATTTTTATCGAGGTCGGGGAAAATCTGCTAACAGACAGATATCACATGGGGTGTTGGATGTTGAGGTGACAATTTCTCATCTTCTCTGGAATCGCTAGAAAGGTATTTGAATAAACCAAATTCGTTTCTTGTACACTCTTCTTCGGATGTTGCTTTCTCTATATGCTTTTCACTTTCCACACATTGTTCTCCTTTTGTTAGACTCTCATTTATCAATCACAACGACCGAGGATGGCGCTCGCTCGTTGTGATTGATAAATAAATTTCCACTAATTTTTTGAAATTAGTTTTACCTTGTACATACCCGGAGGAGAGAAAACGTCTTTATGCTTGGTTCTTTCTCACACTCCTTCTCTGCTCAGATTCCAGTTAACTTTTTTTAAGTTTCGATTACAATTTTAATGAAGGTCTTTGCCCTACCGCTATATACATCCCATCCTTTTTACCATTTTGCAAACATAACTTCTCTTTTGTTCTCTTTTTCCTGGCCTCTTCCTCTTCAATTCTTGTTTCTCTCTTATGTGAGGAGATACTTGTTAGGTGGATCTTTACCCACGCTTCTACTGCTTTTGTTGAAACTGTCCTTTATGCGAATGTCACGTTTATTACTGCATTTCTACCAATTGTTATATATTACTTATTCGTAGTATTCGGAAGTACTCTTCCATACTAGTGCTGCGTATCCCATTATTGATTTTATAGCTATGACTGAAAATATATGTAGCACTTGGGTAGTATTACCTGGTAGCACCTGTTTAGCACCTATACAAGTTTTTCTAAACTATACCAGCCATGCTTTTTGTTTTTTTTTTAATATATTGTGTCATTTTAAGATATGTATCCGATATAACACCAAGTATTTCACAAAAGATGAACATTTTAACTTTTGCTGTCCGATGAGTATTTATATTTCCGATAGATTTCTATTTCCCCTTCTGTTGTCTTTTCGGATATTCTCTTTAGGTAATATTAAGTTTTATCTATAATCTCATTAACATATCTTCCTTACATAAAACAGGTAAATCGTCCGTGTAGCTAATAAGTGAATCTGTCTCAAAAGTACCTTTCTATTTGACTAACACTCAATTCAACCCAACGTTTTATTTGGTATAGAAGCTTATTTATTATGTTTCTGTTTATATAAATATATATTGATTATCTTTCTATTTGATAAACAATATTTTTTTTTGCACAGAAAAGGAGAAATTTTTGATGTCTAAGTCTTATCGAATATACAGCCTGAAATCCCATAGGTAATGTAAGACTGTCCTAGGACAAGATACTGACCAGGTCTATGTTCTCTGCTTTTAAATAATAGATATTGACGGCGTGATATCACTCGTGTACATCTTCAGAGTGTCTGCGAAAAATGTTGAATATTTCTTGAAAAGATTCTTGACACCAACGTTACTACAACCATCTTTACTGTCAACTTAACGTTGTTACTTCCCTCGAGGTTTTCATCCCCTGCTTTGGTCCACTTATCCATAATCGCTCTTGTGTACCATCTATCATCTATCGGTCCATCCCAATATTCATATGGATATAGTAATCGATTAATTGTTGAGTATTTGTTAAATTTTTAAATTCATACCACAAAAATCAATAGTACGTAAGAGTCATGGAAACACCAGGCCTTACTACCACGATGTCACCTGACTTGATTACCTAATTAACTTTCTTATTTATATTTATCATGTAAAGTAATTAATAAAACAGATTTTTAAGGTTCAATACATTGCATTAGTATTATCATTTAAAATTTTTAATATACACCCGAAAGAAAGAACAAGAGCCCTCTCTTTAGTTCGTCTACCCGTCCATCAAAGTGCATGGTAAGCTTAGGTGTCTTGCGACTCTCGCCGGTTCTCTCGCCATTTTTAGCTATTCTGCTTCCTTATCTAACATTATTTTTATTAAAAGAATTAACATTTCTTCTCTTAGTTCCGTTTTTATTAGCAGACTGTGTATATTCTTCATATTTACATCCTCGTCAATTTTTAGTTCCTTTCTTTTTCGTGCGTATTCGAAATGGACGCAGTCAAATATGGCATGCTGAGAAGTATGTTCTACATTGCATCAATACCAGCAAACATACGTTATTTCTTTCTATATCTGCTTCAAGTAACTTCCAAAGATACCATGTCGTAAGACAGCCTGTTGTTGCATAATAATTTATGGCGTGATCATCGTTTGTCCATCGTGGTTAACTTCCCCATCTCACATACCAACGGCGATACAGTCCTTCCATATTTTTCCTCTGGTTTCCCATCTGCGAGCTCTCTTCCACACTAGCAGACCATTCTAGGAGACAGCAGCCAGATATTCATATTACTCACTCATTCTATGGCTCGTACCTCAATTTGTATTTTTGTTTTTTATCAATTTGCGCCTTCCTTCGAGAATTACCGCTTCTCTTTATTGGCAGCAATTGATTTTTGGCACCCTTTATTGGCACCCATTTCATTCAGCCGTCTTTCTGTGCTGTCTTGGCTATGTTACGCGATTTCTCGTATCTCGTCAGGATTCTTCGATTACACCATCACCGCAATAATAGCGATTATCTTCACTTTTAATCAAGTTCTTGTTACACACTGGTAGTACCATTCAGTATATATTATTATACATTGTACCGTCTATTATCGATCAATGTGGAATGCCACAGCTAACTTTATCTTTTCTTCCATCAGGGAGAACAACAGTTCTTTTTGATAACTACAATCTTATCAGATGTCTCAATTCTGCGAGAGCTTTAGACATATTAAATGATTTCTTCATCGATTTCCATAGTATGGAATTAAATAACACTCGATTAATAATTAACCTAACCCAACTCAACTCACCGTTGCGTTTTTCATCACATACTACAAATTTTTAATATAAATTTGACATGTGGGGTAGTATAAAGAATGTACCTCAAATTTTACATTATATTTAAATTCCTTGCGGGTAGCACTCTATATGTATGAAAATAGTTACACACCTTTTAGTAAGTTTCAAGAAAATTGTTAAGTGTAATGTTATAGTTGGATCGATATCATACGCATCAATCATATCAGAAATTCAAAGTGGATAGCTTTGTACAATAAGCTTAGTACACCGTGTAACTAATCAATCCAGCTTGTATCCGCGTAATGTATACACTTCATCTTCATTAGTCTTGCCAATTAACGTATAAGAGTATAAACAGTGTTGCATGTGTACCGCGTTAATCGTGAGTTTGTTGTGCCAGTTTCAAAAATGGGATGATAAATAACTTGTCTGTCAAGTTTTTAATTTCGGAAAAGGGCTAAAACGATAAAGGGCACGCAGCTAAAACTAAGGTTGGTATAATTAATTACATTCCGTCTCACGTCCAAAGATAGCGTCGCGTTCGCTCCGGACGAAGTATCGGATGTATTTGCACGAATCTCTATTGAATAATATACGTAGTCGCTTAAACGTTGGCAGAGGTCCAAAGTTTAACTGTCTCGAACTAAGAGCTACAATTTATGTTTCTAGCCCGGGGTACTGAGCCGCGGGCGGGGATAAAATATCGGTGTTAGGATAGGTAGGGTTCCCGGAAATTTGTCTTCCTTTTCATATAAAATTCACCGTCCAAATTGAATTTATTTTATTCCGCGATGCGAATATAAGAGTACACACTGGGTTCCTTCGCGGTCGCCTTAAAACCTTCACGGACCAGTTTTAGATGCGCACGCCTTTGCTCAAAAGCTTAACCTACTTTGCAACTAACCCTAAAAAGTTTGCGAAAAGAGAACAAATTTCACTAAACTTAATTTTACAAAGAATCATAGCTCAACATAACTCAATTAATTAAAATCGTTTAATAACTCATTCCTTTGTTCTACAGTTATTGATTGCCCTGTAAACTGAATTTGATGGACTTATTGTAACATGTTCTTGTCTATCAATCTAGTTTCCTCAACGATATTAATTTCTCTAATTTCTCTCTCTCTCTGACATATATAGAGGTGTTTCTGTAAGTCGAATAATGTTAATTTCTATTTTAGAGATACTTTAAAATTTTTGAATATATTCGCCCACGTGAAAATGCTATAGACGTGTTTACAAAGGTTAATTGAATTCAAACCTTAAATTGGATTGGAGCCTGTGAATGGCATGCATCGGATTTTCTGCCATCGGAGAACTGGCAGAAACTGTTGTACTCTTTGAAATATGATTATAAATCTTGATACACCGAAACGGAGCAGTTTTCTTAACTTTTATAATAACTTTTATTCCACGTGTATTTCGGGGATTTCATATTTTTTGAAAAATTAAAAATAATTCTCTTTAACTAATAATTCTAGAATACAAATTTCACACAAGGTAGGTATTTTATAGTCTTTAAAGTAATTTGTACAGCTATCAGTATTCAGTTAGACCAAAGATTGCTCTTACACATCTCTTCTGTAATATGAAGATTATATCTATACCAACAACCACGGCTCCAAAAGATAACGTCATATCTTAGCAAAGGATTAAGATATGTATAATAAGCATTGAGCATGTTAGCAAGGATTGCTCTAAGACAGTCAAGCATACATTTGCCAATCCAGAATCGAAATTTCTTCAGCGCTGGTCATCTCAGCGTCCCAATACCACGATCTGGTCAGAGAATAACTGATAATTAACAATTTTCAATTTTTTTAACTTAATTTTTTGTTGTGCGCTCCAAACTAATACGCAAGTTTATTCGGATCCACAGTAAGTGCTTTATGAATTTCATAATTAATGTTACACCTTGTGTTGTTCGTTACACCGTGATAGACTTATCACGGTGTAACGAACAAGTATTCGCACACAGGTGGATCAATACAGGACTAAATATGGAACCACTGCACTTATTTTGCTTTTTACTAACATTTCTCCTTTTTACTTTCATAATTTAAGAATTACGGAAATAAGTTTTTCAAGAAATGCATTGTAACATTTCGTGGAATTAACTGACTGGCCGACTTCATTCTATTCTGTTACTTTCAAATGTTGATTTATAAATCTAACTTGTGTTTCGTAAATATTCTTGCTTTAGTATATGGAACTTGGAATACCGAAGGGTATCTATTGTTAGAAATCATATTTTCGAGAAAAAAATGTTCAAAAATGTGTAGCCTTTTTCAGAAGATTTCCGCTAAATAGCTGATTTTGTGGACGTTAAAAAAGTTGCTGCTTTTCTTATCATTCTATTTTTGAGATCGTGGTTTTTTGTTGTCATTATGATGAAGATTGCGAAGGTGGAGGTGGAGCTGGAGGATTTCCCCTAAATAACTAATTTTGTGAACGTTGAAAAAGTTGTGACATAGAAGATAGCGTAGTACCAAATTCGTCTTTCAATAAGTCTATAGTATCCAGAATACTTGCAAAAATAAGTATTAGAGTTTTATAAAATGCTTGTTTTACCCAAGAATGTAATAGGTTGATTCCCGAAGATATGATCGTAGAATCACGAAACAATTTCATAGACTTGGAAAAATATCAGCAGGACATTGTTATCTTGCTTATGAAACTGTGTTAGAATAAAAAAATATGAAAAACGTAAGTTGTTGCCTGGAAATAATGGCAATATTGTTTACACTTATCACGAGCTGCATATGCTCTTGTACGTCCAGGATTGTTACCAAAATTCATAGGACTATAAAATATCAAAATCACCATCAAATGGAACCAAATAGTCAATTTATCGAATGTATATTGCAACAATTGATTCCTATGAAAGAAAAATCAGTAATAGACCTTTCCACAATATTTGGAGTAAATATTTGCCTACTATTTCTATAACGAAGCTGACTGACTTTCTTTAATACAGTTCAGTCTGAAAAGTGGTATATTTACATAATTTGAGAGAATTGGTTCGTAACAAAGTAAAAGGAAGCTGACTCAACTGCATCTCCATCAGCACAGAAAATACATCAAAAGACGAATGCAATATCCATATCAACAAAGAAACCATTCAAATCAACAAAGGAAGCTGAAAAATCTACAAATAAGAGAACAACTGAACAAACCGCGACATCTGTACCCAAAAAAATTATGTACCAAATATAGATTTGAAATAAAATTAAAAGAAATGGGAGGCCAAAGGAAAGGAAAGAAATGTTGAAATTATTTTTTTCTTGATATTGCTTTTGAAAGACTTCAAATGCTTCCAATGAGTTTGATACGGCTTATAAAAAACTTGATACTACTTCCAGATGACTTGACGTTGTTTTGAGAAGATGTAAACTGCTTTCAGAAGACTCTATACTGCCTCGGGATGACTTGAGCTTTTAAAAGAATTGAAATGCTTTCAGAGAAATTGACATGTTTCAAGAAGGCTTGAACTGCTTAAAAAAATGGATACTGGCCCTGCAAGACTTGATACGACTTCTAGAACCCTTGATATTAATTCCAGAAGACCTGAAATGTTTTCAGAAAACTTGTAATGCTTCAGAAGACTTGCTACTGCTTCTAGAGAAATTGGTGTTACTTCCAGAAGATTTGAAATGCCTACAAAAGAGTTAATGCTGTGTCTGGAAGACTTACTATTATTCCAATACCTTGATAGTGCGTCTAAAAGACTTGATACTGCTTGTAAATTTTAATGCAGAAAGTATTACAAAAGGCAAGAAACTGATAATAAGATTCGATTTCGACTTGATACTGCTTGTAAATTTTAATGCAGAAAGTATTACAAAAGGCAAGAAACTGTTAATAAGATTCGATTTTGCTTCGAAAATATCAAATACTGTTGGCATTCAAAATGTTCATGTCAATAATTCAAAAACCAACAAGAACCTTACGGAACGACTTGATTATCTTTATTAGCTGTTTTGATGAAAAGCTGACCACGGGAACCATGGGATATCGCCAAATCACAAAATGGGATGAGAAATTTTCAGAAAGACGACGAAATTTGGACGAGTTGAAGGATGTTATATCGTAAGAAGTGCTCATTACTGATTAACAAGTCTTGGCTCGTATGATAGACGATTAGTGGAGGATTGAAGAATGCACACAAGAGAATGGTCATCACCTACACAATGTCATATAGGTTATTCATACTTAAATACCTAACTTAAAAGGTACATTTTGGCCTTTACTTTTGTGCGAATAAATCGATTTCAAGTTCAAAATCTACCGATTCCTATGTAAGATTTTTTCTTAAATTTTTAGAACTAACACTTTCAATTATATCTTATTTTTGCTTGCAACAAAGTACGTTGTAGCTTAATTTTTAATTTAAAACAGTTTTTTATAAATATTCTAGAAATCACAGTATCCTCAGCAACTAATTGGTTCTTCTATTATGGTAATGACATATTACCACATGTTACTTTTCAATTTTCACATTCAAACAGGCAATGTCCCTGCGTAGTTACGCAATTCTGACGAAGTAGTTATTAATTGAATAATATAATTATAAATTACAATTCCAACAAGAAATTTGCTACAATTACAATTCCAAATTACTTCAATATAAATTCAAAATTCTTCAAAATTTATAAAATAATAACAGCAACTAATAATTACTTTTTGACTAGGAATTAAAAGTAGAATTTAGGAATTAAAAGAAAGATTCATACTTCGATCCATTGAAAAAGACGTTCACTTTTCTATAAATTTTGATTAAAAAAAAATTGATTCTTTCGATCACAGGTACCTTTCCATAGTCCACGTCACATATTGCTTTTTTAGTGCTATAATCCAATAAGTTTGAATGATTGGTGTCACTTCCACATGGAAGTACATTAGTAAAAATGTTATCCATCACTATACCGATCGTTTTAGTAATTAGTAAGGTACTAGTAGGACCATTTACAGTAGCCTCAAGATTGTGTTTTTGAATATATCCAACATCCTTGTAGACTATTTGCTTCTTTTGTTCATATCAATGTCAAAATCTCTACTGACTGAGATTTTGTAGTTCATTTGTACCTCATCCAAAATAGACTACAGCGACTAACAAAATAGATCCATCTCCGATCTCCTGTTTATAAGTTAATACACCTATTGTTGAGGGATTCCCCGACACACACGAAGTTGATCGATGTAGAGTAGAAAGCTCCGATTGTAATTGACTGATTAAATTATGTGTTGTCTCCTCGAGAATAACATTTTGGAAGGCTATAAATAATCGAAAAAAAAATACTATACCTACTTTAAAAATGGCTGAGTTTGAATGTACAATGTTGGACATTTGGTCAAGATACAGAAAGAACTGTTTATGTGTTATAGTTCACTTGATGGATTATAATAATGGTCTCAAACGAAAAAGTGTTGTACATATGAGAATGTTGCCGAACTAATTTTTGAGATTCACTGAGAATAATATTTAAAGTTATCCAAAAGTGTAAAGAGAATTTGTGTATCTATGTAAATATTTATATTTTTTTTATTTTATTTTTATATTTAAAAACATAATTTATGACATGTATTATTATGAAAACAATCATGATGACGATGATTTAATTCTATCAGCAGTCCCGGAATCAATTAATAATCACGACGAATATTAACTTCGCAATCCTGAGAGATATGCAACTCATACTCTGTATTTGATAGGTGCAAAGAGTATAGAACAAATATGAACACAAAATAATTGTTGCAAGAAAGATCTTGATGCAGTCCTCGTTGAATGTGAAGTGGTATGGAACATATATTCCAGATCTCCAAAAGCAAGGGAGATATATTTGGAGTGTACTGGAAAGTCTCTTACGTCTTTATATCCAACTAGATGGAAATCTAGTATTTTGTATGTTACGTCCAAAAATTTAAAACTATTTGTATTTTGTATTTAACTACTATTGGATTTAAGTTATCTATATCCAAGCTTGCTTCGTTTCGCCGCTAGAGGACATCAAAAATAACAAAATTCTTTTATTTTTTATAACTCGAAAACAAAATAATTTAAACCATTTTCTCTAAAATGAGTTTCTAGGTTCTATTAACAACGTGTCTCGGTTTTCAGTACAACTTTAGAAACATCATTATAATTTCTGCATACCCTATTCCGCTCTGAAACTTTTTGTCTCTTGTAAGGTTTTGAAAAGAAATGGTATTTATAAATACCTGCAACCTACGTAAATAGGTTTTTTGTAAATAGGTTTTAATTGCAATTACAAAATGTCATTGTAGTATATATGGTAGAATATTAAAGTATTTAGCGACTAAATCTGTTAAATCGTTTTGAAATTCGCTTTTAATCCGTTTTACTAACGATAGCTGCAAGTTGTACTCTTAATTAGTAATTTGTGTCGCAATTATCGGAGCGTTTCAGTACAAAATAGCGGTTAATGCCCTTTACCTAACTGATTAATGAACCGAGTAACACATTCAGCAGTTTTAGAAAATACTGCAGTTAACCTAAAATAAGAACGGGACATTGCCCGACACGTGACGAGTGCGAACTGATCGATAGCCCCGCTCGGATGTGCTGTTTAACATAGCAGAAATAAATTACTTACAAATTCAATTTAAATATAGGTTCGTGGTTTGTGAAATTGTCATGTAATCGAATTCAGAGAAGTGCTGGAGGGTGGAACCGTGTTAAATTAGTTGTTAGTACCAATCAAGACTAAAATTGATGGCCTTGGGTTGTGTTTGCGAAATTTAATTTATATAATCAATATAAGGATTAAACGGAAAATCCGAGTGTATAGTCTTAAAATCTTCGTGGTGAATGTAAAATTATAAAGTTTGCGTGACTTTAATAGTTCGAGTCCCCGGGACAATCCCCAGCGCTATTTCGCACCGCAATTTAAAGTTCGCCAGAACCGGGGAGTGTGCCCTTAATTGAAAATCAATCTGGACAAACATTAAAATGAATCCTTGGAAATAATTGCCGGCTTTCGCGGCGACTTTAATAAGAGAAGAACCACTAAAAATGAGTGGTCAATTAAGGGCGTCTCGGATCACCTCCTTCAATATTTTAATACGGAAATGATCTTTTTGCGTAATAAAGTTGAATGTACCGGATGTTTCCAGATAGGGTTAGTTATAGAAAAAGTTTCAAAGTGAACAATTTACAAACTAATTATAATCTTTTGTTTATTTTTGTAGTAAAAGAAGAGAAAACAAAGATTGAGGTCAGAAGGGAGAGAAAATGGGAATAATATTAGCGGTGCATTCCCATTATTAATTTCCGAGCTGATAAAAAAGGCAGCGGAACCGGAGTTTTAATAGCTGCATTTTTAATAAATCTAGCGGGCTTCGGGCGGCCAATAAAAACTTTCGCAATATGCCCTGTTCTACCCATTCTTGTTCCCTCCTCTTTTTGGCCATTCTAGAGGCCGGTTACGATCACGGAGGCATTGTTGTTAGTGCTGGGGATGCCGCAAGGTGGCAGGGAAGGCTTCGAATCCTGGCAGTGGTTCGTGGAATGGTGGAAGAGGCGAATTCGGTGCACGATATACGACTTATCGTAAACATTCGATGTTCATTACCGGACCGTGTACGGGTTCAGCGGCGCGGCACCTGCATTTCCACAGAATTACACCGCGGGGGCGGTTTTCTTGTACCCAAAAGGGGAAAACTGGGGGCGCAAAACGGGCTCTGCTTCCGTCGCCGCCCAATCGTAAACGCCCAGATACGTAAAAATGCATTTTCGTAATCTCCGCTACCGGAGGTGGTGGCGCAGGAACGGCACCCGTATTGGAACGGCGAGAGAAAGAAAGTCGTTAGCGTTAACGCTTAACGGCACAGTAAAATCCGTAATAGGAACAGAGTTACGGTCATCGTCGAGGGACGTGTAAGGGCCCCGCCGCGGACTTTAAGTAATTCGATCGTTGTAATTAATTTAAGCTCCAGCACGTGGTGTAATAAGAACTTTTCAGTCGAGATATTACGTTTTTGACAGCCGGCATTTCATTATGAAACGTTCCCTCTTCTTTCCAACACTCCCACTTTTGAGCACTTAATGGTCGGTAAATTCTTCTAGATTAAATTACTTATTAGTTTCATTTTTTTCATTAATTATCCAATTTGATTACCGAATTCATTTCATCAAGAAGTCTCCTAACAAGATCCGACGTTGCTAAAACAACAGCAAATTAATGATTTTACGAAATACTTCAGAAATATAATAATAACTTTATTATCCCAACAGAAATTTGTGCTCCAACGAAAAAGAGATAATATTAAAAACAAGATAATTAAAGATATGAATGCACATTAATTTACATAACAAGCAGTAAATGTATATCAATTATAAATCAAATAACAACAATTCGACAAACTGTTATGTTATGCATCGAAAAATAACACATTCAGTCGTATTAGCAGCTCGTATTAATGGGGAAATTAGTCCAGTGTTTATGTGACCGCGATTCAAAGTAAAAGCTCTAAAGTCACGAGCTCGAAACCAAACCTCGGAAATCTTATATTCAATAGCGACAAAACGCCTGACGCAACCATCACATCCCGAACAAATTTTGCTGATATACACATCCTTTTGTCTACAAGGACCTGGAGTCAATAACGATGTATGGGATATAAATAATAAACTTACGTTGTACCTTTTCGATGATGGCGACATACCTTAAATGGGATGGTGATCAAACAATACAACAGTACACAAGTTTGCTTCTTACGACCGTAAAATAGAGATTTATTATTGTGTTTATGGGGTGTTCAAGGTTCTGGAGGCAAGTGTTCTGGGGGCATTTATCGAGGTCTTGCCAACATGTACATTAAAAGATGAATCAGTGTCAGTAAGCCCCTAGTTCATAATCAAAGTTGATGGTATTACGCTTCTGGCTGTATGCATTACCTATGGTTTTAATTTTATTTCTAGACGAAGTGTTAAGAATAAAATTAGAAAATATTTTATGGGAATTTGGCAGGAAAGATGGGATAAGTCGACGAATGGTAGATTGACTTACCAGTTTATGCCGAAAGTTGGCACTGTTTTTAATTTCCTATATCCAGAAACGATAGAATTGATAACTGGACATGGTAATTTTGAAGAATACCTCAATAGAATTGGCAAAAGGGAATCCTTACTATGCTCTTGCGGAGAAGTTGGAAATTCTGTTCATGTGTTGTTTAAGTGTGTGAATAAATTTGAAAATAGAAGTAGGTTAGAAAATAAATTGTTTAGTAAAGGTCTATGTTGGCCTAGAAATATAGACGAAATAAATAAAATAAATAAAACAACTGAATGGTGGTCTATATTTAATGATTTTTCAAAGAAATTCATTGATAAAAAATAATTTTAAAATAGGATTTCCGGGACTGTGTTATGATTTAGCTTTCTTTTGATAATTGTATACTTTTAGACACGCTTTTTCCAGCTTGCAAAATGACGCTTATGGGAGGGTTAGGGGAGGTAGGAAAGACGTTGGTAAAGTCTATTTTATCAAAACTTGTCAATTTAATAATTTTCTTTAATAGTATTAATTTTTGATTTGTAATATCACTTTTGGTGTAGTACCTTTTGGTGGAGCACCATAAGATAATTTTTATTTATCTTTAAATAATATATACATGTATGCATTACCTGACATTTGGAAGTATTTAAAATTAATCTATTCGTAGTACACCATGAATAGAGTATACTTAAATCCAATTGAAGTGAAATGCAATCCTGTTAACTACCAATTGGTGTAAATTGGTATTAAAACTTATTGGTAAGTCACCAAAATGTTGGACAGTAGAGGGCTAAGTATAGATCCTTGAGATACGCCATCAGTAACGCTTATTTTTCTCAATTTAATACCAACCAACGGCAGCATAGGAGAACCATCATACCCAAAATATTCCGTTAACAAGGAAATGTTAATTTGTATATGACATCCACCTGTCCACAGCAATCTAGTGCCTTAAGACACATTCAGTAAAACTCAATAGGCTAGTAACTGTGGATTTACCTTTGAGAAACCATAATGATGTAAATGTCTGTGCGCTTTGGTGTAAAAAGCCATCAAAATCCAATATGCAACGATTTGCACCTATCACTTTGTTTGAAAACAGGACAAATTCTGCTGAATTTCCAGGTTTCGGAAAATCCAAAATTTCTTATTATTAAATTCAAAATATGTTGCAAAATAAATGCAGCAAAACCATCTGGCCCGGTTGTATTTTTTGCGTTAAATTTATTGAAAGATTCCACCATTTCGCTATAGCTAATTTCAGAGATACCGAATGAATCCCCAGTCATAGTACGATTAATATGGTGACTATTGGAAGCATCGAATGTGATACGAATATACATACTTCCGAAATGATCAGCAAATAAATATACTATAGTAGGTAAATTGGTTATGGTTTTACCATCCCTTCTCAGAACATTTTGGGAGTTCGAGTTGTTTCCACTCATGTTAACAAAGTGCCAAAATTTTTTAGGATTGCCTTTTATATCTCTCCCCAAAGATCTGTCATATTTACGACGATCATCTCGAATATCTGATTTGCAGTCACGGCGACAGCGATATATTATTTATGGTAATGTGTTTTTTTAACTTAACCATTCTATTCAGTTCCGTAGTGTACCACATAGGACACCTTGGGTGTTTCCTTCTGATTTTGGGAATATACGTATCCATAACAGAGTACAGCTTATCATAAAACACGATTGCTCATCCGATGGTTGAGACAGCAGGTTACTCCAATCGATATTCAGTAATGTTTCCTATAGGCTAGGCATATCAGCTCTCCACCCAACTACCTAATTAACACTAAATATTAATTGGATTGGTCAGAAAAAATCTATTGTTTACTTATCAGGACTATCTAATTAGCACAAAATATTAGTTCGGTTGGCCAGAAAAAATCAGTCGGTGGGTTAAGGTAATGATGTTGATGGGTTGCGATGGGTTAAGGTAATGGATCAAGCCAACCCCACTAATATCCGTTGCTAGTTCTAACTAGCTAGTTGCGTTAAATATCAGTTTAGTTGGACTGATGTAGTAACCTTAACCCAACTCAACTCACTAGATATTAGGTGGGTTGGATTCATCCATTAACTTTAACCTAACCCAATCCAATTAGGCGATGAACAATTAATGTTAAAATTGTATTGAATTTATACATTCCATTGTGAATGCATTGTTTATTATTGAAATGGAGTGATTTTTAAACAAATTTCAACACAATTTATTATTTTTATTATTTCGATACTTTATTATTTTTCCATTCAGTCATTGAAGTCAATTCAATCCAACCCAACCCACATTATATTCTATTCCTTGCCTCTTCTATAACCAGTTTCATTCCAATCCCTATGTTCTGCCATTTTTATCTATTATTCAGCTAGTTCTGATCATTCTCAAGTCATCATCTTTATACAAAATTTCAACATGTTCATAAAGTCAATTTCTTCCTTTACCAATAATTTCTTGGATTTCTTGGATATTTTGTTTAAAAAATATCTGTTCTTTCCAGTTTCTGTGTTAAGTCTTCTCTTGCACAATGAACTTATATTTTTCTTCTATCCAATCTCATTGTTACCTCTTCAGTTTCTATCAAAAACTTCTTTTACACCAGTCTTAAGTATCAGTCAGTCTTTCAAGAGTTGCCATTGCACATAAATTTCTCTTCCCGTCAAGTTCTTGTAATGATTCTTTAATGTCACTAAAGCCCCTTTTTTCCAAGCATTTTGGTTAAATTAATTTCAATAATGTTATTACTACTAGCATATAACTTTATTTTCGACTATTAAATTATATAAACTTTTCATTACACTTAATAAATTCCCAACTCTCGATCGGTCCATTTAGAAGCATCAGGATACTTAAATTCTCCGATTATATGCTGAGGTTCAGTATAAATGTGCCAAAGAACCCACCACCAAGCGATTCCTCGTATAGCCACGGCGCAAAAACGGATTTTCTTCGATACCCCTTTATTACCACTCCTATAATACCAATGGTGATATTTCTTATTATCAATTAAATCGATTGCTTTAGCCCGAAATAAATTTCTGCCGATTCTATTGAGCAGCATTTCTATTGTGAAGTTTTAAAGTGTCATTATTAAAATTGACTATGACAGAACACTTAACAAGTCACTACGATGATAAAATGAGTTTTTGTCGTGCAACCGCGTGTTCGGCATGCACTTTATGTAAACCTTCCAAAATGCATTTATAAATCACCATAAATTATACAAATTGCGCCTTTTGGCAACGACCACACGTACACTACATGCATATGCAATTAATTGTACAGCATTTACATTTCGGTTCGGCGTTGCAGTTACACGCATATTATTGGGGATATAAATATAAAAGAACAAATCGGGTTGAATATCTGTTTATGCGGATGTGTTGCGGTGTCAAATGAATAAGAAAATGTTATTTTTTTATTCGCTTTTTAGTCTAGTTTGCGTCCCATCCGTTATGAGATTCAGTCGATATTTCCGCTTGATATTCCTCCTCAGGTAAAGAAATCCTCCCGAGATGGCCGTTGGAATCGAAAATTTCACTCCGAAATATATGGGAAAATCCTGTGATGCAATGGAGCAGAAGAAATTGATTTGATTCTTTACCCTCTACGATATTTGGGGGAGCGATGTCGTTCCCTCGAAAGGCAAGTGCTTATTACCACGTATCTAAGATGAAATTTTCGCCACTTTTTTACAATATTTCGTAATAACCGAATTTTAAGTGATATGCAATTTAGAACTTGCTATAACTAATAATAAAGATTAGTCGTAAACGAAATAGCGGTATTAAATTCCGTTTAAAACTGAAACTGCATAAACGCGCCGGAAGGCTAACTTGAATGGAAATGGCAAAACTTTTCTATCGGAGAAACGAAATTAAATAAAAAACTTTTCCAGTTTACGACTGCATAGACCTTTTTATTCAAACAGTGTAAAGTTGCGTCTTCTATATATTGGACGTAAAAACTTTACGCCCCCAAATATTTTCTAGACCATAAAATATGGAACGCAAATAAAAGAAAAATGTAAAATATGATGGGAATATTTACATGTGGATCGTATTTCATTCGACAGATCGATATTTTACTTTACTTTAGGTTCAAAGTCGTCATAGAACTTCCATAACCGATAAACGTAACTCGCAATTTGTGGTAATGTTTTTGGTAACTTGTTTGTTACCTAATGATCAACGTGAATTAATTCATACATTAGTTAAACGGTTTGATTCATGACCATTGTCTCTGTATGATGAAATACGAAACGTTTACTTACACAGTTATCAAACATCTGCCGTAAATGTAGACCCTGTTAACTACCGCACTATTTCCTCTAAACTGTGTATACAATTACGTAGCACGTATTATTGATGGCACAATGCATCAATTAAACCGCGATGGTAGTTATTCTGTTAATGTTTGTATTAATTACTCAGTAACAGCATTAGGATAAATACAAAGTTCAGCATTATCGTATTCTACGATATATCGCATTAATAAATAATTTGATGAGAATATCCCGTTTATCTCGGTTTTGACGCGCAAAATAAATTGAAGCAATCATATTCAAAGCAGGATATCTTTTAAATACGTCCAACGAGATGACGAGATTATTAGACAAGCAAAATTGGACGTATATAATGAAAAGTATAAAATGTATAAATTGACATTGTAATGTAAGAGAAGCCTGGTACAAATAAAAAGCTAAATCCTCTTTCCTAGAGCTCTTTCAGAGTTGAAACCCAATTTCGCTTTCATTGCCAACGTCAAAGTCAGGATTTTTCGCCTAAATGACTTATTTTATTACTGGCAATTATAAAAGCGAGTCCGGGCCGAAAATGGTGCTAAAATCCGGAAAAATTCCGTGAGACCGCCCTTCATTTATGCAAATTCCGACGTGTAAAATTTTTATTATGGATATAGCCCTCGAAAGGGCCGCTTTATTTAATTTCAATGGCAATAAAATTTATGAATTTTTAACGCGGTTATTGCCCGGGGAGACATCCGACCCCGCGGGATTACTTTCTTCATTAAAAATAGAAGTACATCATGGCAAAAATTTTATTCAAGACATACACATTTCCACGACGAAGAAATACAGGAGATTTTCTTTATGAGAGCATAAAAATGCGAGGTCCATATTGTTATCAAGCAAATGGAGAAAAGGAGCCGAGCGCTATCACTTGGAATGAACCAGAATAAAACAACGTTTTGACATATAACACTATGCAACCTACACCATACTAAAACTTTATTATATGTTCTTACTGATTATCTTCTTTGCAATTATTTAAAAACTTTTAAATCATTTATCTCATAATTTTTTAAAAATTTGATTTTATAAATAAGTTTAAGCCGAAATGGACTTACCTTGGTTTATGGGTTGGCTTTGAAATGCTCAAATATCAGGTTAAGATGAAAATTATGTTGTAGTATGAAATGTTTTAGCCTAAATATAGACGTGTTGATTTTGCATTGAGTTTAGTTTTTGAAATAAATTTGAATCAAGATTTGGGTTTAATATGCGAAGTTTTAGCCGAAAGATTCTTGGATTTCTGCTGGGTTAGGTTGCTCATAAGGAAGATATAAGTAGATATGATATATTCATTCTAGGTTTTAGTTAAGGGAAAACAGTAAAATTTTCGATCGAAATTTTTTTTACAAAATTTGAAGGAATGTTATCCTAAATCTATTCAATTTGTTTTTCTCCTAAAAACTGGTATAAACACAGTCTCAACTTGGACAAATTTCTTCATTGTTTATTAATATTTCATTTCATGACGATGTATGTACGTATGTAAAGTAATGCAGAACTACCATCATTCGGGTTAGCCGTCTTGAGAGATGTACGGCTAAACTCGAAGGTTTCTAATTCTAGATCTAGAGTTACATTTTACAATATAAAAGTAGAACCAATAGACTCAAAAGTTGAAAGTTTCAAACCCAATACTTTCCAATTCTAGGTCTAGTGTTAGTTCTAGTGTTACTTCAATTCAAATATACAGGGTTACGAAATCAATTTGTAAAGTACTCTATTTCAGAAACTATTCATTTTAGAAGTCTTCATTAAAAAAAGTTTTCAGATGCACGGCTAAACCCAACCCAACCCTGTACATTTCAACCAAAGCCGTCCTAAGAAATTCGGTGCCCAAGGGTTAGTTTGGACGAAAGAAACAAGTGCGCCCCATTTCATACAAAACTCAATGCAAAACAAAACGATTTGCACCTTAGAGTGAACACTGGGTATATGTATGTTACTGGGGACACCATGCATTTCATTGAAAAACAAGCGCTAGGTTTTGTAGTGGATAGCAGCGCTATAAGTGACTGTATCGAAAATTAAACGCAATGGAGAGTAAATAGGGCATGGGCTAGGATATCTGAAAAAGATTGTATTCCTGATATCATTTGTGGTTGACCATTTCTTCAAGAGGCTCCTCATTCTGAGGTCTGTCAGAGAGAAGCATAATACTATCTCATATTATGAAGGTACTTACATATCTTACAGACCTGAGCTGTTGGATAGTTTAAGAATTCATTTTACAATAGCCGTCTAAGAACTATTTGTGGATAAAGCGCTTAATCGTTTCCATACGAATACCTAAGATTATCGGCTCGGATATACAAGATTGTTACACAAAGAAGCAGAATGCGCGGATAGCTACAAAATGAAGGAATTCTCAAATCCTTTAAAGCGACTCCTTAATCCTTTCTTATAGAAAGGCCGATAGAAAGGCTTGAAGATGCAAAGAGGTAGTGTACCTAACTCCCTTCAACAGAGCAACAAATTTTTAGTAAACCATGCATCAAAGAGAGTCTCTTGTGAGGAACAACATATTAGTTTACTAAAGAAGGATTAATGTCCTTATACCGATAACCTTCAACAAAGATTACAGATTTTATTAAGTGTTCATTTCTCAGTTTCTGAAAACTTTAACGATGTTCAACAGGAGACGAATCATGTACCAACTACGAAAAATGGAAGCAAGAAATGCCGTGGATCGTGAATACGCTCTCGCATCAAAGCTCCAGGATCGGACGGAATTGTACCGGCACTTTCACAATGGGGACTGGAATACCTGTTATCGCACTTGTAGAGAATTTTCTAGAGATACCTCTATACTTACCGGAAAGTTGGCGTAATGACACGGTCACCTTTGTACCTAAACCGGGTAAACAAAATTATTTCCTTCCGAAGTCTTGTATATCAATTAACCTCTATTCCTTTTTATAGAAATTGTTGGAGAGATCATGATGTTCGAGTCTTATATACGAAGTAGTTCATTGGACTCTAATCAATGTATAACTCAGGAAAAATTGCCACTGACGGCTCTTTATACAGTGATCAGTTTCGTTAGTGGATGACCACAAGGAAATCGCGCTGAGATTTTTTATCGATCAATGATCAGTATGTGATTTTAATAATCACATACTGCGCAATTAATGAAGGTTTTTTTAGAGTATAATTCTTTGACCTTTTGCGGCTGGGTTGAGAGAAATCTAATAAATAGAGTCGTCAAATTAAGAACTGGCCATTCTTCAAGAGTAGTTAGTTACCACAGGCTGTCCGCAAGGAGGATATTATCTCCTCTTTAATTTCTCCTCTTTAATTATTCAAGAATTTAACATTCTTGGTAAGATAGTAGCTCGAAGATGTGTTCCACTCGTTTCGGATGATTTAGTGGGTAGTACGCTTGATCTCAACAATATGAGTAGCTAAAGAATACAAACTAGCAAAATATGTAGCTTCAAAGAAGTAGTTAGTCAAAAGAGGCCAGTCAGAATATTTTCTTTTTATTTGACACATTAAATGTACCATGTATTGTACATTATGGAAATAAAGATTGGCACTATTATAGCTAGTAGGCTTATGATACTAGGAATCTAAAGGTAAGCTATTGAACATGTTTAAGATGGCGGACAATACATACGTGAGGTCACTAAAAGAGTGACGATTAAAAAATTCGAATAAGGGAATTTGTTAAAAAGATATATTACTCCAGTTGTACTGCTATAGTCAAAGTACCAGTGTAATGCTTAGATGAATGATAAACAGGATGAGTTTATCAAGGATTTGGAGATCATTGATGAGTTTCAACGCAAAACTCAATCTATTGTTCTGACCAGCAATCCTTGGGATGAGGAAGCTTTTATGACACATATTTCTTCCGTGGCAAAGTACAAATCTTAAGGTTTTTCTTAATTTTTACATGACGGGGGAAATTTGGATTATGAGTTAATCCCAGACATTTTTAAAAAATTGATTGCATCCCTCCATTGCAGCAACAAACGGCAGACGTTTATAAAAATCATTATGGATCGCAACACCTAATCAATTCCAGCCCCAGACTCGTGTAGTCGTGTAGCCCTTAATTTTATTAACCAGGATGAGAGGGCTCTAAACGACGAATTGGCAGTTCAAGAGGTAAGCTCATCCAAGGACGTCCTATTGAATGAAGTGTATTGGACTTATTTTTACGAGACATTGTGAAAAGACCTGTATGGAAACTAAGGCCAAAGCAAGAGAGAACGAACTAAACTATCTCTGGGTTTCTGGGTAAATAACCAAGACTATTCTGGGATAGGCCTGCTTACTATCTTTTGCAGAAATAGAACATGGAGCAATGGGTTGATTCAACAAGGCCAAAAATTGCATAAGAATGACATCTGGTGAATTGATGGAATGTATGGCTATCGAGAAGCTTTAAAAGATAAAGATGATATCAAAGTAGTCACCTTGCCTTGGCAAGGCTGCTAAAAGATGAATGCCTTAGTGATTACTCATCCAAAGATAAAGCTCTCTTTATCATGGTGTGTCTCTATCTTGTAGTCAAATGTGATTTAAACGATGAGATCCTGATCATTTCTCAATTAAACGAGGCGAAGAAAAATAAACTGGCATGTGAACAAGTTCTACAAATTACTCAGGGCATTAAATATATCTATCTGGAAGCTCAATCCAAAAGCCGTTGCTGTCGCTAATGTAATCATGAGAAAGAAATTATACATTTCCAGACCAGTGTCACTTGTATAAGACTACAGGGAAACTCCAACTCTACTTTTATATAGACTGATAACGTTTTCGAAAATCGATTAATGAACCTTCATAAAAATTGTTTATGGAAAAATCGCAGAGATAAGTCTAAAGATTTAAATTTTTTGTGATCTTTTTTTGGTAGCTTTTCCTTTTAATGTAGTTAATGTTAATTCTTTTCCGCCATTTTTAAACGACTTATGACAACATTGATGTTTTTATTTTCTTTTTATTTGACGTATTAAATGTACCATGTTTTGTACATTTTGGAAATAAAGATTGGTATTGTTATAGCTACTAGGCTTATGATACTAGGAATCTAAAGGTAAGCTATTGCAAATATTTAAGGACAGTGTCTCTGACTACTTTCTTCGGACCATAAAGATCATATTCGAGGAACAGTATTCTGGTCCCGATTTAACCATTCCGAGAGATTGTGAGAAAATTATTTGGAATGAGAGACCTGCTTCTTTCATACCGATAATTCGTCATTGATATGGGAAAACTTTCGACGACAACGTACTGAGGGTATCACAAGGTATCTCAAAATCATAAATTGATATTTCAAAATTGCAGTTTGAATTTTAGTGGGTGCTGGGTTTCATATGAAGGTGGAAACATATAATTATTCTTAAATAAACTAAATCAAAGTATGTTAGCTAATCAATTACCTCCAGCATTTCTGCTCATCATGTGTATATGAGTGAATGAAGAATAGTCTCTTTTTGCTGCATTCAATTTATTGTCTAGGATTTGGGTTTGCTTGCATGAGATTGTGTTGGGTTTGACTTTTTTGGGCGAAGTAGGTATAGGCTAATATTGATTTACTTGATATGTTTGATTCAGGTTAGAATTGGAATGAGATTAGTGAGATTGAATTGATCTGGATTGGAATGTGATGGTTGGCACTATGTTATGTAGCTAATACCTTAGGGCTTAGTATTAATTGGGATCCACTGAGTTTACATTTGAATTTGCTGCTCTAATATAGTTAAGAATTAGCTTTTGCTTTATTTGGATAAAATTCCGGTGAGTTAAATCTGGTTTGTCGAGTTGTCATGTTTATATACACACAAACTCGGGTCTTTACTTGCACTCAAATTATTTTAACTTTAAGATCCATTATACATTATCCTTCCCAATCATTTTATATAAAACTGACGTCCCATAAAATTAGGTTTTAGAAATTAATTCTGATACAAAATCTTTGTATTAATAGTTTAAAACTTTTTTCCAGTATATATTAGTTGCTTTAGTATTGAATCGGAGGGTGCGACGACACGAAAATAGATGACCAAAACGTGTAAAATTCATCAATATTGGAGCAGAGATTAACTTCGAGTTCGTGAGTTGAATACTCAGTGAGCTCCTCATTTCATATATAAGTCACAGCCGACCTACCCCGGTGATATTGCCGAAGTAGGGTCGATGGCGGCTTTACTCTAATACTTTCTCGTCGTCCACCGGTCTATTCGACTTGATAAAGGCGTCTGACCTACTCAGGAAAAAGACTTCTCGTCATTTTGATCCATTCACACAAAACATCTCGTCAAAACTAACAATTATTTTTGTTGTAGGGATTAAAAAATTCTTGTTAAGAAATTTTTGTGGCAATAAAACGCGGAATAGTGTGTGAAAATGTAAACGATGATATTCTTTGTTAATCACGGCACGTTTAAATTTTAAGCGGCCATCCATTCTGGCCACTTGACTCGGCCGGGCTGAAAAACGAGTAACACTTTAACAATTACACCGTGTAATGGGCGCTTAAGCGCACCGCCTAAAAGGTAATAAATTTTATGACGAATTTTTCCTTAACCTCCCTGGTTACTGGGTTCGTCTGTCCAAATCGATAACTAATCTTTTTCATCTCCGACATCGTTACTTAATTTGTCTTCACAAAGCCTTTTGTGCGTCTCCTCGAGAATCGCAACCCTCGCCCCACTTGTTTCGTTTCAGAGCTCGGAATTGCGCCTATAAGGCCGGTTTTGCTCTGCACCGCGTTTTTGTCCGTCGTTTCGGTATCATTTTTATTTTCTCTCGTCCTAAATTGGACTGGTCGAGTTGCGCAAGCCCTTTCCGCCTCGTACAAGGTCGCCTCGTACGCCCTGGGGTTGCTCGTTTGTTTATTTTTCGACGAATTCTCCCTTCAACAAAACAATGATCATTTCCAGGGTTTTCACTGATTTTTCCACAGTTCTTTGTTTATTGGGCTTACATAGCTGCAACTCAATGCCCTTTCGTTACGGCTCATTGTTTATTGTTAAGTACAATGGGTTTAGTTCACATGAGTAATTTCTCCGGGTACATCATGAAAAAGATCTACATTGTTATCTACTTGTTGAAATTTGTACGGGTTAAAACTCAACAATTTTAAATGCTTTGATTTGGATATTCTCTTCAAAATAATTTTCATTATAAACCCCAAGAGTCGTTTGCCGCGGAACTTTACGTTTAACCGCGACATTTAAGTCTCCCTCTTAACGCCTGTTTTGGGGGTGTCAAGTTCGGAAAACTGGAAACGCTTGTATTGCGTATTTATGCTGCCGGTATGCTGATTACCCCTTCACTCTTAAGAGGAGAACAAGCCCTCGGGCGCCTCTTAGCCTATTTCAGCGTGTTTTGTATCCATAAAGTCGGCTTTGTGTAATCTTTCGTAAACTTTCCATTCTCTGGGCCCACTTGATTTTGTTCAGAACGTTAAGTAGGTGGAGGCACATTGTGACTCTGAGAACGTCGGCGTAATAAAGGAATTATCTCCGAGGGTAGTAAAAAATGTTGAAATCTAATTTACTATTTTTTATTAACCCAATGAAAATGTTTCATGCAAGCTTAATCAATGTAGATATAGCTATACTAAATCAATTTTAAGTTAGGTGCCAAAATAATAATTATTAATGTGGCACTTTAGAAGTTGAATGGCTGTAATATCAGATTTAGTTGATCCGAGTGGATTAGGAAAACTTTAATATTCAATTCTCAATTTCAGTCAGAAAATGAGATTGAATTAGTGCTTTATCGATTTGTATTCGAAGTATATCTCGTAAATATTCCGATAACTATTAGTTTTGATTGGGGAGTATAAAATTTTATTGGTGCAGATTCATATTTTCAACGAGCGTTGTCGAGAACTAAACCAATAAAATTTTGTGTCAGAAGTTGTAAAGCTGCAGCGGTTAACGGACTATTTCAAGAAGAAATACAATTCATTTTGTTTTTTACACAACCCTTTTGTACTATTTTTTATACACACGCAATTTGTGAAGATTGATTTGAAAACATAATGGTAATGACGAAAACTTTAAAGCTGATAATTTAGTACAACAAATTCTATGTTGTTATCTTGTAATTTGGTACAACCTAACTTCAAAGCTTCTGTGTATAATATGGTTGCTTAAATCTTAACCGTTTTTCAAAAAATCGATTTTTTCCTCATTCCATTTTTAACATACCATATCAAATTAATTCGATAAAATGATGGTTTTAAAATGATACCATATAAAATTAATTTGCAATCTTGGTAGCTTGAGATGTGGTACATCCTATCCTCAAACGTTCTTTTATAACCTTTCAAACATTGGTTGCTTATCTTAACCGTTTGCAAAAAAAACGATTTTGAAAATGGTTACTTCAATTCAAATAAAGTCATTAGAAATTTTATATGCACCCACTTCCTGGCACCTATGGTTCTTTTGTAATGGAAATGTTTCCTACCAGCAGTTTTACATGCACTATCTAGATTTCTGGAATCAATTCAAGTCTTCTAAAAATAGTGTTAAGTTTTTTTAAAGCATTTAAAGTTATTTATTTAGAAGCAATATTAAGTCTTCTGTAAGCATTTCAGGTCTTCTAGAAATAGTATAATGTCTTTCAGGGGGCAGTATCAAGTTTTGTGGAAGCAGTCTAAGTCATCCAACATTTCACCTCTTCTGGAAGCAATATTAAAATTATGGAAGCAGCATCATGTCTTCCCCAGAGGCAGTAGAGGACTCGATTCTCTAAGCAGTCCAAATCTTATAAAAGCATTTCAAGTCTTCTAGAGCAATATCAAGTCTTTTAGAAGCAATATAAAGTCTAGTAGAATCAGTTTCAAATATTATAGAAGCATTTCATGTCTTATGGAAGCATTTCATATATCGCGAATGCATTTTAAGTCATCAAGAAGCAGTATCAAGTTTTCTGGAAGTATTTTAAGTATTTCAGAGATAATACAGGTCCACTTGAAGCAATCTCAAGAGTCTTCTAGAGACAGTTAAAATCATCCAGGAGGTACTATCAAGTCTTGTGGAAACAGTTCAAGTCATCCGGAAGCATTTCAAGTGTCCTGGAACCAATATCAATATTTTGAAAGGTGTCCTGGAACCAATATCTAGTCTTGCAGAGGCAGAAATCAGTCTTCTAGAAGCAGTTTCATGTTTTGTAGAAACATTTCAAGCCTTATGGAAGCATTTCATATCTTTAGAAACATTATTAAAATATGTGTACATAATATTAAATTAAATATTGATTTAAAATTCAGTTTGCCCTCGTCCAACAGATCCGGAGGAGGTCAAGTCTGTTAAAATGTCCTTAGATAATGCTGGCGTAATTAGTTATGATGAGGTTCCAATTTCTGTATTAAAGGCTCCTGTTTTCCTGTTTAGAGATATTGCTATACCCCTAAGATCACTATACACAAGATCTGAAAAAATCGTAATTATATGAACAAAAATCAAATACTCAACAAGTCACGAAAGGGTTATTTAAAAGGAAGAGCAGCAAGTAGAGCAATTTATTCGCTCCTGGATAGAATTATGACTGTAATAAATATTTGTGAACTTACCGACGATATAATGATGGATCTTTCTAAAGCTTTTGACATAGTATTCCATAATATCGTTTTTGAAAAAATGGTGACTGTGGGGATAAGAGAAGTTGCTCTGTACTGTTTCAGATGTTTCCAACAGAGAACAGCGGATTATCTATTATCATTGTAGTGGCACTGAAGTGGGTCTATATTGGGTCCATTTCTCTTTGTCCTGTATATCAATGATCCACCTGAAATAATAAATGATTTACTGGCACTATTTGCTGATGACTCACTGCAGTCCAAATAGCAAAAACTTAAAAACATATGTCAGCACTGATTTTAAACAACTTTACGGTTCTTCAGAATGGATTTTCTAATAACAATCTACAATGAAATATTGAAAAAGCTAACGTTATGATGTTTGGGAATGTAAAAACTAGCCACCGAATAGATCTACAATTCAATTGTAAACAATTTACCTAAAAGACAAACTCATGTTTTTGGAAGTGAGAATTAATTCGAACCTGTCACGCAAATACCACATCAATGATCTGGCCATTAAGATAAATCGTATGTGTTTTGCGTTGAGAACAATCACTCGGTTAGTGTCGGCCAGCGTAGCTATTATAGCGTATTTTGCGTGGGTAAAATCGCGATTTAGGTATAGGGATATTTTCTGGGGGCACTCAGTTGAAACAAGACGTGTTTGCATTGTTCAAAAAAATTTATGAGAGCAGTTTTTAGTCTTCCAATATCATAAATTTAAATATCATGAAATTCTAACACTACCATCTATAATAATTCTTGAATCAGCAATGTGCGTAAAGAATAATTATACTTTCTTTTCAAAATATGAACAGCAACATGGTTATGGAAAAGTGGCTATGGAAAATTATTATTTACTGCCACCAAAAACTCAGTATGCCAAACTGCAAAAATGTACTTTTCCTTTTTGTGTTAAAGTGAATACTTTAATACAAAAATAATTTGTATACATAATCACATACCTAATAGTATAAAAATTAAATCATCTATGGCCCACTTTTACTAACCTCCAGTTAAACTAACTAGCGATGACTAACTTTATCAAGAGGAGGTTTTGGAAAGGACCCTGTATACAATTAACGAATTTTTTTGTATAAATTTACCAATGATGTAATATTGTGATTTTTTCTTTTTGACATTTCCTATGATTTCTTGTACTTACAAAAACAAAATCTATTTGTTTAATTAAAAGTTTCCGAACTTAAACATGATTTTGTCAACAGTATTTGGTATTTTTGAAGCAAAATCAATTTTTTAACAGTTACTTGTCTTTAGCAGTAATGTCGTCTACTAGAATATTTGCATTTTGACCAATAGTATTTAATATTTTCGACGCAAACTCAAATGGTTTATCAATAATATCCTGTTTTTGCGATGAAAAAGTTTTCTGCCTACAATTTTACATGCACTATCAAGTCTTTTGGAAGAATTTTTGAAGCAAAAAAAAAGCAGTTTCAAGTCTTATAGAAGCATTTCAAGTGTTATGGATCGATTTTAAGATTTTTGGGAGTAGGTATCAAGGCTTCTGGAAGCATTTCAGGACTTCCAGAAGTAATATCAAGTCTTCTAGAAACAGTATTAGGTCTTCCATGGGGCAATATCAAGTCTCTGATCAAATGACGATAATTGAAACGTAATTGCGTTGATGACGATTGCCATATAATTTCCTCGATGGGACTAGCTGGCATATCCGAAGATTTGGTGGAAGACTTCAATATTTTCATCTCATCTCACCATTAAAAATTTGAAAATAGACTGCATACCGAGAAGAGTAGACTAGATGTTCACTTTCATCGTTCATTTTTATGCAAAATGAATCTCACGACGATAAAGATGAAGAACAGAATAAAGAAAACGACTTTTAGCTCTATATTCAGCTCCCTATTACAATATACGATAAGTAAGTTACCCACTTCGGGTAAATTTTGTCACAGGTAACCCTTAGAATTATATAAAAATGATACTTATTACTATTTATAATAATAATAATTCTTAGTTGCGTTCTCCGCAACCACCTGCTATTCCCACAATTCCAGGAATCACTATCAATCCAGCGGGAAAAATATAAAATCCGAGAAGAGAGATTATATTAATTAGTATCTCACATCGGTACGGTTCATCTCGAGTCCTTGTAAATAAAACTCTACAAGAACAATGAACGTAACACGTCGTAATAAATCTTAATATCTATTTCACTTTTAATTAATATTTGATTTAATTGTTCAATAATGGATTATTGATCAATATTAATTTAGTGTTTGATTTTGTAATAATTTTGTATTTTTAAATAAATAAAGTATCTAAATAAGCCTCGTAACTGACGCTACGAACAGGATCTCGGGTACAGACATTTTTGGTGCGATTTTAAAAACGTCGCGTGTTAAAGTGCCTTGGTGATAAGAGCAAACCACCGAAATTACCTGTGACAAGCGAAAATATTTATGCTTTGGAAAAGGTAATAGGAGTAAAAGCTTACCGGAAAAGTACTAAACTTCATTTCCTACTCAAAATCGCCATTTGTGAAACATTCTAAATGCTTGCCGAAAATAGTAACCGAAAACCACAACTACTCTCGTCTGCTGCGTTATTAATACTGTTTCAATTTCTCTCGTCAAGATGACTATGTCATCCTCTTACATAAAGCACTCAGGTAGATCCGGAATATGATAACAAAAGAATAAAGAAATATTTTAACTGACAAGGGAACCTTACGGGTTCGACATCACCGATTTTGTTCATATTTACTCAAAATATTTCGCGACAGTAGAAATACGACAACTTTTAATTTTAGTTTAATATGTCAATTAGCCTAGGGTACTATATACGGTACTTGTTCCATAATAGTAAACTGTACTAAGGCTTATGCTAAACGCTCCGTACTGAACTGTAATTTACATATGGCAACTACATGGTGTTGCCAATTAATAAAATACCTATACAATGAAACCGGACGCTATCATTATGCAACAACCACGAGACCTTCTGTGGTAGTACCAGTAATGGTTGTTATGTACCTCAATTCCAGAATGAGTAATGATCCAAGAAACGCATAGTACAAGAATCCAGGGCAGAATGTTCCAGATGGATCATATTGAAATAACAGAATCATAGTAAGAACTTCCCTGTTGGAAAACGGAAGACATAAAGTTGAATGAAATTCAGTGCATTCAATATAACAAGTTCCAAAAAGAATTGGAAGAACTTTAAAAAATGGATATCATACACTATACAACAATCATCAGTACCACTATAATTCTTTCATCATTCACAAATCAAGAAGGAATAACGCTAACGAACCAATGGAAGAAAAGTCGCAAGAAGATTCTCGCCATTCCTGGCTCCAATCTTCAACCTAGGAAGGGAGGAATTACGTTCCCCGAAACCACCTGCTATTCCCAGAATATCTGGAATCACCATCAAATTAGCAGGAAAACTATAAAATCCGATAAAAGATATTATTTAATTAGTATCTCGCATCGATACGGTTCATCTCGAATCCTCGTAATTAAAACTCTTTGCAAGAACAAAGAACGTAATGTAATTCGGTACAACCCAACTTCAACTTTCTTTCATACCCTTGAAAAAGCTGTTTGCTTAAATTATAACCGGTTTTAAAGAATCGATTTTTCTTCAACCCCATTTTTAAAAAACATCAAAATAACTCGTTAATTTTTAAAATTTTGCATAGAATTTTATTGTAATCTTGTAAGATTGTAATATGGTACAATTAAACCTCAAACGTTCTTTTATGACCTCAAAAACGTTAGTTGCTTAAATCTTGACCGCTTTCAAAACAACCATTTTTCCCATAAATATTTAACATTTATTAATACGCTCAAACTTATCTTAGCTTCTCTACACTCTTCATGTATCCTCTGCTAATCATCTGGCATTTCTCAAAATTTTCTAGTTCTTTGTAGCTGCCATCGTTTCTTTTTCTAACCAATATAGTCTACTTTTTTTGTGACCTTCCTTCTCTTTTCTAATATTTTGTTAGAGGCAATTATGATTGGTTTCATTAAATCTTTTGTTTCGGGTATCCGCATCTTAGTTGTCTCCTTCTTAATATTCATCAATATTCATCTTGGATGGCACAGCTTATCAAACTGTAATCATTTAACATTTCGGTATCTGTTTCCACTTGCCAATTTTTTATTCTATGCAACAGTTATGGTTAAATCTATTATTGCTTTTTCTCTTTACCTAACGTAAGTAGGATTATTTCTATATTTGCTATAACTCGCAAAGGAACTTTCAAGTAATCTTGGAAGCATGTAATATGGTACCACTTTGTACTGTGAATGGTAGATTATATGGTACTTTAATGTTTAAGTAATAACAGTTCTCAAAGAAACAATTTTTTCATCCTTCAACCCTTTTATCATCGTGTAAAGCTTGTAATTTGGTGCAATCTTGTATGTTATTGATCGTTTTAAATAAAAAAAAGAACACGGAAACCTATTTCGATTTCGGCTCACAGTAGCCAAAACCGGTAGAAAGTGAAATACATAAAAAAATTTGATCATTAAAGTGCGACTATCATTTGCATGTTTAAAGACATCAAATTGACTTGTATTTTTTTTTAATTTTATATAAACCTTAAAACGTTTCATTATTCAAGTCTTTATCATTTTACTCAAAATTACCAGAAATCTAATCTATAGATTCTATTATCTCAAGCTTTTATCAAAATGTTCGTGTTAATCATGCCTAATGAAACCAGTTCAATTCCAAAGTCCTTTATACACTTCGGTTAGGTTGACCTAACCATTCATTTCCAGTAAATGCGATGCTTTCACATTTCCTATGAAAATCAGACATCGATTAGACCGTATAACGCAACAGCCCATATTTGACGTGTTATTATCGATTTCGTTTAATCTTCTGTAAAGTCCACCATGAATTATACGTCACAAGCGTGTTTTATTGAGATTCGGGTGATCGATTGTGGAAACACGTTTGTCAAATGGAGATAAATCGCTTCAATGGAAACAGTGGGACATTTTTTCAAAATAGAAACATTCCCTCGGAAATAAACGTAAACGTTGTAAAAATAAACGCGTGTAATTAATTAAATGTTAATTAATTGTGATGGGAAATGAGAGTCCCGTATGAGTTCCAACAGACATTATCGTCGTAGAATTTCCCCAAGGGTGAAAAGTGGGTCAACTTTAATTTATTAATAAACGGGCAACTTTAACGAATTATCCGTTTCCGGTCTTGTTTACTAAAAAGAAGAAAAATACGGTAATGTAATGGATGAAATGAAAACGTGGGACCCCTCTAATTATCGAAAATGCTGTAAAATATCGATTAGTTTAATTAATATAAAGAGGCGAATTTTGTTGTTGTCAACAAATTTGAAATAAACAAAGAACGCGACGTAATTTATTAACCGGATACGTTTTCACAAACAAAGGGATTTAAAAAAAAATTCTGTTTGAATTTTCAGTAGTTGTTGTACGGTTTATTGGGCCCATTAATAAATGCATCACTCATTAAAAATGATTATTATATAGAAATGAAAAACGAATTAAACGGAAAAAAATATTATCCCGTTGCGTGATGAAATGAAGTTCGCATACCGGCTTAAAATACCACACCGGATACTTTCCGCGCCATGGCTTATTTTCCCTATTTTTTAATAAAGATTAAATATTATAAGAGGCGGAGTTATTACGGCTGCTCCCCGGGGATCCTTTTATCACCCCGAAGTTATTAACTAGCGTAAAAATAGTGTCCCGGTGCGTAATAAAAATATACACTTCGCATTCTGGATTTAATTTTAAAAGGTATCGTTATAATGATAACATTCCAAATGAATTAAAATTTTCTCATAGCTTAATGCGCTTCAATAAAAATTTACCGCTACAAAATTGGAGATGAAGTCGTAACGTTTTATTGATTTACAAAAAATGTAACATTTAAATTTCGGGATACGCATTTTTAAGCGATTCCGTTTTATTTCGTCCGTTCGCCCCCAAAATCCTCTGATTTATCGGACAGATTGTGCCTTTGTTTCGATTTGCGTGATATATTCATCGTTGCCGTGTTCTGTAGTATCGCCCACTTTATCATTCCATGAATTATGCATCTGTGTATACAGGTTATGACTTTTCGAATTCTATTGCCGTACAATGGAACATTCGTTATCTTTCGTCTTTTCCAGAAAATCGTCGCAATACGATCGTCCTTGCCCCCAAAAACTCCTTTAATTACTATTATCTTAACGCCGACGCCCTCAAAAGCTGTCCCCCTTAAATGATTGATTGAGGAAATTTCACGGCAAGAATTCTTTAAAGTCTTCCGAACCGTGCTTTCAGTAAAAGGAACGGAACAAACCTTCGTATTGATTTTTTCTTTTTCACATCAGTGTTTACACTTTCTTTTTTTTATAGCAGACGAGCAAACAAAGTGCGTGATATGGAAAAACATGGAGCTAAATTTATGAGCGACATGAAAAACAATGGCGCGTCCGCAAGTTTTATTTGATGTCTAGAAAGTGAGTTATTCCGGCGCCTCCACTATTAATTACAATATAATATTATATCCAGTTGCGGTTATATTTTAGGTCTTTATACAGGGTGATTCCATCACACTTGGAATAATTTAGTCCTAAGCATTAGAGTAAAAATGATGATAATTCTGTAATGGTTTAAAAGATATGAGTATACAAAAGCAAACCATTTTATTTCGATAGTATTAAAAGATATGGTTTAAAGGTAAGAAATTGTTAGACATTTTCTTAAATATTTTCAATATGGTTTGTCTTGTGTGATGTTATCAGTGTTATCATTGATCACTATACAGGTGTTCACAATGATTACTTATTTAAAACTTTTTGATTATGTATCAAACTCTTAAATTTTCTAACTGATTCTAAAAGCCGATTATATATTAAAATTATTTTTATTTATACTTCAAATGATATAATTAAAGTCTGCATTTCTTTCTAGAGATTATTGTTGTTACCGCTAATCGTTTTCTTTAAATACATTTTGTAGAATATTTGCGCGCCCT
The DNA here is from genome assembly GCA_036711965.1 of Onthophagus sagittarius. Taxonomy (NCBI): domain Eukaryota; kingdom Metazoa; phylum Arthropoda; class Insecta; order Coleoptera; family Scarabaeidae; genus Onthophagus; species Onthophagus sagittarius. Next base: position 19,202,913 of record JASERS010000005.1, on the reverse strand, counting down.
GATTAGTTCCTAGTGTGATAGGTCTGTAACTTTAGGATTTGTGATAGTTTGCGTGAGGTTTGGGCCCGGAATTAAGATACTGTTTCTCTACATATTTCAGATTTGTCTTGATTGTAGACTATCGGTATATATCTGAATTAAGGTTTCTTAGAAGAAGTTTCATAAAATGGTCCTTTTAGCTATGATCTGGATATGAGTCCATGTACTGTCTTCGTCAATATCTGTAACTGATTCATAAGATTTTCCTACCAGTTCTCTACTGTTGATTTGTTGTGGGTGTCAAATAAGAGATTTGCTTTTAGACTGAACTCGTTAATATGTTTTGCCAATGCTTGGCATTTTATATTAGCGGTGAAATTTTCTGAGATTTGTGGTATTTGGTAATTTTTTGTATTTTCTGCCAAAAGATTCCACCTCGATCATCATTTATTTCTTCAAACTTAGGTTCAATGATTGATATCTCGAACACGAATTCAGATATTCAAGTACAGTTTTGATCTAGAAATATTGGATACATTCTTTTATAGATCACAGTAAATTTCATCAAAACATCTTAAGAACTCGGTTTTCTAGGCTTTTTAAAAATTGTTAAGGATATTGTTATTTTTATGGAATGCTACAAATTTAGGTTGAGTTAATTTGATGTCTCAAAAACAAATTGGAAAATTCAAATATGTTTCTAATAGTACATACCTTCTTTATAAGTGACCAAATCTTTCATCAAGATATCTTACGAATTCGATTTTCTATGATTTTTCAAAAATGATCAAAGATATTGTTAATTTTGTGAAATGCTACAAGTTCAGCTATCTCGAAAATGATTTGAGATATTCAGGTATAGTTTTGATCGCGACAAATTGGATTCTTCCTTTTACAAATCATAGTTTCGGCAAGATATCTTAAGAACTCGATTTTCTACGATTTTTCAAAGATGTTTAATGATATGGCTAATTTCATGAAATGATACAATTTTAGGTTGAGTTTAACACTTGATATCTCATATACGAATTAAGATAGCCTAGTATGGTTTATTGCTTATGAAAGTACATACTGTTCTTTATAAATCATAAAAAATTTCATAATAAAATCTAAAGAATTCGATTTTCTGTGATTTTTCAAAAATGTTTAACGAATCTGTTATTTTTATGAAATGCTACAAATTTGGGTTGAGAATATCTTAAGTCTTGGAAATGACTTAAGATATTCAAGTATATTTTTGATCTCGAAAAATTAGATTCCCTCCTTTACAAATCACAGTAAATTTCATCAATGAAAACAGAAGAAAAGAAATTATACCTAACATACGTAGAAACAGGAATAATTATGAAAAGAAATGATAGCGCTGGGATCATATCTTTTCATAATTATTCCTGTTATTCCCTTTCTTTCCTTCTGTTTTCATTTATATATGTTACACGTAAAAATTCCAATTAATGTTTATAAATTTCATCAAGATATCTGAAGAATTCGATTTTTTAAAGATGCATTACGAAAATTGTTGTATATATAAAAGTACATACTTTTCACTGTAAATCATAAATAATTTCTTCAATGATCCAAATTTAAATTGAGTTTAAAACCGTTATGTGGCCTGTTTAAAATTTTAGTTAATTTTTAATCAAAAAAATAATAGTGGTTTTAGATCGGTTTAAAACCGAAAAATCAAATATCATTTCGATTTCAGTTACCGGCTTTTTAAATAAAATTTAAATAAATTCGAAAATTTTGTTACATAGCAGAAATTTATTCAAAATAAAAAAAAACGATTTTAAGGAAACAATATATTTAAAAATAACAATAAAAATATAAATATACAAGTGATTATGAATCTACATAATCCGGAAACAAAAGATAATGGTAAAAAAGTTTCTCTTGATTTTCAACTTAAGATTAAATGTTTTACATGGGATTTCATTTTAGGCATCTATTTTTGAATTATTCAGTATGAATAAAAAATAGTAATACTTAAGTTTAATTATTACCCAATGTCATTATTTGTGTTTAGACAAATGAATAAGATACTTTTTTAATTATTGTTGGTTATTCCGGTTCGTAATTCGGATAGTATGTAACGAAGACTTGAAAAACATCTCTCAACACTTACTTGTGTTACTGGTAGTGCTTGAGTTATCAATGCCAAATTATATAATTAAGCCTTCTTATGCTTAATACATTCAGAGGACATATTTGGTATATGAAACTCGAGGAGTACAGGTACCAAATTCTTTAATTGCAAATTTAATATAGGAATATTTGACATAGGTGCTTTAAGAATCTCTTTCTTTAGATTTTTATTTTAACATTCAAACTCATCTTCAGCCGAATTTGCATCCTCCAAAAATGTTGTGTTTTTTTTTTGTTTTTACGTCTTTATTTATGTCATTGCACGTACCAGTATTTACCAATTGTAGTTTAGGTCATACGATTATCAAATAATTTTACGCAATACACAGTTCTTCATCGATTAAAACATAGACGAATCTTGGATCTAAATAGATCGTAAGCTAAGAATATTAGTTATTAGTTCATATTAGTCAAAGCCTTCTTGCCAATGGAAAATTTTACTAGTTTTTGAAGTGTGCACCCACCAAATATGATAAAAATCCCCTGGCAATATATTTTCTTTCTGAAGAAGAACTGTTACAGTTTCAGAAGATTTAAAAGCTACAACAGCGTTTTCGATTGATTCCCAACTCACTTCAGACAAATGTAACTCCTCATTTATTGCTCCCAAATCTGCATCTCAAGTCTGCTTAAATAAAGGGCTCAGAAATGTCGGTGCTCTTAATTTCTTTTTGCCACGTATATGCTCCTTCATTCTTTAAAGCATCAGTTACAGCAAACTGAAGTATGTGAGCAGCACACCGGACACCAATTATTTTATTATTATATCGTTTTACTTGATGTTGAATTATGGGTAGATGCCTATTTTTATGCTGAAACAAATTATTCATCACTTCTTACTGACCATTGTCACCAAAATGAAAATAACTCCCAATATCGGCGTTCTCGTCTGATACATTTGATCAATTGCCTTTAAGATGTTTCGCCCATTACCAGAAATGGCAGTGTAAATTTATGAAAAATTCAAATTACATTTCTTCAAAATTTTTTGTAATGTTTTTTAAATATTTTTCTGTGTGGCATGCTAAAAGTCCTCTTACGCCGAGGGTTTTTATGTAAACTTTCGTATTGTTAATAAATTGCACAATAACTCCTGGTATAGCGTGATCTTTATGTGTTGCTGTATCAATTTTAAGTGCTTATAATTTATTCGTCAGTTCTGAACTAGTATCAGTACACAACATACTTGCTCTCTCACTCTCACTTAAAAGGTGTATGATAATAATCGTTTATCAATAGATTTTCTGATGATGTTTCCTGTGTACATGGCTATCTAGATAAGCTGCGTGTTTTTCCATAATTTCTGTTTTGCAAAATTAAATACATTACCTAGTCATTTAGAATTTAATTTATTATGCTATTACATTATTTAACCTGCTGAGTATACTGATTACCAAATTTTATCTTTTTAAAACAAACCATTTAGAAATTATTAAATAAATGTTTAAAATATGTTAACGTTGAGGGCCCGTATTTAGTATTAGTATTAAAAGTTATATCACGACATACAGAAACACTTATATTTATTTTTAACTTACCTTATTAATGATACTGCAATAAGAAATAATTAATTAACATCGCATTAGCATTGTGTATGCAGAACGAATTAAATTTAACACAAACAATCACGAGTTATATGAGTAATAACCGCCATTTATCAAAGATTTATTACCGCTTTCATTAAAAAAAAAGGTTTATTCCAGCCAATTCGAAAGGATTAAAATCCCCTTAAATCCATACAAATGAGGTGACCCAAATACATCAAGCGAAATCCTTCCTTTTTCCTGTACCACCTATAAGATCGTTTTGTAGTCCTTGTTTGACGTTGGAGGTATAAATAACTATTGTGTTTCCGATTCCGGAGAAACGATAAATCAAAGCCCTTCCCGACGCTTGCCAAAATTAATTATTATTCTCTGGGGCTGCGTATTCTGTACGTAAACTGTGTCTTGGACCGTTTGTGGGTTGTCGTTTTGAGAAATTGCGTGGTAAATGACCGGGGATCGTCTGTCTCGTTTTCCGGACGAAGGTGCGGCATGTAACAGCCTAAATTATTTTAGAATAAATTAAATTTAATGCCGACTAGAAATTGGTTAGCAAGAACTAAAACAAGAAAATTAATTTAAAACATGTAAAACGAACACGTAAATGTAAAAATCATTGAAACGATTTCGATAAACAATATCTCATTCGAAATCCATAATCCTTAATTCTTGGCCAGATAAAAGTTAAAATGCGCTATAGGAAATCTCTTCCGAATCAGCTGAAACACCAAAATATTGCGAAGGTATTCGAAAATAATAAAAATGACGATTTTTAAGTTATCATAACTCGTAAAAATGTTAATTATTTTCCTTCTTTTCTTAACTTTAAGTCCACAGAATGACATTGTTTTCGGGTCGTTATCGATGATGAACGCGATGTTATTCCAAGAGTTGTACAGGGTTAATAGAAGATAATTAAGATCAGGCAGTTCGTGATTACAGTACATGAAACTAAGATGTATCAAATGTGTTTAATAATCTTTAATAATCGAATATGTAGTTTATAAGTTATGGCAAATTAAAAATCGTTTTATATTATTTGCGTTATTTAATTCAAACTTAAGGATTTCTTGTTGTATATTATTCTGATTTTAAAATGTATAGAAATTTTTTACTTTTAAGTAATTTTTAAGGGAATTGAAATATTCCATTATTGTATAAAAGAATAATGAGAAAAGAGTATTAAAAAAATTAGCCGTTTGTTGAGTTGAGTACCCTAGAGAGCAATTTTCTGTAATGCAAATTAAACTCAGCACTCGGGATTAAATCAGCCCCCATTAATATTATCTTACTGGTTTTGACAGCTAATTACGACCACTTCCGACGTTACTTCGAATTCCACAACAACAATTGGATAGAATCGAGCGACCCACAACTAGAGATGATCCGAGAGGAGTATCTCATTTCAATAATTGGGCTACGTTCTAACCTCTCGACAAAACGACTAACGAGGGTTCTTGGATCAAAAACCCTTTCCGACGTGATTACAGTCGCTACAGTACTTTTACCAAACATCTTTGCCGGTACCGTACACTTTAATTGATTAATGGCCTCGGCTTTTCGGATAAATTCTGCAAATAGTGCTTTTAACTTGTATCGGGTGATCAATCAGACGTTTACATTGTTTTCGGGTTTGGCCAAATTCGGTGGTTGCGCGGATGTTTCCTGTAAATTGTCTGCGAATTTTCCCGGAAACTAATGTTCATCCGGCGCGAGCTTTACTGCTAATACATCAAGCATAGTTGTGAAACATTCTCGTTTTATTATTTTGAATTTCGCAGAAATTCACTGTTTATTAATTCAACTTACTTTATGATTACTACTTTACATTATTACTTTAATATTGATTTAATTTCTAGATTCTTTATTTTTTGGATTTAAAATGCATTAGTTGTGGTTAGAGAATTTACATCCGGAGTAAAGAGTATCTATCGGAGAACCATTTTTCCGATTTGTGTTTTGTTCGATTTTCTTGTAACCAACAGTAACTCTTCTTGTACGTTTTCCTGGAAAACCGCGTTTTTGCATCGATTTACCTTTATCTCTACCTACTGGGTTTGAAACGGTAATTAATCATATAACGTTGAAAAATAAAAATATTCTTTTTAACTTTAATTTAATGCTTTAGAGTGAAACCATAGACATTTCGCGTTTTATATTCATATATAGGGTTGCTTCATTATACATTACCATCAAAGTTGCATTGATAAAAATTATTTTCAGTTATACAGGATGTTTCACAATGGTTGAGTGCGGTTTCCAGGACCGCACTCAATTTAATTTTTTTAAAGGAGCCCTATGTACCTTTTTAAATATGCTGATTAATTGTTTCAGCTGCTATAAAAACATATCTTGTTTTCAAATTTTGAATTCTAGCTTGCTAAATGAAAGTTTTTGAAAATTCATGTGTTATTTAAGTTCGTTATTATTTTGGAATATTGAAGATTTCAATTTGGCATTTCGATAAACAAAGGTTAGGTCTTTCGAACGATATTAATACTATTGGATAAAATGGTGACAGGGTGTTTACCAGAAACCTTAATCTTCATTACTACTATACTGCCAAACCTAATTGAGGCTAACATTTTTGCACTATTTTGTCAAGATAACGACGATATTTATCAATATTTTCTAAGTGATAAAAATTTCTGGAACTAAAAGAATAACCAATAAGACCTACGACCAAGCATTAGTACTAACACTAGACTTAGACCTAGACACATTAAGGTTAGCCATACGTCTCTTAAGACGGCTAAATCCTAATGTTTCTACGTCGAAGTCTTGTGTTAGTTCCAAAGCTAGGTTGGGTTGAGTTGGGTTTCGTCTTATGAAACGTACCATAATGATTCTAGGTCTAATCTTAGTTCTACTTCTCGTTGTTATGTACTAGACCTACAACCTAGCTTTAGTACTAACACTAGACCTAGAATTAGAAAAATTAGGGTTTCGACGTACGTCGCTTAAAACGGCGTGTTAAGAGATGCCGACTAAACCTGAATCTTGCTAATTCTAGGACTAGCGCTAGTTCAAGTTTTAATTCCTATTTAGCTCAGGAATGTTGTAAATTCTTCTAGAAGTAAAAACATTACCTAAACTACTTCAGAACTCTGTATTGATCCAAAAGAGGTGAGGCTTCAACATCTTATGAAGAAATTTTTAAAATCAGGTAACTTTTTTATTGCCAAAGATAGATTATGTGTTCTTATCAAGTTCCATAAACATTGGAAAATTTTTAACACTCATAAATCATCAATCTTTATACAATACACAGTTTGGCTGTCACTCATTAACTTATAAATAGCATATTGACTATAGTTGATATTGGCCTATACTGTACTAAATGCAATGTTAATTTTTTTTTAATTTGATGGCCTGTATCTGCAATTTATGGATTTTTACCATTATTTTTTTACACGAATCATCACCGTTTTCCGTCTAGCATATGTGGTTTTTTGATTTTTTAGAATTGAGACTATCTTATATCTCATAAACAACGAAAATTTGATGTTTCTGCTTTGTTGACTAGTTGCTAAAGGTAATACTCTGAAATCAGAGCATGTTGCAAAAAAAACTTGTATAACAAAAGTTGTACAAGATATGATATGAGAAAAAATTGATGAATTTCCTTGCTGCACAAGATCCTAATGATAACACACAAATTTTTAGAATAAAAGTTGTAGCAAATGTTATTATTAACAATACTGCTTCTTGAACTTTTGTTCTTAGATGCATTAATATTATTATACACTTAGAAATTAAAGCATGTTAGAGAGAAAAACGTTGATAACAAAGATTGTAGCAAATAGTATTGTCAATAATATTGCTCTGCTGAATTTTTGTGTGTGGATGCGTCAATATTGAGGAAAATACGAAAATATAAAAATTAGATCTGGTAGGACTTTGAATAGTTATTATGCATAATATTCATTAAATACAACACAAATTTGTTTAGGTAATAAGAAACATTGCTAGAAAACATCAAAAGCAGATAACTATAAAATATGTCAAATACAGATTATTGTATAGAAACAATAAATAATTGTATAAAATGTCACATATCCATGATGTCGCTTTGAAATACTTGCCTTCCTAGTTTTGCTATATCTGGCGGTAACTTGTTAAAAAGCTTGGGGTTCCAGTCCAAATTTTTGTATGGAGGAAATACGATGATATGATGTTGTACGAGTGCTCATAGCCATTCATTGTAAATTTGGTCTCAATATCGTATACGTACATCAAGATCGTAAAGATGTAAATACACCATAACATAAGTATGCGTTCTGATCGCAAGTGTTCTCTACAACTTCTTTACTCCATATGATGTCATGGACTAGAAAACAGAAAAATAAGCCAATCTGGCAGTATGATGAGTTGAATCCTGTTTCAGCCGACAAATCGTATAGATATTGTGAGATAGTCTGGATCGTAGGTTTTTCAGGTGTTCATTCTATGTTAGCCTGTTATCTATATACAACTCCAAGAATTAATATCTTTTGATACTTTTCAAAGGCTTAACTTGTTGTTGCCTATGATGATAATGGATGTATCATCCTTATACAAATATACCTCTCCGTCAACGCAGCTTAGCATAACATTTATGTAGATTACGAAGAGCAAATGCCCCAAGATTGACCCCTGAGGTATCCTATGAGCAATATCATTGTATGTTGACCTCCAACCCTTTCACCCTCTTTCACACTAGCTGCTTCCGATCCATTAAATAAGGCTTTAGAAGCATGAGTTGATTTTGTTTTAGCCCATAATGTGCCAACTTCTAAATAAGGATTTCTGTATTGACAGTGTCAAAACCCTTAGTCAAATCTAAACGTTTAATAGAACCTTATCTCGTCGTGGACCTCCGTTATATTAGGGTAACACCGCTGTTATGGAGGTTAACACAGATTTGTTTTTTATGTGTCCATGCTGATTGGTGCAAAGAAAATTATTATTTTCAAAATATTGTCCAGTCGTGTGGCAATCTTTCATAGCACCGGAAGAATTCATATAGGTCTGATTTCCTTTTGTTAATATTAAGCAATACCTTCACTACCTAGGCATTAAACCCATATATATCGTATGTTTTTCATGGTCCTAGTGACTTGGCGATTTCAATAATTTCAACGGTCGTAATGGGAGAGAAGAAGAATGAGTGGTGGACAGATGCTTTTTCTTTTCAAGTAGTGATCAAACGATTTCATTTCCAATCTCCGCCACTCTATTGACAAAATGCTTATTCATTTGATTCATATCCATGTTGACATTATTCTTGTTCTTTTTGTTATTAATAGTGTGTGAGTTAATTATTTTCCACATTGCTTTTTCCTCGTTATTTGATTCTGCAATGAAATCTTCGCTTTCATAAGTTTCTTTTTTATATTTTCTGTACATATAAACTGTAGCTGATTTCCGTCTTTGTTATGTTCATTGTAGCACATAAAAAAGAGTGAATGCAACAGCATTTGGATCACGTATTGTTTTCTCACTCATATTCTTGCATGTGTTCTTTATTATAGGAAAACAAGGGTACCGAGATAGTCTTCAGTGTACCCAAGACTCTCCACTACTCTCACTGCTCGCTGTTGCAATGCAAAATAATATGCACTTGTTGAAGCTTGAGTTATCGTCGCTTTTAGCTTTCGTAATATAAAAATGTTTCTGCTAATCTTCCAATTTCTCGAACATGCTCAGAAAAGTTAGAATTTGGTGGACTCGCAAATCTAGAAATTTAGTTGAACATGGGTTGGGATAATCGCTACTTTTTAATGTGATAAGAGCTTTGACTATTTTGCTCTATTGTAGCGAAAGCCTGTTATGTCCTATCAAAAACCTCGCCATAATTTTCCACTTTTAAAATAAAGGTTGCATCATTAGATTCAATAGATAATGACCGTCTTCTCTTTTTTATTTCTTTTAATACTTTATTGCTTAAACAACAATACAAAATATACTGTTAAGCTCGTCGAAAGTATTACATTAATTTACGATGTAATAATAACAAGCAGTATTTTGAGATATCCATTACATCGAAGCAATAACGTTTTCACCTCCGCTTTCATATAAGTATATATTTACACGGTATGGTAAGTATGTTATTCAGGAATACTTGCCTACAACTTTTCCAGTAACCCTTGCAAATTCATTTTGTTTCAGAAAATGCTTGTTTGTAAATGCTGATAATTCCCATATTAATATACCATATGTAGTAACAAAAAGTAAGCACAATTCGCAGCAATTTTCCCAAGTATTCGCATATGCATGGCGTACATAGCGCTACTTAACTTTGCCATGACAATCTGGACTTGGTTTCCAAAGGTATGTTTCTGATCCAATAGAATACTGGATCTTCTATGTTGGTCGTGAACTTTAATATTTCCGTTTTGTCTTCATTTAATTTTACCATGATACTGTTGAACCACAATTTAGCGCTCTTCATAGTTTCTTCAGTTTTTTAGATTAGTTGTGTCTCTTCCTCACAACAATAAGGAACGATGTGTCCCCGGTATGAAAAAAAGAATAGCCCTATGGGACACATATATTCATTACAGTTTCTATAAGTTTCTGTAGAGCTTTGTTGCTTCCATTCTACAAATTGTTTCCTATTTGTCAGGTATATTTCCATTAATTTAGTACTGATACCTCTAATTCCATAAAAATGCATTCTTCTAAGTAATATTTTGTGATTCATGGTGTCAAATGGCTTGCTCAAATCACAGAAAATAGCTTCTACCTTTTTGTATTTATCAATAGCTTCGAGTATCCATTCAATCATATGTGCTTATGACTTCCCCTTCCTATAACCGTGATATCTACCATTCCAGATTTTTTTACATACAAAATAATCATTTAGACGATCTCGTAGATAAAAATGCATATTTTTTTATTTCACCCAGATAGGAAGGGAATTCATTGAAAAATAATAGAAATAACAATGCCCACAATATAGATCTTAGTCCATTAAAATGGTAAAAATTAGCTAACTTGTCAAGTAGTATTTGATGTGAACTATACAAAAATATTTTCCTCCGATATTTTCCTCAAAAATCTTTCCTATGTTGAAAGTTTAATCTGAAACCGTTTTCCAAAAAATGATACTTTATAAGGTCGTATCATTTTAAATGCATCGTCCAATATATTTATGTCTACTAATATTTTATATATGTGAGTGTGCGCTTATTGTTGTAGTTACAATTCGATATGGTGCTTAAAATTTGTCGACCGAAACGTTGGTTACTACGAACATTCATTTGAAATCGACCGGTCCCCACACTAACTCACAATGTAAACTGTCAAACGGTCTGCATCTAGAATCGGAATCGATAACACATTAAAGTACGCCTTCGTCACCCACGACTACCGTTCTACGACAATAAATCGCAAATGCAGATCGAGCGTTATCCGGTGTATTATCGATTAAGTCACGATTTATGTCATCTCTGCTAGAGCTGCGGTAACCTCTGACTTCATAGATAGTATAGATACCATGCAAATGATGGCTTATAACGAAGTCGGAAGGATTAAGTGGTGTAAATTGTTGAACGCCATCGGGGTTTTGATTTAAAATTTCTTTGGGTTGTACAAAACTGTTTTGAAGATAAAGGGCAAGTCGGAACGTCAACATAACCTGGTGCACTTGTATAATTGTTCTATGCATTTTTAAAGTGGACATCTCGAATACTCGCAGTTGGGCTCTTAAGAAAACGGCGACGTGGCAAAAGTCGAGTGGAGTGTAGATTTGCGGTGAAAGGGCACTTGTGGCCTAGTCAGCCGCGCGACTCCCACAACCTAAATTATGTATAGGCTGCTTTTCAGTAGTTCCTCCTCCGTAAACTGCCGTATACCAGGACTTTTTACCTTTGATATGTGGAATACTTTTTGCCCCAACAATCACACAAAATACCCACTTTTACATTGATTTATACGATTTATTTCTTAAAAAAAAACGATTTCCATTTAGTACACAAGACAAGCAATTTTTTACATACTGAAAGCGACACATCTATTAATTGGAGTGATTATTCCAGTACCGTAACCGCATATTTTTCCGGTCCCCCTAATTTTAATTAAACAAATTTGCATAAAAAGCAATTTTACGAGAAAAAAAGCAGCAGCGCAGCCATGGCGCGGACGCATCGCGAATTAATTAATATGCTAATGTTTCGACGCTTTGCCCCAGTATTTTTTCCATTGTAACTTATCATCACGCAGTGACCGGGTAATTTCACGGTCGAGCTATCCGGTGCCAGTTGTTAAAATTCGGTTCCCCATTCCGATGGAGGGGAATTCCCTTCATTGTGTGCCTTTTATTTTTGTCGGCCCGATTTGAACGTAAGCCAAACGTTGGCGAGCGTATTTTCGAAAAATTTAGTTGCGCAAAAATATTTTCGATAAACGCGAAGGGAAAAAATAAAATTGGGGATAAACGAATAACGAATAAAGTTTCGGTTGAACGCGTTACATTTTAATATTGGAACAATCGAATTGTGGGAATATAATATGACTCGTGTTCGTTTTCAATTCACTCCGCGAAAATAATTTTATTATTTCTAAAGATACAAGGTTGGAAAGGAAGGGGGTCTCTTGATAAAAATGAGACCACTTTCAATGGTCTCAAATAATGGATCGATTGAACAATACCTAATTTAGGTGACAACAAACTAAATACAATATACAAAAGAGTATATTAATCGTAATAGATAAGATACTGCTTCCAGAAGGACTGAGGTCACCACAAAAAAAATATAAAAAAGAAACAAGTTTATATTTTCATTGGAGAAGATTAGATACGCATTGCAAAAGATAAGAAAACTAGATACAACTAGGTCACCAGATACCAAAAGAATATTCAATAGAGTTTGGAAAACATACAGTATAGGGATATAAAAGCCGCTAAAGCTATGAGTTAGGCAGTTACATTATAAGAGTAAGGGCTCCTTTAACACTTGTCGGATGTCGGATTCGACAAAATCTCGGATGTAATGCGTTTATATGCATGATTTCGGATGGTCGGTATCTGACACAATGTAAACCGCTCCATATAAAATGTGTTGCAACAACGACACATAACGTCCGACAAGTGTTTAAGAGCCCTTATAGGTAAAGTATTGTTGAACATTACAATATCACCTATTAAGACATTATATGGACACATTTTTACAGAGTTATTTGATGGCGCAGTAAAAAAAGTAGGTAAAAAAAAGATGTATTCTATCCCAAAAATTAAAAACGATAGAAACAATACGTTTAGATAAAAAAGTTTTAAATCATTCCTTAAAAACCTCGAATTTGATATATTTCACATCAAAAGGTACTGTATCCAAAAAATTTAAAATGGAAAGACTGTTTTCAGCCAAAAAACCAATTAAATCGTCCCAAAAGTGGATATTATTAATATCATTTGCTTATTATTTTGGTACTAATCAATTACTTAATATTCAAAAATATTTAGGACGGTGCTGAATTTCTTCGATAAAATGAGAAATTCTAGGTTCTATTTTTGAATGTACACAACGTAGATCGTTAGTAACATCAAGTTTATTTCGTTATTTGGTCTTAGGACCGTATTCAGAAACGAGTCTACATGTCCATTAAAACTGAAAACCATTCCTCGCGTTAGTAGGTAGTCGAGAAAGGTATGTAAAATTTCAAAGCTATTTGCGCGACTAATGGATAGCATTTTATCTGATGGATGTAATTTCCACATTTTCAGTCATCTTCCGGTGCTGAATCATGTTTCAAGTCGATTGTCCGTCGTTTTGTGTTTTGAAAGATTGTTTATATCGAAATTGAATGGATTACGTATAACATTTCGGAAATGATGAAAAATTTGCAAACGGTGTTTTTCATGATGGACAATTATGTTGTAATTGCAAATTTAAGCATATTCATTTTTATTTTAGGCATGCTTTTCTATTCCGGTTGAGAAACTGCTGTACTTCCATTCATAATTTAGAAACTCTTGACATAACATAAGATAATACAACATAACATAATATAATAACATAAGTTCTAAACCAACATTCGAACAAATTATTTTAAAATCCGTCATGTTTAACCCTTCCTACCCCGTAGGAACAAAAAGATTGAACAAACATATCAATGTCATCATACTAGTCATCAGACTATAGCAGGTCAAGTTAGACCCATGCATGGTGGGCTCTCTTAGATTTTGTTTAAAGCATTAAAACTAAATATTGTATTAATAATACGATTTTTACTGTATGATTTTTGCTCTTCAACTTTAAACAAATTACAAACATTTCTAACCCAATTAGAACTTCTTTCTTCCCAACCTACATACGCATTGTATGCTACAATATCCAAATATAGTCTCGAACGTGTTTGTTCAAGACTCCAGCCTTTGTTTCGTGATAGTCCAAGACAATATTTGGTTTGTAATTTATTTTACAATTGTTTATTTCATGTTTATGCTGCATAGATGATAAAATTATTAAACATTTCTTTGATATGGTTACATATGAAACTAGATATACGACCTTTGTAGATAATGATAGATTAAAAGCGGAATGAATGCAAGCAATATTTTTAGCAAACTCTCATTAGTTTTACGACTAGCAATTTAACATTACTTAGGTAATGTTAAATTGTTCTTGAGGGGTTCTAGCAATGATATTACTACACTCATTTTAAAATATTCACAAAAAAATCTCTTAATGATTTTACTACTCATTCCCCTTAATTTTTATAACTTTCATAAGCCACTTTACAATTTCTTTGAAAAATGTGAGTAACTTCTGCGAGCTTGGTGAAAGATTTAGTTATTTTTTTTTCAAGCTTGATGATTCTAATAATAAGTTATCGAATCATATAAAATGTGAAATGACTATAAATATATCACAATTTAGTGATTTATAACCCGATATGTGTACGTATAGATCGCATGAAAATAACATCAGGAAATATATGATAGGACAACAACATCCAACTTTGATTTCGTATGTAAACAATTATTGTTTTTGGGTCATTATTGACCCAGTTTTGATTGTACAAGGGTTTAAGCAAACATTTCAATAGAATTAACAACTTTAATCGCTATATTTAAACATTCATTAAAATTTTTGGGAAGGGTTTTAACTCCAAGCCTTGTCGATATATGACACAGTGAATTCCAGTTATGTTGGCATTTATTTCTTTTATTAACTTTATAAATCCTAACCGTGATCCCAACATTGACCTGGTCTGCGCATATACCAACAACTTTGTTTCACGAAAGTTTATATTTAATTAAAAGTTTGTTATTGCTTACATTACATCAGCAGCTTTTGAATTATTACTATTTATTTCCTATAAAAATAGTAGGTGTCTCATGCGTTATTACGTCATTAGAAATGTACGACAAAGTTGCAACGGCATTACGTAACATCATTTTTATAACAGGAAAAAGTCTTCTCTATTTTCTGTTAAAGGAAGTACCTATAACCGAAAATTTGTAATACAATACAATTGCATCCCTGCTCTAAGCTCTCTTTCCTAAGCAGGAAAGTTAATTCAAAAGGGAAATTACCTTTCCTGTTCAAATATGTAGACGAATTTTTTCTGAAAAGTTAAATGTATTGGTATTACTTGTATCTCATGAAAAATAGCAAAATCAATTCCAAGCAAGTTAGTGAAAACTGTGCCTTGATATTTTACTTAAAATATGATGGCATCTTACCTAAAATATTAATAAAAGAAAATTTTATACGAAAATTCATCAGCTTTTTACTTTTTTCTTCAATCGATATGAATTTAAAAATATTTTGTGTAAGTTTTAATAGAAAAATGGCATAATTCATGCGTATATTGTCTATATACCAACACATGTAGCTTACATTATATTGCTTCAAATAGAAAGGAAAATTTGGTATATTAACGGTAATAAACATCATTTTTAGCAGATAATAACTCTAAAACTAAGTAGTAATAATTGCCCTAAAGAAAAGGTTTTTAGTGGCGTCTTAAATGTTTAAATTGCCGTCTATCTTATTCTATGAATTGCTGAAGCCCCTTTTGTATGGAAAAATTTGCGCTTTCAATTTCTGCTCTTGGCAGGTTGCGAATGGCACTTGGAATTATATTTTTTATATCTTGCCTGTCTAAAGATTGAGTTTTTAATCGCCTTTGATCGCCACCATAAGTAAAAATCCAAACATGATAAGTCTGGGGATCTGGCTAGCCATGGAAATAGGCTTCCTCTTCAAATCCATTGATGATAAAATGCTTTGTTTAGATGTTTTCTCACATTTATACCGTAATGTGTTGGAAAACCATCAAGTTGTAAAAATAAATTTTGGTGTGTTTCCAATGGCACATTTTCTAAACAAATCAGTGACTGATTGAACAAACAATGTAGAAACATATTGTCATTTAATGGTCGATCGAAGAATAGGGTCCGAAATGTTGCCCCCCAGGATGCCACAATACACATTAAGACTCCAATGCCCTTCATAGAATTTGAGATGAATGGTCTGGATTTCATATTTTCATTCATTTTTTATCATACCTAACATCCAACAGTAATAATTTAACCTAGAGTCAAAATCTTGTTCATTCAAGTTTGATTCAAAACTATGTGAAAAAATTGATCGAAATCCATCGAATTTTCGCGTAAAATGAAGATTTTATGCGAAAATTCAAAACAGAAACAGATTCATTTATTGATATTTCAGTAGATTTTACTACAATTTTACTATTTTTTCACGAAAAGAAAATCCCAACAGAATTAAATTTTCTAAGAAAATTCACATTTTCTGTTGTAACATCGGAAAATGCCTTCTAGTGATCATACATCACCACATTCACCATAAATAAGGTAGGATTTATAATACAATAAAAGCTCTTTTCAACGTTGACAAGCTTATTAAATTCCGTTCAACCATTTTAAAATTATCGGCAATTATTTACAAACATTTTCTACGACTTGCCATTATTTAATTTTTAGAGATTGAGCAAAAATGTTTTAACCAAAAAAGCTATAATTTATCTAAACTTTAAAAAGCATATACTTTTGTGTTATGCTAATATAGTGGAATTCCAAGAAGATTCACATTTTTTAATTAGGGACGTGATTTGCGCCGCCTATGGTCGTCTTGGTGATCTAAAAATATTTTCCAACATATTGTCTTACAATTAGCCACTTTTGTTATAACTTTTTTACAGCAAGTTTCTACAATCAGTAGTTTCTGAGATACGCCACTTATTTGGCCAGCCCACACTGGCGAATTTTTAAAAAATCTCGGTCAAAATTTTAAAAATTTAAGGAAGAAGACTCGAAATAGAATTATTACTATTCTATTAAATAAGTATTAAGATGCCTTGAGACACCTTCTTTATAATTATTGTAACAATCCCCGCTAAAGTATTTTGGTTGTTAATGGATTGTATAGTAAACAATAATTATGTAACCAAAATGTCGATAAAAATATGATTTTTGATTCACTTTTTTTTTGTCTTTTTTGTATATTTTCATCATTTATCATGCAAGTTATTACTGGTAGTAAGTAATTGTATAATATATGTAAAGCGAAAATTCGGTAATTAGTTTTCTTGCAATATTGTTTGATTACATCACATGTTAAATTGAGATACTAATTTGTTTCACTATATTTAGATGGGCAAAACATAAATTGTTTAACATTGTTCAAAAGAAATATTGTATAAATCTTGTAGTATAAGGCGTACTATTGTAGACTTTACTAAAACTTATTGCGGTATTTTGCGTTTTCATCTTTAATAATTGTTTATTATACACTGTGTGCACAAAGTGAAAATATCACAGTTCTGCTATGTATTATTAGTTTGGGAAGCGCATCTACTTTAATGTTAGCGTACTAATGTTAATAATTTTTTATCTTCTAGGGCAGACAATACATCGCAAATGCGGCTATTACAAGATATAGGGGTCAAACTTTAAAATTGAACATTATCTGCAATATTTTTTTAAACGGTCTCTAAGCCACTGCTAACTTTGTCAAACGGGTAGAATTTTTGGGTAGAGGGTCATCAATTATTTCTGAATTCTCTTACAAATGTTTGATTAAAGCTGATAATATAATATGATAAACAATTGATCACTTTAAACAAAAATACTTCCGGTTTGACCAAGTTAGCAGTAGCGTGGCGAAAATTTTTAAAAAAGGCTTTTTTATCATAGATAATTTTTAATTTTAAAGAAAGTTGGACGTCCCATATCTCGTTGAGGAGGCATTTGCGAGCTCATGTATTTAAAACTACACATTAGTTTTCAGGTATTACCTGTTCTAGAAGTCTGTCAGCGGTTTTTACAATCATCCTGTATATTAAATATCAACTAAGTTTTGTCAAAATTATAATATATTAACCAGATTATTACATTTTATTACAGGATCCAAGTAAAATTACATTTTATTAAAAAGATGTGAAATTACAAAATGCTTACAAGCTTGTAACTTTAAGAATTTTAAGGGAAGGTTACGTTAGTAGTTAGTATAATCTCAAGTAAAAATAAAAAAAAACTTCTTTCTTACTGTACACAGAAATGGTCAACATCTTGAAGAAATTCTACGACAATTCGTAACAAAAATTCCTTGTAATTAATTCATATATACAATTTATTGTATTCCTTCCTTAATTATTCCGTTGAATTAGGATGGAAAACCAAAAGATGAAAAACGGAACAATTTCGCTTTGATTTTTCCGTTGGCGTATGTACAGGTTGGTTCAAATTCGAAGTCCGAATAAGCTAACCCGAACATATGCTGGATTAGTAGTTTGGCAAAAGTATGTCCACTTTCTGGAGACGAAGCAATATTGTTCTTTGTAGAAGCGAATTAACAACATTTCAGTACAATGTCATGAGAAATATTGTAAAAAATTACAATTCAAATCTGTATCCAAATTATCTCACTGTTACTGTAAACAAAGCGGTAGTATCTCTCCAAAATTTATTAGATCGTACTAGTTCAAGATTGTTTGAATCTTTAACGCTAGTTTTCAATATCCTAACTGAAACGTAGCAAACTTGATTTGATAACTAAATGGGATTTGATGGTAGTTCTGGGATGAGACAGTATAATGCTAACATGTTCTTATCATCTCTAGTGCCTATTCTGTTTAATAAATGAGGATTTCTCTTCAAAACAAAGTGAAGTTATTTGGCGAAAACCCAGACCTTCCTGCGCCGACGTCTTCTGAACAGATTATATAAATCTGTAAGGAGGGGTTAGACCAAGTAAAACATGCATTGCTAGAGTTATCTTTGTGCTTATCGCAGAAGAATGACTAACTAACGAGAAATTTGGGAATCCGCGTACTAAAACTTTCACAGCATAAATATTATAATTTGTAAATGTATGGTAAAATACTTCATTTTCGTTGATTCTGTAGATAGTTTTTTTTACTTTTCATCATTTTTAGAGTAATCAGACAAAAATATCTTGTTGGCCAAGATTTTTAACTAATTAATAAAAAATATAAATTAAAAAATATACAATTAATTCGGTTCGATATAAATACAACGGATATTATATTATATAAATAATAAATTTTAATTGGATAAAATTGAAATGTAAAAGCTGTCCCAAAATTAACATACTATGCCTAAGTTAACATTCTTAAGAAACTCACATTTTGTATTACATTTATACAGAGTAGATTATACGTTAAATTTTTAATTTATTTCATAGCCTATGTAAAAATAAATGACTATACTACTGATAGGACTAGGATTTTGTACATAGTTAGAATACTTTTTAATGCATTCTAAAAAATACAACATAGGTGTCCTAACCTTTCTTTTCTTACAATATCCCTCAAAATTATATCGAATTGATTCTATACTTTATGTACAACTGTATATTGTTTACTATTAACAGTATTTAGTCTTTATAAGTATTATATCTATACTTCATAACCCATGATGTAAGTCATTTCTTCATTTTCAAAAATAAGGCCTCTGCGATCTTTTTCAAATTTTATCATTTTTTTCGTGATTCTACTAAATTCATTCTCCTCAGATTGTATAAAACAATCTATACAGGGTGTTTCGGTGACTCGGGGCACAAATTAAACCACATATACTAGAGCAAAAATGAGGATGATTAGTGTAAAAATTTTCGGTCTAAACCAATAAATGGCGGAGTTATAGGTCATCAAAGTCAAGAAATTTTAACTAATTTTTCTAAATATTTTCAATACTGTTAAAGCTAGTGCGCTGAAATTTGGTACAATGTAAACCAGTAGTAAGTAGAATCATTAGAGAGTTTGTGATTTAAATCGATCCACAGGAACAACGCTTTACAGGGTGCTCCCAAATTTTATATGCTCAGAACTTGTTTATTTGCTCGTAAACTTACACTTATTTTTCCACTTTCCAAGAGAAAATAGGATTTATTTTAAAGTAGGATTTCCAATAGAATTTATTTTAGAAACTTTTACTACTTTTTCGACATTCAAATAAAATTTACCGTTTTTGAGTTAAATCCAAAATTGCTGAACCCCGCTAAAAAATCGTAATGAAAAAGCTCTAAGCCGGCCATGACAATTGTACGACAAATTAAGCCATCAACTCACTAACAATCCTTTAACAATTAAACAGCTGAACAAAACCTTAAAATTCGCCGTTTTTGAGTTCAATCCAAAAATGTTGGATCAGGGCAATAATTACAGTAAAAAGAGCTTCTAAAAGCCGATAATACATTGAACCCTTTAAGTTTTTATACAAACGATTAATAGTTAAACGATTGTTAGCGAGTTGGTAACGTATAATTATCATGGCTAGCTTATCTACTTATACTTATTTTTGCACCTTCCAATAGAAAATTTATTTTCGAAGCTTTTATGAAAATTTGGTAAAATTCATCGTTGTTGAGTTAAATCCAAAAATGTTGGACCCCGATAATAATAACGGCAAAAAAATCTAAGCTGGAAATTTTTACACGATTTATCATCATTTCCACCCTATTATACGTTGTTTAATTTGTGCCGCGAGTCACCGAAACACCATGTATATGTCCCATTTTTAAGTGCTCCATTAAAAATTAATAAAGTTTTCTAGTTGTATATATCAGGGAAGACTTATAAAATATCAAGTGTGCTATATTTTTGAACAGGAAATCTATATTAATATCTTTGAAGAAAGTTAGCTTCTTCCATTGTATTTTACACAAAAAGTTCCTTTGGAAATGTTTTCAAAGAAAAGAAAATGTTTTAATAAGAAAAAGTTATGACGACGTTTTGAAAATGCACTTTTAGGAAAAACACCTGTATCTCTGAAATCTTAAGAGATATCGAAATGCAGTTTCCGCTATTAAGTTTCATATAAAAATCGAGCCTCAGATTTACCATTTTTCTTTTATCTGTTACAGAAAGGGGTGTTTCCCTTTAACAGTGTACAATGTGGCCCACCCTGTACACAAGTACACGAAGCCGTTATTTCGAAGACATCTGAATATCAAAATGTTTAGCTGAAAAATATTCAGAATTTAACGTGTAATCCATAAATCTAACAAAAAAATGGGGATCTCTATTTAGGTATGGTTTCTTTAATTATGGAACAATTTCATGATAGAAGAAGTGCCTTAAAGAAAATAATATAGATGTCTAAGCCATTTTTTCTCACAATCTCCCTCGAATTTATATTGAATTGTCTCCATACTTTATGTACATACTGTATATGTATATTGTTATAAAGACACTTTCATTATTAAAAATCTTTTAATTGTTGAAATAACTCATTATATTTGACCAATGCTACATCAATTTGCAATATACAAAAAGAATTTAATTATTTTTTTTGTAGTGCCTTTAAAAATGAGTTTTGTATTATGTCATATTTTAAAATGAATGAAGATTGTGATTTAAATTGAATTATAAAGATGTTTTGTAAAAGTGAAAAACCTCGTTTGTGAAAACCTTATATCCTGTGCGGATCGTGTAATTTTGTGACTTGGATGGTGGTGGTGATTTTTCCCTCCAGTGGCATAGCGCGCCAGGAGAAACGCCAGACAATAATTTCCTAGTGAAATTCGGACGCGCCCCCTCATCAGGGGGTCCCTAAATTAATACACAGGGCCGGCTTGGCGGTGGTTGCACCGGGACACGCCCACTGTCCCCAGGACTCCCCTGGATCCAGTAAATCGTTGGCACTCACCCTCGCACTAGCGCACGCATAGAAATGAACCATTAAAGCCCTTACGAAGGGCCGGACGATTCGTTATTGAATATCGTGTAGCCGATTATCGGTAGTTCACAGTAGCGGAGAGCTCTCCTCCTGCATGATGGCATATGGCCGGATACTGTGGTGACATATGTAACTCAATATGAATGATTTATAAGCGAGGCTATTTGATTTAGGGGCGTGAAAGCGTCATGTGGAGGAGGCGTTTCTTTTAGTATTACTACAAAAGAGATATAATTCTTTACGACATGGTGGTCCAACACTTATTGTTAAATACATTAGTAAATCATTCATTTTTGGGAAGATATAGTCCAAGGGCATGAAAAACGATCAGAATAAAATACGAGAAGCCCCATTAATTTACGTTGGAAACCCCATCAGACCTACGAAAATAAATCACTATTATCGATAAATAACGCGGACGTGAATTCAAAAATTTACGATCTGGATCAATTAAAAGTGGGCGCGTACTTTTCAGGTTGGGTGGCAACTTGTCCCATTCCGGTGGGATTATGTTGTGCGAGTCTGTAAAACACACAGTCGTCACGCTGGGGTTATAAATTAATATAAAACCAACGTTCGCACGTACGTGCATACTTTTTGGCGAGCCCTCCGCGGTCGCTTTTTTACTGCCCATTTTATGTGCGGCGATAATATACGACTTGCGGTGACCCGATGCTGCAACGGAACGTGGGACCCTTTACCACCCCGCGCGTCGGAATTTATGGACCGTTGAAGTATAAAAACGCGTCCGCCAATGGCGAGTAGCGCAACCCTTCGAGGACACCCTACTGAAGTGTGTCAAAAACATGAAGATAATTTTTAAATGAAACCGTTTATGGCTTCGAAAAATGAACTTAAAATTTTGTAACTCCCTGTATAATTAATATAATCATAAAAATATAAAATAGTATTCGAATGAAAAGATACGAGTACTCTTTAAAGGTACCAAAATTATAAATTAAGTAGTTACGTCAAAGAAATATAGACAGAGCGTCACAGGGTTTTACGTTTACATGGAAGCTGCAGAGCGTGGCGTAAAATCCAGGGGATTTCAAAGTTTTTAAAAGCATCGCAGTGCTAAAGGTTTTTTTGCAGTTTTCCCTGTTCAGTTTGAAGCATTAAAGGAGAACATTCGACTTCACCGTTCCGGCCCGGAAATCAAAGCAAAAGGAACCAGCACAGACGGATATTTGTAACGCAACGTATTTTTTGTCTCGCCGTTACGGCCTGGGGTGATATATTTGCCGGCTGTATATTAAACAGGCATTAAACATTCAGGCTGTCCCATATTTTCCGATACTGTCTTGCGGGGCAAAAATATTTGCATAGATCCCGGAATGCGTGCTTGTTATTTATGGCATAAAAGCCACTCGGTAACTTAAACCATGCTATTATTTAAGTGGTTTATGATTTTTGAATAATACACATTCTCGGATAAACGATCTTACTGTCAATGTCATTGCTCCAATTTTGTAAACATCGTAATACATGCAGCGTAAATGCACCGTACCCCATTCCAGTTTGCATTTGCCTTTGCGCTGCACATAGCGATAAGCTCTTCAGATTTATGGCAACGATAAACGTTTTCTGCACACGCTCTAAATGCATAACATCACAATTAGACGCTTCCTTCCTTGTAATTGCGAATAATTTACAGAGCAATTACGTGATTTCCTTAAATCTTCTACTATCGGTATAATTTACTTAAACTTCATAATAACTGAATCCTTTTGAGTCTTATGATTTCAATTGGTTTAATACTGGAACCATATTTTTGTGATAATATTTATTTTTTACGAATATTTCATTCAGATATTGGTAAATTGAGATTAAAAGTACACATGAAAGCCTCAGGGCATCAGGGCTTCCAATATTTACTTCGTTGGAAATCTTTTTGATTACGAATGGTCACTGCTTTTCATATACAATATATGATCCATAAGATATACTTTATTGCTGTGGACAAACGAGTTAGTACGAGAACATGAGCAAGAACATGATAATTGTGTTCGTGTTGGGTTAGGTTGAGTAAGGCAAAGACATAGGATAAAACGAGGAGGAGGAAGGTAAAGCAAAGGAAAGGGAGGGACTTCCGAAGGACCAAAAGCAGAGAAAACGGGGAGTAGCGGGATTAAACATCAAAAACAAGGTAATCAGCTGATGGACATGTAGAAAGAAATTAGGAACTTGGAGAAGTAAGCTTCTCAAGACGGAAGAAACGGAGGAAACTCTGAAGGCCAAAGTTCTACAGAATCATGTTCTGCGAACGAGCCGATCAGAAGTTGATATCTGAGAGCAAAGTACGAACCTCATGGAGAGACAGACGGTTATAAGGCGAACTGATATATCAATGATTCTGGAACCAAACAAGAGAAAGATTCAGATGGAGGAATGGTTTAAAATAGTCATAAGGATGTTGCCATAAAGAGAGGGGTGACTAAAGCATGTAACGTGACCTATGGAAAATACTAATGGAGCGAGGTGATGAAGATGTCGAGAGAGACGGTAAATAAGTGTAGACGAGTTATAATAAGAAGAAGCGGCGTTGCGCCGGGAGAGTCAGAGAAATGAAGGGAGAAATGGGAGACTGAATACAAGGAAGCAAAGAGACGATACAGAAAAGAAAATTAAATAGGCCAAAAGAAAACATGGACAAACCTGTGTAATGAACTGGAGAGTGATGTCTGCGGATTGCCTGTAGGTTATCGTTGAAGAAAATGAAAAACGTATATAAAGTGGTCCTTGAGGAAGATTTCTTTTATCTTCCTCGTGGAACATCTTCGAAATGGAGAGGATGTTGGGAAGAAGCTTGACTTCAGAAAGTTGACGATGATAGAAAGTGAAAGTAATTGGGCAGCAGTAGAAATACATAAGAAATATTATCATTAATGGGAAGCCGAGAGGGTAGATGATGTCATTAGTCCCACACTCCCGAAGAACAGTACTTCTTATCTACTTCTTACCCAATCAACCCAACACAACCCAACCCAACCCATTATTTTAGCGAGGTCGGAAAAAATCTACTGAACAGATATCCGGCCTAGAATTTTGAGAGGTGGGGTAATGTGGGCTTAGAGTCAAAGTCTCCTGGTAAGGAATAATCCGCCCTCTCCACTATGTCCTTTTTCGTGTACCCGAAGATTACAAAGCTTTAAGCATCTGCGCAACTTTTAGCTCTAATACCATCCTCCCGTTTTAATGCTATAGCTGTTGTGTTATAAAATAGATTCCACAACGTGGTGCCCACAACCAATCCTTCTGGTACCCCATCACTCAACATATTTTTCTGTCTATTCGGAAAGTACATTATTTTTTGCGAAAAGTAGGTACTCCGTTGTTATGTTCGCATCGTGTAAAACCTTTTTATGTCTTTTTATGATGCCAAATTCAACTCAACACCCAACTTAACCTTTTCTTACAAGGTGTAGGAAAATCAGCTTGCAGATCTGTAGATAATGTGGCCTGTTGTGTTACACGATGGTAGTGTGGGGTTCCTTTCGTTGTCATCGCCAGAAACTGCTTGGGAGGCGTTGCATTATACGTCTCTTTTCCCTTCTAACATCCTTATCTTCTTTATATTGAGCTCACACAGTTTTACAGTTTTGTCAGTCTTGGCTAGGGGCGGCTTTTTCAATGACGCCGCCCCCGTTCCATTATTCCCTTACTCATCATACCTTCCCTATTATCATCCATTTGCGTTTCCTCTCTTTCCTTCGTTACAATAACCTCCTAATGAAGTCATAAACTTCAAAGTCACTGTCTAGTATGACTTTGATCCAATTTTCTGGTATTAGATTAGTGTCAATCACTCCCAGGTTTAAATTTTTCGTCTTTCATCTGTCGAATACAAAACACGTGTGCTTTACGTCGACTACCATTTCGTCTCCCCAATAATTCACATTTCTTCCTCTCTTCACATGTAATAATTTACCTCCCTCCATTGTCGAGTGACCCAAGTTATAATTTCAGGGATCATTTTTATGTCCGTTTTGTTTTTCCCGTATTTCATCGGAATTGACCCGATGGTTTAAGACCATCGGGTCAATTCCATTCATAATTTCCATTCCTGCATAATTTTCTCTTCCGTCGTGATCTGTTTTTGCTTTGTCATTAATGATACCATTTTCGTTTTTGCCAATTCGATTTGGAGCGAATTCGCAAACGCCATTAGTGCTTCCTGTCTCTGTATCGTAGTCAGTTTTTCTATGTATTCTTTATCTCAAAAACCAAATCTAACCCGACTATTTCCAATTCCACGTCTATTAATAGTTCAATTGTTTGTTCAATAAGCTGGTACAACATTAACATTAGAACTAATGCTAGATCTAGAACTAAAACAATTTGGGTTAAATCACCTTAAGAGACTCGATCTTATTTTAAACAATATTACTGACCTAGCTAGTAAAGTAAATAATATTTTTCAACAAACGCACCCACTTCAACAAATCAGGCGATGAACAAGATTACGTTACCATATATTTACACGAAACAAGAAACCTCCATCTTTTGTAGCAAGAAATAGACATCTCCACTCCGGAGATAGACGCTTTTTGGCGCAATAAGCGATTGAAACAACTTTATAGACGTTCTTTTCTCTTAAAAACATGGTATTATAAATATAAATAAAAAACACCATTTATTATTTTTAATCTTTGATAACGAGATATATATAATTCATAAAGGTTAAACGGAATATATTTCCTATACGTTGAGTTCGACGTCCTTTTGTTTCTCGAAAGACAACAGACACCCTGCTGGACCTTTGTATCGCGGAAGGACTTGTTTATTCCCGGCTTATTTCTGTTCGAAACATGATACAGATACTCAACCCCTCCGGTCCTGAATCCGGGGAGCCCCTTTTCCATGTAACCCGTCGAGATCATGAAATGCCTTTGTGCGGAGATTCCGGAATCGTATCCTGCTTTACGGCAATATTGCGTTTGATGTAGGAATGAAAGATTTCCAAAGAGGTTGCACTTTTTTTTGCTTTATCATTGGTGCAAGTAAAGGGACAAACATTTTTGCGATGCCTTTGTACGTCAAACTCTGATTTTGTTATATCTATACCATTTCAACTTTCAGCTTGGTAATATGTGCTTTTGAAGTTAACATATATTTTTGAAATTAATTAATAATAGGTTATTGAAAAAAGACAAAAAAGGCATCGCCAAGAATATATAGTTGTACATTAAGCGCGGACGTGACTAAGTATTACACCGTCCGGACTCGGATTTCTCTTACAAGGTTGTTAACTTAAATCTCAAATTTAATACGCACAGCTTCCATGAAATTACAGCAGCCATACGTGCGCAGATTTAGAACAGTTGTTTTGCGAATTCTGCCGCCTCACCCCACGGTATAACTGCGAGCTCGAGTGAGTTATACTCCCCAGGGGAATTGTACAGGTCCCCCTGCATCTCTGAATTAATGTAGGTGTTGAATAGTGCCGGGCCTTTAAAGGGGCTCTATGCTTTTCAACTCCTACTATGCTGATTCTTTTGCAATTTATCAGCGGAGCTTGCTTGCATATATATCAACAAATTTAAAAAAAATAAATTCAATTAGATCTTCGTTTCAATATAGGGTAGATGACATCAATACATAAAATGTTTTACCCAATGTTCTATTGAATGGAGGCGGTCGAACGTAAAACTCGCAATTTCTGGTCCAATAAAAGTCGCTCCCTTTCAACAGTTTGCCGCAATACGGCACGCGCATTCAATGAACTTGTCTATGGACGAAATCAATCTTTTGGTTAGGTGGCCCCCTAACTGGGCCGGCAAATGTCGGCTGCCTTTTCCGCCTTTGAATCTCTTCGTCGTCGTGTCGTTTCCGATGAAAATGCAGCGCAGACAGGAGCTGCGTTAACTGACGACTCTTTTTATCGGAAGCCGACCCCCCTTTCAATCGGCAACCATTTCTTATCGACGACAACCGGAGGAAGAAGACGAATCTAATAAGGGGGGATTGACGAGACGCGCTCGACGAAGCGAAAACTTACACCGTGTATTGGCAACGCCACCATCCAGCTATTTTATAAGTAACTTATGTCATCGTAACGCGAGTAACATTTATCAAAGATAAAGACGTTTTCGGACCATTTCTAGATTAAATCACCATTTGACGAAGGACTTATTTGATGATGGAAAGGTCCATTATCCACACAAATGTAACTGCCTACCTTAAGAAAACAGAGAGCAAGTAAAAGTAATTACGCTGCTTCATAATAAAGTCGAAAATTTAACAAAAGCCAAACTGTTAACGCAAATTGTCGAGTTCTTTGAATCTTTTTTACAAAACATTCAAAATCCCCAACCATAATTCATTTCGCCCTTACAAAAGACCTGGTAACCATTCATCCTACGTACTTTTCGTACCGATCCAACTCCCTCTTGTAGAGCAAGGTGAATACAGCCGGTGGCGGTTCGCAACCGGCCACACATCATATTCAACCCCCTCCTCTCAGGAACCGCTGATTCCGTCCTGACTGATATTATCCCCATGAAGCTCTTAATGTCTGGCCCAAAGTTTCCCAGGGAGTTATTTATGTTTGTTGAACTTTAGTTTCTGGACGGCGCGTCTTTTCAGTGCCACTGGGGTTTGTCGACCCTTTCATTTCGGGTCGGTTGGACCTCCATTCCACCCGTTTAAAACGACTCACCCCCCAAAAATACGTTGATTTATTTAAATTGGGACTAACGGAGAAGTGACAACACTCGCCCTCGACCAGAGAGCCTATTTGATATTCTCTCCCCACATCGCAGACTCGAATAGGAAATTATTTAAAAGAATTATTATAATGACGAAAAGGATTATCGAAATCGAAGGCCCGCGTAATATCTGAGATTAAAGAAAAATTATATTCCCGCCAAGAGGGAAATATCACGACGAGGATTACTTCTATTTCCAACGGGGCACTAATAATCATAAAAAGCAGCATGTCTGAAATCGATAGGTTCCTGCAGAAGAATTACAAAACGAATTGAAAAGAAATGTAATGAAAAAAAAATGTAATTATCCTTGTCAATATTCAGAAATATCACCACACACAAAGTTCGTAACGTCACCAAAAGTGACGAAGTGCATATTACATCCCGGCATATGCCGCAGGCGGTGTCGTTCCTTTGTTCAACTGTTCTCGTTTTTCACTTGTCAAACGAGTCCTGCGAAGGGTTCGAGGTGCGCAGTTGAGGGTGGACTCTTTGAAAGCGACCATCCAACGGCAAAACCAAACGAAGCAGAAAAAGATAGAGAGAGAGGTCCAAATTTCGGCAAACACCCCGCTTCATATACGACGGTGGTGCCGTTCCGGTGCACGTTTTGTTATGCAGATTGCATATTTTATTTGACAGGCTTCGGGTCATGCCGTCGCCGGCGTTGGAATGTCAGAACGAGAGAAAGAGACGTCCGAATGAAATAAAAGGGTCGATCCCGGCTTTTGGATATGGAAAAACGATCACAATATATGGAGTGTTCCGAAAGCCATTCTTGAGGAATGGGGAAAATATTGGACAACAAGAAGGAATGGAAATTTTTAAACCTAACGTTTCGATGGTTTGTGTGAAACTGTATTTGACATCTTGAACATTTCACTATACCATGTTTGTTTTAAATTTTTTTCGATTCAAAAAAAGGGTTGAATTTTATATTAATTTCTTGATTCATAAAAATTAGATAATTTAACAAAATATATCTTAAATGACATTTAATTAATAATATGATTTTATCGCGATATGTCGTGTGCATATCTAATATATAGATCATCTATGATTAAGTTACTTATTACACACCAAAGTGATGAGAAAATCGTATTCGTTATTTTAAAGAATAAAAACTTAAAAGAAAGCTTAATTTATGAGAATATCACTGTTATATGCCTTATTCTTACCAAATTGTTTTTAATTAAGATACTCATTATCATCTAATATGAGGAAATCGTAATTGATACCTCACCTCTTAGTAACTATAAGCAAAGTTAAGATGTTTCCATGAATAGGATCATAAAAGAAGGCTTAATTAAAGAGGATACTATTGTTATACGCCTTATTCTTGTGCAATATCCATATCGTTTGTAATTAAGTTACCGATTATCGTCTAAAATAAGGAAATCGTGATTAATACCTCGCCACCTAGTAAGCATGAGAAAAATTATGACATTTTATTAATTAAAATTTTAAAAGAAAGCTACATTTATGGGGATATCACTATTATTTGCCTTATTCATGTGTAATGTTTAAATCGTTTGTCATTAGATTACATGTTATCCTCTAAGATGAGGAAATCGTGATTGATATCTCACCACTTGGTAACTGTAGGGAGAATTAAGATATTTCCATGAATAGTATCTTAACAGACAGCTAAATTTATGAGGATATCATTGTTATATGCATTATTCCTATGCAATATCCAGATCGCTTGTAATTAAGTTACTTCTTATCATCTATGAAAAGGAAATCGTGATTGATATCTCATCACCTGGTAGCTATAGCGAGAATTAAGATATTTCCATGAATAGTATCTTATAAGAAAACTCAATTTATAGGATATCATTGTTATATGCCTTATTCTTGTGCAATATCCAGACCGTTTGTAATTATGTTACTCCTTATCATCTTAGATCAGGATATCGTGATTCATATCTCACCGCTTAGCAACTATTGGGTAAGTTAAGATATTTCCATTTAGGTATTTTCAGTAGTGTCTTAAAAGAAAGCTTAATTTACGAAAGTATCATTGTTATGTATCTGTAGTATCCAGGTCGTTTGTAATTAAGTTACTTGTTATCGTCTAAGATTTGGAAACCGTCATTGATATCTCATCACTTAGTAACTGTAGAGAAAATTAAGATATTTTGAAAAGTAACATCTTAAAAGTATGTTTAAATAATGATGATTTCATTGCGATATGCTTGATTCCTGTCTAGTGTCTAAATCGTTTACAGTCACGTTACTCGTTAAAGTCTAAAATATGATAAATCGCGATCAATTTTTTTTTTAATTACATACTTTTATAAATAATATTTTAAAAGAAGGGTTAATTAACAAAGGATTTCATGGCGATGCACCTGGTTTCCGTCCAATCTCTATCGATCGTTTATAATTAAGATACTCGTTATCGTCTAAAATGAGTTATTTGTGGTGAATATCTCCCCATTTGGTAAACTTGAGGAAATTTTAGGTTGATGAGTAATATCTTAAAATATAGATTGATTAACAAGAGTTAAAATTCAGAGTCTTGAATTTTAATTTTTAAAAAGTTTATTTGAATTTTAACACTAAATCTACAATTTTTAATTATAACTTTAATTTTAACTTTTACAATAAATTGAAATGAATTATTAATATTTTGTTTGTTTAACTTTTTAACTTGTTGTTTCTTAAATCTAAGTATCGAATTTTACGAATTGCGGGACGTCGCGATTGTAGCTAAGTCTGGCGTTCGTAGTTGCGCTCGGGTTTATATATTGTAATAAATGCTTATTCGGCATTTATTCCTTAGGAGGGCATCTATAACTCCTCCCGCCGAAGAGGGAAACATAACCTGGAATTTTTCTTAAAATGACCATGTTTGTTTTCCTAAGTTTCCTTTGGGTGGTTCTTCTTTTGATGGTTTAAACGTTTTCTTTCTGTAAGTTTTCTTAATTATAAACCCTGCAATCAGAAATACAATTAAGCAATATAATAAGATGGTCCATATCGTGATTGGTCTTTCGTGTAGATATGGTTCTTCGATTCTCTTCATATCTTCGGATAGTTTTTTAAGTTCTCCAATGACATCTTGAACTTTACTATCTTGGACTTCTTTAAGTTTCTCTATTTCTCCGTTCCAAGGTAATTTTTGTTCAGGTATATCAGTTATTTTCAGGTGTGGTATCTTGATTACTTTTTCGGTGATTGGTCGAGATTGGTATGCTTTCAGTGTGGCAGCCCCACTTTGTAGGAAACATCCTGGTGTTATTTTGATGGTGTAGGTACCATTTAGTATTTCAAATTCTTCTATCTTCCTACAGACCTTCTTTACTTTCTGAGGCGTGGATGTTGTGATAAGCCATCGATCGTCTGTTATTCTTGTTATTCGTGGGGTTGTTATTTCGTACATTCTTGTCTCGCAATTTTCATATTGTCCCATAATAAGTATCAGTCGTACTTCGCATGGAGTTTCTTCAAGGCTGATATGATGACTTGTCTCATAACATATAAATTCTGATGGTAATACTTCTTTGCATGCCGCATGAGTAGCTATGAATTTTTCATTATTGATTGCTAAATATGGAGTTTTTGGAGTTATCGAAGCAAAGGTGGATAAATTATATCTTCTCGGAAGTGGAAACAATTGATATAAGGAATAGGGTAACTTTTCAACGATAGGAATCATAAGAACATAATATAACTTGAAATCTTTCATAAACGCTTTAACTGTTATTATTTGTTCAATGTAGTACATGCTGTCTTCATCTGGACTTATTGGTAATTTATCATCTATAAGCTGTTCTTGAATATGAGTTAATTCATGATGTAAGGTGTTTTTGTCTAGAATAGATGGATGGAATATACCTGCCTTTGCGAATACTATAGAATTTATTATAGTAGATAAGATATTGTTGACTCTGTCGATCATAAATATAAGTTGATTAATGATAGCATGCATCGATATAGATTTTCGGGATTCCAAGGCGAAATAGGATGCGTTCTTCATCGCAGCTCCCATCTGTAGTATTCTGGATGTTAGGATTTCTTGATTTGATTTAATGATCTTTATTGAGTCATTAAATTCTGTCAAAGCTTTTATCGATAAAGTAATCTGTTTGTCAACAATGGTTTTAATCTTATTTTGAGATGATTGAATTTCCTGTATCATTTGGTCGTAACGAAGGGCATCTTCTTCGTCCAGATTTCCTGTGATTGCTCCCTGCAATGTTAATTGCACCTCTTTTAGATTTTGGATGATTTTTCGGGAACATTTCTTCGACCTGTCTCGTCATTTGTTCTATTCCGGTTTTCATTATAGAAATAAAATTGTACATTTCCTTTCCGTAAGATGATTCTGTTTGATTGATCATTTTTAAACAATCTTCATAATGTTGTTTCGTTGTCTCTACTTCGTGTAGGAATTGCTCTAGATTGTAGACGGTTGTTAGACTCCAATAACTATGAGCATTTTGAACTCTGCCCAATAACACGGGTAGAAGTCCTGTGTTGTCTTCTATGTTGGTTATTGTAATGTCGCACCAGTAACCACGGAACATGAATCCGAAGTATCTGTAATAATTGAATGTTTTAGAGCTCTGGTGTGATACCGTTTTTCTCCTGATTTAGTTTTGACTATAACAGTTTCGTCATTATTTATTTTCGTAATTTTGTAAGGACCTAAATAGGGATTTTGAAGTTTGTTTCTTCCTGTGTTTCTCACATACACTAATTCGTCTACTTTAAATGGTTTTCCTTTCGACTTTTCTCTTTGTTTATTTACATATTTTCCCTTATCTGTTTTATTTTTATCTTCTATTGTTTTATACAGATGTTTAAGTCGTTCTTTATGATCTTGAATGTAGTCTGCAAAATAATCTTTTGAATACAATAAATCCATGGGATCTCTTAATGATGTGTGACCAAAGACTACTTCTAATGGGGTAACTCCAATGGGTTTTGAGATACTGTTGTTGTATGCAATAACTGCTAGTTTTATAAGATAGTTTGTTGGTTGGTCTTTGTTGATTTCACGAAGACATCGCATGTGTTCCGTCAACGTGGAATGAAATCGTTCTATATTTCCTTGAGAATTTGGATTTAATGGTGTTCCAAAATGAATTGCTATTTTATGCGCTTCTAATAACTGTTTAACAATGGAGTTGTTAAATTCAGTGCCTTTGTCGCAACTGATCTCCTCTGGTGTACCATAAAATTGAAAATACGTGGTTAAGCCGTCGGCTACATCGGTAGCATTAGCGCTCTTCAAGGGGATAGCTTGAGCCATTCTAGAGAATACATCGATGATTGTTAAGTACTTTTTATTATCAATGGAAAATGTGTCCATGAATAGTTTTTTGAATGGTCTGTCTGGAGTTTGTGTAATTTGCAGATGTGGTTGTGGAGGATGTCTATCGTATTTTGCACGATTACAAATTTCGCATTTCTTAATGAAATTTGTGACTGTGTCTCTCATGTTATTCCACCAATATCTTCTTTTTAGATATGACAATGTTTCTTCTATACCTCTGTGATTTGACTTTCCTTCATGATGATTTTGTACGTGTTCTAGTTGTTCACCTTTATCACTTACAACAGTTACACGCTTTGTGCATCTGACAAGTGTTGGACCATTTTCATTAAAATATTTGGCATAAACACTGCAAAAATCGGTGTAAAGTGTTTCGTTATTAAAATACAGATAGTACTTTTCTTGTGCTGCCATGTATTCCTTTATGAATTCCAATATTAATTTCTCGTTGTTATCTTTTGGAATGCGTGCAGTTATTATTTTTCTGTTGTCTTTATTTATTTTGCTTCCTAGCAATTCTATTGATGTCGTTATTTCTTCTCCTCTTCAAGCATAAATGAGGAATTGTGTTCTTTGCTTGTCGATTGGTTCATCAATAGTTTTAATATTTTTATTAGATCCAATAGATAGGTTAGTTTGTCTTGTATCATCATCTTCTCCGGGAAGTAACATTTCTTGACTGTCGCTTCCTCTTAGTTCTTCTCTTAGCATGGATAAATTTTTTCCTGTGCGTTTCGGTAGAGATTGATTGGTATGAAACGAGGTATTGGGTAGTTCATCTACGTTCGTAATTATTTCATCTCGTAAAAGTTCATCGACGAGTTGATCTAATTCTTCACCTATAGTGGGTGCTGAAGTTTTTCCGTCTTCTATTGCATTTAATTCTTCGAGTCGTATTCTTGATAAAGCGTCAGCATTCGAGTTTGATTTTCCCTTTTTATAAATAACTTCAAAATCGTATTCTTCTAATTTTAACTTCCATCTTATTAATTTTGAATTTGGTTCTTTTAATTTCCAAAGCCATACTAAAGGTCTATGGTCTGTATATATTTTAAATCAACGACCATATACGTACGGTCTGAAGTACTTTACAGCCCAAACTATGCTCAAAAGCTCTTTTTCTGTTGTACTGTATCGTTGTTGTTCTGTTTCGTTTAATGTTCTTGAGGCGTAACATACAGGTTTATCATTTCCGATATTACCTTGCGATAAAACAGCGCCGATTGCGACGTTCGATGCATCGGTGGTTATTATAAATTCTTTCTTAAAATCCGGGTACTGTAACAATGGTTCGTTACTCAAGATGTTTTTGCAGGTTTCAAATGCGTCTCTATAATTGTCATCCAATACTATTTTAGCACCTTTTCTTAAACATTTAGTGAATGGTTTTGTAATATCTGCGTAATCTTTGATGAATTTTCTATAATATCCTACTAGTCCCAAAAATGATTTGATTTCTTTCGGAGTTTTAGGTAGAGGGTAATTTCGAATAGCTTGTACTTTCTCTGGGTTTGGTTTCACTCCATCTTCTGTTATTAGGTGTCCTAAATACTTGATTTCTTTTCTTAAAAACTCGCATTTTTCTAATTTAATCTTGAAATTCGCTTTTTCTAATCTGTCGAAAACTTTTTGAAGTTTCACTACATGTTCTTGCAATGATGTTGAATATACAATTATATCATCTAAGTAAACTAAACAGGTGGCTTCCAAGAGTCCTTTTAAGATGTTATCCATTACTCGTTGAAATGTCGCCGGGGCGTTTTTCAAACCAAATGGCATTCTTTTGAATTCATAGTGACCTTGTTCTGTAGAGAACGCCGTTTTTTCTCTGTCACTTGGGTCCATCTCAATCTGGTGATATCCAGATGCCAAATCTATACTACTAAAGTAATGACATCGTCCTAATTTGTCCAAAATATCCGCAATATTCGGTATTGGATACTTATCTTCTATTGTCTGGTCATTTAATCTTCTATAGTCGATTACCATTCTTTTCTTAACTTTTCTATTCGCTGTTTTTGTAACGATATTTACTGGACAACTCCAAGGTGAGATACTTTCTTGAATAATGTCTTGGTCCAATAATTCAAATACCTGCTTTTTAATTTCAGTTTTTGTATCTTGTGATTGTCTATACATCTTGACATAAATTGGAGTATCATTCTTTAAATTTAATTTATGTTTGATACAATGCGTAAAACTTAAACGTTGTCCTTCTGCGTGAAATATATGTTTATATTTTTCTACGAGGACTTGAATGCTAGCTTTTTCTTCTAAGCTCATTCCTTTTGTATTCAAGTGTTTCTTGATGTTTTCTTTTAAAATCGTGTTAAATTCTTCTTCAGACATTTCGGTATCTATTTCCATGTCTGTTTCAAAATTATATGGGTCTTGAATATCTTCTAGATGATTAACTTCCATTCTGTCGTAAAATATTAGACCTACCTTTTCCGTTGTATAATTAGTTATCATAACAAGTGCTTCTCCGTTTACGATGTTTACTACAGAGTCTCTTATCTTTACGTTCGGAATAAACTCTCGTTCTTCTACGTAAGCAATACCGTCCATCTGATTCACGGGTATGCGTACGGGTTTTGATTCGAGTGCATTTAACACTACTCTATTGTCTTTGAAATGAATCGGGATTTGAGTATTTTTTGTAATTAATTTTCTTCTTCTAATGTCTAAAACTGCGTTTAATTTTTGTAATAAATCCATTCCTATAAGACCATCATAGTTCTTACTAAAATCGAATTTATAGAAAATGTGTTTGATTTTTGTTTTAAATATGTCTGGAATTTCTACATAGATAGCGTCATCGTGACATGTAGGCCTGAGCTGTTTTTACTTTAAAAGGCATTTTTACAGCTAAATCTCTGAAATTTTCATATATCAATGAATTTATTAACGTTTTAGTGGAACCTGTATCTATCAAAAATTTAAGTCCGCTAAATTCTATATATGGAAGAGTACTGCTAATGTTATTTAACTCGATTAATTCCGTTTTCTTTTTCGTTATGTGTCTGGGTAATAGAGGCCTATTGAATGAAAATTTACCTCATCTTCATTGTTGTTTGTTTGCTTGTT
This sequence comes from Onthophagus sagittarius, assembly GCA_036711965.1. Lineage (NCBI taxonomy): Eukaryota > Metazoa > Arthropoda > Insecta > Coleoptera > Scarabaeidae > Onthophagus > Onthophagus sagittarius. Next base: position 19,166,007 of record JASERS010000005.1, on the reverse strand, counting down.
AGTTTCGTTGTATTCGTCATTCGAATCGGTTTCTTCTGAGTACTCAGGTTGATCGTAATAATAACCTTCATAATTGTCTATTAGTTCATTATCAGATTGTTCTTCTGGATAAGTTTCTTGATAATACAACTTGCTAGGTTTTTTATGTATTTTTAGGATGCTAGATTCTGCTGGTCTCTTTATTGCAGAGGTATCCACATCCATGGGTGTTGGTTTTGGTAACGGTTGAATTTTATTACCAAAGGTGTTATTAAATTGTTGTGGCCTTCCAAACTGTTGTGGTGCTCGACCTGCTGTGTTCCAGTTTCCAAATGAATTTCCAGGTGGGTTTAGAAATTGTCTCGGAGCAGATTGTGGTAGCATCATTCTAGGATTTTGAAAGGGTTGTGTAAATGATGGCATTGGTGAATAATATGGCACGAATATTTGTCTAGGAGACGACGTTGGTTTTTGTGGGGGTTGTATTTGTTGTGTAGTCCCAACTTTGTGCAGATGATTTGGTCTTCCCGCTCTGTAATTGAAGTTTTCTACCTCAACAACATAACTCATTGCTGTTTCTAGGTCTCCGGGTTGTTTTACCTGTACCATAATTCCCATGTTTGTATCGATTTCGAACAAACCTTGTAAAAATATTTGAAGTGCCGTACTTTTATAATTCATCATTTTTAATGCACGACTATTCGCATCGTTATCTCGTAATTTTACTTGAGTCAGTAAAAGTTGCATGGTATCTTTTACTCTTTTTCCGTAGGCGTAAGGAGCTTCACCTCGGTGCGGTTTCAAGGCTGCTAAATCTCCAAATAAGCATTGTTCGCTTCTTTGATCGCCAAAATTATTGAGAAGGATGTTTTTTAGATCTATCCATCGTGTAACTTCTTCGTTGCTGCTGATAGCTTGTAATGCCTTTCCTCTTAATTTTCCTTGAAATATACGTAATAGTAAAGAGACAACTTGTGGGTTTCTTTCTCCAACAGGATTATAAAATGTGTCGACTAAGAATTCGCAAGCTGATATGTAGGCATTGAGAGTGGTTACATCTCCGTCGTAGACTGGAATGGTGTCTTGATAAACGTTGGTGATATCTTTTGGTGTGTAAGGCATTTTGTCGGACAATGTAATGTCACTTATTGCGTTTATAAGATCGTTGAGTTCGTTCATACAAGGAACAAAAGAACAAAGGACAAAGGAAACAATCAATAAGATTTACTCACATGCAGATTATATGTTGTGCGGAAATCATAATCGATGTTCAACTGAACCAATATCCGGTATATCCTTGAATTTAAGTAATTCGTCCAATAAAGTGGGCACGATTGTTCTCAGTTTGTTTAAAACACTACACAAACCGTTAAAACGGACCGCGAATTCACGACGATTTTTATTCGCGAATACGTTGTAGTATACTACTGACTGCGCCAGTTAAAATTCAGAGTCTTGAATTTTAATTTTTAAAAAGTTTATTTGAATTTTAACACTAAATCTACAATTTTTAATTATAACTTTAACTTTTAACTTTTACAATAAATTGAAATGAATTATTAATATTTTGTTTGTTTAACTTTTTAACTTGTTGTTTCTTAAATCTAAGTATCGAATTTTACGAATTGCGGGACGTCGCGATTGTAGCTAAGTCTGGCGTTCGTAGTTGCGCTCGGGTTTATATATTGTAATAAATGCTTATTCGGCATTTATTCCTTAGGAGGGCATCTATAACTCAAGGAATCTAGTGGAGAGAACGTGATATGTAGATCAATAGCCAGAATTAGATTGTAATCAAATTATTCAGACGAATATGTAATGTCTTAAAAGAAAGCTTAATTTATGAGGATATCATTGTAGTATGCCTTCTTCCTGTCCAATATGCAGATCGTTTGTAATTAAGTTACTAGTCGCCTACTAGTCGTGAAAATTATTCTTAATATCTCATTACTCAGTAACCTTGATAAAAATTACAATATTTTTGTCTAATATCTAGATCGTTTATAGTTACGTTACTCATTAATTAAGTTACTGGTTATTGTCTAAAGTATTCGGAATTGATATTATCTCATTTAGTAACTATGGGGAAAATTTAGGCGTTAAAAAGATAGCTTGATTAATAATGAATCCAATGGAACGATCGTGATATGTAGATCAATACCTAGAATGGATGTCGAATTACTCAGACGAATGATAAAATCTCAGACGAAAGATGTTTTCGGAATTGATGAAACTTCCATTTCCTTAATCCAGAATGTGTCTCCTTTTTTTTGTTAAAAGTTAAACACCATCTGAATCTTTCCCGATGATAAAAACCTTCCTTTGTGATTTCATTACTTTATCAGACAACCCATCTAGGAAACTTCCCTCGGGTTAACCTCAACCATTTCCAACGGCCCCGAAACGCTACACCCGAAGACATCGTCTTCTTGGAAGCAACAACAACTGCCGTTATCTTATCTGAACCGTGTAGGCGTACCATCAGACGACGGTTCCTCGTTACGAGTTTGCGTCTTTAGTATGGCACCCGGCTGCGTCCTATTCCAAATACCGAAGTTACAATAAAAGGAGTCGCGTAAAAATGTCAAGTGCAGGTGTGTGCCGGGTTCCTACGCCACTTAATTTCTAATATAATATTCAGGAACGTAAATTTCGGCCCATTCGGGGTTGTTGCACCGCGGAGTAACCCCGGAAAGTCGTTGGGGGCATTTTGAATGGTAAATAATTAAAACTGGACCGGAGATGGCAGCAGTCCGGTCGTGGTGGACGGAGTTTTAGTGGTTTTCGACCATGTCTAAAGGAATTTATGACCCAATTTATTCACGTATAAATATGAATAGGAATCGTTTTGTTAATAAAAATGAATGTAACATAAACAACAATTAATCGTCATTGACAGGGTGCATTTGGTTCCTTTATCCATTTTAGTAAACTCGTGTTCGATTGCGAGAGGGTAGCTTAAATATACAGGGGAGAGGTCGTCCCTTCTAATTGTAAAGGGACAAGTCCATTAGCCAAGAAGCCGTACCTTGTCTTCATCCGATCACTTGCCATTTGAACTTAAGCTTCCTCCAAACGCAGTCAGTAAATTCATTTGGGAATTAGAAATTTACAACTGCAGATCTTTACTTACAATTTACTCTAAAAGCTTTTTTAAATTTTTAATTTCTAATTTAATGTTTTTTCTTGATGCAATTTCATTTAATTTTAATTCAATTATAACTACGCTTTCACGGTCGGTGTTGATTGAACCAAAATTAAAACTAACACTTGAACTGTTACTATGTACTGGATATAATACTAAAACTAAAACTAAAAGCCTTCTTATTTTGCCGTGCGTTTTTTTTTAATTTCACCGTAAAAATTACTCACAAATTTTAAAACAACAAAGCATCAATACAATAACGTAAGCACTACAACCACATCTAGTTCCAACCATAGTCCTAGCCCTATATCTTCATCTTTCTCATCTATAAGTACAGATACAATAACCTAATTTCTAACAGATCTGCTTACAGTAATAATAATACAAATTAAATAAAAACTCTATCCTTATAAATAGATAATAAAGCCCACAAGATAGCATCATTATGAACTGGAGCGCAAACGGATTAAGGAATCAACGTAACGACGTCACAGAAGTTCTATATTCAACACGTACTCTATGAATTCGGCTCAGGTAGCTTTCCAGTAACCATATCATAATGATAACTTAAAACAACTCAGTAATAAAATGATAGTATTATTAACAACACCTTTCAATGGTTGTCTGAAAAATGGAAATTTCCCAAATAAATGGTAGTATGCCTCAAACGTAGATTTTTCAACATCCTAAAAAACAGCAAATAAATAGATGTCCGAGTTTGTTAGTGTTTCGCTAGCTTGAGTTCCATAGTTTGCCAATGCGTTTGTCAGACATCTTGAAAAAAGTCACACAAAAATAACTCTGCAGTAACACTCAACGTATCGTCAACTGCAAAGAGTTACCGAAGCCATTGCAAGGGAATTTGAAGCGAAACAATATACATCAATAGTTGATGTACGTATGTAGGAAAGAAGAGGGTTTGCTAAAGCATACAACACCTAGGCCGCAACGGGCCCCTTGTACATCCTCTTACACTCTCTCCGGCTACATCAACCAGATTAAGGAATTTCAGAAGGCTAGGATGCAGCTCAGAGGTGTATCCCTGATGCCATCCGTGCTCGGCCATTCTTACAGAAAGTCTCTCATTCTGAGGTCTTGTAGAGTGGGGCAGTCACACATGATGTATCAAACAGTCCGCGTTCTCTTCACAAAAGCGGCTGGAAGGCTTAAAATACAAACTGCTTCATCTGAAGCTATCACCATATCTAACGGCTATATTATTCTCCTTCTTCGAAACAGGAACGTACCAAATTATAAAATTCAACGAGCTATCAAGAATTAAAACCATAAAAGCCGAAGCACCTCAAGGTTGCGTATTTTTCCAACTGTATCATGAATGCTATCAATGTTTGCAAACGAAATTGCCATATTTAGCCAAAATAACAATATTGCTAATACAACTAAATCACAACAAAATGATATAGGAAATCAATAACAGCTGAAAATGATCAGAAGGCTTATGATTTGTGAAAATCAGAGCTTATCGTAGTGGCATAAACTATAGTTCGTATGAAACCATGTTTTGAACAATGTTATGAAAAGGACTTAGATGTACTAATAATAGATGAAAACAATTTACAGTATGTAGAAGAAGATGCACTACAAAATAAACCAAGATTAAATTCGGTAACTAACGAATCAACATAACGAGGGGAAATTATATTCTATTGATAGTTATATTTAACGTTCAACTTCGTTATCTGAACCCAATTCTGATTTCGATAACACTGAAAGAGAATGTCTCCGAGCCATTTTATATTCAAGTCTCCGACCATGAGAACAGTGTACAAAGGTTGTGAAGATTTCTCAGAGAATTCCAATGTGAAAAACAGAGAAGCCGACGTATTAAAAACTTTGAGAGATTTCAACAAGCAATTTAATAAAACAAGTTGAAAAAATTCTTCAAATCTCTAATTAAAAATGGCCAATGACTGGCCATTAAAAAGGGTGACTCAGTTAGAGTTTTAGTCCTAGATGTCGACAGACCACCAATGAAAGGAACACTCTGGGATTTGTTCTTGAAATAATAGATACAAATATTTGTAAATGAGGTACATAATATGGAATCCTAAACCAACTTTAGCCCTAATCAATTTTATAATGCTAGGAAGCTTTCTGCTTTGTATGTAAAGAAGTATGAATAAAAGTTTTCTCAAATTCATCATTCTATTTCTAGTATTATTCATAATGCCCGAGAAGTGCAATATTTTCTATATAAGTTATTATTTTGTCACATTCTATTGGACCCTTTTTAAATCGCCCGGGAATTATAAATAATGCCCAATGTTTACGTTAACCGTAACATAGATACCGTATGCAAATGGAATAATAAATGGGGAATTTAGCGAACCCGGCTAAAACAGAATTAAAGATGTTCGTATTATGAAGATTCTACCAACTTTTAGTGATATTAACAAACAACCAATTTATACAATGGTCAAATGGAGTTGTTAAATATCATGGAGTATATCTTGATACCAAACTTCAGTGGGGCTTTCGCATTAATTAAAAACTCAACGAAGGTAATGTGCTATTAAACCAATTACATCCCTAGGTCTAATCCAAGATTACAATTAAATCATTTTTTGTTACCTACTATTTACACAGTAGTATTCATATATGTACAATGTTGCCACATTTATGCGCCTATTTCAAGAACTTCCTAAAACCATACGAAGCATGATACAACATTTTAATATGAAGATTTTCGATTCAGGGTCGAACGAAGAATGTCACTACGTATTGATTATCTATTTGCCAATTTATGAATACCTGTATATATAGGAGAGATTCGGAAATGTTCGAAACCCTTCGAATGCACTCGGTCAAGGACTCGATGAAGGACTCGAAGTCGATCGATAGAAGAAGTTACAATATAAATACATAACATATTAGAGTATGTCATAAAGTTACCTAACTAGAATGTGGTATTGTATACAAAACAAAACAAGAAAAAAGAAAAGAAGACAAAATAATTTGTTGTGTACATCTTTCCAGAAATTCATTTATCCTGTATATTGGGTTTTGCACTAAGTAATTCTTAACGAACAAGTTCATTCTTCTAAAAGGCAAAATTAGAAGGCTTTGTAGTTAACTGACTGTGGTAAATGATTCTAGAATTGTGTGCCCCAATATTCGGAGTTATTATTAATTTGTCACCCCGTCTTCTCGAATAATTGTGGATATCTAAATTTTTCATGAGGTTGATCCGTTGCTTCTTAGTTGCTTTATGCTGCTGTGTATGTGCACAGACGGTATGGTAAGAATTCAAAGATTTTTTTTTAAAGAAATCTTAAAATTACTTACAAAGAAACGAAATGCGCCAAATACATAACAAAAAAAGCTGAGACCCAATTTAACTGTTAATCACCTAACATTATTCTACAAATTAGAGAAGATTTATGTTATAAAATTATAAACACTCATTGATGACGATAATTAATATATAATTGACGATAAATAAGATTGAACACTTATAACATTAAACACACGTATATGTTTGTTGACATAATAATGGATTTTAAGTTACCACAAGGATATATATTGATATCTACAGCTGTGAATTCTTTGCACAAAAAAGCAGAGATATATGCGCATACATATGCATGCATTCTGTTAATTATATGCATTTCTTATTAAAAAATATGCACACATATGCAGAAAACTATCAAGAAATAATTTTATTTTCGAGGTATTTCTACAGAGTATCTTCGAAATACGAAGTATCAGATTTAAGAAATCTACACAAATTATCAATTTTGAATCAAATATTTAATTAAAATATTTCATTAATTATTAATTACTCATATAACCAACTATTTTGTCTCATTTCATCGAGACTTCAAAATTGAAAATTGCGATTGTAAAATGCGTGTACGCCTAAATATAAAGAGATTGCAGGAATAGAGCAAACACTTTCAAAGTATCATAATTTTAAAGTTTCAATATAGAAATCAAACAAAACTCAAAAACTACAACAGACAGAGATACTTTTTGCATAAACGCAAAAGATTATAATGAAACATAAACACTAATCCATAACCCGCAACAACCTAGATAAGGGGACTTTGGGAAACTCTAAAACTCTAAATTTAAAATCCATGAAGAATTGATGATTTTTAATGTAAATCTTTTTCACATTTCAAAAGTCAAAATGGATGGTAAAAGACTTTATTCACTAATATTGTTGGCGATGAAATAAACGGTTAGTCCATAACTAAATAAAACCTAGATACAAGAACTTTCTAGTATGCTGCTATCTGAATAGCCTCATGTCCTTATTGCTTCTGTGCTATGGTCGCTCTGAAAGCTGCACAGTAATTTTTTATACGGTATTGTTTGCCATAATAACAAATCTTTTGTAGAATTAGTTTTCTAGAAGCTATAAATAACAACAAAACCCTTCAAATATCAAAATCTCTTTGTTGTATCCGCTATCTTGATTTTTGAAAAATTTATAATTTAACCCCGGATTAGTAATCAGCAAAATATTTCAATACCTCCAACTTGTATCAAAAAATCAAGAGCAAATGAAAAAGTGTTATCAGTCAATCAAAGTGTAATTGAAGAATTTTTGTTTTATTTCACATTATGGTCCTCCTTCTTGGAATATATCAGTAGTTATACCATAATAGAGAAATTTTCAGAATTTTAAGTCAATATATTTTAGTGCTTGAAACTTAACTGCTTGTTATAAAAATACAGTTTTGTGGCGTCTTCAAAAAAATTCCTATTGCTGCAAACCCTAAACTTCGTCAATGGTTTTTTACATTTGTCCAACGAGATTGGGGATTTAGCCCAGTTTATAGTCTAATTTGAAACGTTAAAAGCCTTTTTATGGCTTAACTTGTGTACCACTTACACAATCAAAATATTATAAGATATCTCTATTGATATCATTTGACGTTGTTTAGTTAATCACCAACGTTCCCTTAGAATTAGATAAAATACTTATTATTATTAAGTAATAATTTGTGTATAATATGTAGTATAATAAAATATGTATTGATTTTCTCATTTTATTTTTAATAAAAAAACTAAAAATTTTGTACTCCTATGGAAAGTCCTCTCAATCTCATACTAACTACTTTGGTTATGACTCATCTTTTGGATTAGTGCATTCCTTTACTCAACTTTACTTTCCTTTTATCTTTAAGTGTGTGGACTATATTATATATGACTAGATTGATGATGTTTTTGATGTTTTTAGTGGTTTTGGTTCGTATTGGTAATTTACTGCGGAGACAAAGGTTAATTCTTACGTACCCCTTTTTGATACCAAAGTCATCAGAAATGAGGACCAGACCATCATCTTGGATTGGTACCCGAAACCTACTTACTGGGGTAGATTTATAAATTGTCACTCCAACCATCCTATTAATCAAAAGATAAGACAAATATTATTTATTTATTAATTCAGCTCAGATAATCAGTAATGTTTATTGTCCTCTGAGAACCTGAGGTCTTTAACACTAAGTATTTACCTCTTTCCTATCTTTAATCAAAAACCAAAGAATCGGTGTCTTTATTATCTAAATAAAACGTTATCTATAAGATTATGTGCATTCATTACAATGGCTTCTATAAAGAAACTACTTCTCAATTCTTATTTATCCGTATAAATAGAGAACAAATCAACATAAGAGAGACTGTCTGATACGCCAAGAAAGGAAGAGTGCTTTGATTGCGAATCATGTTGGTGTGGGACAACACTTTGACTTTGACAATGTTTCGATCGTGGAAATTGAATCGAATAAGGAGGTAGGATCTGTGAATTTTAGAACTGACACCGAAAATTTACGTTCTGTATATGCCTTTGCTACTTATAAATAATTGGTCATGCTGTTTGTTTTAATTTGTAATTGTTTGAATTTTGTATTGTTCATATTTTTTGACCTTTTGTTAACTCCTTGTAAATAACGTTTTATTTTGTTTCTCACTCTTTTGAGGTTTGTACATGAATCATGTTTTTTCAACCTTTAACGTGGTGTGTGCCAAACATTACCGCCTCTGCTTATTATACATTATTAATCAGTGTTAGTGTTAATAATTTTATAACTTAATTCTTTATTATTTAGTACAAGTAGGGTTTTATGGTCGTATTAAAATAAAAAAAACCTTCCTGTATTATATTAATTATAAAGTTCTAGAACGGTATATCAAGACAATACGATTTTTCTACAATAATTAAGCCGCTCTCCAAGCTTTGTAAGTTGTGTCTGTTCTGGTTAATGACTGTAAGAGAAAATTAGGTATACTGAGGACTGATAACAGAGTTTCTCTGATTAGGGCCTCACATCACTCTAGAGTTGCTGGCAATAAAGTGGTAGACGAGCTTGCACGAGTGGGCAGCGGTAGTGCGTTTGTGGGAAGAATCGCAACAAATAATTGATATATTAGGAACGACCAACTTCATAAGGAACTTAACATTCCAAAAATAACTGAAGTTAAAAAAAGTCATAATAATAGTTTTTAGTGTTAGTTCTAGTTTTAATTTAATTAAATTCTTCTAAATTTAAAACAAACGCTGATATCACATACGAAATTAAAGGTACATTCTTGGAAGCGATTTTAAAATAACAAAATTACTCGAAACGACTCTCGTTTTGTAAATAATTTATAGCAAAATTGCGGTTCGTCGTTGAACAACAAAAGATACCACTCTCAGTTACACAATTCGCGGCCGCTTGTTGACAACTCGACTCTATTCCCCAACGTACTAATTTTATTAAACGGCGCAAAGCGGTTCGGCTCATCACACAGTTTAGTCTTAACTTTAGCACAATTCGAAGTAGTCGAGAAAGAAATAGTCCAGAGAAGAAATGACGATTCCAACGCACGCAATCCAAGGCGTTACGGGCTCGAAATTAAAAGATATTTATATGGTTTTGAGCTTTCAATTAATCTTATTAGTTCTCTTTGGATTTTTCGTTCGATATGAAACTAATGAACATCATTATGAACTCCAAGTTTATCCGAGTAAGTAATTAAAGTTTATTTTTAGTCTCATATTTTTTATTTATGTAACTTTTAACGCTAAATAAAAGTGTAAATTTACACAACAACCTTGTTTGTTCGTGTAATAATTCATAAATTTTTAATGTCAAAACATCACTTATGACGTTTTTAGGCCTAAAATAAGATAAATATGTTATATAACTAATTAGGTGCGTAAGCTATGTCGTATTTAATTATTAAAGTAAACAAGAGAGATAATTTAATTTAAATCGTTTGAAAACTTTGCGCGCAATATATACCTAAAGCTCACATTTGAATCGTTAATTTGATGGTAAACATTTAAAGGTTTGTTTTTCATTTTCCATCATGCAAGCCGATCCGCGCCCGAGCGCAACGAACGACACGTTCATGTCTTAAATTGATTTAACGATGAGGTACCCAGATAAATTGCTGATAAAGCTGATGTAAACATTGACCGTGTAATGCGGCCCTGTCTCGGAGATGTTTTATGGACTGGAAGGAGATTTACGATGGCCAGCACAGTCTTTTCTTATGGCCTTCGGATTTATCCGAGATTTAGGATGTCTTTATAATCGCGATTATTCCATTTTACTCAAACTATTGTAAATATCTTTAACATCAAAAGATTTAATGGTTACTTTGTTTAACGGTAAGTACGTCACTGAAGTGGAACATATGAGTAATCAGAGTCGATGGAGTTTTAATGAGTCCCCACCACTTTGCGTGGAAATGATATACGATTCCCCTCATACATACACGTACCGGTCAATTGAACCCTATCGTATAGAACGAGTGCAAATGTATGTTTATAGAGCGACGTTGGTTAAAGGGGGCCGGCGACCGTGGCCGCTTCGCTTTGATGTTGAAACGATTAATTTGGCTTTGCCGGGGTCGTAGTGGAAATTGCCGGTAAACAAGTCGAAATGCCCCCAGGTTCCATTCTGTTCCATTCAGTACATGACCAACGCCGCGACGCTGCTTAATAATGCAGTTGTTTACGGTTTTTTTTTTGTCGAACAAGGCACGATGTGGTGCGTTGAAAACTGTCCGACCAGCTCGGGGCCAATAGTCCACTTAAATATTTAAAGACGAAATGGATCCATTGGGATGAAATTTCAATTACCTATTGGCCGACGATCGGAAAACCGAGCGTTTTCGAAAACCGCGCAGGTCCTATTTGCAAGTGACGCGAGATTCGATTATCCGGCGGTCATTGGAGTCCATCGAAGACGACGGATTATATTTGAAGTGAAATTGCTTCCCTAGTATTGAATTCCAACACTAAATAAAATAAAACCACATCCTATCTTCTTCTACACTCTGATCTTTCAGGAATCTCCCTCGAACAATCATACTATGCTAAGTTTATTTGCGATACAAAGGAATTTATAGCAAGTATTTTCTTTATCTACATTTATATCTTTTAGTTGTCTTTGATCCTATTTCTTTCCATTACTTGTAAAAATACAAAAATTTAACTTACAGTTAGATCACTTTTTTAAATGTTAACTCGAAATCAAGTAACTAACTGTAGCTGTCTAAATTTATATGAAAACCAGATATGAAATCCTTATTGTTTAAACTTTCTGTTGAGATATTAGTCATCATAATGTCTCAATTTTTCCAAATTGTACCTAAAGAAGATATAATCTTTTAAATTTCAACAATAAACTGGAAAACAATCAAGTCAGATTTTTAATCAAAATGAGACATATCATATTTAAATCCTGATAGTTCAAATTTTCTTTTAAGATACTGTTCACATAAATATCTTAATTTAATTAAAAGTTATAGATAATATAGAGGTCCCCTAATTTTCAGAAATTAATTCCTTTTTAAGTAACAATTCACTTTAAAGATTAACTAATTCAAGTTCCATCAATTATCTTACATTAAATTTGTAATCAATTGTGCTGTCTTTTACGATATCACACATAATAATAATAATGACTATTTATTGATATTAAATTGCAAAATCAAATTAACATAATCAAAGAAATAAATTTAATTCTCAAGAAGTAAATACACTCAATGCAATAAAAAAGAAACACAAACTTAAAAGGTAGAATAAAGAAAAGAAAAGTAAATAAATATCAAAAAAAAACACCACAGCAATGTCTCAACCTTGCGAATGATATGGAAACCTGATAGTTCAAATTTTCTTTTAAGATACTGTTCACATAAATATCTTAATTTAATTAAAAGTTATAGATAATATAGAGGTCCCTTAATTTTCAGAAATTAATTCCTTTTTAAGTAACAATCCACTTTAAAGATTAACTAATTCGAATTCCATCAATTATCTTACATTAAATTTCTAATCAATTGTGCTTTCTTTTACGATATCACACATAATAATAATAATGACTATTTATTGATATTAAATTGCAAAATCAAATTAACATAATCAAAGAAATAAATTTAATTTTCAAGAAGTAAATACACTCAATGCAATAAAAAAGAAACACAAACTTAAAAGGTAGAATAAAGAAAAGAAAAGTAAATAAATATCAAAAAACACCACAGCAATGTCTCAACCTTTCGAATGATATGGAAACCTGATAGTTCAAATTTTCTTTTAAGATACTGTTTACATAAATATCTTAATTTAATTAAAAGATATAGATAATATAGGGGACTCCTAATTTTCAGAAATTAATTCATTTTTAAGTAAGAACCCACTTTAAAGATTAACTAATTCAAATTCCACCAATTACCTTATATAAAATATCTAATCAATTGTGCTTTTTTTTAAGATATCACACATAATAATAATGACTATTTATTGATATTAAATTGCAAAATCAAAGTAACATAATCAAAAAATAAATTTAATTTTCAAGAAGTAAATACACTCAAAGCGATAAAAAATAAACACAAACTTAAAAGGTAGAATAAAGAAAAGAAAAGTAAATAAATATCAAAAAAACACCACAGCAATATCTTAACCTTTCGAATGATGGAAACCTGATTTTGTCTTGATTAACCTACTGCCAGCTTCAAGACGTGAAAATAACTAAAACATATGTTTAATTGAAATGAGTCATACCATAAAATCCCTATTATGCAAACTTTCATTTAAGATATCGTCCATAAAAATATGTTGATTGAACCAAATGATATTGAGGAGATAAAGGGACTCTAATTTTCACAAATCAATTCGTTTATAAGTAAACCCCCCGCCCCCCTAAAGATATTGATCGAATCAAATTCAACCCATCATATTGAATTAAATTCTCAATCAATTTATTTTTCTTTTAGGTTATAACACATCAGAATATCATAACCCATCCGAATGATATGGAAACATGATTTTATCTCATTCTAGCTAATTCAAGCTTCAACACGTAACTTGTAAGCAACTAAATGATATATTTAATTAATATGAGTCATATCGTACTAAAATCCCTATTATTTATGCTTTCTTTTAAAATATCGTCCATAAAATGATCTTAATTGGATCACAAGATACAGATGATACAGAGGAATTCCAGTTTTCACGAATTAATTCATTTTTAGCAAACCCACCTTAAAGACATTGACTCATTCAATCTCAACCAAAAATAGTGCACTTAATTTGTAATCAATTCAGCTTTCCTTCAAAATATTATACATCAGAATATTACAATATATCCATATGATATGGAAAAATAATTTTGTCTCATTCTAGCTACGTCCAGCTTCAACACATATCTTGCTATCAACTAAAGCATATCTTTAAGTAAAATGAGTCAAATCTTATTAAAATCTATATTGTTTAAGCTTCCTTGCAAATATCACCCAAAAAAATATCTTAATTTAATCACAAGATACAGATGATATAGAGAAGCCACGAGATATAGGTAGTATAGTAGAATCCTAATTATCAGAAATTAATTCATTTTTAGGAAGTCTAGCTTAAAGCTATTGCGTTATTCAAATTCAATTAATCATATTGCATTAAATTTCTAATCAATTTAGCTTTCTTTTAAGATATCACACATCAATAAATCATAACAATTTTGATGATATTGAAAAAAAAATTTGTCTCCTTCCAGCTTCCATGCGCAATTTGTTAACAACTGAATCATATTTTTTAATTAAAATGAGTCATATCGAATAAAAATCTTTCCTTTCAGATATCATACAAATATTAATGTAATCAGAAGATATAGTCGAATCCTAATTTCCAACCAAAACTGTATAAATCATCTCCAATCCTATAAAAGGTGGAATCCAAGATAATTTTATTATAATATAATTTAATATTCGTACATGTTAACCCCAGATATTATTTATACATTTGTAGGGAGTAACCTTGAAGGTTTATAAGAAGTACTTTAAGTCTGAACTAGTTTCAAACCACACTATTCATTCACGTTTAAACTTCTACCACTTTACGTCGAAAGTTATTGTCGTACCGAGGCTTAAAAGTTTCCCCAATTGTTATGTATTCAACACTTCCATGCAAATTTATACTGAAGTTTGCAAAGCGCACATCCTAAAAGCATTATAAGGCTCGCCCTTATACCTTGAAAGACGGTCCTCAACAACGGGGCATTATTTCATGTTGTTTTGCCGGCCGTGTTATTATAGCGCGTATTTTAAAGCTTTTTAAAATAATTTTTCGCTGGAAAATAACGGTATCAGGAGCAACACTGCGGTACTCCCCGCTTTATAATTATATTTTCTAGCGAACTATTATTTTTCTTGTGTTTCTTTGTGGGTATTACACTACCTCTTTACGACACCATACCGCCTTCGCAAACACTGCAAAATTACTAAAGTTTACCTTGCTCCGTAGATCTTTATACAACCGAGAGGTGTATTAAGCAAGGAAAAATAAATCTCGCTCATCTCCACTCGGTTTTTATGCACGAATTAATGTACTTCATTAGACCAACTTTTACATATTAATGACACTTTAAAATTTAAAACATGTACACTTTTATCTACTTATTAAAATTCAAAACTAAAAAGAGGACGTATGAATAATTTTTTTTTATATTTAGTGTTCCAAGATGTTCACGTGATGATTTTTATTGGTTTCGGATATCTGATGACTTTTCTGAAACGATATGGATTTAGCGCGGTCGGTTTTAATTTCCTATTAGCTGCGGTTATAGTGCAATGGGCTTTAGTATGTAAAGGATTTTATAACCTCACAAGCGATTATAAAATACTTATTAACGTTGGAAGGTAAATATAAAATAAAATGCTGCAAGCATTTTGAAATTTCTCATTGATTTTAGTTTATTGAAAGCGGATGTTGCGTCAGCTACCGTATTAATATCGATGGGAGCTCTTCTAGGAAACACTTCATATCTTCAATTAATAATAATGGGGATAATTGAAATTGCAGTATTCACTGGAAACTCGTATCTTGGATCAAACATTTTTAAAGTATTATTTATATTACTTAATTTTTGATGTTATATAATTTTTGAAATACTTTTAGGCTGTTGATGCAGGGGATTCGATTTTCGTGCATGCTTTCGGAGCTTACTTCGGTTTGGCTGTGAGTTTTATTTTGTGTAGAAAGAAGGATGTCGAAGAGGAATCGTCGTTGGAAGGATCTAGTTATAATTCCGATATTTTCGCAATGATTGGTGAGTAAATAACCGCAATGTTGTCTCGAACTTTGGCGTTGTCAAGGCTAGCAAATTAATCGCGGGTATTAAACCGATTTAGCACAATGTTAATTCCTCTGAAATGGAATAGTTGCGTAGTTCGATATGAATACTTGAAACCGCAACAACTATCCACCAACACTTGTTGAGCTACGAATGAAGAGCTCGCTTCCTAGCTACAACACTGTTTTAATACCCATTGTATTACCTAATCACCACACACTCTCAATATCGATTTTATTTGAATATGCAAAGCGAGAAGTCTTCGTTATTTTCCTATCTAAAATATTAGGGCAATTAGCACAAATTCTTGATTACATAACTCGGTTTACTTCGTTAATGATTGCGAATCTAACATTGAAATGTGTAAAGTGTGCAGATTTCGGTGCATTTCTACAGTTCGTATCTAGGTGCTACCTTCATAATCTCCGGCTTTCCTGCAAGGTACGTGCTTTTAGCGACCTTATCGTTAAGACGGGGCCCTCGAGACAAAGCTAATAGTTCATTTAGCAGGTCTTTGTCAACGTCGAGGCTTCATCGGATGCGTAATTTTATAACTTAAATGGGTTTCGTAATAAGTTAACTTAAAATTGGTTCTCATCTTTTTAACGGTTAAAAAATAATAAAAATATTAAAGTAAAATAATGAGAAAAACTTGATCATAAGATTATATGATATTAAAAAAGGATCGACTTAAGAAGGATTTGAGATATCATAATGAAATATTTTAAAGCAGATTTAATTAATATTAAAACTGTATTAATTTTTTTTTCATTTTAATAAACTTCGTTGTTATGATTTTTAAACCCAACTCCATTAAGCCGATATGCTATGTGGATTTAAAAGATTTGAATTTAATATGTATTTTTTTAGAGGAATCTGAAATATATTGATGAAATAAGAACCAATTTAAAGCTATTTAATGATCTAATCTAAGAGTAATATGTTTTGTTGAAAAGAGAATGAAATGATTCAAAAACGTTCGTGTTTGCCGTTGATTGTGATATTAGTTTCATTTTGCAACAAATCCAACAGAATGTCAGCAATTTGGAACATACGTTTCAAGAGAAATTGCAAGAAAATTCCGGTAGGTTGGAACAGAAACTTCTAAAGGTAGGTTTGATATGTGAATGAAGATATATTAGAACAACTGATTGTGGACGCTTTCCTTGCTGGACTCCAAGATAAGATCGCATTGGTACCCATACTAGAGATGGAGGTCGTTAAAAAAGGCTACAATAATCAAGCTCGTGTTACACAGTTAAATGAACATAGTGACAAAGATTTGGTATGCCGTCTAGAAGAGTTACTCAATGAAAGGAAGAAAGAAATTAGATATTAGAGCTGTAGAGAGCTTGGACACTCTAGAGAGCTGGAAAACAGTTATGTCACATAACTACAACATCGGGCTAACAGCACTTTTATGGACGGCGTGGTTAATGGAAAATTTCACCGCCTTCTGTTGGATACAGGTTCGACGAAGACCATCATCAAGCCCAGCATCCTACAGAAATAAATAAAGATTAGACCGATGAAATGTCTCCATACTGCAATAGGAGAAGAGCATGGGTACACGGTGAAGTGGACATTAACATCCTTATCAGTAGTACAATAATAAAACATTTGACCTTGGTCGCAGCCATCGAACATGAAGTAATACTTAGAATGGATGTTATGTATTCTGAAGGCTTCGAATTAAATTTAAAATGTAGTGTACTGAAAATAAATGGTTACAAGGTACTTCTGTAAACGAAAGGAAATGAAACTATTTGTGTGATCTTAACCACGGATAGCTCCTTTCTAAAACGAAGCGAAGTCATTCTGGACTCTACAAGTTCATCGCACTAGGGACGGTTCCTTTTAGGGTAATGAACGCCAACGATCATCCATTGGCTTTAAAGAAGTGTCCATTGACAAGAAGTTCATTGTTACGAACATCGATGTGTTCAAAGAATCTACCACGAAATGTTCAGAGAAGATACAATTTGGCGTCGTTGGCATCCGTCGGAAAGACAGCACATCAACGAATACGACTATGCAACCTTATAGAGGATTATCAAGATATTTTTGGCATTGGTGAGAAAGGGAGGACCAATATTGTCCAGCATAAAATAAACATTGGGACATCATCATCGATTCATCAGAGAGCAAGAATGTATGGCCACAAATAATTCAAGATATGAAAAATGAAAGGATCATCGAAACAACCAGCAGTCCATGGGTTTCAGCTGCAGTTTTAGATTTTTTTTTAGTTTTAGATTATCGTCAATTCAATAACGTGAAGAAGAAAGACTACTTCTTTGAAAGATACTTTGGGTGGATCGAAAACCTTTTTTAGATAGGATATGAGTGGTTAGTGGCAGGTGGAAATTGCACCTGAAGACCGAGAGAAAACATTTACTGTGGGGGCTGGACTGTGGCAGTTCAATGTGATGCCGTTTGGACTTTGCAATACTCCAGCTATGTTTGAGTGATGGATGGAATTGTTGGTAATTACTTATTTTATTTAGAGGTTTACCCTGGTAGAGTTGCTAGGTATACCTTGATGACATTATTGTTATCGGAAGAACCTTCGAGAACTATCTTAACAATCTAGAGAATGTATTTCATCGATTACGAAGGGCAGGATTAAAGTTGAATCCAAAGAAATGTCACCAGTTTCAAAACGAAGTCAGTATTTTGGGTATATTATCTCAAGTC
Source organism: Onthophagus sagittarius (assembly GCA_036711965.1). Classification (NCBI taxonomy): domain Eukaryota; kingdom Metazoa; phylum Arthropoda; class Insecta; order Coleoptera; family Scarabaeidae; genus Onthophagus; species Onthophagus sagittarius. Next base: position 19,147,596 of record JASERS010000005.1, on the reverse strand, counting down.
ATGGAGTCCCGGTTGATAAAAATAAAGTAAACACCTTTCAAGAATGACCAGAACCTAGCAACAAGAATGAATTACGAAGTTTTCTCGGCCTGTGTACCTGCTACAGGCGATAAGCATAAGTTTTGCCAATGTCGCCATGTCCCTCACATAAATGATGGAGGCACATAATCGATAACAATGGAGAGAAGACTGTCAAGAAGCATTCAAATACCTCAAGTATATACTACCCACCGCTTCAATACTGAGTTACCCATTACCGGAGAAGTTCATACTAGACACGAACGCTGGGTGATAGCATATTTTAACAAGAATCTATCGAAACCTCAACGCAACTACTGTGTAATAGCAGAGAAGCTCCTCCGGTTGAAAAGCCCTGAGGTTCAGGTTGCGAGATGGATTGAGAGATTCCAAGAGTTTCACTTTGATATAGAGCATGGGACGGGACGTTACATTGCAACAAATGTTCTAAAAACCGCATATATTGTCAACAAACCGAAATAAAGGAAGCTCAAGTTTACAAAATAACCGTAGTAAATGACCATTGGAACGCTGAGATGTAAAAACTGACCAAGATAGTGACTAGACCTTAAAATTTTTAATCGATTGAAAAAGGCGAGGAAGGAGATCTATAGCACATGAAACGCCGAGGCGGACGCCGACTATTATTATGGGCTCCAATATAAAATGGAAATGTGGATGAATGGTATCCACAAACGGGTACGTTTATACATCCAAACCGCTAGCGATGGAATAAAGCAGACTTATGACCTTAACGCTACGGAATGAGGATTCCAGTTTGGAGATGAAGTTTGGTTATACAGTTCGCAACGACGTCGTAGGTAGTTGTGCAAAAACCAAGAGTAATTCACTTCAGCATCATTTGCTGGCGACCATCGGGAAATTACAACCGGGAACCTCCAAGAAGCACCAGTGGACCACCTACATGCTTATTTCGGGACAAAAACCATTTCGTAGGGAGAGGGCAGTGTAGCAGAGCAGAGAGTAGTCGTTGGTGATATATTTTTTTTTGTATAATATTAAAATAATAAGTGACAGTAACGTGCATTGTCAAGTAGTGTTTAGTAGGGAAACTGTTTTACCGAAAGAGAGAGTTAAAAAAAATGGTGGTTGTTCGTACACGAAACCACACACATATAGTCTGTACCACGAGAAGTGAATGTGAGTCATCGATTTCCGTAAGAATTTTGCGCATATGTTACAAATATTATGTCCGCGCGTTGATGTGTGTTAGAATGGAATGATTTCTAGTGCGTACGTCTGTTCCGTACACTGTTAGGCGATGAGTCACCTCTACTTCTAGTGGTACAGACTATATGAAAGTTGTCATAGTTATTAGTTTCATATTGTTGGAAATAGTTTAATTACATTACAAGTAAGAGAAAGAAAAATAGTGTTTTATTTGATCATCCGAACATTGGTCCTTCGAGCCGGATAGAGAGCCGAAGAATTGTATTACTGAGAAAAGTACACGAGAATCAGACGCCATCGCCATTATTAAGTCGTTCGATAAACGAAAACAAATGCAGTAAAAGGGTAAGTCAAAAGTAAGACAAATTGAAAAATGAACATTTCATTGCAAACACACATATTAAGACATTGTTTGAGTTACCTACTATGAATAAAGATGCAATAGGTTCACTTCGGTTACTTTTGTCGGAAACTAAACAAAATATACGATCACTTGAATCGTTGGGTGTATCAACAAAGGATTGGGATTTGATGATTATTTATTTGATTTTGATCGACAATTCAACGAAGCTAGCATGGAAGCTACACAAACCAAACAACAAATTGGTAAATTTATCTGAGTTCTACCAATTCATGGAACATCGATGTAATTCACTCGAGTCCATGATCTTCAACAACAGTCAATTGAAGCCACAAAAACCAATAACAAAATCAACTTTAATCACATCTCAAAAATTGATAACAAAAAAGAAATGGGTAGTTTGTGGTAAACAGTGCAACTTTTTATTTCTTTGTGAGAGATTCAATATTTGGTAGATAAACTAAAGTATGTAAAAGAATCAAAGGTATGTTTTAATTGCTTGCGACCAGGGCATAAAGTTGCTGACTGTCAATCTAGAGGGTGTAGAAAATGTGGTGTCAAACACAATACCTTGTTACACGAAGACAGATCAACAAATTCTGAATCAGAACAAGAATTTCATAGAGAATCAAATGCAACATTATGTAGTGTGAATCATCTACGATACCAACAGGTATATTTAGCAACAGCACAAGTTCAGTTCAAGATAAACACCAATTGGGGAACATGGAGAGCTTTGTTAGATAATGCATCACAATCTAATTTCATATCAAAACAAACTTAATAAATACAAATTAAAAACGTACATTCGTAACATTCCTATTTCTGGTATAAATCAAACCAATACTCGAATTACTCATGCCGTTCGTTTAACTATTTTTTCTAATGTTACTAAATTTACTAGATCATTGGAGTTTTTAGTTATTGATTGCATATCTCAAGAATTACCATCACATACTGTCAACATTACAGAATTTAAAATTCCTAAAGATATAACGCTGGCCGATCCAAGATTCAACGAAAGAAGTTCAATTGATATGCTTATTGGAGCAGAAGTGTTTTGGGAGATTATTGGTGACAGAAAGGTACGTTTGGGTGACAATCTTCCTTTTATTCAAGATTCTGCATTCGGATGGATAGTGAATGGAGTTGCATCAAGGTCGCCTCATATGGGAAATACTTCTAGTGCATTTTTGATCACAAATGAAGATCTTCATGATTTTTTATCAAAGTTTGGAGTTTGGAACATCTGGAAACCAAACAAGTTATAACGTTAGAAGATGAGAAATGCGAAGATACATTTAAACGGTCTACCTTTAGAGATCATACCGGAAGATTTGTTGTTGAACTGCCTCTGAGATTGGATTCTAAATCATTGGGAGAATCTCGTCAGACTGCTTTAAGAAGATTTTACGCGTTGGAAAAAAGACTTGTTTCACAACCAAAATTATATCAACAATACAAAGGATTTATGAAGGAGTATTTGGAGTTGGGACATATGAAACCTACAAACATTAAATTGAGTTCAGACATTACCTATTATATACCACATCACCCAGTTTTTAAGGACAATGATATCAAGAAAATTAGAGTCGTATTTAATGAATCATCCAAAACCAACAGTGGAACTTCGTTGAACGATATATTGCTGGTTTGTCCCAATATTTATAATGATTTGTCTACGATATTGATACGGTTTCGAACTTATGCATACGTTTTCACCACTGATATTGAGAAAATGTTCAGACAAATACTTATTGATGATAAGCATATTGATTTACAACGTATTGTTTGGAGAGGTAATCCTGATGAAGACATAAAAGAATATAATTTAACAACCGTTACGTATGGAACAGCTTCTGCACCATTCTTAGCTTCGAGATGTATTCAACAATTAGTAACAGAAGAACAAGAAAGATTTCCTTCAGCAGCAGAACGTATGAAACAGGACAGATATGTGGATGATATCATAACAGGAGCAAACACACTAGAACAGGCACATCAATTACAGCAAGAAATTATAAGCATGTTTGATACTGCAGGATTTGCATTGATAATGGAATTCAAACTCTTCCTATTTGCTGGGAGCCTTGCAACAAAAAGAATCAGCATCGAGACAAGTTCAAATTCTTTCACAACAAGAAACTAAGACTCTGGGTTTAATTTGGTGTCCAGTTGAAGATGCGTTCAAGTTTTGTATACACAAAAGGCAAGGTGATATTGCTACCAAAAGAATGATACTTTCGTCAATTGCTGCCATCTTTGATCCCTTCGGACTTATAGGACCGGTTACTGTTAGTGCAAAACTCATAATGCAAACCCTATGGAGGATTAAGCTTGATTGGGATGAATCTATTCCCGAAGAATTGCTCAAAAGGTGGAATAATTGGCAATTGGAAATCAATACTGCAGAAAGCTTAACAGTGGATAGACATTTGATTATTATAAATGATCCAACAAAGTTTGAAGTGCATGGCTTTTGCGACGCTTCCATTAAAGCGTACGAGGCTGTCCTTTATTTGCGGAGTGAAAATGAAAATCATAAAACGTGCTTGAAACTTATCACATCAAAATCTTGTGTATCACCTATCAAACCGATCACCCTTCCTAGATTAGAATTGTGTGTGTGGAGCAGTCTTATTGGCTAAGTTAGCAGCTAAAATCGTACCTATATTACAGCTTCAGATAAGTCAGGTGTATTTATGGACGGACTCTATGATAGTATTAGCATGGTTAAATGATAATCCTTCAAAATGGAAACCATTCGTTGCACATAGAGTAGCAGAAATTCAAGAAATGACAAAGGATTTCAAATGGAATCATATCAGAACAGATCAAAATCCAGCATTGTTTATCCAGAGGTTTAAATATAATTCAATTGAAACAGCATGATTTGTGGTCGAACGGACCATCCTCATTACTTCGTAACCGAGATCATTGGCCGAAAAAAAAATTCTCACAGGATGTCGTCGGAAATGTGCCAGATGCAAGAAAAACGTCAGCTGAAGTAACATTATTGACAACAGAAACCTCATACTTATTTGATAGATTCTCTAAAATATCACGTTTACAACGAATTGTTTGGAACATTAACAGTTGAAGAATTGCAGCGTTCGTTTATTTTATTGATAAATTTAACACAACAAGAGTTCTTTGGTCCAGAATTGCAGATCTACAGAGACAAAATTATGTTTATCGAAACAGCAAAATTTTATCGTTAAATCCGTTTATTGACCAGAATAAAAGTTTGCGAGTAGGAGGTAGAATACAAAATTCATTGCTTCCCTTTGAACAGAAACATCCATTAATACTTCCTGCAAATCATAAATTGACTCACTTGATTATTCAACAAGAACACATTAGACTACTTCATGCAGGACCTCAGGCAGTTGCAATCAGTTTGAGAAGGCATTATTGGATCATACATGAAAAGACCCAAATTAGAAAAATCATCCACAAATGTATTACATGCATTATATTGCGGGCTCAAGGTGGACAGCAACTTATGTCTAATTTACCAAAAGAGAGAGTGCAATCTGTGCGACCGTTTTTAAACACAGGTATAGATTACGGTGGTCCTATTTTTACAAAGGAAGGAAAACGAAGAAATGCTTCCCTTAGAAAGACTTATATTGCTTTATTTGTATGCTTATCCACAAGAGCTATACATTTAGAATTAGTCACAGATCTCACAACAGCAGCCCTTTTAGCAGCGTTACACCATTTTATATCCAGACGAGGAAAACCTTTGAAGATTTTCAGTGATAACGCAACAAATTTCAAAGGAGCAAACCATGAATTGCACGATCTGAAATATGTATGCATAAATATGGAAAACGAAAGTCATTCAACTCAAGTTAAATTCAAAATGGTTGAGAGGTTAATAGCTTGAAGCCATGCTCTAATACTGTGATTCCGAAAGTAATCCATATCGACCCCAAGGGGTTTATGACAAGCAAGGGGTCTAGGTTAGCGAAAAGAACATTTGAGTCCATGAAATGAAAATGAGGGTTCACGACAGTGGATCTCAACATACACTTCTTCAACAGTAGGTACTATACCTACTTACCTATTTAGCTACTACCTACTTATATTATATTATCTTATAATAGTTCGTAATCTGAAGACCAAAAAAAGTAACACGGATGTCTCAAGGTAAAATCCCACCTCCACAGATCCGGGTGACAAGGAGTCTACGACACAAAAAGTTTAGAAACCTCTGCTCTAATTGAATACTTGAGACTGGCTGCACCCAATAACAAGTCATTTTCAAATGCATATATCATAGACTTATTATATATTTTAGAAGAAAAGTACCTGAAGGACCGCTGCCCGACTGTTTTATGCGCACGAGTTAATAAATAACACTTTACCGCCAAATATTCTATCCAAGACATATAAGGAACAGACAGCAGTTGTGAAGTCTCGTAAATTGCCTCAGATCAATTTTTTTTATAAATTGTTCGTACACGAAACCACACACATATCAAAGTTGTCATAGTTATTAGTTTCATATTGTTGGAAATAGTTTAATTACATTACAAGTAAGAGAAAGAAAAATAGTGTTTTATTCTATCATCCGAACATGCATGATAAATCATAAAATAAAAGAAAAATTATTATTTTTTTATCTACAACCTAAATAAAAATGAAAATGAAACAAACATTGGAATCAAAAGAAATAAACTATAGAGTGATATCAAATACATTTTAAAATTATATTCTCTTTTACGACAAATTATTTCAAATTTGAGTGATTTGATTTTTTGAAAACAAATCTGCCAGTTTCCTTATGCTTCGCAAGCTTCTGTGCTACATTCTCTTAAACCCCAACCCGCAAACCCCACTGTTGAACAATTTGGTTTGAAACATTCAAATTTAACATACTTTTCGAGCACAAATTGAGATATCAAGGAGAAATAAAAAGTGTTTAAAAGCAAATTAAATTAAGACTCAGTATTTCTTTAATTATTGCTTATTTTCAATAATCTTCGTTCCTATCATTTTTTTTTCTATGATGTTGCGCTAAACAATATGTTATCATACAATTTAATAAACAGCAGAAGTAAAACAGGATATTATTTTGAGCGTTGTAAAACGGAAGTATTTCAATGAAACGGGAGCGGTTCTCATTTCAAGGCGAGAAAAGATTAAAACCACTGTTTATCTTTAATTTTTTACCGTCCGGCGAAACTGAATAAATAAAAAGCGAAACAGAACAAAGAGAAACAATTCTCCTCTCTCTGGAAATTAAATACCTTGTTTTCTACTCTTAAAATATTGTGTTTATTAATCATCTATGGTTTTTTTTTCTGTTTCTAGGTACCGTGTTCTTGTGGATGTTCTGGCCAAGTTTTAATTCCGCCGAACTCGAGGGAGACCAAAAACTCCGTGGAATTGTTAATACCTATTTAGCTTTAACGTCATGTTGCGTAACGGCATTTGCCCTTTCGGCCGCGATGACTCCGAATCGCAAGTTTGATATGGTACACATTCAAAATTCAACTCTTGCAGGTGGAGTGGCAATTGGAACGAGCGCAAATTTACTCATCCAACCATACGGCGCTATTATTGTTGGAATCGTTGCCGGAGCTCTCTCCGTATTTGGATACAGCATTTTGACGGTAAACAACTTGTTATTATACATTTCAAATTAACGCAAAGGTCCTAATATAATCGATCTATATGAATATTTAAAAAAAAACTTGCTAAACGTGAATGTAAACTTTTTTGAAATTGTAAATTTTTAAAGATAAGCTATTTTTTTTTCTTTGTTGGTTCAGTAATAAGTTTTTATTTTATAAAAGGTGACTTTCGCTGAAGTTTTGTCGATTTTCATATGTATTTTTAACACGTAATGTTTTTTTACGGTGCAACGTGGCAGTTACGAGTTCAGACCGGTAGTCGAGAGTTATGTCACGAACTCATACCTGCCCTTATATTTTTAGGGCAAAACTTTAAAGGGGAGAAATACGGCATTCTTCCCAACGGAAATAAAACTGTCTAGAAAGCGGTTGTCTCGTAACATTTAACCTGTTTAACTATTAAACTCATATTTCTTTAAAGGTATTATAGATGTTTAAAAAAATAAATTAATTCTTTATTCGCAGCCATCTATTAATAGATGGCTCCCCGTACACGACACGTGCGGTGTCCAAAACTTGCACGGAATGCTCGGAGTATTACCCGGTCTCGTGGGGACTCTGATGGCTGGAATTGCCTCAACAGACCGACATAAAGTTTCTGGTCTTGTCAATGTTATTTCAAACTTCCTTTTTCTCAATTGAGTTTGATCAATGTTAATTTCGAAATTTTTTTGCGAATTGCTCCTATTAATTAGTGTTTTATCAGTGAAATTCTAGAGTTTTGCTTCATGTAAGATTTTCATGATGTTTCTAGTCTTGCCAATGCCATTTCAGACATACCTCTTTCTCAATAGACTTCAATCAAGGTAAATTTCGACATTTTCTGTGAGTTTGTACTCTTGCCAATAAAATTATAAAGTTACTCTTATTGATTATTATTTTATGAGTGTAATTCTAGAGTTTTGCTTCAAGTCATTAGTTTGCAAGTAAGCAAGAAAGGGGAGGGTATGCTTAAGCAAACTGCACCCAGAATTCAATGGGCTCCTTATACATCCTCCTGCACACTCTCCGGCTATATCAACCAGCCTAAGAAATTTCAGAAAGCTAGGATACAGCTCAAAGGTTCCATCCGGCCATTTCTCCCAAAGTTTCTCATTCTGAGGTCTTACAGCAGGGCAATCATGGAAGATATGTCGAACGAAAATCCTCGCTCTCTTCACAAAAGCGACAGAGAGGACTAGCAACAAGCTGTGGTTGTAAAGATCCGTCTTTACCTTACAGTGAACCGTGACGAGTCCCGTTACAATTCGTAGGGCGTTTGTATCAAGTCTGCTGAGGACTAACGCAGCAATTTTTTCAGGAACTTATCGGTTCATATGAACAGGTTGCTCATTAGCAACTCTTTGGCAAGCCTATCAGCGTGCTTATTACCTGAAGAAGTCGAGTATCCTTTTATCCATTGAAGTATAGCACAGCTATGTTCTACACCCTTCTCCAATTTCATGTGACAATCCATAATAAGACCAGAAATAATTGTTATTCTATACAGGGCTAAAATAGACTGTCTACTGTCAGTGTAAACTGTAAAAGTCTTCCCTTCCAAGCTGAACCTGACAATGAAGTTATAGCCAAGTAGTATAGTGATTAGCTCCACCTGTATGACGGTGGTACTTTAATGTTATTTTAAGTTGGAGGTCGTACGAGAAAACTCCAGCTTCAGTTCCTTCCCATCTGTTGAACCATCTGTGTAGATTTTTAGATTATTTTTTACTTCTACATCTGTGGAACTTGAATGGGTGAGATAACTCTTCGTAAAAATATACTGTAGGGCTGTGAATTATTACAATCCAGAATTGGTGAGTACTCATTATTTCATTCCAGAGTACGGCATTTTTACTATTTCTCCCCATCCACTAGAATTCCTGATGCACGTAGTCAAAACATGGTCACCAGTGCCACCTCTTGAATGAACAGGTGAAGTTGCGTTATTTTCAACATGTTTTGCATGGTTGCAGTATAACATACGTAGTAACATACAAACACGCAAGTCTCCGTACTTGATTAATTGCAACAGTGGTTATAGATTTGAAGGCCTTTGGCCGTCATACTACTGCATCATATGAAAGCTGTAAATAGGTGTTACAGCTGTATTAGTTAAGCTGTACTAACTCTGGCATTGTCTCAATTTTGTTACTCTGTTGTCTAGGTGAGTTTTTCATGTCATTTTGTTGTCAAGTGTAATGCCCAGATATTTGACTTCTTTTCACAAAACTAATGGAGTATTAGCAAATGATGGCAATGTGGGCTTGCCAAACTTCCTCAAAATTATCTACTTAGGGCTCACAGAGAGTCCTTGTCGGTCACACCAAGACTCAATCAATTTGAGAGCCACTTACATCCTATCAAAAACCACATTTATGTTCTAATTTTTAGACAAGGATGGTTGGATCATCCGCATAACCAACTGTTGTAAAGTTGGCTTTTGTGAGGCAGTTTAAGAGGCTATCCAGGTTCAGACTCCACAGCAGTAGCAAAAGTACACCCCCTTGTGGACAGCTCTAGGCAAAGTTAGATATCTCGACTAAGTATATCTAAGATACTGATAAAAATGAAAGGAACTTACCTCATCCATTAGAATATGCATTGGATTCACATCCGATAACAAGATTCCAGTTACGTTGCCTTGCGTCCTCGGTCAGCCTTTCCAACCGCTAGACGGACACTGGTCTTCATACAAGCCTTCAATCTTGCTGATAATTGAACTGTCAATGTATGTTCAGAGTTTTTCATGAAGTTTCCGTTGTTGCCAAAGTTATGTTAGACATCCTTTTTCTCAATGGAGTTCTATCAATGTAAATTTCGACAATTTCTGCGAGATCCTACTCTTGTCAGTAAAATTACACAGTTGCTTCTACTAATAAGTACTTTATCAATGTAATTCTAGAGTTTTGATTCAAGTTGCCAGCTTGCTACTGAAAATCTTGCCAATAATTGGACTGTCTGTATATGTTCAGAGCTTTTCCTGAAGTTTCCAATCTTGGAAATATTAGTTTAGACTTCCTTCTTCTCAGTATAGTTCAATCAATGTAAATTTCGACATTTTCTGCGAGTTTCTACTCTTGTCAGTCAAATCATAGAGTTGTTCTAGTATACCTCCTGTACATAATCAAAGCTAATGACTTGTTCTCAATTTTTTTTTAAATATAAGCAGTTTTTGTATCAGATTTTGCAAAATACAAAAAGACAAGATATTGTACCTTCTATACGAGCGAAAACGAAATCTGGTTTCTTTAAATCAGATTTTGGAGGTTATCAAGAGAATGATGGCGCATCGTGATTTGTTTCAAGTTTCTTAAGCTGATCAGGAGTGGAGATGTATCTATAGAATTGTGGGAACTTAAAAAGAATTCGCCTGGGTGTCTTAAGGGTTAACGTAAACCAAGAAGATTAATAATTAACTAATCTTTACAATGATTAGCGCAGCCTTCCTCTAATAATTAGCGCAGTCTTTAAAGATTTATGAAATCATTCATCAATACTACTACTTTAAGGATGTGGACAGTGTGGATTTGAAACAAACCAAAAAAAAATATGAACCAATACATATATTCAAAACGACCTTTGAAATTTGACATTTATCACATGTTTTTGTCTAAAGACATATATCTGAGCTCATGTGAGGCCAAAAGTGTGAAAAAAATTTGAAATACTATATAATTCAATGAAAATCGAAAGTCGAATTTTTTCTGGAATATAAAAACGTTGATAGGAAGAGAAAGGAATCCTATATCAAATTAGAGTGCTAAAAAAAGGCATTGTTTGTTGTTGTAGACGAAATATTGAGTTACGGTAACTACTATGAGCTTTAAGCAGTTGTTCGAGTTACTCATCAGTAGTTTGAGCTTGCTAGAAAGTACGAAGATTTACTTCTTTATATTCAAAAGGCAACAATATTATTTTTACCCTTAACGTAACAATATCCGTTGAGAACCGTGTAATAAAATTCAGATAACGAGATTGCTTAGGACTTTTTTCTGTTTTAAAGGAAAAAGATAAGATAAAAAGGTTTATGATCCTTGAAAATTTTAAATTGATAACCTTCCAAGAAATGACGAAAATGTTCAATTGCTAAATAAATAGCTTAAAGTTCACAATCATAAGTGGAATAATTCAATTCAGTGGGGGAAACTTTTGAGAAAAATGTAATTGGTTTCGAAAAACTTAATCATTATTTAGGAAAATGGACGCGTTCGAAAACAGTTGATTATTTAGTGTGGACATTGTTTGCATAACCAAGCACTAACTGCGTCAAGTGGATTCTGCTCAATTAAATAGTTATTAATGAATAACAATGTTTTGTCTGAAAAGTAAAATAATGAATAATGGCTAAGGAATTGCCGGTGTTTAAGAAAACAAATGTGGAGCTGTACGTGGAAATTGTCGCTGTTGATTTGGTGAAATGTCACTTTGTTATAATGACAGTGTATAGGTTCCCTGGACACTACCGCTCAAGTTTTCTACGATTGATTTAATAATGTAGCACTACATACATTGGGGAATAACTTTAAAAACCATAAAATTGTTCTCGCTGGAGATTTTAATATTAACTTTGCATTTACAATATTTTCAGTAATGTATGTTCTTCTATGTTGGCGGCTTCAACCATGGAACTCCATCTCTCCGATCACCATGTGTGACCTGGTTTCAGTAAGCATATTTCAACGAAACTGAGGATTCCTTATGAAAGATCAACACAAGCAACCCCCATTCTTGCTTCGTTAGAACTACTGATGCTGAATAGATTTTCAGTATTATTAAAAATATGAAACGATGCTATTATGATAAAGGAAGTAACTGAGGTAATTGCACAATTATCGCCAGATTGCACTTTTGACAGCCTTTGAATAAATTGTCAAACGCAATCTCTTAGACTATCTAGAGAAATATAACATTAGTCGGGCTTACGATACGGGAGATCATGCCAACCAGTTGTCTAAACTTGATTATTATAGCATCAGTGGAAAAGCAACTAGATTAGTAGAATTACATTTATCCTGACAATATTAATGTATCACGTAGAACTCTGATCTCCCTGAGATGATACAACGCAAATGGGATATTCCCCAAGGATCAATACTTCACCCCCTTCTATTTATAGTTTATATAAATGAACAAAATGCGGATAGGTATCAACCTTTGTAGTTTGAGGACGTGCTGCCGAAGATATTGCGAATAGTAGTAATGATACACTCGTTTCCGCTGGTAACTAGTTATGTGTAAATGTTATAATAAATAATGAAAAGATTTAAACACTAAATTTCTTCCACAAACAAGATAAGAGTACAGTAAAGCTTCTAGGTCTGATGTTCTATACCTCATTAAATTGGGGGAAACATATAAGTGCGTTGTGTACTCGGTTGGCGGATGTGGTTCTTTTGCGCAGATTGGCACATTTTGCTGCGCAAGTCGTTATCGCGGCTTATTTCTGTGATAAATGTTGGCAATTGTTTAAAGTTTTTGAAACTGAAAAATTATTGATAACTGATCTTCTTTCGCTTGAAGAAAGAATACCTTTTGAAGAGATGACGTGGCCTACAAAATTTACTTGTGAAATAATACCAAATTGATTTAATCGATCAAGTAATTATATAAGATTAGGGATACCTAACTGGTATCGCAAGAACATTGAGTTGCTTATAATCGCCACACTCCTATTGTTTAGTGTGCTATGTCTGTAATTCTAGAGTCTTGTATCAAGTATAATTATAATTAAATTACTAGCTAATCTTTTTTTTTGACATACACGTAGAGGTATACCAAAGTGCATTTATTTTTTGCCTATATAGTACGCCTGAAGACTTTGGCGTGTGTGCTAGAGTACTAGAGTCGAACTAGAATGAATTAACAAATCATATTTTCTACATCTAGAGTTAGACATGTGCATGTTTGAGTCCTCGCCTCTTGAGGTAAACCTCTGCCGTTTAAATCTCTATACAACATTCTTCGCAATGGAAATAAAACTGTCTAGAAAGCGGTTGTCTCGTAACATTTAAACAATTTATCTATTAAACTCATATTTCTTTATGTATGTATAAAAAAGTAATGTAATTCTTTATTCGCAGCCATCCATTAATAGAACACTCCGCGTGCACGACACGTGCGGTGTCCACAACTTGCACGGAATGCCCGGTGTGTTAGCTGGTCTCGTGGGGGCTCTGATGGCTGGAATTGCCTCAACGGACCGATACGGGCCGCAAGTGTACGAGCTATTTCCGGCTAGGACGCCAACAAACACTTCTTCTCTTACCGACAACATCGAAGCGAGGACCGCCTCGGTACAGGCCGGATATCAAATTCTTGCCGTCGTTGTCACTGTAATAATAGCCATCGTATCCGGTCTAATAACAGGTAAAGTACCCGTGAATTTCGTCGGTCTCAGGTGGTGGAGGAACCCTTCACGCCCGATCGAGCTCCTTCCTACCATCGAGACGTCTTTCAATTTTCAAAGCCGGACGACGACGATCCTCTCTCGTCCTCGTGACGTTCAAGGGTCAGTAAGCAAACGCTGTAACGTTAGCCCTTCTCTTCTCCTTCTGCTTCGATGACTAAAATACCAAACCAACAGATTTGCTACGTTACGATCAAAGGAACAAGGGGGATTACGTTACACAAAAGCTTTAAAACTAAAAATTATCAATACATCAAATATTCATAATATGCTTTCAACTAAACATAAAAAAAAACTATTTTTTTAATTTTTTATTTTAAAAAGCTTTTTGTAGAACCGTTTGTTTGACTGAAAAACAATCAGAAACGTTTACTAACGTTTCGTGCGTAATTTGACCAATAGGTACATAACGAGTTCCATGCAATTTATCATTTGTGCAGATTGAAATTTAATAACTATTAATGAATACTGGGGAACAAACACGAGCTTACACAGAATTTATTAAACATGAAAATTAATTACAATTCCGAGACCTTTTATTTGAAAATGAACCGGTTCTATTCGAAATTTTAGTTTCAATATGATTAGTATTTGACAAAAAAGAACTGGATTGAAAATTTAAACAAAATTTCAAATTTTCATTTGATGTTAAATTGATTTGAATCACCCGTTGTTTTTTATTTGAAATATTGCTTTACTTTTATGAATAGATCATGATACGGCCTCCGAAGTTGATTGATTGATACAAATATAAATTTTTAACCCGCAGATAATATCAATTTTTCTCGAAGTAGCCATAACGAGATGAAACTCGAACACTCTAACAACGAAAATTTTTTTCTTGCTACACTTCGTCTTAACAGATGAATGCCAACATTTCCGCGAATTTCTAGTCTTGTTAGTGAAATTACAAAGTTGTTCATATTATTTAGTGTATTGTTATTATTGCTGAACCCAGGAGAACTTAGAACGTTTTAGGTGAGTCGTCTGATAATGAGTCTTTTGTTTCTTCAAATGAGGAATGTTCCCGAATATTTAGACTTAGAAGCGTCCGATATTGAAGACGAAGCCTAGATTGAACAACATGACATGTTGGATGAAAGTGACTAAAATCTATTGCTTTGACTAACAAAGGTAGCACTATATAGAATAGTACCACAACGATATTACAATTCTCATAATTGCAAACAAATTTTACCCAGTATATTCAGTACAAACAATGCAATTACATGTTCATACGTTAAAAAAAAAATTAGTTATTAGCCTTTGATCGATGTATATGACAGGAGAAATTGAGGAGACTGACATTACTAACCCTGAAATAATAAAAATGTTGGATATTAAAATTTTTTCTGCATGGTTGATATCGCAGGTTTGACATCTACCTATCAGGAACATAATCCACAATATAACCCCACCGATTAGAGAAGAAAATATCGCAAGATTCTTGCGAATGAATAATGTGCACCTGCAAATATTACTTGAAGCAAAATTCATAAAGTATTCGGAAATAATTTTACAAGGAACTCAATTGATTTGACTTTGGGTCATCAAACTACAGAATCAATGCAATACGACATGGAACCCACAAAAAACATGAAGTTCTACATCGAAATCATTGATATGGTATTATTTGTGCAATAATGGACCTAATTAGTTGACTGTTTGATTATTCTTGCCAATAAAATAATATTTCCATATTCTGTTTGCATATTAGTGCTTGCGTCAAGCCAAATAATAAAGCCAAATTAATATAGGTCCGAAAATGGTCCATTGATGAGATATTCTAAGTTTTAGCTCCCTATTTCTCCGATTAAATGAAAGGAAAATTGTAACGCGCAGCCATTCCACAGCAAGATATCATACACAGTCGGTGGAATTAGTAGAAGCTCTTTTGGGAAGAATTGATCAAAATGCCCCAAGCTTCATTAAAAGGATTTCTGCACTTTCCTGTAATCATTGTATTTAAAAATGAGGCAACATACACTCCAGACAATACTTGAAATTCAACTGCAGTGACGATTCAGTGTCAATAATGTATGGGCAGAAGAGCATACTTAAATGACAGATATGGTAATAAATGGATCTATCTTACCGCCTTGATACAGATTCAGATTATTATATTAGTTTTATATACAAACACAGTCTAAACTATTTTACTTGAATCCTATGCCTATATGTAATACATATACTGTACGTTAATAATGAAAGAAATCAATTCCATAAATTATTAGTAATTGGTCCAAAACTGGTTAATTTCAATCTTTGATTAGTGATTTTTTTATGTACTTTACGGTACCACTAGATATTAGTTGAAGATCTTAATCCAACTCTACTAGTTAGGTAGCACTATATACTAGTTGGCCTAGGTCGTTCTAGTAACCTTTTTTTTATCGAGATCGGGGAAAATCTGCGGAAAATCTATTGGGCGGATAGTGTGGGGTTGAGGCTCATGATTGAGTCCTCGACCCACTAAAAACGCAATGTCTCCAGCAATGACGGTTGTGGTCTTCGTACTTCCTTTCACAAAAAACTTAAATAAACTTTTTGATTAATATAACCGAAGTCGCATACCCGGACGGAGGGGCTACTACGCCCTCCTTATCCCTTCTTTATCCTTTCTTTCTGGTCTATTGTTATGCTCGTTCCTTCCTCTTCTCTCTCTTCCTCTTCCACTCACGATTTGGCTCGTAAAAAAATAGGAAGAAAAACAAACCCGAACAACTTTTTGTAATCATGCCCGAGAAAATATTTACCCGGACGGGGGGGGGGGGGGGGGGGGCAGGTTGCCCGTCTTTCCCTTGTTGCTCATTACCATCCTTTCACCCTATCTTGTTTGGTGTTTAACAAGGAGAAATAACGAAATAAGTTTTTGGTACGTCCCTGTAAACTGTTCTTCCTTCTCTTCACGTTTCTTTGCCTGTATGACCACTCTTACAAAGCCCTCCACTATGTTCCAATCGCTCGCATTCTCTAATATGAGGTCGATACAATTTTCAGGCGTCATTCTTTTTCCCAGCTTCACATTGGCATTTCCGGTCAGATCCTTCCATCGTTTGCAGTAGTAGAAGGTATGCCTCGCTATCCGCCCGGTTGTGCAAGTGAAGGTGCGCCTTAAAACAGCCATGGCCACTCAAAAATTGTTCGATGTAATGGTTCATATGTCCCCACTTGCGCTATAACCATGGTATAATATCTGGCATTATTCTTTTCAACCAGTCAGCTTTGCCAGTATTTGATTTCCATCTGGCAGCCCATTCCTCCATGATTTCATGGCATCCTTCCTCCATATCTGCGTATACAAGCCTTCTTTTAACCATAAGGTCAATTTGTAGTGAATCCCCCAGAACGAGCAGCGCCTCTATTGATACAGTGCGATATACACTTGTGACTCTCATTAAGATTTGCCTTTGTAGTTTCGTTATTTTTGCTGCGAGTAGTTTAATCTGCAGAGCATTTCTCCAGGCTTTACATGCGTAGAGCGCTTGCGACCATATGACCGCGCCTAGCATTTTCCTTTTATCAGCTTTGGGGCCATATGTCGATGCCATAATTCGTTGAAAGGCCTGTACGGTTTTCTGCGCTCCGGTGGGGCCGATATTGACGATGTATTGCACATGGTCGTTCTACCTCATATCCTTCCCTATCATTACCCCTGAATATTTTAATGATTTTGTGGTGCTTATTTGATGACCTTTCACATTGAAATGGATTTCCCCTCCACATCTCCTACTCTTTAGCATTACCGCCTCCGTCATTTCCGGCGCCAACTCCAAGCCTATATCGTCCATCTGCTCGGCTATTCTATTCACGGCTCTTTCTACTCTTTGCTGCAAATCATGTTCTAGTAACCTTAACTCAATCCAACCCAATTATCTAGTTAACACTAAATATTAGTTGGGTTGATCAAAAAAATAATCAATTTTCTGCTTAACAAGGATACCCATTAACACTAAATATTAGTTAGAAAAAAATCAGGTGGATGGGTTAAGGTTAATGAATCAACCCAATCCAATTTTTAGTGCTAACTAGCTAGTTGGGTTTGATATAAGTTGGGTTAGGTTGATCTATTAACGTTATCCTAACCCAACTCGTTAATTAGCATTAGATATTAGTTGAGTTGGGTTCATCCATTACATTTTCGCAACCAAATCCAACTAGATAGTTAACACAAAACATTTGTTGTATTAAATTGAGGCATCAACCTAATTCCAACCCAAATAGATAGCTAACACTAAATATTAGTTGAGTTGGGTTGGGCCACCAAATTTAAAATTGAACATTTGCCGATGAGCAATTAATACAAAATTGATCCGATGAGCAAAATTTATTGAATTTATTTCTTTTATCGTGCACGCACTGTATATGATTGAAATTGAGTAATTTTTAAACAAATTTCAACATCTCACGATTTCTCACTATTTTTATGACATAGCTCACGACATTCTATGTGTGTAATCAGGCAACCCTGCTTAAATGAAACAAAAAAACAAGCTGTTTATCATGCAACATCATTTCATTATTAGAATTGAGTAAGGATAGCAAACTTACAAAAGACGCAATTAAGATTATGGAGACTTAATTTAATATTTTTATACAAACTATCTGAAAATCATTAGTCGATAGTACTGAAGTAGCAGATGTAAAGTCGTAGAAAAACGACACGTTGGTCAAAAACTCTGAAATATTTAAACGGCGGTTATAAAAACAGTATCGCCACATAATCGACGTACAATTCGTTTGTTGATTTCCTATATCAACGTTTCAACATCTACAGTTCATAATCACAGCGCAATGCTGTTTATGAACACCACTCGAATGCAATCAAGCCTTTCCTCACAGACGTCAATTAAATTGAAATACAGTAAAACTCCGCTAGTTCGTACACCCCCAAATCAGAATTTTCATATAATCCAAACAAAATTGGAACGCGTAAAATTTACATTATGTCGCTTGCAATCCGAATTGCTAAAAAATTCGCTAATTGGAATTAACAAATTTTTCGTTTTTAGTTTTTCACCTAGCTCTCTAGATCTATCAAAAAGCTGAGTCCATCCTTTAAAGGTGTGCAAATCCTTATAATTTATTAGCAATATGCTAGAGATATGTATTTCGGTAATCAGTTGAGGAAGAAGGATCTGATGACAGCATTCGACTATCCATTCGATAATTTAAAAAATCAGTAAATATATGCTGCAGCAAATAAGGCAGTTGCTCCATAGAGATGCTGGAATAACCGAATTAAAAGTGAAGAAGTTAGCATAAATTTTAATGCATCATATGTTTTGCAAGGTGAACGGCAGATAATGTTATTATCTAGTACATTAAATTTATAAATATGTATTTATAAGACATATTTGACAATATCTAAATATGACTCAATAATCTGTTTGCTACCATAATCTGAATTCAGCTGATTCTAATTGATTCGGATTAGCGAAGCTTTATGGCACTGGAATACTGTTTGTTAGAGCTTAAATCAGAAAGCTTCGATTATCGATATGTATGATCGAATTTATGTACAACAAATGATTTTATGTCATTAAAACAGCTGGGAAGTATAGTTGAAAGTTAGGCTTGTAAAAGTAAACATTTTCTTACCAAATTAATGTTCTTAGCCGCTGTAGCTCGCCTACATTG
This sequence comes from Onthophagus sagittarius, assembly GCA_036711965.1. NCBI lineage: Eukaryota > Metazoa > Arthropoda > Insecta > Coleoptera > Scarabaeidae > Onthophagus > Onthophagus sagittarius. The sequence goes on along the minus strand of JASERS010000005.1, from coordinate 19,128,353 downwards.
AATCAATGTGAAAATAAGAACTTCGATGGAAAACATAGCGTTTCGCCTTTTCTGATTTTTGAACCTGGTATACGGAGCAGTTAAAGCCGGATAGCTGGGACCATTGAAATAAATGTGGTGGCCATTCTAATGAAAAGTGGTGAAGAATATAAGACATGATTACCAAAAAAAATTATTACCAGAAATACAAGCAAACTGGCCAAGATCCAGTCATCGCCAAATATATTATTCCTGAAGACATTGCGTTTGATGAAGTTTCAAATAGAACTAGGTTCAAAATCATACTGTTATGTCAGCCACACAATAATCCTGATACAAACGTTTTAGGTTTAGCTATTTTTAATGTAATTTAGTCGTTGCAGGTTTTGCAAACCAATTAGTTATTGCATTTAATAAAGCCTTTTCCGAATTGAGTCCAAATATTGTGAATAAATTTCGCTTTCATACCAACATTGAAAGAAGTGCGCCATATGAATTAAGATAATTTACAGACAACGGGTAGGCTTCCAGTTTCTATTAATTTTGATTTTGTGCTTTACCAACTTGTAAGAGACATCATCAATTTATGTTTAAATACTTAAATGACTGTCAAAAGTTTCTTGAAAATGGTATTTGTAGTTAAGTTTCTATACATTATTTTTTAAGTAAATCGATATTGGGCACTTATTTCTGTATGAAGAGAGCAAATAAGTAAGTAATAATATAAATAATAAATATTACAAATAAGATACTTACTTAGATTTTTTACCTCAGACTTAGGGGATCATTTAGCAGAAAAATTTGCGCCATTTTGGGGGGGCTGTATCTCCTTAGGGGAATTGAAGTCGCACATAGTTCATTTATTAAAGTAACCATTCAAGTAGTGATTTACTAAAGAATCACCTCTTGAAGTTTGTTGCAGTCATTCAGATACATCCTCTATCGGGACTGCGAACCTAAATGATAAGCGATGTTGATATCTTACAGTAATAAATAAAACCGTAAATGGCGACACCTACCCCGGTTTTAATTTATCAAATTGCCTATTTACAACAGCTGCAGTTAACGGGTTAATGCCCTATATCTGCAATTCTAAAGGGTTGCTTCAAGTTTCCAACTAGGTAATGCGAACTTGAGTAATTATTGAACTGTCAGTATATGTACAGAGTTTTTCATTAACCCTCAACTACTATTCTGGAGTGTTTAGATACCCCAGACACAAGTTTTTGCTTCATATCTTTTAAACCATTTTTTACAATTATTTGGTTTTAGGTAGTCTTCAACAACATTAATACGTTCAATAAAACATTAACAGATATTTTTTATTTTTAACCATTTTTGCGAAAAACAAAGTTTGGGGTGGTCTGATACCCCACTAGTAGTCGCATTAGATTTTTTTAAAGGGATTTAGAATTGTATCTATGTGCTTCAGTTACACTCTTTACTTACTAACGAAGAAACATAAATTAATTTTATTTACATTAGTTGTAATTTTTTTCAATTTTATTTCTTTTCAACTTGACAATTTCTTTCGATTGTTTATAATTAGCGTGCTCGTACTTCAAAACCAAGACCATTATTTGCCAACACCAGCACAATATTTTCATACTTGAGTTTTATGCATCGGGGAATATTTGACAACACAATTGATACATATGTGATTCCCCGGTGGTTTGTATTCCATATAAAACGACCAAGAGGTTCCACTTCATTTATTGGTCAATCTTTGTCTCCACAACTGCATTGTGAGTTTTGTCTCTAGTAAGGAGTTTGTGAATTGAAATCAGTGTACCAAATAATGAGTCGGTTTTTGACAAATGAACAAATAGATAAACTTGCCGAGAACTTTTATGATGTGAATGTTGAAGTGTGAACATAGCAGTCATAATACCGACACGGATGAAGATGAAGTAAATGAGACTAATAAAGCAGTTTACGATTTCAAAGGGAAAGTAAATTAATTTTTGTGGCAAAAATAAATGTAAGTGGTCAAAAGTTCCACCGGCTTCTTCAGGAACTCGACAGGAAAACATAATACGTCTTCCTGGTCCAAAAGGTAACGTTTCTGTGAAACCCTCTAAAAGCCCATTAGAATGTTGGTTACTTTTGATAACAGATGAGATCATATCAGAAATTTTGGAACACACCAACTCGAAAATTACAGATTTAAGTGTAAACTACGGTCCTACAGCTACATTTGTGGGATACATAGACGATATAGAAATGAAAGCATTCCTGGGTTTGATGCTCCTAGCTGGAGTATTTAAATCTAACCATGAAGATGTGAACTCTCTTTTTAGTGCCGACAGTTTAGGAAGAAATATACTTCGCGGGACTATGCGCAAGGAGAGGTTTTTATTTCAGTTAATCGGTTTGAGGTTTAATGACTGGAATTTCCGACAGGAAAGAATTGAAAGTGGGAACTAGTTGCAATTTCCAAGATATATGATATATTCAATATCCAACGTAAAAAAAATTATACCTGTAGTGAGTATGCGGTGGTAGATGAAATGTTAGTTGGTTTCAGAGGAAAATGCTCTTTCCGACTGGTCATTAAGCCACCAAAATATGGATTGAAAATAATGTGCTTATGCGATAACCTATATACCGCTATATATATTGCGGAAAAAACAAAGAATCAAATCCAAAGAAATTATCAGTTCCCACACAGAGTATTTTAAGGTTAGTAGAACCTTAGGAATACCAACCAAAATTTTACGGGAGAGAACTGGTTTAGTTCCATTGAATTAATAAAGGAATTGAGAGGTCTAACGTATTTCGGTACCTTATGAAAGAACAAGCGGGAGGTTCATCCGCAATTCCTCCCAAGTAGACATCGTGAACAAGGGTCATCAATTTTTGGATTTACTCGTAATGAAACAATAGTATCATATGTACTGATGAAGAGCAGATCGGTTATACTGATTTCAACAATGCACCATGCGGCAAATGTAGAAGAAAATGGAAAGGTTGAAATCATTGAGTTTTATAATTCTTTAAAGGGTGGAGTGGACTCTCTAGATCAACACTGCGCGACTTACTCTTGTTAAAGAAGAACTGAAAGGTGGTCTATGGCTATGTTTGGTATTATTGACATTGCAAGATCGAACAGTTTTATATTTTACCTAGCGGCTTTCCAAGCGAATATCAAAACAACGACGTAAATTCACAATTGATCTTGCTAAATCTATAATTCATGATCATGTAAAACGTAGGCTTGAAGCAAAAGAATAGACTAGGCATCTGTGGTATATAATTAAATATATACTGGATGATGGTGTGCTTAATAGAAACCAACTCGAACTTCCAAATCAACCCGGACCATTAAACCGTACATGTACCAATTCTTATGGTCGTTGGTACATGTGGTCTATTAAGCAAGACCGCAAAGTCAAAACAACCTGTTTAATAAGCAAGAAGAATATTTGTAAAAACGATTCCAACAACTACTTTTTATGCACTGTAATAATTGTAACGAGAAACGGTAGTGTAATATTAGCGATTTTCTGCGACTTTTTTCCCGTTCAAATATGTTTGATTTTTTTTTGTTTTTTACATTAACCTTATTTTTTTGTTACAAAGACTTCCTAGACTCATATGCAATACACCACAAAACAATATTTTGGCTTTCTTATGTAGTATTTCTATATTAAAGAAGACAACGTTTTATTTTGTTTGTGTTTATACGACGATATCATAAACCATGATAATTGCAAAGGATATTTTATTATTTTTAAATATATATTGGGGTATTTAAACACCCAACGATAGCATTTACGTGTATTAAAACAACGATACTAAGGGCTAAGTTTCCAGTCTTGCCAATGCTATTACAGTCTTCTTCTTTCTCAACAGTGTTTAATTAGTATAAGTCCCAAAAATTTTAGATATTTCTAGATTTGACAGTAAAATATAATAAAATAGATAATTTATAATAAATTGTCAGTGACGTACACTGACAATTACTGTTTTACATGAAATTTTCAGTATTATCAATCCTAAGCCTTCTTATTTCTCAGTGAAATTGTATCAGTGTGACTTTCAACATTTTCTTGCCGGTGAGATAACACACTTATTCCTTTGGTTCAGTATGCAATTTTGCTTGAATTCATCAGCTCCATAATGCAAATTTTGGGAATTATTGAATGTTAATATAAATACAGACTTTTCATTCTAATTTCCCGTCCTTCCAGTGTTATAACGAAGTTCTTTGGTACTAAAAAGTAATTCTAGAGTTTTCCTGCAAGTCCCCAACCTTTTTTGTGCAATTACAGCTTACCTCTTTTCATTTAATTGCTTTACAGTACTCGTTGTGAGCTGCTTTTAGTATCACTAGGCATTCATAAGTCGTGAAAACTTTTATTATTTTTGAAAAAGAAAACTAAACCCCATCATCATCAATAAGTAATCATTAATACGAATCCAAATTTTCTTATTCCTCTACGTGGTGTAACAGTGTAACAATGTAATTTTTCGATATATAATAACAGGTATTTCAGTGCAAGAACCCTAAAATTTAAAGCGTCTCTTTTTTGATGGTTTCGATAACACACACGAAAACGTGTGGTCTTTCGGGTTTCACGTATAAGAGAAGGGCCGACGAAGGATTCCGATAGATTTAGGGTACGAGAGGATCTCGTGTTGTTGCTTTAATCGATTTCGTTAAGTGGGATACACTATCCAACACCTCTAGCTATGGTGTCACGTTAAAACCCAATCTGTTGTGTGATTGGTTCGAGGCTATTGCTGGTATCCTAATCTTATTATCTCAACTATACGGTCTGTTTTGATAGGAACCCAAAATAAAATCAAACATCGATCTCTATCTCATCACCTTTTTTTTGAAATAATTAAAAACGTTTTTTTAGGGAATATTATTTCACGGAAAAATAATAATGTAATGGATGATTATGATGATATTAAATTTTGGGTTATTCCCGATGGAAACGCAAAAATTGGGATGTTGTTTATTAAAACGTTTTCGAAGGAATTAAGGGTACTAAATAAAATTAAAATTTGCACCAAATTAATTTGCGAAATGTTTATTTATTTTATGCTGATTAAAATTTGTTTTCTGTATTTATTTTAGGACTTATATTAGATGTAGTGGATCATTTTCCAACGAAAAATGCGTACGCTGACGACCCCTGTTGGTTGATACACGAACCCCATTCGGACTCAACATCAGCAACGGCGAAACCTGCTGAGGAAGTGCATTCGATAAACGACTCACCGATGGAGCTGAATGTTTCAAAACTTCCCCAATAACTTCAATCAATATTTAAAAAAATATTTTTTATATGAAATTTATTCTCATCAGTAAACAACATATAGAAAATACAATGCTTCACAAACGCTTTAAACCTAAATAACAACATGTTTAAAAAATAGTATCATTTTCGATATCGTTGATAAAATAGGGGTGTGTTTGTGGGGTTTGTTTCAGTACATACTAAAAAAATTACTATCAATTAAAGATTTAAGGAACTTAGACAAAACTAAACTACTAATAGTAATCTTTAATACATTAATGTTCTAATTATGAAGTGTGCGAATATAAAATTAAAAAAAAATAATTATGTATGGAGATTTTGGTTTCATTATTTACAATGTTTGCTTAGCACCTAAATATAATTCGAGTGGACCACGATACGCAATTCCATTAACTTTACATATACTATAATCCTCAAATCTTATTCTAATAAAAAAATAAAATGAAGAATTAAGAAAAATTAATATCGTTAATAATAAAGGCAGTTTAAAAATAAATTGCAAAATAAAAGTTGATAGTAACGCAAAATTAAATATGGATTTAAATGGAACTAAGTTACATTTATACATTTAAAACATCTGACGCCACCAACATCTACAATTAGATATGTAGGACCACAGATTACTTCATTATCCACCAATTATTACATTCATATTTATTAACGATTATTTAAGCATAATAGGATTACAATTATGTGTAACAGTTAAAATTGAGCTACATCTATATTAGGATTTTAATAAAAATTGAACACATTTTGCCTTTGTTTCATGGAAAGGACGATGACGTCGATTATTCTTATTAACTAATCTCACACGTTTACAAATGTTGGTTAAGTTTTGAACACTTTCGATCAAGATTTTCTAAAATTAACGAGTTGATAAATTAATATAACGTGTTTAATTTTAAGAATCATTTTTTCATTATTAATAATAGTCTGTAACAAAATTTTATATTAATAATATAATTATTTAATAAAATTTTTGTTTTTGGGTGTTACACGAAGATTGTTTTTTTTTTGAAAAAAATGTCCAGGCTTGATTTAAGGGAATTATAAAATGATATATATCTCAAGTTAATCCTTGGAGTCTCCACCTTAATATGCATAATAATTATATTAATACCATAATTAAATTAATAGCATAATTTCCAAGAAAAATGATTTTTTAGAATAAAGATAGCTTTTTTGGAATAAAGATTACACAAAAAGATGATTTAAAAAAATCATACATCCTTTAAACACGAGAAATATAAAATGAGATATATCCCAAATTAATGTATTGGATGTCTACTTTATGATACATAATAGTACATCAGATCTTATATTATAATTTTTGGGAAAAATGTATTTTAGAATAAATTGCTATTTTGGTGTTCTTTTTTTTTTAATAAATCGCCCAAACTTTATTTATGAGAATTTTGAAATGAGATACACGAAAAATTAAAGTTTAAAGTACATATATTAAAATATTTTCCAATTATATAGGGATAAATATCAAAATTATAAGGAAAAATGTTTTTCAAACAAATTGAGGTTTTTTTGTTACATAAAAATTGATTTTTAAAAAATCACTCATGCTTTATTTATAAGAATTATGAAATAGGATATATCCCAAATTAAAGCTTTAAGCGTCTACTTTTATACACATTATAATTATATCTAGGTTAATACCATAATTTTAGAGCAAATTGTTTTAAGAGAAAAGATGGCGTTTTTTGGGTATTACGAAAAAGATGATTTTTTTTCGAAAAAATCGCCCATATTTTATTTATGAGAACTATAAAATGAGATAGAGGGGAAATTGCAGTTTTTGATGTCTACTTTAAAACGTATAATAATACATGGGGTGTATCATTACAATTTTGAGAAAAAATGTTTTTTGGAACGTTGAGTTTTTGGTATTACACGAAACAGTAATTTTTATATAAATCGCCTAATTTAAAGCTATAAATGCTTACTTGAATATACAAAACATCATATAGGAGTTAATTCCTTAATTTCGGAGAAAATTGTTTTTGGAATAAACACAGCGTTTTTGAGTATTACACGAAAAAATGGTCTTTTTGAAAAAATCGTCCATACTTCATTTATGGAAATTATAAAATGAGATATATCCCAAATTAATGCTGTAAGTGTTTAATTTCCAAACTGATGATATAGGAGTTAATTCCATAATTTCGGAGAAAATTGTTTTTGAAATAAAGATTGCGTTTTTGGGTATTACACGAAAAAATGGTCGTTTTGAAAAAATCGCCCATGCTTCATTTATGGAAATTATAAAATGAGATATATCCCAAATCAATGCTGTAAGTGTTTACTTTAATTTACAAACTGATGATATAGGAGTTAATTCCATAATTTCGGAGAAATTTGTTTTTGAAATAAAGATTGCGTTTTTGGGTATTACACGAAAAAATGGTGTTTTTGAAAAAAACGCCTATGCTTCATTTTTGGGAATTTTAAAATGAGATATATCCCAAATTAATGCTGTAAGTGTTTACTTTAATTTACAAACTGATGATATAGGAGTTAATTCCATAATTTCGGAGAAAATTGTTTTTGAAATAAAGATTGCGTTTTTGGGTATTACACGAAAAAATGGTCTTTTTGAAAAAATCGCCCATGCTTCATTTATGGAAATTATAAAATGAGATATATCCCAAATCAATGCTGTAAGTGTTTACTTTAATTTACAAACTGATGATATAGGAGTTAATTCCATAATTTCGGAGAAAATTGTTTTTGAAATAAAGATTGCGTTTTTGGGTATTACACGAAAAAATGGTCTTTTTGAAAAAATCGCCCATGCTTCATTTATGGGAATTTTAAAATGAGATATATCCCAAATCAATGCTGTAAGTGTTTACTTTAATTTACAAACTGATGATATAGGAGTTAATTCCATAATTTCGGAGAAAATTGTTTTTGAAATAAAGATTGCGTTTTTGAGTATTACACGAAAAAATGGTGTTTTTGAAAAAATTGCCCATGTTTCATTTATGGGAATTTTAAAATGAGATATATCCCAAATTAACGCTGTAAGCGTTTACTTTAATTTACAAACTGATGATATAGGAGTTAATGCCATAATTTCGGAGAAAATTGTTTTTGAAATAAAGATTGCGTTTTTGGGTATTACACGAAAAAATGGTCTTTTTGAAAAAATCGCCCATGCTTCATTTATGGGAATTATAAAATGAGATCTATTCCAAATTAATACTGTAAGTGTTTACTTTAATTTACAAACTGATGATGTAGGAGTTAATGCTATAATTTCGGAGAAAATTGTTTTTGAAATAACGATTGCGTTTTTGGGTATTACACGAAAAAATGTCCTTTTTGACAAAATCGCCCATACTTAATTTATGGAAATTATAAAATGAGATATATCCCAAATTAATGCTATAAGTGTTTATTTTAATTTACAGAATGATATAGGAGTTAATTCCATAATTTCGGAGAAAATTGTTTTTGAAATAAAGATTGCGTTTTTGGTTATTACACGAAAAAATGGTCTTTTTGAAAAAAATCGCCTATACTTTATTTAAGGGAATTATATAAAATGAGATATATCCCAAATCAATGCTGTAAGTGTTTACTTTAATTTACAAATTGATCATATAGGAGTTAATGCCATAATTTCGGAGAAAATTGTTTTTGAAACAAAGATTGCGTTTTTGGGTATTACACGAAAAAATGGTCTTTTTGAAAAAATCGCCCATGCTTCATTTAGGGGAATTATAAAATGAGATCTATTCCAAATTAATGCTGTAAGTGTTTACTTTAATTTACAAACTGATGATATAGGAGTTAATTCCATAATTTCGGAGAAAATTGTTTTTGAAATAAAGATTGTGTTTTTGGGTATTACACGAAAAAATGGTCTATTTGAAAAAATCGCCCATGCTTCATTTATGGGAATTATAAAATGAGATATATCCCAAATTAATGCTGTAAGTGTTTACTTTAATTTACAAACTGATGATATAGGAGTTAATGCCATAATTTCGGAGAAAATTGTTTTTGAAATAACGATTGCGTTTTTGGGTATTACACGAAAAAATGTCCTTGAAAAAATCACCCATATTTCATTTATGTCAATTATAAAATGAGATATATCCCAAATTAATGCTGTAAGTGTTTACATTAATTTACAGAATGATATAGGAGTTAATTCCATAATTTCAGAGAAAATTCTTTTTGGAATCAACATTGCGTTTTTGTATATTACACGAAAAAATTATCTTTTTGAAAAAATCGCCCATACTTTATTTATGAAATTTATAAAATGAGATATATCCCAAATTAAACCTTTGAGTGTATACTTTAAGATATATAACATTTATATCGCGATTAATAATAATTATTAAGCAAACATATTTTTAAAGTAAGTTAATTTTTTGATTTTACATGAAAAATTGATTTTTTAAAAATCGCTCATATTTGATTATGGGAATTATGAAATGAGATGTATCTCAAATTAAGGCTTTCAGCGTCTATTTTAAAATACATAATAATTATGTAGGGGTTAATATCATAATTTTGGAGAAAAATGCTTTTAAAGTAAAAGTTGTTTTTTGTGTAATACCTCGAAAAGGTGGATTTTTTAATTAATCACCAATACTTTATTTATGAAAATTAGAAACTAAATCATATTTTAAATTAAGGTATTAAATATCTACTTTAAGATATATAATAATTATATAAGCGTCGATAACATAATTTTGAAGAAAATTTCTTTTTTTCAACATCACTTAACAACATAATTTGGGATTATTAACCCAAAGAACCAAATTAAAAAAATCACTGTTATTGTACACATGGAGAAATTTTGCATCGATTTATATCATAATTTAAAGCATAAAACGTCTATTTTCAAAAATAAACCATTGTTTCACCTGAATTAACAATTTAGTTTTGTGGAGAAACGTTATTTTGGTAGTGATTGTTTTTAAGGGTTATTTACAGCAAACAATGAGAATTTTAAATCATTGCCAAATTACTATTTAATAAAATTTTGAATCGGTCTATACTTCAAACTAAAATTTAAAAGGTCTATTTTAATATACACAATTGTTGGAACGTTAACAATGAGATTTTGAAAAAAACATTTTTATGACTGCTTTTTCAGATTCATATTTATGAAAATCCTAAAACGTTTTATATCTCAAATTAAAATTTAATACGTCTGTTTTAATACTCATATTAGTTTTTGTTGGGTTCATGATCAAATAAAAAAAAACTATATGTAATGATTGCTTTTTAAGATTATTCACTCTAAATAATGAAAAGTTTAAATCAATGCCCTATCTTTATTTATGAGAATTCTGTAACGTTCTAGATCCGAAATTAAAATTTAAAATATCTGTTTTGAAATAGGTAATCATTTCAATGAGGTTAACAATTTTATTCTTAAGAGAAACAGTTTTATGTAATCATTAAATTTGAGGACTATTCACCCAATCTTTATTTATGAGAATTCTAAGCCATTCAATATCTCAAATTAAAATTTATAATATCTATTTTATGATAGACAATCGTTTCAATGGGATTAATAATTTAATTTTTATCAAAAATCAAATCAATGAATACTTTAAATCATCGCCCAAATTATGCTTAAGTTTGAACCATTTTATATTTTTTGGAACTTGTAATTTTATTTTGAAAAAAAACCATTCATAATTTAATCAAAATCATTTTAAATATTAGAAAATCATGATTGACCCATTATTGTTATTGAACACTTTTTGCATTTGCACCAAAAATGACGTGTCCAAAAACCTTGTAAACTTGTGATTCTCAATTTAAATCGATAACAATTATTTTATCTACCCAGGTACGACGAATATCCTGATGGTAGTGCACATGCACAATATTTTAACCCATTTATATAAAGAACGTGTAACTTAAAAATTGCATATTGAAAAATTACAATTTTTATTTGACTAGAATTCATTGGTAACTGCTTTAAAAACTTTAAAAACAGTTGGTAACCATAAACAAATTGTAATTAATTAATATAATTAATTATTGGGTGAATCAATTATTAAGATATAAATGAGTTAAAATTTTTAATAAGCGAATTTTCCTATCTAAGCGAGCGTTTATTATATACAAATTGGCACTAAACTTTAATAACAAAAATAATCTTGAATTATTGCGTAAGAATTAAAGCATTATCAAAAAAGCTCGATTATAAATTGAGTGCTTTATGAAAAAATATTTTTTATGGTACGTAAATTGACGATTTTTTTAAATTGAAATTTTGAAATTTTGATAAAAAATATTATTCTTACTTAATTTAACCTCTAATGACTACTAATATGATATCACATTCATTTAATACATTTAAAAAATCAGATTACGACGGCGTCATAGATTTACTAGAGAAGCTTTTCTTAGGTGTACTGGAATTCAGTCTGAAATTTGAGGATGTCTTGGATCGGTGCAATAAACTATTTTTTGGTTTTCCCGAGTATAAGCTAACTTCATCGTCATCAGATGCATTCCAATGCATCCCAACGTATTCATCTTCAACTGGTATTCGTAATAAAGCGGGCGGATTAACAATCCGTTCCCGGTTATTCATCCTAAACTCTTCTCCTTCTCTACTATGATAGAATGAAACTAATCTAAAATCTTCTCGTATATGGTTTTCTAATTTAGCGACAATATCCGTAAATCGCGGTCTATCAACCGGCTTCCACTTCCAGCAAACTTGCATAATTTCATAAAGAAGATCTGGGCAATCAGACGGTCGTTCTAAAGTTCCTTTTGCCACGATGAATTGGATGACTTGTTCGTTCGCGAGACCTTGATATGGTTGTTCTGCTAAAGTTGACATTTCCCACAAAACCACTCCGTAACTCCAAACGTCTGAGTCGGAGGTAAACACTCCATCAGCTAAGCTTTCTGGGGACATCCACCTGACAGGCATCATTCCTTTAGACGCTTGACGATAATAATCGGTTATATAAATATCTTTAGCCATTCCAAAATCGCCGATTTTAACCGTATGATCTGCCGAAACCATACAATTTCTAGCCGCTAAATCTCGATGGATAAATTTTTTCGCCGACAAATACAACATCCCATCAGCAATTTCACCGGCCATCCGATACATCTCAACGCATGTAATATCATGAGACGATTCCCGAGATCGTCTTAAATAACTTTTTAAATCGCCCCTCGCCATTAATTCCATTATAACCAAAGGAGGATTTCCTTTCGATACAACACCCAATAACTTAACAACATGATGAGCGCTGTTGAACGATTTCATAATAGAAGCTTCGTTTAAAAATTGCATACAATCTTTGTGCTGACAATGTTCGTTTACCGTTTTAACAGCGCACGGAATGTTTTGCGACTTAATAAATCCGCTGTAAACCATCCCGAAAGAACCTTGACCTAATTCCTTTAAAATCTCGATGTTTTCTCTTTCCATTTCCCATTCATCCGGTTCGTACATCGCGCCCGCATATTCGGGATTAATCGAGGCAAACATCCGCAGATTTTTAAAATTTTCTTCTTGTACGTGTTTTCGATAAAACCAAAAAGCAATGGCTGCGGCGACGATCGTTAACGCGCTTAAAACCGAGAACGTAATCACCATTGATTTGTTATCGGAACGAATAAAAAAGGAGATTGAAGTACCTATTTTGCTTTTTCCTGCTAAACTCACCGAGTATATTGTGCAAGAATACGAGCGTGGCTCCAAATTGCGTAGGATATAGGAGCTGTGATTGTTATGTTTCTCTTTTCGCAAACAGTGTTTGTTGTAAAAAGAGCTGTGCGATTCGATAGTTGTGTTACATTCTATTTCATAAGAGACTATAACTTGGTTTGGATGGCTTGGTTCAGTCCAATTGATAATACAGTCTTTGTCGTTTGTATAATATGTGATATTTTCGACGATATCCGCCTTTTCGTTTTCTAAAGTTCTCGCGCTTTTCATAAGGATGGAACTGCAATAAATTTTTTTTTGTAGTTGTTCGTTTGCAGATAACTCTTCGAGTGTTAACTTGGGCGGATGATTACAGGCGGAGAATAAAAAAATATACAACGTGAATTGCTCTAAATTAGTTAAAGTAAAATTGCTGGATGATGCATTTATGTTAAACACCATGTACATCTCGTCATGCTCGATTGATTTCGCAATGGGAAATTCGTTGGATCGTCTTCGCTTTTCATCCAAAAAGAAATTATCGCTGTATAATTGGCAGTTATCATCGTCGCCCAACACAGAGTCGTAACATAACTCGTCGAAGACCCTCATTGTGTTCTCCCCGGTTATACCACAGTCGCATTTATCGTCTTCTTCGATGTATTCGAATTCTATCGTTCTGTGTGGAAATTGGCAATAATCTCTGTCTAAAATTAACGCAGGATTGTCTGGTTCCGCATAAACGTACAATTTATACCCCGAAGGATCGCCATTGTTAATATCCGGAGGGGACCAAGTAAGAAAAACGCTGCTACTATTTATTGGAGTAACATTAAAGTTTTGCGGTGGTGATGGATCATCTGGTAAAGTTGAAAAGTTTGCGTACGCTGTATCTTTCCGGTCTGAAGGTTTATCGGTTGATACATAAGCGGAAATATAATAAGTGTAAGTTGAGAACGGCTCTAAATGTCTTAAAGTTATACTTTCAGACGTGGTTAACTCCGAGCTCCACGCATTATCGCATCCTGAAACACTTTGATTCGCACGCGATGCTAAAGCGTAATAAACAAAATAAACAGTTTGATTCGATTTCAAATCAGACTGTTTGTCCCATTTTAAAGTTATATCATTCGAACTTCGGTTTGTTATAATGACGTGCATATTTGTTTCATGGCAAATGGCTTTTTCGCCATTTGATTCGAGCGAAATATCAACTTTGTTTGTGTAACTGTCCAGTTTATTAACGTGAGTTGCTAAGTTTTCGATAATTTGTAAACAAAGCAATGGATTGTAATGAATCGATAGTGACCCGTTTCCCATTTGAAGATTTTCGGTGACTTTCGGCAAGAATAAATCGTTTAGTTTTAAATTATCGACTAAGTATAAGGCGTATTCGCCTTTTTGCGTTATAGTTCCGATTTTTTCGAGGCTGCTTAAAAAGTGGAGATTTTTCAGTTTCTCCATCTGTTGGATTTTTAACGAGCCCCTTATTTCTTTTATTTGGTCCAAATAAAATGGTAGAGATAATATTAATTCTTCGACTTGCGTCGATTGTAAATTAAAGTTGTATCTTCCGTTTATGGTTAACGAGCCGTTTATTATCGTGCATCCTTCGAGTTTGTGAAGAGTTCCGATGTTGTCTACGACAGTTTCATTGCAAACTTTGTAGCATGGGACTGAGATATTCGTGGTTGAGATTTTACTGATTAAATTATTTGTGCGGTTTGAGTGGGAAATGTTTCTCCCACACGGTTGGCATTGGTTGTCATTGGTGATATGGTGATATTTCGGGCATCGCTCAGTGCAATTTGTTTCTAATATGTACATATCTTTTCCGGTGAAGTTCCTGCATTCCTCGAAGCTTACGCAGGTGAACCCCAATTTGTACCTGTAACCATCAACCTAATATTAATTATTTTTTATAAGATGAAATCGATTTTTGCGTACTTATTTTTAGGGCAGTCCTCCACACATTTTCCTTCGTACGTATATCTTCGGCAAACATTGCATTTTTCACTCGGGCTATTATCCATGCAAGTTTGGCATGTCGTGCTGTTCCAGCAATAACCTGGAATACAACCGAAATTATCTTATTTCCTAAACTTTAAAACTCACCAACCTTTACATACTTCGGGACACGGCTCAAAATCGGTTGTAACATTCATTTTTTCAACAGTAACATTTTGGTACTTGGTAATCTTTGACCAATCGATGGTGTAAATGTATCCCAGTTTAGGAGCACCTTGGATCCTCACACCTCCTTGTTCGATACTAACCAAATTACTCAGTCCAATCTGTAAGACAAGAACGTAATATAATTTAATCCACTAAATACGTGATGTCTTATTTTAGAACGGTTCTATGATCCTAATCGCAAAAATTTAAGTAACATCAAGGTTTAAATTAAGGATTAAGGGTTACCACAGTTCACGGTCACGTCTATGCGGATTATAAAACGTCGCAGTTTCTCTGTTTTCGGTTAAGCGAAGCGGACCGACCTGATTGTGTCATCTCAATTATATTAAACGATAGTTGATTCCCTAGGGTGTTTAATGTGATATATTTAGAACGAGATAAGTTTAGATTGCGACCGAGTAACGCGTTATAAATAGAATATCTAATTGGAAAATAAAATAAACTAAACGTTAATGTTTTTGGGGATTTTTCAGAAACCCTAGAGATTTCTTATCCGCCTAATCCTCTTAATTAGTCGATTTTCTCGTCGCTTTGAAGATTGTTATACCGACTAAAAAAGGATACAGGGATTAAAACGAAAATTTATCACCATGGATAATTTGGAATCAGAAGTTCTCAATAATAAAAAAAGTATCTTTAGGAGCTTAAGAGTTGGTAAGACAATGTAACGCCAATTAAATCAGTGGCCCTAATATCAACCACCACAATATCAACCACCAAAAATATGTTTCAAAAACGTAATTTTAGCCATTTTCTTCTTTACTAACTGAGCAACTTTACTGTTAATACCATTAATTAAGTCATGATCTTTTGCCAACACATCAATCTGCGTAGAAACCGTAACTACTATTTTCAATGCTTTTATTGATGCATTAAGAAAGTCTTAATGTGATGCAATGAAAATTAAATCTGATTTAATTGTATTGTCATTTAGTAAATCCTTTGAAATTTTAATTGAACAGCGTCCTCTTCGTCTAATGCATTAAACTCATTCCCAATTATTTTGAAGTTCCCCGGCGAATAGTTAAACAAGGTAACTTTTACAACTTTACCGTGTGTTATTGACTTTAAATATCAACTTTCAGAGAAAATTACTTTATAACAAATAAAAGCACTTAACTTGGAAATTAAAATACTTGACAATTTAAGGAAGACCACTTTTTTTGAGTAGAATTTAAAATTCTTTCTGATTTCTGCTTTTAATTCATCATACCTAAGCTTTGTTTTGTGATTTTAACTGAGAAATTAAAATGCTTGTATTTTCTAGTAAAGCCATAGATTTCATTCGTGGCTACCTGAATAATAGAATACAATTTATAACTTACTTTAGTTTTTGATTTATAAAAAATGATCTATCCCGATCTAACTGTGTAATTTATTCGATTTAACGGTTGTTATTCAAGAAAAGGTATTTAAAGATTTAATTTTAAAGCTTGAATCTCCTTGAAATTAAAATTAAATAAAGAAAAGACAGAAAAACTCATATTTACATTGAAAAATCTACAAGTATCTGAAAGCATTTGTAAACTGAAGTGAATTTTGCTGATTTATTTTTCTTCATTGCATCGTATGGTATAATATCATAGAGTCACTTTTACGAGATGTACAGACTCTTTAAAGTGCATTCTATAGAGATGATGTGAGGGATTTTTTGTAAGATACAATATAACGACTAGAAACCTGATTTATATGATTTTGCATATTTAGCATATAACATCATATTTTACATTTTTAATGCATATAAATTTGGTTATTCATATGCCTCGGTTTAATCGTACGTAGTTGTATATGTGCGCATGTTTTGTCCATATTTCAAGCATGCGTGATACAAAAACGTATTTTCAAATGCTTTCTTATCTTATGCCGAAAATTACTTCCTCATCCTAATGACGGATATTATAGCCTAAGCGAATAATTAACTGATAGAGCCATATTTTATACTGAAAATTTTGAACAAATGAAGATTTGTATAAATGCATCTTGTGGAAAATGTACTAGATTTTGCCACAATATTTCATCATTTTAATTATCATTAATTCTGCTAGCATCAGACACAGCCCCAACTCTAAATGAGATCGATTTTCATCTGTGCATATTTCAATAATTTCCTCCACATGCTGACATAGGCATGGTCAATTTAGAAACTTAGATGCTCCTCCCGGTGATTTTGTTGCTTTCCTTCAAATGTTGCATGCAATTGTTGACTAATTGCATCAAATGCCTTCGCAAAATCTAATAAAGTCAAAATACCACAATCACCCCGATTCCTAACTCTAAGCAAATCATGTATTATATTCCAAAAACTCGGCAACATAAGGCAATAAAGCAGGCAATATGTTAATGGGACGAATATCACTATATGCTACAGGCGCACCTTTTTTTGATGCAGAGGGATAACATATACCATTTCCCAAGAAGAAGGAAAAAACTCTCCTCAGTATATATGGTAAAGTACGTGGAAGTGTAAGTTTTAACATATCCATAATATATACATCACCAAACCTAAAATTGTAAAAATCTTCGTCGACAGATCGAAGTCGAAACACAGACCCAATATTGTTGAAAATATTATTATTATAACAGGAAGCAGAATGAATGTTATCGTATTGACTATCATAAACATTGTATACGAATGCTGAGTTTATATCATTTCCGTTTCTTAAATGAACTGGAAGGACACAATCCCTTAACACATTTCAAATCCTTTATTGATTCGAGTTTTTGCGTAAATGCTCAAAATATGCTTTCCTTTCAGCATCGGTAGCAAAATTAGTATAGTTTCTCAATTGTTTGTAAAATTATTAATACGATATTAGCTCCCTTTATATTTTTAGCTTTATCTCTTAAACTTTGTAATAACTTAATATTATCTGATATCCAAAGTTTCGAAATTCAATCAACGGATGTTGCAAAAATAGCTTAAAATGGTTGTCACTTATTAGTTGAGTTATATCAAGTGTTTGAAGCAATCTTGCAACATAATTGTTGTTAGTATCAAGAACATTGATATTAATATCCCTCAAACAGAAAACACATTTTGAAACAGCCTTAGTTCTGTAAACGTAGCCAATCGCTTGCGTTTTCGATTTAATGCTTATCCGTAAGCATTAAATAAATCGAACTTGCTTATATAACAATTTTCATAAAGCAATTTGGATTCTAAAAATGATTTTTGTGGTCGTCTAACGTGGATCGGTAAAACAACAGCATGTTACAACCAAGTACTATTCTTATTATCCAACACATCTCTGTTATTATGATTCGATTCGATTATTTTGATCGATTTTTGAAGATATCTTGATGAAGTTAAAAAAA
Organism: Onthophagus sagittarius; assembly: GCA_036711965.1. Classification (NCBI taxonomy): domain Eukaryota; kingdom Metazoa; phylum Arthropoda; class Insecta; order Coleoptera; family Scarabaeidae; genus Onthophagus; species Onthophagus sagittarius. The sequence goes on along the minus strand of JASERS010000005.1, from coordinate 19,109,927 downwards.
GTATGTAAAAGTATATATTCTTATACGCATAAATCCATACTTGAACACCTCAATTCATTTCTGAGATATCAAGTTTTGACTCAACCTAAATTTCTGACATTTCATAAAATTTCCTGAATCATTTTTAAAAAAATCGCAGAAAATCGAATTGTTCAGATACCTTGATAAAATTATTTATGATTTAAAAAGAAAAGAATGCACTTTTATACGCACAAATTCATACTTGAATATCTCAACTAGTTTTTGAGATACAAAATTTTACACTCAACAAAATTTGCAGCATTTCATAAAATTTTCTTCATCATCTTAGAAAAATCGTAGAAATTAATCGAAAATTAATCAAAGCGGTTATTAATATAAGAACAAGGACATAGACAATTATCTAAAATCTACACAGTACTCACAACAGGAAATCACAAAATCAATTATTACGCACACAACATAAATAATTTTATTTACTTTTTTTTACTATCTGCCAAGTTGGATATGCTGAAAAATAATAGAAGAATATACAGAGAGTACATTAATGCAAAAGATCCAACTGGAAAAATAGAATTTAACAAAGCCAATAAACAGATTCAAAGAGCGATCACAACAATCCAACTAGATGAGTGATTGAAAGTCTGCGAAGAAATAAATGAAGACCAAGAACGCTCCTTTTGGAAGATAAAGAATGCAAAAAACCCCAAACAAATGCGATGTATTAGCAAAACACATTTAGGCATATTACAATTAGCCCAAAAGAAAATATTTGTTTAACGTTAACAACAAGAATATTGTGGAAGATTGGTAATTTCATTAAATAATATAACCGAGTTGGAAGAAATTAATGGTATTGGAAAAGATAAATACGTCACGGACCACATCAATAACGGAAAAATTTCATCCCCCAGAGCAGACCTAGTAAGAAAACACCTATTAAGGAACGTTAATTCTAACACACACAAATTTATACGTAAGTGTATGAATTATTATTTAAAATCGAGTCAAATACCGAATATACAACATATACTGCCATGATATCTACGCAGAAGATCCTGGCCATTTCATTCAGATATATTGGACAAAGCCACATCCAATTTACAAACGCTATACAACAGAGTATTGAAATGATAAACCCGGGAAATTTTCAGATCATGGTCCCCAAACACTGCATTTGTGAACAATCTCCAAAGGTAAATACTGGCAACTCACGCGTAAGATCACCCTCATCCCTTAAATACCTAGGCATAGTTTCAGATAATGCCCTAAAACTATTCAAGCTTTATAAAACCAAAAAAGATAAAGAAATCAGAAAAGCAAAACACCAACACGGCAATGAAGATATCAACACCAAAGATATCATAGATAAAGCAGAAAGGAAATGCATAAGAATAATAACTAAAATTCAACATGGAAGAAATCTTCTGCGCAATATAAGCAACGACCTATACTCTCTTACGACCAAACGCACATAAAACAAATAAAATTAAGGCACAAAGAACTAAAGACGATCATTAATAAAAAGCACAACAAGCGGATATTAGACAATATGTGTTTAAAAAGAGAAGTAAAAGATAATAACAACAAACATTGGACAATTTATGAAGCACTTACGATGGATACAGAAGAAGTTTAATAAATAGAACTAAAAATAATTTTAAAAGAAGTAGCATTAGCAGATTTTCAATAAAATATGGGCCAACCCTGTTTAAAAATTTGTTGATTAGTTTGAGTATGAATCTTACCTAAATTAGAAAATTTGTTCAAAAAAAAAAATCAACAATAAAAATTGTCGTTCAAGTTTAATATAAAAATTGCATGTTTCCATATTCATGAATAAATTTAAATTGTTGATCAAACTTTTAGCTGTATTTTCCCATGCGAATACGAAATAAGAAAGAGAAGAATCGCTCGAAAATTTCATGTTCTGTTCTCACATGGTCGGGTCAAAATAATCCCGATGGGACTCTGTCAAAGCTCACCGACTGAATAATTTCCTTTTAAATTGGACGAAGCATGACGTTAATGGGTTTTTAGCTTTTAACTTTTTTTAATATACTCGATTTATTTTGAAACAAAAATGGTAACCGTTAAACCTTTCAATCTTATTTAATTAGCATTCGATTCGTCACAATTTGTCTTGTTTAATAATTACGATGAGGGTACAAGCTGAGGAAATGAACTCTCTTTAATAAAAATCTTTAATAAGATATATGAGAGGAAAGAATCGGGTTGAAATAATGGATTAGTTGTACCAAAAAAATTACGAATGCGAAACTACGTTCTGGAATATTTCACTCCTTATCTAACGGGAAAATGGTGCTTTCGTTTCGGTGTAATCTTTGAAATGGAACTGTCGAGAGGGATTGTTAAATTTATAGCGATTTCAGATATTTTAGAAGCACCCAAAATAAGTTAGGGAATTAATTAGGAAATTTATCAATTTCGTCTCCATGCCCTAGTTTCACAAAATTTGAGAACATGGAACTACGCAAAAGTAGTTTAACGTACAGAGAAACGTGACTTAAGTGCAAAAACAAGTATTGCGCCGTACTTCTTTCGATAAAGTCTTAAAAATATTTACGGTTCGATCACGTACTACAAAAACATTAAACTTTTTATATAACCTATATTAAATTCAATAAAATCAATTTTTGTTATTAAAAATTGATTTAATATTAAAAATATAACAAGTTAAAATAAACTAATTAATATTTCATTACACGGATATTGTAACATTGACAAATAATAATTATTACGGTTAAAAATTTGAATAATTAAAACAAAACGCCGAGGTTAATGAATTAACGTAAAGATTGTAGGAATGTATTTGCGTTAACCGCCTCTATTAATAAAGAAATATTGTAGGAATGTATTTACGTTAACCGCCTATATTAATAATGCTGCTAATTATTTGCAAATGAAGTGAGATATACACTGGGTGTATCTGAATAACTATCTCAACTTTAAGTACTCTTAAAATTAACTAAAGAATCACCTCAAGCAGTTTAAGAACGTTATTCGGGTACATCCTGCATATAACGAAGAATTTACTGATGCATTAAAACGATAATAACACACATTATCATTCGATCACGTTCCATTTAAACGGAAATCCAGAAAACCATTAAATTTGTGAGTCGAGTAGATTACAAATACTTAGTGCTTTTAAACGATTTGATAACAATTTGACCCATTTTTATGGCTTATCAAGAAAAAAAAACTACGAAAATAATATATTAAAATTCTGTATGATTCGAAAATATATATTAATAAAGTGTAGTATAAAGTTTTATAACACGAAAATTTTTTAATTTTTCAACATTTTAAGAACTTTTACACATTTTTTAGTGTAAAACTCGCAAAAATTTTAATTCGTAATTAATAATTTAAAAAATTATGACTTTTTTAACTTAAATAATGTATTTTTTATTAATCGTTCACTTTAATCTCCCATAATTTCTTTAGCTTAAGATTAATAATAATTTTACATTTTCTATCAGAAATGATGCCCGTTTTTATGTAATCGACTTCTTACTAATCTTTGTAATCTAACATGAAGCCTAGATTAATTATTGTCTTGCCTTGAATCAAGACAAGAACAAGACAAGATGATGAACTTATAATTCAAGACAAGACTAGAAACCATGAAGATGATTTCAAGAATTCTTGGCAAGGAATCAAGAATTCTCGAAATATTTATTAGTGAATAAAGGACTATGAATTGTGTATTTAAGTATAAGTAGTGATGGTGTGTGTAATGCGTTATAATGCGATAATATAAAGTATTGAACCATTAACATCTGGATTTTTAATTAGTGAATGTAAACACATTAGACTTCTTCCAGAATTAACGGATATAAAGTATTGAACCATTAATATCTGGATTTTTAATTAGTGAATGTAAACACATTATACTTCTTCCAGAATTAACGGAGTGTATGTAGATACATACACTTATAGTTAGTACAGTAGAACCTCGATAATCTGAATTAATTGGGACCCTAGGTGGTTCGGATTATCAAATTATTCGGAATATCAAATATTTCAATATTTGACAATAATAATATTAGATACAAGAAATAAATCACCTGCATACTAGAACTTAAAAACAATATATTTCTGTAAACACAAAACTTAGTGTTGGGTCGTATACCGAAAAATACTATTCGAATACAAATAAATTCTAAAAATCGAATACGCGTACTGAACACACAAACAATCTTCGAATACGAATAATGTATTCGAATACGTGTACAATATTCGTATTCGAAGATTCTTTTAAATCGAAAACTTTTGTACAAATGATATCATTTAGATAAATTTATTTTACAAGTTTGATATCAAAATTCTGTTCTAAATAGTATTCAAAGTACTAAGTATTCAAATACAGAACATCAACATTAAGATTCGAATCATTTAAATACGAATCCTGTTTTTATAAATGAATTTCATTAAATATACTCAAAGTATACGAATCCAAATTCCAGCTCTTTGCAGGGTCCTCACATTTGTTCAATAGAGATGTTATAGCTAAATATAACTCTACCTTTAGGATTGTAATTATCATTATTGAAGGGATTTTGAAAATCCTTAACAAGTTCACTAAAGTAATCTGCGTTAAAAACATTTTCGAATCGTTTCACTGAATTAGATTTTCAAAGTTATTAAAGAGGTTAAACTGGTATTTACCCAACGAACACGGGGATTTTCCGTTATATCTAGAAATATCAAGATTTTCAAGATTCATAAAACAAAACAAGATGAAAGCTTACAGAAAATAATTAAGGCAACATTGAAGACAGGATTTTATTGCTATTCTTAGAAATACTACGATTCTAACTTAATAATTTAGAAAAATCTGCTTTTTCCTAAACTTATTTTATTAAATTTTTGCTTCCAGTACCTTAAACTTATTCAACTCAACATTAATATTATTTATTTATTTATTTTTATTATATATTTATTATTATTATATATGTTATATTAATACTATTATATACTTTTGCAATATTATATTGCATTTTTTATAGAAAAGTATGCCCTTTTATGAAATCCCTACAAATATAAAGTTTCCAAAATAAATTGTTATTACGGCATCAACCTTTACAACCCAAAAACTCATTAATTTTGTTATTTTTATATGCTATTTTTATATTTTATTGCTTTATACACAAAATTTTCATATCATATATGACAACAAACTTCACACCTGTCATTGAAATCTACACACTTTTTGGTACAATTTCTTCAAAACTTAGGATTGTAATAATTAAAAAAGGTCTAAATGATGCAGAAAACCAAACTTTGGTGGAAACTTAACTTCAATAAGTATAAGTTAAATATCTTTATAAAATAGAGTTTCCAATTTGTTTGAGATTTTCATCTATCCGAACTTGACTGTAAAATCAGGTGACTAAATATACCAAAACCTTAATTATTTTGTATAATAATAATAACAATATTTATTGATTCAGTAATAAATACAAAATTAAATACAGCAAAGTCAGGTTGTCCAGTGCAGAAGCAACAAAATTTCCCGCTTTTCATGGACCCTAAAAGATAAATGCAACAAAATTGGATACAATCTGTTAATTATAAAATAAAAAAAAACTAAACATATTGCTACACTTAAATTCAAAAATTCGCAAATTCCGTTCGCCAAAGATAATAACTTTAAATTCAAAACAACAAAAAAAGAAAATATATATGATTACACTACAGTGATTACACGAGTGATTAATTAGTGTAATCATATATATCAATCTCATATCCGCTGCAGAATCTGTTTTACTTGTTCATTTAATAATTTAACGTTGGCAGAAAAATTATTGTACAAATTAGGTAAGCAATAAGAACATGACCTTTTGAATATTTCTAGTCTGTGTCTGGGAATAGTTATAGCATGCCGATGCTTAAGGTTGAGGGTGTGAACATCCATTCTAAACTGGTATTTTATGATAAAAACAAGGAGAATGAAATACTCTACGTTGTAACATATTCGACCAATTCGCCCAATCTCAAGCATGCGATACTCGCTCCTTCGTCTTATCCCATAAATATAACTTAAACAGGAGTTTTGAAATCTTTGAATTTTACTTAAATATAACTTATTTATGCAAGAGTGATACATAACATCATCGTAATTAAAAACAGATAAAACAAGTATATTGCACAAGTGAATTTTTAATTTATGACTCAAAATATGTCGACTGAAATAAAGTTGCTTTAATGCAGCGTACGTTTTTTTTTGAGTAATGAATTGACATATCCACCAACTCTGAGGCCTTTGTCCATAATAACACCCATACTCTTTGTACTCTCCGCAAAAACCAAATCATTCTTCCCTCTAGTGTTATCTTTAACGTAGTCTTCGCTACTGCAACCGTAGCCGCGTCTTAAAATTGTTAATTATCTTAAAAATTGATAAGCATAAAAAAGACGTATAAATAATAAACAGTCATATCTGTACCCAATAGAAAGAATTTCTATTCATTTATGAATCACATTTATCTATCTTGATGTGAATACCATTAATCGCCCCAAATATACCTGGAAAGCCATTCTCCCTTTAATTGCTCTTGTTCAGTCTTGTTCATCCACTTAATTATTTCGCTTGTCAAGTTGTTTAGAAAGTAAATAACTCTTCGAATACGTCACGGAATGAGACGGTTTTATGTCCTACAAACCATAAATAAATTGTACTGCTTGCGTGCATTCTGCTTCCTATTTCTACCAGTGTGTTGTTCTTTATATTGCGAAGTTCTTTTGAATCGTTTAATAACAACATTCGTACTCACTCGGAATGGCTCATAGAAAGTGTCTTTGCTATACGAAACTATTCAGTTGAACTACAAAAACAACCTTTTGCGCGTGTCACAAGCTATCAGTTTTCGAAGAATTCACAAATTGTTCTTATTGTTTGCAAACTAATACCGATTACAATTTCTTACGCTAGAACAAGCAATTATAAAACGAAAATTTTAAATTTCTGTGGACAGAACGCGCAATTCTTAAAATGCATCAATTTATAATTATTTGATGTTCGAATAAACCTATTCGCAATTGGTTACATATATCATCAAGAGATAACTGACCTGATCCCAAGATTCAAAAAATATTAAAGAAAACAGTTTATGGTGGCACAGACCACATTGGTTAAAGATGCCCGTACAATTTTGGCTAGCAGTGAAGAGTAGCAGATGAAATCACAGGATTGAAAATTTTTTTCATTTTGATGATAGCAATGCATAAAGTAGTTTCTTAAATTATATGTTTTAAATCAAATTATTCTGAAACTAAAGGTATAAAAGCATAGGGACTTTAACTATTAATGAATTGAAGAAAAGTAAAAGGTTATTGATCAAAACAGCTCAAGAACAAGAATTTGGTTAGGATACATCCAATTGAAAATCTAAATGAATTAAACTGAATAGCAAAGTGAAAACTTTAAATCCATTTTGAGATGAAGATGGTCTTTTGAGAGTATGTGATAGTCTAACAAACATTGACTTATTTTCAATAATTTTACCCCTAAACATAAATTAACTGAATTGATCATTCGTCCTAAACATTTGGAAAATTTACATATTTGAACGCCATATGCATCATACTTTTCTTCCGATTATAAGATGAATTTTGATTTATAAATGGAAAAATATGTTGTTTTTGAGTAACAATTAGATTCAACTTTCCAAACATGGGCATATTATCCTAAGAATGCACGACACCAATTACGAATGTAGGTTTAGATTATGCAAGTCCTGCATTAACCAAGGATGGTAAATTAAGAAACCGAAGACTTACGTTTCGTTATTTGTATGTTTAGCTAAGAAAACATTACATTCATAATTGGTGACTGATCTGTCATCTGATAAACTCTAAATGTGTTTAAAAGATTTGTTCATAGAGGAGATTTGTGTTGATGCTAGTACTCTGATAATAATACAAATTTTAAAGGAGCTAAAAATTTAATATATATTAATTTAGAAGATATTGCAAAGAATCCTAATATTTCAAACTATTTTCGTGACAAAAGGCTAATTAGTAGAGCTGAACGAAAAATGGAAACTTTCGTAGAAGCGGGACAATGCGGAAAGAAAAAGATATTGGAAAATGTTTTGAACTGAAGCAATAAATACTGCAGCCTATACACTGGACAAATCAGGAACAAAGTACTGTAAATAATAAAGCGCCTTATCAGCTATGGTTCAATAAAGATTCCGAATTGGAAGAATTTAAAATATTTGGAAGTGAGGAATACATACATGTCCCAAAAGAAAAAAGACGTAAATGGGATAGTAAAATTAAAAAGGTCTTGTTCATGGGATATAAAGAGAATACGATCTACGAAAATACGATTCGTATGCTACGTTCGATATTAATACAAATAAGTTATCAAAAAATCTGCATGTTGGCAGTTTCTTAGATCTGCCTTTTAATAACTAGCTGTGGTTTTACTGAAAGGAACTTATTGCAAATATAAATTTGTTACGAAGTCTGCACATTAGAACTTTCTGCAAATGTAAATTATCCAGAAGTCTACATATTGGAAATTATTGCAAATGTAAGTTATCCAGAAATCTGCATATTCGCAGTTTAATTTTTCACAATCAATTTTTACAATTCTTCACCATCCGGAAATCCGAAAATCAAGAAAAGAAAAATCATGAGAGTAAAGAAGAAGAAGATGGCGAAGAAGAGGACAACTTTGACTTTGAAGACATAGATAATAATGATGAAATACTGGAGAGAAGGTATCAATAAACAATCAAGAACCTGAAACAGAAGATAAAACCACAAGATTAAGAAACGAAAGTTTATTTAAAAAAAACAATGAGATACAATGATTCTGACAGCTATTTGGTAACTCAATCGAAAGAACCACAAAGTGACAAACAAGCAATGGAATGTATCGAATAGGAAAACTGAGAAAAAGCAATAAAACCTGAAATAAATAGTCTTTTAAAAAACGAAACTTGAGAAAAAGTATTTAAGATTATGTTATCAATTTGTAAAAAAATTGATATGTGAAAGATTTGAATTGAAAGAGGGTGTGAAGTAACAATGCATTCAATCCATTCAATCCTGATGGAGGTGGGGAATATGCGTTCAATTTTAAAACCTATTTTGGCAGTTCTGATACAGGAAACTGCAACACTTGTTTTTGAAATCAGAATTGTCAGTTCCCAGTGTCGCCTCGGACCTTTTTCTTTGGACGGGTATCGTTCAAATATACGGATTTGGGTTGAGTTGAGCTTAGCTGTGCATCTGGACATCTTTTTATAGTGAAGGCCTCTACAATCAATAGTTTCTGAAATAGAGTACTTTACAAACTGGTTTGCTAACTCTATATATTTGAATTGAAGAAAAACTAGAACTAACACTAGACCTAGAAGTGGCAAAACCTAAGACATTCCACTTCTATGTCTAGTGTTAGTTCTAGTTATATGTCATGTTATATTATATGTCATAGTTATATGTCCAAAAATACATTTGCATATTCTACTATAAAGAGCAAAGTGAATATTCGACTGAGAAGTCCTTGTCAAGCTTGGAACAACGGTTTTGGTTAAGGATGACAACCTTCCTGCAATGCAATGAAAAATAGAAAGAATAGAAGAACTCCATCGTCCAGATGGAAAAGTTCGTGTGGTGAAGATTTATAACTCAAGTAGAACTGTGTCCAGAAGTGTACAAAGAAGAAGTGTACTGTGTAGTTTGTGTTTTTCCCATAACTTAATAGCAACTGACTTGATATACTTCCTTAAGTTTTCATGTATTGGTTTTTCTTTTGACATAAATTAATACAAAGGTGTGCTTCGTCATCCATAATATTTTCATATCAATTATGACAACAAATTTCGCACCTGTTATTAACCATTTTTTAGTAGAATTTTTGCATAAATTATGAACAATAACATAATTAAAAATGTTATTATTTTTTAAACTGAAACGATGTATTTTAATTAATCAGAACAATATATGAAGACTTTAGACTACTCCTTTCTTAGACTAAAAAAGTCATTTAACAAAACCAGACGTTTCCTGAATTTTAATATACCTACTTGTACATAATAGGATAACACATGTAGGCCTTAACAGTCATTTTCCGCTTTTTGATTCCATCATAACACCATAATTACTTCCCCAATTAAAAACGAACTCACTTTAAAATAGAAATGCATTTCTATAAACAACTTTTCGTCCTTGACCCAGTCCTTTAAAGATTGCTTATAAGCATGAGAACGTATAGTTATGTAAGGTGTTTTTGTGTGAACGCACGAACGGTCGTAAAAAGGTTGTAAAATGCTGAACGAGTTACCACCGGATTTATTCTTAGCCAGCCTTTTACGGCTTTGCACCGGAAGAAAATTCGCTTCCCTTTGAAATTCAAAACCACCACAATCGTTAGCTTTATCCACCTAGATGCATCTGCTCCTAATTACAGCCGAAATCATTTATGCTATATTGTCTGCAGTTTCCTTAAGATCGCTGTTTATTAATTAAACGAGGACGTTGAAATTCATAATGAGCCGCTTGTGAAAGGGTCTAACCACTACAAAGGTGTAAATATATCGCTGAGAAGGGATATAGCTTACAACAGGAGATGTCATGGAGGACTAATGTTATCTTAGAATAATACTACGTCCTATATATGTAGTTACACATTTGCTAAATAAATAAGCGAATATACAAATAAATCTACATATTAATTTCCCCGAGGAGGTTAAAACTGATTTCAACAAAATAACATGTGGATATGACACTTTTTTCAATCTCTTTCTATATCGAATCATTTCGTTCTGCTTCAATTCAATTTCAAAGAAATATTTTTCCCATTTTCTCCCGTAAAATCTAAAAGCTTCATACACGGTTCAACTCATCTCAAAGCTTGTTTATAAATAACAGTTAATTAATCGAAATACAACGAAATTTCTTTTGGTAACGCGTAAAGTTTGTTTTACGATATAATAAATGGAGGTATCGGATGTACGAGTGGAGTGATGTTTTGTTGCATGAAAAACGATACCTTGGGTAATGGTGATCGTACATCACATCACTTTACCAATTGCGTCACCCTATAAAGTTCACGTAAAGACCATATCAATTTATCTTATTGGCATTCGATAACAAATTTTTGTTAGTTACAATGTCTTAAATTCGTTAAAAACAAAATCGTTAAAACTCGTTCGCAAAAGATAATGTTATAAATTGGATATAATCGGATAGGGCGTAAGGTCAATTTATCTTTTAAGGTTGATATGTGTCAATTAACCTAATTTACCACGATCAAAAAATAAGAGTGATGCCACTGGCACTTTAACGAAGTATATGTGGCAATGAAATGTATATCATTGGGCAATAATTAATTGCAAATTATCGGTTATTAAACAATTATAATCAATAACAGGATGCAAAATTAGATAATAGAGGCCAAATTACTCCAAAAACATCCGCATTCTATTTTAATCGATAAACGTTGAGTTTCAAGAATATGGTCCATGCGATTTCGTTAATTTGAATTTCATGACTAAACCTCGTAAATATCTTTCAAGGTTTCCGGCATTCGTGTTAATTTAAATCTATCGCACCACTAACGCAAATTGAAACGAAGTGCATTAAAAAAATCCTTGATTAACTATTTAAATAATTAATTTATCACGTAAACCAACTTATTGAAGCATCGCAATCAATTAGTTTACGCCGTAAATTTGGTTGTTTACTTTAATAATAATGGAATAGAACGATTACGGTTGAGTTATTTTTAGGGCAAACAAGTGGAGAAATGAAGCAATTTGGCGCTGAAACCCAAACTTTACTACCACGGAATCTTTCCTCTTATTTGTTAGGATTTAATCGTTTGCAAATAATGAGTAAATGGATAATTAAAGGATTATCATTTGATTGTATTTAAAAAAAACAAACTAATTATTATGGTTAAACTGTGATAGAATCTATTAAGTCTATTTATAAAGCCCGATTGCTTTGTTAAGTTAATGCATATACATTATTCATTACAAGCCGTTATGTTTGTAGGATTACTCAAGTATACTCGACAATAAGAGATGATTGAACGGAAAATAGAATGAAAATTTAAAAATAGAAACGGAAATTTTTCTATGGCCACCGAGTTTATTTATACAATAAATCTATGTTTGTAGAATCTAAACATATCTGCTATTTATTCTTGTATTGTAAGTTGGAATGTTCTAGATTTTTCAAGATTACGAATATCCGGTCCCTTTATACGTCTACTTGAACGACATTTACTTGTTCGTAAGCTTCCTTAAAAATTCAACGTTTTGCTTGAAAATATCCTCCTAACTCAAAGAATCTAATACATTACTTCAACAATCCACTTAAAATTGGGTGAAACGTTGTAAGAATACATCTTGGTTACAAGATGTAGGTTGAACCTAATCCGATGAATTTATTTTTTCAACTGATTAAGACGATAGCGTTAGCGGTCGAGACAGCTTAATTAATACCAATTAGTAGTTAATACCTTACATACCGAATAGTTGTACAATACGTTACTACAGCAACTTGAGGTATAACAGCTGGGATAGTTTGCAGTAAAGACACAGCCGTGTGTCGAAGCTATTAGACTAGAACTAAACTTGTAATACCTTTGATATATCATATGTTACATCTTAGAACAACTTTTACAACAAAAATTGTAGCAAATTTCAGTCTTAATAATATATATTTGCTCTAAGATGCTTATATATATAAATATATATATATAAACGAGAATATGAAAATTAAATGACTTTAACATAATAAAATAATATATGTTTTACAAGTTGTTAGTTTTTATATACAATGCGTTCACGATGAACGGAATAAGGTAAATTTTTAGCAACCGCCCTTCAACAGAAATGATGCAACTAGTAATGATTTATTTAAGTACTTTACATTGATATTACATATTAGTTGAGGAACAAAGAACCATATTAGCTTAAAATATTAGTTTAGTTGAGTTGCGTCATCAATTTTATCTGAACCCAACCCAATCCAGTTAGTTGGGTTGGGTTAGCAGTAGATGGTATTTGAGTTGGGTTGAGCCATCAATCTTATCTGATCCCAGCGTAACTAGCCAGCTAGTACTAGATATTAGTTGGGTTGGATTTAGCCAATAATCTTAACCCAACTCAACACAAGCAACTCGTTGGCACTAAATATTAGTTGGGTTAAGCCAACAACTTGATCTCAACCCAACCCAACTAACTAGTTAGCACTACTGTCCGTGCCAGAGGTCAAGGCATTCAGGTCAAGGCCTCATTTTAGAGATCGATATCTTCGAAATCGCTCGATGAAACAAATTGCGGTAAAGTTTAGTGTAATCAGTGAACATTTCTGTGTACATATGTCAATTTGTAAATTTTCAGATCTGCGGTTTTTCTTTTATTGCGAGTTAAGTGAAACGAGTACCCGATTTTTGAAGGTGCCGGCAACATTGTCTACTTTGCGGTTTCTTTTTTCAAAAACTATTTGACGAATAGATTTCCAATTTGAACTGGAGGTAACCCGAACTGTATTAATGTGAGGCATATTATATTGTAACGCATATTTTATTTTCCACGTATTACGATATTACTTATTGTCGAGGGGTTACGAAGATATCAATCTCGATAGGGAGAAAATATTATTGCATTTATGTCTTTCATCGTGAATGCAGTTATATTCAATTATTTAAACTATTTTGTTTATGACACTCTTAGGTGACGTCTCATAGCATGCTACACTTACTTCCCTTAGGAGAAAAACAATCCAGTAACCTTAAATAAAAAAATATATTGATCCTATGACGCACCCCATTATGAGAAACATCTGTCTAACAAAAATCTGTCTGCGTCTTAAATTCGAGCGAATACGATATAATATATTTGTATCCTGATTGTTTCTAGTCCTAGGTCAAGTAAATTATGGTCAAGTAATCATTAAATAACAACTACAACCCGAACACTAGCATTAAAGTTGACACCAAACCTAGAACTAGCAACATTCGGATTTAGCCGTACGTCTCTTAAGACGGTCAAACCCAAATATTTCTAGTTCTAAGTCTAGTGTAAGTTCTACTTTTAGTTCATTAAACATATATAATATGTTTAATGAACATAATTCAAGCTCAAAATCACAAGCAAAGTTAGAACTAACACTAGATTAGAAATATTCGGGTTTCAAAGCTGATGCAGCTCATATTTTTAAGGAAAATGCTCTTAGCCACCGAGTAAAACACTCTATGACTGCCCATAGCAAAGGTCTATAGAGGTTAGAGGTATAGAGGTCCCATAGCAAACAAAAATTGAAAACAACTTCATAAAAAACAACCCCAACAAAACTTGTAAGAACAATAATACTTTATCAAAATCTTTAATTCAAAACAAACAAACATTCGATAAGTTAGAAAAATGTGTTGTTTACAATGAGACTTGCAACCCAATCCAACCCAATCTTACCCTAAAATGATAAATTAAACGAGAGATTCAAGAGATCGTAATACCCTGTTACATTTAAGTCTTGTTCCAAGTTCGTCTTATCCATTCAGTCCCCCTTATCAATCCAATCCCTCATATCTATTCCCTAACCTCATAATGTAACCTCATATACAACCTACAATCTATATAAATAACAAGAAATGATTTTCTCAACGATTACACAACTTTTTCCATTTCGCATTTTTACATTTAGGTGATGGGGACAAAAGCATCCCGAAACATGTACAAACAGAGGCAAACAGAAAAATATAACATCGTAAAATTATGCCAATATTCTTCCTATACCTGTATTAGAAGATGACCTAGAATAATAGATTGAGTCAGCAAATCTTTAGTTCCTGTGACCGAAAGATCATGTTTCTTTGAACAAGAAGTAATAGAGTGATGATAACAGATGATCTATGATAAGTAAAAATTTATCATCTCCTGACATCGGTGTAATTCCTTTAATATTTTGGTTTTAGAAATTCTGAAATAGCTTCAATTCTAGACTTAGAAGGTTGTGTTTTTGAATAATTCAAAAGTACATTTCTTTGGTTGGATAAATGGTTGGAAATGAGAATGTCAAGACCTGAAAGAAACTCGGAAAAGACTCGAAAAAAAGGAAAAAACTCGGAGAAGTATTGCGGAGATCAAAGGGTATGCGGGTAAGCTGAAAAAGACCGAGAAAGGATAGCTGTCTGGGGAATATCTTCTTCTTCAATCGGAATTTTATGGTATAGTCTTAATAAATCCATAAAAAATGTGCATTAATTTAAATGTAGGTTGAAATTTTAAATTTATAGAAGAAGGTATACGGTATTGTAACATTATTTAATTGTCTATGATAATTGTCATGTGGAGGGTACATGGTCTCCAATCATTGGTATGATGTCTGATATCCATGTGTAGATGTGATGCTGTTGAAGAAAAGATTATCGATATATTCCTACCAACCATCTGTTCAAGTTCCTTTTTGGGCATTACATGTGTATGTAAATCTGACCGTTGAGGTCGACAAAACGGTAAATGGGATTTTGTTATAATTTTGTGTGTTGTGTTACTGAAAATGATTTGAAAAGCGTTGCCAATTTCGCTTGAAAGAAATAGGTTTTGATGTTTGAATATTTATGTTGATACCAATTTAATATAATTCTGCTTTTTGAATCTTTTAATTGTTTATTTTTAACATCAACCAAGACACCGAATTTATGGCGCAAGTCTGCTGCAATAATTGGTTTATTAACGTTGTAACGTAAAGACGAAAGGAAAATTTGGTACTAAAGTCAGCGTAACTGAATAATATGTTCCGTAAGCATTAATTTTAGTGTCATTGGCTGATGCGGTGTCTTAATTGTATTTGGGGATATATTTTAATAGTAAAATTGAAATATCGGTGCCAGTATCAATTTAAAAAAATTAGATTATTTTAATTAACGTATGTAAAGGACTAGTTTAATGAATTTTCTGAAAATTGAGGCTGACCATTAATCTTAATTTTGAATTTAGAAAAAATGTGTTTATTTTTCTTTCGAATCCTTACATGAAAACAACACTCCTTTGGATCATTGAAAGGCTATGTATTGCCAATTTGTGTATAAAGAATTTGGGTTTCTAATACTTTTCATATACCTTCGTGATGTTGCTGTTGTTTAGCAACTTTGTCTGCAAAGTGTTTGGCAAGGTAGTGGTAGGGGCGGCAATTGCTACTGGATATGCAAAAATAAAAATTCTTTGAAAATTATAAGCCGAGATATAGAAAATACAATAAAAGTTCAAATTGGGCACCATTTATATCTAAACAATTTTGAAGGCGACGTCTAAAGCTTTCCACACTACTCGAGGGAATATCAACTGAGATTTGTCACGTATTATTTCTTACATAATTGATACTAACCTTATTAGCAGTATTTCTCATAATTTGAAACTATACTTTTCTTAACATACAATATATATAACTGGGAAGAAAAAGTATTCATCAATCAAGTATTCTGGCAGAAATATCGAGTCTTCTAGAAACAATATCAAATCTTGAGGAAGCATTTCAGGTATTCTGATAGCGATATCAAGTCTACTAAAAGCATTTCAAGTCCTTTGGAAGCATTTTAAGTTTTCTGTAAGCAGTATCAAAGCTCCTAGAAGTATTTCAAGTCTTATGGAAGCAACTCATTCTTCTGAAAGCATTTCAAGTTTTCTGGAGTTTACAATTTTATTAAGTCTCCAAGAAGCATTTCAAGTGTTCTGGACGCAGTATTAGGTCCCCTAGAAGCATTTCAAGTTTTCTGGAAGTGTTTGAAGTCTTTTGGAAGCAATATCAAGTCAGCTAGACGCAGTATCAAGTTTTCTGGAAGCAATACTAAGCTCCTAGAAACGTTTCACTTCTTGTGGAGGCATTTCAAATCTTATGCAAGCAACTCAAGTCTTCTGGAAGCATTTCAGGTCTTCTGGAAGCAGTTTCAATTTGAGATACGATTTCTTGAAAATTGCTTGATTTCTGTAAGTATTTCAAGCTTTTAGATACAGTATCAAGTCATCTAGAAGTAGTACCAAATTTTCCGGGAGTATTTTAAATTTCCTGGAAACAACACTATGTATCGTAGAAGCATTTCAAGTCTTCTGGAATCAATATTAAGTTTTCTAGCGGCATTTCAAGCCTTCTGGAAGCAATATCAAATCTACTAAAAGCATTTCAAGTCTGATGGAACAATTTGAAGTCTTCTGAAAGCATTTCAAGTCCTTTGGAAGCATTTCAAGTTTTCTGTAAGGAGTATCAAAGCTCCTAGAAGCATTTCAAGTCTTATGGAAGCAATTCATTCTGCTAAAAACATTTCAAGTTTTCTGGAAGTATTTCTCGTCTTTTGAAAGCAATATTAAGTCTCCTAGAAGCATTTCAAGTCTTCTGGAAGTGTTTAAAGTCTTTTGGAAGCAATATCAAGTAAGCTAGAAGCAGTGTCAAGTTTTCTGGAAGCAATACTAAGCTCCTAGAAACGTTTCACTTCTTGTGGAGGCATTTCACATCTTATGCAAGCAACTCAAGTCTTCTGGAAGCATTTCAGGTCTTCTGGAAGCAGTTTCAATTTGAGATACGATTTCTTGAAAATTGCTTGATTTCTGTAAGTATTTTAAGCTTTTGGATACAGTATCAAGTCATCTAGAAGTAGTACCAAATTTTCCGGGAGTATTTTAAATCTCCTGGAAACAACATTATGTATCGTAGAAGCATTTCAAGTCTTCTGGAATCAATATTAAGTTTTCTAGCGGCATTTCAAGTCTTCTGGAAGCAGTTTCAATTTGAGATACGATTTCTTGAAAATTGCTTGATTTTTGTAAGTATTTTAAGCTTTTGGATACAGTATCAAGTCAACTAGAAGTAGTACCAAATTTTCCGGGAGTATTTTAAATCTCCTGGAAACAACATTATGTATCGTAGAAGCATTTCAAGTCTTCTGGAATCAATATTAAGTTTTCTAGCGGCATTTCAAGTCTTCTGGAAGCAGTTTCAATTTGAGATACGATTTCTTGAAAATTGCTTGATTTCTGTAAGTATTTTAAGCTTTTGGATACAGTATCAAGTCAACTAGAAGTAGTACCAAATTTTCCGGGAGTATTTTAAATCTCCTGGAAACAACATTATGTATCGTAGAAGCATTTCAAGTATTCTGGAATCAACATTAAGTTTTCTAGCGGCATTTCAAGTCTTCTGGAAGCAATATCAAATCTACTAAAAGCATTTCAAGTCTGATGGAACAATTTGAAGTCTTCTGAAAGCATTTCAAGTCCTTTGGAAGCATTTCAAGTTTTCTGTAAGGAGTATCAAAGCTCCTAGAAGCATTTCAAGTCTTATGGAAGCAATTCATTCTCCTAAAACCATTTCAAGTTTTCTGGAAGTATTTCTCGTCTTTTGAAAGCAATATTAAGTCTCCTAGAAGCATTTCAAGTCTTCTGGACGCAGTATTAGGTCTCGCATTTCTAGCTTTTTCGAAAGCATTTCTTCTAGTAGCTTTGTGTGTATTCAAGTGTTTTGGAAGCAGTATCATGTCCTCTGGAATCAGATCAAATCTTCATTCATCAAGCTTTAATTACGGTACAAAAGACATTTAGTGGTTTGGGTTAAAATAAATTAATTTCTAATGCAGACATGTTACAGAAACAATTTAGATCAATAATTATATCAAAACTTATTGTAAACAATATTGCCCCCTTTCACTTTTGCTCTAAGATTTATAAATATCAATAGAGGAACGAAAATATCTGAGATAATGAAACAAAAAAATTTATTGAAAAATTATTTAATCAATGATAAGCAATTTATGTTTCGTCAAGTCCACAACATTATAATTAACTTAGTCAAGGTTATTTCCGTTATTAAGCATGTTTTTTTTAGATTTCAACATCATATATAAAATAAGATGTAGCTATTAATAAAAAATATGTTATTTTAATCAAATTACTAATCATTACAAAAACCTACTCTTTAAAGCCCAAGTCCGTTATTATTAACCATAACGAATGGTCAAAGCGAACTACTTCAAAGAAAAGTCGATGAAGCATATCGTGTCAAACGGAGAAGAAAATTTTTTATCAAGCTTTTATCAAGGCTACATTATAACAAGAGCACGCAAAAAAGATTACAAACCTTTTTCACGGTTTGAATTATTTATAATTTAAAATTAAAAAAGGAAAAAGTAATCTTTTTAAAACGTTTATTTAGTATGATAGTAAACGTACTAAAAAGATTACTAAAGATAGTAGAGTTTACGTGAGGAATACGTTATTCGACAGACTTCCAGTTGGGAAGGATAAACCGAAGTGAAGTCAACAACTTTCCTTCTTCTGCTTGCGGTTTCGCGTGGAATTGATTTTCCCGACAGAATGATCGTCCAATTTCCTTCGACGATTATTTTGAGCCTTATGAATTGTGTAGTTTCGCATCGAATATCGATAACTAAAATTATTTTTATTTTAATAACAGATTAATTTTAATATAAACAGTTTTTTGTTTTGATTTAACATTGTAATAAATTACAAGTTATTTTCAAAAAAAAATCGAAAACTCATATGTAATTTATTGCCGGTTTGGTTTTCGTTTTAAAACACATTTGAATTTATGTGTGAATTTATCTTCAATGAAATATGATACGGTATCTAAAAAAGAGATTATAAAAGAATTTTATCGCGTTGTCGGCATTATAGCGACCTTCCACTTGTTACAGAAAGACCCGTGCCTTTGAGGTTCTTTGAAGATACTTATAACATTCAGAGGATCGGGTCAACGTGCCCTCGACCGCATACCTATGGATTTTGCCCCCGTCTTGTAAAGGGACGTGAATTAGAGAACCCACATTGCGGAGTGTGGAATCCACTTTTAAACGACCTGCAAACCAAGAAGAAAGACTTGAATCTTCGTGACCGGTCTTATAACTAGCGGTATATTTCGACTTCCACTCTATAAATACTTATATAGAAATCAACAAGAAGTCTTTGTCCTCTTAATAGAGTTACCACAAGAGTGGCATGTAGTAATTGATTAGAATCGCTTTTATATATAAATTCGGTTTGCGGTTAACCCAATCGAGTCAATAGATTCTGTTTGCAACATTGAGTAAATATTGACGAAAATCCGATTAATTTATTTTTATTGTGGATTATCAAAACACATTAATGTGTTGATGTTTATTACAAATACACGTAACGAGTTCACTCCCATCGCGTTGATTATTGAAAGGTAAGAAAACCGAGCTGCATTTGCATCTTTAAGGTCTGCCACATTTACATATGTTTACTTTTTAAAATCGTTATAATCATTATTATAATCTAAAGAGGACTCTTTGGATATTAAAAAACGTTAAAAAAACTAGTCGAATATCAAAAGTTTTAAAAGTTTCTTTTATCAGAGCGGTTTAGCAATTCAAATGAGTTAAACTCAAAAGTACCATTGGGAGTCTACAAGGTCATTTAACTATTTTAGAAGAGAATAACAAGAAATCAGAAAGGTGCGCGAATACAAAGTTTTCCGAAACTGTATGCTTTAAAATTGTGAATAACACTAAGTTTTACAATAAGCTTTTATCGTCAAGAAAAGTTTTATGAGCTTTAAAAAATTTGAGTATGGTTTACACGATATTAACTTAATAATTAATTTTTAATACTTTTAATGTTTGAGTTATAATCGGCTTTATTAACATAATGCATTAATTCTGATATATTGGAGATTCGAAGTACCAAGTTTCAAATGTACGTAGTTATTACCTACGATAATTATTTTTATGGATTATGTATTTTTAGTTAATTATAAATAATTTGTAATCATAAAATGTTTCCTCACACTTTATAATTAAAACTTTATAATAACACAGGCCTGCATTAATTTGATTGTATCATGTTTTTTAACTTTGAATGATGGATTCCCATGTGTATTCGTGCTTTGAATTCAAAAATGACCTTTGTTTCTTTCCATTACATCAGAATTTTGTACAATATTATAATTTGTCAAAATGTGTTATTTATCGAAGAAAAACACGTATATGAGACGTAAAGACTAAGCTACTTGAGAAATACCGCCATCCTTCGATTTATAATGAAAACTAAGCGTTGTTATGGACGTTAGGCATTACTATATACATACCAACAGTTAGTGTCAATTATTAATTGTTTGTACATAGAGATTGAAATACAGTGTACTCCGGATATAACGAACCCTCAAGGGACCCGAAAATCGGTTCGTTATAACCGGAGTTCGTTATAACCAATTATTAAAGAAAAAATGATGAAATAACTTTATTTAAATTTAACTGACAATTTAGTCATTAAATTGAATTATAGTAAACAATTTGGAAAGAAATTAAACGAAATCAGTGAGAACATACATTTATTTCAACAATACAAACAAAATAAAAAGAAAAATAACTTATTTAAAAATTGTAATTTTAGTTTGAGTTTGAGGATTTTTTGCAAACATCTTTGAATATTATTTATTTGAAAAAAATTATTTAAAATATTTTCCGGCAATGCTAGCGATTGTAAACACAATCGAATTTCACACAACGAATTTCATACAATCTTTGTATTGCAGAACGATTTGACAATGGTTGAATTTGCTCGTCACTACTGTCGTCCTCTTCATCGTCTAGTTCACAAATCTCTTTATGCAGGACTGTAGCGGCAATTTGGTCATCCGTTAAAAATTCAGATGTTGCCACATTTTCATCACATTATATATAGTCTTTTGTAAGATTAATTTCAGTACATTTGTTTGAAATATACTGTGTAAGTGGCATGTCTTCTTCTCCATCAAACATTTCTTCATCGTTGTTGACCGGCCGATAGAATCAGGCTTTTCTGAAGCAATTTTTAATCGTGAGAGTTTCCCATGCTTTATGAATAAAATTAATACCGTCAAGTAATGTTACTTTAATAGACAAATTACAGTCTATTCCTTGTACAATTTTTAATAAAAAATAATGTTTATAATGACATTTGAGGGAATGAATTATTCCTTGCTCTATTGGCTGAAGTTTACTGCTTGTATTCGGTGTCATAAAAATTAACTGAATTGAATTTAAATTGGGGATGTTCGGGTGAGTAAGGCAATTATCAACCAACAAAGCTATTTTACGTTTTTCTTGGTTAATTCTATATCCCATTCGCGCACAGTGTCAGTAAAAATATCTCCCGTCATCCAAGCTTTAGAATTGGCATAATATTTTACAGGTAGTGTGCGAACGTTTTTAAGGCACCTTGGATTTTTCGCTTTGCCTATGACCACTAATTTATGTTTCTCAGTGCCAGACATATTGGCGCAAATCAACACCGTTATTATGTCTTTTGACAATTCTCCCTTTGTAGTTTTTCCCTTTAAACTTTAAAGTTTTATTAGGAATAAGTTTCATTAAACACTTAAGACACCAAAAAGCTGTAGAAGGTTTGCTAATTTTTTTCTTATATTTGTGGTGAGTTAATGGTGGCAAGAGAAAAAAGACGTATTAAAATTCGTGCGGCAAGTGTATTTCGTATATTTCAGTATAAAAGTATACTTGTGTACAAAGACTCAGACGGTGGTCTAAGGACGAACTACATGCTTCTAGATTTGATGTTTCAATGATCTGTTGAGAGTCACGAATCAGTTTCAATGCAAAGAACAAAAAGAACATCGTTTATCCAAATATTCCATCGACTTTACGTCCTATCCCTCATGTTTATGCAACATAATGCCTATGCAACCAAAACATTTGCTTGAAGTAGATAGCTCAGAAAGTGAATCAAGTGAAGAAACCAAATATAATGAAGAGGAGTACGAACCTGGCATTTCCGCACCTCAAGCATTTACACAATCTGAACTGAACGATTTGGTTCGCGATTTACAACTAACAAAAAAGCTTCAGCATTGCTTGGTTCAAGACTTAAACAAAAGAATTTGCTCGCTGCTGATACTTCGTTTTGCTGGTTTAATCACAGAGAAAAAGATTTTATTTTATACTTTTCGGAATGTATCAAATAAATTAACATTCCCTACGAAAGCACTGATAGAATCTGAACGAATCGATTCGTCGAAACGAAGCCTTAAAGTTGTCTTGCTACACAACGAAAACCAGTTTGCGTCAATACCTATTGGACATTTTGGGGTGTGATCACAATGCTTACTCGGTCCACCCAAATTTAAACCTAATCGTTCATAACAACATCCATTCATTCATTTTTACTTTGGTAAATCGGTCACGATTACATAGAAATTTAACAGTGAGTTAATATTTCTTCACACGATGTGTAGACGTATAAATAACACCGAATGCGAACGTCAGATTTCGAAGTGTTAGAATCAGTCAGAATATATTTCATATATTTAGAGGTTGTTTGCTATATGTAATTTTTTACATAAAGATTATAAAAGGAATATGAAAAATAACATTGTAAGTATATGAAGATTATCGTAATTAAATTACAAATAAGATGCCACTTTTAAAAGTAACTGTAGAGATGATTAAAAAATATTAGGAAATATAGAGGAGATTTATCATTATTATGTTGTGTTATATTTACATATTCTTTTATTGAATGATTTTTCTAAATAATAGTTTATTACTACTATTTTGTATACAACCATAAAACTCTTGTCAACGCATTATATTATCATAACATAGATGGTCTATTCGGTGCCTCTGTATTAAAACCCAACACAACCCAATTCAATCCAGCTGTAAATAACTAAAAAGCTACTTAAAAGGAAGATTAGCACTTAGGGGGACTCAAAGGGATAGATTTGGATGTATCCTCCGAATATTACCATTATCAAATTAATGGGAGCCGCCTTTTTATTTACGATATTTTAGGACAGCTGAAGCCTTCAAAATCGGCTAAGAATATTTCTTAATGCAAACTTCTTAGCTGCGGACGTTTTTCTTTTTTTGAGAGAACGTATTTTGAATTAGGCTGCTTATAGGAGACATAATACTGCTTCTAGATGCACACTTCTTAAGAAATGCTGCCATAAGACTAGATATTGCTTCTAGAAGTCTTGATATGCTTCTCGAAAACTTGGTACTGTTTGCAGAAGGCTTGAAATACAAATGGAAGACTTGATACTGCTTATATAAGACTTGAAATGCTTTCAGTGTACTTGAAATGCTTCCGGAAGACTTGATACCGTATCTAGAAGACTTCTAGCGTCTTAGGATTATATAATTTCGACCGCCTTCGAATACGTCGGTCACCTCAAAAAAGCCGATTCATATTCTTAATCATTTTATGTGATTAAGAAGTATTTTCGGGGACTTTGAAGACCCTAGTATGGTAAATAATATGTAGGGCGGCCGACGTCTTCAAAGTCGAACGAGTTTACTTCTGATATGAAGAACAGTATTTGGGGCGGCCGAACTCGAAGACGTAAAATTTTTGTAATTCTGACTAACACACATTTTTTTTTTCTGGTTTGGGTCCATATTTGCTCTTAAATCAAGAATTCCAGAAGGAATTAGCATGTTAAATAAAGGAAACTCCGTTGAAATAGAGGAAAGTTGGCAATCTATTCGAGTACCTGATGACAATATATTGGGCTAAGTTAGCTTACAAATTACACTACATAAAATTACACTATAACAAGTTTATACGACCTCCTATTTACTCTACTTATGCTCAAAATGTCATTGATCACAAGGGATGCATATGTCACTGGGATAGCAGAGACAAGGAAAATCACTGGAAGCAGAAAGTTTGACCACAGCGAGCTTTATTGAAAACTGGAGTAAAAAATGTGCTCCAAAAACCTCTCATTGAGCCGACAAAAGTTTTTCTTCACATAAAATTAGGCTTGATGAAGCAATTTGTAAATGCCTGACCAAAAGATGGTATCTCAAAGTCTAGGTCTCAAAGTTCTCATCAGAAATGTGGGTTGCAGAGGAAGAAGCGTGGATCATCTTCAAAGACAGAGCAACCAAGTTTCTGGCCAACAAAAAGGATTTGAATTTCACATCTAACGTGGAGACCATGCTTCAGAAATACCAAATTTTAGGCTGTTCCATGAGTTTTAGGTTGAGTTAGGTACATTTTCTGCATTCAAATTTGAATTACTTTCCTGAGAACCTGGGTGCTCTTAATAAAGAAATGTATGAAAGATTCCAGCACGACATCGAAGCAAAGTAAAGGCGTTACCAGGAACAAAAGAATACTGTACTGATGATTGATAATTGCTGGATGTTGCACAGAGATGAGCCCAGAAGAGCACATACATGAAAAAGTCTGAAATAGAGCATGATTGGTCAAAACAGAGCTCGACATGGCGACTAAAATTGTGATTGTTTTATTTTATATTATGTTTGATTGTTTTATTTTCTGCTATAAGCCGAGAAATATTCTTTTTTTCTAAATAAACCTGTTTCACTCTGTTAATCAGTTTTCTGTTATGATATTTTTCGACATATACCACATTTGGTAAATTGCTATTTGCAAACATTTTTGACGTGATGCGACAAAACTAAGGTCCGTTTTGTATTCAGAACGTCAAGATATATTAGAATTTATCATCAAAAGTTAAAAACAGAATCATCCCAGGCTAGAATTAATTACACAAAATTAATAACAAAAATAATTCATTTTGACATTTTTTTTCAGTTTGATTTCAGCATTTTAACTGCAATATAAATACAATTTAGCTAGATCCGGCAATGAATTATGTCTTAGGACATTATAATAATCAATTTTTGGATTAAACAATTAACTAAAGTGCTCGACTTTTAATTGTGGAGTTATAATCGAGGTTTTTAACAAAACCATAAATTTTGATATTTTGAAGATTTCCTATCACTAACTAGAAATTGGTCATAATTAAACTAATTATTGTTATGAATTATATATCTTTAGTTAATTATAAACAATTTCTAGCCATAAAATTTCTCCACACTCTTTATAAATAATTGACTTATAATTAATTGTAACAACAAAAATGACGACATTTTGGTTGATTTCCACTTTTTACTGAAATATTAATAAGATTAAACTAGATGTGGTAATAAATTGTCTTATTAGATTATTATAAACAATTTTGTATAAAATAGCTATCCCCAATACCTTTAATTTTGAAGTTACAGTCGACTTTTTATACAAAAACCATAATGTTTGATATTTTGAAGATTTCTTATCACTAACTAAAAATAGAAATAATTAAGCTAATTATTATTAAGGATTATATGTTTTTAATTAATTATAAGCAATTTCTAGCCATAAAATTTCTCCACGCACTTTATTATTAACGAGTTGTAATTGATTTTAACAACAAAAATCGTCAATTTTGATATTTTGGTTGATTTCCACATTTTAAGAGCAACATGAATAAAATTAAGCTAGATCTGGCAAAGAATTATGTCTTATTAGATTATTATAAACAATTCTTGTATTATACAATTATTTCTAACACTATTAATTTTAGAGTTGAAATCGACTTTTTTAATAAAAATAATAAATCTTGATATTTTGAAGATTTTCCATTACTAACTAAAAATTGAAATAACTATGCTAATTATTATTAAGGATTATATATTTTTAATTAATTATAAACAATTTCTAGCCATAAAATTTCTCCATACACTTTATAATTAACGAGTTATAATTGATTTTAACCACAAAAATCGTCAATTTTGAATTTTGGTTGATTTCCACTTTCTAACTGCAATATAAATACTATTAAGCTAGATATGGTGATAAATTATGTCAGATTAAATGATTATAAACATTTTTCGTATAAAACAATTATCACCAACACTTTTAATTTTGGAATTATAGCCGACTATTTTAATAAAAACCATAAATTTTCATATATTGAAGATTTCCTATCACTAACTAAAAATAGCTATAATTAAGCTAATCACTATTATGAATTATATATTTTTAGTTCATTATAAATCATTTATAACCATACAATTTCTCCACATACTTTATAGTTGTGAGTTATAATTGATATTATTAACAAAAATAATAAGTTTGATATTAAATATTTTCAGATATTAACTAAAAAATGAAAACATTTCATTTCTTTATCATAGAATAGGTCAAATTATTTATGCTGTAAATATAAATCAAATTCAACAATCTCTTTGCATTTATTATTGCCACAGATTCATTTCGTATGCTGAATAGTTCACACGTTGAGATACATTTACAATCATTAAACGAAACAATAAACATTATCCGGTTGTAAATTACATTATAATTAATTTTATGCTGTAAACATTTTGACATTTACACTCACTAATTCATTTCCCTTTCATAAACTCTCCCAATGACTAAGGTTACAAGTTATAAAACATAATGTTGAAAGATTTTTTAACAAAAATGTGCTTTTACTCAAATGGTGAGCACAGGAAATATTTTAAATGCAAATAAGCCACTACGGTGAAGACAATAATCACTATAATCAAGAACACTTGCTTTACCTCGCTATTGCGTGTCGAGTAAAACTGGTTAACAGCTTTAATAAATTGTGGAATGCATCTCGTTTTTGTTTTTTTAATTTAATGTTTAAAAGGAAGTAGGGGAAATTTTTGGATGTTTATATATTTTACAGTTTATAATCGAAAATTTATTCAGCTTTGATTGAAATTAACTATTTAAATCAATGCAGATTAATACGATTTCCTGTTTACCATTATCGAAACAGACTTTTAATTTGGATATGATTCAGTAGTTTCAAACGCACAATTAACGGTCGTGGCATTTAAATAACAATACATTTTTGTGTCAAATATATTAACATAGTTATTTTAAAAAATTTACGTGCCAACTAAATGGAACAAAACAAACTTATTTTTAAGCATACACTTTACTAACCATACATTATTTTTTCCTTGACGTCAATTACACGACAAGAAGCTAATTTGCATAAATCCAAAGACAATGCTACTGATTCTATTGTTGCGTTTATTGGACATGATCACGTCGACACTTCGTTAGATGACCATTCATGTGTAATAATTAATTAGATTTTAACATCGTAATTTTAATAATTTTTTATTTTTCAATAAAATGAAGTTTAATTTTCTGTTACGTAACCATTAATACAGACCGGTTTAACAAGACAACTAGTATACATGTTCGGTTATTGAAGTTGCACTTTTACAACCTGGTTTATGGCGGGTTTATGGCGTGCGGCATTAGCAGTTAGTCGCTAAATGCCAACAGTGATATATAATACAAGGAACGGGCGATAAAAACCTTTTAAGTTCCAAGATCCCTTTTTTACAAAACAACTGGGAGGATTGATTTTTTTGACACAGTTTTAGGATTTTAAACATAACAAGCTTACTTTATTATGATTTGGATTATAAGTTGTGTATTATATTTATTTAGACAGAATTATAAAGTAAGTTTTTGTCGTAAATATCATTCCCCATAATTTTTAAATTTCGGGATATGTTAATCCTAATTATAGTCGTCCACATCGAGTTTGGTTTTTATTACCCTGTCACTTTCCTGCAATAGGTAATTTCCCATTGAAGAATTTTGGGATTTCTCACTCAGGGCCGCATTAAGGAACACACTTTTCCTTTCCTTCCAAGTTTTAAACAAATAATAGGGTGATTTTATATTCATTATTAAATTAAGTACCTACATTTCTTTTTCTAAGAAATGTTTTGCCGTTTCTATAACATTTCGTTATTTTATTATTTAGATATTCCTGAAAATATATTTTTTTCTAAGAAACACCTAGAAATAGCTTATGGAAACTACTTATAAGAGAGTACTTACTTTTTTATCGTAAGAAAAGAAAATGTTTCGTCCCTGGCAAAACGGGTCACCATATTCGCCAAAACAATATTATTCCGATGATAGTAAAAGAATTATTGTTAACGTTTTCGTTAAATTGCAAGAAAAAGATTGTTCTGCTGCCTGTAAAGTTACCAGTGAAATGATAGGGGTACCTGTAACAACAATACGTAGTTCATTGCGCAGTTGGAGAATAGAGAATCTACAAGTGATCAACCCACCAAAGCTTGTCATCTTTTCCAAAGAATTCCGGATAGTTACACAACGGAAATAAAAACAATTATTTACGATATGTATTCAAAAAATATCGTGCCTACTATCGCCTCTTTAAAGATAAGATTATAAGAACTTCATGTAGAAATACCTTATTGTGAAGAGCACTTTGGACGATATCTTCGAACAATTGGATTTTACTACAAATCCCTGGACGGAAGAGCTCATATTACCGAAACTCCCCGGCTAAAAAAATGGAGGTGGGAATTTATTGATCAAATTAGAAAATATCGGGAAGAGAAGTGGAATATTGTTTATTTAGACGAAACTTGGTATGATACCCATGATGTGAAAAAAAGGGCCTTTCCAATGGGAGTGATACATGTGCATTGAAGATACCGTGTTCAAGAGGAAAACGAATTATTATTCTTCATGCAGGGGGAGAAAATGGTTGGGTTCAAAATGGATTACTTTTATCTGCAAAAAATATTAAGGACTGCTTTGCAGATTATCACCAAGATATGGATGCTGCGTTGTTTGAGACATGGTTTAAAAGTCAGTTACTACCAAATTTAAACCAGCGGTCCGTAATCATTCTTGACAACGCAAGTTATCACTCACGAATTTTACATCCCAAACCTGCAAAGAGGCATAAGAAACAATATATTTTAACATATATGGAAGAACATAATATTGCCATGCCGGACGGTGTAAGATCACAAAAGACGAAAGAAGATCGAAAGTCAATGAAGTTGAGATTCCAACCGATTACATAATCGATGGTATGGCAAAAGAAGCGGGACATAGAGTTCTACGATTACCACCGTACCATTGCGTTTTGAACCCCATAGAATTAATCTGGAGCAATTTAAAGCGAAATATCAGGAACCTTAAGCTCCAACCTTAAGCGCCAAAGTGGTGGATTTAATTCGGCAAGAGGTTGACAACATACCGACTGAATTATGGGGAAATTGCGTAAAACACATATCGACGTAGAAAATTCTTATGTATCGCCAAATAATCAACGGTTTATTATAGATATCGGAAATAATAGTTCCGATGAAAGCAACTTTGAAAATTCTGATAGTTGTGATAGCGACGACGAATAATTAAATTTTTTAATATAATCTTTGGTGTTTTATTTAAGTTCGACCATGTCCTTGTCACACTGTCATAAATCTTTAAATGTACCCGAGCAGGTAAAACTCACCCCGGATTTTTCCGGGTTCGCCTTCATTTTGATAAGAATGATCATTACAAGGAATCATCAGAAATATAGGCAATATATAACACCATTTCAAACAATACCGATTTAATTGGAAGTTGTTGAAGAGACCTTGTAAATGTCGATTGTGAAATCGTATGTTACGAATCGAGTCTTAACATTGTTATCAGATTTGGTGAAATTTCACCATAATTAATGATTTTTTTCGTGATCTAGTGAAATGGTGAAAACTTTAGAGAAATTTTACATTTCGGATTATTTTTCAACGTTTTATTTTGTGATTGAAATTTCGAGTAAAGTATCATATAACCAAAAAAATATCTAGCTAATATGTGTCCAAAGTACTGCTTATCAGTTTGAAGTTTTCCAAGTTGTTGACAGCATGAGCTATTACAGATCCAAACAACTGTACATTATCTTAAAGACTGCCACTTATTGGCAGCATGAGTTACCTTTTCTTCAAAATCCTGCTCCTTAATTTGAAGTCAGCTAGCTTCTTGACAGCATAAATTTTTTTGTCTCCAAAATCATGCTCATCAGTTTGAAGTCTGCCAACTTATTGACAGCATGAGCTATTATCGTTCTACAGACTATGTATTATCTTAATGACTACCTAACTTGTTGGCAGCATGAGTTATTGCTGTTCCAAACATTGTACATTACTTTAGACTGCCAATTTGTTGTCTGTGAAATGAACTATCATATCTCCAAAATCCTGTTCATCAGTTGACATAAACTCGATTTGTTTTCTAATTTTAAAACGCCATGGAGATGGCGTTTTAATACTGATTACAAATATTACCGATTACAAATATTTACAAAAATTGTTGGTTATAAATAAATAAAATGTTGATTTATTTCTGCTGTAAATCCATACATTTCTTAAAACGAACAAAAGAAAGTTTAAAAATCACCTCATCTAGCGTGAGTCACATGATTCCTGTTCGATATACACGTGAGTGGCGTGCGTGACCCGCGTGGGCCTAAATCGTGAGCGAGCATAAAAAATCACTCACGCGAACATCTTTAATGAATTACTACACTAAATAACTAACCACTATTAACTAGGTACATTGGCAGGTGGCAAAAAGAGATATTTAAATGCAATTTACCTTTTATCGGCATACCACTGAAGTTTTGGTTCAAACAGATCGTAATTAACCTTTATGGGCATAGTTTTGGTTTCGGCCATGTTTGGGCTAAATACAGCCGAGACCGAAACTTCCCATTCGAAACCGAAACCAAACATCGTTCGGCCACTATTTACTATAAACAATTTTTGTTTAAAATACTTCTTAACACTTTTAATTTTTGAGTTATAAACTATTTATTACTACTCATACAATTACATTAACAAAAATTTGTGTTCATAAAATTTTCTCCATACTTTGTAGTTTGAGTTATGTCTGATTTAAATAACAAAAATTATAATGAATTTTGATATTTTTAGGAATTCCTTCTTTTACCAGGAATATGATTATAATTGGTTTAGGTTGAGTTAACATAACGTAAAATATATTATTTTTAATGAACGTGAGTTTGATATAAACAAAAACACCAAAATACTGCATAAGTAAAATAAGAGAACAACTTGAAACATTCGAAATATATCAAATATCAAAGTACCAATAAGAAAATTCAAATATCAAATTATTAAACGAGCAATTAACACCTATAAATGTAGCAATTTATTCAATTTAAAAGATTACAGAATCTGTTGCGACAAAAGTTTTTTGCATCCTTTTTCTAAGAAAAATACGTATTGCGTTCTACGAGCTTTAGTATTTTAACGAGTCTAGATTGTACCCTAGTCCGTTGTTATGTGTTTTATTTCTATTTTTATGGTTTAACTAGATGACAATTTTGATAATTGAGGCAAGTATTATTATATCTACCTAGTATTTAAAAACAATTATGCGTTTTCGACTTATAGGTGTTTCGTCTGAGGATCACTTTTAAGAAAGTCGAAATAGTAAACAAAAATAATTTATGATTAAGTATAATTTATTCTCCTTAATTTCTAGCTTATGAGTTATAACTGACTTCAGTAACAAGAATCATCAATGTTGATGTTTTGGGTGATTTACACTTACTAACCACAGAATTAAAGCTAGGTTTCATTTGGTAATTTGGTAAAGAATCATGTCCAATTAGCTTATTATAAACAATTTTTGTCAAAAATATTGTTTCCCATTATTAGATTATTATATTCAATTTTTAATTGAAGACTTAATGCTGCTTGAAAACTGTTTATTGCTTGATAGGGTAATGAACATAGGTAGTTGAAGACTATTGATGTTTGTAGACATTTATACTGTACACGGCTAGTAGGATATGAAGTATTAAGATTAATCTACTTGAAAACTGTTTATTGTCTTACACGAGATTACATATAGCAAGTGCATATAGCTAGTGAAAGACTACTAATGTTTGGGGTAGACAAAATATTGCCAGTGGGATACTAACAGAAGTCTACATACTACTAAGAGAAGACTATACAGTTTATAGATGAGTAGACATTGTTAAGAAACAATTACATACTGGTGACAGTACATTAGGTATTAAAAGATATTTCGATATTTCAAGACAAAATATTGCAAATAAAAAGCTTGATGCTATCTGAAAACTATTTAGTGCGTAATAGGATAATAAATACAGCTGGTTGAAGGCTAAAGAAGACTAAATATTTCCAGTAGGATACGAAGCATAACTGGCAGAATCACATACCACTAACAGAAAACTAAATATTGTTTGTAGATGACATTAGATGTAAAAAATTGCATAAAATCATAATAAATCCGTTTTTATTTAATCTCTTTCTACCTGACCATTTCCACATGGTACTCCGATAATATTCAGTAATTTCAAAATACGTTTGAGGTTAACACAATAAATCTGTCAAAAATAATTGTTTTAGGATTTCCAAATATTGTTTCTTGCATTTCTAGTTTCTCTATGACTTCTTTTGTATTTGTAGTTTTGTTGGATAAATCCACAAAAATATCTAAAAGGCGTTTATCACTATTACTCACCTTTAGTCCTAAATGATCGATATAATAAATCTGAAGCGGAACTTTTCCTTTGTGAACTGGTTTCAAGATTCCTTCTTGATCTCCAGCTTAATTATTTTAATTCCATTAGAACTAATGGGTCTAATGTACAACTAATGGTTCTAATGTATGCATTACACAGTTTGCAAAAACGGCATATCTTCATCATGCAGCAAATGAATATCAGTAGAAAAAATCTAGTGATATAACTATCAGCCTTCATAAGATTGATGCAACTTTCAACCGGTATTAACAAATTCTTGAAATTCTTTATTATTTACTAACATTTTCCTACATCCTGGCAACTCATCAGCTTGTTGAGTAATGAGCGCTTGTTTAGGTTAATCAGCTCTCTTCGACTATTTTTTCTACAAACTTTCGCAATGTGACCAAATTTTCCATATACAGGAAACATTTTTGACCTTTCTCTCTATAGCAACAATAAAAAAAGAGACAGAATCAGAACGGCGATCAGTGGTTGGGTGATTAAGTTTGTGATGAACAACCATTTTAATAAAAGTCTAAATTTCTTTTAATATCAGTTAAAAACGTTGAACCATAAAAAAGCATTTTATTCCTCGGTTCATCGGGAATACCTTTAATAATATACTCAATAAGCGTCTCATCCAAATTACCTCTTTCTGCAATCTCAATTTTCGGCCATTTAGTAAATCATGTAATTCATCACCTTTCTTGTAAACTCACGTTGTAATGTCATTTTAAAATTTTGCCAGTTGTTAATACACTTCTCGCTTCATATAAACAACTTGGCACTTGGCTACAACGCCAAGCGACTTCTTACCAAAAATAAACTTTTGCAAGTCATTCCACCCCATTAAGCCAGAGGTTTATAGTTATATATAGTAGCTCATAAAGGCAACTATAGTCTTCAACGTCTTTGAATGATGATGATCATCATCATCAATAGAAATGAATGTTGAATGCAAATCTCAGATGATTCCCTCATCCTTTGTCGTTATCAGAATCTCATTGTTTGAATCCTCGAGTTCTTCAACGTTCCCTACGTTATTTCCTTCGTCATCTTCTACATGACAAGTAAACTTTGCAGCACCGTCGTTTTTACCGCCATTGGAATGGTCGTTGGTATTATCTTCCAAAAATTTTAAGGTGAACAGCTTCTTACATAACACTTCAACACGTTCTTCCTTATCATTGGCGTCGATGTTAATTGCAAACACATCGCAAATATAACTTAATTCCCCCAATGTTTTATGATTCGTAGCAAACTTCACTTTTCATTACAATTGTTGTCCATTTTCGTTATCAAAATTAAATCCCTTAAGTTCCTGTTATCTTTTTTTTTGTTATTTCAGTCACCTTCTTATTCAAAGATAAATTTATGGCATACTTTAATCGCTTTTAGAGGAGCCTTTGTTGTATTATGTAATATTTTTAAATTATCTCCTAGGTTTTCCATTCTGTCTATGTCGATCTTCTTTCTTTCGCATATTCTTGCCATCACGTCTTTATTCTCTTCTCGCCAAAGCAGCTTTCTCTACCTTCGTTTTCGCGAGTTCTTCTTCACGTCTTTTCGTTTTTTATTTATTTTATCTACATTAGCTATTGAAAGATACTTCTATACTAGATAGTGTTTATAGATCTCCAGATAAAATTATGAAAAGACTAGATACAGTTCGAAGAAAAGTAGATAACACAGGGAGAAGACAAAATATTAATAATAGAAGAATTGCTGCTGTGTGAAAACTGTTTATTGCATAAGAGAGTAATGAATATAGCTAGTTGAAGACTACTAATGCTTGTAGACGACTGACTGAAGATTAATTACTGTTGGAAAATAATTAGACAAAGCTAATAAAAATTAAATATTGTTGACAGTACATTATATTTTGAAAAATACTTCAGTGTTAAATGCTGTCTATAGATCAAAAGACTAGATATTGCTTGCAAAAATGCAGAAAAGTAGATAACACCACCAGAAGACTAAATATTGCTAATAGAAGACTTGATGCTGCTTGAAAGCTACAGTAATTCGTACATCCTCAAATCGAATTCCTTTGTAATCCGAACAACAATAGAAAACATAAAATTTGCATCATGTCCCTTGCTATCCGAAACGGTGAAAGATTCGCTAATTGGTATTAACAAAATTTTCACTTTATCTGTAGAATAAAATCATATTTCCAAAACATTGAAAAATATTTCCATTAAAAATGCTGAATTCGTCCTTGCCAATGTTTGCCAATTCTTTCAGTGTTAGCGAATTTAATAGCAAAATGCTGATTATCAATTCAAGAATTAAAAGAAATCTGCATTATGCTGCAGCAAATAAGGCTTCTCTCCATGAAGACATTGAGACAAACGAAAACGAATTAAAACTGAAATGGCTATATCTAAATGTGACTCAATAATCTTCATGCTTCCATAATTTGAATGAAGCTGCTTTTAAATGATACAGATTACTCAAAGACAGTTAGTTTTGATAGAAGCATGTGGAATGTTTATAGGAAAGTAGATACTGTTTGCAGAAGACGTAACTACGTAACTAAGTACTTTTGACAGAAAATGAGACAATGATAATGGAAAATTACATACTGCTATTAGATGACTAAATCATTTATGTAATAAAGTTGATACCGATAGCAGAATACACAATGTATCTGGATGAAATTAAAGTTAATGATATTTTAAGTAGATGTTTACTAATAAAAATAATTAATTTTGGAATTTTGAAATGTTCCAATTATTAACTAAAAAATTCTATAACTAAGCTAATTATTACAATGGATATTTTAAGTTTATTATAAACAATTTAAATTCATAATATTTTTCTTCACACTCGTTTATCGTTAAATAAAGTTAAACTGCTTTTAATAAGAAAAATCATCAATTTTGACATTTTGGTTGATTTCCACTTTCTAACTGCAAAACAATTAAAACTAACAATAAGTTAGATCTGGCAGTGAAATATATCATTTTAGTTCTAGGTCTAGTGTTAGTTCTAATTCTAGTATGCATTAATACAAGTAGATACAAGTATGCAACAATTTAAGACTGAATAACAACTAAAAATAGAGCTAACATTAACGCAAGAGCTCCAACACTAGACCTAGAACAAAAATATTTGGGTTTAGCTGTTTCTCTCTTAAAATGGAGCCCAACCCAACCTAACGTAGCTTCAGAACTAACACTAGTCTTAGAACTAGAAATATTAGTGTTTATCCGTCTTAAGAGACGTACGGCTAAACCCTAATGTTTTTAATTCTAGGTCTAGCGTTAGTTCAAAAGCTAGGTTGTAGGTTTAGTATTACTTAGTTTTAGTAGGATGTATTAAGGTCGCCGCAGAAAAAAAATCCGATTATTTAGGGAGCCACAAACCGAAGAAGATTGAGAACCTCTATCTTAAGTTGTCTTAATAAATGTTTTCGTCAACAAAACCATATTTGAATATTTCAGTTCATTTTTGAGATATCAAATTTTGAAGTCACTCTAAATTTTGGGGTGTGATCCTGAAAGTAGTCATAACATGCCCATCATTCTTTTTACTAATTTGATAATTAAGTGAAATTTGATTTTGTTTATTTTGTTGCTAAAATACAACAATTTTAAACAATAACACACTAATATCAAACAGATCTGACGTAATTTAGATTAGAACAAGTTATTATGATTGAAAACCAAATAAATTTAGTGTTTATTCTTTTAAAGAGATAATCTTTATTAGACTATTGACCTACATTTGAAAATAATTCAAAGTAATCTAAATAATAATTAAAATAAGTAAATAAAAAAAATAAATATTTCATGTTTTATCACTTGGATTTTTAAGATGTATATTCTCGATGTTTTTCGTAGTTGTTTTCAATTAGGCACATTTATTTCAATACATGTTTGTTCAGTGTCGTGTAGATGAATTTTTGGCATAATATTTTTGGCTAACAGTTATTACTGCGAAGTTTATCCTTTCATACAGTTAGTCATTTCGTCTATTGTGTAGTGGATTATTCGGATGGCGCATCTTTATTATTATTCCTAAACATTTTCATTCTGTTGTGTTAATAAGGTCCAATGTTTGTCGAGGTATTGGTTGTTAGAACACCATAATCCATAACCCCTCCATAATTCAACAAGGGCCGAAATATTTGCTTGGTATACGTATATATATGGCCGTTATAGTGGAAATTCCCACTATAACGGGGAAAATTTTGTTTTCTTTATCGCCTCGACTTGTTTTTCTTTGTTTCTTAAGACGTAGTTTCTTGTCCAAAATACGACGGTCTCAATTTTACAAGCTCCCTTAGGATGTAGGGAGAGTACTCTTTGATGTAGTGGTGTGGTAGTAATGGTTGGAATTTAGAGGGCTTTATTCTTGTATTTTTATAGATATTTGTACTGTTTTAAATTTTGTAATACCTCGAAATACCCATCTTGAGTAAATAGTAAAAACTACAAAAAGATTAGATTACTAATTTAGATACAAGATGGACAATTTACTAACAAAATAAACCATGTTTAATAATAAATAAAATACTAACTTTCTAGTTCTGGGTCTAGAGTTAAAACTAAAGCTAGATTGTAGGTCTAGTATTAATTATACTTATAGCTCCAAAAAAATTTTTAAATAATCTAAAATTAACTAAGAATTAAAAGTCCGAAGAATTAACACTAGACCTAGAACTAGAAAGTTTCAGTTTAGCCGTGCGCCTTTAGACGCGATACAAATATAATACGTTTTAATTCGATACAAGTATACAACAATTTAAGACTTAATAACAACTAAAAATGAATCTAACACTAATTCAAGAGCTAACACTGGACCTAGAAGAAAACATTTGGGTTTAGCCGTTCTTCTCTTAAGACGGAATCTAACCCAACCCAGTATAACTTCAGAACTAACACTAGCCTTAGTACTAGGAACATTAGTGTTTAGCCGTTTTAAGAGACGTACGGTTAAACCCTTATGTTTTTACTTCTAGGTCTAGTGTTGGTCCTAAAGCTAGATTGTAGGTCTAGTATTAGTTGTCATTGAAGCTAAATAAAGAAAGGCGAATGAATTAATCTTTTCAAAAAAAAGGCAATCATACAATTTTCCACAAAACTCAAGTTTTTGACAACATAGAGATAGCCTAGAATTGATAAAAATTGTGATTTGACAAGATAAATTCTTTGCGCCAAACAAAAATTTTAAAATATAAATCGCATGAAATTCATCGCAATAAACTCGCTCATGCGTTTAAAAATTCATCAGCAATTTCAACCGTTACAAATTCCGGATACATTTATATTTTATATCATCCAGATAAATAGCGATAAATAACTTCATTTCGCGGTGAGTGTAAATTTCATCCAGTTAGATATTTAAATTTAATATGTACATTCTAATCTTGACTATAATTTATTGGTGATGTTAATGTTAAATAATCAGGTGTTTGCTTTAAAGTTAAATCAGAGCACTTTCAAATACCTTTAAATGCGGATAAAAAAACTTTAGGTGGTATAAAAGATACTAATTAATTAAGGTTACACGTTCGCGCTAATTTAAGAATTATTTGTTATTTAAAAGCGTATTCATTTAAATAAATTAATACGTCAAATATCATTTAAATTCAAGTTCAACACAACTACTTTGCGGGTTCTTTTAAATTGAATATTAATATAGCCACATAATTTTTAGTGCCAATAAAGTGCCTTATTAATCTTAATCTTTATTAGCTTGCGCATATCGTGTTTGTGGCGCATTAAAACGTTTCATATCGCATATTACGGATTATTAGGTATTAATTTTTAATCGACCCGTTATGGTTTATTTATTTATGTAAATTATTGTTTTACCTCGATTAAGTCGGGAACGTTATGAATGATGAGGGCGAAACTCCGAAATAATCCCTGCCCATGGATAAACTTAAGGTTAGGTAATAGATTTCCTAGACTTGTTAAACCGTACACCTGATAGACGAGAAGTATCCCGGTGATTTCTCTTAATTCCGGAAAGGAAAGTTTCGCAAAGTCCTCCGTGGTGGTTCTATCGAAGAGCACGAGTTCGAGGTTACCCACGATCACCACACAACCTCTTAAGCCCCTCTCTATATTCGCTATCTTGT
The DNA here is from genome assembly GCA_036711965.1 of Onthophagus sagittarius. NCBI lineage: Eukaryota > Metazoa > Arthropoda > Insecta > Coleoptera > Scarabaeidae > Onthophagus > Onthophagus sagittarius. Next base: position 19,070,644 of record JASERS010000005.1, on the reverse strand, counting down.
TTCTCGCTTTGACAGTTTGGCAATACTTGGCGTGCGCCGTCGGAGTGAATTCCGATATTATTACCACTATCACAACAAACAAAACAAAGCGAACTTTCACGACTTTATTTAAAGAACTAAGGGCAATGTAAAGTTTATCGGACACCGTTTTATAGCCGTATTGAAGGCCATTACAAGGCATGGCGTACACGTGTCTCCCACATAGCGGCCGACGCGCGACTGTCTCAAACAGAGCTCTAGAAGACCTATTCGAGGCGCAAAACGAATTTTACTATACCAGTAGAGAATCGACCGTAAGCGTGCCCGTTTCTGGCTAGAGACTAAATTCTATTTGGTCGAAGCGAACGTATTTACAGCTACATTGTTGCATAAGACTAGAGAGAGAAGTGTAGACAGACTTACTCGTGGAGTACAACCGAGTTTCAACGTTCATTCATTGATTTTGATGGTTATTAATAGAACTACGCGTTTTACTGCAACATTGTAACGATGCGGTTGCTAATATTGTAGTGGTTCACAGAAACTTTTAAATATAAATTTTGATATTTTTGCCAGTTGTTGCTACTAACTAAAAAATGTCAGTTTTTGGGTCATTATCCCTTGTCGGAGTGCGTAATTTTTTTAATTTATTTTGTTACAAAAGAACCCCTTGAAGTAATCATTCATGAAGTAGTCCTTTTATATTAAGGGTCATAAAGTTTACATCACATTGATATATTGCTAGCGCAGGTGGAAAACATTTAAATACTGTAAATATCAATTACATTTTTTCATAACTTTCCCACACTAATCCTTTTAAAAGTTATGAAAGAGGGTTTCAGTCACGTTCCAAAATATTCAAATTATAAGACTGATGATTCTGATTCTCAGTATGAAGAAGAGGCACATATTGCATCTGATGACGAAAACTATTGAGAAATCAAACAGTGAACTACAAATAGTAACAGAGGAAGAACGTGTCACTGCTAAAGATGAAACAGAGTGGCGTACTGCGACACCATAACAAAAAACTTAAACACAATAAAGGAATATTTTACGTCAAAAAGGAGAACCTACTATGAAGAGTAAAAAGAATACACAGAAAATGTTGTGAAGCTTATTACTAGAGGTATTTGGTAATATTTAGTTTGTTTATCTTTACGAAATATGCAGAAATGAATCATTTGAGCTTATGTTCAATTTGCATATTATGCATATTTTTTCGTTTTCATACATATTTATTATTAAATCGCATATTTGAGCTAGAGATGTGAAAATTATGTTAGTCCCGCGTGGTGACGAGGGATCATGCGTGACCCACCGTGAGCGGGCATCGATTGCTGTACCACTCACGTGAACGTGCGTGATCGTGAGCATCTTTGGTTTCGATGGTACCCGACGTGACCTGGTTGGTACGATTTTTGAATATTTCTTTAATAATAATTTACAATAGTTTATTTAAAATTTGTATTTCTCGAATGTACACAATCAGTGTTAGGCGACAGGTAAACACCCGGTGGTGGGTATTTAAAAATTGGGTATTTATACGAGTATTTCCCCGGTCTACGGGGAAATATATTTAAAATTATTATTTTTATTATTATTATGTTATTTATTATTATATTTTTTTTTTTTTATTTATTATTATTATATTATTTTTGATTTATTATTATTATTATTATATTATTTTTATTTATTATTATTATTAATTATTTTTTATTTATTATTATTATAAAATATATTTAATTTATTTAAAAAGAAATAAAAATATCAATTTGTATAGTTAGTAAAGAAAAGTATAGAAATGCAAAAGTTCCATTATTCCATTATTATTTCATTAGTTATACTTTTAGTTCCAGAAGAATTTACAACAATTAAGCATTAAACGACAATTAAAACTAGAACACTAGCCCTAGTACTAGATAGTTTGATGAATCTTTCTGGTACTTAGTCTAGTGTTAGTTCTAGTTTTACTTTGATACAAGTATACCACAATTTAAAATTGAATAACAACTAAAAATAGAGCCAACACTAACGCTAGAGCTAATACTAGACCTAGAACGAAAAACATTTAGGTTTAGTCGTATCACTCTTAAGACGGAACCCCATCCAACCTAACCCAACCTATCTTCAGAATTAATACTTAGAACTAGAAATATGGGGTTTAGCCGTCTAAAAAGACGTACGGCGAAATTCTAATGTTTCTAGTTTTAGGTCTAGTGTCAATTCTACAAGATAAGTTGTAGGTCTAGTATTAATTATACTTTTAGTTTCAGAAGTATTTACAACAATCAAGCGCTGAGTGGTAATTAAAACTAGAACTAACACTAGATCTAGTACTAAAAGGATTCGGTGAATTAATCTAGTGTTAGTTCTAGTTTTACTTTGATACAAGTATACAACAATTTAAGACTGAAGAATAACTAAAATACAGTTTTTGTTCTCTTTAAACTTTTCAGCCATTCTCGAAAGCAAAAATATCATTTCGCTATTTAGAATTAAAAATAGCCTCCCATTTTAGAAAACCTTTTTTCAGATTTTCTTTAAATACAATTAATTAATAATGAAATTAACAAGTAATCAACATAATTCATACTTTTGAATGTGACTCACGTAAAATGACGTGACTCACGTGATTTATGAATGATATTCCCGTGAGTGATGTGCGTGACACGCGTGGGTCTAAATCGTGATCGGGCATCAAAAGTCACTCACGCGCACATCTCTAATTTGAGCATATTTACGTTTTTTAAATACTTCGTCAAAAAAAATTGCATTAATTCGCATTTTCTTCCCATTTCGACGGTTAATCGAGACTGCAAAGTTAAACTAAGGCTATATAGCTTTTGCTTCAAGAAAAAAGGAAGACTCATTTTCTTAAAAGAAAAATCAAATATACTCCAGAGAAAGATTTAAGAAGCAATTAGATCTCCCTTTAGTTTTTAAGTTTACATACATCGGTCATTACATCGGCCGATGTAGAAAGAAATTTTCTTCATATAAACAAATCAATTCTTAATATAAACACAGATTTAGGACAGTATTTAATCGCTAAATAAATTTTGTAGTTTGCTAACAATTTTTTGTATATTACTAACTTGTGAATCTCAAGGTTTGTATTACACAATGTTATACAGAGTGTTCCATGATGTAACTGCCATAACTTGGGTGTGTGTTGCTGGAGTGGTAACAGAACTATAAGCATTGGAAATTTTAAATAAGTGGTAGAAACAGTTTTATTTAATTAGTTGATCAAAATGTCCACCCAGTATCTATATACTTAGTCTAGCTTTTCTTAGTATTGAAATGATAGCTCTGCTAACAGTCTCGGGATCAGCACGGCATCAATAATTCTAGCCCCATGCAATTTTCTGCATAAACTAAACTTTCAGACATCTTCCTAAAAAGTAATCTAAGGCATTAAAATCTGGTGACCTTGCTTTCCAAGGAATTGCAGAACATCTTCCAATCCACCGGTTTGTATAATTTTGATAGAGAAATTCTCTTGCTTATCGACCAAAATGTGGAGATGTGCCAACGTGCTAAATCCATAATCTTTGTCTTACATTAAGAGAAATATTTTTCAACAATATTGGAAGATCATTTTCAATGAAACGTAAATAACGAATGGCTGCGAGGCGTTTCTCAATTATAAAAAAACCAATAAGGCGGTTATCAATAATGCCACAACAAAAATTTATCTTGAAAATAGTGGTCCCAAGTTTGCCGTGGACTTTTAAGTACCCAACAATTTGAATTCCTGGCGTTATTGATACCGTTTTGGTTGAATGAGGTTTCATCAATAAACAATATTATCCGATAAATGATTTGATTTCTCAATATCCAGCAACTAAATTCAAAATGGCGAATGAGTTTTCTAAATTCAAGAGATATCAAGATCAAATTAAAGTCTTAAAGCGTTGTCGGCAGGTTTTAGAGTTTGTACATTCAACATGTGGTACAGGTACCAACTGAAATTGTGCAAAGTTCTCCATACTCTCATCCGATCTACATTAAGTATGTTGGCTAGTCTTCGAACACTAGTAAAAGGTTGAGCATCAATCGTATTAAGTATTATTTCTTCTTGAGCAAGTTGGTAGGAAACTTGTCTGTTTCTTTTAAACATCGATGAACAAAATTGTAATAAATTTATACATGGATAAAAAGGGAGTTATCACAATGAGTTGATTAACAAATTTACTAATATTTCGGAGCGGCCACTACCGAAGACATTCAAAAACTTCACTAAAATAGAATTTGACGTATTTTTAGGGGCTTTGATTATTAGTGGGGTCCAGAGAGATAATAAGCAAAATTTGGACGACATTTGGAAAATGCATTCCTCTAGCTATCCGTTAGGCCGCTCGCACACCAACCCTACGCGATCGCGACGATACCGTCACGCTATTTTATTAGAAGGGACCACGCGGCGACTGATGAACTAGGAGCTCTTACACCAACGCTACGCGACAATATTGTAATACAATAATTCGATAGTCTTTAAGTAGTGAAAGATATGAACTTACGGAAGAAGGTCTTGAATAAAGAATTTGCTGTAACTTAGATGCATTTGGCTCCTGATTGATATATACAATTTTGGAGGAATTTACATTAGTGGACAGATTTGATGTTGAAGAAAGTCGTGAATAATTCATGAATTGTAGACCAGACGCAATTGAAAGTAGTTATGAGTTGGACACATATGTTGTAGAATTAGGCAGATTATCAATTAATTGTAATACTTGTCTTTTAAATATTCAAAAAGTATTTTCTGGCATTTCATTTATTTCAGGCAGAAGACTATCTAAAAACAATTTCCGGATATTATTAATGCCACCAATGCAGTGCAAGCTTTTTTGTTTTGTCTGGAAAAAGTCGATACATGCTTTATCTACCGATGATAGTTTTTCCTTCATTCTTTTGGGTTTTTGTTCATCGGACGCGATAGCTTCTTTGGTCGTAGTTTGCCTTTCTTCAGGTACAATATTTTTCGCTTCCTCAGTAATATTTTCAACAGGTACTTCAGGTGGTGATGGTTATGGTAAATTCCCTTCATCTTTGTTTTGACCTTTTATAAAAAGATTAATAAAATCCACAAATTGATTTAAATAATAGGGCTTAGCGGATTTCCTTCCAAATCCACAACTAAAAAATTAAAGTACATTGTATATTTTTAGGTATTTGGCTACAGGTGCAACATTTAAATCGCTTTCATTTTACTTTGCTAGTACAATTTCTAATATTGTTGCTGAAACAACTAAAGCAATATAGAATTTATTGCAGCCTGAATATATGCCTTTACCAATTACATTAATGGGACAGAATATCTGAACGATTCTATGAAGATTGGAATATTCCAAATTGATTGGGAGCTTTAGATGGTAAACATGTACGAATTCAAAAACTTCCTAATACAGGCTCAGCAAACTTTAATTATAAGGGTTACCATTCTATTGTATTGGTGGCTTGTTCAGATGCAGATGGACTATTCACGAAAATTGAAACAGGATTTGCTGGTAGAAATAGTGTGGGATTAAATTTACCACAAAATAAATGTCTACCACATGACATGTCTAACCAAAAAATTCACCATTATTTTGTTGGAGATGAAGTATTCCCATTAAAACATTATTTAATGCGACCATTTCCCCAAAGAACATTAAATAATAAAAAAAATAATTTTCAATTACAAATTAAGTAGAGGACGAAAATGTGTAGAATGTGCTTTTGGAATGATGGCACAAAAATTTCAGGTGTTAAAAACACGATTCTTTGTACAAACATTCAAACTATGACAAATATTATACAGTGTTGTTGCGTACTCCATAATTTTATTCGTAAACGAGACGGTGTAATGTACGAAACGCTTAATAGAAATGACGATAGTATTCATTCAGAAAAACCAATGAATATTACTGGTAGTACATCAACATTATCAACGAAGACTGCACAATCTGTTCGAAATTATTTGATTGAATATTTTATTACAGATGCAGTTGCATTGCCTTGGCAAGGGCAATGCTGTGTATCTGAATACAGAGTTTGTTCTTATTGTTACTTCATAATTAAATAAAAAATATCTGTTCATCAAACCTAAATACTTCATTTGTTTAGTTATCTCAGCCCATGCCTTTTCAGTAATATTTTTTTTGGGAATAATCGCCTAGATTATGATTATATAAACAGGGATATTTTTCGATAGTTTCTACAAAATGAACGTTCTTTTCCTTAACCATTTTATCAACTGGTCGCCAGGAGACTCGACATGCTGAGTCGCCAGCGACTGGTCACTTTTTGATAGAGTAGCCGTCGCGTCGCAGCAGCGTTGGTGAAGAGATCTCTATTTAAAATAATGTGCCGAGACTGCAATTCGACATCGAGTCGCGGTCGCGTAGCGTTGGTGTGCGAGGGGCCTTACGAGATCAGCTTTACACTGACAATCCACTGGATAGTCCTAGCCAAGTGAATGTTGATGAACAAACAGTATTAGACTTACAATTGGTTAGGCCGTACAAGAGATCTCGAAGAAACGTCATGACTCATAGTTAGTTTACAACTTTAGAATTGACAAAGGTTTTGAAATCCTAGAACACCACTCTAGCTGATACAGTAAGAAAAAATAAAAGATTCCTAACAAACAATATGCAGAGCTGTAAAGAAAGAAACTAAAGAAGAAGTCAAAAGACGGACGACCTCTTGCATTTTTTTGTAATATAATTGATATCGGTGGTTTAGCATCCTATATCATTTTCCATATATATTTTCTTATTTTATATGATTTTTATCGTCAAGAAAATTTTTAAAAGATCTTTCTTATCGGCTAAACTTACTATGAAACTAATCAAAATTGACTAATTATTTTAAGTATTATATAAATAAGTTTTAATAATTAATAAATATAGTAGTAATATTTTTTAAAATTTTTGTATCCATTCCTCTACGTTCTCAGACTGTTTCCTGATTTAATCTACCTCTTCTCTTTCCGTTGTCAGCTGACAGCTTTATTTCTTCTTCTTCAATCATTTTTTGCTTAATTCGAGTCTTTTTCCTTCTTCTTCTTGCGTATCCTTTTTCTAATACTTAATATATAAACTTATTATTTTTTTAACTTGTATTTGCCATATCAATTTTTTTTAACATACATTGCTGATTGGGTCGTTTTGAAAACATTGCCTCTGGCGATAAATCGACCTTTTGTTAACCTTGCATTAATGTTAAGGAATGATGTGTACATTTTTTTTTATTGTATATCTTGGTGGCAATAAAATTGTATTATTGTGTTATTATTATCATCATTATTATTATTTATACTGTTTTCATACAATATCGTTAGAAGTACAATTGTAACCTCAACTTCGCAGGTATTGTACAAAAATAAATATTAATCCTTAATATCGGAAAAGTTACAGTTGTACCATGTCCATCTGATAACTGTTATAAACACAAGATATGTGAAAAAAAAGGGTCTTAAGCAAATAATTTTTTCAAATAGTAACTTACTATGAACATACTGCTTACATTCACAAATAATATATGCGTAGTTACGAGACATAATTTTTTCTTTTACCGAAAGTTCAAAACCAGGACCATTAGCTGTCCGGAAGAAATTTCTCGAATACTTTCTATTATTCGGTATTCGGCATTATTCGACATTATATTAATATTGATCGAATACCGGATAATAATGGGTATAATACCCGTTATTATTCGAAGGATGTGGAATAATGGTCTAAAATAAACTTTTATCTACAACCATTGAATTTATTCGTTATACATTTGATTTTTGTGTGACTGACAAAGTTTTGAATAAAAGCCATTATAGTATTCAGCTTACATATAATGACTATTATCCACTCAGACTGCAACATTATCTTCGTAGATAACACCCGCCATTATACGCTTGTTGAACAATATACTATTATCTACTCTCGTGTGTAAAATCGTTATTTTAAGGACATTTTCAATTCGTAAAGTTTTAGCATTATAAAGAGCAGTGCGTAAAGTAACGAAAGAGTGAGTGAAGTAATAATGTATTTCAAAAAAATTACTTTAACGCATGCTTTTACAGCACCGTATAGCGTGTTGTCATAGAAACAAGATACAAATAATTATCAAATAATTTCTTGAAGGTTCATAAATTGTGAATAATTATTAATATTAATTTTTAGTTCGTTTGAAACTAAAATGATGACCCCGGCTTGAGTTACAAAGAGGGGGGGAAATGGAATAATGTAACGTGTACGGAAATCAAAAAGTTGCGTACACGCTGAACGTCATTACAACGATGACGTCACGTTTAACGTACACTCACAACTGTATAATTCAGTGCTTGGTCTTGTCGAATTTCCTTGAAACAGCACGAAATAATGTCACTTCAATTAATAAAATGTTATGTCACTCTGTTTCAAACAACTAAAGGTACATATTTATTATTCATCAATTATTATTAAAAATGAAGTAGTGTATATCATGTGACATAACATTTTATTAAGTGTAGGCCAACTGCTTCATTCTTTTATGACTTTATTAGAAGATTAAAATAATATAAAATAGTTAAAAGACACTAAGCAGCTACTTTTAATAACATAAGAAACCTGCACATACTTCAGCATTAAGCAAATAAAAAATAAATGAAGAGAAAGTTTGGTTGTCATCTTAGTCATTGATAGAATCTGTTCCTTAGGGAAAAGTATTATGAGTATATATTTCACATCCAATATTCAACCGCATATATTTTGCGATACATTGCATGTATCGCTTATAAGTTGAAGGCTATGTGTCGGGGGAGTAAATATGAATAGAAATCTTATATTTAATGTATAGTACAAAAATCATCATACGCATAAACAGAAGAACTTTTTCTTCTTAATTTAGATCCAGCATTTGTTTCGACTTAATAAGTACTGGGTTACTTGTATTATTTGTAAGATTTATAACAATTTTAGCCTATAATTTAGATAATACTAACCATATGTAGACTATTAGAGACATATTTTTGATAGTTTTTGATGATTTTGCTAACCGTTGTTTAAAGATGTTTACTTTAAACAGCTATTAGCTATTGTATCTCTACATTTTAGACAAATTTTAGATGATTTTAAATAACTTGTGGATGATTTTAGACAACTTGAGACAATTGTAAGTTATGATAGACATGTTTTAGAAAGTTTTTGATGGTTTTAGACACATTTTAATGATTTCAAACAGATTATGATAAATTTACACAACTGAATGAATTACATAACTTTCCATAATTTTAGATAACTTGTCGATGATCCTAAACCAATTTTGAATGTTTTTAGCATATTATTGATGATTTTAAACCGCATTTTTATATAAGATTAGAGACATAACTAACAGTTTTTTGGATGATTTTAAAAAACTTGTGTATGATTTAACTTTAGATAATTATAGACTATTAGACACATATTTTAGACACTTTTTGATAATTTCAAATAACTTCAGACAAGTTTAGATACTGGAGTAATTTAGATTATAGTTAAATAATTCTATTTTCTTGGTTGTTGTTTCTAAACATCGTGTTAGAAATTAATGTAAATAAAGTTATTCTTTACTTTTCAATGAAATATTTATTAATTATTTACTCTACAATTGTTTCGGGAATCTTGCCCCCAACTTCTAAAGAACGTCAAGTAAGAGTAAGAAATTTTAAATTTAGAAAACTTCTTGTATCAAATCAAATTTTATCCGTTCTTTACAATTTTTATTTTATTTTTCTTTTTATCTTTTAACTTGAGCGTGACGAGTGCTGCGTCACGCTTGTTTAATACAATTGATTTGATACAAAAAGTTTTCTAAAGTGTCAACTTCTTACTCTTACTTGATGTTCTCTAGAAGATGGGGGCTAGATCCCCGAAGCAATTGAAGAGTAAATAATTAATAAATAGTTCATGGTAAAGTAAAGAAAATCTTTATTTACATTAAATAATATTAACTTGTGGATGATTGTAAATTAATTTTGAATGATTTTAAACAGTTATTGATGATTTTGAACAATTTTAGACAATTATGGACGATTGAGATATAGTTTAGACAGTTTTTGATGATTTCAAAAACATTCAATATTTGTATTTTCAAAAACCAGCTACGTGCACATCAGATCGGAATGTAATTTTATCGTATAAATATGAAGGCTTTTGATAAGATATTATTTATTAAGATTCCATAGTGTATCCAATAATTCCATAATTTTGTTCTAGAAATCGTTTACCATCTAATCATAAATTATCTATAGAAAAACTTCTTATAAAGAATTTATGATTTAAGGTTTTCAAGGGCTCATTGAGCAAAAAATATTGAATTTGATGCAATCAAGTTCTGTGTAGAAACGTGGTTTTTATAATAATTCTTACAACCTATAATAATTACCAAGATAATTGCATTTGCTAGTTTTACGATATTTTCAATTTTGGCTACTAGGATAAAAACAAAATAGGATAAAGCTTCGAAGTTTTTGGCATTTTTGTTTAAAAAAGGGATCTAATTAGACATTCTAGGTCTAGTGAACGCTTTAGTGTTGGTATTAGATCTACTTTTATCTGCTATTCGGTTTTAGATTATTTTATACCTATGCCGAACTAAAACTAGAACTAACAATAGACCTGGAATTAGAAAGTTTCGGTTTAGCTGCGCATTTGAAAACGCACGGGTAAACCTGAATTAACTTCATTTATTTGAATAAAAAAGAAATCAGCCTCATCTATTTTAATTTTATTGCTTTTGACTTGATGAGCAATGAAAGCTCTTTGTTAATTCCATCAACTTTATAACAATTTGGCAGGTATAATAAAAGAAAAGAACTATACTTATTTTTTAACATCCCAAAAATGAAATACATTTACTTGTTACTTACGTTTTTATGGCTTACAGGACATTTGACGATTTATAACGTTACATTTTACACAACTGTCCTTTCATTACATCACTAGATGTATAATGAAACATTACCTAACTGAATATTTATTTGTTTTAATTTAGGTGCTCAAATAAATTCATTAAATCTAAATTCATTTAGCTTTGTCAAATTTGAATTCCGATGATGCTCCTAAATTATAAAGTGGTGTTAGATAAATTTTTGTATTTAACACGTTATGAAACTGCTAATTTGGTTTAACGAACGTAATATTTGCCAAAACGAACGAAAGAAGCAAACGTGTTTTGTAAATTGCGTGTATATTATTTCATACTGACCGGTATGATGATGTTTATTTCACTTGAGTCCGGTAAAGGACCTAACGTCACTAGTTTTATATTGTAATTTTTCATTTATATAATAGAATTTGTTTTAAGACACACGTTGGCACAAGATATTCTATATTCTGTCGCAACATATTTAATTTAAGCGATAATCTGGTCAATAAATATAAGTAATAGAAATGAAGATGTATAAAATGAAAACCTTTCTATACTTTATAAAAAACCAATGACACAATATTTTCTGTGATTATATAAGTTCTATGATTTCGAAGAAAATTAATTAGTGTACAATAAAGAAATTGTATTGACTATTATTTTTTATTATTTTGACACCTTTTTAATTAATTTTAATCAAAATTTCTTCAAAAGATCTTTAAAGACAAAACAATTTAGTTCAACTTAAGATTGAAACTATTATTTTGAAGTAAGATTTACGAATTTACTACTTCATTTATAGTTTCAAAGTCGAATTAGAAATGCCTCGATACAACTCCCTCATAAATCTTTATTGTTTAAAGAATGTTAATTAAAAGTCGTCTGAATAAATTGGTATATACACCTATAGCATAACCTCAACGAGTTTCAAACCTTTTCAGAGATTGCTTCAAATTTTCCGCGTTCTAAATGATAACCAAAACTCTCAAAAGCTTAATTTATAATCTTATCTGACTGACTTTACACCATGCGTCGACGAACGGAAGCAATTCCTCTTCAACGCTAATTACATCTCCAGGAATGCACGAGACTTTCAAGCGTTACAAGCATTTGTCGAGAATAAAGCCAATGGGAGTAATTTTATTACGTTCGTTTCCTTTAACACTTCGCCGCCAAAATGCTGATGGTATTTATAGATAGCAGCTGGTATTTTTAAATTGGCAGATTCTTAAATTATAGGAATATATACCGCAAATGTAAACAGTTTTGGAAGAAACTAAAATGCTACTAAAGATATTATCTTTGCGATTTTCCTCTATTTTCGCAATTTCTCATATTTTCAAAAGATTAGTAATCTCAAAAATTTTAATAAGATGGCTGAATATGGTTAGCGAAGAATTGTATACTGTTCATGAATGACTCGATATATGTAATGAAGGATTCTCCTACAAAATATTGTTGTCAAAACAGGCCTACTTCCTTTAGAAGACTGGATACTACTAAGACGAAAGGAAGATTGCTATCCTCCTTTTGTTGGCCAGACCAGAGATAACGGCGTGTAATCAACTGAGATGCAAGTACCAAAGAAAGCCGGGAGGGTGTTTCCGGAGAAAACGACAAGTTTTTAGTAGGTCGGATGCAACACCACAAGCCCACACTATCCGGCCGCATAATTAATTATTGGGGGAAAGTAAGTGACAAGGATAGAAACGTTCAGGAACACAGGAGAAGGATGTTGATAAATTCTTCCAGAATACTTTATGAAGGAAGAGTAAGGAAAGGAAGAAGTTGATGGTCAGATTCTATTATGGTAATGAGTAGACAGCGAACGAGTATTGGGTTGGGTTGGGTTGGCTATTTATAGCTCAAACAAAACACATCTAATTGAGCAAAATTGTTTCAAAAACGGTTTTGTGTTTAAATTTAATTACAGCCTGTTCGTATGATAGTCATGATTCAAAGACGTACGGTGTACTATGATCTGCAGGTTTTTATTTTCTTTTGTAATTAGTTCAAAAATAATACTAATATCAAAATACTGGTATTATTAGGATAATACCGATTTTCAACACTGCTCATAATACGTCGGAATTTGGAATCCCGAAATATCGGCATTAAAAGTTCTAATGACAAAGTGTTGCTTACAGTGGACATTGTATTGTGCCCAAAAGATCATCTGTTATTGTCAAAAGACCTTACGTTAGCAGAAAAAGATTGGATTCTCCAGGCAGAAACACGATTTAGCCAGCGAAGACAAAGTACTACGAATGATAGATCCTCCTTACAGAAATCTAGATATTCAAAATAAAAGACAAGATACTATTGACAGAAGACAAGATTCTATTAACGGACGAAAAAGTCTTATTGTAGGAGATTAGATATCCTTACACACTAATGGCGAGGAAGTAGATACTGCTAATGTGTACCAAATTATTGTTAAAAGAAGACCATATATTGCGCTTAAAAGACCATTGTTGCTATGAAAAGATATTACATTACCAGAAACGTTTAGATTAGCCAGGCAGAAATATGATACTGCCAGTGAAGACAATATTTAAAATAAAAGGATAGATACTATTTGCAGAAGACAAGCTTCGACCAAAGGACGAAGAAAAGACTTGTTATAAGAGATTAAATATCCTTACAGAAGATATACACTAATAGTGAAGAGCCAAAATATGTAGTTAATGAGTATGTAGTAGTAGAGGAACTTATATTGTGTGATTCGTGATAGTTGTGTGATTGAAGCCAATGCAACCCAACCGAACCTCTTAAGTTAATAACCAAGATATAGAAAAAAAATACCTGATACTTCAGACAGATGAACTATTGTCTATAACAACCCAGTATTTTTTCAAGTTTAGATGCTTCTGTCTGCAGCAACTTCAAATACGTCGAGTCTGAACACAACTCAACTAGAACTTACAATACCGTGATCCCGAACCGAACAAATATTCGGTATATATCGGTATTAAAAACCAGAATTGATGGCAAAATACCGGTTTTTCGGTATTAGTAGTATTCCTAAAATAAATACAAACAAAATTAAAAAAGCGCCGGTTAATTGATTACAAAATCATCGGGAGCCGCAACCACTTGAAATCATAGCACAACATAGACTAATCCAACCTAGTACCTGTTAACTCTCTTTCATGTCGTCCACTATGCCATCATTTCATCACATTACCACACCAATATACTGTTCTGTTATGCACTTTCCTCTGCCTGCTTTGTGACGCATACTCAAAAAAAGGTGCACTCCACATCGTCTGTGAAACAGCAGTGCCCACTCACAGTCGACTGATAAAGTAGTTTGTTTCCCCCTTCGTCGAGATAACCATGTTTATAATCCAAGTATTATCCGTTTAGTCCATCTGGCCTTTTCATCGGTTGTTATAATCTTGAACTCTTTCCTCCTCCAGGGTGCTTCGATCTTCCTTTACTGCTTCCGCAGATACCCAACTCTTGTTATTAGCTGAATTGGTAATGAGCTACCATTACTTCCAGTGCTACCGTGGAGACAGGTGTATAAGCAACATAACCCAACCCAACCTAACTCAGCTCAATCCCAACCAATTCAACTCAATGGAACGACGTAGAACAATGAACAGTCTGTTCGGCATCATTTCCTAATAGAAACAAAATAATGTGCATTGGAAATTCTATTAGTAGTCTTTATAAATATGCAGGAATCATTCATGATCGTATTTCTAAGAAATATATAAATATATATATATATATATAAGATATAAGACATATATATAATACACATGGGTCTATTATATATTATTTATCATATTGAATATCGGTATTGAGACTTTGGTCCGGTATTGCAAGCCGTAAACTCAACCCTAACGAACCTATCCCATCAAACCCCAATCCAAGCAAACCTATTCTAATCAAACCAAAGCCGACACAACTAAACATATCCCAAAACCAAAGCAACTGAACCTATCCCAACCAAACCCAATCCAACCAAACAAAATCCAAGACAATCTTAAGTAAAGGGTGTCTCCGTAAGAGCTCCCGAATTAATTTTAACGCCATGTTGTTTTATGTGCAAGCGACAGACTTGAAATGTGACAGCTATCATCTACAATTGTTCCGATTACTAATTATGAAGCACAACACAACGAAACAACGTGTTGTCATTGTAAAAAGCCATCATAAATATGGGAAGTATTACGCTGAATCCGCCAACAAACTTTGCGATATTTTGAGCCATGACATTACTTCTTGTGGCTTTACCCGGTTGGAATGGTTCTGGAAGACATATGGCTCCAGCAGAATTCGCGATCTGCCAAACACGTGTGAAACAATCTATTTATTGGAGGAACGCTTTAAAATTGCATCGTCTCCTGAAATTCCGATATAAACTGGTTTTGATGGACTTTTTCTTGCGGGGTTGTGAAATCTCACGACTATATCAAAGCGCCACGATGTATTCTCGAGCTCAAGGACGAGAACCAATGCGTCATTGATGAGTAAACTCAGAGCTGCTACTCTGCAGAAACGACATTGAAAATTTAATGAAAAGAGCTCAGAGCAACCGCAGCAATTTGCCAGATGTTTTATTTCGTATTTAATCGGACCATGACTGTTTTATAATGCAGTAAACATAACTAATCTCTCTCTAGCGAGCTCTAGCGAGCTAATCTCTCGCTCAGAAATTTACCCGATTTAATTTGTTAAATTAAATCGGGCCTTTTTATTGACACAAGTAGATAGAAAATGCCGATTCTGGACCGGAAGTCAATCCCCAATCCCCCTCTGACGTCATCAACTCGCTGACGTCATCCGCGTCATCGACGCAATGACGTCACCACCCCCTTTGTAAAACTCAAAATTTTGAAGAAAAAAGTTTCCAACATATTTAACCATTATCTAAATTTAATTCACGATATATTTGGGTGCGGAATTTCAACTCAACTAAACTTCTTCTAAATAATTTTTTTAAGTAATAGTTTTACTCCAATATCTATTTGCAAGTCCATTAATATTTTATGAATATATGGAAATTAGAACTGTGTATTAATGAAAAGAATATTGGTAAATTTCCGCCCCTCTCAAAGAACTGAAATGTACATACTATAAAATACATTATTGAATAAGACCTCAAAGAGAACCGTAGTTATTCTTCCCCAACCGAATTCAACCCCTACGAATAACCTTGCGTAAATATACCACCCTGCTCATCCATTTATCTGTTGGATAGTTCTACAGAAGCAATAAACATAGAAGGAATGTTTTAAAAACATTTCCCAATACTCAACCGAAAATGTACTTAACTTTCGTTTATCTTTAAAATTTTCCAATTACAATCGTATTCCTTTCAAACGCCCTTAGCACTCTTCTAGCAAAGCATATTTACATTATGGTATTGCTGTTTGAATTTTGATATCAAGTTCCGGGTGAATGACCCGAAAATACTCCAAACACGTGCACAATTAAATGTTAATTTAAAAGCAATCAATTCTTGTCCGAAAATGAGCTTCAATATAAAAAGAATGTAATTGGTTTTTTTAATTATAATTATTGAATCTAAAACGGTTTCTCAAACGTTCTAATTCTCTTTTAAACGGTAAAGGTATATTTATAATAATTATAAATAGAAGTGAGATATAATTTTTGGTTGTAGGTGCCAAAACGACGGAGGTCACGACGACCAAACATCGGAAAATAAATTATTGTTACCTAAACCTTTCATTCGTTAATTCGTGATTAATTGTTAACTAATTCCGGATCATTAATAATATTTTTTAGAAAGGATATTGCATATATTTACGTGTTAATGAGAGATTGGCTCAAGATTTAAATTGAATTAATTGCGAAATTTTGAGTGGTGATAATTATTTTAGAAGTTAAAATGGATTGATGGTATTGATCAATAGCTAAAAATCGTATTTTAACACATATTTGAAATGGAAGATAAATAATTTATAAATAGCCAAATAAAAACTTGAAAGATATTTCTAAGTTTATCGTAACATGGATGAGATCCAAGGATTTACTATCACATTAAGCAACTCGGTCTCGTACAATGCTAGTAATAACGTTTATAAATTGGCTAAAGCATAAAAATCAACACGTGTTTGTTGATTTTTCTACAAGAACAAGCCACTCCTGGATTATATAACTTCATTTTTACTTGGTAATTTATTCAAAACGAACCAAATAAATGCAGCCACATATTTAACTCAAGATAAAATTTAAGTGCAGCAATTCTTTGCCATAAAAAAGGAATGTTACGAGTTTCTTTTATACTTTAGTGTGTTTACAATGTTCGACACCGCGACTGGAGTTATTCATTGTGTCGTTTAAGCAATAATATTTCAAATATGCACACAATGAAACCCAGAAGCCTTTGTTATCCAAGTTCAATATTGGTTTATAAACAACTTACCTTGAATTTATGTAACACTTGAACTTTATGGCTTGTATAGCATTGTATCTAACACGTTACTTAATTAGTAAAAACTTAATTACCAATTCGTTAAAACCCGCTTGCAATGTGTTAAATTAAAATTCGCATTTATTCTAATTTCATTACAAAGTTGTAAATGTCAGACAACGAAACAGACATCTGTTCAACGATTACAACCTCAACTTTGTTTGCTTTAACGAATTTTTTAATTACTGAGCCAACAATTGTATGCGGAAAGTTTGTAAACGAATTCTTAAGATAATTAAAAATTAATCCTATTCAAAAACAAGACACGTCCAATAACGTTATTTTGAAACTTTCTCTTTACGTTGAACTCGAGTTCTTTTTGTACAAAATTGTTTCTGTCTCAAGAACCTTCAATTCTTAAAATGATCGAGAAATTCAAAAATATATTTTCAATTATAATTTAATGACCGATACAGATG
The DNA here is from genome assembly GCA_036711965.1 of Onthophagus sagittarius. Lineage (NCBI taxonomy): Eukaryota > Metazoa > Arthropoda > Insecta > Coleoptera > Scarabaeidae > Onthophagus > Onthophagus sagittarius. The sequence continues at coordinate 19,052,923 of JASERS010000005.1, read as the reverse complement.
TTATACAGGTTGTTAAATACAATCATTAAAATTTTGCGGTTGTTTGTATTTTTAGTACTAATCTCTTTATCTCGAGAATGGTACATGTTAGTAAAATTTATTAACAGTACTTGTTGCTGTAAAATAAATCAATTAACCCAAAAATGCTTTTAAAATTATAATAAATTTAGTGTGACTAAAGAAGTTAAGTACAAAGTGAAAATAGGCTATAATTATATAACCTGCAATAACTTTAGCATAAAATGGTGTTATAAATTGGTGTTTAAATTATTAATGAAGAGCATCTTTTCTGTTTAAAAATGAATTGATTAAAATTTGATTAAAATTTTGCGGTTTTTTTTTTGGTATTTTTTGTAAAAGAATTTTTCTCGAGAATGATAGAGGTTAGCAATTATTGCTAAGAGTTTTTTTTGTGCCAAATTTCTTAATTAATCCAAAAATGCATTCAAAATTACAATAAATATGGGAAACACGGTAATTGCAAATAGAAGCAATATTAATTAAAAATTATGCATAGGAATAAGTAAATAGCACATTAAATAAACCAAGTTTAATACCAGAAGATGAGGAATCACTCAAAAAAAATAAAAGAATGAATTAACAAATTAACATTGTTTGATATCATATGTAGTAAGGAAGAAATTAGAATCAATTTATCATTTAAGTGGACATGCTAAAAAGGCATTTTTATTAAAAAAATTGACGTCATAAATAAAGGATGGAGAAGATATTAATGAATATTTAAATAATTTCTTTGATACTCTAGACAAACCAAAAGAAATGAATTTAGAAATTAAGAAAAATTTGCTTACAATAATTATATTATATAGTCTGCCAGAAAAATTCGAAAATTTCCGTATTGCCATTGAAACCAGAGACGACCTACTAAAACCTGAGGATTAAGAATACCTGATGATTCAAAATACGAGGCAAGAGGAGAAAGAGAAAATAAACAGTTGGACGAAAATGTAATATATGTTAATAAACCAAAATTTTTAAAACGCTATAATATCAACAACCAATTGAAAATAAATTTTAAACGGAATATTCAAATTTAAATGTCATATTTGCGATGAAATTGGACATAAATCAAGTGATTGTTATTTTAATTAGAAGAAGAAAGAGTTTAAACAATTTAATAATTCAAGTTTATAAATTGAAGAATCAGAAAAAGTGATAAATGAAGGAGAAAAGGTAAAATAAATTTGGTATGTCGAATGTACATCTCATATGAGTGGTGAAAAGAAAAGTTTTGAAAATATTCATAATATATAAGCACAAATTTATTATCAGTAGCTAAAATTACAGATCATGTCTATAATGTTAAATTTATAAAGAAAAGAGCATTTATAATTAATAAATGAAACAGAAATGTACTTGAAATAGCAGGTAGAATAGGAGACTTATACTTTATTGAAGAACAAGAAAAGAGTAGCAGAAAAAAAGATCAGATCATTAGTAGAAACCGCAAGATGTAAATTACTTCAATCAAACTTGCCACTATCATTTTGGGTACAAGCAATTAACACAGCAAATTACATAAGAAATAGATGTCCTTCAAATGGAATGAATGGAGAAATTCCTTATGAAATACGGACTAATTCAAAAGTAAATAAAACCTTGCAGACAATTTAGGTCTGCAAAGAGGCAGACCTAAATTAGAAAAAAATATTAAAAAAGGTAGACCAAGAAAAATCAATTGTAGATAGACAATTGAAGATAGAAAATGAACCAGATGAAACAAACGTTAAAAACTAAAATAATACAAATTTATTACAGACAAAGACCGCTACGTTAAGACGATACAAATTTTGTGATAAAAGATGACAAAAAAGTATGGAAAAAAGCAATAAGAAATGAAATAACAGCACTCATCAAGAATAAGACGTGGTAATTGGTTGAAAAATCAAGAAATAAAAGTATAATCGGATGCAAATTAATACTAAAGAAAAAATTAAATCGAGACGGGTTTTTCATGAAACTTATTCACCAGTAACAAGGTTAAACTCAGAATATACACATCGTGTCATCAAATGGATACTTTCACATCATATTTGAACTGTGAAATTAATGAAGAAATTTATATGAAAGCATCAGATTTATTTAAAGAAACATTAGAAGAAATAATAGAAAATAATGAAGTGAATAAAGAAACTTTAAGAGACATTAAAAAATGTTAGAAGAAATGGAAAAAGGAAATAAAATATGTAAATTAAAAAAGGCATTATACGACTGAAAATAAGCCGGATTAGAGTGGTATAAAAATCAGATAATAAATTAAAAGAAATTGAGATAAAACCAATCAATGCTGATCCATGCATTTATACTTCATATGAGAGATGTTATAATTAAAGACCGGATTAAAAGGCACAAAAAAGACGGAAAAAGGCACTTAAAAAGGCATGAAATTTTGGCAACAAAAGCATTAAAAAGGATGCATACTTGAACTTTGTAATTAATGCGGGATCCATAATAAATCCAGTAACAATTTCACCACTTAAAATTGCTGCAATTTTTTGTAATGTGGCAAATCCTTCATTTTTACACAGAACGTCATTAAATTTATTCGCAATTATTTGACCAATATGTCCTGGTACGCTATACGTGCTGTCTTGAAACTTTTTAATCATTTCTACTGCAGTCACTAAAGGTAAATCCTGTTTTTCAAGTGATTTTATAGATTCACTTATATAACTGTCATTGCTTTTTATAAATGCCAAATTATTTTGTAGCTCCACTTCTTTTAGGACGGCCTGGCAATCTTGTATTGCTTTACAACTTGTAGCCGGAAATTCATTTACTAATTGTTTAAAATGATCTAAGGCGTTTGTGTAGTATATAGCGGCATCTAGCCATGTTCCCCATCTTGTTAGAACTGGTTATGGTGGTAATGGGGTATTTGGTAACCTCTCTCTAAACAATTCTACCCTTAAAGGGGCTTTAACAAATATTTGTTTACCGCTTTTTATTAATTTATTAACTAATGGGAACTGTAACCTTATAGTTCCTGCTACTCGATTAAGCCCGTGTGCTAAGCAAGTACAATGAATTAAATTAGGGTAAAAAATCTTCATATTAGACGCAGCTTTTACCATGTATGCCGCTGCGTCTGACACCATCAGTAAAATTTTATCATACGGTACCGGCTCCGGTAAGAAAAAATGCGTTAATCCGTCGTGAATAAATCTTGTTACCGTATTATTATTTGTTTTACTTAATTCTTTGGTACTTATTAGAAAACTTTTTGACGAATTTTCATCACTTAATACTTCAAATATTAAATTTGCCACGTATCGTCGACATACATCAGTTGTTTCGTCTACACTTATCCAAATATAATTATTTCCAATAATATTTTTTATTTCTTGAATAACTTCTTTGTAGACTGAAGTAATATAATTTTTGCGGAGATGGCTTTCATCGGTAATATGCATTGTACAATATGTTTGTAAAAAAGTTTTGAAATATTTATTTGTCACTTTATGGATTGGTATGTTTGGTTTTATCAAAGCTTTGCAAAGATCAAAATTGAATTTTGATTGTTCAGTGTAGCCGAATGTTGATACCACAGATTGTATAGGTGTACCTATAGTTTGTTGTTTTTTGGATTGACTTTTAGTCAGTTTTATGACATGCTGAATTATTAGTATTTCTTGTCATAATTAATCTGTTAACAGTAATTTAATAACGTCAGTATTTTATAATATCTTCCATAATTATTAAACAATCAATATATTGTTAATTAATTTTATTATATTAATTATTAATTATATTAATTTTATATTATTATAGTAATTTTAGTGATCGAAGTACTACATTGAATCAATAGTAAATTTTATTTCTAGTGAATTTTGGGACAAAAAGTTGGAAAAAAAATAATAGGCATGAAAATTCAAAAAAGGTAAAAAAGACATAACTAACCTGGTCTTATTTCACTTATTTTTAACTGATTCGTAAAGATATTTAAATATATTGGTAATGCCTTTAATTTTGAGCATAAGCATATTTTCTACAAATCCGGTCTTTAGTTATAATAGCCAGTAAAAATTTGAAGGAAATTGAAAATTTAAAAAAAAAAATCTCAATATTTTGAAATGAAAGATTTGGAAAAATACAAGATCGAAAACGACAAAATTTCATAAAAAAATATATTAAAAAAAATATAAACCTGAGGTAAAAAAATGAAGAAATAATGAAAAAGTAACCATATCAATGTTTGATAGGAAGTTTAATGTATGCATCAATAGGTACAAGACCGGATATCACATTTTAACGTTAATTTTTTAAGTCAATTTAATATAAATTACAAGTAGTTTATTGCAGCGAAAAGAGTATGAAGGCATTAAAAGGAACAATAAATTTGTGATTATCGTATAGAAGTTCAAGAAATTATATGGAATGTTATACAGATGCAGATTGGGGATCATTTACAGATGATCGATGCTTGTATACCGATTATTTATTTAAAATGGCAAATGCAGCAATTTCGTGGGAAAGTAAAAAAACCAAAGAACTGTTGCCTTATCAGGTACATTACTACTGCAACAGCCAAAGAAGCAATGTTTGTTAAAAAATTCAACCAATAACAATTTCTGGTATTTAGACAGTTTTGAGACTTACAAGAAATTTAAAAAATCACATATCCTGTTTTGAATCTTTTCATTTGTTTACACTCACCACTGACAAAAAACTTGATACATAACAACCTAAACAAAATTTTTTAGAGGTTTGAAAAGTTAAAAAACAATATGAAATAACAAAAACTCATTTCAAAATAGACAACATATTCAGTCATATTCTCCTTCGCTACCTGGTAGTTCTCCTGTGGTTGTGAATCAATCTATATTTGCAAAGTAAAACTGCATATGCTCCTCTGGAAATTTTAGTGACTGCAATTTTTTGATTATGAATTGACACATTATCTGCATCAACCCAAACCCTAAGTAACACAGTTTGCTTTGCTCAGCGTAAAAGTGTTTTTACAAGCTTTTACTTTGTCTTATTTTTTGACGTGCTTTCCATAATTATCATTTGAAATGCAGGATCTCTAATAAAATGTAAGCCACCACTTCTTAAACTACTTCAGTTGTCACTTTTATTATGTTAAATCTTCCAATCTCTTTGAATTTTTCATTATCATCTCATTTTCATCAAACGTATAGATCCGATCAATTGTCCAAATCGATAGATTATTTATCGCCCAAAACCTCTTATTTAAAAAAAAAGTCATATAACCCATTTTGTATCTGCCGATTCAATTAAAATTTGATTCAAAAGGGCCAATCATCATTTACAATGACAATCAAAGTTGTCAAAAGTTAGGGTAGAACAACGTTCATCATAGTAGGACTAAACATATAAATAGGCAATATTATAAATTTAAAGTATTGCCAAACAGAGGAAATAGAACAATGTGGGAACAATGTGAGTAAAAAGGACACTTTTCAAAAGTTTGTATTAAAATTAGAAATGCAAGAAAAGTCAACAAGATAAAGTTATAAACATAATATTGGTTGTTAGTAGCATAACTGTATGTTTATCATCGCAATGAAATTGTTTAATATAATTATTGTCTTTGTGAAAAGAGAAATTTTATGTAACAATTGTGATTTTTACGTCTTTCGCGATTACCCATCTGTAAAGGCCAATGTCTAATGTTGTCAGACGTAATGTTATATGATGGGTGAACTCATCCCTTCTTTTTTATTGAAAGGATAGGGAAGAACGTTCTCTTCAGTCCTTCGTTGATAAAGAAAAATGTTGGTATTTGACAGTAGGCAACATAACACATTAAGCGGAATGTTATCATGGCTATTATCGGAATCATCTTCAGACGCAATGCTAAACCCGAAAATTTCCACTTCTAGGTCTAGTGTTAGTTCTAGTTTTACTTCATTTCAAATATGTAGGGTTATCAAATTAGTTTGTAAAGTACTCTATTTCAAAAACTATTCTTTGTAGAGACCTTCGTTAGAAAAGTATCTTCAGATACACGGCTAAACTCAACACAACCCAACTCTGTATATTTAAACTGACGCAAAACTAAAACTAACACTAAACGTACAGCTAAACGCGAATATTTCTAGTTCTATATCTATAGTTAGATCTAATGATATAGAATTAGAACTAACACTACATCTAAAAGTGGAAAGATTCGACTGAAGACGCATAGCTAAAACCAAAACTTTCCACTCCTAGATTTAGTGTTAGTTCTACTTTTACTTCATTTCAAATATACAGGGTTACCAAATCAGTTTGTAAAGTACTCTATTTCAAAAACTATTCATTCCTTCGTTAGAAAAATATCTTCAGATACATGGCTAAATCCAACCCAATCTAACCCAACCCTGTCTGTAGATTAGAAGCAGAGTCGTATAGAGTCTTAGCATTCAGAGAATTCATACATGGGTTTATAATGTTTGGCTATAAATGGTTTGCGTCCCATCCATATTATGAGCAGATATTCATTTTATAATACTGGCAAGCTTCTAAAAAAGAAGGAGAGAGAATGTATTGGGTTCATCTAGTGAATAGAAAAGGAGGGACTAGAGACGAATTTCACTTCCTGGTTAAAGACGTAAACAGCGATGCTGAAAGATTTCATCAATCAGGAATAGTTTAACGAGGTTCAGTCAAATTCAGAAAGAAGAAACCTAAATCTGTCAAGTCATAAAACAGGTCTAAATTTGTCTGATCTATCTTCATGTGTCAATTCCCACTCTACTTCTTTTATGGGTATAGAGATCTTTGCTGATGCAACACAACAAGTCAGCCAAATTTCAGACACATTTCACATTAGTATAATTAGTAGACATCCAGTCAAAAATCACCGTTCACACCAAACGCTACTATTAATTTCAAATAATTATTTTCGAATATCTTGTATAATATGTGGTACATAGTGCTAATCGTACAATCTGTTGAAAATTTGTAAGAGGATCGATATTGATTATCTAGCGAGAACAATATGCTATAAAGGGTTAAGAAGTTTGTGTCAGAACTTTAGTAAAGTACATCTTTTCTTCTTAGAAATAATCAAGAATTTTAAAGAAGCTTTTGTAATTATTAATTAATAAACGGTAAAGGTGTTGTAGGTTGTTAAATAAAAGGATTAAAATTTTGGAATGTTGGTGTTTTTTTAGAACAAAACAATTTTTATTTCGGAACGGTGGATATTAGCAATATTTACTAAGAGTTGTGTTCAAAATTACAATAAAGTCAATGTAATAGAAATTGTTGAATACAATGTGAAAATAGCTTCTAATTTTATAACTTGCAACAGTTTTGGCACAAAATCTCTATTATCTTAAGAACTTGGTTGCTTGATTGCTGTTAGAATTTTTAATAAAGAGCTTTTTCTTGATAAAAATGAAAACAATCGAGGAAATTAACAATGTATTTGTAATTATTAATCCTTGTTAAATAAAGGAATTGACATTTCGTGATTTCGGTGTTTTTTAGTACAAAATGATTTTTATCCTGAGAATGATACATGCTAGCAATTTTTACTAACAATAAGAGTACTTCTTTGTGTAAAATAACTCAATTAATCCAAATATATATTTAAAATTGCAAAAAAGTCGGTATAATGAAAGTTATTGGATACAGTAAAAATAGTCTTTAATTCTATAATTTGCTTTATCTCAAGAATGGCGAGTATATAAACAATTACAATGCACTTTTTCTATAAAAGTGATCGAATAATCCAAAAACGTCCTTGTAATTATTATACAATGAGTGATGTATTTGTTATAGGTTATTAAATAACGATACATTAAAACTTTGTTGGCAACAATAACACAAACATCTACTCAACAATTACAAGCTCCACTTTGTAATGACCAAATCTATTGCATACGGGAAATAAATAAAAACGAATTTTAAAGATAAACTCAAAAACAAGGTACGTAATAATGTATGTTGAAACTTTCTCTTTGCATTTAACCTTTACGTAAAAGTGATTTTTTTTAGTTTCGATAAACACTTTTTAATTAATTCTGTCAATTTATTTTTTTTTTAATTTTCCATTAAATAGCGTTTGAACGTGAGAAATAATTTGATAGCGCCTTTAAATAGTCGTAAAAAACTGGCACAAACAAAACAATTACCTCGACCAAATCCGGCGTTTTGTGTATAACCAAAGCGAAATTATTAAATAATCCTTGTCCATGAATAACTTTCAAATTGGGAAAAAGTTTTCCCAAACTGGTTAAACCACTAACTTGATAAATTAATACGATTCCAGTAATTTCTCTCAATTCGGGGAAGGTTAAACCTTGATAATCTTCCGGGAACGCTTTGTCTATAAGAACGATCTGTAAGTCCCCGACGATTACTTCGCATCCTCGAAGATTCTTTTCGAGGTTGATCACTTTGTTTCGAACGTTTATGTCTTGACAGTACTTTGCGTCCACTGGTATCGAGGCGAACAAAAACAAAACGAAAAGGTTCTTTACGGACCGAGTCGCGTGGTCATAAGTCGCGAACCAATACGCGGTCATACCTATTACTCATGACTCGCGAAACGCTACTGAAACTCGCACAACTCGCGAACTTTCCGATGTACGACCGCCGCGTGTTGTTATAATATTACAAGTGCACAGTCTCCACAGTCTCGGCCACGCAAAATTCGGTTTGCGTATGTTCCGAGCATGCCCGGTAAGGCACCGTGTTATCAACGACTGAAAGAGCGAAAGTGTTCTTGAACTAGAACCCAATAAAGCGGATGCTACTACTACTATTTCACACTATTTATATTGTGTTGAGAACGTTTTTTAAACTGGGTCATTCTCATGTTACTTATTAACACGTTCAGTTTTGGTCGTATGTAAAGGTTAATTATTACTGTGACATATATATAATCTCGTTAGATTAACTTGATCATATTTATTAAGACCAACATGATAATCATAGCAATAAATATGATTTATCTAAATATTTTTTAGTCACATCATGAATTGTGTCAGTATTAAACTTAAAGTTAACATTTAGCGTCAAACAAAAACCACTTTGTCCTAGGCAACGTATCGATACTTGATGGTATCGATACCTACTGAAGTATCGATATTCGATACCAGAAAAGTATCGGTATCGACAGTAACGAAAGTATTGAAGTATCGAACGCATCGAAAGTATTGATTATCGAAAGTATGGAGTGTCGAAGTGTCGAAAATTGCTTTTTTTAGAGGAAATTGTGTTTACAGTATAGATTATGTCCTCGGTTCGAGTTACAAAAAGGAAAGAAAATTTTATTACTAATTTTTCAAAATCATCTCAGCATAAATAATGAATGAATAATGAATTTTATACTGTAACTAAATAGAAGTTAACTAATTATTCAAACTGAAATTCACTAAAAATTTCCTGATAATGAAAAAATTACATTACTACCCAAATTTTAGTGATAGTGAAAAAATGCACTATTACTACACCTTAAGTGGAACATAAGTTTTAACAAAACATATCTGAATTTATATTTTATTAGTATTGATACTTTACAGCTTTCTTATTTCGTCTGCGCACAGGACAAAATTTCACTGACCGTAATTTTGGAATTTTGATATTAACCCACTTACTGCTACGACCACAATCATCCACATTATTTTAAAATATTGATTAAATATTTCTTAAACTGTATTAAACAACATACCGTATTAGTTGGAATCTAAGACGCACTATTTTTGTTACATTATTACAGATGTTGTCAATAATGGGGTGCGTCTAATTCTAATTCATAAATACAAAATCTGTTAAAGAAATGAATTGTAATAGTTATGTGTCTTGTTCCTTGTGATATGAATTTATAGATTTCTTATTTTTGGAATTTCATTTGAGGAATATTTTCATAAATTGGTATTCCAAACTCACACAGATGTAGATACAGAGTTTAAATCAGAATACTTTTCAGTTGATGTTGGTAATAATTCCATATAAATTTTTTTTTCAGCCAGTGGAAAACTGCTGCCGTTCTTTGTTCTTTTTTTTGTTATAGTCAAGGGTTTTAAACTATCCTTCAAATTTTTCTTTAAACTTTATAGCATAGCTGTTTAGAAAAGTTTATCTAGAACATGTTTTGCCAGCAGCCCACTCTACCTATTACATTTTATTTCTGAATAGTTGGTATATTTCCAGTCTATGAAATTCTCAGAGGACATTTCGTGGACAATATAATGTTTCCTTTTCTTCTCGCACTTCTGGCAATTGCCAGCATTAGGATTTTTAAGAATTTCCTGTGTTATTCATTTGTTTCTAGAATTCATATTTCTACCATCTTTGACACCGCATACAAAAGCATGTAATCAAATTGTATATAATATATTAATTCGAATTATATATAATTCTTTTCTATTTATTTATTTTTTTTATTATAATCTGGTGTAGGACAGGCCAATAAACAATTTGTCTTTAATCTAAAATGCTAACCACCAAGGAAGAAAAACTAAGTTATCCTCAACAGTCGTCTATGAACTCTCTATGGATATCACTGTTACGAATGTACCAAAGAGCACCAACAAAATCTCTCAGTACTTTACTCTGAAAGCGTTGAATGATATTTATATTTACCCCTGCAGTGCAGCCCCACAATTGCATGCCGTACGTAAAAGTTATGTAAAGGTTTAGTATTTGCTTTTATACTAATAATTTATTGCGTAGGGATAAAGTGAATTTTCATCCAATTAGCCAGTTAAATTTTCTATATCGAATTTCTAATTCTTGTTTTTTCCTTTTTCACATGAGTTCTCCATCGTAGCCCAGCGTCAAACGTTGTGTTAGCATATGGAATTTTGGATCCATTTATAAATACATCGATATGCTCTATCGCGTTAAGTCTATCTATTCGTTAAGTTTTATTTTCCATCTACATGTCCAGGCTTCGATTTTATTTATTGCAGTTTGGAGTTTACTTGCTGTTTCTTGATTATTTTCACCAAAAGTCAAGATAGCAGTGTCATCAGCAAAGGTGATGACTGCTATGTTATCATTCAGCTTAGGAAAATATATACAGGTATATATACATATATACAGGTATATAGAATGTAAAGATGGGGACCCAGAACACTGTTCTCCGGCACTCCAGCCCCGATTTCCTTAAGGTCGGAATAGACCCTATTCTGTCTTACCGTAAAATACCTTACAATTAAATAGGACGTCAAAACCTATGAATATTAGATAGGAAGTTGCAGTCTCAGTTTCGAATACAGACCACGGTGCCACACTCTGTCAAAAGCCTGCGTTACATCAAGAAAGACACCAGAACAAATCTTTTTGTCTTCCAATGCCTTCTCAATGATATTTATTATCTTGTGTACTTGATCTACAGTCGAACTGGTGATCAGGGATTAAGTTCCGCGTTTCTATGATAGGTTGCATTCTCTTCATAAGTAATTTCTCAAATAGCTTTGACATGATGGATAACAGTGATATTGACCTATAAGAGATAGGTTCGCGTGGGAGTTTACCTGATTTTGAAATCATAACTATTTCTGCGATCTTATTAAAAGATGCATTTATGAGATTAGTCAATTTCAGAACTGCTTTTTTTGGCAACTGTTTTAACATTTGACTTGTTATTAGTTCAAACCAGACTAAGTTATAGTATTGACAAATCTTGAATCGTGCTGGTGCAAACCAGTATGTAATGTTATTTCCCAAAAAAATCATGTCATCTAGTTATTGTACTAAACCAACGAAATACTGTTGAAATATCGCCTTTTCTGAACTTTTTACAAATCATGCTATTTTTAATCAAGTTGGTACTTCTTGTTAATTGATGTTTCTGCTACTTCTTAATGGATCGTGGGTGAAATGTATTGTATCACTGAACAACTTTTCAATTGCAAATCTACAAATCCAACAACCAATCGTTTCAGATATACTCCTTGAGGTATATTATTCTTCCAGTTATATGCATTGAAAATAATTTCGGAATTAATTGAATTGCATAAACATTTAGATATATAAAGACATATACTTCATCAATAATGTTCAATTTCTTATTCATTTGTATAATATGTAAGTATGTCTTGCTCTCTGAACATATAGAGGTTTTATTAACAGTTATTATGGCCAGAAAAGATTTTATTTCGACGCTGCATTAAAGCGACAAATTATTGTATCTGCGATTTATTTGCCATTGGTGTTGTATTTGCCTTCTAAAAATGGTTTAGATTAATTAACGCGTTCTCAAGTTATAAGGAATAAAAGAATTTTCTTTGTTAACTTTGAAATTATCTAGTAGCGAAACAAAACAACTTTGTAAGCACTTTAACTTAAATATTCCTATTTCTAAACACAATTTTAAGACGTGTGAAAATAGTTTGTGTGTTTTTTTTCACATCTTAAATTTAAACGAATACGGTAATTTTAAAGTATTAAAAAAATCATAGTAACGTTCTAACAAACGGGCCGACTCGTATACAATCGCATATGTTAACCTTCATTCGGACTTTTTATCAAATTCATACAATTTTCAGAATTAATTAATAATATTTTTGTTATATACGGTCAAATCGACTATTTAGGCTCAGTGAATGAAATTTTGTTTAATTTATTTTTATTGATTGACACAGCGTACAGTAACACAGTTGTACATCCCAATTTTGATCTTGCAAGATCTTGTAAGTAGATGTCATTGTAATAGATGGTTACAATAAAAATTTCATTGTAATCTATTTCATTTAGTGAAATGTTTAGAAAAATACGTTTAATATACACTACATTTCGCCTGTAAATTGGTTATGGTATAGATCCGTAAGAAGAACCGCTTTCAACCGCTCGTATATCAGATACATTGTCTATCTTCCTATTATTACTCAAAAATACGGTAATTGAAATGATGAACTTATATGGTGTTTATATACAAGAATTTTAGGAGACGATAAACATGGTCGTCCCAATTATCGCTATAAATATGGCAATTCTTCGAATCGACGTACTATACATATAATTGGTTGTGGAACAAATTTTGCTCTTAAAATAAATCAAGATAAACGTGTTGCTCTTGATATGGCTGAAGGTAATTTCTTTATATATTCCTCTGATAGGGTTAAATGATAGAAATGTCACTTGTGTTAATTTTTTCATATCACATAGTTTCGCATGTGAATTGAAACACCGCCAAATGACGATCGTCGGCACGATTCTTAAAAATCGAAATGAAATACCACCTGTCTTACAATTAGTTAATATAAAAAACATTTGTAAGCGCATTATTTAGTCTTTAATGCCAATTTTTAAACTTGTGACATGAAGATATTGCATTTGGTCAAAGGTATTTGGTATTTTAGAAGCAAACTCAAAGGATTTATTATTTATCTTGTTTCTTTTTTTTCAACTCCTCTAGAAGCCGTACCAAATGTTTCTGGAAGCAGTTCAAGCTTTCTGGAAGCATTTGCAGTCTTTTAAAAGTAGTGTCAAATCTTCTAAAAGGAATACCAAGTCTTCCTACCATGTCTTCTGGAAGCAGTTTAAGCCTTGTTGTTGAAAGCCGAGTCCTTCAGAAGTTGAATCGAGTCTTCTGGATGCAATTCATCACATCTGGAAGCAGTATCAAGATTCCTAGAAGCATTATCATATCTTCTAGAAACATTTCAGGTATTCTGGATGCATTTCAGGTCTTCTAGATATACTTCAAGTCTTTGAAAGCACTATTAGGTCATCTAGAAATATTATCAAGCCTTTTGGAAGCAAATAAAATTTTCTAGAACAGTATCAAGCATTTTAAGTCTTCTGGAAACATTTTAAGGCTTCTAGAAATAGTATTGTCTTCCAGAAGCAGTATCGAGTCTTCTGAAAGCAGTTCAAGTCTTTTGAAAACATTTTAAGTGTTTTGGAAGCATTTCAAATCTACTGGAAGCAGTGTCACGTTTCCTAGAAGCAGTTCTAAGTTTTCCAAGGAATCATGTCCTCTGGAAGCAGTTCAAGTTATCTGGGTGTAGTTGAAGCCTTCTGAAATCTCGACAGCGATACGAATTACTACAATAGATTGTTTTTGGAAATGTATCTAATTGATTTAAATGAGAATACTTTTAGTTTTAAAACGGACGCTAGTAATTTGAGTAATATTAACTCTTGTTTTTCACTAGGATAAAACCAGCAAGGAAATTAATATAAATCCCGCAGATTCATTAACATTTTAATTTAATTTATTTGTGTCGACTTTTCAAAATTAAAACTTTAGCGGGTTTTTAATTAATGTTATTTTAATTATTTAATTAAGGATTGGTAGATATCCTTTTATATACGTTGTAAATTCAGAACTCTTCATCAATCTTGTGATGGTTTAATAACGTTAATGCAAATGTTAAAAATAGAAAATTTAATATTATAAAACTCTTTATTTCCGGTAAACTTATTTAATTAAACATATCATATCATAATTTAAACTATTTTAACGTCTACAAGTGTCAGGTACTTGCAAGCACAAAGGTGCTTGTTTTAGTTTATTCTACAATAAGACTGCTGGAGATAAATGAGTAGTTCGAAATTAGTTCTGTCATTTAATTAAATAAGTTTACCGGAAGTAAAGAGTTTTATAATATTAAATTTTTCTTTTTGAATATTTCCATTATTAAACACTTCTGAAATATGGACCCACTCGATTTTAAATAACTTTGATTTTTTTGTCTTACAATTAATGAGTAATCAAGAATTGTTTTTTGTTATTTCAACGATTTCCTTCACGATTCCATTTAACTAAGATATCAGTAACTACAATAAGAAGTTGTGAACTCAAATTTGTACCATTTCATTAAAATAACAATTTCCTTAATCATTTTTGTAAAACCAATCAAAAAAAATAATCGTAATAAATCGAATTCTTAAGATATTTTGATGAAATTTTTTGTTATTTCTAAAGGAATGTATGTACTTTCTTCAGACTGAAGCGATACTAGAATATCTCAATCCATTTTTGAAGTATCATGTTTTGAGCTAAACCTAAATTCGTAACATTTCATAAAAATAACAATTTTCTTAATCATTTTTGTAAAATCGAATTCTTGAGTTATTTTGATCAAATTTATTGTGATTTATAAAAAAACACTTTTGTACTTTCGTCAGATCGAAACGATACATAACTATTTCAATTCGTTTTTAAAGTATCAAGTTTTGAAGTTGCCCTAAATTAAGTATATTAAACATTTTTGAAAAATCTTAAAAATTCGTCGACTTTTTAAGATATGATTATGTTGTTAATTTTTTTTGTTACTTCTAAGAAGTATGTACTTTCTTCAGATGGAAACTATACTTTGATATCTCAATCATTTTTTAAGATATTAACCCAAATTTCTTTCATTTCATAGAAGTAACAATTTTCTTCATCATCTAAAAATCGTAAAAATCGAATTCTTAAGATATATTGATGAAATTTTTAGTACTTATAAAGAACAGTAGGTACTATCTTTAGAATAAAACCAAGCGTGAATATTTCAATTCTTTTATATAATAACAATTATTTAATCATTTATGAAAAATCGAATTCTTAAGATATCTTGATGAAATATGCCCTAAAATGAAAATATCATCAAATATTGTAATTCAATCTTTTTAGCATACAATCTTTTATACCTTGAGATCGATTAATGTTAAAATCATATTAAAAAACGATCTTGAAATTTATAATACCGTTGCTTTTAAATAAGTAAATGTTGACACGTCTTTTTTTCCTTTCTAAAATTAATTTCGTCGGTTACTGGTTCCGTTAAAGGTGACTAAAGAAGTAAAAAAAAAGTAGCAGTCACAAAAAACTTTTTGTATAGTCACGATTTAAAATTCGTTGTCACGATTCTGTGGAAATTTAAAATCTGTTCAGGATTCTTAGAGAAAGTGCAATATCCCGAGGTGCTGAACGCTGAAAAGAATTACTGGTACAATAAAATGTCAATTCAACACGTTTTATTAAAAAAAAGAGAGAATCTGAAGGAAAGATTATTTACTTTCCTACAAAATTATTTAATTTAAATTTGAATCCTTCGAAGCCGTTTCATATCTTGATACAGTCAAAGAGGTACTTGTACAGCTGGAATGCAATAAGCAATCAGTTTTTATGAAGAAATTGTAATTAAAACGATTCATCGCCGGCAGGATTTTTCAATTATTTTTCTTTCGAGATAGATTAATGATAGTGGAAATCCCTCAAAATTGAATATCCGCTTTCTTTAGTTCCAAGCTATCAACAAGCATGTTTCACCCCAATCAAGGAGAGAGGCCTCCATTTGTTACTGAGACAGTAATAGATGAAACCAAATCTTCCCCTAAAAATCGTAGGGTTGCGCCCCATTAACCGTGACTTGCAAAGAGCTTCGATTTTAGACATCTTTATAATATCCGATGATATGAGAAAATAATATTGGAAATACAAATAATGATGTTATCGATGTTATAAATGTGTAAAATTACTGAATTAGTCTCAAAATGTATTTAGAATTGTCATAACGTTGTTATTAGACGTAATATCTATAATTTTAAGTAAGACTTATAATATTAAAGATCTCAACAAAGAGTAAGTAAAAGCAAAGGATTTTATTTTTTCAATAAATTGATGTTGCAAGCCTAAACTGTTAGGTTTAAGAAAATAATTAATGTAAAGACTTCTTAATTCTCGAGAATGAAATTTTTATAAACGAATCATGTTCATATCACAAAATCACACGAATTTTATACTCTAACAACAGAAGTTACTTAACTTCTACATTCTATGTTGTTTTCTATGTTCTAAACTATAAATTTAAGTTTTTCTATACATTAGACTTCCATTAAATTTGGAACTAGAAACATTTGGGTATAACCATCCTAAGGGACGTGCGGCTAAACATAAATGTTTTTAGTTATAGTTTTAATGTTTATTTAGCTCTAGATTGTTTTAAATTCTTCTGGAACTAAATGTATAACTGAGGCGGCATTCCTTCACGATATAATCGGGGAACAAAGACAATCTACCGCTCTTAACATTCCTTTGGGGTACAATAGAAAACCGCATTCTTCCACACTGTAAAGACCCCATTGGATGATGATTGACAGATGTAAATAAAGGCTGTTCACGCTTTAATTGGGGCACAAAAGAAGGCGGCCTTCACGGTCTAATTGGGAAACAAAACACACTACCTGTCCTAACATTCCTTCGTATAAGAATAGATGATTGACAGGTGTAAACAAAGATTTTTCATGCTTTAATTGGGGTACAAGAGAAGGCGGACTTCACGGTATAATTGGAGACCAAAACAAACTACCTGTCTTAACATTCTTTCATACTACAATAGATGATTAACAGATGTAAACAAAGGCCCTTCACACTTTAATTGGGAACAAAAGAAGGCGGCCTTCACGGTATAATCGGGGACCAAAACAAACTACCTGTGTTAACATTCCTTCGTATTACAATAGATAATTGACAGATGTAAACAAAGGCCCTTCACACATTAAGTCAGGGACAAAATGCAGCAGCCTGCAGTCTGAAGACACATGGTTAAACCTGAATCTTTCTAGTTCTAGGTCTAATGTTAGTTCTAGTTTTAATTTTTGTTTAACATTAGATAGTTTCAAATTCTGCTGGAACTAAAAGTATAACTGATACTAGAACTAGAAATATTAGGTCATCTTAAGAGACGTACGGCAAAACCCTAATATTTCTAGTTTTAGGTCTGGTGTTAGTGCCGAAGCTGTTTAAGAAAAAATTAAACTGGAACTAACATTAGATCTAGAGTTATAAAAATTCAGGTTTAGCCGAAACTTATCTAGCATATCCTAAATGCAGATACAGGAAAAAAATCGAGATCAAATGCGTTTGGTGAAAATATTAAATCAGCAAAATACATGAAGTGATGTTGACAAATTTAAATGTAAAAAAATGACAGTTTAAGTTTTATGGTGCACTAATTACACAAAAAGTACAAACAAAGCACCATACGTCTGTAAAGTTTTAAATACCTACCTAGCATGTCTGAAACTTTTGTAGTTTTAAAATTCGACCAGCCAACTTGACATTAACTATTAAAGAACTTGTTTAATATTTTGGATACTGTGGATTGGATAATTTGCATAAATATTGTTGAACAGTGTACAAACTTTACTTTGACTGCGTTTGTTATCACCACACCTAATCAATATTTCGGTTCTTAGTCATTCACTTAATTGCGCTATATTTGCTTAAGTTGTCATTTTCTCACATTTAAATTTGTGATTAAATGACTCTATTTGTTGATTTAATATTTCCAGACGCATATTATCTCGATTTCTTTTCCGACCCACTCAATGATGATTTTTTGTCTTAACCTGGTGAGGCTTAATATTATATTTATTTTTATATGAACATATTTTTTTGTTTTAATATTAAGGAATCTAAATGTACTTAAATGTAAGAAAACCTTCTTTTTAGAAAAGTTAAAAAATAAACGGTTAAAGGTTAAATTTGTCCGGTTTTACCTGGACCCATTTTTTACCTAATTAAATGGAAAACAATGTTAACAACAAAAAATACGGCATGAGTTTGTCAGTCCAATACAAAATCTTTCGAAAATTTCTAAAGATTGTTTTGTAAACTGTGACAAGTACCAGAAGAAGAAAATTTGGTTTCGCTGTTTTAAAAATTACGTTTCGCTGTTTTAAAAATTACGTTTCGCAGAAGTATTATTTTCTTTATACCTGCGAAGTGTACCTTTGATTTTGAGGTGCTATTAGTTTTTTGGTTGTTTACATGTGACTTTCTTAGAGTTGACTTTAAAGTTGTACAAACCACTCACTGTTGAAAACTGTTGAAGAAACGGACATTAAACGGACAATTTACAGCGAGGCAAGACTCCATGCTGGCTTAGCATCGCGGATTTATTCGGAAAGATTTCCGGATAGAGTCATACCTAATCCGGATACAGTCAAGTATCTGATTTGATATGTTCATCTCAAATATCTAAATATGCAAAAGCACATATGCATTTCATTTAAAATAACAATGTTGGTTGCCATAGCAACGAAACAAGTAAGAAAACAATACAAACAAGTATACATCGTCTGAAAATCCGAAATAATTAATTAAGAAACTTTTATTCAAAATATGTTTTTTGAGAAATTACGAATGGCGAAGTTATTCACTATATTCTAGATATTTGACACATCCTATATAAAGCATATTAATGATGCAAATGAAGGCAGAATCTTTTAACTTTAAAAGTAATTTTTAATTTAAATTAGGTTTGTTTTTAACAAAAGTCTGCTCAAAAAGATGAGCATGTATTCTTGATGATTTAAGAAAGGTTGCAAAATACATAGGTACCTTGGTGTTATAATTTATAAATATTTGTTTATAAATTAACAAACATAATTTTTTTCTTTATTATTTTTTATAATAATTATTATCATTCATTTCTTTATTACTTCTTTTATCCTCCAAGTACTGGTACTTACTCACCAATTTATTTTTTATTAAATCCCTTTTTGATTTGGATGTGTTTTTGTATTTATCATAATTTCATAAATTTACAACTGCTTTAAAAGTAGTTAAATTATAATAAAGAATTATAATAAACAAAAATAGTCAGAATACTTAAAGAAGTTAACAATGAGGTGTTAACTATTTCGTAACTACTGTATGCGAATATTTTATGCCAGCATAAAATAATTACTCATAGTTGTTCAGAGTGTTCAGAGTTGACTACGTAATTAACTACTGCCCAGCTCAGCCATGTCTCTAAGACGGCTAAACCCTAATGTTTCTAGTTCTAGATCTAGTATTAGTTGGGTTGGGTTGAGTTCGGTTCCGTCTTAACAGACGTACGGCTAAACCCAAATATTTCTAGTTCTAAGTCTAGTATTAGCTTTAGTGTTGCTATTAGCTCTAATTTAACTGTTATTCGATTTTAGATTATTGTATACTTATACATATATAGTATAGTTACACATATATACATATATAGAATAATATAGTTTTAATTTTTATTTAGCTCTAGATTATTTTAAATTCTTCTGTAACTAAAAGTACATCTGATGCTAGAAATAGAAACATTAGGATTTAGCCGTCTTAAAAGATGAATAAACCCTAATTTTGAAGACGTACGGCTAAACTAATACAAACGCTAAATCCTAAGATTTAGCCGTCTTAAGAGACGTACAGTTTTACTTAAAGAGAGCGACGAAGTTTTGCAATTCAAGTGTTTAGTATATATCTTCTAAGATAAGTCATCATATCAAAAAATCTGTGTAAATCGGTCTTATTGTTTGGTTTAGGCATATTTTATGATGGCGGTCTTTTTTGGTTATATCCCTCTTCAGATAACACGTGTCCATAAAATTTTACTTCCCTCTGACAAAGATTAAGTTTTGATTTATTAAGTTTTATATTTTTCTCTCGTAGTCGTATGCACAATTTTTTCAAATTTCTGCTTTGATCCACCAAAACTTCTTCCATCGTATTACCACAACCATATACCATTATGTCGTGCACCATCACCTCAATGCCAACCAATCCAAGCAAAACTTCATACACTTTCATAGCAAAAAGTTCAGGTGCTGGAATCACACCAAATGGTAATCTCAATCAACAATACCTTCCATATAGTGTCCAGAATGACGTAAGCTTACTTGCTCCCTTGAATTCGTTTTATGAGCCGGAACGATACTTTTAGAACCTACCTTAGTAAAAATCTTAGCCTTTCCCAATTTCGGAACAACTTCATCAATTGTAATGAATTAATAATTTAGCCTTTTCAAAGCCCCATTCAGAGGTATTGGATCTAAGCATATCCGAAACGAATGAGTTTTCTTAATCAAAAGCTCTCTTTGAATAATTTCTTTGTTCTCCAATCTTAGTAGTTCTTTCTGTAGGTTTAATGCTTTCATCGATTTTCAAATCTACTTCACCCTAAAGAATACCTTGATATTTAAAAATATCTTCAAATTCCTCAATTATTTGTTTCGCCTCGACAATTCCAGCACTTTTATTTACCAAAACCTTGTCTCTTAAGACGGAATCCAACCCAATCTAACTTTAGAACTAATACTAGACTTAGAACTAGAAACGTTAGGTTTTAGCCGTTCGTGTCTTAAGACGGTAGTTCTGAAATTGGATTGTAGGCCTAGTATTAATTTACTTTTTGTTCCAGAAGAATTTAAAATAACCTAGTAGTATTTAAGAATTATAGTTTTGTGTTTACAGAAATATATTGCTTTGAAGTTCTAGTATGTAAGTGTTTTATTTCTTGTATTCAATATTTGGGTTGTCAACTATTTAGCAGCAATATTTCACAATTTGAACAATTTGATAATCCGAACCACCTTCAGTCCCAGTTCGAGTTTTACTATACCTTTTTTTTTCTTAAAAAAGATCTAGGAATCCAAAAATGTACTTTTATTGTATAAGATGTCACGGATGATTAAATGAAGATATCTTGAAATTTTAAATAAAATAAAATACTCCAATTTATCGAAAATGTATTTAAAATTATTATAAAAGCAGTGTAAATGATGTTATTGGAAGATATGTTGAAATTTTGTGGTTTTTGATGTTTGTTTTATTTTGTGTTATTGATACCCATTGAGCGTGACTTGCAGAGTAACTTCGATCTTGATAATATCCGCGACATGAGAAAATAATATTTGAAATACAAATAATGACATTTTCAACGTCACAAAAATCAAATTCGTCAAAATTAAAAGTGATTCTCAGAAAAAGATGTTTTGAAACTTTAAATTATTACTACACAAATGTATAGTCCATGTTTAAAATTCTTAGACGATGTCATCCCTTGCCATGAAAATGAAGCCTACGTTCAGCCACCTTCCTTCACATCTTTCTTTATGGGTGCTTTGATTGGAAGCATATTTGGATGGGCCATAAAGCGTTTGAACGAAACCGTTATTTTTCTGATTGGATTTTGTATCATAATGTACGTAAGGATGCTGATGAAGATGAGATCGGATCAAACCATGATAAAATTTATTACTCCAATTCAATCGGTTCTGGACTCTTTAAATTGTCAGATGTGTTGCTTAACTCACGGTCACGTAAATTTTAAACATTGCAACCCAACTTTTACGACAACTTTCCTGGGAGCATTTCTGATTGGATTTTCTTATCAGGTTGTGCCGAAGACGTTCGCAAGCATTGCCTGTCAAAAGCAATAGATGATTAAATCACTTTTATTAATACTTTATATTCGAAATAATTAAAACTTTATTAAAGTAAAAATGAAATTATATTTATTTATTAATTTTATCAGCTCGTTTTAATTATCACCTAAAAATAACTTTGACCTGTTTTTATATCGTAATAAACAAGGTCGAATTATGTAATAAAAGATTATTTTTATTTACATATATAACGTTACTTTTAATAAAAATTATGTACAACAATATTCGATTAAAAAAAGTTAAGTAAACAACAAATTATAATTTGCTTGACCACTTAAGGCAAATTTGGCATCAACAACGACGATTTATTGTGTACTTAACAATCCGTTCGTTTTTTGATGATGTTGCCAAGATAATATTTTTTCTCATTAGTTAAAAACAATCATTACGTGGATGAATTATAATTTTAGTTATTATTGCACTTATAATGCGTGTTCAGTGTAATAAGACACCAACGGCTGCTACACTTTTTTCTAAAGTCATTGACCGACCGATGACTTTGAATTATGTAGCTTATAAGCGAATTTAAAAGAAATTCTCGAGGCAAAAATTTAATACGCTAAATTAAAATGTATAAAATAGGTTGAAATGAAGTTGTTCGTATCTTAATAAGACAAACAACCAGGTTTCAGCATAATTCATTGCTGAATTAAGTTAATGTCACGTAACGCAACAAGAAAATATCAAGTTTCTTTAATTACAATTTATTGAATCGATTTGTAAACATTCTTCTGTATAATTATCTAACAATATTTCTTTTAAAGTTTTGGTGTCATGTTGAGAAAAATACGATGTAGATCGTCTTGTTGTAATAATTTGGAAAATTTTTAACATGAATTAAAAAAAAAACACTATAATTAAAATAGTATTAAATCATGTACGCCATAACACATAATCGTTAAGTTAATCATTCAACTTAATTGGGTCAATTACATCATTATTCAGGTGGATGTAAATTATGTGGTAAAAATAAACGGATTTAAAAATAATGATAATAATAACTCGGGAATAAAAGTGGTTAGGATAATTACTTAATTCCAACATCCATATTGGGATTGGAAGGTGAAACGTGAAAGTATTTCAAAGCTTTACCGGAAAGCGCAATTTAGTTATATTAAAGTTATCGAACTTAATGAAGAAAACTCGTTTATTCCAAGGTTACTCATGAATACCAAATTTGAATTTTATTTTTAGGGGATATCCTAAATTAATGTTTTTGCAATATACACGCGACCCCTCATCGCTATATCTCAGAAGCTAATCAGAATGTCATGATGAAATAAAAAAAGTTTTTAGGTAATTTAATGTAGCTGGAATGAATTTATAATTTTCATTATTTCGGTTGCAAGTGTTTGCTGCTGTTTATTACTACATAATAAAAGCTTTATTAAATATTCATTATATCAAAACATACTTGAGATAATTAGAATTGTAATCCATGTTGCAAGTTTAGTGAATAAAGTATTTTAATTAAAAATTAAAAATAGGAAAAAATGAACCTCTTACTTGCAAAATTTTTTATTTACTTCGAAACTAGTTTCGAGGCCTAAACCTCATCATCAGTCGAAAACTACAAAGAAACAACAAAAAAATCGTTTAAAAAATATGGTGACAAATGCAAAGATCAAATAAATAGAAATTACTTACAGTCAAAATTTGAAGTGAAACATTAGAAAAACAAGAAACATTCGAAAAATAGAATTGTTCAAACTTAATCGAAAAATTCTTTCACAAAAAAGACAGGTTAAAAATGAAGTACATCTGTAAAAAACATTACAACAGATTAAAATATGAATATAGGATAAGAATATAAAAACTTACGTATAAAGAAATTTTTGTGATAGTTATAAAAATGTTGAAAAATATACACATTAAACAAGAATTAAAAGATAAAATAACAGCACAAAATAACGTGTCGTGTGGCAATGGCGAAAAAGGAGACTAAATATAAGCAAGCAAAACCGGAAAAATGACAAAAAAAGGAAAAGAAAGAGAGGGACCAAAATTTAAGAACACTCAAAAAACGTAAACGTTATGTACATTAAAATTGTTTCGAGTTAAATTCCTTCAGATAAGTAAAAATAGGTTTTTGAAAAACCTCAATTTGTTCGTTGAGGAGTTTATATTGTTTATCATCTTTATGTTTTATTATCTCCAGCAATTCCAAAAAATCAAGTTTAGGGCCTTTTTCACATTTATGAAGCAGTTTGATATTGTTGTAATTTATGTGGTGACCAGTCTCGAGATGGTGTTTAAAAACATTAGAGTTTTCTTTCGTTTTATGTTCACGGACGCGAATCTCGAGTCTCCGTCCCGTTTGTCCAATATATATGGATTCGCAATTAGAGCATCTAATTGAATAAACTCCACATTCCTTCATTATGTCATTATTTTTTATGTTAAAGTTGGATAAAAGATTCATAATAGTGTTTTTATTAGAAAAGGCCAAATGGATATCAAACTTGGAAAAAATATGTTGAGCTTGTGAAGTAATACAGTTGTATAGGAGAGGTTTGTAGCGCTTATCGTTATTATTTTTATTTTTAGTGAAGAGGGGGTCTTTTTGTTGTTGTATTTTATAGAATAGATTATCAAGAATATGTTTCGGAAAACCATTGTTGTAACCCAAAGTATAAATATAATTTATTTCTTTTATTCTATTATCTTCAGATAAGGGATAACTAAGGACTCTGTGAAATAGAAATCTGAAGTTAGCCAGTTTATGAGATTTCGGGTGTTCAGAATCGTAAGGAATAGTAGTGGGGATGGTTGAAGGTTTTCTGTAAATATTGTATTCTATGGGGATGCCTCTATCTGGTCTTTTAGCAGACATTTTCCTTGACTATATTGAGAGAAACTTCATAATCAATGATAATAATCCCTATAAAACATACATTACTAAATGGTCTAGATACGTTGATGATATTTTTTGTGTTTGGACGGGAAGCGAACAAGATCTTAACAACTTCCATGATTACCTGAACGCTATACATAAAAATTTAAACTTCACCATCGAAAAGGAACAACAGGGTCAATTAAATTTTCTAGATCTTTCCCTAGTTAGAAATAATAACAATCTTATAGAATACAATATTTACAGAAAACCTTCAACCATCCCCACTACTATTCCTTACGATTCTGAACACCCGAAATCTCATAAACTGGCTAACTTCAGATTTCTATTTCACAGAGTCCTTAGTTATCCCTTATCTGAAGATAATAGAATAAAAGAAATAAATTATATTTATACTTTGGGTTACAACAATGGTTTTCCGAAACATATTCTTGATAATCTATTCTATAAAATACAACAACAAAAAGACCCCCTCTTCACTAAAAATAAAAATAATAACGATAAGCGCTACAAACCTCTCCTATACAACTGTATTACTTCACAAGCTCAACATATTTTTTCCAAGTTTGATATCCATTTGGCCTTTTCTAATAAAAACACTATTATGAATCTTTTATCCAACATTAACATAAAAAATAATGACATAATGAAGGAATGTGGAGTTTATTCAATTAGATGCTCTAATTGCGAATCCATATATATTGGACAAACGGGACGGAGACTCGAGATTCGCGTCCGTGAACATAAAACGAAAGAAAACTCTAATGTTTTTAAACACCATCTCGAGACTGGTCACCACATAAATTACAACAATATCAAACTGCTTCATAAATGTGAAAAAGGCCCTAAACTTGATTTTTTGGAATTGCTGGAGATAATAAAACATAAAGATGATAAACAATATAAACTCCTCAACGAACAAATTGAGGTTTTTCAAAAACCTATTTTTACTTATCTGAAGGAATTTAACTCGAAACAATTTTAATGTACATAACGTTTACGTTTTTTGAGTGTTCTTAAATTTTGGTCCCTCTCTTTCTTTTCCTTTTTTTGTCATTTTTCCGGTTTTGCTTGCTTATATTTAGTCTCTTTTTTCGCCATTGCCACACGATACGTTATTTTGTGCTGTTATTTTATCTTTTAATTCTTGTTTAATGTGTATATTTTTCAACATTTTTATAACTATCACAAAAATTTCTTTATACGTAAGTTTTTATATTCTTATCCTATATTCATATTTTAATCTGTTGTAATGTTTTTTACAGATGTACTTCATTTTTAACCTGTCTTTTTTGTGAAAGAATTTTTCGATTAAGTTTGAACAATTCTATTTTTCGAATGTTTCTTGTTTTTCTAATGTTTCACTTCAAATTTTGACTGTAAGTAATTTCTATTTATTTGATCTTTGCATTTGTCACCATATTTTTTAAACGATTTTTTTGTTGTTTCTTTGTAGTTTTCGACTGATGATGAGGTTTAGGCCTCGAAACTAGTTTCGAAGTAAATAAAAAATTTTGCAAGTAAGAGGTTCATTTTTTCCTATTTTTAATTTTTAATTAAAATACTTTATACGTGAGATAGTTTAATAAAATAATAAGATTTTAATGCTAATTTAATCAAAATTTGTCATATTAAAAATAATTTATTTAATTTTGTGATAAACTGCAGCAAAAAACTAGGTGAGAAATCTTAATGAAATAATATGCATTTCAACGCCAATTTAATCAAGATTTATTATATTAAAAATATTTTTTTTAATTCCATAATCTTCATTTTAACAATTTTTAAATACAAATCTGTTAATTAGTAATAATTAGTAGATAAATCAAAATTATAAATAATCGTATCCGAAAAACTAATCGAGATATCACCATGAAATAAGACACCTTTTAAAGAAAATTGAATGTAGTTTTAATGTAGTATGATTGAATTTTTATTAATTTGGTTCCCACGATTTTTCAAATCAAACCTGTTTTTGTTAATTTTTGATAATAACGTTAATTGTAAGGACTCATATCTTAGAAACTGGATGAGATATCTTGACGAAATAATAAGCATTTTAACGCTAATTGAACCAAGATTTATTATACTAAAAATACATCTTTTAATCCCATAATCTTCGTTGTAATGATCTGTTTAATACAACTCATCGTATTAGAAGTATATTATATATTATAATAATCAAATAAATCAATCAAATGTTAAAGAAGCGTATTTCAAAAACTAATAGAGATATCAGGATGAAATGATAAAGTTGTAAATTTTGAATGATTTTTCATTTTAAAATTATTATTATTAATTTGGTTCCAATGGCTTTTCAAATCAAATCTTTTTTATTAATAGATAAATTTTGATTAATTGATAAAAATGTTAATCGTAAGAACACGTATCTTAAAAACTAGGTGATATATCGTAATGAAACAGTAAGCATTTTAACGCTAATTTAATCAAGATTTATCATATTAAAAATAATTTTTTAAATTTCGTAATATTCGTTGGATCGAGTTTTTAAATACAAATCTGTTAATTAGTTATAATTGGTGGAAAAGTCAAAATTTTAAACAATTGTATCTCAAAAACTAATCGAGATATCACGATGAAATAAAAAACATTCTAAAGAGAATTTAATGTAGTTTTAACGTAGCAAGATTGAATTTTGAATTTTTATTAATTTGGTTCCCACGATTTTTCAAATTAAACCTTTTTTTCTTAAAGTTTGATAATAACGTTAATTGTAAGGACTCATATCTTAGAAACTAGATGAGATATCTTGACAAAATAATAAGTATTTTAACGCCAATTGAACAAAGATTTATTATACTAAAAATACATCTTTTATTTCCATAATCGTTGTTGTAACGATCTGTTAAATACAACTCATCGTATTAGAAGAAATATGTGGATAAATCAATCAAATGTTAAAGAAGCGTATCTCAAAAACTAATAGAGATATCAGGATGAAATGATAAAGTTGTTAATTTTGAATGAGTTTTCATTTTAAAATTATTATTATTAATTTGGTTCCAATGGCTTTTCAAATCAAATCTTTTTTATTAATAGATAAATTTTGATTAATTGATAAAAACGTTAATCATAAGAACACATATCTTAAAAACTAGGTGATATATCGTAATGAAACAGTAAGCATTTTAACGCTAGTTTAATCAAGATTTATCATATTAAAAATAATTTTTTAAATTTCGTAATCTTCGTTGGATCGAGTTTTTAAATACAAATCTGTTAATTAGTTATAATTGGTGGAAAAGACAAAATTTTAAATAATCGTATCTCAAAAACTAACGAGATATCACGATGAAATAAAAAACATTCTAAAGAGAATTTGATGTAGTTTTAACGTAGCAAGATTGAATTTTGAATTTTTATTAATTTGGTTCCCACGATTTTTCAAATTAAAGCTTTTTTTTATTAATATTTGATAAACATATTGATTGTAAAGACTCATATCTTAAAAACTAGGTGAGGTATTTTAATGAAATAATAAGCATTTTAACGCTAATTTAACCAAGATTTATCATATTAAAAATAATTTATGCAATCCCGTAATCTTCATTGTAACGACTTGTTAAACACAACTCTTCATATTAGTAATATTATGCAGATGAATCAAAATGTTAAAGAATTGTATCTCAAAAATTAATAGAGATATCACGGTTAGATAAAAATCTTTTTAAAGAGAATTTTATGTAGTTTTAATGTTGTAAGAAAGAATATTCATTTTTTAATAATTTGATTCCACCGACTCTTCAATTTCAATCTTTTTTATTAATAGTTGATAAAAACGTTAATTATAAGGACTCATATCTTAAAAACTAGGTGAGGTATCATAATGAAATAGTAAGCGTTTTCACACTAATTTAAATAAGATTTATCATACTAAAAATAATTTCTTTAATCCCGTTATCTTCACTGCAGCGCTTTGTTAAATACAACCTTCTAATATATGGATAAAAAAATGTTAAATAATCGTATCTCGAAAACTAATAGAGATATCACGATGACATAAGAAACTTTATATAGAGAATTTTATATAGTTTTAATACAGTAAGAATAAATTTTTAATTTTCATTAATTTGGTTCAGAAGATTTTTCAAACTGTCTGTATTAGTAATATGTTGATTAGGAACGGAACGGATATCCGGCTACTATCCGATATCCGGCTACTTTTTAAAAGCCGGTCGGATACCAAATAGTTGCTGAATATGCGGCTTTTGTCGAATATTGTGAAAAGTGCTTCAAGCTTGTTCTTCCACAAGTAATTAAGAAAATTGTTATTTTTATGAAATGGTACATATTTAGGTCGAATGCAAAACATGATATCTCATAAACGAATTAAGTCTTTCAAATGCGGCTTTATTCATGAAAAAGTTTATTTTTTCTCTATAAATAGCTATCATTTCATTAATATGTCATAAGAATTCGATTTTTTTAAAATCATCGGGGCAAATTGTTATCTTCGTAAAGTAGTAAAAGTTCCGATCGTTTCCAAAAATTCGTATTTCAACAATGAATGCAGTTTTTTAAATGCGGTTTTGTTCATGGAAAAGTACATTAATTTCTCTACAAATAGCCATCATTTCGGCAACATATCTTAAGAATACGATTTTTGGCGATTTTTTGAAAATTATTGGAGCAAACTGTTATCTACGTAAATAAGTCAAATTTCCGATCGTTTTCAAAAACTTATATCTCAAAAACGAATGAAGTTTTTTAAATGCGATTTTGTTCGTGGAAAAGTACATTATCTTAAGAAGTCGATTTGTTATGATTTTTTGAATATCATTTCAAAAATTGATGTTTCGAAAACGAATTCAAATATTCAACTACGATTTTTTTTCAGTATGAAAGTACATACTTTTCTTTATAAATAATAACAAATTTCTTTAAAATATCCTACCAATACGATTTTTCTTTTAATGATAAAGAAAATATTTAATGAAATGCTACAAATTTAGATTGAGTTTAAAACTTGATGAGGTATGATTCTATTCTGATGAAATGTAATATCTTTTATCCCAATTTTTTTTTTATTTTTATTTTATCAAATGCTACAAATTTATCTGTAATATGTTTTATCTCTAAAATATATCCCAAAAACAAATTGAGATATTCATGTGTAGTTTTCTTTTGAGCAAAATACATACTAAATAAATATTCTTATCTCGAAAACTAATAGTGATATCACGATGAAATAAGAAACTTTTTAATGATAATTTTATGTAGATTTTATGTAGCAAAAATGAATTTTTAATTTTCGTTAATTTGGTTACAACGATTTTTCAAATTAAATCATTTTTGTTAATACCTGATAAACTCTTAATTTAAAAACTCACATCTCAAAAAGTAAATGTGATATCTTAACAATTTTGATAATTATATATATACATCGTCTTATTGACTCGATACTCAGGTTTGATAATTAATATCAAACTCAATGAGTAATCTGGCGAAATAAAAAATAGGACATTTTCTTCCAAATATTGATTTCTTATTCACAGTTAATTTTATGTTATTATTTTATGTTTACAAAATGTAACATCCATACATAAAATTAATGAGTATATCGAAGAAGCATTTTAAACACGAAAAGGATTTCTCAGAAACAACAAATCGCATTTAACATATTACAAATTCTTTGTATTCAGTAAATATTCCTAATATTGCGGGTGAACGTGATATAAAGGCAAACTTATTAATATATAATTTGTCGGTTAATTAAATTTAGTTTCAAAGCCATGCGATATTGTGTATTTTGAAGGGATATTGAAATTTCAAATCACCACGAAAATTTAATCCTGCTTGTAACCTGTTTGTTGTGTTAAAACTTGTAATACAAGATAAATCAACAGATTCATTTAAATTTAAACATAATCAATACGTAAATAGCAGGATTTCTGGGCGTAATTGCACATAATAACTTAATTAAGGAAATGTGTCACTATAAATTTTGATTGGAACGATATTTCCATAAATAAAGTTCAACTTAATTAAAGATACAATGTGTAAACAAAAATATAAATATATTTTAAAATGTGATCTCCAGATGTGGAAGTTTTGAATAAACTTGTTTACTTAGGTAAAGTGTAAACAAAATAGAATAAATTAAATTATTAAATAATAATTCCATTACAAAGTAGCTCTTAGTAGAGCTTCAGATAAATTTTTAATTGCATTAGAGCAACATGCCGATTTTGTTTACTCTCGTTTATCATAAACTGACTAATTTATTCGAAGGTCATTTCTTCCAATATATTATTATTGCTAATTTAAAAACGAAGTGATATTAAATTTAAACGAATAATTTATTTTCACCAACCTCGGTTAAATCAGGCGTTTTGTGTATGATCAAAGCGAAGCGATGAAACAAATGTTGTCCGTGGATAAACTTTAAATTCGGAAAAAGTTTTCCTAAACTGGTTAATCCATGAACTTGATAAATAATCATAATGCCCGTGATCTCCCTCAACTCCGGAAATGCGATTCCATTATAATCGTCCGAGGTCGCTTTATCGAAGAGAACTATCTCTAAATCACCAACTATCACTTCACAACCACGCAATTCCTCAACAAGATTCGATATTTTATTACGAACCTTCACGTCGTGACAATATTTCGGTTTGGTCATCACCAACGAACAACTTAGTAATAGTAAAAAAACGCACAACAACAACGCACAACGACCTAATTTAAATATGCACATTATGGACACATGCTTTTCGCGTGCTGTTCAACTTGTGACTGAAGTTACGATGTTTTCGCAAGTATTTCTATGTAAAGATACCGATAGCTTTGCTTGCAATTTCGATGGGATATGCGAAATTCTTCGTTGAAATCGACACCAATTAATTAAATCAATATTCTAGTCGTTAATGCTGAATTTTTATTTTTTAGGCTGTTTGGTGTAGGTGAAAATTAAAAAAAACTGAGTGGATGCAATTTTTGCCAACACAACAATTTCAATGTTCTCTGAATCAGTAGAAATTTTGTAAGAACTTTATTGAAGAGAACGTACATACTATATATAGTATGTTCTGACAAGTTTATATCTTCAATAAATTTATTTTTATATCGTTGATAACCAGCTGAAATGCACACAATTAAAATTTAGTACGCATTATTTTTAAATTTATTGTTTGTGTATTTATGTATATAGAGTGATTCAATGAATGTGTATTAAAATTCATTTACATTTAATTACCCTTTATTATATTTATATAAAAAGTACTTCAATTTAATTTGAAATTCTCTCTCTCGCAATTAATTTTTGAGAAAATTAATTGCGAGATTCAAAAATCGATTACATAGTTGAAAAGCACAAAGTTCCATTTACAAGTTGTGGTAGTTTCGTAACTTCAAACAAACAAGTCGATATCTCAGATTGTCGTGAATATAATACTGAGAAACTAACAAATTAAAAAAAAATTGATGAATAATGAATCAATTAAGGGGCCTATAACTCAAGATTTAATTGCGACATTCAAATACTGATTACTTCTTTTGAATAATGTTATTTACAAGTGATGGTAGATTCATAATTCTAAGTAAACATGTTGATTTCTTATACTGTCTTAAAGGCAACGGTGAAAATCTGTTAAATAAAAAAAATTGATGAGTGATGAACCGATTATTATGCTTATATCTGAAAAACAGGTCGCGATATTCAAAAATTGATTGCGTCATTGTAATGTACAGATTTGTTTATGAGCTCTGGTAGTTTCACAAAAATTAATCAAGATATCAATTTTTCCCAGATTTTTTAACTTGGTTATATTTAAATGTGGTAATTTTGAAAATCGATCAAAATGATTAAATGTAAAGGTAATCTGCACTAGTTTTTTTGTACAAGTTATTGTTTCATAAGTCTAAACAATAAACTCGATATTTCAGACTTCCTTAAAGGTACTCTGAAAATATGATAAATTAAAAAAATTACTAAATAATGATTCAATTCAGATACCTACATTTCAAGAATTGATTGCGATGTTGAAAATCTGATTGCTTCATTGAGAAGTGCAATATTTTATTTACAAACTGATAGTTTTGTAAATCCAAAGTCGATTTGTCATATTGTCTCAAATATTACGTCCAAAAACTGTAAAATTTTAAAAATTGAGGAATAATGAGTCAATTAAAATACTTATATCTCAAGAACTAATTGCGATATTGTAGTTCATGTATAGTACTTCATTGAAAACTACATCCTTTTATTTACATGTTACAGTAGTTTTATAACTTCAAACAAAGAAGTTGATATCTCAGACTGTCTCAAATATATCGTTGAAAACCTGTAAAATTTGAAAAATTGAAGCATAATGAGTCTCAAGAACTAATTATGATATTGAAAAGCTGAGTATTTCACTGAAAAGTACATCCTTTTATTTACATGTTACGGTAGTTTTATAACTTCAAACAAAGAAGTCGATATCAAGTAATTATGATATTGAAAAATTGAGTAGTTCATTGAAAAGCATACAGTTTTATTTACATGTTATTGTAGTTTCATAACCTCAAACAAAGAAGTCGATATTTCAGACAGTCTCAAATATAACGTTAAAAAATTGTACAATTAAAAAATCAAAGAATTATGAGTCAATTAAGATGCTTGTAGCTCAAGGACTAATTGTAATATTGAAGAACTGACCACTTCATTAAAAATTACATAGCTTCGTTTATATGTTGTGGCAGTTTCACAACTTC
Organism: Onthophagus sagittarius; assembly: GCA_036711965.1. NCBI lineage: Eukaryota > Metazoa > Arthropoda > Insecta > Coleoptera > Scarabaeidae > Onthophagus > Onthophagus sagittarius. The sequence continues at coordinate 19,019,238 of JASERS010000005.1, read as the reverse complement.
AAACAGAGGAGTCGATATTTCAGACTATCTCATATATATCGCCGAAAAACTGTAAAATTTGAAAATAATGAGTCAATTAAGATGCTTATATCTCAAAAACTAATTATGATATTGAAAAACTGAGTACCTCATCAAATAACACTCAGCTTTATTTACATATTGTGATAGTTTCATAACTTTAAACAAAGAAGACGATATCTCAGACTGTCTTACAGATAACGGTGCAAAGCTTTTAAATATAAAAAATACTGAATACCGATTCAATTCAGGCGATTATATCTTAAAAACTATTTGCGATATTCAAAAACCGCTTCATTGAAAAGTACAATTTTCTATATACTATTTGTGATAACTTTATAAATCCAAATAAAGAAGTCTTTTCCTCAGACTGTGTCAAACATAATGCAGAAAAAATGATACATAATGAGGCACTTATATCCCAAGAAGTAATTTCGATATTGAAAAACTGAATACTTCATTCGAAAGCACACAGTTTTATTTACATGTTAAGGTAGTTTCATAACCTCAGGTAAAGAAGTGAATATGTCCGATTATTTTAAAGAAATCGTCGCGAAACTGTTAACCCTTAACTACTATCGTGGGATATTTTAGCACTCCAGACACTAATTTATACCTTTTTAAGGAAAATGAAGAAATATAATTCTAGAAAACTTTCAGTTCCAACACGTAGTATACTAATGTTAGTTTGACCAATTCAAAATGCAAACAGGAATGTCATAGCAGATATATGAAATTTTCTGGACTGATATATGTTGGAACTTTACGTAAGAATAAGCGAGAAATTCCTCCGACTTTCCCCCACAATCGAAGAATTCCTTAGTTAACTCCTATATGTTTGGATTTACACGGAATTATACATTAGTTTCATATGTCCACAAAAAAATATGTTCTGTTGGTATCTTTGATCCCACCAAAAGGGGAGTCGATGCATTGGATCAATAATGCTAAACATATTCGTGCCAAAGAAGAACAAAGCGATGGCCCATGACCGTATTTGGAGCCAGAGTTAAATCCTCGTGCTGGCTTCGACAGAAGAATCGTTTAGAATGAGTTGAAGAAAATTTTCTGTTAATCTAGGACAAGAACTTATCAACATCCATGTTGAAAGACGGTATCAAACAAAATCACTATCAAGAAACCTCCGTTCTATTAGAGAAAACATATTGGAAATTGATTCATTAACGCTAGTTGGAGAACCAAGACTTATAAGAACATCAGAAAGGTACCATATGTGCCACATGTGTAGCCGAAAAAGATCGTAAAGTAAAAACTATCTGTTGTGACTGATGCCAAAACATCTACAAAGAGAACTTAAAAGCAATTTTTAAATGCTATTCAAGTTTAGAAATGAAAAGTATAATTTGTAGAGTCCAAATCATTTGAACAATATGAAATGAAACTTGAAGACACGATTCAATTCAGATGCTTGTATCTTAAGAACTATTTTGCTTCATTAGAAAGAACATAGCTTTATTTACATGTTATGGTAGTTTCATATCTTCAAACTACAAAGTCGATATCTCAGACTCTCTTGAAGATAACATTGCAAAACTAAAACATTAAAAATCGCTTCAATTCGGATGCTTACACCTTTAAAACTAATTACTTCATTAAAAAGTAAATAATTCTTTTTACAAGATAAGTTATTTTCATAAAAATTCGAAAAAAATCAATTTTTTTCCAACTTTTAAAAATTAGATATCTTTAAAAGAAAATTTTTTTTGACACCTTGTACATCTAATTAATTTTTTTACAACAGCTTATGTTTATATTCCACGTACGCGCTCATTTTATCATTAAATTCTTTATCTTTATGGTAATCTTTATAAAGCCACAGTGGCAGTTCTAACCTATGACATTGAATTTAGAAAAAAAAATTACAAAACAACATCAAGGCGGGTACATTACATTCAAGGCGGGCTTTCTCAAGAAGAAAAGACAGCTACAATTTATTGTATTATGTGACTGAACCTTGGACGAACCGAGCCTGTCCGAATATTATACAGTACATAATTCAGAATTACAAGTTGTTTATTTTTGTTTACCGAATTTATGAACGTTTCATTTCAAGTTTTAAGGATGTGTTACGCACCGGTATTTTCTTTATCCCTTTATAACAATAACCGTTTATCCTTTAATAGGTGCTAAAAGAGTTATTATATCGACCTAGTTTCTAAGTTCGAAAATGGATGTATCTGAAACCACAGTTTCTAAGCACATCAGTGAAGTAGAGCGAATTTGATTATAATCCAAACGTTCAATACTCATCGAAATAGGTAACATTAATGCAATTCTCTAAATGTATTAATTTTTTATTTTGTTTTTATTATATGTACGTTATTTCTTTTATAAACAAATTAATTATACAAGCGTGGCAAATATGCAATTGAAAACACACACACCTGACTTTTATTGACATTCCAATAGTTCTCTTCGAACAACAAGAGTTTACGACCGTATTAATTGGTTTACCACAATGGGTTTATAAATAACATTACGAAATATCAAGGTTTAATCCAATACCAGTTGGTCTTTCTATTAAAAAATATACTAAGGCGTCTGAAAATAAATGAGGATTTTATGTAAATTTCAATACCTAATTTAACCATTTACATGCTTACTTTTTTTATTAATTAAGGGATACACACCTTGTTGGTTAAATTCAAAATTAATAGAGTAAACTTCCTGGTTAGCCGAATAATTTGTGGAAGTTTCAAGGAAAATATTTTATGTTTAAATTAATTTGTTATATTTCAGTGGGATTTATTGAAGGTACGTTTAAATCCCTGGTAATTGCTCGTCGCATCGGGAATAATTTTGTTGCACTTTTTTCATGCTCGACACGTTTAATATCTCACCAGGGAATTCATTCAACTCGTGTATAACAAATTTTCAAATTCATTTTTTTTATATTAAAAACTAAAGGGCGTTTAGTATAACTTTTGCATAACTTTATAAGTTATGACTAAAAGTTCGATTACTTTCTTGATAAGTATGGTTTTATTAATAAATCTTGCAAGTTTCGTAACTCCATGTAAAGAAGACTGTCTTAAAGATAACGGTTAAAATCTATTAAATTCTAAATATTAAGGAATAATGAAAAAGTTGGAATAACTAAAGTATAGGCGTCTATTTTTTAAGAACTACTCGCGATATTTAAGAATTGATTACTTGTTTGAAAAGTACATAGCCTTGTTTAAAACTTGTGGTGGTTTCATAACTCCAAACAAAGAAGTTTGTGTATCAGGCTGTCTTAAAGTTAATGATTAAAATTTATTGAGTTCAAAAAGTTTGCGAATAATAGATGTTTTCAGACGCTTAGATCTCATGAACTAATTAAGATATTCAAAAAAGATTATTTTTTGGAAACGTACATAATTTAATTTACAGGTTGAGATTGTTTCATAACTCCAAGCAAAAAAGTTGATATCACAGACAGATTTAAATATAACCGTATAAATCTATTAAATAAAAAAATGGTTAAAGAACTAATTAAAACTAATTGCTATATTAAAAAAGGGATTACTGCATTGAAAAGCGCACAGTTCTAGTGAGTGAGCTTAGATTCCCCATTAAAAAACGTGGCCGACCGAAAAAACACACACACTAGTGTGTGTTTTTTTATACAGACGGTCAGTACGTTCTGTATAAAAAACCAAACACCAGTGGTGGTGATTCCACGTTTAAGATTCCGAATGTATCTAAAAATTCCAACATTTTCAACCAATGTCAACTTATGGCAGTCAAACTTCGCGTGCGTTAATCACAAAACCGCTTTTCCTATCGCACGCACACACACCAACAACAAACAAAAACATATAACATGGTATTTTTCATACAAACAAGTATCTCGATGAAGAGGATTCAATTGTCTGAAATTTGGACGTAACACTTCTTTAACGTTCACGACCTAATATTTAAAGCCCAACAAGGCTTTATGATTAAATCCAAAATTTTCAAAATACAACAAACCGCAAATACTACTATAAAAAAAACAAAATATCATCTCGCAGTTCTCCGAAACAAAAAATCGCACACCTACTACAAGAAAAACACCTGCTGATCTTGAAATAGTGATCAAGAAATCTGCTATTTACTTAATTCTCAAAATATTATCTACAGATTCTGCAAAATAATCCTTTCAAAAGCCACAAATAACTCACCTTTAAGATTAGGATAATCACCAATTGACTCCTACCAAAATCTTCTTCAAGCGGTACTATTTTTCATGGAGGATTGCTTTCATACACTTCCCCGTGTATGAAAGTCCTCCGTCACCAATTCTGATCCCACATAGTAGATGTTATGAATTTTCCCACACCTCCGACAAATGCACTGCTATGATGCAGTGCATAAAACGTTTATTTCTACACAACAAATTGCACCTCGCAATTACGAGGTGCAATTTGTGAGAAATACAAATCCTATGGCCTTGAAGGTCACAGAGCATGATCACTCAAGTGTAAGAACCGTCCCAGAGCTCCTATACAAGGCGTCCCTAACGTCAGAATAAAATCGGCAAACAATAAACGAATCAAATAATGCAAATAATAACTAAAGACACACGTTTACACAAGCCAGTCACTATACATGATCACATAATCAATACCTATCCATCAACAACCATTTCTCCTAGAACCAAGAGCTCATAAAATCCCTCAAGCGCAAATTTATAGAACATCGTCAAGTAGATACGATTGTCTCATTCTTTGGAAACTCCATGTATTATCATGGTTGATCTTGAAGACACTTTTAAACCTTCCCCAATCCTCGAGCTTACAAGACCAACAAGGTCTAGCATAAAATTATTATATGCAAACATCAATAGTTACCATTCGAAAATTCAATTAATCGGAAACTACAAAATGGCAAATTACATACATTGTTCGATGTTCGTGGAAACAAAATCAAAATCAATCATCAACTTTAAAGATTGGACGACAATTCAAGAATAGGGTAATATTTTTAATAAGCGAGTCAGGGATAAAGCAGTGGTTATGGGCCATCCCATCCTACAATTAGTAAAGTTAAATACTCCTTTATCGTCTTGGTTGGAATAACAAAGTACATATTACGTTATGGAGAATAATCCGAACGCTACTTTAGACCTGCTTTTCTGCACAAAAAATATGATACATCTAATCATCTTAGCAGAGGTCGTTCCTGATCTGTGCTCCGATTACCTTAGTATTCTTACAAAACACTACAAACTCTGTAACATAAGAGCAGATCTGATAAGAAATCGGTAGACGAAGCAAGTCCATCTAGGATTTGTAATTACTACAACTTACGGTTACCACCATTCATCATCCGCATAATCAAAGAGAAGAGACGGCTCTACCGAGACTGTAGAGCATGCGCATTTCCTGAACTGAAAATAGTTTAACGAGCTCAAGAAAAACTTACAAAAACTAATATAGCAATATAGAACGGAGAAATATATGGAAGCCTGCGACAAAAGGGAAAAAATTATTGTCAGGAAGTTTGTAAACTGTCTAGATACTAAAATTATAATTATTGTTTTCCATGTTTGCAAGTCTATTAAAAATCAGTTTAAATAAGTAAAATAAAACTTCTTTTCTTGCAATTGTTTTTAATTTTAAAGGTTCCGGTTTCAACTACTATAGATAGATACTAAAAGTTTTCTAAAACTAAAGAGCTCACCGATCCCACTGATGGAACTGCACATTCGAATCCTGAAGAGATTGTTAATAGCCATGCTAACTACCTGGAAGGAATATTTTCATTTAATAAGAATGTCTCATTTTGCTCCCCAGAAAAAAGCACAATAAACAACTGGTATTAACTTGATTTTATAAACCCTTTTGAAACTCCTGAGGATGCTATAATGCTGCAGGACGAGTATTTCACTCTTTTAGGCCAAGGAAAGACCACGGCTCCTGGTTATGATAACATCTCAAGGAAAATGCTAAAATGCTTGGGCCTAGATAGTCACTCCTATATCAGGGAAGCAATTAATTTCTGCCTCAGGAGACAACATATTCCACGAAACTGGAGGACCTCTATTATAATTTGCGTTCCCAGGAAGGATTCCTAACTTTCCTACTCAGCAAACTACGCCCTATCCCACTGTTGTCAGTGATAGGAAAACTTTTCGAGACACATCCCAGGAACAAGTTCCTGGCCGTCGTCTCAAAGAGCATCCCATCCTACCAATTTGGATTTCAACCCGGAAAATCTACATTCCACTTACGGTATTGGTTTCCCACTTTCAAACACATAAATCCGCAGCTGTCTTTCTCGATGTCCGAAAGGCTTTCGACTTACTCGATGTGGCACAATGACCACATCGAGGGCCATTGCCTCGATTCAAATTGGATAAGTTAAATAATCCATATTACCTCCTAAACCCGATAAAGTAATTCCTGTCAGATCGCTCTTGCTTTATGAAGTTGAACCACCATCACTCCCACCAGTTTCACCATCCAATCAGACCTCCCGCTGGGATCTGCCATCTCGTTGATTGTGCACGACAGTTGTGCGCGACAGAACGTTGCCTCTTCCGTCCGAACGCTACAGGTGCTTATCGATGAAACAGAAAATCACAATTCTTCATCCCTTTCCTATTAGTTTATACCTTTTCTTCTACAATCACAATTCAATGAACTCCCCTCTCAGTCTCATCAACTTGCAAATACTTAGGCTTGCACTCGAGAGTAATCTAAAATTCTCTGACTTTAATGGTATCAAAGTTATGATGAAAACGAAAGCTAGCGCCAAACACTTCATATCCCTGTCATCTACAGATCCCGAAATTTTTACAAAATGTGCCTATACTCTTAACGATGAGCCTAGAATATCAAGACAATATTTAGAAGTCGCAGAAAGATCGGCATTGAGGTCCATAACAGGAATAAGGAATCCCCAATAACCTCTCATTAATATCCCCCTCCATTAACATCCGTCTAAAATCTTTGTCTCATAATACAACCCTAAATTTCCTTACCAATCTTTTCCACCATATGTTAATTATCTCTAGAGTAAACCACCCATCTAATCAACTAGAACTTGCATGGATAGAAAAACCGGTTGGTAGCCCTATTTTTGGCTGAGTTTAACTACTTACAACAAAAAGCAGTTTAACTAGTTGGTGGTTAAACCATTCTAAGAGTATGCTTTTTGATTACTAACTACCAAGTAGTTAATACTACAATATCTAACTACTTTTTTAACCACATAAAATAAACTTTTAAGGTCTAAAAAGCCAATACCGACAACTACAAAAATGCATAGAATGGTCTAGAACAGAGGTTCCCAATTTTCAATTTACGGCTCCCTAAATAATCGGACTATTTTTTTGTGCGGCTCCCTAAAACATCCAATTTTAAATTGTTTGCTTTCTTGAAAAATTGGATAACTTTTTTTTCTAGTTTTAAGTCTAGTGTTAGTTCTGAAGCTAGGTTGGGCTGTATTAGGTTCCGTTTTAAGAGAAGTACGGCTAAATCGAAACATTTCTAGTTCTAGGTGTAGTAAGTATTCTCTATTGTTACTTTCTCTACTTTTAGCTGTTATTCCGTTTTAGCTTGCTTTGTTATTTATTGATTCTTTATTGATTATTTATTGATTCAGGTCTAAACCGAGAACTACTACTAGACCTAGAACTAAAAATATTACGGTTTAGCCGTACGTCTCTTAAGACGGTTAAACCCTAATATTTTTAGTTCTAATATATGTGTATGTATATATATATATATATATCTAATATATATGTATGATTCTAGTCCTAGATCTAAGTGTTTTTTCTGTTTTCTCTAGTTTTAGTTCTATAGAGATATAGAACAACATAATATTAATTAATAATTATCATTCTTGAAAAACTGGAGAACTTTTCTTTTTAAAAGCGATTCAAATAAAGTTTTTAGTTAGTAGTCAACAACTTGTGAATTGTTGTCACCAAAATAAAAAAAAAAACAAAAGTGATTGTTTAAAATGGATCTAATTGAACCTTATCATCTAATATTATACATAAATTACGCCTAAAAGTCAAATTCTCTTGGTACAAAAGCTTATGAGCTAAGTATTACATTAAAATTATTTCAAAATTTAAAGTTGTTTAAAAAATAAAAAATATAATACACAAATGAACGTGGATCCTAATTTAACTTTTCAAAAAGGAAAAAATGCTCAAGAAGGTTGTCATAGGTAGCATGTTTTCTTAATGAATTAAGCAAGCTTGCAAAATTGAACATCGATTCAGGTACAGTTGATGATGGTACGTTGGTTTATATTTTATAAGTATTTGTTTAATTAACTTATAATAATGGAGCACTTCTTTATTAGTTATTGTATCTTGCAAGTGCTGTAATAATTCTAACTGCAATTAATTTTTTATTATCTTTTTCTGATTGGGGTAGTTTTTTTTGGATTTGACATTTTTTTAAAATTTTCAACTGTCTTAAAAGTACTAAAATTACTTCAAAGGAATTAAAATAAACAAAAAGTAGTTAACAGTAAGGAGTTAACTACTTTCTGTGAATATTTTATGCTATCATAAAATAATCGAGTATAACTGCTAATAAAACAAAAGTAGTTAGAACACAACTATTTTAACACAAAAAGCAGTTGACTATGTAGTTAACGACATTTGTAATTAACTACTGCACAGCTATACCAGAGCTGCACATTCCTTTATTTAGATTTATTTGCATTTTTGTAACCAACAAATAAAATATGTGTTCTCTCTCTCTCGCTGAATAATAATATAATTCAGACGCTTATATTTTAAGATTTAATTACGATATTCAAAAGCGGATTACTTCATTAAAACGTACAAAGTTTTATTTATAAGATATCCTAGTTTCATAGCTTCAGACAAAGAAATCGATATCTCAGACTCTCTTGAATATAATACCGAGAAACTGTTAAATTAAAAAAAAAATGGTGAATAATGAATTCATTAAGATGATTATATCTCAAGAACTAATTACGACATTGAAAAACCAATTACTTTATTGAAAAATACACAGTTTTATTTACAAGTTGTGGCAGTTTCATAAGTCCAAGTCCAAAAAAAATGGGTATCTCACACAGTCATAAAAACAACCGTGTAAAGGTATTAAATGCAAAAAAATGTATGAATAATTAATGACCATCAGACGTTTATATCTCAATAACTAACTGCATTATTGACAAGTAAAAAAAGGCGGTATCCCGGCCTGTCTTAAATATAATATTAAAAATTTGTTAAATTAAAGAAATTGAGCTATAATGAATGAATTTTGACGCTTACGTATCAAAGAATAATGGTAATATTGAAAAACTGTTTACTTTATTAAAAAGCTTAGAGTTTTATTTATAAAATGTGGTTTCATAAAAATTAAATAAGAAATCGATTTTTCCCAGATTTTAAAATATAACAGTATTCACAAAAAGCTTTCTAGTTAGTAAAAATAAACCGGGAAATTTCCTAGTACCTGAATAATTTGTAGATATTCCACAGGAAATTCTATGTATATAATCTATTTATTACACATCAACGAGATTTATTAAAGTCTCGTTTATAACTTGCAAATTGATCACTTCATCGGTGATAACTTTGTTGCACTTTTTTCATCCTCGTTTCGTTTAATATGTCACAGAATTCATTCGATTCGTGTGTAACATGCAATTTATAAAATATTCATGCTCATTTCTTTTTAATCAATACCATATTGAAAGTGTCGCAAATAAACCGCATTTATATAAAAATAGATTAGATTGGAATCGTCCGTTTTATTCCTTAAATAAATTTTGCGATTATTATCTATAAACGGATTTAAACTATTCATTGATGTTTTTAATTATTCGTAATCTTCAAGGGTTGGCTTGTAAAGCTGAATAATTTCCAGGAAAATTTATATGCAGGTCACGTAGTAAATGTAGGTCCACAAACCGCTCTAAATTTAAAGTTCAAGGATGTAATTGCACGTTTGGAAGGTTTCCTAGGAAATCCTCACTTTTTCAAACTGTTTTATGCATTCTGTTTTTATTACTTTATTCTATGTTAGATTAAAGAATTATTTTCGGGTGAATAACGGTTGAAGCTATTGATAGACTACGAGTTTGATTGAATGTGCCTCAATTTGCTTTTAAATAGAGGATAACGATCCATCCATACATTTACATTTAATTAGTATTCGCGTATTATAAATTACCGGTAGTGCAAATTAAGTGATTTTATTTTTTATAATTAGCCCCCATGATCTTAACTAATTAATGTTAAATGTAAATTAGTCCAAGCCGCGAAGAATATATCTTGGGAACTAATTGTGATATTTAAAACCTGATTACGTTTTTGAAAAGTGCAGAATTTTATTTACAAGGTGAGGACGTTTCATAATTAAAACCAAAGACCATTGTCTTAAAGGTAATGCTGAAATTAGTTAACTTTGAGAAATTGATGAATACGGGAATAAATTCAGACGTTTATATCTCAAGAAATAATTGCGATATTGGAAAACCCATTACTTCATCGAATAGTACATAGTGCTATTTGTAAGTGATGGCAGTTCCATAATTCCAAACAAATAATTCGATTTATCATATTGTTTTAAAAGTAACGATGAAAATATGTTAAATTTAAAACTAAATTAATATTGCTAATCAAGAAGCTTATATCTCAAGGACTAATTGCGATATTGAAAATCTCATTATTTCATTCAAAAGCTGTGCACTTTTGAATGAAATAATGAGATTTTCAATATTTTTTTCAATTTTGTTTACATGCTATGGTAGTTTTATAACTTCACACAAAGAAGTTGATATCTCAGACTGTTTTCAATGTAACACTAAAAAATAGTAAAATTTAAACAATTGGTAAATAATGAACCAATTAAGACAGCTACATCTCAAGAAATAATTGCGATATTGAAAATCACATTACTTCATTGAAAAGTGGACAATTTTATTTGCATGTTGTAGTAGGTTTATATTTTCAAACTATAAAGTAGATGTCTCAGATACTTCTAAATATAACGCTGCGAAAACTGTTAAATATAAAATATTGATGAATAATGAAACAATTAAGACACTTATATCTCAAGAACTAATTGCGATATTGAAAAACCAGGTACTTCATTAAAAAGTACATTGTGTTAATTACAAGTGATCATAGTTTCATAATTCCAAGCAAAGAAGACAATTTCGCAGATAATTTTAAATATATTTTATTATCAAAAATTAATGTGAATTGTAAATTAATTCAAACCGTCAAGAAGCGAGGTTAGGTTTAAAAATGTATTATCAAGACACATCTTTAGATTAGAAATGAGCAAAAAAAGTTAAATAAATTCTTGACACTTATCCAAGAAAACGATAAAGCTAACAGTAATAAATTTAGAAAACAGCGCAAACAACAAGAGCAATAAAAATATGGCAATTATTTTTTTTGTGTTGCGTAACAACTATAATTCTCTTCAGCACGATATATTATAGAGAACAATAACAAATATATATCCCTATTATATTGCAGCTGTGAACGGAAAATATCAAATTGGAGCTTAAAGGGCAGAATTAATGTGATGAATTAATTAAAAATGATTTCAGTTTTAAGCTTCGTAATTTTCAGTCGATCAAACAAACAAAAAATTATCGCAATAAAAATGAAACACAAAAATAATGATCGCCACATCATTACAACACCAAAGATATCTTATTACATAATTACATGAACTTCAAACGCGAATATTATTCCATATAAACACAATCGTAAAAACTAAAAAGAATTGACCATGGAATTTAAGTTTACATTCCACGACCTCGTGTTAAACTATCATCATCTGGTAATAAAATTGTTAACACCTTCCAACAACAACAGTACTGTGTTTTTAAAGTTTTATTCCTTTCGTTTTCAGAGAAGGAATTTCAAGTTTTGTGTACACAATTCTTTAAGAAAAAAATAACAAGAAATCAGTATTAATGGAATAAAATGATTAAAACGACGCTACAGGCTAAAACTTTGATGATTTATGGTGGAAAAAAGATATTCTTTTTCGGTCGAACGAAGGTATTAAAGTACTTCTTTTTCTCGAAATAAAAATAAAAATTGAGGGCGTGATTGAAATTAAGGTTACAGGCACGATGAAAATGAAAAACGAGACGTTAAAAGTTGAGCGTACCCAACATTTTACATGACAATGATAAAATCGGAAGAAACCCGATTTAAATTAAAAACATCTTATAAAGGGAATATAAAATGTTTAAAAAGGTAAAGATATATATTTTTTAAATGAAGTTGATGGTATCGGAATTCTTAATAACAGATTTAATTAGATTTAAAAATTTAATTAGATTTAATAAATCGTAACTTCCAAATTTATAAAAATCATGAAATTTCTTTCAATGAATTGAATTTACATCTTAATTCTTTTTTGAGATACAATTACATTTGCGTCGATTTCTATAATTGCAGTATAAATTATAACACAAATTATGAAATTTAATTTTTAATTTAAATAAGAAAAAGATGAAATGGGAAAAGAGATTTAAAAAAACAAAGAAATTATTTTCGGTGAATTGAATCTACATTAAATTTACTTTAAAGTGATTTTTAATTTGTCTAAACATCTTAATTCGTTTATGAGATACGATTTACACAATCGCATTTGAGTCAATTTCTATATGTGTAGTACAGAGTTATGCTTAAAAAATTATATCACTGAGATGTATATTTATTATCTTATATTTATAGCCCTACATTTTTACACTAATACAAGAAAAAGCTATTTTTCTCACGCAACTCGAAAAAACACAAAACAAAAATAATTCTACAAAAGCAAAACAATACTTGTACCATTACAATACAATAAATTATACTGGCATGTTGAGTGTAGAAGATATACACCACTAAGAGCCGGTTTATCAATATCTAGTGACGATTTATCTGCCAGTTAAAATTGTAGCTGATAGTTAACCTCGACGAATCGTTTATGCACACATAGTTAAGGGTTATCTATCTTATAGGTAAATACGGCATTTAGACACCTACCAGTTTGAAGTACTGATTAAAGGTTTACGTATTAGATTGTATCAGAAATTACAAAAAAGTGGAAAAGCCCTTTTGAGTCAACTATGCATTATATTTTTTATTATTATTTTGTCATATTATTTTTTTAAGTTATTCTATTTTAGTTTTCTGTTGGCTTAAATAAATTTTGCTTCTCTCTCTCTCTCAAAATACGACTTAAAATAATGCTTAAATGATGTCGGTTTTGACTAGATTATCATCTTCAGCCGAATTTACACTTATATTTTATTCTAATTACTTTCAATAATTAAAAAAATTAATTTATTAAAATTCATATAAAACTTGCGGTCAATAAAGAATAAAAACAATACTCAATCACAAATAACTATTATATAAAACACATGGTGAAATTTGTATCTGTTAAATATGAAATTTAAAACCAATTTAAAAAATGAATTTACACTATTAACTATTAATTACACATATTAACTAAATAAACTGTACAAGACAAAATACACAAGATTCTTTACAAACGATATACAAAATAACAGAAATGGTATCGATTTCTGTGTTTTCTAACGTTTTAACTAACCTTAACGTTAACCTCAATATTAACTGCTAACTTTTTTCTAACGAACGCTTCTGCAGTGAATAATTTCTGAAATAGAGTACTTTTCGAACAGATTTTTCAACCCTCTTTATTTCAATTGCAGTAAAACAAGAACTAACACTACACCTAGAAGTGGAATGTTTTGGGTTTGGTCGTGCGTCTAGTGTTAGTTCTACTTTTATATCATTAAATCTAACTGTAGATCAAGAATTAGTAATAATCGGCTTTAGACTTAATCTCTCAAAACGGCTAAACCCAAATGATTCTAGTTCTAGTTAGAGGTCTAGTCTTAGTTTTAGGTTTTCTTCAATTCCAATATACAGGGTTGGTTTGGTTTGAGTTGGCTTTTAGCCACACATCTGAAGATAAAAGGAAAGATAGTTTCTGAAATAGGGTACTTTTCGAACTGATTTGACAAATATTTACTCAAATCTGGACCGACATGTTTATGGGCCGACAAGTTTAAAAAGCAGTGTCAGCTAATGTGGTATTGTCGGGAAGTCTTGCAATAGAATTATTAAAAGCTCAAAAATATTCAAAGAGAAAACGTAAAAGTTAGAATCATAGAAGTTTTTAAGCGAAAAGACTTCTTTAATGAATAATCTAATCTAATATAAATGAAATACGTACATTTTACGATATCGCGATATCACAATTTAAAAATAAAAAAGTTTGTAATCCCTGGGTTAGGTTGGCATCAGTTCTATCATTCCCAAAGGTTGGACTGGGTTGGGTTGAGGAAATACGTCTAACACTAACCCAACCTAACCTTTGATTATGATGTTATAAATGATACCGACCCATGTCATGAGAACAATAACAGAAATTATTCTTATCAAAAAGGTGTCTTAAGATGGGATTAACGTATTAATGTATTATTTTTTTAATTTCAAAAATAAACGAAATGGGATCATTTTTAAAAATCATGAAAATTTGAGTTTTTGACAACAACTTAAAAACAAAAACTGATTGAAAAGCTTTGGTTCGGTTGGTATAGTTTCTAATATCATTCCCAAAGGTTGTGTCGGCTGGGGATTGAGTTGAGAATAAATAATTTTAATTAATAATACATAATCATTTATACGGAGTGTTTCTAAATTAATGCAAAAAATGACAAAATATGGCTGTGACTTGGAAGAAAAAGGTTTTTGAACAAAAAGTGTTATATCAAAGATACCCCTCAATTTTCGCTGAAAATCACCCTTTGAAATCTTTCGCATTAATTTAGACACAACTATAATAATAATATGCAGGTGTCTCTGAAATGCGTGTACAACGGAATACCACACATTCCTTCCCTCAAAATAGGCTGATTTAAGTTAACTTATCTATATCAAAAGTTGCTTCATTTCGCCGCTAGATGACTTCAAAGTTAGTTAAAAAAATTCCATTATTATTTATAACTCGAGAACGCATTAATAGATTTAAACTATTTTTGAGAAGTTTCTAGGTTCGATCAACGTCTTTTTAAGTAAATAAGTAATATCTGTGCAATAGAAATTAGATTTTAATGATAAATTTATTACAACTCTATAAAGTTTTAAAATGAATGTAAGGTAATTTTGCTACAAATATGGTAATTTTGGGTTGCTGATACGGTACAATGATCTGACAAAGTTGGCAACCCTGCTTCTACGTTAAAAAATCTTTATTGCAAACTATGAATATATCGCGCCTTTATCACTAAAGTGATATAATTCAAATGTTGTTACGTCAAATGGCATTTGATGGGGAACGCCCTTTTATGACATTGTATGATTCATATTAAATAAAAAATATTCACATTTTGAGTTGGTCACTTTATTTTTAAATGTGCGGTATTTTGTTCAATTACAACACAAACCACTGTTTATGTAGGGACAAATGAACGGCAATCCGACATGTGCGAATGATTTTTGTATCCGATACCAACATGTAATTCGACTGTCCCGACAAGAAATAAATTTCGTTTACGTTATCCTAGGACATGTTATATTCCTAGGAGAACAAGGCTTCAGGGTACAATTTTTCTCTACCTTGTAGTTTGCTGCCTGTCGTGTACAAAGTTGCTGGAAAAATGCTTAATTGAGGTTAACTATTAGGCAAGTTGATCTATTAGTTGCATACCTAACAGATTTAACTCGATATTGATTTAGCGGGCCTTTTTAATTAATTAAATAGTTTAAATATTTTAGAAAAAGAAAACCAAAAATGTTGTATTTTAATATTTTATCGTTTAAGAAACATAAATATGTATGTATAAATGTGGAAAACGAAAATCACTGAAATCAAGTTAAATCCAAAATGGTGGAGAAGTTTGAGGCTGGTTGGGTCCAATAACAAGCCATTTTCAAGTGCATATCTCATAAATTTATTATGTATTTTAGGGGAAACGTACCTGAAGGATCGTATGCATCATCCACATCGTTCAATAACTTTATACCGCCAAATATCCTATCCAAAACAAGACTTATATACAATAGAGGAATAGACAGCTGAACAAGTGGGATAACTCTTAGGTAGACCTAGCATGGCTTTCACTATCAACTTCTTAAAAAAGATAGAATGATATATGTTGCTAATTTTTTAATAAAAATAGTACTGATCTTAATCGTTTGCAGGTATTGATCACATGTTTACCCTACCTCATGAATTAGTCCATTTTTACGCCAAGATTTCGTTATTGAATAGGTTTTAGATATATTTGGACACCCACAGGTCATATGATACGTAGAAAAGTTAGAAAATGAGTCTTCTCGTAGTTCATAGTCAAACGATTTGTGTAAAGCCAATCCGGTGTCTTAATCATATCGACCACAACTGCACGTTCCACCCTGTTCCACCCATCCCCAGTTCGTTCCATCCAAGTAAAGCGCAGTACCTTCCATCTCCCCTCCTGTATAAAGGTAATGACAACAAATCATTTATGTACAACAGAAATAAAATAGGTCCAAGGACTGTGCCTTCCGCTACTCCGCAAGACATTTCTCCTGGGGAACTCTTCATAGAACTTATCTGAACCACCTGCTCTCGTTTCCACAAGTAAGATTGGAACATCTCGAGAAGTAACCTCAGTATGATCCACAGAGTGAAATGGTTGTGAAATTCTTAACTCTAAAAGTATTGCCATAGAAAACTTAAAATTATCTAATGATTCGTGGATCATCCCCAAATTGAACCTAAATTGAAAATCAGATAAAATTTTATACTTAAACTAAAAAGTCATATAACCTCACGTAAATTATTTTCTCTAAAATTTTGGCGAAGTGAGATCGGATGGTAATTGTTTAATTGTTCAATTGGACAACTTCCACATATTTCCCCTGCTTTTATTAAGCTGCAATGCCAATTATATTTATTCTAATAATGTAACTTTAATTGTTGAATTAGTGGGGATATATGGGACTTATAATACTTATGAAGTACAATTAATTATTGATTTTGTGGATTCAAAATGGTTTATCTAAAAAAACGTATCCCTAACCGAAATTGACACAACCAACGCGTTTGATATCCATGGTTTGCGTTTCCAACATTTAGAATTTATTTTTTTATTTATCAGCTTGAATCCGGCTTGAAGAATTATGGAATCGAGTTACCCTTCAAGTACCGTACAACATAGCCATATATTAATTTCATGATGGTACGCGCCGTTTACGGAGGATTGTGCTGTTTTCCATGTGAGGGTAACATATACTACTTTCGTACTAAATTTAATTGCTCTAGATTCACGCAATCAGATTATAAAGGGTGTACTCGTGAATTATTTCCAATATTGTATATACTGTTTGTTTAATAAAACAGAATTCCCTAGTAAAGTAATAAAATGTTTTGCAACAATTTCAGTTAACTGACATATTCTTAAACTTTCAAAGGTTTATCGTCCCTCTACCGACCCTCAAAGGTTTATCGATCCTTCAAGCATTATCAACTTCATATATTTATCGCCCCCGTATGGATTGATATCGACCCTGTTGAGAAACGCTGGTTTAAATAATCGAACATTTTTCACTCTTGAAGTTCATAGACTCAACAATGCTATCCATCATGTTGATAGCATGATCAACATGAGAGTTGTAATCGTTTTTATTAAGAAGAAATTATTTTCGGTGAATTGAATCTTAATTAAATTTACTCTAAAATGATTTTGCATTACAAAGCTATAATTAAAAAATCATATCATTGAGATTTATTTTCTTAACGGGGTACAATTAAATAATTATATCTTTGAGATTTATAAAAACGAAGAAAACATTTTTGTTGAGCTAAATTTTGATTAGATTTACTTTAAAAAGTTTATCATCCCACATTGATATCTCAAGTACTTTTTGAGATGTGATTTATTAAAGTTCACCTTTTTTATCTTAATATATATACAAGCACTATAGTATAAGAAATAAAAAAATAATTTTGTTCACATTAATTTTACTTCAAACCATTTCTTATGGTGGTTTCGAAATGTAGACCACCATCCGCATAAGTTGTACAAAAAAAGTTGGTTTGAATTTTAAATTATTGCCCTGTCACGTTAATTTATACAACACAGCATGCCGCACAACCCCTTCACAGTTAATATTCACTTTGTAACGATTACTTTAAAAGAAACGATCATTTGTTTTAAACGAAATACGATCTTAATTCTTATATTTTTCTCATTATTGTTTTTGAAATGGATTTTCGCGCACGATAATTTTCAATTTTATTTTGTTGTCAAAAGAAATGAAATAAATCTTGCACCTCTCCTCCAATTTTAAGTTAGCAAGTTTCAAGGCAAAATTCTTACGAAACTTCTTGTGTTACACTTGTAGCTCAATAAATAACCTAAGTGTGGTCGCTGCAATAAATCTCGAATATGTCTTGTGACGAAACGTACGTTGAACGTAGAAGAAACATATGGCTTGTGTTGTATATTATGACTTATAATAATAACTTTAAAATAAATGAAGATATTTGATCAAAGAATGTCACAACTTGGTTTATTAAGTAATTAATAGCCACAAAATGTAACCAAACGTAAATAAATACAATAATAAAAATAAAGTAAAGTAGGTATACAAACTAGATTTATTATAAACTGTAACTAGATGTGATGGTTTCAGGATCCTTTAGATAGTAACAATTTGCAACTAGACTATTATTAAGGTTAGATGTTGGTTTAATTTGAAATTGGCAGAAACGTGTTGTTGAAATTTCTACGTGGCAAATCTCCACGATTCAATTAGATCCATCACAATAAGCTCCAACATCTCGTTGAAATAGCATTTACAATGAGTCGAAGTAAACTTCATCAACACCCACCTTCAACGTGTGTATCCCTTCCGAGTAAGGGTTTAGGAATGTTTACATTTCAAACTCGATCTTTAATAACGTATGTAGTATTGAATAAAGATTGTTTTCAAAATCGCCCACAACATATTAGTTCAATAATGTCCATTGTTTTAATGGAGAAAAGCGTCAGCAAAATGAAAAGAAATCGTCAACAGCTTTAAATGATCCATTGTTTATAAACGTCATTGAATTTAACTACGTCTTGTAATATTTTATCGTACATTAAACGTAACGTATTCGAATCATAAATAAATATTATCATATTTAACACGTAAATAATAAAAAATGTATTAAGGTAGAGGAAAGCTTAAAAAATTAAAGATAAATTTAAAAATTTAGGACATCTTCTGTGTACAATACGATTATATATTCTGGCCCAATGCCACCACACCGTGTGAAGAAATAAAAATAAATGACGCCATTATTCGTTGAGTGAAGTGTAAGTTTCCGACTTCACTTAAAAAAAAATAAGCGTGATTTCTTAAAAATTGATCTCTTAACTTTCCGCCCTCTTTGTGTCACTTTAACAAACTGCTGAAAAATAGACGCACGTGTTTAATTATAAACCGGGTGTAAGAACACGAAGTTTTTATTTCAGATTTCAAGGTTCTCTCTTAATATACAAACTTGTCAACAGAAGCCTGAAGTTTTCAAGGCTGAATTCGACGCGCTACTCCAAACAGAAAGGGCGTTTTTAATTCATTTAAATGGTCTAAAAAACTCCTTATAAAAGGAAATATTTATTTCTTATAAATTATACCGATTGTAAATTTGTTTTGCTACTTGCAATGATAAGATTAAAAATAACTTAATAAATGTCATATTCTTGTATACATCTTTGTAATCTTGAGATATTTAAGTTAGTCGTGAAGAAAAATAATTTTTAAATCCAAAAGAAAGAGTGATACTTTTTCGTATCAATTTTCGTGCAAATATCTCAAATTTGTCCTAAAAGTTTTAATTTTTACAAAAACATTAGAATATAAATAAAAGTTTTTGTAAGTCTCGATAAACTTATTCTAATTAATCAGGAACTATTAAAATAAAAGTTATCTCATTAAGGACCGGTTCGACAGTCGCTATAAAAACTCCTATTAAATAAACGTTAGCATCAAATTTAAAAGTAAATTTTAATCAGTTTAAAGATCGATATCTCGAGAACCTGAACATTTATATGTAGTATATGACTCACTTGCTAGAAAACTGATGCAAGTAATAAAATGTCAGTTCAATCAAGTTTAATAACTACACTGTAGAACATTTTCGGGGTCACTGTCTGGGGGGTGAGAAATTCTAAGCTAGGATGAAAGTATGGAACAAACCTCCAAAGGGTTTAACATTCTCAGACCAAACTTTTTTTTCATGACCTTTTAAATTATGACCGTATCTTGTTTGTTTGCTTAATTTATCAGTAATAACTCAAGAACTATTATGATTTCACATTTCACACTTCAGCAAAGTTCTAGTTTATTCTTAAGTATACAGGGTGACTTACAACAAACGGTGGTTTTAGTCTTCACCATAGCCCCCCAGTACACAAGATGTACAACGTTATAGTTGAATGAATGGACGAATATTTCTTACCATATACAGTAGTACATTGACTTTAAATTGAAACTTATATTCTTCGTCTTCATATTCATCTTCAGGCACACGTATAAACAACAAAAAAATCCCACTGCGAATCCTGACCATGGTTATTCTGATATCGGTCTGCTTATTCTTTTTTTGCAGAAATAGGATTTGGGCCAAAAAGTACATAGGTATGACATCTAATGAATTGATGGGATGCATGGCTTTTCAGAATATGGCAGCATTATTTGAACTTATCAAACAATTTTTTATAGAAAAAATCAAGCTGATACTCAAGAAGTCACCTAGACCTTGAGCAAAGTTAATAAATAAAAGATGAGAAGTGATGACTAATCCAAAGATAACTCTCTCTTTGCCATGTTTGAGCATTTCTCAATTAGACGAGGTGAATAAAAATAAACTAGCATGTGAACAAACTCTTCAAATTGCTCAGGTTGTTAAACAGCTCTGTCTAGAAGTTCCACTAGAGTTTACCTGCCAACAAAAAGCCTCTGCTGTCGCTAATGTACTTATGAAGTCAATTCGAAAGATCTTGAGACGATGAGTCGGTGAAACCAGACGCAGCTCCTTCTAAAATGAAGGTGGCGTTTACAAACATTTTAGTTGTTCTTTATTGTCAATAAAGATCAGCAGTTCTCAACAATGGGCATTGAAAAAACCAACATGCGATATTATATGGATTACTATTCGGTTTTTAACAAAACTTTATTAACATCTCTTCAGATCAAAGGAATCATCTCTAATTCCTACAATTTTAGTCCTCTCTGCATGTTGTAAATCACCCCGTACAATTTCAAATTTTTTTTGACAAATTTTCATTTTGAATACAACTAGAATGAAGATTTCAAAAAATTGTCAAATTATTTAAACAAATTTGTCTCTGAAAAATTACGTCTTTACTTGAGTTTTACAAATTGTATCTATAGGCAGATTCGAAGCTCGTTTTTGATATGAAAGTAACTCAACCGTAGTTTATTTGAAAAAAGAATGTTTATAAAAAAGTAAAGTTTAGATGTTACCATTTAACAATGAAAAATTGAAATGATTTAAATAAGTCTTCAAAAAGCAGTATCAAGTCTTTTGGAAGCATTTCAGGTTTTCTGAAAGCAATTCAAATCTTGTCGAGGCATTAGAACTCAGCTAAAATCATTTCAATTCTTTCAATCGAGTCTTCCAGGGTCAGTATCGAGTATTTGGAGAGAGCTTAAGTCTTCTAAAAACATTTCAAGTCTTCTAGAAGTAGCAGCCCTTTTTTGTGGATGCAGTCTACGGGAAGCGATATCAAGTTTTTTTTTAGAAGCAGAATCAAGTCATCTGATTTTGAAGCAATATCAAATTTTTTAGAAGGTGTACCAAGACTTCCCGGGGCAGTATCAAAATTTCTGAAAGCATTTCAAGTCTTCAGAATCAAGTCTTTTGAAGCATTGCAAGTCTTCTTCTGGGTGTAATATCAAGTCGTCTAGAAAGAATCTCAAGTTTTCTGAAAACAGTTCAAGCCTTGTGGAACCATTTCAAATCATCTGAAAGCATTTCAAGACTTTCAAAACCAGTATTCAGTCTCCAAGGGACATTATCAAGTCTTCTGGAACCAGTTCAAGTCCTCCAGAGGCAATGTCAGATATAAGGTTTTTGGAAGCATTTCAAGTGTTTTGAAAGCAGTATGAAGTCTTATAGAGGCATATCGTGTCTTCTGGAAACATTTAAGGTCTTCCTGAAGCAGTATCAAGTCTCCGGGAGGCAGCTTTATGTCTCGTTACAAAATGAATACTATGCAAAAAAAGTCGCAGCAGATACAGGGGCTGAATTGGGAACAAAAAGCTCAATAAACAAACTTTAAAAAAACATTGAAAATGGTAATTTAAATTTAGATAGAACCATTAACAATTGCATATGTATGCTTGAGCAACAAGATAACCTATGTATTAGTCGGGTATGCGTATAGTGCGCTGTACACCTATTACAAATTTTATATGTGTGTTTACATTCCTTACTGAAAATTAATAAATATATCAACATAAATTATTTATTTAAGCTTTAGTTAGCTTAGCTACAATTTTTCTGAAAAATGCAATAGGAAATCATCAATGGTTCGTGTGGTGGTTTTAAGGTATGTTTTAACTGAAGAACTACGTAAACTAACATCAAGATAAGGAAAAAATATTAAAGGTTATAAATGAAAACTTTGACCTGAGAACATCAAACCCTTTAGAGGTTATTTTATATTAACGTAGTACTTTCACCCTGACTTGGAATGTCTCATTCTCCGGAATGGCTGTTGCTCTGTGTTATTTATATTACAAATGGGTTGGAAACATAATTACTGTGCGAGTTGGAGAATTGCATTGCGAGGTAGTAAACCGAGTCGTGTAATCACACGAGAAAAATATGAACAAACTTATGAGTACTTTATTCAATGGTGTAATCAGAAGAGTGTAAACCACAAAACAGGTGTGAAAGTTTTACTACAAATCGTCACGTCTTTGTGGGATATATGAACCGAAGAAGTCTAAGGTAATATAGAAAACCAATATATAAAATTTGTTTTAAATTTAACCGAACTATAAATAGGGTCTGTTACCCTTAAACGAATAGAAAGATTGTCTTTTAAAAAATCGATTAACTATGTCAAAATAGGATTGGGAACATTTTCAGATCTTAAAATCGTTTCATTTTTGTTATAATTAATATTAACGTTCAAAATGTCCTCTATAAAAACTTTTGTGATGTTTACGAGATTTTGGCGTGAGATGAAGAAAACAAAAACGTGCATTGTACAGATCTTTTCTTCTAACGCATAAGATTCTCGTGACATCTCGATCATGCACCTTGTATTGACTTTATATGTGAAGTTTTCTAAAATTTTGAAGTCACAAAAATAAAAAATATAGTTAAAGTTTGTAATTTTTCTAAACCATCAAATAAGGAAATAAAAAAGTGTGCAAAGATTTATTAGAAACAGAAATAAGCCTTGTAAAGAGATGCAGGATTCGTCCAATTCAAACAGAATCGAAAATATGTGGTGTGTATTGCGGGCTGGACTTCGCGCTGTTACGTCTATGTAGCTAAAAGGACATTTCATTTTTTATTACAGATATAAAACATATGTTTCACGAATTAAATGATGTAAAGGTAAAATGAAATAAATAAAACTAGAACTGACAGTAGCACCAACTCTGGAACTATCACCAGGATTCATTTCAGAAACTGGTTTACTTCGAAAGAGTTTCTAAAGAAGAGCATCTGATACGTTAATCATTTTTCAAAAGGAAATTGATTAATATATTTTAGTGAAGTTCAGTGTCGTAAATATTATTGACTGTTACTAGATAAGAAAAATACCTTTAAGTCTTGCAGAAGTTGCTCAATGGGTTTGGTGAAAGATGGACACAGTACTAGATATCTTACAGCCCTGTGATAATCGATACATTGTAACGGTCGTGTTACATCATTGACATACCACAATAATTGAGATGAGAGACAGTCTGAAATAAGTGCGTCGGACGAAATTGTGAGAATGCACAGTATGGAGGAAATTTGAAGAAGTGGGGTTGAGATCATAAAGATTAGCAACTGAACCACTAATGCACTGAGAACATAGTATTGTGCGAACACAATTTGCAGTTAGGTCTTTTGCATGAACCAATACAGAAGGACAAAAAGCACTGTTCTCATTGTCAGACTATTTAATCGAGATCGACTTGTAGGCTCAATTATGGTTAATGTAACTTTTCTGAAAGGCTACAAAACCAGGTAGGATCTGTACTAGTTTTCGTAGAAATTTCATCACAAAACTTTGGTTTATTTATTGGTGACATTTTGATATAAAGATAAATGTTGGAATAACAGCAGAATGGAATGACACACAAGTTTCAAACCCCTTGAGGAACAATAATAATAACCCCTCTCTCCCCCACTCGACTTAATTATATTTCTTTATAATTAACGAGGTTCGATTGAGATTCGAGATACTGTATGGAATTTCAGAACTAAAATATGTTAAGAAATGTTAAGAAAATATGTTAAGAACACATCAGGGCTCCACCTATTCATAGTTGAGTTTTCTTTCGTCCAAACAATTTTCGAGATAATCACAAAATAGATAAACTTGTTGGCAGCGTCAGAAATCGGATATTTTTTTTTCATTTAACTCGCGATTTTATGAAAACCACAGTCAGCAATTTTCAATTTCATATACGACCCATCTGAAAGCGGAGCACTCTCGTAAAATTTTAATTTATTACCCGGTTTTGACAAATGCTTGAATTGTACAGAACAAAAAATTGTACCTCAGGACAAAGACTCATTCATATTTAAACCAATGCCTATTACATTTTTAGTTCCATAAAACGATGAAATCATATTAGGAAATTTTTTACAAAAAAATCTTAGTACATCACCGTTAGAAACTGCATTAAAGGACGTAGGACCAAATTATTTATATACAGAAATATATGAGAAAAATATAATAGTATCAAAATACATGAATATAAAAAAAGTAAAAAAAATAGTTCCACTAATCCATGGAATATAAACAAGCTTTTTAAACCAAAATTTCTGCACAATCCTGAACCGAGAGATGCAGAGAGAAATGGAAAGTAATAGAAAGATTGTTATGCTTTATTTTCGATTTAATGCTTTATTTATGCTGTAGTTAATTTTATTTAATTTATTTGTAAGTTACAGGAGTTAAACAAAATTAGCAGTTTCAAACCGTTAAGTATATAATTTTGTCTATCCACACTACTAAATATCAGTTTTACATGTCACTTTAACGTTTTATACGTCACATTTTACACACTATCCTTTCATTACATCACTAGTGGTGTATTGAAATATTATTACCTAACTAAATATTTATTTGTTTTAAGTGTTACTATGAACTTTCATAGCAATGCAAATTGCTTGTAAATTCTTGACGTTGACCTTTTTTTGATACATCAACGCTGTCGAATTTGAATACGTACTATTTGAAGTTTTAAAGCGGAGTTAGATAAAAGTTATTTGTAAAGAAAAATGTTTTTGAAATCGAAAGAGAGGATATGATGAATGATATCGTTTCATATCAATTTTCGTTCTGTAGATATTTGCTTAAAAGTAGGGTGTCCAGACCCGGTATTTGATCCCGGGTTCGTCCCGGACTTTCATGAAAGAAATGTTAAGTCCGGGACCACAAAGAAATCACGGAATTTATAAAGTCTCGAAGTAAGTCTGTTTTACAATGAAAATACGCTCGGTATTAGAAGATAAATCTTTAAAAGCAACTTGGAGGATCTAAAAACTCGCTTTATTTATTTTTTTGTATTTCTTATTTTATGTTTTTTGTTATTTTTCTCTCATTCTATATAAATTTATTTTATTCAATTGGATAAAACCATAGCCGCCGATTTTTTGAAAATGCGTATCGATGCCGAGTGCTAAAAAAAATCTTCAAAAAAAGATGGTTCTTCAAGAAAAAAGCCTGAATTGAGTCTGCAAAGGTATGCACCAATTCAAAATATCATACGTGCTCTTCAAATATGCTTGGTAATTGAAAACAAAAAATGTGTATTAAAATTTAAAAAATAATTGAAAATAATAACTTCAATCCAGATAAAACGTAAAAAAATATTCCTAATTTAAAAACTTCATGTATTTCAGAAACAATGAAGTATTTTGGAAATATGTCAAATCTTCTAGAAGCTGTATCAAGTCCTCTGAAAACTGAAAAAATGTCTTCTGGAAGCATTTCAAGTTTGGTGCAGAATCAAGGTGCAGTATCAGCAGTCTTCTAGAAGCATGGCAAGTTTTCTGGAAATATTTGAAGTTTTCTGCTAGCAATATCAAATTTTCGAGAAGCAGTATCAAGTCTTCCAGGAAGAATAGTAAATCTTCTGCAGTTCAAGCTTTCTAACTACTAAGTATTTTCTATATATTTTCTTCTATTATGAAGTTTGACAGAGGCAGCATTGAGCATTTTGGAAGCATTTCAAATCTTCTAGAAGCAGTTCCTAGTCTTCTGAAGCATTTCAAGCTTTTTGGAAGCATTTCGAACATTCTAGAAGCGGTATTAAGTCTTTTGGAAGAACTTCAAACATTCTGGAAGCATTTCAAGGCTTTCAGAGAATATCAATTCTTCTAAAAGCATTACACGTATTTAGAAAGCATTGTAAATCTTCTGAAAGCATTTCAAGCTTTTGCAAGCAATATCAAAATTTCTGGAAGTAGATTAAATCTTCTAGAAGTACTATCAAGCCTTTCAGAGATAGATGTACAGTCAATTATGTACATCTACCACTGGAAGGTAAAAAAAAAATTTGGTTGAATCTTCGGGCTCATTTGCTCAAACACTGGGATTTATAACTTAGTCCTGAATCCCGAATACGTGTTTGGGGAGTTGGACATCCTACTTAAAATTTTTTGTTTTTACAAAAATACTTCAATATCGATCGATTTATTAATATTTGCTAAGAACTTCAAACATTCATGAGTTTGAATCGGTTCGATATTAAAATATGATAATTTTTTTATTTTAACCGGTCGTTTATTAAATTATCTGACTAGTTTCGGATTAAAAGCCATCTTCAAAGATAGAAGTCAATTAGTATAAAAAAGTAAGTATTATTTAAACAATACAAGGTACAGATATTACCATATTTTAATATCAAAAATTTCATAACGATAATACAGGTAAAATGCATTATGAATTTATCTTGAAAACTAATGACTTTAAAATATTCCACTTCAACTTCAATTTTAAATTTATTTTCTGTGAGAAAAATATTAATTTAAAGTTTCAAATAGCATTTCTACTAACTGAGAAAGAGAAATTTAAAAATATTACGAATAAAAATCGAGTCCAATAATTTCTACATAACTTTCAAGAACACCTCCTTCTTGTTTATTGATTTTGAGGATCGACACTCTAGCAATTATTTGATGAAAAAGACACGTTAAGGGTCATTGAACCCGTCAAGTTAATTGTTTGTGCAAGTTTACATTACAAATTAAATTGATAAACATTTTACCAAATTTTCCGAAAATGATTGCATCCCTTTGTTGCAATAAAGTGCAAAATTTAAATTACCCGTTCCCTCCAATCAAGTAAATATTATTATTTACATACAAAGTCGATCCAATATCGACGATTCAAACCGCTAGGGAACACATTAATTAACGTTGAATAAACCCAAGTATTTCTCGGTGGAGGTAAAAATATTTACTTCGAACTCAATTCTAATAACTTTTCTCTTTTTTTCTAGAAAATTTCATTTGTTAGAATAACCCAGATAACTTAAATCCATACTGATAATCACACAGTCGGAAGGAGCCGAGGTTAATAGACCAGTAAAACTCTTAATTTGATTGGGGTTTACGTCAATTATAATTGAGGTAAACAGTCATCTTGAATGCGAAAGCAACGATTAATATCGATCGAGAAATTACCTTTTTTTTCGTTTTTCATGAATAATGAATCGAGGTTAAAGATTTTTGTTTCGAAAAGGATTTATTTTATTTAATAAAAATTGTGTTATCTTTTTGATAGTTTCAGTATCGTTTTATTGATCACACTTTCAGTATTTGTGCTACTTTAGTATCCTTTCACCGAAATGTTAACATTTGTAAACAGTTACGTATATCTGTGACGCGAATCCATCTCCAACGATATTCCCATCGTCGTCGCAACGTTTTTCTTTAGATAACTTTGTCCGTTGTACGTAGGTGTTTATACTTTTGTCTGGCATTCTTGAAGTAATTTATGTTCTTCTTGTAAGCGTTTCAATTTCATTTGTAACCACGGTACAATTCGACATGCTAATATATTACTCCTCAAGTTTGTTTTAACTTATTTTGTTCTGAATCTCATTAAAATATTTCTTTGACTCTTAATCACCAACTCCCAAAAAATAATCTCGAACTTAAAGTGTGACTTCAGTGTAGCGGTACCAAATTTAAAAATCCTGTTTTCAAGTTTTTAAGTGGGGTAAAAGATGTCGGGTTAATCCTCGTATTAATACCTCTTTGGATAAAAAACGTAACTTCTCAGGAATTTAAATTTGTTGTTGTTTTCAGCATCCTCTTCTTCTACAATCCCCTTTTAACAGTGTCGCTTCTAAATTATTTTTCAAACCGAAAAAAAAACTAGCGCAATTTACCGCCTGTATAACTGCAAAGGAGTTGAGCTTGCTTGGAAACGTTCCAATAAGCGACGATGTTGTGTTCAGACCTTTTTTATTACTATTTACTTTCTATCTCTTCAGTCGCATTGAAATAAAACAAGTTAAAACTAATTTGAAAGGTTACGATATGGAAAATGTTAAGACGAATTTAATGGTTGGAATTGAAGTCGGAAAAATCTAATTTTCTGGCAGAAAACGACTAGAAACGTAATTTATTGGCCATAAAAATTATAGGGGTAGCGCGAAGTGTCTAATAAATCACTTGTACTAAAAGATTTATCGATACATATATACTTGTACATCTACACTTAATACGTTTACGCTAAATTCACTCACCAAATTCACTTAATATATTCCTTCGAATCTAAGCCACACTATTTTCGTCAGACAGAATGCGTCTTAGATTCTACCCTATTTCGAATAGACTTAGCAATAGAAATATTTGGATTTAGCCGTCTTAAGAGACGTATGGCTAAACCTGAATGGTTTTAGTTCTAAGTCTAGTTTTCCATTGATGTAAAACTAAAATTAACACTAAATCTAGTATTACAAACATTTGGGTTTAGCAATGCATTGAATATTACTAGTTCTAGGTCTAGAGTCAGTTCTAGTTGTATTTATGGTTCAGCATAAACATGTTGTACATGTTTAGTGAACTAAACGTAGAATTTACACTACACTAAGAACTAAAAACATTCGGGTTTAGCTGTCTTAAGAGACGTACGACTAAATCCAAATGTTTCTTGTTCTAGATCTAGTGTCTAGCATTGGCTACTGTTAGTTCTGGTTCAAAAAAGTTAATCAAAGATTTCTGGTATATAGCCCATTGAGCTAAAACTAGAACTAACACTAGACCTAGGACTAGAAACATATGGGTTTAGCCTTGCGTTTTAAGATTTTTCTTTTAATATTTTGGTAAACGAGGATCCTTAGGTATTATGCTACTCTGCAATAACTACATTTTATTATCCTCAACTCTGATCAAAAATGACATGTAAAATTAATACTTTTGAGAAATTTGTTTCATATGTACTAAGCTACAACGTTAGTTGGTCAACGCAAAAGTGGCCAATGGTAATTTTTCACTACCTGACGAGTGTGGCAACAGTACATGCATGAATCATATTTCTGTGTAACAATAATAATTAATTTATATCAAGAAATAAAGACTATGTACAAAATTTATCAAAGTGTCTTTTAGAAGAACAACTAAAATTTGAGCATAAATTGGGAGTCTCCTTTTGGAAATCCAACATTTGCTGAAGAAGCATGTGCAAAGAAACGACAGTATCAACCGTGTTCTACCGATAATAGAAAAAGCTCAATATGCATTCAAAAATTATATGCGAGGGCTAAAACCTATAAACATACCATACAGTTTCGCCTATCAAATAATCTGCGCGTTTGATTCAAAATTTAATAAATTTGTTAAATATACGGGACAAGATTGCGTTAATGTGTTTAATGAACGGTTAATTAGAGATGCCAAATTAATTTATAATTAAATAGTACTGATGATAACCGTAAAGTAACTAATCATTGTCACGTTACTGGAGATTTGAAAGAACCTGCCCACTCTAAATGTAGCTTTAACTTCAAAACTACCTCTATCCTGCCTATTTTTGCAAAATAACATGGGCCTCATTCTTCCTCATCCTGCACATACTACTCATACTACTCATTAGGAAGAATTTTAGTTTGCTAATACAGCTCTTATAGCGAAGACCATAGTCATCATCATGATCTTGTTATTAGACAAATTAAACAGTGGATTCTATCGCATTACGAACGCCAGAGTTTAAAAAAATGTGAAGTGTGACTATATAGCAATAATTCTTATTATTGTAAGAGTAAGAAGATTAGTTAATTAGGTTGTGCTAGCACACAAACGAAGGTTTGTGGTTGCAACGTTAGCAATAAGTTCGGTATAAATATAACTTAAGCAATTGTAATAAAGGAGATCAAAAAATGAATCAAACCTGTTATAACGTTTCTATATCCGTTACCAGAAAACCCTTCAATACTCCGCAAACACAAAGGAATTTATCACCCTAGCGTGGTGGAATTGATTAATCAACTGGAACATGTGATTAATTAATTTGAATGACAGAACAATAATTTGAGGCTTTAAGGAAAGATAATGATTATGGAGAGATTTTATTTATCCTGTAAAACTTTCATTAAAGCTACAACTATCACTAGAACTATCACTAGGACTAATACTATATCGAACTATATCTAGAAAAAATGTTTGGCGTTGCCATGTTGCAACCAAACTAGTTCGAATAAACTGGTTTCGAACCAGTTTCTGGAGAAGATTGCAACCAGTTTCTTCGAACCAGTTTCTGAAGAAGGTTGCAACATGGCATTCGAAACGTCAAACATATTTTTCAAAAAACGCACGGCAAAACCCGAAAGTTTCTAGTTTTAGATCTAGTATTAATCCTAATGATAGTTCTAGTATTAGTGCTAGTGTTAGTTATAATTTTACTTCAATTACTTTTCGAATTAGTCCACGAATATTCGACAGTAAATATTGAAAAATGGTTCCATAACTATTTATTGTTTACCATTTTTCAAAATGACTATTTTTATGAATTCATCTTGGTAGTAACTTTATTAATACATCTAGCAGTAGAAGATTTTGGGCTTAACCGTACTTTAAAACAAAAGTCAAAATCCCAATGATGTTTACAGTTAAAAGAATACCTATCCAAGAGTCAGTAATGAAAAAGAAATTAATGACACGTTTAAACACTATTCAACAAAAATTATTATCAAGAAATGACCATTATAAAAATAGAACTTCAAAATATGTACATCTCTTGCATTTGAAATTAAATGTAAGCCTTACCAGAATTTCTTATTTTTTTAAATTAAAAATTTTTAAACATTTCCTCTAAGACAAATGTTGAGATTTTGAATTTTAATGCTTCAAATGAGTAAACGATATCTTGAATAAATAATACAGTCCTTAGAAGGCCTTAGAAGATATAGAGGATACTTTTCAAGAAAAATGTCAAGAATACACAACAATGGAAATATTTTAACAGACTATTAGTCAAACCTAAATATAACATCATTTCATAACAAGATAACAAATTTCAAGTTCATGCAGGTACATGCTCTCAAGTTCATGCAGGATTCCCTGTATAAGGCTTCTCTGCATTGAAGGTGATAAAGATGGATGTGAGATTTTATTGTCAATAACGGTTATTATTAACCTTCTTGCCCCTTAACATTCTCTTCTAAATTTATTAATTTGTCCATCAAAAGATATTAACTTTTATGAACTGTAACATGCAAAACAGAGGTTTGGAACAAAAAGTTGTATAAAAGACAACATTTCGTTTCCGCTGAAAAATCGCCCATTGAAAAAATGTTCAATTTAAATTTCGAAATTGATTTTTCTTATATTACTTAGATTTTTGTTCAGTTTTATTTCAACCATATTTTATAGAAACATTTGAGTTTAACAGTCTTAAGAGACACACGGATAAACCCAAATGTTTCTATTCCCAGGTCTAATGTTAGTTCTAATTTTACATGTGATTCAGTACAAACATGTTATATATGTCTAATGAACTAAATTTCTAAACACTTGTATTTCAACCGATTTTATTCAAATTTGGTATATGCAGATTTTTTGGCATAAGAAAGACAATTATAGAGTCTCTTCTACTACACTATACTAGATACCTTAATATTTTTGTCAATTTCAATCTATGAAAATATTTTACTATTAATTTTATTGTATTACGGTATCAGATTAATGATTATTTATTGTTAAAATAATACCTATTAAAAATAATACATAAATTACATATCTACGAAACTGAAACTCGTATGTATCAGTATCAGCATAAATGTAATCTACGAAGTATCGTTTATAATAATTATCATCTTTATCAGTTTCGAATGAAAAAGATACAAATCTGACGATCAAAAAGGTCAAAATGTGATATAAAAAAGGGGTACAAACGAACTTTATATCTGAAGAAACTAATTTAATCAAAAAACTAGTTTTACAAAATTCTTTTCATCTTATTTATCAACAGATATTGAACACTAATCATTATTTATGAACAATTTCCCCGAACATTGAGAACCTCCTGAAGATGTACGAAGCATGGTGCAACATTTTAACATTAACATTTTCGCTTTAGAATTGAACGTAGTAGAATGTTACTACGTATAAATTATTCGTCAAATTCTGAAACCGCCGTATATACTTATTATTAGCGTACATGAAATAAATGTACTATTTTCATTATTAGTAGTATAAACATCCAATCCAACCCACAACAAAACCTTTGGTTTACTTTTATTAACAAATTACGGTTTTAAAATCCTAAATTTTGTTTGAAGCTCTGTTTATAGATTAAATTAAACGTTCATTTAAAACTTAACGGTAAACAAATTAAACGTTTTAAACTTCATTTAGTTGACTATTAGATTTTTTTGTAGATATTCATAACTTCCTAACATTGAGACGGGCGAAAATTAGTGATACGATAGCTTTATAAATTCATTCGATAACGTTTTAAATGTTAGGTATTGTGGTGAAGTTATTAAGAAAAATAAAATGCTTGAAAGTTTTGAAAATAGAGTTTGGCGACCCTGTATAATTTTGAAACAATTCAACTTGGTTAACGAAGTCACTAGACCTTACTTAATTAGTTTATTGCAAAATTTTATAAACGATGAGTTCATTGCGAGTTTGTAACATTGATTTATTTTTATAATAAGTGATGCAGAAATTTTTTTCATTTTTTATTTTTTTGTGCCGCTGTTATTCAACCGATTCCAATAAAATTATGAACCTATGTAGGCACCCATAAAAGACAACCAAACACTTTTTTGGGACACCTGTAAAACCAAAAATAATTTTCTGAAATGCGGTCTGAGATACGGTATAAGCAAAATATTAAACTCATAACTTAATTAATAACTAAGCAACAGAGGACGGCAGTTGAGCTGAAGGACCTGTAGATAATTATTTGTTCCGGTAATTCTATTTGATTCTACATCAACTTTAATTTGTTATTTTATTCAATGCTTTCCATTTAATAACTAATAGTCTTAATAACTAGTAGTCTTGAAATGAATTGTATTTTACAATTCTCCAATGTCACAATACATTTTTGTTTTTAAATTTTGTCTTTGTATTCATTGTAGGCACAAAGACTTTAACTGTAATTGTTTTAATTAATTCATGTTATACAGACTTTTTTAAGAAAAGATTCTACTAATGTTAATTTACGAAATCAACTTTATGAAGCTTTTTTAACAGTGAATGATAATTTACATTTTGTAATTCTAGCGGTATTTTATTTTTTGTATCATTATTTAATTACTATGTTCTACCGAAAAAATAAAATGTACTTTGCTAGATTTTTGTTCAGTTTTATTTCAACCATATTTTATAGAAACATTTGAGTTTAACCGTCTTAAGAGACACACGGATGAATCCAAATGTTTCTAGTCAGAGGTCTAATATTAGTTCTAATTTTACATGTGATTCAGTACAAACATGTTATATATGTTTAATGAACTAAATTTCTAAATTCGAGTTTAGCCGTCTTAAGAGACGTAAGGTTAAATCCGAATGTTTATAGTTCTAATGCTAGTGCCAGCTTTATTGCTAGTGTTAGTTCTGGTTGTAATTGTTATTTAATATTATATTGTATAGTCCAATGAACTAAAACTAGAACTAACACTAGACCTAGAAATGGAAATTTGCGGGGTACAAACATGTGATATCGTATTTATTCGAATCTAATTGTAAATAATGGGTTCTGTCTTAGGTAAATAATCCGGTGCGTTTTAGATTCGAATAGATATGGTAATTTGAAAATATAAAAAGGAACTTGGACGACAATATTTCAAGTAGATTCTAGTTCCAAAAATGGTATCCTAGCAGGATGTTGAAACACAATGCGCAAAGCCACTTTTTGCTACCGAAAGAACCAGATGCAAATCACCCGGATTACTAAGGATATACAGATGTGACTTGGGTAAGGATGAAGATTTGCTTTCGATACGAATAAAAATGGAAAAAGTAGTGGTCGAAATATACATATCCTTCATCGTACAAGAGCTAAAAAACGCTACTTCCAACGATTTTAAATCGAAAAGACACCTTAAAAGTTTTAGTAAAAAAATATTAATTTGGCTGACTTAAAACGACATATCTCAAGGATACAATGTAATAGGAGAAAATTTTATTCTTTATTTTCGTGTTTAAATTTATTTTTCTTAAAAAAAACAATTTTATTGTTACAAAAACTTCACCTAAATTAAATAAGAGGGGATAAGATTAAATTTAACATAATAAATTTCAAATTTATAGTCGGTTTTTTATGATGTGGATTAATAAACATAGTTAATGAAAATCAATGTTTCAAGTTTTTCGTTTTAAGTGGTTTTAACTGTAATATGAATATACTTATCTTATTATAATCCCAATTCGACCACAACTCGAAAGTATATATCGTTACAAAGCGGAGTTATATTTCAAGTGTTAAGGTGTGAGTAGTAGCTGGCTCGACTCCAATAAGCTACAGTTGAAGGCGTTTTGAGCCGCAAATTCTTCGTTGGAATCAGAAATAAAAGCAAAATAGAGAACATAAAAACTTGATAAAACGTAATGGGCACTGATAAATGAACAAGTCCGTCCAAGATAATTTTGGATGTACTTTATTGTATTTTTCCATGTAAGAGACGCTCCCACACAACACGGTATCCATTTAATTAAATTACCTCCTCTTCAAACTGTCAAAAGCAGTTTAAATAAAACTTTCATCTACTCATTTGGAAAATTAGTCTACATTAGTAGAACTTGTTTAAATTTGTTGTTCAAGCACAATACGGGTTAAACATCGTTTTAAACATTAACATAGATATTTTAAGGGTATTAATTATATAATTGTTATATAATTATTAATTTTGAAAGTTATTTTATGATTTACAAAATCTTCCTGATCACTCTTTCTAAATCGTTCGTGGTGGGCTTGGTGGTCCCATGGTCAATAACCCGTTTTCAAGGTTGAAGGTCCTATCCATATTGTTTTGAGAAACTTTCTCATATGGGCTTTATTTTTTGAGTACATCAATGATTTCATTTTTGAAACAAATATCTAAAGAACTTTAGTTAGGTATATCATTATAAAGTACAAAAGATGAATAAATATGTATCATTTATTAAATCAAATTTACTTTAACCTCTCCAAATTAACCCCGCTCTTTTTTACCAGGTCTTTCTCTGGCATAAAAATTAATTCAAAATCGAAAATAACCAGCAACAATTTCTCTTATGATATTGCAGTGCCGTCCTAAGATAATTGGTGCCCCAGGGCTGGGTTGGACGAATGAAACGAGTTACTCCTTTTTGTAAATAATTAAAAAGAAAAGATTCTAGTTCGAGGTCAAATGTTCTATTTTTATATCAATTTAAATATACAGGGTTGCCAAATTACTTTGTAAAGTACTCTATTTCTGAAACTATTCATTGTAGAGGCCTCCATTTAAAAAATGTCTTTGAAAATGGCCGTTGTATAAGATGAAGGTATGATCCACATATCGAGCATAAATGAAAATACCTTTAACAAAGAGATTATATTTATTAGAGAATAATTCTTTTTCGACAGCATTCAGAAATATATCCGTTAAAATACCAGAAATGGGGGAACCCATGGGTAGTCCATCATTCATTTCATAATAATTATTATTAAATGTAAAGGTATTTTGGTTAGAAATGATTTTCAAAATCAAATTTTTTGATTAGTAGAATGATTGTGATATATTTATGATTCCATTATTATACCAATATCAACTGCTTTGAAGTTATAAAGAAGAGAAAATTTAGTATTCTTCAATGTAGGTATTTAAGGATATCACGTTTGGTGAGAGTCTTGTATCAAAGATTTATGTCACTTAAAATTTTACTAAATTCATTTGATTTATATTTTGATTTTACACATCACGTTTGCGCGATGGTTATCAAAAACTTGTTCTCGTTATTATTTACAACTCTAATTTTTACTTATTTTTACGTCATATCAATTATGTGAATCTGTAATATACTTTGTAAATAACCAGAATATTTACCGTAATTTACAGTAGAAAAATTTACAATAGAAAAAGTTTAAGCGCATGTGCACATACATTTAAATGTTCTTTTATAGTTTGTATAAAGGTTACCGGAATAAATTATCAAAGAAATTTTTAAATTAAGCGCGAATAAATTTTGAGAAAAAAATGAGCGTTATTTACAACAGTAATTTACTCAAATTTTAAATTACCGTAATTTTACTACTGCGTAATATATTCGCTTTCTGTGTTTCAACATCAAAAAATAAATTTGTTATTTATTAAATGCCGATTCTCTAGTTTCAACAATTTTAACTTACATACATTCATTCTTTTAATTTATTTTAAAATACTACTTAAATTAATATGAAAAAATGCTACTCTTTGATTCCAAATGCCTTTTTCTTATACGATTAGCTTAAATATTTATCTTTAAAGATGTTTATTAATTGGCATTAGTTATTTTTAGGTTAGATTGTATCTTATCTACAGATCAAAAATTCTTTCTCATTTACCTTTTACATAGAGAGGTGTCCATATTTCTCCAAACGTATAACAAAAACACAAGTAGCAAAAACAAATAGCTGACTACGATTTAGTGGTAAAAGGATGATTCAAAATTTTTTCTAGAGATTATTTTCCTTCAAAGATACACACAGAACTGGGAAGAGATGTGACAAAATGGTATTAAAATAGTCCATAGCCTACCATCCTCAGTCAAATGCAGTTGAAGGATTACATGGAGTATTTAAGGGAATACTCAATGTTTTGAGTTACGAACGTGGAAAAGATTGGGATGAATATATTGATCAAGCATGCTTGCAATGTAAAGGTTCGAAATTACTAAAACAATTGAAAAACATGCAGGAAATTGTAAAAATTAGTATGCAAGAAGCAACTCATCAAAGAAATATTATGATAGCAGAGCAAAAGAAGTTGTTTACAAGAAGTAGCAAGTGATGTTATGTAAACCCATTTTTAACAAGGTCTGTGAAAATCTGTAAACAGACATCTGGTCTAAGATAATGAGTGGCCAGATAGTCACTAAAAACGGATATCCAAAAAATTTTAATTTACACATCTGTTAAATTTAAAAAAGTTGTTCTTTCTCGATCACTTTTCCTGATTGTTTAGTACTGTACTTATTGCATTTTCTGGTATAAGCGACATTCTAATCTTTCTATATATTTCCTTTGCCCTGTCCATCTATCACAATTAAAAAATGTGTGGTCAACGTTGTCAACATTTTCGCATTATAAACATCTATCATTCTCGGCTTTTCTTTAAGTTTATGAAGATAAGCTCTCTATAACAGCCATGTCCATTTAATAATTGGGTTCAAAATTTTCAAAACCACATTTTCTAAATATCCATGGTGTGTCTTGTAGAGTACATTTTGACCATCTACCTTTGCCAGTATGTACAGGAATTTTCTATAACGTCTACATCTTCACATCTTTTCTGAAGTAATAAATCTATTGGTAATAATCTCTTTATAACTAGAAGAGGCCCACTATTATCCGTGCGAGATGTCAAGTCCCCTCACTTTAGAGATCGATATCTTCGAAATCGCTCGATGAAAAACAAAGCGTTAATGTTTATTTTAATCAGTGAACATTTCTGTGTATCACAGTTTAATTTGGAAATGTTCGGATCGCGGTTTTTCTTTTATCGCGATTTAATTGAAAAACGTACTCGATTTTTGAGAGTGCCGACAAGTTTGTCTACTTTGCGATTTTCTTCTCGAAAACTATTTGAAAAAAAAATTGTCAAATTTGAAATGATGGTAACCCCAGGTGTTCTTAATGCGGGGTAAAATTGCAGTTTAGTAAGATGTGGTTATTTCGAAAACGCGATTTTTACCAAAATGTGTTTAATAATGTTGTATATGTTATTCCGTTACCAGTTTTACAAAATAAGGGCTCCCTAATTTTTTTAGAGAGATTTAATATTCCCATTAAATAAAAAAAAAACAAGTTAAAGAGAAACAGAAATAACACTCCGAGGAGAGATGCTCATGATTAAGACCTCATTTTGAAAAACTTGATTACGGAATCCAACAAATGATATTCTTTAACATATTTTGATTATTTTGGAGAAGTTCCATATATAATGTACAAATAAACATGCAAAAATAATAAAAACTACATTGATGATTGTTAGGTACCTGATGATGGGCAAATGTTACGCTCGAAACGTCGTACTATCTGTTTAGACATGTCTCTGTTTAGACATGTATTAATTTAAATACAAGAAAATTCACAAGACGAAAAAATGTGTTTAAATAAATAAAAAGTATATAAATGGCGTTTAACTTTCCTCAGACTTCTATAGGCGTAAAGTACTTCCTTTTGAATAAATATCCACATGAGCTCCTCACTTCAGGTCTATCTCATTACACTTAAGTATTTGAGTGAGTTAGATTTCATAATATGTCATGTTACATCAATTTCGATTCATCCTCTATTTTTCTACTTTTCATTAACACACATTCCGTTTTCTCTGGAATCAGTTTTAGACCATAAACTCTAATTTATTAATCCACAATTTCTTTGATAACTCGCTGTACAATGTCAATAATACTCTGCTTATTTCAACCAGAAAGTACAAGTCGTCTGCATATGCCAGTAGTTTAACATTTCCTATTTGCATATCGTTTAAAATTTGGTCAAAAAATATTCCAAATTAGTGATCGTAAAACAGAACCCTGAGAGATACCTCTTGTCAGGGTTCTCTTTAACCGCTTGCCTTACTAAGCCGAGTTAACTCGGGGCAATATGTTTTGCATAAAAATACTACCCCGAGTTAACTCGTCGCATGTACTTCTGCTCGTCCGGAGCATTTTAAACCGAGTTATTTCGGTCTTTTACACTTTAATAGGCGTACTATGTCGAGATATTTCGTTGCCGTTGATTTTCCAAATTTTCTCTTATGAGATATTGATGACGTATATCGGCGCGCGCATGGATGGATTATTCTTGTTCAGTGAAGCACGTGTACTTCTGACCGTTGTAATAATTTTTACTGTGAATTGTGACAAATAATATGGAAAGTTCAATAGATTATGAAACTACTGAAGAAGAATTTGTGTTGGAAGATGAGTTAGAACAGTCGGGAAGTAGTTCTTCAGAAGATAAGATATCGGATATGGAAAGCGACGACGATGAGTACGAAATTTTTTTGTTAGAAGTCACAAAGAGGTGCGAAATTGATACAACGTTGCCAATATCTCCTGCACCTCCTCGCTTTCCATTTTAAGGTAAATATTCATCGTTGTTGTGCAATAAAGACGACATAAATAACTGTATGTTACAGTTCTTCAATCTGTTTTTCGATGATCCCTTAGTGAACGTAGTTTCTCTTCAAACTAATACATATGCAAGTCAAGTTAGAATTGAGGGTAACGCCAAATGTCAATGGCAAAATGTTAATACAGATGAGATTCGCCTTTTTTTGGCGATCAATATAATGCAAAGCGTGGTAAAGAAACCAGACCCCCAAGATTATTGGAGCAGAAATCTCATTATCGAAACTCCATTTTTTAGGAATGTGATGACGTACAAAAGATTCGTAGCGATAAAGCAGTACCTTCACTTTTCAAATAATGCAGATTATAATCCTGAAAATCATCCTAGCACTAAGCTAAGTAAAATATGGCCTATACTTTTGGACTTGTCACAAGTTTTCGAATTTGTATACTCCAGAGAGAGAAGTCACAATAGAT
Source organism: Onthophagus sagittarius (assembly GCA_036711965.1). Taxonomy (NCBI): domain Eukaryota; kingdom Metazoa; phylum Arthropoda; class Insecta; order Coleoptera; family Scarabaeidae; genus Onthophagus; species Onthophagus sagittarius. Next base: position 18,978,772 of record JASERS010000005.1, on the reverse strand, counting down.
GAGAGTCTTCTTCTGTATAAAGGCAGATTAGGCTGGGTACAGTACATACCCTTGAAGAGAGCACGATTTGGCATAAAGTCCTATATGCTATGTGAGTCAAAGAGTGGATATGTGTGGAGATTTGTCATTTATACCGGAAAGGGTACTCATTTTGACAATGATTATAAAAATTTACCAATGGGTTCCCAAGTAGTGCTGACATTGCTAAAACCGCTTCTTGGCAACGGATATTGTCTTACTACAGACAACTTCTACACGTCGCCACTATTATCGCAAATACTTGTATCTAACAGGACTGACACTTACGGGACAATGAAAACGAATCGTAAGGAAATTCCTCTTGCATTCAAAACAAAAAAGTTGAAAACTGGAGAAGTAACTGCTTTTCAAAGAGGAAAAATTTTAATTATACGGTGGAAAGATAAAAAAGACGTCACTCTTTTATCTACTATACATAACATCGAAACAAAGACCTACCAAAAAAGAGAAAAGGAACGGACGAAGCCACTATTAGTGATGGATTATAACCATACAATGGGTGGAGTGGATAAAGTTGATCAACATTTGGCCGACTATCCAATTACCCGAAAACGTGGAAAAAAGTATTATAAAAAGATTTTTTTTCATCTTCTCGAACTAGCTCTTTGGAACTCTTACATTCTTTACCAAAAAAGCGGAGGTAAGAAATCAGCCTTACAATACAGACTATCCCTTGTAAAGGAGATGTTGGAGAAGTATAAAAGCGACCAACCACTCCCTACTGGTCGTCCTAGTAAAATACCAAACCCTCTTCGATTAGCAGGAGGACACTATCCAGATTACATTCCAGCGACAGAAAAGAAACCTTCCTCAACAAGAAGATGCGTTGTGTGTTCCCGAAAACGTGATAATTCTGGTAAGCCTGTCAGAAGAGAGAGCCGTTACTACTGCAACATTTATTACGTGGGCTTATGCGTAACACCTTGTTTCAAAAACTTTCATACAACTTGAGTTTTTTTATATTTTTTTTTATTACAACTGACAAATTATCTCGGTTTAGTACCCTAAAGTTAAAATTAATAAAAAGCATCTAAGATTTTGGGAAATCGACAAGTTTAGCATTATAAATCTCCGTGGATTTATTTGATTTATCATTATCATTAATAAAAAAATTAAATATTTTTTTGACCAAAAATTAGAATTTAATTGGTAAGGCAAGCGGTTAACACAGTCAACTATCTGATCACATGGAGCAAAATCAAATGCATTTGTAAAATACACTGTTATTAAACAACATAATTTTCTTTTCCTCTCTTGTATTTATCCGTATTTTTTTCTTCATTTGCATTGACCATTGATTTTCCATTCCTAAAATCATACTGGTTATCAGAAATTGCTTGATTATCCATAAAATCTTCCAATATTCTTTCTTTCAGGATAACTTCATACGATTGTCTAACAAACAGGCAGTCTAACAAACAGTCTGTAAGCTGTTTTTTAAAGTTTTTTTTGGTTTTTCAAACGATACTATATTTCCTGTTTGCCAAATTTCAGCAAGAATCCCCTGCTCCTACAGTACATTACGCATAATAACTAATATGATATACCAACCAACCCAACTTTAATCACCAAAATATCTTTATTTACCCATAAGTTATGGAATATAAAGAATTCAAGCCAATTTTATCCATTTTAAGTTCATCCAAATACCCATATTCCAAAAATTCTAGACGTTTTAATGAAATCTACTAATTTAGAGTGAAATTCTTTTTAAACAAGCTTTATTGTAAGATAATCATGAAAATATCTTTATTCGCTCAAATGGTATTAAAGAGAAAGGTAGGTTTTGAGTGTAACATATGGAACTTGTACTAAAAAGCAGATTTGAGAAATTCTACCTTCTTAAATATTGACTTTAAATATATGTGAATTTTAAGATATAATTATTAATTAATAAGTACCTTTTTTTATCCAAAGGTTATGGAATATAAAGAATTGTCTGAAAACTACATTTAAAATGAAAACAAAAAGCAAAATTGCCTCATATTACCTTGCATTCTTGGGATATTTCGTTTTAAAACAACCAATATTGATATTTTTTGAAAAAACTAAAACTTTTAAGGCAAATATCTCAAGAACGAACGCTGCTGATATGAAAACATGTTAGTATTTCTTTTCGATTAAAATGCATTTTTCAATACGATTGCATTTTAGATATATCACTAGCTACAAATTATTACCTTGTTGATAAATAAACGTAACTTATCTACCGTAAATGTTTACTTTGTGGAGTTTGCGCTATTTTTATTAACAATTCATGGCACAAGCCCCAGCATTGACACGTTGAAGGACGTTGAATTGGATGAAAATAAATTTTTAATAGCCACACATTTTTAGATAAATAAAGTAAATATTTGAATTGCTAGAATTACTACCTTGATAATTCGAATATTGTATAATTTGAGTTAATTCTATAAATGAAGAAATCTGCATAGATAGGTAAATAGCTTTCTTGTTGATGTGGCGCATTCAACAAATTATCAATGAGATTTATTATAGTAATTAAGATTTATTTTATCTTTGGTTAATTTAATACGAAAAAAAACTCACCCTCAAAGTATTCCAGAAGGTTGACCGCTTGCCAATTAGCGTGGATAAATAAAGAAATAAGAGATTAAGGTCCACTTTTACCAACCTTCGGGTGTATTAATGCGTAAAAGGCGGTATGAAAAGGTATATTAATTTTAAATCCTTCTTAATTTGACAATTACAAAAACAACCCGCTTACTTATTGATATATTCTGGATTATGTTTTAATCCCGGTTTTAATTAAATCAAAAAATCTAAAAGGGATAAAATAAATAAAGTATTGTTTACTTTGAAACCAACTTTAATGCAAGTCCTAATACAAAATAGATAAGCAAATACCCGCATATTTGTAGATAGAATTTGTCTTCATTTACTTAATGGCCACCACTAAATAAGCGTACTCTATTTTGTTTCCATGAGCTTAAGCAAAGCTTAATCTAAAATTACCTTTGTGGACAAGCAACAGAAACAAATAGACTAACAATTTAAGTGATGTAATTATTTTATGTGGCAGTCAAGTTTGCTTATTGTCTCGCATATTCCCACAACATATTTCTGTTTACACCACGATTAAATCAAATCAATCCGAACAAGAGAGACTTTGTTATACCTACATTTATCAAACTGTCATCCCCTATTTACAGTTTGTTCAAATCTAAATATGACAGATTCGATTTGTCGGTGGCGTTTTCGAATCCACATTTCACATCATTTTAGCTTGTACTAAATCACAATTTTCCAGTTATTTCGTAATATTCGCATTATAAACGTATGGAAACTTTATATCAACGAAAACGCGCACAAGAAATAATCGTAACCTTGAAAAGATAAAAATAAAATATTAAATATCTTCTTATCGGATCATTTTTTCGATTAATTTTTTTTATCACCATTTTGATTAAAAAATAGCCATTAATCCTTTCGCACGTAATACGAACCTATTCTCTACAATCTCTTGTAGTTAGCATTCTCGTAAACCCACGTCGACAAGAAATGGATGCTTTTAAAGGAAAAATTCCTTAACAAGAGACTCTCATTATTGATAAAATAAATTCCGTGTTCAAACCTACGAGTCTTGCTGTTTAGATATGTTTTACTTGAGGGTAAACTATCATTTATTCAGTTTATTATGGTAGTGCTATATATAAATATAAATCTAAATATATCAACCTAACATCATGAAGTTATTTTATTATATATAAAATAGTGCCATAGAAAAAAGCGTTAATGACGCATCCCACGTGCTGGAGTTGTTTTGCCAAACAAATCTTTTTCTTGGAGTATAAAACTGTTTCTTTCTAAAACGTGTGTAAGAAGGAGGACGAATCCGACGAAATTGTAGTAGGCGCGTATTCAGCATTTAACAATAAGACATTTTATCTTGTACGAAATTATTTTTAGTTTTTAGTTTAGCCTCCAAAATATGTTAAGATTTCGATTACAAAAATTTCTTAAAATAATGTTGGCTGAACAGATTGTTTCTAACAACGTTGTAATTTATAAAAGGAAGTTCATTTATTTAAATTTAAAACGAGTTATTTACAAAGTTCAGGAATAAAGCACAAAAAATAAATTTGATAAAAAATTCCAAAGTGTTCTCTAAAAAGTGAAATTCTAAAATGTATTGTAACTGTCAACACTAAAATAATGTTAAATTTGTTGAATAATACAAATCTTGCGTGATCCTCCATGACTTTACACAAACATTAAGAGTATCAACGTATCTTTACTGTCTCTTTAATGGTAGAAATTGTACCATCTTAAAGGATAATACCTCAACAAAATTTCACAAAATAAATTCACATCAACCAGGCAAATGAAGCTCGTTCGAAAATAATATCCTCAAAAGAAAAAATGATAATCGCTCGCAATATTATGGGACAGCTTTATAGTTCTGTGTTAGCAGATTGAAAATACATTCATTATTAAATGATTTTCACGCTAAATATAAAGATATTCACCATTAGACCTTTAAACGCTCTTTTCCCAAAGCTATAATGTTCAAAGTGTGCTGCCCTATTAACGCGTAACTCAAAGTTTAAACAAATGATTATAAATATAAATTTGAACAAAAATTTTTAAATATATTATTTTGAACAAAAGCTGTAAAATGCCTTAAATATTCTTTGCAGTCATATGATTCCGCTTACCATCTCTAAAGCTGGAAATCAGTGTTCTTCAACTTGTGCTCTGCGGAACAAGTTGAGACAGGTTAATTAGAGAAACAAATGAATAAAGGATAACATCCACGCAAGCTTTATTGGTAATGGGAAGTACACTTCCAATAGACCTCATGTATACAACGAGATAAAAACAAGGATACCAAAGAATTTCGCATACAAGTTAACAGTTAACACATAAACGTTAATATGCTTTTTTCGAGTTACTCGATACATGGCATACAATGAACTAACATCAACTAACACAAAGCTTGGGACAATATTGACATCTGAAAACTATATTAACGTAATGCCGCAAAGCAAGATCAAGTAGAACGTTGTTGAGGGATACGTCAGAGAGATGGTTTAAACCAAGGAGAAAGAAGAAAAAGATCCGACAGAACAGTTGAGAGAACAAGGGGAGGGTACAGATGTAGGTCATCGCAGGAGAGGCTTGTACAGACCTCCCATCTAGGTGTGTATCATACCTAAAACAAGCTCTAAAAGTAATTTCTGTAATTTTACATAACCCGATATACCAAATGAGAGGAAGATGAGACGCAGAGGATATGGATGAAAACAACTTGATAATAACAACTTGATAAATAAATTGTGCACCTATTTTCAACTCTGAATAATATACCTCACAAACAGATAAAAAAGCAGATGAGGTATGGAGTACCACACGAGTCAGTTATAGGTGCTGTGAAACTTGTTCTATAACAAGGTTTATAATTGAAACAGAAAGAGGGAGTACAAGCGATAGGACACGATTTAGCGCTTGTGACCTTTGGAGTGGTGATAGAGGTTGTAAACCCCGTCTTACGAGAACTTCACTTACGAGACGTTTTACATCGAGGGTTATAACTCGAAATCGGCTTGAAAACAGAAGAATCGAAAACGAAGAGAATAATCATAGCAAAAAATGGGTTAAATATCTGTTTGTTACACTACACAAGAATATGAAGATGACAACGCACGTGATTATGACATGCAAAAAGGCGGCCAGAATACGGAACATCCTGTCTAGACAGGATTGGGTTTGGTTCTGTTTTTCTGTTAGCGACAACGATAAGCTGAGTTTTACTGTATGCAACCCTACAGCGCACTACGGTTCCAAAAGTATCAAATCATGCTCAGAAGCATCGAAAAAAATGCATGAAAAAAATGAAGAAAAATTTTCTTCACTGAACAGTGTCAACCGTAGCTCTCAGCGAAAGCTTTCGCCGGGTGCCCGAAACTCTGAATCTAAAACTCTGAATCTAATAGTGTGAAAAAGAACAACAACAAAAAATTTCGGCAGGAGATGTCACGAAAGTGGCAAGAGAGATGGAAAAATTATAGGGACTGGGCATATTTATAAAGTCGTGTGATTCGTATCTCACGCAAGCCATTACAGGACACTTATTTGCTAGTTACCTACGATATATAAAGAAGATCGATAGCGACATGTGTTGGTAGGGTTGGGAGGTATCCTATACGCCCGAAGACATTCTCAGTTCTTTTTTAGTTTTAGTTTAATTCAGTCAGATTCGAAGCAAAAAGAAACGAACGATAGAATGAAAACACAAGAAGTAGTAGAAAGCTGTAATGATTGCAAGGAACAAGAATAAAATAAATAAGATAGAAAGAGAAAAGATAAAGGACTTTCCCTGATGCCCAATGAAGAGGATAAAAGTAGCAATGAGGGGAGAGGATTTCCCCATCTTCCGCAGTTTTCTAACGCAGTTTCTTATACCATAGCAACGCAATGAGATGCCTCGCGGAAAAAGAAATCCAAAAACCAGAATGTAGACCAGTACCGAAGGAACCAAGAATAGAGAACAAATACATTATCCCCATGACCAGCTAGAAACTAATGAGATGAGCAACAACACCAAGTTGGGCATTAATCTCCTACTGCGATAGTTGTCAGGGAATGAGAGGAAGAAGGAGCAATGTTGCCGGCTGAAGCTTATCCAATGCAAAAACTTTTATGTGGTTCCAGACAAGACGAGGAAGGAGGTGTTTAGTTTAGAGACACTACCTTAATCTCAAGCCTCCTCCGGACTCTCGCTAAGTAGAACGAAGTAGATCAAGGAACGAGAGTGTGAGTACACGATGCTCTAGTCTTTCATAGTTAGTCAATATTAAAAAACGTGCAGAAACGTATATATAATAGTTATTTATATTACAAGTGGGCTAGAAACATAATTACTACGTGTGATACACAAAATTTTATCTACGACTGCTAGAAGTTACTTAGAAATTATTTTTTTAAGATCTCATTTGACATTTATAAAATATTTCGAAATGATTATTGACAATTTTGAATTAATGTCAGTTTAAAAAACATCGAAATATAAAAACATTATGTTTATCATAAATAATAGTATTATTTCTTCTTTTTCTTTTGTATTACTGCTCGGTTCTATAAACTAAGTTTGTTCTGATGAGGCCAAAAATGTGTTACGTAATTGCCGCACTAGGTAATGAACTTCATTACGTAGAATTAAAGTAGATTGAAAAAATATATTTTCTCATAAAAGATGAAGTTTCTTTAAATATTAATGGGTGCTACAAATTTATTTCTGTTTTTACATCAGGCACCACATTTATGAAAAAACATAAATGGTAAAACAAATAAAATTACGTTGAACACACCAAAAACACAATAAACACAATAAGTAGTTAAAAAAGTATAGAACGAAACACTTTAAAACAGGAACAATATTTCTATATATCTTTTATGAGAAAATATTATATTTTTTCAATCCACTTTAATTCTAAAATTAAAGATGAACCTGAAGTAAAGCACTGCTATTTCATTACGTAGCTCAAATCACCTCAAATAAATGATGATGAAAATGATAACTTATCCAAGAAGTTGTGGATAAAAACAGTAATATATAATATAAAATAATGAGTGAGTGAGCTTAAGAACTGCAATTGTAGTTTCTTGAATGTTATGTGAATAATTAAAGGCTAGAAAGGGTTAGTGGTAATTGCTGCTTTGATGGCAACAGTTGATTCTGCTACTAGTTCGGTGTATATCATAGTACTAAAGTGCTCGTGAAGACCCGCGAGAATGTGGATACGGGCTACAACTTCGTTCTACAATCAATACTCATTTGTTTCGGTCACAAGCGACCTCGGCTACCATCTCTCTATGGCCGTAAATTGCAGCACCTTTGCTAATAATGCTCCGACTTCAAGCAATATCAACTATCATCTCGCTAATTACACAGTCTTTTTTGCTAACAGTTCTAATGCAGGATGTGTTATAATGCCTCGGCCGCAAGCGACCTCGGCTACAATCTCGATAATGCTGTAAATTGTAGAGTTTCGGTAGATATGCCGATTTTTGAATAAATTCCAGGACCTCGGCTACAATCAACCTCAGTTAGTATGCAACGCTGTGAATTATATCTCTTTTGCTAACATCTCTATAACAGGATAAGTTGTAACTAGAGATAGATTGGGTTGAGTTTTGATGTTTTACGCGACCGCCAAAATCCGGCGGTCGCTTCGAGATGTGTGTACAGAAATACATGGAAATTGAACACATTCAAGACCTCATATTTTGAACAGTACGATAACTTGTGTTTGAGTGTATACTATTGGAGATTGTATACTATTGATTAGAGAAGTTTTTGATTTGAATTCGCCTGTAGTTGGAAAAGTAAAATGCAAAATATGTTGGGAAAGTTATAAATATTCTAGAAATACAAGCACATTGATAAGTCATATTGAAAAAAAAACATCTTAGTGAATATTATAGACTCGTAGACTTGGCTTTCTTATGACATTTAAGTTTATGCTTAATTTTTTGGATCTAAGTTTACCCTTTATTGTAGTGTTCGGAAGATGAAGATGGAATGGTATTTCCGAAACCGGTAATAATAAAGCAATTTAATAAAGCAAGTTTAGAAGTTATTAATATCCTTTTTTATTTTCTAAAAGTCAAGAGATCTCGAACTCGACATCGTCATTAACTCAGACTGGAAATAACACTTTATTTTTACGGCACCATTTTAATAATGATGTCCAACTTCACCTAAAAAATACTATAACACGAGTCAGAGGACACAATACAGATTTAAACATTCGCGGTTTGCGAATTTATAGATTTAGAGATTTTTCCTACCAACTAGAGCCAGTAACTTATCAAGTAACCTGGGCCATTATCTCAACAATGCTGTAAATTGTAACACGTTTGCTAATATTGCTTTAACACAGAAAGTTGTAATGCCTGGGCCGCAAGCGACCTCGGCTAAAATTATGTAACGCTCTAAATTGTAAAACGATTGTTAATCTCTCGGATACCGTAGAAAGTTTTCTTTATTTGCATCTAATAGAATTTAGATAAGACAGAATTGTCTAAGCTGTAATTAACGAAATTTGGTCATTTTAATTATTAATTGAGAAAAAAGATTAACGTTTAAATGAACATTTTAGTAAAAACTAACAAAATAACGCACACGAATTTGATTTATCACGAGCTAACAAAATTTTTTTATAAACAAATTATTTTGTTTTAACACGATTTTCAATATTCTATGAATTTTTATTGAATCTCTTAGAGCAAAAAGACATTAAAAATTAATTAATGAACAAGAATATTTTGATATTGTTATGATAGAAAGTTATCACGCAAAAACAGAACAGAGTGTAATCGAAAATTAATTCCGACTTTATCATATCTAAAGAAAAAAATGTTGAAGTAACCTTTCATAAAGTTAAAAGAAAATTTTAAATAATTAACTTTTATTCGCAAAACACCCTATTAGACGAGGTCAACGACTGAATCGTAATTAACTCTGAATGAAACTATCTTGTTTCAATAACAACAAGCTGACGAATGAACGAGATGATGTTAATAATTTGTTTTAAATTAAAATATTTGTTATAGTTGTTGTTGTCGGTGTTAGTTCCAAAACATAAATATTTATGCGATTTGTGAAAGAATATATTTCTGGAAATTTTCCAGAGACCAAGTTTCTACTAGACTATTGATTTTTTTAAAGGACATGATTCTGACTGCTCATATTTATGGCACATTACACGAAAGGCGTTCACATTACGTCAATAGTCATCATTGGTGTGCAATTAAATTTACATTTTGCAACATTGTAACGTTATCATTCGTAAAAAAGCAAAACACACTTTTACTTATCACCACGTGTCTCATTATTTTGCTGAATTAATAAAACACGAAACATCTTCATGGAAAAATTTATTGAGCTGCAACATTTTCCGTAATAAAAAAAAAATAAAAAAATTGCAAGCGTCTCTACAAACATGTTAAACAAAAAACCTATTTATTAAATCAAACTACTTTGTTTTATTTCAAACGTTCATTCCGCTTTTGTACGAATGAAATTTTCAGCGATATAATTAAATTAGAAGCGGTTAAAATCGGTTAACTCAAAATGTGTATACTACAAAATTGATTAATTTATAGTATTAATGAATTAATTAATGGTTTTAAAAATTATATAACTACAAAAAGAGGTAATTATAATTTAAACTGTTATTTTCCGGCGCACGTATAGAATAAAAGGGAATACAAATTTATGTTTTTATTTCTAGTCACGCTTCTTTAATTTGTTAGAAAGATTGCTCAGAAATAGAACTCCAAACAAACATAAAATGAATGGTTTTTGTGCTGTTTAATTAGTCTCTTTTAGTTTATATGTGCTAATATTATTAATTTATTTAACTACTAAAATTGAATCGATAAATTTAAATTAAAATAATCTCACCTGAATTAAATCAGGAACATTGTGAATGATCAGCGCGAAACTTTTAAAAAGCCCGTGTCCGTGAATAAACTTGAGATTTGGGAATAATTTTCCAAGACTAGTTAACCCTTTAACTTGATATATAATAATAATTCCGGTCACTTCCGTAAGCTTCGGAAACGAAAGCTTTTCAAAGTCATCAACGGTAGTTTTATCGAATAAAGCCAATTCTATGTTACCCACGATGACAACGCAATCCTTCAAACTTCTCTCGATGTTGGTGATCTTGTTCCTCACGTTAACTGTCTGGCAATATTTGCCATCGACATACGCAAACAACAGAATCACCACGATGAGAAAAGTGCACGTTGTGCACCTGCCCAAGAAGGCGTCTTCCATAAAACCACGTTGATCACGAAGTCAACGAAGAGGACCACGTCGACGTCGGCGAACGAAGTTCTGCAGAGCGTAAGCAGCGTAGCTCCCGCATAACGACCGCGGCACAACTGAGAGAATACGAAGTTACTGAAAGCTGGTCGGTTCAGCATAAAATGAAATTCGGTGTATGCGTACAGAACTAGTTGCGGTAGGGGTAACTTTTTCAACTACCCAAATAAATCAAAATCTGAATAGCCTTTTAGCAGGTTTCGAAGTTGTAAATTATCCAAACCTACGCAGCTTAAAAAAATATCAAGCCTCTTCATTAATCATCATTATTGGCTGTATGTAGTGTGTTGTGATCACGAATAAATTGAAATTTGCCGATCTGGAAACGGTCGCTGACCTTCGCGTGTTTGTATACTTTAAGATGTTTGGGTGGGTGCACATGTTACGGTTGGTGTTGATATAACTATATTGTAATAAAACGCTTTATTCGTAGTGTTGATTCATGTTGTAATAGAAGCATAGCAATTTTGTATATTTCATAAAATAACATTTTTTTTATAATAACCAAGTGAATCATCCTACAATATATGCAACAAAACATACATTTATGGCCATTATTGGGCAGTTGAACTTACCGCGTCTTATTACCGCATCGATGAAGTATTAAATTACAAATTTATCATCTTTTCGAAAATGTTAAATTATAATAAACAAAAATAAAAACCAGGATATCAATAAAACTGGTTTTATACAATATGAAACTGAATATCATTTAAAAAAGTTTTAAACACTGTTATTGAAATATTAAATGTTTTAATTGAGTTACTACCATGTTTTACTTTGCCTAGTTTGTTTTTGTAGTAAACACAGGCAACTCTATTTTATTTCTTTACTAAAAAATAATGACAGCTCTCCAAAGTAAAGTGTGAAAAAAATATTCCCGACAGATGCTGGCACTGAATTGAGAAAAAAGATTAATAATGCATTAAAATTGTAAAATTTATTCAAAACGGTAGTTCAGATAAAACCTTCAAAATTTTATTTAGGTGTTTGCGCACCTAGAGCACCCATATCTTCTGCTACCACCGTTTCGATTTGTTTTACAAATAGTATATAGTCTTTTATTAGCAGTTTTTGAACAGCAGTTTTTTAACAGTTTCGTGCCTTTGCAATAAAGATATTTTCTGCAAGCAGTAAAAATATAATTCTACTCCTTTCCCCGGCCTCTCCCTGTCTCACCACGTTTCCTCGCTGTCACCATCTCCATCATCCATCTCCTTCGCACCGTTCTCTCCCCCAACACCCACCTTCCATCTATCAAGTCATTACACTTTACCAGCAGATGGTGTAAAGACTTTCTGCCCTTCCCATATAGAAGAAGAGAGGGGGTGTTGACCCCTCTCCTCATCCTGCATCCAATTTGTCTCCTTCATTGCGACACCTAAACCTGCCATACCTTCTTTCTCCCTCTTCGTCTTCCTCTCTCATCAAGTACTTTGGTATCTCTGCCATTAAAATTCCCTAATATTTATCCTCTTGCCTCTATAAGTCCAAATGAACTCCAAATAACTCACAAATTTGTAATATTCCTTCCTCCCTTCCTTATCGTATCTAATCCTCCCTTCCCTAACTTCCTTCCAACACTCCAACGTGGCCTTGCAGTATGGTTTGCTATCTATTCTCTCCTCATATTTACCAGCTCTTCTGCTCGCCTCCAGCTTCATTTCATCTACCTTCACTTCCTCCCTCAAAATATAACCCGGTGTTTCCCTCCCCAGTCTCAGAATCCTTGCTCCAGTAACCATTCTGTACGACTTCCACAATATCCTGCCTCTTCCATTTTCAAACCTCTACTCCATATATCATTGCACTCCACACCAACCCATCAAATATGATTTTTCTCTTTCTGATTTCCCTACTAAATACTCTCTCACCCCATCCTTAGACTTGTTCCATCACCCTATTCGCTCTTTTAGCCATTTCCCTCAAATGGACCGCGTTCTTGTAATCCTCCCTAAGCCTGTATCGCAGATATATAATTTCTCTCACCTCCTCAACCTCCCTCCCTTCTCACATCCATTCCTACCTTCTTCTTCTCCCCCCTCCCCCTCTACAGAACTTCATCATCTTCCTCTTTGACATATTCATCTCTAAAGCCTTCCCCCTAAAGTATCTCTCCAAGGCTTTCCCTATCCCTCTCATTTCCGCTGCATCCCTCCGCACAACCACCATGTCATCCCTATATGCCAGCATTTGAACCTTTCTTCCTCCTACAACCACACCTCCCATCCGTCCCTTCTTCAGCCTGTCTTCGACATCCGCCGTACACAAGGCAAAAAGCCTCTTCACCGTCCTCCTCAAATGTTCTGTAACCCCTCTCCATCTTCTTCTACAACTTCTCCCTATCCACCCTATCGAATGCCACCGTCAAATCTATCTATCTCAAAACCAGATGTTTCAAGATATAAACGTTATCGGTAGCCCTTCTTAATTGCTGCCTCTCCATCCGATAACATCCTTCCTATCTCAATCTCTTCCTCTAATCTTCCTAGCAGTATCTTATCATAAATCTGGTATGAAGAAGTATTTAGTCTTTAATTATCAGTTTTTGGACTACTTACGTCAAGATTTTATGTTTTGTCCAATAGTATTTAATATTTTCTAAGCAAATTCAAATGGTTTATCAACAGTATTTTATTTTTTGCGATGAAGATGTTTACTGCCAACAGTTTTACAAGCGGTATCAAGTTTTTTTGAAGCATTTTAAGTTGTTCAGAGGCAATATCAGGTCTTCTGGAAGCATTTCCAGATTATCTAGAAGCGGTTTAAATCTTTTGGAAGCTTCTTCTGGGGCAAGTCTTCTAGAAACGTTTCAAGTCTTCTGGACATAGTTTAAGCATCCTGAAAACATTTCTTGTCTCTTGGAAGCATTTCAAGTTCTTTAGAAGCAATGTCAAGTCGTTTGGCAACAGTATTAAGATTTCTAGAAGTAAAGTCAAGTCTTCTGGAAACAGATCAAAAAAGCAGTTCAAGTCTTGTATAAGCAGTGTCAATTCTTTTAGAAGCATTTCAGGTCGTCCGGAAGCAATATCAAGCCTCCTAGACGCAGTGACAAGTCCTAATTCCATATATATGTTCAAAATCACATTCGCACCAGATGCCGGGACTGAATTGGGAAAAAATTGTAACTTCAATCCAGATACAACTACCAACAAATTCGTATGGGTGCTTGTACACTTAAAAATTTTGGTTACACATGCATCCATGTATCCGGTGCCTATGGTGGTTAGCACTTATATGTTTCAAAAGAAATTGGTTTAGAAGAAAATTAAAAGAAAATTAATGTAAATGGAAAAGAATTCACTATAACATCAAATTATAGTAATAAAACCATTCAACTTTTTTAAACCAAAATGATAATAAAAATAACAACAGTACGTACAGAAATAACATTGATTTTAAACCATGTAAAATTGCATTTTCTTTCAAACCTGCTATTTTATCTTCTTAGTTATCGAAATATTCAATATATTAATCGAATTATTATTAAAGATGGCAGATTATTAATTATTTTACTTTTATGGTTAATACTACCCTACTAGCAAAGTACTTTATAATTTTAATATTATAAAATGTCTCGACTTTTTAATTAATTTATTGTTCGATTTGTAACTAAATTAACTAAACTTCTTTAATACAATAGATTAAAGAAACACCGATGATAGTTTTACTTTCGAAGGTTGAGCTAATTTATTATAATATCATATAAATATTTATACAATAAAGTTTACAAAGATCATCGTTCAGATGTATAATCACATAACTTATAAAACAAAATATTCTTATTAGATCTTCCTAAAAGCGTAAAATATTTCTCACAATTCACTTATAAATAAACATTAAATTGTGTTAAATATATCTCTATAAGTTCATATAAAATAGTTATTTCAAAACTGAGGTTTAATCAATGTTTACAAGAGTTTATATTGCATTTGAAAACAAGGATATAAAATAGTTATTGTGCAGTTATATGTTGTCTGTGATTAAAGCTTTTATACAGCTGCAAAGAAAAGATAGCTAAAAATGTCGATAAAAAAAGTCGATTATTCGACAGATTTATTAAGTCGAAAATTAAAACAAGTGTATTTCGCAAAAAAGTTAAAAGTATTATGGAACCATGTTATGAGAAAATCCTAAAAGGGTACTAATTATAAAATCTGGAACGCATTAAGTACACCAGCTCATTGTGGACCACAAATAAAGGTCTCGCTACAGCACAGAACAATTCTATTAACAAAACTGAAGATCAAACAAACTCGCAAACAGCTTCATCGAACCTAAAAAGATGAAATTATTACGAAAAGACAACACAAAGTTGGTTAATTCAGCTATAATTTAACGAACTGGTATAAGCCAAACTAGTAAGCTAAACATTTGTAGGTTAAATCTTGTTTTATAAATGTTTTATAACTATAGCTAACAACACAAAAACATTGTGATTGTTGTTCATGATATACTAAGTCAAAATTTTTCTTTTCTTCTCCTATGTAGATTATATGCAGAATTCCTTCATCTTGGTGATATATCTTCGGTTCACTGGCCCGTGGATTTTCAAGACAAAAACAAATACAGACACAATACTACAGACTAAATACAAACGAAAACAAGGATAACTACTTCTTCCTCAAGCTAGAGATCTAATAACTCGTCCGTCTTATTCTATATAGGGTAGGGCAGGCTCTCCGATCCATATTTGATAAAGAATTCAGCTACATATTTATACATTTTATATATAATATTTACATATTTATATATTAGAGATTGGGAGAAATTATTTGTGAAATCAGTAAATGATCACAATATTCTTCCTATTTGTATTATCGATTTATTTCGAAACAAATTAAAATACGTCACCATGATTGTCTTCAAATATACGAAACTAAATAAATGTACTATTACCGATCACAGTTTTTTACATATATTTAGCACAGTTTTAATTACACTTTTATCAGAATTGGATTCCATTCTGACTCATAAATGTGTACAACATTATAAATTTGATAATTTGGTAAATTTTAAGTTTTTTGCTAATAAAGTGCTCAAGTTAGTTGAAAGATGATACTTTACATCAATAAAGCATTTAATTAGTTTACCTCTAGCCCTTTTGTATTCACTACATTTGAAAATGTGGTCAAAATTACTCTCAAGGTGTGGCCCAGTCTTGATTTTGTTACGAGTTGTTATGAGTTTGTGTTCGGTTGTATCATTGCTTAATTCACCTGTTTGTTTAGAAGTTGTTCTTCATTCACTCTCCCATTCTGCATGCATATTTTTTGCACAATTTGGAATATATCCTCTTGATCTGCCTTTTCATTTGTTTTTTGCTCTGTGTAATAATGCCAATATTTTAAAATCGCTGCCTTCGTCACCTTTTTCTCCAAACAAACTCTAATAGCTATTGATACGGCGAAAACTTTCGCCCCAAAGATGGATAGGTGGTCCAGTTAATGGATATGGTCCTCTAATACCAAAGTGGGAGGAAAAATATCGCAAATAACACCTTTGCTTGGTGCGTTTAATATCGTAAATTTTCTAATCATGCTTAATTACTGCTTTCATTAAATGTTCTAATTTTCTTTCAAATAAGTCCAAACACATTACTTTATGTTATTTATTTATTAAGATATTTAATGTTTAAGTCTAATTATTATCCAAAATGACGGATTATTACCGCTTTTTTATTATTGTGATTACAACTTTTATTGAAATGATATTCTATACAATTACGTGCGTAAGAATTATAGTAAAGGAGTGTGGAATTAGATAATAAATTTAAGGTTATTATTGATAATGTATCATTTAAAACGTTGTGTTGTTCATCTGCTTTTTAGTCAAATGACTATTATGCATGGCGATGAAAAAGTTTTACGACATGTCGCGCGGGATTTCTTGTATATGAGGCTAATGGGCGACAAGCCATGCGGTGGTGTAAAGGTAGGTTATGCATCATATAAAGACATATAAATTTTAACCGAACGTGGCATATCGCTCAAGTGAATTTTGAATATTAATGGAAAAGGTTTATGTGACAGAGTTGCTCGGTGACTAGAATACCATTATTAAGACGTTAGGGTACGCTTACGTTGGAGCTACGAAAAACAATAAGAGCAGTGACAAAAACAGTATCCAATATGCTAATATCAATATGCAATGTCATTTTCTTTGCTATGCCAATATCGTCGCACTTATCGCTTATCGCAGCTGCAATATAAACGTACACTTATAAATGAAAACGAGTACAAGGAATATCACATGTTTTCAATATTCACCGCATTATTAGGAACATTTGCCTGACGAAAATAATAGTGTATCTTAGATTCGAACGAACATGATATAACCTGGTTGTATCATGAATGATTCTAGTCCTAGTGCTAGTATTAGTTTTAGTTTTAATTCGATGAAACATATAAATAACATTGAATAACAACTACAACCAGAACTAACACTAGCATTAAAGTTGATACCAGACCTAGAACTACAAATATTTGGATTCATTAAACATCCTATATAACACGTTTTTACTGAATCATAAGTAAAACTAGAATTAAAACAAACTCTAAAACACTAGACCTAGGACTAGAAATATTCGTTGCATGGCTAAACCTGAATATTTCTAGTCATAGGTCTACTGTTAGTTCTATTTTTCGTTCAATGGAAAATATACAGTCAGCAAGATGGATAACAACTACAAACAATACTAACACTAGCATTAAAGTTGACATTAGATCTACAACTAAGAAGAACGAAAAGTTTCAATAATATATCAAGGCAAGATGATTATGCTAACTATAAAAGTGGTTGTGGAAAAAATTTCCATTCCGTATGTATAGTATGTATATATGAAAAGTAATAACACATTCAAATATTACAATTGTTTTACATGTTGTTTGCTGAAGTTAACCTACAATAACAACTCTACTACAGTTCATTCAATACGCTTATTACGTCCTTTAAAGTAGAAATTGAAAAAGCAATTAATGAAAATAAAAAGTGAAGATAAACAAATATACCCAATAAATGGTACTTGTATGTTTGACAAGAAAGTTGTTCTCAGACTTGTTTAACGCCGAACCCAAGAAAATCTTCAATATAAGGAAATAAATCCCATACAGGTGTACTTAAAAAGTAATTAAATTAAAAACAAAACATGAGAAAAAATTAAATATATAAAAAAATATTACGATTAATGACAATAATAAAGATCGTGTAATAGCTGATCAATATCAAACAGTTATATGCAAAAAGAAAAGAGAGTTATGATTTTGGGTTCGGCTACAAATATTTCTGCTATTGAAGGCATGGAAAGGCTTACACACATACATGCGTTTGGTTTTGATGTGTCCACGAAAGAGGATGATCTGTTAACGTACCTATTCCCTCTAAGCATACATAGCGCCCAAAAAATTATTCGTGTTTCAAAATCTCCTGTAAATTTAAAGATTTTGAAAAATTTAAATATCCAAATATGGCCAATTAGCGTGAAAAGAAACCGTTTTTCAATCAATCTGAAAAGATTGCGAAAAAGACAAAGCCTTTACAATAATTTAAGATTAACATAAACATGCAATCATTAAGGGATAAGATAGAGGAATTGTTTTTATAAACTCAAATGAAAAATATCGATATTATCTTCGTTATAGAACAATGGATAAAGGAAGGGCATTTGGAAAGTTTCCTAACTATAAACAGCGTACGATCGATTGCAAACATAATAATGCTGGGCACAGCGGAGGCATGATATGCCCAAAATCTAATACAAAGATTAGGGAATTTAACATTGAGCATGGTTCTGTAGACAAACTGATAAAATATACGAACAACACCGTATATATTTAAGTTATGTTTTCAAAGAACCTACTAGAATAGTGGAATTAACAAGTAGAGGTATTGATGAATTCTTAATAATTCTCTTATATGGGAATATAATAGAAAAATAACTAAACCACACAAATTATATAATATCTACAAATTCCGACAACTCTTAGAAAGTGTACATTTTTGTAAAATGGCATTGCTGTTTTATCTCGGCTTTTCCTGAGAAAGCAGTTATAAAATCGCATGTTTTTAGTACTTTTTTCGATCATTCCCAAAATTGGAAGAAATTAAAAACGTTGGGATTGTTATAGGCTATTAAAAGAGTAACCAAGAACGCGCATGTGAATGATCTTTACCTTAAAACTAGAAGAAAATATAGTTCGGCGGTCATGACTGAAAAGCAAAAGCATGTTGGCGAAATCATCAATACTACTAGCAATAAACAAAAATTCATATGGCAGTTGATAAACCGAGAGATAAAATGAAAGAAAAAAAAAATAGTAACTACTCTTTTGAAATGTTAACAGATATTTTGCCGGTATTGCAGTAAAAACAGCCAACTATTCCCGGTTCAAATCTGGATCTCGGTGTGCTTGCCTCCAGAATGTTGAAAAGAGCAAGAGATTCTCCAACTTATACAATATCTCAACACACCTTGCTAATGATATTATTAACGTGTTAGCTATATCTATTATCAATATGGTGAATTATTGCTTTACAAATGGCATATTTCGTGATGAACTTAAAGTGGCCAAAGTGTTTCTATACTTTGAACTAAAATGAGAACTAACACTAGCACTAGAACTATCACTAGGACTAACACTAGATCTAAAACTAGAAACTTTCGGGTTTTGCCGTGCGTTTTTTGAAAAAATGTTTGACGTTTCGGATGCCATGTTGCAAACTTCTTCAGAAACTGGTTCTAACTGACGAAATCGGGGATCGTAAAACAATATATAGGTCGAAAAACTAATTAATAATTAATTTATATTAATTACAAGCTAATTACTAACTAATTACTGCGTCGCGTCCGGTTTGGGAGACGTGTTCGTCTTCACCACCATCTTCCATGTTCTGCTGAGCTCCCAGCAGTAGTATAGCTATACAGGTTCTGGACCAAAATCCCATAAAGTTTAACATAGGGGTCTGAAAACACTTTTTATCCCCACCACTACACCCACATTTCAAATCCAACCAATCAGAACGGAGCATCATTCAAGAAGCTCTTTTGGCGGAAAATTTGAACTAGATCGATGGCATTATGATGATGACGTCATCTATGATACATCACACATCCCCCTTTATATCATACCCATAAACGTCCAGCATGGTGGGGGCATTAGAGCCACCTAACGTCAAATTAAAATAATAAAAATTTTTTTGCCAAAGCCCGGGATCGAACCCAACCGTGCCGTCTGGGCAACAGCCGATCGTCCTGTATGCTAGACCACCAAAGTAATTGGCTTAAAGCGTTTAAATAACGTTCAAATAGAAAAGTCGCACTTGCTCCCGTAGTAACACGTAGTTGTTTATCGACGGAAGTGCATCCTCCTAATGACGCGCGTATGCTTATCAACGGATTTGGATCCCCGTCAATGACGCGCGTATGCTTATTAACGGAATTTCCACGAAAACAGAAATAACATTTACCTTACAATTTACTCTCTCTCTATTACATCAAAATATGAGGATAATTAAATAATAAACGCAAAGAATAAAGTTAATATATATATTGAAATCTTAATGTAAACATGACTAAAATGATAAAGCTATACAGAAAGCGCTTGTCATTACAAGTCATTACTTCGAATAAACTACATAAAAATAATTAACTTAATTACTAATAAACGGTGAATAACACGGTATTATCAAAAACTTTATTTATTTAGTTTAATAGATTCACTTAAACTATAGTAATTTCCTTACTATTCATCAAAGATGAATCATTCCTTACCATCGTTGTTTAACCTTTCCACTTTTACATACATGTGGTTGACTGGGCTGAAATTTTACTTTCATAAAAAAAAATATTCAATTATGCTAACACCAAAGATTAGGACTTCAATTTTTCATGACCTTGAACGGCGAGACCTTATCATTTACACATAAATAAGAATATCAGCTGTCGCATTTTTAAGTTAGGTTTGTTATTATCAGAACATTTAAATTGGAATGTTTTCTCTCTCTTTCCAAAACAAAGTCTCATACTCTAGCATCGCATCTTGTTACTCTTTAATCTTTGCTACTAATACACTAAAAATCTGTTAGAAAATGATTTTTTCATTTAATGAATAATTCAGTTTCTGGGAAAGTGATGAAGACGTCGAGAAACAGGATGATCCAATTACCAAATTTTATAATATAATTATGTCATTTTCCTTATTGTCTGAACGTATATGGTGTTGACCTTGATGGTTGCGCAATGTTGCGTAATGTTACGCAATTAATTATCGGTTGTCTCAAATGTGTATATAAAGCGCGGATATCAGCCGAAACTTATCAATAGTTATCGTTTCTCTTACGTGATAAGTTGTAGCCGTAACATTTATTGTTCTAATATGGCTTTATTATCGAGTAAAATTCCGTCTTTTTCAAGACTAGTAGAAGAAATGCGTTAAAGAGTAGTAAGTGCTGTGGGGGCAGATATAGAGCTTGCAATAAATGATTGTAGTAGACATATTAAGATGATGAACGCTGCGTTAAAAGTAGCCAACACAAATGGTGAGAAGCACCACATAACCACCTGTACTGCTCACATGCATACGTTCAGGAGCGTTCTAAAATTGCTCCGAGGTGTAACTGGAACCGGATACAAACCAACTAACCCGACTCGTGAAAACTATAGAAGCTTGCGGGTGAAATGGCAAGACCTTCAGACAGCGTTCTTCAACAGAATGAGAACGGGAATAATCATTAATCTAACGCACAAGGACCCGCAACAATTTATGGAAGATGCTGCAAAAATAGTAATAAGGAGACTGTCAAATGATGTTAAAAAATCGGCATTAAAAGTTAATGCAGTGTTTTGCGGTGAATTTGTAATTAAGAAACTGGACAAGGAAGTATTTGAATTTAAATATATAAATACTAGAAATGCCTCAATTTATAACAGCACCGATTTAGAAGAATGGTTTAAGAGCAACATTCAAGACCCTGTTTTAAAGGGCCTTGAAGAATTTCAAGAAAAAGGTAGTGGATGGGCATTAAATGCTATCGTAAATCTGCAGTTGAACATTAATAAATTTACCCCACAACTTGGGTCATCATATATCGAATTACCAAGGGTCCTCAGGTTGAAACATGCTTGCGTAAATGTGAAGAACGACGATGAAGCATGTTTTGCGTGGGCAGTTACTTCAGCCCTTCATCCAGCCAATGTTCACGCCGATCGAACTTGCATGTATCCACATTACTCAGAAGTTTTAAATATGAAGAACATAACAATGCCGATGACCAGGAAACAAATCCCTCGGTTTGAACAACAAAACAATGTTTCGGTCAACGTGTACATTCTCGAATCACTAAGGAAGGGGCATTATAGTGTAGTTCCTTCTTATCTAACTAAAGAGAAGAGAGATAGACACGTTAACCTGTTCCTCATCCAAGATAAGTATGAGAATGAAGAGGATGGGAATGATAAATTCAAACTCAGGTTTCACTACGTTTGGATTAAAAATTTATCCCGGCTAGTGTCATCTCAATTATCAAAAAAGTCGTTGGAAAAAATATTTTTGTGACCGTTGTCTTCATTATTTTTACACCTGCAGTGGTCTAGAAAAACATGTAGAGGATTGTACTAAAATGAATGAATGCCGCATCCGTATGCCGAAGGAAGGGGAAACGGTATATTTCAAGAATTTTCGAAACAAGGAACCGGTTCCATTTGTAGTGTATGCGGATCTAGAATGTCTTTTGATAAACACAACAAAGACTAACACACAGCATAATCCTTATAGTATTGGTTATTACGTAAAATGCTCATATGACGAGTCCCTGAGCTTTTACAAATCGTATACCGGCGAGAACTGTCAAGAGTGGTTTGTAGCTGAACTAAAGCAGCTGGCTGAGCTGTGGAAACTGTATTCCTATGTCCCTTACCCATGGAACCTCTTTCTGAAGCACAAGAACTGGAGTTTCGCTCAATATCATGCTGTCATATATGTGAAAACACCTTTGCCAAGAGTGATGTCAGAGTTCGAGACCATTGTCACCTTACTGGTAAATATCGAGGAGCTGCACATGAGGATTGTAATATTAACTATCAGGATAGTCACGTGATTCCAGTAGTCTTTCATAATTTAAGTGGGTACGATAGTCACTTTATTATAAAGAATCTAGCAAAAGATTTCGAAGGACGCATCGATTTGCTACCTATAAATAAGGAGCGATACATTTCTTTTACTAAAAATATAGATCAAAATTTAATTAAATTCCGTTTTATTGATTCATTTCGATTCATGGCAGCGAGTTTAGATAAATTAGCAAGCTATATAGATTCCTTTCCAAATTTAAAAGCACAATTTCCAAATTTAGATGAATCTACATTTAATTTATTAACGCGTAAAGGAGTGTTTCCTTATGATTACTTGGACTGTTTTACAAAATTAAATGAAACAGAATTACCGGATATATCTAAATTTTATAATGCTATGGCTGATTGTCATATTACAGATACTGATTATATACATGCTAATAAGGTGTGGAATGCTTTTAAATGTCAAAATTTAGGAAATTACAGTGATTTATATCTGAAAACCGATATTTTATTATTAGCCGACGTATTCGAGCAATTTCGGGCTAGCTGTATGAAGTCGTACAGGTTGGATCCAGCTCATTACTATACATTACCTGGGTATACATGGGACTGCATGCAGAAGTATACTGGGGTAAAACTCGATGAATACGATGGAAAATATCCGAAAGCATTCTATTGTAAAGCTTGCCACAAAATGGGAGGGCCGTTACGGTGCTGAAACGTTGATCGCGAAGCCTAATTTCAAATCCTCAACTATTTTCGGCGAAAATTTAGTTGCTATAGAGCTCAACAAAACTGAAATTTATTTTAATAAACCCATCTACGTTGGTATGTGTATTTTAGATATATCAAAATTAAAGATTTATGATTTTCATTATTCGTATATGCGGAGACGATTTGATAACAAGGCTAGAATCTGTTACACCGACACGGATTCCCTTATATACGAAGTTGAATGCCCTAATTTATATGAAGTGATTCGATGTGATGCTTTGAAATATTTCGATACGAGCGATTATCCTGAAAATAATATATATAACATTCCTCGTGTAAATAAAAAAATACTCGGTATGATGAAAGATGAGAACGCCGGTAAGGTAATGACAGAATTTGTGGGGTTGAGATCGAAGATGTATGCATGCCGAGTGGAGGAAGAGGATAGAGTTAAAAAAGCTAAAGGCATAAAAACATCCATTGTTAAGAACGTAATCAGTTTCGATGATTACTTAATATGTCTGCGAGAGGACACAGAAGTGCAGGTCACCCAGAAATTGTTTCAATCACGAAACCATCAAGTGTCAACAATTACGCAAACGAAAACTGCCCTTAGTTCTCACGATGATAAGAGATTCATTATTCCAGGAACGGTTGATACTTTACCGTGGGGGCATTGGCGTATTTCATCATGGTATTCACAGGCGTAAATCTCTTTATTAATAAGTCAGCATTATTTTGGAGCCTGCTTTCTTGTATCCTGCGGTTCAACCTTTCTATTTTTTAATTGACGGTTGCGCGCGCATCTTTTTTACCATACATTTAAAAACTATCGGAAATTTTAAAAATATTAGCAGATATTATTATAGAGTGACGCGAGCGCCTTTACATGAACGCGGACAAGGCGGATTCTTCGCTAAAAGGACTAAAGTGTATCGGGTACGACGTTTTATGGAATTGGACCACGTAAGAGTATATTTATCACAACTTTACGCTGATTTTATTTGGAAAGACCTCGTCAATGTACTCGAGCTCCTAAATTCAGTGAAGCTTGGATTAATTTGCAAAGGACATATGCCAGCTACCGAACGCTTGAAATTTATACTTTTGTAATTAACCTTTTTACAATATGAGTGAATATCTGTAAACTTTCTTAATCTTGTTATACCGAAATTTTTGATGTAGTTTATTCGAAGTAATGACTTGTAATGACGCTTGTAATGACAAGCGCTTTCTGTATAGCTTTATCATTTTAGTCATGTTTACATTAAGATTTCAATATATATATTAACTTTATTCTTTGCGTTTATTATTTAATTATCCTCATATTTTGATGTAATAGAGAGAAAGAGTAAATTGTAAGGTAAGTGTTATTTCTGTTTTCGTGGAAATTTCGTTAATAAGCATACGAGGATGCACTTCCGTCGATAAACAACTACGTGTTACTACGGGAGCAAGTGGTCGTTCCCGGGCGTTGGCAAAAAAAATTTTTATCATTTTGATATGACGTTAGGTGGCTCTAATGCCCCCACCATGCTGGACGTTTATGGATATGATATAAAGGGGGATGTGTGATGTATCATAGATGACGTCATCATCATAAGGCCATCGATCTAGTTCAAATTTTCCGCCAAAAGAGCTTCTTGAATGATGCTCCGTTCTGATTGGTTGGATTTGAAATGTGGGTGTAGTGGTGGGGGTAAAAAGTGTTTTCAGACCCCTATGTTAAACTTTATGGGATTTTGGTC
Source organism: Onthophagus sagittarius (assembly GCA_036711965.1). Lineage (NCBI taxonomy): Eukaryota > Metazoa > Arthropoda > Insecta > Coleoptera > Scarabaeidae > Onthophagus > Onthophagus sagittarius. Next base: position 18,953,343 of record JASERS010000005.1, on the reverse strand, counting down.
CAGAACCTGTATAGCTATACTACTCCCAGCCATCCTCTCTGTTGACGTTGTTTTTATGTCGGTGGATTTCTATGGCTTCTCTTGTCAGCCGTTGATGATATTTATTATTCCTAGCCAGAACCTTTGTTTTGTCGAAGTTTATTCGATGTCCCTCCGAATGGCAATTCTAGTGTTAGTTCTAATTTTAGTTCAATTAACACCGGTCGTAAAAGCCTTCGTACTTATGTTTCTATACTTCCTGTCTTTTCAAAAATCTTCAAATCTCTGTTAAAAAGCAGATTTATTGAGTATATGAAAAATAAACTATTTAACGAAGCTAAGCACGATTACCAAGGACAAAAGTGTACCACTTCATGTCTAACTAGCCCGGTGGATGCTGTGACACGTGCGTTTGATGAGAAGGAATATGTTCAATTATTATGCTTGGACTTGTCAAAGGATTTTGATTGCATTCAGCATGAAATTCTATTATCTAATCAAAAAAATAATATATATATAAATGATTCGTAGTTATTTTAAAAACCGAATGCAGTATGTAGTATGCAAAAGAATCAATTCTAGGCTCAATGCTCTTCATTGTTTACATAAACGATCTTTCTATTAACATCTCAGCTGATGGCATTTATATATATGCTGATGATACATCTTCTGTGCAAACGTCGAAAGATAGAGTTGAAGAACGAAATAGAAAATATCGAAAAAAAGAAGCTGCGGAATGGTTTAGGGCAAACAGTTTGAAACTTAATGTCGAAAAAACGCAGAAATTACTACAGTAGACTCTCGATTATCCGTAACCACTTTATCCGAATTCCGGGTTATCCGAAGCAAATTATTAAGTTTAAGTCTCCGTTTTATCCGGAACGAAGAAATTTCATTCATATGAGCGTTTGCCTATTGCTAAAATTCTTTCTTTTAAATTAATATTTATATTAATACAATTACACAATTATTTTTATGACACTATTATTAATAATTATTTTTTGTTAGTAACATCACTATGCATGTCGTGTGCACAGCATGCTACAGCCACTTCCCCTCCTATAAAGACTAATAAATGTGGTGATCAAAGAGAAAAAAAAATTAAAATTGAAACAAATTTTCTTTTGAATTTTATTTATTTTAAAATTGTTCTCGCTGTGGTGACATGTTGAATTTTCGTTTAAAAGAAATGCTGGTTTAAGGTTGTCGATGTTTATTGGCAATTCCTTGTTGTTTTTGAAAATTACAAAATATTTCGAAATTGAAATTACCACCATTTTAGCCTTCTAATCCCGACATATGGTTTCGGCAAGTAGAGGCACACTTTGCATTAAATAGGATTAGCAATGAAAAAACCAAATTAAATGTTCTTTTGGCAAATTTACCCACTGAGATCTCCACCAGAATCCTCCAGATACGAATCCATATTCCTCACTCAGAAGGTTACTAATTGAAAGATTATCATTGAGTGAAGAAAAACGTCTGGACGATCTTCTGACAGGTTCTCAAATGGGAGATCAAAAATCAACGGATTTTTATCGAAGGATGTTGACCACGGTTGGTGGTTCTCAGGTGGTCAGTTCAAATTTATTGTTGAAATTATGGCAAAGGAGACTTCCTCGTGTTGTTTCGGTGGCACTTCTCGCTTCTGGAAAAGAGGACGTGGTTGATATTCTTTCCATTGCAGACAAGGTGTGGGAATCAATGAATTTGACATCGACCTCAACACACTTCAAGGAAATTCAAAAACATCGCGCCACAACAACACCACCACACGACGAATTACTGACAACAATTCAAAATCTGACATTAACTTGTCAAGCACTTGTGACTTCCATTTCACTACAACAACAACAACAGAACAGAACAAAAAATTTAGAAGACCAGATAAACTTTTTAACTACAAAATTTCAAAACATACCAACAAATACGTCGAAGAACTGTAATTGTAATTGTTTTCACAGTTCTAGAGATAGACATCGTTCTTCGTCACGACACTCGCGAAATAAGTATAATTCTCCGAGTTATTCGTCTATTTGTTGGTATCACCGCAAATTTGGCAATTCCTTCACCGACAAAAATAAAAATTTTCCATCGACATCAAAAACACTAATAAGGGTTTCAAAAGAAAAACAAAATTGTTCCAAATTCAAAACATTGACAAAAAGTCAACCTCAATTTTCGATAAATTCTGTCAATTCCCGACTATTCATTCTTGACAATTAAAATAACCTAAATTTTTTAATTGACGCTAGAGCTGACATTTCGATTCTACCTCACAAATTATATCCGAAACGTAACCAAGATATCAACCCAAACCTTTCTGCCGCTAATGGTACAACAATTGCTACATACGGTAAAAAAATGCTTACTGTTTCATTAAATCTAAGAAGGAATTTCCCATTCGTATTTACCATAGCTAATGTTAGTACCCCAATCATTGGTGTAGATTTCCTTTATGCATTTGGTATTTTGGTGGATATTAAAAAGAAATGATTGGTAGACTCGAAAACTAATTTATTTTCAATCGGTTCCATTGTCAAAAGCACCATTCCAACTCCTAAAATATTTTCTTTTGAAACCAAATACACAACACTTTTGAAAAAATTTCCAAAATTAACTTCTACACCGGACTTTACAAAACCAGTTGAACATAACGTTAAACATAAAATAGTTACCAACTCACACTTACCATTTTGTCTTCCCTGACGTTTAGATGTGCACAAACACAACATTGCAAAAAAAGAATTCGAACAGATGGTGGCATTAGGAATTTGCCAACCCTCTTCTTCTTCTACAGCGTCGCCTCTTCACATGGTTCCTAAAAAAGATCCCAACGATTGGAGACCATGTGAAGATTACCGACAGCTCAACAACATCACAGTACCAGATCGCTATCCTCTTCCGCACATTCAAGATTTTAATCTACATTTACACAATTGTACATTTTGTTTTAAAGTTAGATCTGGTAAGGGCTTATCACCAAATCCCTGTAGAAGAAGACGATATTCCTAAAACGGCTATCACTACACCGTTTGGTCTGTTCGAATTCACAAGAATGCCTTTTGGTTTACGTAATGCTACACAAACCTTTCAAAGGTTTATTAACGAAGTTTTTTCTGGTTTAGATTCCCTTTTCGTGTATCTAGATGATATTCTAGTAGCCAGCCACAATGAAGAAGAACATTAGTTTCATTTACAACAATTATTTGAGAGGTTAAGCTCCTATAATATCAATATACAACCAACACAATGTATTTTTGGAGTTTCAGATTTAAATTTTCTAGGTCATCAAATATCTGCTGATGGCATTCGCCTTTCGCAATCTAAGGTTAACGCCATAACTGACACACGACGACAGACGACGGTCAACGACAGTGAAAAAGATGTGTATTGTATTTATTCTGTAATTTGTCGTCGATTAAGTGCGTCGTGCTTTTAATACAACATGGATTCGAAAAGAAAGAGAAAAGTTGGCTGATAAATTAACAGCAATTAAACGTCTTGCTGAAGGGTCGTCATTAGAAGCAATAGCAACAGATTATGGTGTAGGCGTCAGTACAGTATATGAGTTGCGAAAAAATCGAAAAGAGATTGAAAAGTGGAATAGCATTCTAAACGCTCCTGCTCCAAACCGGAAAACTATGAAAACGAGTACACATTACAAGATAGACAGAGCTCTATATTTATGGTTAACTCAATAACGTGCACGCGGTATTCCATTATCTGGTCCTATTCTTAAACAAAAGGCAATAGACATTAGTGAAAATATTTCAATAGCTGAGGCTCCAGAAAGTTTTCAAGCAAGAGAAGGTTGGTTATCGAGGTGGAAAACGCCTCATGGTATTAGAAAACCTTGAATTTGTGGTGAGAAATTATCAGCGGACAATGTAGCTGTTGAGAGTTTTAAGAAAACGTTTAAGAAAATTATTGAGGAAAATGAATACAGTCCCGATCAATTATATAATTGCGACGAAACGGAACTTTATTATAAATTGATATCAGGGAAAGCATTGGCAGGAAAAAATGAAAGTTGTGCGCCTGAATATAAGAAATGTAAGACACGAGTGACGATTCTCGCTTGTAGTATTTATTCTGGGCGTCATAAAATGCGATTAATGTGTATCGGAAAATCAGCATGCCGCAAAATCAGCATCTAGATCATTTAAAAATTTACATCCAAATGTAATACCAATGTATTACAAAAGCCAGAGAAGTGCTTGGACGGACTCTTTTATTTAAATGTTGGTTTTTTGAAGAATTTTTGCCAGCAGTCACTAAAGTTTTGAAGAAATGTGGTCGACCAATTAAAGCTTTATTATTGATCGATAACGCTCCCTCACACCTTTCCAAAAAAGCTCTTAAATTCAATGACATCAAGGTGTTATTTTTACCACCAAATGTAACGCCTTTACTCCAGCCAATGGATCAATGTGTTCTGGAAAATTTGTAAAGAAACTACCGGAAATGTTTGTTGCAGTTTATACTGGATAAAGTGGACAAAGGAGAAGATTTAAGTGACTGTCGAAAAAAGATTACCTTAAAGATGTAATATATTGGATTTCGGATGCTTGGAATAATGTGAAAGATTCCACTATACAAAAGTCGTAGAACAAAATTATTGAATTATTGATGTCGAAACTGAGGATGAAGACAATTTGTATACACTTGCGGCATACATAAAAGGACTTAAAAAAGCTACTCCTAAAGATATTAATGCTTGGATACACTTGGAACGAAATGATAATGAAGAAGTATCGAACTTAGACTTAATTAATTTAACCACTGAGGAAAATGACGGTCACATTGACAGTGAAGATAGTGATAACTCTTATGAAAATTTGACGGTAAATATCTCACATCGTGAAGGAATGGAAAGTTTAAACAAAGCATTTAAACAAAGCTACAGCAACGAACGTTCTTTTAATTAAAAGATGGAGAGACATCGCTGCAACAAAGCAATTTCAGTGTAAAAATAAACAATTAACTATGGATTTCTTTCTTCATTCTTCGAACTACGAAGTAATATGTATCTAGATGCCTTAATACTTATAATAAAAACAGTTTAGTGCACTGAAAAACAATTTTTGTTCAATCTTCCGCTTTAACCGAAATTTCGATTATCCGAAGCAAGGTTGGTCCCGACCGTTTCAGATAATCGGGAATCTACTGTATTAATAACCAAAATTGATTGATAAGAGTAAGAACCTATTAAATTCCTAGGGACATATGTTATGTTAAAACTAAGCTGGAACTCTCATGTTAAATATCTCAAAGATGTCTGGCTGTAGCGATTTTTACGGGCAATATTCCGATATGAGGCTGCCAAAGATCTAACATTTGCTAGCAATTCTCCCGCGACCAAACAAATTTGTTTCCTATATCTTGATCCTAAAAAATTTACCTTATCCTCTATCTTCATCCTAAAGTCTTCTCTATGTGTATTCCTCCAAAACTTCGTATCAAGAAGGTTCAGATATCCATATTTACGAAACCCATTATAAATCACATTATCAGATTCCCTATCATCCTATAAATACCTCAGAAACCAGCACCAATCACTTAAAATCGTGAAATTATATTAGCGCGTCTTAAATTCGAACGAACACGGTATATTTTTCAATTGATCGGTAAGCTAATATCAATATTTCCTATCGATTTGTAACTATGGAATCCATCTAACTGCACTTAAATTGAAGAATCTGCGGGCTCGGCGCCTCCACCAATACCTAAACAACAATAGCGACTAAGTTGTTGCTAAATAATAAAATTAACAATATCCTGGAATATCGTCTACGAGCAAGGCGACAGGTTTAAATATCAATGCGAAATCACCAATTTTGGAAGAAGATAGCGGCTCGCCCACAAGCGACCTCTGCGATTTAAGGACAAACGATTTCTTATTCAAGTATTTATGTAAGATTTACATTTTATTTTATACAATTCATTTTATTTTATATATATTAAATGTTCGATTATCATCGAACATTTTGTTAACATGAAGGACAAACATTTTGGAAATTGTTTGCGCCTCGTAGGTAAGCAACCCTGCAAAGAGAGGAGCCATCTTAAAAGCCGCAATTTTAAGTTAATGTTTTAAGTTAATTTAACAATTAATGTTAAATTGTAGCGATCCTATTATAATTTTATTTTCAGTTCAAGCAACAAAAAAATTTCAAAGTTTTAACTAAACCAGTAAACATTTTTTTTAAGTTTTAACAATCTTGTTTACTAACGATGCCGTTTGCGTTACGAAGTATTAACAAAAGGGTGTCGGGTGTATTATTTTAATTAAAGGCGTTGAAAAAAGATTCACATTTCAAAAAATAACTGATTACTCCAATTGCGATGGAAAAAGTACAATTAAAAAAATAATTAGTTGAGAAAACAAAGCGATAAAAATGTTTTTAGTAATAAACTTTGACGAATTGTGCTACGCTTGATTTGATTCGAGAAATCTATAAACACTTCTACAATAACACGATATCGGTTATTGGGCGTCAACATTAAAAACTCGATTTTCGTCGAAAACAAAGCTGCTAATCTAATGTTTATGAATGGCTTGAAACTAAAGCTTCAATAATAAAATAATCTTTCATTTAAGGAAAAATCAATTTCGCTTAACTTAATAATGCGTAATAATATTGCGCTTTCAAGGTTGTTATATTTTTCAGCATCTCACAAAGCTCAACAACATACCGTTAACGTTTTCAATATTGAATTCCAATATATTCAAAGGATCACAAAGGACGCGCATCGACTCACACGTAAACAAGAATTTTCCGTATTAACTTAATCATTATTAAAATTAATTATTACCTCGACAAGATCCGGCGCTTTATGAATGATGAGGGCAAACTTTTCAAACAAATGTTCACCATGTATAACTCTCAAGTTTGGAAAGAGTTTTCCAAGACTGGTGAGACCCATCACCTGATATATAATAACAATTCCCGTTATTTCCCTCAATTCGGGGAAAGAAACATTTTCAAAATCTTTCGGTGTCATTCGATCCATAAGCACGATGTCCAAATCGCCGATTATCACTTCACATCCCCGCAATTGTTTTTCGATATTCGCGACTTTATTGCGTATTTTTATTCCCGAGCAGTATTTGGCATCGACTAAACTAGGAACGAGCGTCGCGGCCGGGATCAAGACTAACAATAAGTAGGTTATATTCGGGATAACGCGACGTTGTGAAGCCAACGTGTTCGAACTAGTACCAGGAAGCATATTGAGGACATGCCTTTCGCGGTGCTATACAAAACGCAACTGAGAGCAAGCGAAGTTATCGAAGGCCACTTCTGGACTCGCAAATTTTAGTGTGCGTACTCACTCTATACCGATGCTATGACGACACACTTTATGTTATTGTTTACCAACGAAGACATTCTTAAGATTTGATAAGAAAGTTCAGACCAAAAATCGATCCAACCGTAATTTTATTTCGAAATTAAAACCAGATGGTTTATATCAAATATCTTAGTACTTTATAATTTAACCTAGTTATTATTTTTGACCTACTTTAAAAGTTTTACTGCACAATTCACGATTCTCAAAAAAAGAAAACCACAAACGAATGCGACTGAAAATGCGTAGTAAAGTTCAACGCAAACAACGCAATTATGCAGTAGTATATCAAATCGTTCTTGCTTTTACGACCATCGTTAAAACGAGCTGGTTCAAGTGCCTATACAGTTGACACGATATTCGTCGACAAAAACGAGTAAAACGAAAATATAACATATCGTTTGAAAATTTATCCCTTCACTAATTTTAAATATTTTCACTCCATCATTCCAGATTTTATCATTGCTAGTGTCATTATAATACATTTATAACAAGAAAGTACATGAATACGTGTATAAAGTACACGGATCTTAAACTTGTTAAAATAAATCTATCAGATTGCTGCACTGCCTAAGCAGTAGTTTCAATGTAAATTAGAAGCAAAGGAAGAATTTGTTAAAATGGAACTAACGGTTCGGGAACTGAAGCAACTGTACTCCCGAGGCAGTGATTCTAATGTATATTATTAAAGTTTAAAAGATGAGGTAGTTTGAAATTAAGTGCGGATATTCTCCCCATTTATAGTTCTCTTAAGATAAATAAGGAAGTCTTAGTAAAGCTTGGCAATAAAAGCGGTAATTTTAAAGACATTATCAATTCCTGTGTTATTAGTGAATAAAGCGTGTCGGTTTCCATATGTTTGTTTAATTACGAAAAACACAAACAGAACATAAAAACTGGAGACTAAATGTGTATTTTGAATACCTTTGAATACCTGAAAATATGATGCAAAAAACTCTGCATGACATCCCTCCATTTGAAAACATGCTTGACATCTTGGTACAAAAAATCGCTCCAAGTCTCAAATGCTCCAAGTTACTAATAGGTAACAACTATTAAACCTCGTCTTCCAATCCACTTACCATAAAATAAGATGTAGTAAATCGTACTTGCAACCTATCCCAGAAAGATACATTTTCGAACAATGTCAACAAAGTATTTCGCAGAAAGTCCAAATAAGTTTCACCAAGTAAGCGATTAAAAAGAGTCGTTGATCCTATCAATCGATCACCAAATGTACCAAACCAAACATTTACAGAAAACAGACTAGCTTCTTGATTGCACAAGAGCGTAACGATTTTCATCCGCCCAAACGTGATTATTATAAAAATTACGGCTTTTGTAAAATCAAGTTGGTCAGCAAATACAACACTAACATGAAATATCGGATTTTGTGCAAGCTTCTGATAGCTTCTACAAAATGCTCTTCACAAAACATAGTCAGAAGCGAAATGTTTTTGCATTTGTCGAACATAGTAAAGATAAAATTGTTACTGACATTAAACTCTCCAAACCAGAGAGGTCTTAATGTTTATTTCAATAGAGATCCTTCTTACACTCGTATTTGGATATCTTCACACTTCTCAAGACATTCTCTTCTACTGCAGGAGATGATACTGATAGAATTTTGCGAAAAATTTATCACTAGTTAAATTACGGTTTAGGTAAGTTTTCGAGTATGAAAAAAAATCGAAATTGTTACTGACATTAAACTCTCCAAACCAGAGAGGTGTTAATGTTTGTTTCAATAGAGATCCTTCTTACACTCGTATTTGGATATCTTCACACTTCTCAAGACATTCTCTTCTACTGCAGGAGATGATAGAATTTTTCGAAAAATTTATCACTAGTTAAATTATGGTTGAGGTAAGTTCTGCATTTGTTTATTCATTTCTGCTTACATGAAATAAAACCCCCCAACTATACCAGTAAAAGTACATTATGAGAACAATAAGTCGGGAAAATATTCCAAGAAAATTTTTAACCACTTTATATAAACGCAGAAGTTAAATTTGTTAAAATAAAACTGTATTTTTGAAGGCTGAGAGAGTATTGTTAGTATGTATAAGCTACTGCAAAAGCTCGCTGTACGGTAAATCCTAACATTTTCCAATGAAACTAAACGAAATTAAACCTTTTCGAAATGTTCTGTATGCCAATCAATTAGTGATGATATTTACTATAATCACAGTAAATATCGAAAAATAGTCACGTACATATGTGTAGTATCAAGGGGTAGAAAATGCAACTCAATTTCAAAATGTTTTCATAAGTGAAGAGCCAACAGTGGAAAAGTAAGAATGGTAATACGAATAAATACAAAATATAATATGGAAAACCAAGCTGAAAATGGAATTACTATAATGCTCCAAACATCAAGTAAGGAGAAGGAGGGATAACAGAGAGTTAACAGAACAACTCTCTGTTATCCCTCCTTCTCCTCGCTTCCATAACCTCCCGCATCCATCTTCTTCCCTATACAATTTACACCCCTTTTCGCATCCTCCATCCAATATCTATCAGTCCTCTCCTCATTCACATATCTCAACCTTTCAACCAGCTTCTTCCCCTCCACATCCCCCTCCTTCATCAGTTACTTTGATAGACCCTCCGATATCACCTCGTAATAATTGGAATTATACCTACTTTCCATTATCGCCGTCCTTCTATTTTGCATATCTATTATCCCTGTCCGTGTTCTCCAACTGTTTCCATATTTCAATCCCGGGTCTTCTCTTTCTGTTCGCCTCTTTCGTTGAGTATCCCATCCTGCTAGAGTACTCTTCCGTTTCTTGCTGCCCATAACGCCCATTGCCTGTTTCAATCTGTCTGTAGCTCTCCCCCAAGATTTTACAATGTTCTCTACTTTCCACCTTTTCCTCAAAACGCACCGCTCGCTTACCCACCTACACTCTCAATCCAAATTTCATTTCTTCCTTAACTATATATACTGGAGTCTCCCTAACAATCCCAACATCCACCTCCGGTATCTGAGCTGCACATCCTCTAAGAGCCCTTGCTCTTTCCTTCTCCATATCTCCACCCCATACATAACTACGTTCTTCTTTTTTCTATTTCGCTCTCAAACATTAAGTTCCTTCTTCCATCATCTCTCCCAAAAATCCTCTCAGCCCATCCCCAAACCTGACCTATAATCCTACTTGCCCTCGTTGCCAACATTGTAACATGTCCTCCCTTCTTGTTGCCCTTCTTAAATCAATATCCCAAGTATGTGCACTCCCTCACTTCCTCGATTACGTTGCCTTTCCATCTCCAATTTTCAGTTTCTCTTCGACCTACTACAAAATAACAGATCATTCTTTCGAAGAGATGTCCAATATGCATTTAATGAATTTAGGTTGGCACATTGCAACAGAATAGAAGCAAAAAGACGTTTACCAAATGAAACAGAATACATCACTACTACTTATGTGTATGGTTGTTTCAGGCATGCGCCGCCGATTGTCTTTTCTGACGTGTGATCTATAGTAATGAAGCTGGTTTTACAAGAGATGGTATCGTCAATTCCCATAATTTATACCAGTGGCAAGAAGAAAACCCTCGTGCTATTTATTATTCAGTTCATCACAGTTTTCATTATGTGTGGGAAGGAATTATCAACATCTTCTTGATTGGTCGAAGACTTCGAAAACTTTCTAAGCAGAATTATTGTTATTTTCTAGAAAACTACTTACCAAGTTTGCTGAAAGCTATTCCACTAAATCTTAGAAAACGCATATTTGGATTATTTCCTGTGGAGCTGAAGAAGATGTGTGGCTGTTGAAGGCAACGTTTTTAAACGTTAAAATTTCTTTAAGTTCGTTTTTGTTCTTAAATTTTTAAATAGGTGTTGAAAAATCATTGTTATTGTTTGTTCAGATTATTATTTAATTAATTACTTCAGCATTTGTTATAATACATGTTTAGTTATCATTACTAAAATCATCAATTGCACTTAAATGTTGCATTAAATCTAAGAAGCGTTAAAGCAAAAGTTGTTAATATTTAAAATATCTATTCCGCGATATAACCGAATTCATATTACAACTTGGAAAATTTTGAAGTAAATATCATTACCACCAATTTCCAATGTTACCAGCGTGATAAAAAATGGTGCCTTGGATTCTTCATATACGAGTTATCATATTTTTTATTACAACTTCTTAGGTAATCTCGTTTTTTGAGATAAATCCCTAATACAAGTGGTCTGATCACCTGGTATATAAACATTTTTGCTTATTTTTAGTTGTAGTAACCGTAACCTTGCGAACATTTTTGTAACACCCTGTATGTAAATGAAGTGGTGTGAGACACATTTAGATGAATACTTTTAATTAATTAAAAAGAATAATACTTTTTAATTTTTGTGTACAAACATGTTTAAGTAAACTTTAAATTGTCACAATGCATTCTATATACTTTCTAGTTCATAATGCGCAAAATTGATTAGTTATATAGTCGGCTCTTAAGTAAACATAGATATGCTTAACACTTACCCACAACGTGTTGTAGGTAAAAATTTGAGACAATGTTCAAATTCGATATTTCCGAAATAAAGAGGAATTCATCTATAAACGATATTCTATTTTTCAATCACGAAACCCTAGTATACAGGGTTCCGTGATCCATACATAACGGACATTCTGAATAATTGAATAAAATGCGAAAGCTCAGAAAGATAAAAGTGACTTTGTAATTCAAAAATTTTTAGTTGATTACTCCAACAAATTACTTTCACTACGTTTAATGTTACAAACAAATTTTTCAGACGTTATCTATTTCAAGCGATTAAAATAACATTAGTTTTTTAAATTGCTCAATACTTTCACTACATTTAATGTTACAAATAAATTTTTCAGACGCTATCTTCTATTTTAAGCGATTATAATAACATTAGTTTAAATTGCTAGATACATTTTCTTTTACGTCATTGCACAGACGTTTTTATTCAGAATCCATTGATGTACACGTACACAATACATCAATATTAATAGTAATTTAAACACATTAAAAAACATTAAAAAAAATTTCGGAATATTCTCTTATAGTCGCGTCAAATCATGTGTTATATTGCAATGTATACAGGGTGTTAAAAATAAATGTGAAATTTTAAACAGATAATAGTATAAATCAAAATAAAAAAAAGTCTTATTAAACATGGGTCCGTAAATGAATGGTTTCGGAGGGCGGTCATGGGAGAGTGCCTCGAGGCCTGCACAAAAGAGCCACAAAAGCCTCTACAATAGAGATGAATATCCAAAAAAAAGGTCGCAAAGTTTCATTCGTTAACACAGTAATTTAATTTTTTGTAAACTGTATATGACGTTAACTAATTACTACATTCTTTGACAGTCTAGTCACAAAGATTATTAACTTAAACCTTCTTTTAATTACTTCGTAATCCTTCAAATTGATACTAATTCTTTTCCTTTTTAAAATTATTTTTACAGTTTGAAATTTTTGATTCGAATCCTTTGATACGACTGCCTAAGATTACAAGAGAATCTTGACCACCTGTATGAAAACATATTACATTTCCTCGGAAACGTTATTTTCTCAACTTTCCTTACAACATTATAGTACTACTATTCACTCCACGGATAACGTAAGCGACATTCGCAGTATATTAGATTTAAAATTGCGATCACATCATCGTATTGAATTTATGGTAAAGAAGTCGCAACGAAATTTCGGGTTTGTTATCAAAAGCAGTAAGAATTTTTCTAGTTTTATTTATATACTAACCGCTTATTTGGCATTTGTCAACAATGCACTATGTTATGACTCTGATATGGAACCCTATTTATGCGGTGTATCGCGATCGTATTGAAGCTATTTGATGATTTGTACGTTATTTAGCACATACATTTCAGCAACGTCGAATTGTTTTTGATCTGATTCTCCTTTTCAAGCTTGTTAATGACATGAAAGTCGGGCGTATTCACCCGATTTTCTGCCTGGATTAAGCTTCAATGTACCGCGTATTAATTCCTACAACCAGAGCTTCAATTATGAAAGCTTCTCTTTAACTAACGTATTTTTGGTCGCTTTGTTATTGTGTTTATTTTAGTTTATGCTCAGAATTTTATATTATATTTCGTTTCTATTAGGATGCTTTGTTGGGGACATTCTCCCTATATGTATCTGGAATGTGAAATAATTTGTAATAAATAAATAAACCATTTTGAAAATAGTTAATGAAGTATTTTTATTGTGTACTAAACATTTACAATACTTAGTAATTTATACTAATAGATTTCTACTAATACTCATCTACTTTTACTAATATAGTAAATAATACAATCTAGCCTCCACCACATTTGGGCTTTTGGTAATTTCTTGTTAACTGAAATCATTCATTATTTTTTTTACGAAAACTTAATTTTAACATAAAACTAACGCATAGACTTTTCATTTTCACATATAGGCTTTTTTTCATACCGCCATTTACTCCATAAGTAAATTATCGTCAAATTTAATGCACCGCCATCCAGAGGAATTAAGAGCTGAGGAAACTTTTTTTTAACGAGGTCGGGGAAAATCTGTGTGGGGTTGGGGCTAATAAATTAACCCCGACCCACTAAAAACCCCTTTCCTCGTCTTCTCCGGAAACCGCCGATGAGGCATTACTTCGGAGTGCGGAACGGACTGCATCCTCCTCTTCTTTCCTCTTCCTTTTCTCCTTCCTCGTCTCCTTATTTCCTCTCTTCTCCCAGAACTTAAAAAAACTCAGCACAAACATACCACATTAATTATTTCAATCATAAAATTTATTATAATTCTCTTCCTCTGCCATCAAGTCGCTTACTCTATATTGTCTCTGTGCTTATCGAACTCGGAAGTTTTTCTCTCAAAAATCATAGGCATTACTTTTTTTGTCTAGAGCATTTTGTACTTAGCATATCTGGTCGAGGGGGGAAAATCCCTGTCTCTCATTCACCAGAAATAGTTACGCCCTGCCGTGAGCTTGCAAGTTCCTTTCAAAGACCTCTTTAACTCTGATAATTTTCGTTATCATATCTTGCACAGCCCTCTAGTTATCCTCCGATTCCAGCATTTGCTCAATCATATTATCTTTGTCTACTCTAGCACCAATCTTAAGCTCGCATTCCTGTCTTTGTTCGCTAAATTCTTTACAGAAGAACAGGGTGTGCTCCACTGAGTCGATTTCTTCGCAGAACCAGCAAACCTCATCCTTCGATTTTTGTATGCGATGGAGGTACACTGTGTTAAATAATTATCGTAACCTACGTAACGTTGTAATGTTGGTTATCTATCTCATTGTGTAGTGGTAACAGCGATATTTCTAAATTAGTAACCAGATTTTAACCAGATGTTGACAGCAGATCGAACGTTATTAGGTTATTATTGTCGCGATTGTCGTATGCTTTGTGTGTTTCCGGATTTTCTTTATTCTTTAACCATTCTTTGCTGCCTTTATATTTCTCCAAACAGTTCTTCTTAGAGCTATTGTTGTTTCTAGCGATTAATTTAAGCGGTAAGTCAATAAACAAATTAAAATAACGAAAACGTTCAATGAGAATTTCTTTCAGATTTTTATTTCTTTTGTTATGACGTTCGCACCGGAACATGATGCCTTTATTTTAATGGCACATTTTAATGTTAATCATGTTGTGTTTACAATTTGTCCATGTCAGTAATATCAAATTCTTTGATTGTCATAGGCGGATATAAATTTTTTACGACATTTGAACAAAAGAATATTATTTTTACAGTCGTTAATTGCTATACTATTGTCAACTATACTATTGTCAACTTCTAATAGCAGTTTTCGAAAAAATTATTTTAAATAATAGGAATATTCATCGCGTTGCAATACCAATACTGTGATATTGGTTGCCTAGATTTCGGGTACGATAATTAGTTAACACACTGTATGTCTTGAACACACCGTGGCACGTTAGCGCCTGCGAGAGGCAGTAATCTACCTCCCCCCACGCTCTGTTTACTCATTCGTTAATATCCCTTATCAGCATCTTAGTCCAGCCCTCGTTTTTTCCCATCTCTCCTGCCATACTTCCAGTAGTTTCTGTCGTTTATCTGCTTTTACATTCCTGCCTTCCCTATAGATTTCGCACCTTTCCTGTACAAGTAGTCTCGTGGCACGTTAGCGCAAGCGAGAGGCAGTAATCTACCTCCCCCCACGCTCTGTTTACCCATTCGTTGATATCCCTTATCAGCATCTTCGTCCAGCCCTCGTTTTTTCCCATCTCTCCTGCCATACTTCCAGTAGTTTCTGTCGTTTATCTGCTTTTTCTTTCCTGCCTTCACTATAGATTTCGCACCTTTCCTGTACAAGTAGGTCTATCGGAGGGATTCCCGCAATCACCTCTACTGATTCTGCTCTACTGATTCTGTGCGATATGCTGATATTATCCCAATCGCTAATTTTTTATTCAAAGAAATCAGCAGGTTTCTATGTTTTTTGTACCATACATCTTTGCCACGTCGGTGCAGCGTACAGTACCACAGAAGTTACTGCGGTAGATATTAGCCTTCTGCTTCTGGCTTTTGGTCCTCCCAATCTTGGCATTAGTCGAAGTATAATGTTTGCCATTGTTGTTGCTTTATTTACTATTTTGGTTACATGTGTTATCATACTCATGTCCCTGTTCAAGAATACCCCCAAATGTTTGACAGCCTCCGATGTATAGATCACCTCCCCACACACATTTAGATTTAGGGTCCTCAGCTTTCGCTGCCCCTGCAGCAGCACCATCTCGGCCTTGTGGGCAGCTATTTTCAAACCCATATCGTGGAGCATTGTGGTTACCCGCCGTACTGCATGTCTCGCTTTTTCTTCTAAATGTAGAGCATCTCTGGCCCTAACTACTAACGCCAAATCGTCGGCGTCCGCTATAAGTTCGACTCCGTCTTCTAACTTGGTGCATAAAAGCAGACCCAAAAGCGATCCATGCGGAACGCCGCTTGTCACCTTATACTTTCTCCCATTTGGTACTGTTATGTACCTTTCTGATAAGTAACTTTTAATCATCCGTATAAGGTATCCACTCACTTTTCCTTTTATCAAAGTTTTGACAATCTTCGCCCAAGGGGCCGAATTAAAAGCGTTTTCGATGTCGAGCAGAACGAGTACACATACTTCTCTGTGCCTCCAAGTCTCCTTGATTTTGTCCACTATCTTTTGAACCTTTTCTATTGCTTGTACGGTCAATCTTCCCTTTCGATAGCCAAATTGGTTCTCATGTATTAGTTGTAGCACTTACAACCGTCTGTAACCGGTCCCTTAGTAAACTCTCCAGTAGTTTCCCCCATGGTGTCAAGTAGACACAGCAAACGATATGTCACCTGTACCCCATATTTCTTTGGCTTCTCTATAAGACACAATCGCGTAATCTTCCATATACTGGGGAAACGTCCTCTTTTATGCAGTTATTATATGTAGAGCTGAGGAATCTGAGATCCTTCGATTTGCAGAAGTCCGCATCTAAGGTCAGATCAACCCAACGTAGTTTTATTGGTCGTTTCACAACCTGTTCACGATATATTTTAATATTTTTTGAGTTTAGAAGCAAAAATAGTTTAGTCATAACTTTATTACTATAATTCTTATATAAATTGTCAATTTGGGTATTTTCTTTTGCTATAAAACATTTTTTTGAATTGTCTCAAAATAATTTTCTTTTATTTTCCTGATTTAAAAATAATAATCAGTACTTATTCGCCCTGGGAGTGTAACAGTTGTTGTCTCCTCGGCTCCTGGTTACAACCACCACCTTCATCCATCTCAGAGTTGGCTTCACTGTCTTCGTCGCCTCCAACCATGCCTCATTTTGGATTTCATCCTCTCTAGGTACCCTTTCTCTTTTCATTCTATTCAACATCTCCACTGTTTCTACTAGTGTTACCTCCTCCCCCGTTGCACTTCTATCTCCATCAAGCTCATATTCTATCATTTATATGTCTCTGGTGACTTCCTCTTATCCCTTCCTCATCCTCTTTAAATATCTCCATACATCGTCTTGCTCTTTCAACTCAATAATCTTCCTAGATTCCTTCTTCTTTATAAAGAGAAGATAATATATATTTATTAATTTTATGACGACCTCATTAACACAACATGTCTTACGTCTTTCTGCTCTACTAGATCTTAGCTTCTTCCACGACAGTAAGTTATTTTAATGTGTCTTTTTTGTATATATTTTTTTATATTTTAATGTAATTGTAGCTTTCGGCTGAAGATGGAGTAAACTCCGAAACCGGTACCGATTTAAATTAAATAAAGCATGTTCTGAAGTTTAAATATTATCTTTTCTTTATATTTCATGTCACTTGCAACATGGCTTCTTTTCAAAATCCTTCCAAAAGAAGAAGAAGCTAAAGAAAGCTTCTTCTTCTTTTTCTTGCATTTTCTTTGCATTTTTTCCCAGCAAATGCAATAGCCCCTGTATATCTACCTATCCCTCATTGCCATTGCCTCGTTCTCGTTCCAAAACGCAGAGGGCGGAGAGAAAACTTTTAAAAATTTCTGAATTTTGAAGGCATCTTTAAACAAAATGTAACATGCTTCTGTTATCCCTCGTTTTATTGAAGTATTATACACTTTTCTATAAGTTTAAGGACTAACTGCTTCTCTTATCGAATTATATTGAAATAAAATTTAAACGTATTATTAAAATAAAGCCGTAAATTTGAGAGGTGAGGCAGTTCCGCTACCTTACTTTTTATTCTTACGGCATTTTCTTTTTATTAGTTACCATTAATTTTAATTTTTAATGATGTCATAAACCGCGATACAATTTTATAACTGACCTTCTAATCTATCTTGATGGCAATTTAAATTACAAATATCGAAATTAATGTTAAGAGTTACACTGATATTTATTTATAGTTTTATTAGCTACATTCTTGGGTTGATGTCTGTTATTGCAACCGTGTAATTTTCTATTAATTATCTTCTGGCATTGTAAAGTTTTCCTTCTCTCCAAAAATACGATTGAGCTACGAATGTTCCCATTGTGTACCTAAGAGCTGCTAGTAACAATTTTCAACATATCCTTGGTAATTCTTTTGTGTTTTAACACTAACACAATATCTGCATATTCTTATATCTGCATATTCAGGCACTTGCAACAGCTTCTTTCACCAATCCAACAGGACGGGCTTAATGTTCCGTTTTACTTGCAACAGGTAGTTAATTTAGGATACGTTGAAGCTAACAATTAATCGTTCCCTAACTCAAAAAACTTGTTCAACAATAAAATGAAACAGCAAGTTTAAAAATTTCTTCGTCTTGTCAGCAATTACGCTTGGAGTCATTACGCATTCAAACAGTTTCTTTCATTTAAAAATCATTGTCAGATATGAATCAAAAGCAATTTTAGGGAGAAACCTTTCACAAACGAAGATTTCTTTAGTAAAGGAAATAATGTGCGCCGATTCTTTCACTAACACCGAGAATAAATTGTCGAGGGATTCATTTTATACTGATAAAGGCTTCCTCCTCAAGCTTGGCAACACTCCAACAGACGTCGGTTTTCGTACAAATACTTAATGAAGCTTTTGTACCCCATCGTTTCGTAGGTGATGTATTAGTGTGTAATTTTAAAGGATTTTCCGACGTTCTACATCGCACGACATTCGAAAGGGGGAGTAATTGAAGATATTTCTAAATTAAAGTATTTTAAGTTACGTCAAAAAGGTTTGAGGGTTGAGATTTACGATTTTGTCTGGAGAAAATGATTATAAATGAATGTGTCCTAAATTGATTTTAAAAGTCGTTTATTGTACGGTCGATACCACCGGTTCAATTGCTTTTAACCTGTTAACCCTTATTAACCTTTTTGGCAGGAGAAAATTACTTTGTCACCTCAATTTGTGAACAATTGATCCTAATAATAATTAAAGTTTTAACAATAAAAATGACACCAATTGAATATAACCAGTGTGGAAATTATTGCCATCTTGTATAAAGAAGGCATACTAATTATAGATATCTGTAATATTTTATTTTTGAGGGATTTTAAGACAATATTCTACGATGTGTAGGCAACCATTTATAAACTTCTATTTTATTATTTTATTTTTAAAAAGATCAGCTGTTTATTTTGTAGGTTATCGAGTTTATCTTTGAAACATCCAAGAAGTTGAATCAATTCTTTAAAGAATTGATGTGTTTAAGTTGTAAACCAAATTTCTAATTATTTTTTGAATTAATTAATTTTGTTACAATAATAAGTGTTCCTTTGCTAACAACCCCTAACCATGTCTTTTACATGTGCAGTTATCACAGGTAAGTCATGTAACATTTACTAAAATTAAAAAATTAGCATTGTTTTAACCAGGGTTGGGCATTTTTGCATTACCACTAAATTGCACTACCACTGTGTATTCAGTGGTAGTTAAATTGCAAAGTCCAGTATGACTGAAAATTTAATGATAGTAAACAAAATTGCATTCACACAAAACTTAGTGAATAAATACGGGTATAACGAGGTAATTAATATAGAAGTGGTTCCGATTATAACGAATTATCTATCGGTCTTATACCAACAATGAAGCAGAAATGTTTGATAATGAAGACATACCATTTAGGCCCGTTACTACCACTCATAGTTAAAGTTGTAGTTAGCGCTATCTAAAAGATAACGTAAAAATCGATTACTACCACTGCATTTATCTATCTCACAGTTAACGTTACCTGAAAGATAATTTTTGTGTTAACCATAACCAGTGAATTCGGTTCGGGTTAAGTCGGTATCTCATAGATAAAAGAAGAAACCTAACCTCACAAATCGCCTGGTGGTGTCACGATACCCGTGGTTTTTCAGTGAAATATTACAAAATTACAAAAATGGATAATTTTATGCATGTTGACGATGAAGAAAATATTTTCGAGGACATAAATGAACTATTTCTAGGGCTGGGTTAATGTAGGCACTTAGCAGCAGAAGTCTGCGTACAAAAAACTTCTAACACTTTAACTGAAAAAATAAGGGTCATGATCTAATGTGATAAACTTCATTTTTTTTTTATTTTGTGTATTAACTATATATAGTTATCTGCGTACAAATAAAGACGCCTTCTCCAAAATATACTTATTTACTTAAATACGTAGTTGGCGATGTACGCTTTCCGATTTAAATAAAAGATAATCGGTGTCAATTATATTAGCAGAGGCTTAGAAGCTAAAAGTTAGAATGGACACGAAAGGAAAGGAAATTGAATTGGGAGAGAGAAAAATTATTGTAAAGTTATGGAAAGAGGGAAAATCTTTTCGAAAAATAGGAGAAACTGTCGGCAGGTCACACTCTTCCATTCAAAGAGTAATTAATAATTATAAAGACACTGAAGATTACCTCTCACGTCCGCGATCTGGTAGACCACCCCTTTTAACAAACCGAGAGAAGCGAAAAATTGTACAGCAGGTTAGAAAAGAACCTAGGCTGACGGCAAAAAAAATAGTAGAAAATGTACAAGAAGAATTTCATAAAACTATCAGCAAAGATACGGTGAGAAGGACGTTAAAAAAAGCTAACTATCACAGTCGCGTTGCACGAAAAAAGCCATTTGTGTCAGAGGTCAATCGTCAGAAGCGGATCGCCTTTGCAAAAAAACTCTTAGACAAGCCCATTGAATTCTGGGAGAAAGTTCTCTTTACAGATGAGAGCAAATTTTGCATTTTCGGCATTAAGGGTAAACAACTTGTATGGAGAAAACCTAATACTGCCCTTAATCCCGAAAATTTGAAAGCGACTGTAAAACACGGAGGTGGTGGAGTTATGGTTTGGGGGTGGGGTGTATGTGCACCAAAGGGGTGGGAAGGTTGGTTTTCATAACATCGACAATGGACCATAAAATGTATATAGACATTTTAAAAGAAAATTTGAAGCCTAGCATCGAAAACTTGGGCTTGGGGCCCGAATACTTTTTTCAACAAGATAATGACCCCAAACATTGCGCCCACAACACTAAGCTTTGGCTACTATACAATACCCCAAAGCAACTTAAAACACCTCCACAATCGCCGGACTTGAATCCCATCGAACACCTCTGGGATTTACTGGAACGCAGGATTCGGCAACACAACATAACGTCGAAGGAAACGTTAAAAAATGTTATGATTGAGGAATGGGCCAAAATCAGTTCGGACGAAACGAAGAATAACTAATGTGCACTCCGTGCCTAAACGTTTAAGGGAGGTCATTAAACGTAAAGGTTATCCGACCTCATATTAATATAGAAACAATGATCTCATTTATGAATTTTTTATAAATACTGTCCTGACTTGTACGCAGATTTTTGCATACCCGTTATTTGTAGAATTTTTAGTTTTGATTTTTTTCTGTAACTACTGTTTCTGTTTTGTTGAAGCATATTTTGTTAATAGAATTATATGTAGTTAATATACAAAATAATAAAAAATCAAGTTTATCACATTAGATTATGACTCTTATTTTTTCAATTAAAGTATTACAAGTTTTTTATACGCAGACTTCTGCTGCTGAGTGTATATATTATTTAAAGATAAATATGAATTATCTTATAGTGCTCCACCAAATGGTACTACACCAAAAATGATATTACAAATCAAAAAATTAATACGATTAAATTAAATAATAAGTTTAATAAAATAAACTTTACCAACACCTTTCCAACCTCCCCTAACCCCCCCATAAGCGTCATTTTGCATGCAAGCTGGCAAAAGCGTTTATAAAAGAATACAAATATCAAAAGAAAGCAAAGTCGTAACACAGTCCCGGAAATCAAACTTTATAATTGTCTTTTATCAATGAATTTCTTTGAGAAATCATTAAATATTGTCCACCACTCAATTGCTTTATTTATTTTATTTATTTCATCTGTATTTCTAGGCCAACATAGGCCTTTATTTAACAATTTAACCTCTAATCTACTTCTGTTTTCGAATTTATTCACACACTTGAACAACACATGAACAGAATTTCCAACTTCGTCACAACCGCATTGTAAGGAGTCACGTTTACCGATTCTATTAAGATATTCTTCAAAGTTACCATGACCAGTAATCAATTTTACTGTTTCTGGATACAGAATATTGTAAGCAATGCCAACTTTCGGCATAAACTGGTATGTCAATCTACCATTCGTTGACTTATCCCATCTTTCCTGCTAAACTCCCATAAAATATTTTCTAATCTTATTCTTAAGACTTCGTCTAGAAATAAAATTAAATCCAATATGGGAATTCTCCAGCAAAGATGCTTCCTTTGCCAATTGGTCCGGTCTTTCATTTCCTTTAATACCAGAGTGTCCTTTAATCCAATAGAAATTGATCCTGTCCTTTAGATCTCTGATCATATCCCATGTCTCCTTTTGCAAATGACTTGGTCTGTTCATATTTTTCAAGCCTTCTAAAACAGAAGCACTATCACTAAACATATCACACTTAAAAATATTGTTTTTAATTACATATTTTAAAGCACTATTAACCACAATTAATTCATTCATCAACATCACTTTTTGCACCATCCGTATATATTTAAATACCACTAACTTTATTAACACTCCCGCAAACTTTAAAGTCCATAACAGCTCGTTTAGCTGGATGAACAACTGACAAAAACTCACTTTCTTTTTCAATAAAGTTTTTATTTAAATCTAAACCAGTAATTAATTTTAAGTCATTATTATCTAAACTCTTTAAATTTTGTAGTATTGCTAATTCTCTAAATCTTAAATCAGCTGGTAAAATACCTGCTATAACACTAAGCGTATCACTCGAAACTGTACTATAGGCTTTAGCAGCCTTCAATCCTAAAATCCTCTGTACACTAATAAATTTGTTCCTAGCTTTTATACTTTTAATTTTACTTTCCCATACTGAAGCTGCATAAAACATACAAGGTTCGATGACACCCTTGTATATGGTGCTTGATGCATTACCATTCAAGCCTCAGCTAACCTTAGCAGCAGCTCCTATTTAGTTAGATATTTCCCTAGCTTTTCTAGTGACATAATCTAAATGAAAATTAAAATTAAGTTTATCGTCTAAATAGGCGCCTAAATATCTAACAACATTTTTACAAATAATCCTATTACCATCTAAAGACAAAATTGGTAACCTTTGATTTAATATTCAAAAAAAAATACTTCTGATTTTTAAGCATTAAATTTTAATTTACAATTCTTACTCCAAAGATTAATTTTTTCTTTAGCCTCATTAGCTAAAATAGAAATGTTTTTATAAAGGTTACTCCTAACTAAAAGAGTTGTGTCATCCGCGAAAGCTACAATTTCACAACCTATAGGTAAATTAATATCAAAAATTGTGTTAAATATAATATTCCAATAACCAGGACCTGACCTAGAACCTTGCGGACAACCTCTCTCAATATTATAGTTTATATTGATGGCTGGCTCATCAATGATGGCAACTCTATCTGAAAAGTAGGATTTAGCTAAATCAAATAAATTTTTCGGACAACGTTTTCTAATTAACTGGCTCAAAATTAAATGCCACCATGCATGGTCAAAGGCGCCTGAAATATCCAAATAATATGTATCGAGACAGCAGTGCATGTCGAATTACCGATACACACATCACTGTAATATCGATATATCATCACATTAGTACATTGATACAAAGTATATCGATACAAAAACAATTATACAATTTACAACAAATAAACATTGAGATGGGGAATTCATGAAAATATTTCGTATTTCCAATGAGACTTTTCATTTTCTTCTCCATGAAATAGAGGAAGCTATTAAACCGCCATCCATGACGCGTCACTTCTTTTATTTTCTATAACATATTTATTATATATACTATTTATTTTTTTTAGTTTTCTTATTAAATCAATCAATATTTCCATTTCCTGTTTGGAATAATTCGCAGTTCTTTTTACTTATCGTTTTCCGTTTTCTATGTTCGAGCGGTACACAAAATAAGAAGAATGACAAAAATAATAAACGCTCGATTTACGATGATGTTCGAGGTTAGAATATTAGTCCTTTTGACTGTATGGTCACCAACTTAAATAATCACCCCAAATAAAATCACTAGATTCTTTAGATATCTTAAGGATATCCTATCTATGAGATAACTTGAAGTGGTAGTACGGCCGAGTCCGTAAACTATTAGTTTAGCGGTATCTTATAGTCAGCTTATCTAATAGATGTCAACGATTTGGTAGGAACCGGCCTTATACAGTTTATTTGAAAAGTTGTATAAATTCTAAAGGGATGCTCATGAGTGATTTTTTGTGTTAGCTCACGATGTATCTCACGCAGGTAACGCACACCACTCACGTAAATATCATATGACCCTTCTTCACTAAGGCTTATGATAGACCACTTGAATAGTCGCCACGATGTTAACAATGATGGCGCCCTTTGATGTATGGTGGTCATCCGCTCCCAAAGCCATCCTTTACCATTACCATCACCTTTGAGTATATATAATATAGAGAGCCCACGCTTACGTGAGCTTGTCTTGTATGGTTGGTAGGCTAATCTAAAGGTTTTCATTTTATTTTTTAGCTCGTTCTCAAACCTTCTAAATAGTATCGAAGAGAGTGGTGCTTAAGCTTTTCGTATATAGAGGGCTAATGAATAAAAATTAAGATAATTCGATTACACTTAATTTAATTATTTAATAGTGTTTAATAGGGGTTAACTGAAACTGCCGCTTATTAAAGACAATTTGAAAAACATCCACATTCCCACTAATTGGAATTAGTTGTCAGCTATTCTAAATAAATAAACTTTTGAAAGAGTTTCTTATCGGACGCCTCATCTAAGCCGATCATCGTCTAGGCCGATGATTAATGAATAACTTTAACAACACTATTGCGATCACGACACGGTATGAATTCATTGAACACGAATTCATTGACATTAAATAAAAAATAAGTGTTTTTTGAGCGTAAGGTTGAGATGATCGGATTACTTCGATTTGGATAATCGAGGCTAATTACTACAGTATAAAAAAAATAATGTAAAGAACAATTTAAAAAACTTAATTACAGATTTTTAAAATTTAGTAATTTTTGAAAAGATTTGAGGATATCATTTTTTACGATATGTGCCTTACACAAATTATGTAATTTCACTTTTATAAGTAAATTAATAAAATAACTACGATGATCAACATACATATTTCTAGCATTACCGAAAACATCTCTACTTTCTTATTGTTTTTGTTATTATGGCACAAATGTTTTTTAAATGTGGTTAAACGTCGACGATAGAATTCAATGTATCAAGACACGTTCTGTAATTTTAACTATTTCTAATTTTGGAGTTAAGCAAGCAAATAGATTCTTATTAAAATAATTTCATTCAACTTAATACACACCGCGTCATAAAAAATTCATCACTTAAAATGATTATTAATTTAAAATCACAATAATTGTTGAACGTATTGCTCGATTTGAATAAGGTTTTTTTTATTTAAATGGTAAACCCACTGCCAATATTTCAGTAGGTGCCCTTCTCATTATGGTGATCTTCGATTTCATCACTGGTGGATAGTGTTAATGTGTGTTGTCGACCTAAAACTTAAAGCTTTCTGTGGTGTGCACCGGTTACAGAAATTAATTTTAAACATAATCTTGTTCTTTCTGTTTACTTCCGTTTTCTATGCAAGTTCGTATTGTTACAAGCACAATTTGTTACGCCAAAGTTACAAGTTCTAGAAGATAACGTAACTTGCTCGGAAACCTCTTTAAATCAGGGTAAGACCCCTGCTTATATATTGACAAAAGGTTGACCTTTCAAATATAAAGAATCTTATTTAACCTTCCGTTAGGCGCGCATGTATCCAGCAGATACATGCATAAAATTGTTTGCCGTTTGTTAGAGATCGATATCTTTACAACCAATTGATGTAACAATGTGCAGTAAACTTTGTTATAATCACTGAGATGATTATAACAAAGTTTACTGCACTTTGTTATAATCACAGAGATGATTATAACAAAGTTTACAGCACTCAGTGCTCTTATAATCACTGGGTTTGAAAATTTTTAGCTCCTCAGTTTTTCTTTTATAGCGAGTTTTATAACATAAAACCGTCACTTTATGATATTTATATGTAGATATAATATAGATTTTAATATGTTTTGCACACAAGGCATATTTTATTTTTTTCATATTTTGTACAGTTTCGCGAATTTCCACGGATTAAGGAGATGCTGTTATTTTGAAAATGGTTTGACGGATTTCAACGTTTTTTGCACAGAATTGTGCGCAATAAATCGGTATGTCGAGCTCCAGTAATAGTTTTTCAAAATAAAATTATCCCGATTTTTTGGAGCGAGTACATTATTTGAAAGAAACCAGAATTAGGCAGGCTAAGGGACGCCGGTGCGGAGTAACGGGCGAACGGCAATCGTCCTCAGAGAACCCGAGAAACCAGGATTACTGAGGTGACTGAATGTCTGGCGAGTGTCGAAGATGCATACCAAGTTTATTATCCATGGTATAAAATTAATTTGTTGATAAACATTGTTTACATTGTTCTAAATGTTAAACATACAAATACAATTTGTTGTAATTTGTGTTTATACAATACAAAATAGATATGGTATGTATCTTCAGCTCTGAAGCAGACATTCAATTACCGCGGCCATTCTGGTTCCTCGAGATGTTCGAGGGCAATTATCGAAAATCTCAAAAATCGGGTGTTTTTTTTTTTATGTTTAACTCGCTATAAAAAAATAACTGGGGAGCCAAAAATTTTCAAATTCATGTTAATGTAGCAAAAATGATCACTTATTATAACAAAGTTTACTGCAGATTTTTTTCATTAAGCAACGGAGATATCGATCTTTAAAGAGAAGGTAAGCGATTTTAAACATGTGTCTGCTGGATACATGCGCGCCTAACGAAGGGTTAAAACTTGTTATTATCTTAGATAATGCGTTTTTATGCTACTGACAATGAGCGTATGTAACACATTCACAATTTACGATTTCTAACCTTTAAAGATAATACCTATAAAGAAAAAAAACGAAAAGTGCTGTTTTTATAAATCCATAGATTAAATACCACGGTCCAATAACAAATTCGTTCCAATAACTTTATGTAGATCATTTTACAGCGTAATTATCTAATATACTTTATTTTAAAATAATTGTATAATTTTAAATAAATCTTATTAATCAAATTTTCAGTAATAAATTAACAATAAATCTTGGTTTCGAACAGCGTCATCTGTTATTAACTAGCAGTAACCTACCAGACCGTCAAAAGGTTCTGAGCTGAGATGTGGTCCCATCAGCTGATATTATATGGTCCTATTTGGGTCTCGAAATCGCTGCCACTTTTTACTATTAACGTGCGCTATCTATACTATATTTAATCAAAGCTATCACCATTATCCACCACTTATGGCCATACCTCTCTACACAATGTTGATGGCTCACAGTGGTCCATCATTATAATTTTTTTTTATAGCCATAGCAAAGAGGGTTCAATACATGAATCACGCGTGATTTAGCTAGCTTACGTATCTATGGATAGTATGTTATTATTTCACGTTTATTTTAGATTCCAATTGGGATATACGAAATAAAAAAGATCCAACTTCATAATATTACGTTATCTATTGATACATGTTTAGTCAATTTGGAGTTTCCACTCATGCAAATATCTTATGGTCCTCCTTCACTATGGCTTATGATGGTCTACTAGAATGGTCGCCATGATGGCCACCATTAAGAAAGGTTAGCATGTTTTCTTTACATAGTGGTACAGTCTAGATTGCCCACCTAATGGATCACTCCAATTTAATTTGGTCAACAGGTAGTGTTGACGACTGAAATGGTTAAGCAATGATGGCGCCACTTTAAGCCATCACTCCTCTACTCAATGCCGATGGCCAGTAGCCATAGTAAGGGGGGTTCAATACATGAATCACCCGTGATTCACGTGACTTACGCGTGATATATGGATAGGATGTTATTATTTCACTTTTTATTGCATTCTAATCAGGCATACTAAAAAAAGTACAATTCCGTAATGTTACGTTCGCAAAAATGTTCGCAAAAAAACGATTTATGGATAGAAATAAAAAAAATTGCGTGTCGACAAAGACGACAGGTACGATAAAGTTAGCCAAAAACTGCGAACAGCATCAACATCTTATAAATTTTGGCCGATGCTTGACCTGCAGAAATGATTTCAAACATTATACATTTTTGAATAAGATAAGGCTAATAATTTTGAATAATCTAAGGCTGCCTTGAATGTAAGCAACATATACCACTGAAACATGCTATGTTTGGTATTCAAAAATTTTTGATAGGGTACTTAGTAAGAGGATAGCCGATTATTTAGAGAAAATCACTATTCGCGGTTGCACAGTTTGGATTATGTAAAGGGGGTGCTTTGAAGAAGAACGGTATCTCATTGGGAGCGTCTGCGATTTAAGCAAGGCATTTAATTGTGTGCAACACGATTTATTGATAAAAAATGAATACGTGTGATAATGTTCGTTTAAAGCTCATAAAATTTAATCTAACAATTACAATCTGATAAATAAAACACAAATAGTTAAGTGTGGAGATAGTTGCTTACAAAAAAAGTTAATAAAAAGTTAGTAAATAATAAATCATTACTATATTTAGTTTATAAAAGTAATCTTGTTTGGAATACAACTAATTCAGATATAATTATATATGCCGATGATGCAACTCGTTAATTTTGGGTGTTGCTACAATGGTACACGATCAATACCAGATACTGCTGTCTTCGAAGCCGAAACATGGTTTCACACAAATAGGCTTATATTAAATATCAATGAAACAATAGTAGCTGTATAATTAGCATATTGGATAATTTGAAATACACGGATGATGGTGGTAACTCCTTAATAAACCATAATATTGACTTTCCCGGCATTGTATATTTTGGAACGTGTAATGCATGTTAGGCGGAATCTCGTTGAGTATGTTACACATGAAACTGTACACAAATATTCAACTAGAAACGGTACCCAACTGACATCGACCTTTTGTGGAGTAGGTCGAAGTCAGTATCATTCTAAATATGTTGTTGTAAAATTCTATAGTAAAATACCGAACGACATCCCTCGATTGCCTCCTGAACTGTTAAACAATCAGATTAAAACTTTTTTAATTCGGAAGACCGAGTTATTCGTACTCCGAGTGTGTGTGCGACACAATAGACTTTTGTAGCTTTCGTAGTTAATGTGTTGTTTTGTTTGTTCTGTAACGGGATATTCAATGATTTTTTTGATAAGGTTTAGATATAATTGTTAATTAGATAATAAGGTAGTAAAATGAAGACTGCTGACATATAAATATTACTAATGTAAATTTGAATTTGAAAATCATTTCTATTATGTTAGTCCAAGTGAGGCTATATACACAGGAAAAGGAGCTGCTTTTGATCCAGAGTATACTGGCTATGCAATATCCATAAAACTCAACAGAAAAGAAATAAAAAAAAACGGGAAAAATGCAGTGTATCAACGTTGTAAAGTAATCGGTTTTAAATGGCGAGAGAAAAGGGATACATGCCTCCTATTAGCTATTCACCCCGGTAATTCAACAAAACATGTTACAATAAATGAGCCAAAAGTACAAAAGAAACCTGTTGTAGTTACAAATTACAATAACATTACACTGATGGGTGTAGATCGCGTAGATCAACACCCTTTTGACTACCCAATCGTCAGAAAACATGGAAAACGATGTTACAAATAGACATTTTTCCATCTGGTAGAATTGGCTCTATGGAATTCATATGTATTGTATGAAAAATACGTACGTAATTTATCATCTTGAAATTGTAGAAAATATTTTTGAGACATATGGAAGAATTGATCAAATTTCGGAAGGTAGACGTCGTTCCGTTCTGAAAACGTTGTTTTTTAGCTTATTAAATTTGCTATTTTTTTATTGTAAGACTTACCCATGGGCGCCAAACGCATGAGTTCTCTGGGTGTTCAGCAATACTAAATTATTAATGTTTTTATCTGGATGAAAGTTGCCATTTTCAATTAATTTTTTAATGTACAATTGAGACTTTCTTCCCCATTCAGTCCCATATGTTTGCTGCGATCATTTTATTGGAGAGAACGTATTTTGAATTAAGGCTTAACACTGCAACCAGAAAACCTGAAACGGTTCTAGGAGACTTAATACTGCTACTAGAACACTTGATTTACTTCTAAACGGCTTGATACTGCTTCTAGAAAGCTTCGTCTGCTTCCAGAAAACTTGATATTGCTTGAAGAAGACTTGAAAAATTTCTAGAAGACATGCAATGCTTTTAGAGGACTTACATTGCTTCCATAAGATTTGCAATGCTTCCAAAAGACTTGAGCATCTCTAGAAGACTTGAAACGCTTCCAGAAAACTTGAAATACTTCCACAAGACTTATAATGCTACCAGAAGACCTAATACTGCTTCCAGAAGACTTCATACTGTTTCTGAAACTTGATATTTTCAAAACATGATATTGCTTACAAAGAGACTTGAATAGGAAGACTTGATACTACTTCTAGAAGATTTAAAATGCTTCAAAAGCATCGATATTGCCCCTGGAAGACTTAATATTGCTTCCAAAAGACTTGAAATGTTCCCAGAAAACATTAAACTGCTTTAAAAGATTTGAAATGCTTCCAGGATACATGACACTGCTTTTAGAAGATTTGATATTGCTTCCAGAAGACTTGAAATACTTCCCATAAGATTTGGTACTGTTTCTAGAAGATTTGAAGACTCATTTCTTTGATACCATACGTATTTTCATTGCAAATCAATACGGGGTAGAGAAATCGTTTTGAGTATTTAAATATTTTCTTAATTTCGAGGCTTTTAAAATCCCGATATCTCTTATTGGTCCCAAACCTATCATTTCATTTAAAAAATCTTTGAGAATTTTTAGCAATGTTTTGAAGCTTTTTTAAAGTATTTCATTGATGTTTAGAAACCTAAAACGATATACCATTGCTGTTTTAAAAATAATGATTCAAGTAAATTCTCGAGTTACGACAAAACCGATGAAGTCATTGGAACGTAACCACGTCGTAAGTAGAGTATTACCTGCACATTACACCAAAATAGATTATTTACATTCTTGCATCACCATATAATCCAACCCAACCCAAAGAGAAAAAGATGTCTAATTTGAAGTTAATTGTATAATAGAATGGCCGTGATATATAGAGCATCCGAATTTTATTGTATTTTTTTCAAATTATACTGAAAATATTTAAAAAAAATTATAATGTTTTTATTATTTATGAGTGGTAAAAAAACTGATACCCGCTCACGGTGAGTCACGATGGGTCATGCGTAACTCACGCACATCCCTAGTCTGATTACCACCCTAGATCTCAAACACCAACCCAAGATGTATTTTACTCCTTCGAATCTGCAATTTTCTTTTACTATTCCCCAAAATTCCATCGCCCTGGCTAAGGACTTTAATCACTTCTCCTCCACCTCCATGGCACTCCTTCGGCACCAAACTCTTTTCGAGACTCTTCTCGAAAAGAGTTCCCGATTCCAGACTTAATAATTGATAAAGTTTCTTCCAACAACATCGTAGGAAATATATATATAAATAAATATATATAAATATATATATATATATATAAATAAAAAATATAATATATATATATATATATAAATTAATTTTTATTATCTTCAAACATCAGTTTTTTAAAATTCAAAATTGTAACAAATATTGTTTTGGCGTAACTTTTGACTCAAATTCATTTACTTTTTGACTTAATTTTTTAAATTTTCAAATATTTCATAAAAATTAGCGTGGGTGGTTTTTTAAAAATAAGTTTTCAGGCTCAAATTTATAAGATCAAGCTTTTCCAATGTATTTTTCTTAAATGTCCTTTTCGCTGTTCATGTACTCAACACAACAACGTGTCCATTGACGTCGTGCCTGTCGATGCCGTTACTGGCGAAACACGTGTCGCACTGAAGATTTGATTGAATAATTTAAATACATCGTTTTAAGCCAAGCTTTTTCTTTTTATATATTTCCTCCAGACTTAATATTCAAAAGAAGTCAAAAGAAACTTCACGCTTTAATTGGGGTATCTAAGAAATTTTCACGACATAGGCCAAAAAATCGCATTGGACAAAAAGTCATACGGCTCTTCAAAAACAAAACTCTAAAGACAACGGTCACAGCAGATGCCTGAATTGGGAAGAAAAAGCTCAATGGTATATAGAAATTTAAAAAGAAAAGGTGAAAATGTTACCATTCAACAATTCAATCCAGATAGAACCAATAACCATTTTTTATGGATGCTTGTGCACCCACGTTTCTTGCATATATGGTATGTTTACAATGGAAATTTCTTCTGCCAGCAGTGTTTACAAAGTTAAAAAAAAATAAAAAACAAAGTTAGTTTTACAAAGAGTATCTTCAATAGGCAGTTTTTGAACTTCTGACGTGAAGAATTTATATTTTGCCAACAATATTTGGTATTTTGGAAAATTTTATTAAATTTATCAAATTTTTGTAACTATTTCTTACTTTTTGCAATAAAACTGTCGTCTGCCAGCGGTATTTAGTCTTCAATTAACAGTTTTTAGACTACTTACGACCAAATTTTCCATTTTGTCCAATAGTATTTTATATCTTCGAAGCAACCTGAAATAGTATTTTGTGATGAGAATATTTTCTGCCAGCAGTTTAATATGCAGTCTAGAAATAATATCAGGTCTTGTGGAAACAGACTAAGTCTTGTACAAGCGATATCAAGTCTCCAAGAAGCAGTATTATGTCTCAATTAAAAAAAATTTTTTTGTAAGCAAAACTGACCTACTTAACATTCTTTCGGCGGATGATTGACAGGTCAAAAGAAAGCTTCACGCTTTAATTAGTGTACAGAAGAAATCTTCACGGTATAATTAATGTTTGTAGACAAAACTGACCTACTTAACATTCTTTAGGCGGATGATTAACGGGTCAAAAAAAAAACACATTAAAAATTTTCGTTATTGGTATGATATGCTACAATTTTTTATAGTATTGATCTCGTAGTTTTATAGCGTTGAAAATAGTGGTAATGAAACGTTTATTACATTAACTTTTGAATGCATGATGCCCAAACCTGATTCTAATAAGCGACTCGACTGATCGTGTTTTCGTCAAATACAATCAGCAATATCAAATAAAAGTATGAAATCGGAGAATTTTGGGGAGATGTACGATTGCATTTAACAAGTACACGATGAGTTGGAACAAAGTTAAAATCTATTTAATTTTATATATTTTTAGTTAGCGATACCTGTTATAACAAAACAGCTATTGATAAAAGTGGTCCAGCCTTACTAGAAGCAATAAAAACAAATTTTCCTGAAACAACATCAATTTATGCGTTAATTCCAGATAATTACGATGAAATCATCAGCACATTAAAAACATATTGCGAACAAAACATAAACCTTATTTTAACAACAGGTGGTACTGGTTTATCTAAAAGAGATGTAACTCCTGAAGCAACTAAATCAATCATTGAGAAAGAAATACCCGGAATAACACAAACGATACTTTTAAAAAGCTTAGAGGTTACCGATATGGCAATGCTATCGCGAGCTGTTGCTGGGAGCAAAAATAATTCTTTAATTATAAATTTACCGGGAAGTATGAAAGGTGCATTAGAATGTTTTGGTTTTATCAAATCAATCATACCCCACGCGATCGATTTAATCTTAGATCGTAAAGAAGATATTAAAACCACGCATTCACAAATTTTAAAAAATAACGATGAAATTTATTCAAAACCAAATAACACAAGCAAAGTTAGAGTTGTGCCATCAGCGTTAAGAAATCGAACATCTCAATATGAAATGATTAGTTTTGATGAAGCCTTCAAAACCGTAATCGATTTCTCAAAAAACTTTCATGATGTCGAAGAAATTGCGATCGAAGATTCTCTCGGTAGAGTTTTAGCTTGCGACGTTGTTGCAAATACCCCATTTCCACCTTTTAGGGCGTCCATAAAAGATGGATACGCTGTAGTTGCTGCGGATGGCGAAGGTGAACGCGCAATTAAAACTGGTTTTGCTGCTGGGGATGATGTAATTAAAGAAACTTAATTTCATAAGTTATTTTAAGTTAAATGTTTAAATGTATTTCAGACTTCAGGATTATTTGTTAATCTTGGAGAAGCAGTTCGTGTTAATACCGGAGGTTGCGTGCCAGAAGGAGCTGATGCGGTGGTTCAAGTTGAAGATACGTCGCTGGTTGAAGCTGACGAACAAGGAAATGAAATTAAAATTATGATTAATAAAGCGCCTGTTTGTAATCAAGATATAAGGCAAGAAGTAACACTAGTTTACACGAAAAATCTCGAACATATTTGTATCTTTTATAACATAGAATGTTGATTCTGAAACTGTTTTTAGTTATTCTCATTCTAAGTTATAAAAAAATATGGCAATCTTCGAAAATGATTATTTATTTTTTAGATCTATTGGGAGTGATATCTCAAAAAATTCGGTTCTTTTTAAAGAAGGTGAAACGATTTCAGCAGCCCATATAGGAATATTTGCAACGTTGGGCTATTTAAGAATAAAAGTCTATAAGTATGTTGATTTTATCGTTTATTTAATTTTTATTTCAAAATGCAACATTGAAGGCGTGCTCGGGTTGGATTATTATCGACGGGTAATGAAATATGCCCCCTAAAAACCGAAAGTTTAAAACCCGGTCAGATACGAGATAGCAACAAATTAACATTATTAAACCTTTTGAAAACTTTTGGATACACCGCTAACGATCTTGGAATCGTAAAAGACGAGTAAGATATTCCTAAATTACCTAATTTATATAATTTAAATTTAAAAAATTTAGCCCCGATTTAGTAAAACAAGCGTTACAAAACGCGTTTACTCATCACGATGTCTTAATAACAACCGGAGGTGTCTCGATGGGGGAATACGATCTAATTAAAGAAATTCTAAAAGTTGATTTTGACGCAACTATTTTATTCGGCAGAGTTAATATGAAACCTGGGTAAATCAATTAATTGTATTAAAATAAATTATGTAAGATTTTCTTTCAGAAAACCTACAACTTTTGCAACATGTAAATTTAACGGATCTACTAAGTTAATATTTGCACTCCCTGGAAATCCCGTATCAGCTACTGTTACATGTAGGCTATTTGTTATTCCATCGTTACGTACATATGAGTGTTCTAGAAATGGTACATATCACCGTTTCAAAGCACAAGTGGTATGTGATCAATGAATAATTGTTAATTTATTTACTTATTTACGTTTATTTTAGAATGTAAAGATTACTGGTGATGATAGATGGGATTTTAGGCGTGTCACAATTTCCGAATTTGCAACAACAAATCCTGTTAAAATTGCCACTGAGGTGGGAAACCAAATTAGCAGTAGATTGAATAGCTGCGCTGGGGCTCATGGGTTATTAATTGTTCCTGCTAGGTTTAATACAATCAGTGTGCCATTTTTCTTAGATGCTATTATGTTGTACCGTTAAAATTAATATATAGTAATAATAATAAAGCAATAAGTTTTCACTACTTTAAAATGTTTACTTTAAAATGTTCAAGAATATCCAGCAAATATTGAAGAAATGAAATTTACGATAAATATTCTATAACAAATGATCTTTAATTTAAATTAATAATTGAACAATTGATCTTATTTAGGAAAGAAGTTATTGATTGTTAAAGAATTGGTTAATTTAATAAATACTAACTCTTTTGTTTCAAATATTCATGAAACGAAATTCGGCTAAGTATCCTATTAAAAATTGTCTTTTATTTAAGCCCAAGATGGTTGTTTCATCTCACCTCTCTCTATTTCTGTTTTCACCCGTCATTTTTCCACTTCTGGATGAAGGCTTCTTTAACAGGTTAACGGCCACAGCTACTTTCATTGCGATATCAAAATTATTTTGTGTACTGTATGCGATACACGTTTCAATTTCTTTGTTCAAGAGAAGCGAATACACATTTCATATGTGGTGCTTCTAGATGGGTGCAAGCAAAGACAATATTTGAAACAAAATACAGTGGCTCTTGTAATCCAACATGTGTACTAAAAATGGTACACATGGCAGTCAACCTGTTGATATGCTTCCATGTGTTTCTCTAATGGGTCATTTCAATCTATCTACTTATTGTAATTCTCTTTATGTCCTCAATCCATCTCCTTGAAGGACTGTTCGCACTGGACTTTGTTATTCATAGCAGCTAGCACGTCACATCTAACGTAGTCTTGTTCAGTTAGGTAATGGATTAAATCATTAGAAATTTTGCTGTATAACTTGTGCTACTATCCTTCAATTGGTTTGTGCCTTTTTCTTCATCACATTTCTTTGTAGTCTGTGCGTCGCTATTGGTAGAATACATAACAAATATTGGGTTGCTTTAAAAAAAAATACATATCCAGGCAATTTTCTTTGTTTAAACAGTTTGCCAATATCTATACACGCTCCTTTTTGGTATCAAGCGTAACGCAGTCTTTTCTGTCTATGAAATGGATAGCCATTCATTACAAATGTAGCTCTTTATTGTGCTTTCTCCATTCAACTGGTTGGTAGTGTGGCGCGAGCTATAAAATAGTGGGAGTTATTAGAATAACGATAATTTTATGTTCGTAGGAAAAGGGTTGGGCAACAAAAGAGTTGTGGCTGCTACAAAATACATTCTTACACCATAAGCCATGTTTTTCTGGTCTTGATTACATCTCGTATGATCTAATGCAGAATCTTCCTTTAGAAATAAAGAATTTTTTTTTGAGTATTTATAATGAGATGTGGTCTACAGGCAACTTATCCCGGAGTTCAAAAGCTTTGTAGTTGTACTCATACCAAAAATACCTCATCCTCCGGAAAAGTTCTAGTTCATTGCTGTCATGTTCCAGCTAAAGTAACATCTTTCGTGATCGAGATATTTATGTTCGATAACACAAAGAACACATTATTGGTCCTAGGAAGCTTTCTCTTGGTGCAGATTTCCCGAACTTTTAAAAAAATTTTATAAGGTGGCATACAGATTTTGGTTGCACTGTGTACGATAGTGTAAGGGTAAATCAACTTGAGCGTATTCGGGTCATTCAGAGCAAAGCACTTCGATGTAGTTTGGTAGCCATGAAGTCTACTCCTATCGAAACACTTAAAAGTAGACGCGATTTGTAGTCCACGAAACAAGTGGTTAAATTGGTAATATCGAACCATAAAACGTTGCAGGCTAAAATAACAAGGTTAGCACTACAAGAGATCACATTTGGTTCTAGAAAAATAGGCCTATTGTCGCTGCTTTCAAGTTTCTCTCCCCCTGTCTACTCTCTATTTTCAGATGTTTGAATTTTCCAAATACAACCTTTTTTGACTACTTTGGCTGTATGCAGATGATGGTAATGATTTATGCTGATTTATCCTGCTGAAATTTGATGGATGGTCAGATTATTTATACTGATGCTTCCAAATCTCCAAGTGAAGAAATAGTTATATGAAAGATAGTCCTTATTTTCACTGAAAAATCATCTCTTAAAATCTTTTGCATCAATACAGAAACACCCTATATGTGTTTATAATCATGACGTTAGGATGGATTATGTATCAACTGCTTTTCAAGAAACATGAAGCGTTTTAAAACATTTTTACAATCTCCCAACTTTCGATTAGTTTTCTTAAAACGTAAAAAGACGACGAATTTTCCAGTTGGAGTTTTTCGATAGTTTTTAATAAAATGATTTTCGCCTAGTTGTTCATCTCATCACGAGATAACGTTGTCAAAGTAGGAATTGATTCTATTTCCCAAAATTTAGCACTATGTTCGTGGTTGATAAACATGTTGACATTGACAACAGTAAATATTTGAGGAACTAATTCGGCACTAAGTAGTAAATCAATTGATCTGTAGGAAGATTCGTTGATGGGAATGATTGCTTGATTTAGATGTGGAAGCCGAAATAATTGGGATAATGAATACCCAATGGTACAAATGCCCAGAGTAATAATTTAAGAAATTCTTACATCAGATATCGGATGTATCTGACAAGTAACAGATCCTTTGTTGCATATAGTGGTGATCGAATTAAGACCTTGAGTTTTTATAATAATGTTTGTTTTCTAGGTAGACTGAGCTTTTCAAATCAGACACGTCTCTAAGTGCGTACCAGATGAAAGTTTCCAAAGCTATTTATTACAAAATGTTCCAACATGAAACAAATCATGCTCATGTTGTCGAGCAAGAGTCAATCTTTCTGATGCCGATTTTGATATAAATTCGTAACATTTATGATGAGCTTCTTGCCACAAAAGACATTTAGTTAATGAGGAAAATTGATTATTTTCAGTTTTTAAAGTAATTGATTTCATCTCATTATCAACTGATCTCCGTTGTTGATTAAGGAAAGTTGTTTAAAAAAAAGCTTTCGAAATCGATAAGTTGCATGTAAGTAGAAATGTCAAACTTATTATGTTGGAGAAGTTATTGCAGAAAAATGTTGAAGAGGAGAAACCCCCACTGTTCAACAAGAACCTCTAGATTTCTGAAACTCACTACATTTTCATGAAACAAATCAACAAGAAATCGTAAGCCTATTGCTGTCTTCTTTCAAATCTTTTAAATTTATAATTTTATTAAAGTATAATATAACTAAGTGTCTTTTATTTTGATAGCGCCTTTTTAATGTGTTATATGCGATTATATAGTTATCATTGGTGACAGGAAGTAACTTTAATGGGTTAAAAGATTCTCTACGAGGAGACGTTAAAAGATATTGATATTTTGCAACCGGGGATAAAGTCATTATCATGGACCATTATTCGAAACAAATCATAAAACGTGGGCTAATCTATGTGTTTTCTATCTTTTTTATCTGGGCTAATCTATGTGCTTTAATCTTTTCTATTAGGCAGAGTTAGTTTATTAAATTTTAGTGTAGAGTCATGTTTTAGAACTAAAGCTTTAATTGAAAAATAAGTTGTATCTGCTGGTGTCCGAACTATATCTTGCGCATCAGAATCAGCATCATGAATCAGTTCGATTAATTTGGTTGTGATGGGTTTGAAATTGCACGTAAACAGTTTCAATTTCAGTAGCACATGGCATAAAATTATATTAATCATCTTTCGTTTTTAGATTTTGAGCAATGGTTAAGGTTTTTAGGAGACGTTGATAAGGAATATTTCTTTTGTTAAGGGCTTAGTGTAGGATAACGACTACCATAAATGTTCTATAAAGGATGAGCTTTAAGTTAAGCTTAATCTGGTCGCTTCATCTTAAATAGAAAGGATGTTATCAATTTTGGTTAATTTGTTAATGTAGCAACTGTTAAAATAAAGCAATTTTTAAATATTGTTTGAATATATACAGTTATGTAAATACACATTAAATACGTGATTATGTACAGAATATATACGTAACTAAATACAGTCTTTCTAATAATTAAATATAATTTAAATAGACAACGTCCGCCAAAACGAATTCTTCACCAAATCATAAGACATTTTTGGTTTTTCAATGGTTATGGCAACATCTAAGGTGCACAATGCCGATTCCGACAAAACCAAGGGATAATACTCCAAACAACCGTTACTTTCTACTGAAATTTCAGTTGTATTTTCTTTCCTGCAAACAAAGTCGATTGATTGCATAAAATAACTAAACTCATTTTACTTAC
Source organism: Onthophagus sagittarius (assembly GCA_036711965.1). NCBI lineage: Eukaryota > Metazoa > Arthropoda > Insecta > Coleoptera > Scarabaeidae > Onthophagus > Onthophagus sagittarius. The sequence goes on along the minus strand of JASERS010000005.1, from coordinate 18,913,369 downwards.
GAAACAAATTTCGGCGTTACAAACATCGAATCCGTCGATAATCCGGTTGGATTTAACGTAATTACTTTGATTCCTAACGGAGCCAATTCCGTTCTTAAAGCTTTGCTTGCTCCTTCCACTCCATATCTAGCAGCGGTGTAAGCAACCAACCCAGAATCCGTTGGATTAACAGCTCCGATTGTAAAAATACGTCCAGAAGCGGTTTTTAATAAATTTTGGAAAGTTCGTGCTGTTCTTAAAACTCCAACGACGTTTGTTTTTAACACGGCATCCCAATGGGTTATGTCTTGTTGATCGAATCGGCCGCGATATACAGATCCGCTTGTGTTTATTACAGCCCATATACCTTATTTATATTAATTTAATTAAAATTGATTAAAATTGGGATTATATTACCATCTTTTCCTGCTGGTAGATGAGCCCTAATTATATCGACTGCTTCATGGAGGAGGTCTTCTCGTGTAACATCTAACGGTAAAGCTATTAAAGCGCCTTGATGACCAGGAATGGATTCTCTGTGTTTTTGCCAAGATCTAATTATTCTAGATGAAGTGCTATCGGAGCATTCCTCGCCTGTTGAGATATCTTTTAATCCAGCGAATACTCGAAATCCCCGATTTGCAAGATGAATCGCAATCTGATTTAATAAAAATGTTAATAAAATTGAACAAAAATTAGAACTAACAAATAGATTTAGAACTAAAAACTTCTAAATATAGAAGCTTTCGGGTTTAGCTGTGTGTCTTTTGAAAAAATGTTTGACTTTTCCGACAATACTTAATATTAGTCCTAGTAAAAACTTTAGTGTTAATTCTAATTTCAGTACAAATGAAAACCTTCGTACTTATACGAAATCGTATACTTTTACCAACCTGTAATCCAACTGCGTTATCGCAACAAGTAACAAGAACTGGTTTTCCAGCACCTGGTGATAATTCTTGCGGTTCTGAACCGAAACCCACTCGAATTTTACAGATTAAATATAAAAGCAAAGCTCCGGCAATGGAAAATAACGCGACCAATTGAATCGCTAAAACTAAAGCGGTTTGTTCATCCATTACCTGTAAACATAGATTGGAATTAAAAGAAAAGTCGGTTTTAATAGCGCATTGTATTCAATTCAATCGAGGTGGATGGTGTCATAGTTCCATTTTTATTAATCGATTATGTAGAATACAATATTGAGGCGTGACCTGACTTGAATAAACAATTGTCCACACCTCATTTGATGATCTAAGTTAACATCTCAATTAAGACGATACAATTACTATACAAAGAGAAAGCTTAGAATTATTTGCTTTTTTTAATGCGGTAAGTTTGATGTAGCGTAACGGAAACAGGAACTATATCCGCAAATATAGTTATTATTGCAATAGATGTAGACAATAACAAACTTTCATTATATGAAAGTAAAATTTCTAAAGAACTGTAGGAAGAAGGCGGGTATTAATTGAGTATGTGAGAGTGCGACGATTATAGTGGAACTAAATGATAAAATGCGTGCAAAGAGAGCGGGGTCGTTAAAGATGTTAATCTCCCATTTAAAAGTCTTTATATGAAAAACTCGATATCACATTACATTTCTAACTGTATCGTAATAACTAAATCGCAATCTCATTAAAATATGCTTCTTTACCGTTACAAGAGTAAAACGCATCGAGAATCTTAACATAACCGTTCCTTTTCTTCAAAAGCAGCTTATGATACAGATGCAGCCTTTATAAAATTTCAATCAACACGAATCACTCCTTCGTTACAAACAGATGTTTGATTTTATACGATACTTTCTTGCGAATACTTCCAATGAAAGCTAAAGACGTGTTTTGACGTAACAACTATCTTTGAGGCATATGGTAGTTTCTTCCCATTATTTTCTAACCGTAGTTGTATGGTACTGTTTCACTTTCGTCGATTTTTACACCATTGTCTTAAGAAAAGTTACGTAATCAAATTGAAAAAAAAATAAAATTTTAAGAATTATATTTTTTAAACCTTTAATAGTGCTAATAAATCGTTACATAAACCATTCCGGTCACGAGAAAATTCTATTAACGTTTTATAAAGGAATTAGCGTTGAGCAACGTTAAAATAAAGAAAAGCTGCAATTTTAATTTTACTATGACCCGTTTTATTCGAAATATCTTAATGTTCTTCTCGAGTAAAGTTCAACGACCGAAAATGTGTTAAATCAACTTCTTAAGCAAATGCATGTGTACAACATGCGGGTAATAATCGTGTAAGGTATGTGTAACACTTTTGAAATGACTTTTTTATTGGATTCGACACAATTTAAATCGAAATGAAGAAAAAAATGTTTATTGCAAAAGGATTTTTAGAAACTCCAATCTTATTTTAGTAAATTTAACACATCTTCCTGCTGGTCGGTTCGCGACTGGCGAAACCGTTCGGTCACGGTTCCGACTTTTTCCTGTGACTAATAAGTCACTTCCTCGAGTCACTGCACAAATATAACAAGAAACTGAGCTCTCCCATAACCACCGGGATGTGAAGTAATAAAAACGAACTTAATTGGCATACACACTGATTTAATTAAAAAGGATATCAATTGTTTTAGTAATATACAATTAATATATAATAATTATTAATAGTTGTATGTCATTTTGAAGACAAAACTTTGCTTTTTAATTTAATATAAAAAGCATTTCTTCATCTTTATAAATAGATGAGATATGATGTTTTATACTTGACACCATTTCGTGATAAGTTAGGTTAACATTAAAAATGTAACTTTTTTATCGCAAATTCTTCACTATTTAAGAGATTGATATCACTTTACAAAGAAAGCTTTGCCTTTTATTTTGATATAAAAGTCATATCTTAATTTTTTCATTTTTCGTGATAAAATTAAAAGTGCAACGCTTATTACAAATTCTTCATTATTTAAGACATGCATATCATTTTGAAGACAAAACTTTGCCCGTTAATTTGGTATAAAAATTATTTCTTCATCTTCATAAATAAATGCGATATGGTGTTTTAAAGTTGACACTATTATTGTTATATATCGTGATAAGTTAAATATAATACTGTAACAATTTTATCGTAAATACTTAACTATGTAAGAGATGGATAAGAGATCCATATACTTTAAAGAGAAAAGTTAGCCTTTTAATTTGATATAAAAATCATTTCTTTACCTTCATAAATAAATAAGATATGATGTTTTAAAGTTCACGCCTAATAGATACCATTTTTTTATCTCCAGTGTTACAAATATGCAAGAAATGAAATTTACCATAAATGTTCTATAAGGAATGATCTTTATTTTAAACCTACATTGATCGCTTTATCTTAATTAGGAAGAAACTGATTGATTATTAAAAAAATCGTTGATTCCAACAAACTTAACTAATATGGGTTGTGTTTATTGAAATAATTGTAACTCTTATTAATATGGTAAATACGAAATTCGACATAAGTATTGTATAAAAAAATGATCTTTAATTTGAAGTCAATTTGACTACTTCGTATTAGTTAGAAGTGAAGTTATTAACTCTTTAAGAATTAGATGATTTTAACAAAATTTGGATTGCGTTATTTTAATTTAAAAAATCATCTCCCGTACTGCAAATATTGAAGAAATTATATTTGACATAAATATTCTATAACTAATGATCTTTAATTTAAACTACCATTGATCGCTTCATTTTTATTAGGAAGAAAGTTATTGATTATTCAAAAATTGGTTGGCTCTAACCAATTTGGGTTGGGTTGATTTAAATAATTATAACTCTTATCTTATAAATATGGAAGATACCAAATCCGCCATAAGACTTCTATAAGAAATGGTCCTTAACATGAAGTCAATTTGATTACTTTATCTTAATAAGGAGTAAAGTTATTAACTGTTTAAGAATTCATTGATTTTAATACTTTTAACAAATTTGGGTTAGGTTACTTATATTCCAAAAATCATATCTCTGGCACTGCAAATATTGAAGAAAAGGCATTTGTGATAAATATTCAATAAAGAATGATCTTTAATTTAAACCTATATTGATCGCTTCATCTTAATTAGAAAAAAGTTAGTAATCATTGAAAAATTGGTTGACTCTATCAACTTTAATCTATTTGGGTTTGATTGATTCAAATAATTGTAACTCTTTCTTACAAATATGGAAGATACTAAATTCGCATTAAGTACTCTATAAAAAATGGTCTTTAATTTAATCTTCATTTGATTATTTCATCTTAATTGAGAGTAAAGTTATTAACTATTTAAGAATAGGATTAATGACTTTAACAAATTTTGGGTAGCATTACTTATATTTAAAAAATCATATCTGTGATACAGCAAATATTGAAGAAAAGGCATTTGCCATAAATATTCTATAAAGAATAATCTTTAATTTAAACCTACATTGATCGCTTTATCTTAATTAGTAAAAAAGTTTGTGAATATTGAAAAGTCGGGTTACTTTTGTTTAAGAAATCATATTTCCGGAATTGTAAATGTGGAAGAAATGACATTTGCCATAAATATTCTGTAAGGAATAATCTTCAATTTAAATTTAGATTGATCGCTTCATATTAATTAGGATGAAAGTTATTAATTATTGAAAAATTAGTTGATTCTAATAACCTTAACTAGTTTGGGTTTTGTTCAGTGGCGTATCCAGAAGACTTGATACCGCTTCCAGAAGACATGATCTGCTCTTAGAGGAATTGATACTGATTCTAGATGACTTGATATTGCTTCTAAAATACTTGAAATGCTTCCAAAGGCCCTCAAATGCTTCCAGAAGACTTAAAATTCTTCTAGGAGACTTGATAATGCTTTCAAAAAGTTTGAAATACTTCCAAAGAATTTGATATCCTTCCGACTTGAATTACTTCCAGGAGATCTGATTTTGTTTCTAGATGACTTGATATTGCTTCCAAAAGACTTGAAATACTGCCAAAAGCCCTGAAATGCTTCAAGAAGACTTGAAATACTTCCAGAAAACTTGAAATGCTTCCACAAGATTGCAAATATTTCCACAAGACTTGAAATATTTCTAGAAGTCTTGGTACTGCTTCCAAAATACTTGAAATACTTCCAGAAAACTTGAAATACTTCCGGATTCCTTGAATTATTTCCAAGAGATTTGCTATTACTTCTAGATGACTTGATACTGTTTTCAAAACACTTGAAATACTCCAAAAAAACTTGAATTTCATTTAGTAAACTTAATACTGCTTCCAATAGATTTGAAATACTTCCAGAAAACTTGGAATGCTTCCAGAAAACTTGAATTACATCTAGGAGAGTTAACATTACTTTCAAAAGATTTGAAATGCTTCCAGAAAACTTGATATTGCTTCTAAGTGACTTGATACTGCTTCCTGAATACTTAAAATGCGTCTGGAAGTTTTGTAATGCTTCTATAGGGCTTAAAATGCTTCTATAAGACTTGAACTACTTCTAGAAAACTTGAAATACTTCCAGAAGATTTGAATTGCTTCCAGATGATATGATACTGCTTCTAGATGACTTGATAATGCTTCCAAAATTAGCATTTTCAATATCAATTCCATAAGTATTAAGTTGCTACCATAAGACTTCAAATGCTTGTAGAAGATTTGGTACTGCTTCTGGAAGATTTGAAATGCTTCCGCAAGGCATGATAGTGCTTCTAGAAGACGTGAAATTTCTTACAGAAGACTTGATACTGGTTCTAAGACTAAAAATACTTCCAGAAGACTTGAAATGTTTCCAAAAGAGACAATACAAAATTATTAATGGTTTTATCTGGATTGCAGTTACCATTTTCTAATAATTTTAATATACTAATGAGCTTTTTCTTCCCAATTGTATATACTGTATGTCACAAAATTTAAAGATTTAAATTTAAAATTTAAATTTTTGGGAAATTTAATTAAAACTATTAAAGCCTTTGTTTGTTTAAATTAGATACACTTGGTACCGGTTTCGATCAATTAATGATGATCATCATTAGCCAAATAGTCAAAACGAAGAAAATCGTTAGTTATCATGTATAATTAAAGTTGATACATATTAAAAACTTTAAAACACACTACAATTGAAAAGTCAACGAACTAAAATTAAATAAATGTAATAATTTTTACAACATTTTTACATCATTTTTTATATTTATTTCATTTTAGTTCGTTGACTTTGAAATTGTACTAGGTCTTGTTTTAATTTGTTTTATTTATACGGTTGTATGTGTGTTTTAAATTTTTAATATGTATCAACATTAATTATACATGATAACTAACGATTTTCTTCATTTTGACTATTTGACTATTACTCAATTTAAACATTTGTTGTAGTTTCTATATATTGGCTTATATTTTTAACGAATTTAAGTTTTAGTGATCAGCGTCATATCCAGTGGTTTTTACTTTTAAAATCATTTAAACTTATGGTCTCTACACATCGTATCCATACAGATATAGAGTCCCTCTAACTTCAAGATACATTTGGTCAATTAATTTTAGTCGACTTAATATTTAGACGATCTTGTACATTTAGCTCACCAACAATTATGTATCATTTTAAAGAGAATGCTTTACCCCTTAATTTATTATAACGGTCATTTGTTAAGTTCCATAAATAAACGAGATATGATTTTTTTTTATTTTCAAAAGTTTAAATCTTAACTGTCGTTAATAATGGTCTCTTAAGATCGATTAAAAATTGTAATTTTTTACTGTTAAATTTAATTTGCAAGTTTATTTCAGTAGAAAGCTCCTTTCATATTTAATTGCTCTTGAAGAATCTTTCTCGGTTTCTAACCAATTTAAATATTCTTTAATTACGGTTTAGACATTCATCAAGATTCAACAAAATTAAACGAAAGCTCGATTTTATATCTTCCCGTTTAAAGCCTTCTTTGAGACTGTTATGTAAATTTTCAACGATTAATGCAGAAGGCGAACTTCGCCATAAGTTGCTTGGCCAGTTCCATCAACCAGCTGGTTATACCAACAGGTGAAATCTACAAGAGAACCTGCAGGCGAATGTTAACCTTTGGTGAAACTGATTTTCTACACCGTATAAGAATGTTTAACTTATCTATTATCAAGCGAAACTCATATTGGCACACTTAAATAATTCAAGAATTTTTTGGCAGAGAGGTTTCTTAAGAACCAAAATTAACCGTTAATTTATTAAAACTTGAAATCCTTGGGATATTTAAAAATAACTTTCAAAATATCGACTAATTAAAGGTTGTATTTACACCACATTAAAGAACATGCAACAAATAAATTACATCAAGGTCGGTTCACTTAGATGACTCAATAAAGGCGGTACCATCTCCGACTTACATTCATAACATGGATGTTCTATTGTTCGTAGACGTGCGTTTGGTAAAACGAAGAAGTCGGAGAATTTATCCCTGACCTTGCCGGGAGGAGCAGCACAATTGAAGGAAGAAAACAATACGGCTTTTCGTTGCTTAAAAGAATGAATAGAATTGTGTTTTTTTTTAATCGTTATTGTAATTTTAGAACGGAGTTAATGTTTATAAACAGAACATGAAGACGGCAACATTTAGTCATCGCTATTTAAACACTAAACACGACTGATTATGATTGTTAAATGAAATTGCTGCGATTAAAGTATGATTAATTTATTGATAAAAAATTTGTGATTAGGTAAATTTTAAATATATATCTATATGTTTATATAATTTTAATCAAATATCAATACATATTTATAAATGTATATTTGATGAATAGAATGAAAAACTTTCTTACTTTTTTTAATGATTAAATATAATCCAAAAATAAGCACTATCTTCACTTAGACACCACACACATTATTAAACCAATCAAAATAAAAATTTTGTGTGTTGAAAAGTTATGTTCCATACAATATGTAGGAACGTAAGTGGAGAACTGCGGCGGACAAGCGTCCAAGATTGTTGTAATACGCTCCTGGTCGAGTTGAAAGCATTCTCTGAAGACCAATCGGACGCAGTCGCACCAGTCCTTAAGGAATGTGGATAGCTTGAACTCTACAGGTTCTCCATCGAGTACAGTTTAAATCAAAAAATACATTTAAAGAGACGATTGCCTCAAAAAATGATTCCTATGATTATGATTTACCGAGAAAATAGATTCAGGTTAACCCAGATTCCATAACAAAAAGAAGTAGTAATTGCTTTTACGTAAATTTCGCACGATATTAGCGTAACCAAGACTTCTTTGTTCTTCTGTTGGTATTTTTTAAGCGCACAATAACATAATAACTTGGTTGTTTAAAGAAAATTAGAAAGATCATTTTTTTAACTTTGAAAGTAACACTTTCTTGATAAATAATAATAATAATTATTGTAGTATAATTAAAAAATGTTGAATATTTTAAGAAAAGAAAGTGTATTATATTTTTTAAAAAATGTATTTATTATGGAAAGTGACGTGCCATACAAATCGAAAGTAGAGCTAAGCACCAAAGATTTAATGGTATCTAGTGCGGAGAAAATTTCGTTTAAACCGTTTCTCATCTCGATTCATGAAATAAACAATTATAAAATAATTGAAGAATTATTTCTAAAAGAAGTAGATCAAAAAAATTGGGTAAGCCTCAAATGGGTCAGAAAGAAAAGTATATCAACTTTAATTCTCATTAAGTTTAACGTTAATTTCCTTTCATTAATAAAATTAATATTCGAAGATACTTAACTATTCTTAATTAATATGATTTCAATTATGATTTCATCTAATTGTAAAGAATTGGGTTGGATCTTGAGGATGAGTTTAAAGAAAGCCTTAAAGAGATTGGGTTGGGTTGGGTTAAGTTGCTTCACTTTCGCAACTCTTTAGGGTAAGGTTAAAATTCGATGTCGTAATAGACCATATCAGAAGCTATAAGATACACAAAAAGACTAATGTCTAAAATTTGAAACCCTTATCGTGCTTTGTGAAACAAATCCTAAATAGTACATACCAAAGATTGTTTCTTGAAATCTTTTAATTTCCGAATTACGATTTTTTGATTAAAATATTGTCTACAAATTAATTGTTATATTAAAAATTATCTTTAAACCTTCTAGTTATGATTTTTTGAATAAAGATTTCTCTTAAGATTTTGCATCACAATTCCCAACTTTTTTATTCTTCATTTAACTTATGATGAACCTGAAGAAATCTCTAGCCAGATCTTAAGAACTTATAGAGATGTTGAAATGAAAGAAGAAGCTATTTGAAGCAAATGTAATTTAATGTACCTATATAAATTAACTAACTATATAAATTAGGTAAAAAACGAGCTATCTTCACAAATTGGTGTCTCGAGAACAAATTGTGATATAATAATAATAATAATAAATTGCTTTATTGCTCTCAAAAACATTACACAGAAAATTAACTTCAATAATTAATAATAGAAATAAAAAAAACATACATGAGAGCAATCTTATGGTATGGTTCAACTCGTGTTGTTCTTCCACCATACCATAGGGAGTTTAAACATGAACAAAAAGCGCATTGACTGTAGTAAACTGCCTCTAAAGAATTAACTTACAATTTACATGTTTAAGTCAAAAATCCCCTTCGCAAGCATATAACAAAAAGAAAAACGAAAATGATGTAAATGTAAAGCCATTTCTACAAACGTGAAGGTCACTGCCGCCCATGCAAATAACTTAACATATGTCTTTTAAAAGTTATTGATGATGCACACACTGTCCACTCAAGTGGAAGTTCATTTATTGTTTTAGCAATTTGAAAGGAAAATGACTTTTTGAAAAAAGCAGAATGAAAAATAGGTGGGGATAATCTCCCCTTAAATCTAATATTCACAGTGTGTACACCCCCGCGAAAATTTATTTTGTTATAAAGGTAAGGCGGCTTATATTGATGTAGGATTCGATGATAGAGACATACATTATATCACATTGGTATAAGAAGTAATTTGAAGCAAATTTATATAGTATGTGGATTATTCTAAAATTCGTATCTCAAGAAGTAATTGAGATATCGCAATTAAATCAACAGCAATTTGAAGCAAATATATTTAGTATTTAATGTGCCCAAGATCGTTTCTTCAAATCTTCAATACTTTTCAACTTATGATTTTTAAATTAGAACTCTGTAAAAACGTAATTATATAAATTTGGTAAAAATCAAACAATCTTCAAAGGTTTATATCTCAAGAACTAACTGAGATATTGAAATGAAAGAAGCAATTTGAAGCAAATTTATTTAATATACCTAAGATTATTTTCCAAAATCTTCAACTCTCTAAATTATGATTTTTTGATTAAAAGGTCGCAGAAATTTGTATAATTAGATGTGTTAAGTAAAATCAAGCAATATTCTAAAAATCGTGTCTCAAGAAGTAATTGAGATATCGCAATTAAATCAACAGCAATTTGATTCAAATATATTTAGTATTTAATGTACCACAGATTGTTTCTTCAAATCTTCAAATCTCAGAGTTATGATTTTTTTATTAAAACTTAGCAAAAACGCAAGTATATGTATAGTAGTATAGTATATTGTATATGTAAGTATATGTATAGTAGCAATTTTCAAAGTATCATATCTCACGAACTAATTGAGATATCATAATGAAATAGAAAACAATTTGAAGCAAATTTCTGTAGTAATTTGCAAAGCTTCTCTAAATTTTTAGATCTCCCACTTATGATTTTTAAATTAAAACTCTGCAAACACTAACTATATGAATTAGGTAAAATCAAGCTATCTTCAAAGACTTGTATCTCAAGAACTAATTGAGATATCGCAACGATATAAGAAGCAATTTGAAGCAAATTTATATAGTATATAATGTGCTAAAGATCGTATCTTCAAATTTTCAAATCTCCGAGTTATGATTTTTAAATTGATTCTTTGCAAAAATGTAACTATATGAATCACGTAAACGTCAAGCATTCTTTAATCAATGGTATCTTAAGAACTAAGTGAGATATTCCAACGAAAGATTAAGCAATTTGAAACAAATTTATGTAGTGTTTAGTGTACCAAAGGTTATTTCTTGAGATCTTCAAATCTCCGACTTATGATTTTTAATAAAATTCTGCAAAAACGTAACTCTATGTGTTAGGTAAAAATCAAGGAATTTTCAAAAAAATCGTATCTCAAGAACTAATCGAGATAATGAAATGAAATGAGAAGCTGTTCGAAACAAATTTAGTTAGTATTCAATGTACCAAAAACTATTACTTGAACTCTTTAAATCTCTGACATATGATGTTTTGATTAAAACTCAGCAAACACGTTATTATATATGCTACGTAATAATCAAGCAATTTTCAAAAAATCGTATCTCAAGAATTGATTGAGATATTGCCATGAATTAAGAAGCAATTTGAAGCAAATTGATTTAATGTTTAATATACCAAAGATCGTTTCTCCAAATCTTAAAATTTCTGACTTACGATTTTTTGATTAAAATTCTATATAAATATCAAGCAAGTTAAAGAAAAACGAAGTTTTATGCACTCTTTTCTGTACTCTTTAGACTCAACCCAACCTAACTCATTCTAAAAAGTACTCTAAATAGTTGATTTGTCCCAAACACTGATATGATATGTTGATGATGATTCAACCCAAACACTGATATCTCGGAAGTACAATCATCCATTTTTTTGAAGAGTTATTAAATGAGACACCGCATTTTTACGATTATTCAATGTGTTTTGTATTGAGTTAGACTGCGTTAGTTAGCTTTTTAGATTACTTCCAAGTTCAGTTGTTGCAGGGTGCAGATACTTTGAGGTTAAACTATTTTGGTTTGAATTTGCTTACTGGGGTTGTGGATTAAATTCAATTAAATTGTTATTGATTATCTTTTGGTTTAGAAGCAGTAGAATTTGGTAGGTAAACCATAGACGTACGGGACAAAGTAAGGAAGGGGAAGATAAGTGTGGCGGCTTAGTCCCTTCTAATCCAAACATGAAGGCAAAAGATAATAATTCAAAAACTAATGAGATTCTTTTGATTTCATAAAGGTGATGCGGAGCGAGATCGAATGAAGGAGACAGTAGAAGCTTGAAGATCAGCACATCACGGAGAAGAGAATCCATGAGAAAAAATAAAGATTCTTCTGCTTTTCGTAAGGAAGTAAGTATCAACCGATGAACACTGTTTCAAGGCCACCAATGAAAGAGGAAACGTCCCAGTAAGCGGAGTTTTGTTATCATAGCATAAACACAAACATTTCAGCAAGTTCCAAGAAGAAGTTTCCAATAATGTTCAAGAAATTCCAAGGTTTAAGTTCTAAGAAGTTGTTTAAAAGTTACATTCTCACCCAATACATCATACTTGCTTCGGGACTTGATTGCTTTGAAGTTGTACTGCTTTCAAATAGGATTACTTTATGCTTGACTTGGGTTGGCTTCTTACTAATTGTAAGTTATTATTTATTAAGATTTTCTAGATAATTTTAGTTATTTCCAAGATGTTCATGACTATGACTGTTCATCTTGTCTTTCGCTTAATAGATTACGGGGTAATCTTTAGATAAATCGTTTCAAACAAACCATTAATCCTTACTTAAAGTTTTTTGTAACAACAAATAAATTAATTATCATAATCCTTGAAAATATCCATACATAGATAAACTAACATAACACATTCTTGTTGATAAAACGGGATTTCGCTAAGAAACGGTGCCTAACCATTGGGTATCGAGAACGTTAAGGTCATAGGAGCAGAGACACGATTAAAATAGCTTGGTGTTGGCATCATTCGTGTTTTACTCGGTTTCTTTGGTATGAGTGACACAAAGTAAAACATAACATCGGTCAGGTCATGTAACTGTAAATTCGATTTTACCAAATAGAACGAATGCGATAATTAAAATTTTTTGCATCACTTTTTAGAGTTGTAATCAAATTATGGCGTGAACGAATTCTTTTCTTACGTAATAATGGAACGTAATTTAAATCGATTTCAATTAAAATTTCTAACCGCGAAGAGTTAGTCGTGCAAAAACATCGCAATGCCTGTACAAGGTAGTGAAAGTTCAAGAATTCTTTTTTTTTGCACAATCGATAAATTTAATTTACATTAAATAACGATTTAGTTTCCGCGTCAGGATTAACTTGCTACAAATGATTTAAATTAATTTAAGGTGGCTTTAATGCGAGTTATTCCAGTAAGGTTCTTTTAATTATGCATAGCCTCCGAATTATTACAAAACCAACAAATAGAGCTTGTTTACATTTTGCCCGGTTCCTTGACCGCGTTCTGATTGATTTGTTACGTGCAAGAACCTTTCACGTTACGACTTTCTAATGATAATATATTACAGATTGAGCCTCTTCGAATCAAAACGAACATGTTTTAAGGTTTTTTTAAAAAAATTGCATGCTAGAAAATTCAACCGGACGTTAAATTACATCCACGCTTGTCCGCCTTTAATGTAAAATGTCCCGTTGCGTTTCTGCAATCAGTCATTTATTTGTGCTTGGTTTCACAGAGTTTCACATGATAGAAATTGATTGACAAGTAATTTAAGTTGCTTTGTTTAAAGTTTTGCCCCAAAAATATCGATTTCTTTTTTAATGAATTGGTTAAGTTTTGAATGGGCTTCTTGATAATAAGGGCTCGCTTCCTTTTGGACTCTTTGCATCCAATCTTTTAGTTTTTTGTGATTCATTGTTGGATCAAAACCGGCCATTCCTATAAAAAAATATTTATTAAATGAATTCATTGATATTATCACTTTCATATGAAATTCACACCTAAAATTCAAACGACACCTTTAAAACTTCGGTAAAATAATGCTTTATTAACTACTAAGAAACGATGAAAGTTTTTAATTTCTGTTCACAAAATCTCAGTTTATTTGATTTTGTCCATTTCCATCCATATCGACTTTGATAAGGACCGAATTATCGGTATGAAAAAGGCGAATTCCGAGAAATTGGGAGAAGGCTGAATCGGGATCATAGTATAGTTGCAGATATGGTCTTTATGGTCCGAGGAAGGTTTTCAGATTCACTATACTGCTGGAAGACCAAAAAACAACGAAAAAGCAACGCACGTGAGGACCGACTTTTTAGGTGGATAGCTGTCAGGGATTGATTTCAAATATCAAGATCGATTGTTGTGAATTGGACGAGAGCTTTGAACACACTTTGACATTTGTCGATTGGGTTGTATTCATACCGTCCTTAACTTAGGCTTCCATTAACATCTCCTCTTAAAACAGCCGGACTTACATGGTGTTAAAAACGACAAGGGTGGGATCATCAACGGAATGACATCATCTTTAATCATTACCTCAAGGTTTGGTTTATGAGTGAATGATGGTCGTAGAATGGTACGGCGACATTGAGGGGAAAGACGGAATTTGGAATTCGTTCAAAGAAGACAGTCTTAACACGTGGTGACTGTGTTTTGGGAGGCTGATATCTGCTGGGCGATGGTCACCCCTTAAACTCATTCGACAACGTTCTGGATTCGATGTTAATACCTTTCTTGCGGACTTTGTAGAATAGCACTTTCCGACAGGATTATGTAAGAATCCATACCACTATTGTTACAAATAGGTTCTTGAAGCAGGTTGAATCACGGATTTTGCCCTAATCTGCACAGTTTTCGATCGCCGATTGAACATGTCTGTGATATGATGAGTCGGCGACTAACACAAGTACCGAGACATTCTGGGAGTCTGGATAAACTTTGTTCGATACCAATCTACGGTCTAAAAACTGGTTTAAATTCTTTTTCGTTTATTTTTCTTGTTAATGTTTATTATTCTGGACAAATAACAAAACCGGAGGGGTTTCGCCTTGAAAGATTTGGTTTTAAACATGGTAATGGACAGATATCAACCACTGCTTTTAGGTAGAGCTTTCTATTCACCATAACTGTCACTACCTTCTTATTGTTGTCATTGCCAAGAAGGAACTTGATAATATGCCTCAATGCCCAATCTTGTGATGATGCATTCAACTCTTTTTACCAATACTGTATCACCAACTTCTTGATCCGCGGTGTATCTATGCCATTTCATTCATTCTTGAAGAATGATGAGATAAAATTTATAAAATTGTTGCCAAAATAGTCGTTGAAGACGTTTAATTTTTTCCTAATTTCGAAGCTGGCCAACATTATGTGATATATCTCTAAGAATAGTACGTATTATACAATCAATCAAAAAATGACCAGGAGTTAAGGGTTGGGTTGGGTTTAAATAAAAGTTCTACAATTTAGGATCTCCTCCATTTGACTCAATAATCTTGAAAATTCTTCAATTGTTAACTTACTACCAGATGCAATTTTTGTAAGATGTTTAAATGATTTTATTGCTGGTTCATGTTGTAAAAATGTTTTAGCTTTATCTGAGTATAATTGTTGTCGCAAACCACGTCTAGAGACAAATCGTTTTAAACAATTTAAAAAGGTCTTGCATTTTGAATCAGAAAGGAGTTCTAAATCAGCTTTAGTTGAGAAAGTTTAGGTAGGCCTCCTATCTTTACTTCAACATATGTAGGCGAATATTTAAAGCTTACAATACATTTTTTTAATAAATTTCTAACCGTATTTCTTCCAGATAGTGGCCAAAAAGACTGGTAAATTGCAGCTAATGTAACTGAAGTTTCTATATGAAAATGCCAATTCTGCTCCAGAGCAAATGAAGAAAAGGTAATAAAGACGCAATTTACTCGTTGTAACTAGATCACCTTTAGCTTTCAGATGATCTATATTAGAGCTTAATTCATTAACTCCTTTAATCCTTTAACTCCACTATTCTTATGGACTTAAAGGTCCAAGTATTCTAAGTTCATATAATTTTGATGAATTTTGTTTAAATCTTAATATGCAAGCCACCACTCTACAATCACCATATGGTTTTTATTTAATTTAGTTATATTATGAATTCGTGCTGGAATATTGACTGAAGTTTCCTTTTCATTAACACGATACCAATTATCAATCATACTGAGAACTTTTCTTGTCGCTTTTCTGTTTACAACAAATACCTGCCATCTTGTTAAGCTAGTTTAACACAATTGTTGAATCAGCAAAACAGATCACCTCAGAAATATTATACTGGGAATAGAATAGAAATATTATACTCTGGGAACCAAATACAGAAACTGTTATATCACCTTTATCTTTAATACATACAACATATCCAACGTTATACATACGTGTCTCTCTAATAGAGAGTATTATTGCTTGAAAACGGTTCAATGATTCTGTGACAAATTCTGGTAAATCGTCGTCTTAATCCAATGTCATTATCCATAACTGTTGTATGAAAATTTTGGATTAAATTGTTATTGGTGCAATCAGACCTAAGGGATCGAAAATTCTGGAAACACTTAATAGGATAGATCTCGTTGTTAATTGCTTGCTCGGTTTGATATCTGCATTGATAACATATAGTCAGTCTATTTCCTCTTTAACTAAATCTTTATCTTTGTTACACTGCACACATTTGTAAAGTTTCTATAGGGTTATTCCCCCATTTTCTTAAATTCTGTCAATTTCAAGCCATCTTGTATCTTGTTCAGTATCGCATCTTGTAATGACATCATTCATGGTCTCCTCATGAATGATGAGGACACTTGCAATTGCAAGATGCATTATTCATGCATCTGAAGATATCTTTCTAACGAAGACCTCTACAATGAATAGTTTCTGAAATTCTTCTGAAAATTCTAAATTGAAGTAAAACTAGAACTAATACTAGACCTAGAAGTGGAAAGTTTTGGGGTTACGTCTTAGACGCCCCCAACTCAACCATAAACCCGAACCGTCTGAAGACTAGTTCTAACTAAACTTCCTCTTCTAGGTCTAGTGTTAGATCTAGTTTTACTTTAATTCAAATATATGGGGTTGCCAAATTAGTTCATAAAGTACTCTATTCCAGAAACTATTCATTGTAGAGGCCGTCGTTAAAAAAATGTCTTCTGCTGCGCGACTAAACCCAACCCAACTCAATCCTGCATATTTGAATTGAAGTAGAACTAACAGTAGAATTAAAACTAGAACTGTTCAGGTTTAGCCGTAGAGATGTTCAAACCAATTCAACCCAACCCGAATATTTCTAGTGTAGATCTAGAGTTAGATCTAATGATATAAAGAAGACTTAATCTAATTGAATACACGGGATTGCTACATTTGTTTGTAAAGTATTCTATTTCAAAAACTATTTGTCGTTACAAAAATGTTCAGATGCATGGTTTAAACCACCCCAACCCAACCCTGTATATTTGTACCAGAGGCATCTTAAGATATTCGACGACCCAGGGTTGGGTTGGATAAACGAATAGATATCGTCTCTTGTCATATAACTAATTTAAGTATGAAGGATTACCCTATTACATCTAAGACAATAATAATATAATCCACATGTATATCATTTAGTTCAGCTTTTTCTTGAAAAATGTTAATTTTTATTTTTTTCAACTATACTTAATTGATTATAAAGCATTATTTTACCAAAGTTTCAAAATTATATTCTAATTCTTAATAGAATATTGTTGGTGTATTTCATGTAAAAGTGAGTGTATTATTAATTATTAATAATTACTTAATTGTTCGATTTCACAAGCAGCCCAAATATCAGCCGCTGTAAGGCGATCCCCATTAATAAAAGGACCTGGAGTTAGCCATATCCTCTCAATTTCACCCAAGCATTTCTCAACATTCACTTCTAATGCGTCTAAACGACTTTTTGGAACTTCCTTTCCAAATAATTTTGGAAATAAGAACTAAAAAATAAGAATTTTTCGTATATTTTGTTTGAATTAACTTAAAGTGATTATTTATTTACCGCTTTTTGGAAATAAGTTGCGCAAAATAATCTCGTATTTAAATGTTGCCATTCTAAATATTCGTCGATTCTTGCTTGGGCTTGAGGATCGTCTGAGTACCAATTTGTTGGTAATTGTCTGGTTCGAGATAAATATCGTAAAATTGCGATGCTAGAAAAATATGTAATTAAATTAAGATGAATTATTTTTTTTTAATTTTACCTTTCGCTTAAATTAAAATCATCATCGGAGATAGCCGGAACTTTCTTTGATTTATTTAATTTGGCGAATTCTTCGGATAAATGTTGACCTAGAAACGTGCACATAATTAAATAAAAGCCATAATTAAAGTTTTGAATTTTACCTTGACCTATTAGCACCTCAACCGGTTCAAACGCAATATTATTTCCTTTTAAAATGATATACAACGCCCTGGAAGGTTGTGATAAAAAATCAAAATAAAGTTTGAGTACCATCTTAATCGACCAACGCGTAATCGGAGAATGACGAACAAAAATTTAAGTAGTTGTAGATTCAGTTTTTTTTATACGCCGATTAAAAAGTACAAACTCGACAAAATCGTGTTTAAATGTTTTGAAAAATATCTATTTTTAAATTTTATATCTACAAAGCATAATATCATGTGTTGACATAAATACGATAAGTTTTACATTCAATATTTTAGTACACGTATATTGAGGATCTATTTTAACGGTCATACAATTAGGGCAGTTAATAAATTAAAAAATATCATATCTCAAGGACAGATTAATAAGAAACATTTTAAAATAAATATGATGATTATAAATAAATTTTTGTTTGTTGTGTGTTTGATTATTTTCAATTTGAAACGTAGATCAGTTGTATCTCAGAACGAATTAAGATATCATTATGAAATAAAGAACATTTTAAAGTAAATTTAATGAAGATTTAACGTACTATAAACAAATTATTATTTAACATAAGCAGCGGTGTTATCGTTATTAAATGAATCTCTGTGTGTTTGATCATTATGTATTTGAAGCGTAGATTTTAAGATGTCGTATCTCAAAGACGAATTGAGATATCATCATGAAATTGAGAAAATTTTAAAGCATATTTGATGAACATTCAATGTGTCTTAAATGAATTCTTATGTCCGGTATGCAGCGTTGTTATGATTTCTTAATCAACCTGTGACTGTAATTTGATGAATATACAATGTGCCTTAAAAAAGCTAGAGGGGCCATGAATTTCTTGAATACTCGTTTGAAGACTAATCATGACATATTAACTATTTATAAATCCTAATGCATGCTTTCATCATGCTGTATCTGGTGTATGTAATCTTACTAACTTTTTCGATAAGTACGATTTTTTTATAATTATACTGAGAACATTTTGGGAAATTATCATCTTCATAAAAAGACAGTTATTGATGCATTCGATCACTTTTGCACACTAATGTTTATATTTTCTCCGTACCATACAACAAAGTTCCAACAATGACACTTCCAATTTCAGTGTGTACCATGTTAAAAACGCTGCTACCTATGAGAATTCTAACAAAATGGCTGAGATTGTGTCGGTAATTGTGTGTGATTCGTCTTTTCACGCGTTCCGTTGTCAGCACTGCTTGATTATTTTTGCTCAAAATATAAGTTTGTACTATTGACTCTGTTGCATGCAACGAGGGTAATATTCATACAAAATCCACACTGGACTAGATGGTATCAAACATATCTCTAGAATTTTCTTCTTTTGATTTTTGCAATGCCAATATTGCTAATCATCTTGCATGCTCGTTAACCGTTTCGAAGATAAGTCACACATCAAGTAAGGAGATACCACATGTTGTAATGTGATAGACATCTATTTTTACGATTTATATTGTTCGTTAAATCAGAAGCATTCTCTTGCTGGTTGTCATTTGTCAAAATCAGTCTCCCAGGAAATCAGAGATGCACACATTGGCTTATGTCCAATAGTTTCCCGGAACTTAAACCAAGTTACATAAAATTAAAATCTAAGTACAAATCCCTAATAGACAATACAAGAAGGAATCCTTTGTCAGATAAAATAATGAATTCCGGCAATCGTACAAAAGCTTTTTTGTACGATTACCTTAGCTTTGGCAGTGTCTAAAGAATAAATTCGGTAAATGTGTATGGCAAAATTACTGCTTCAAAGTTAGTAATAGATGGTAAATTAATCACGGATCCAGCCGAATGCTGCTCCCACTACTGTAATTTTTTTGTAAGCGTGGTTCCCATATCTTTAAACATAACCTTTGGTTCAGTGTCACCGGGCTCATGTACGGCTGATGGATTCCTAAATGCAAGTATGTATTTTTACATTACGACTGTGGCTAAAATAATGGGAGTAATGAAAATCTGAAAAAACACCTACAGTGTTGGTCATGATGGTGTCCATATCGGATATGTAGCAATAATTTTAAATTCGATCAATTTTCAGGTGTACATTTTCGGATAAACTCAAGACTTGGAATACGATACCAGTGTACAAAAAGGGAATCCCGTCAGATATCTTTAACAACCGTCCGTTTCTTTAAATAGTGGTTTTCCAAAACCTTTGAGAGGGTGGTCAAGAAACGATTGGCGAGCTTCCTCAATAAATTGAATATTGTGTCAGATACTCAGCATGGTTTTTGGGACGGATTTTCCACCAATCGACTACTTCAGGTATGTTTACGAACACTTATAGTCGAACCGTTAAATTAATACAGTGATAAATCTTCTAAGGTACTTACAAAATCTTAGCTTAGTTTCATCAGAATCTATAAAGCGTGGTTACACTATACGAGAATAAACCTTCCATTACTAGATAAGAATTTGAAAAACTTATTATATCCCAAATTAATTATTAGCTGACGATTCAAGAAATTTACCTACCTGTCACAGTGATTGATTACTGCACAGATTCAACGGTTTGACTATAGATAGGGGTCACTTCGTCTTTGGTCTGGTTTTAGATTTGACTCTTTAGATTTGGGATCCGTGGTCCAACACTCGACTGGATTATTTCATTTATGACTGGTTATAGTATGACGGTAACTTTAGCGAGTGCGGCATCAGACTATACTCCAATTGATCCCCAAGGCTGCATTATTGGACCCTTAATATTTTTATTATTTATTAATGACCTACCCAAGCACGTCAACAGGGAAGTTCACTTGACAATGTATGCAGACGACACAACCGGCGTCATCCTGACTCCGAAACCGTGTCTTGCAAGGTCAGGGCAATGATTGAAGAATTCGAAAGTTGGTGTAGAAAAAATAAGCTAATTCTTAATTCGTGTAAAACGATCTGCATAAATTTTCATAAACGCCGAGCTTTTCCCGATATTGCAAACTTTGCTGTTCCTTTATTATCGGAATCACAACAAATTTAACGAAGTTTTAAAGTCGTTGAAGCTCTTATTTCTTTTCGTTTTCATCAAATATAACAAAAATCTATGATTTACTCTATAGTTTATTCTCTTCTTTGCTAACATTTTTCTTTATTCCTTAATAATTTTGTAATAAATTATAATGAATATCTTTTCTGTTTCTAATCGTATGCAGTGATTGGAAATATACAGTGTTTTGATTTAATTTTCCATAAATAAATTCTTATTTCCCATAAACAACGATATTATGATTTTTTAATTAAAAAACATTTTAACACAAATGTTGTGAATATTTAATGTGCTGTAAATATTTTTTTTTATTTTCCATAAATGTTTGTGTTTGATTATTTTAGGTTTGAAACGTAGATCCTTAAAAATTTGATGAACATTTAACGTGCCATAAGTAATTTCATTAAATATTAATTTAAAATGTCGATTTTAAAAAAATCGCATCTTAAAAACGAGTTAAGATAAAAACATGAAATAAATAACATTTTAATGCTGTTATGATTTCTTTAAACGGTTCAACATTTTGTATTTCTAAATTGTGTGTTGATGTTATTTCGAACACAGATTAAATCAAAAACACCTTCTTAAAGAATTCCATTACATAACAAACGTGCTCATATGTAAATTACATTTTAAAACAAGCAAGTAGTAGTATAACCAAGGTTAAATGTATCAAATACTACACTTAATTCAGTTATATAACACAAATACCGTTCAACAACTTAAAAAGTAATAAATACTATAGCGAAGGATAATGCACAGTTAGTTCGCTTTTTCTTCTTAATTCATTAACATAAATGAATTTGTTTAAAGTTAATTACAATAACGACGTTTATATAGGAAAAATGAATATTAAGATTAAGAAATCATTGATATTTTTAATAAAGAAATTAACTTCTTATCACAATTTCATAGATTTATAAATACTAAGAGAAAACAACAAATTTATCAGTGTTTGATGTAAAACTGTGGAAAGTGGTGTAATTCTTCGCAATATGTTTTTAACAACGGTTTTTATTGCCTTACTAATTTTAATTTATATAAAATTAAAAAACCTTTATACAACATGGACCAAAAAAGGGATTAAGCAAACGAAACCTTTATTTTTGTTTGGAGATATGGCAGGGACAATTCTTGGGGTTCAATCTTTGTACGATACAATGAAACATCTTTATAACTCATTTCCAGATGAAAGGTAAATTCGTTCTCTAATTATAAATATAAACATCCTTTCTTCATTTAATCCATTAATTTATTTTTAGATATTTTGGAATGTATCAATTAACTTTACCAACACTAATAATTAAAGACCCGGATTTAATAAAAACTTTAGCAATTAAAGATTTTGATCACTTTGTAAATCACCGACAATTTTTGCCGAAAGGTGTTGAGCCTGTGTGGACGAAAAATTTAGCTTCAATGCAAGATTCCGATTGGAAGCAGATGAGAACCACGTTAACCCCTTCGTTTACTTCGAACAAAATGAAAAGTATTTTCAATTTAATCTCGGAGGTGTCACAAAACTACGTTGAACATTTTAAAAGTAATAAACACATAAACGAGATTGAATTAAAAGATTTTGCCATAAGATACACAAACGATGTAATTGCTAGTGTGGCGTTTGGGATTCAATGCAATTCTCTCAAGTATCCCGAAAATGATTTCTTTAAGGCTGCATCAAACATCACCAACGGGAAAATATTAAGATTGTTCGGGTTTTTTGGGTACACTATACTTCCAGGGTTATTTAAAATGCTCAATGTGCCGGTCTTTTCACGTTCAGCGACGAATTTCCTACAGAAAGCTGTTTTAGAAACTATTAAAACACGACAAGAACATAACATAGTTCGTCCAGATATGATCCATCTTTTAATGGAAACCAAATCAAATCAAATTGAACTTAGCGATGAAGATATCACAGCACAAGCTTTCATTTTTTATTTAGGAGGTTTTGAAACTGTGGCATCCACGATCTTTTTCTTGGGGCATTGTTTAACAACTCATCCAAACGTACAAAAAAAGCTCCAAGAAGAAATCGACCAAACCCTAAAAGATTGTGATGGAAAATTAACTTACGAAGCTTTATTAAAAATGAAATATTTAGGTATGGTTGTTTCGGAAACGCTGAGAATGTGGCCCTCGCTTCCAAATTTAGATAGAGTATGCACAAAACCGTACACCTTACCTCCGAGTAATGAAAAAGGAAAACCTTTAGATCTTCATATAGGAGAACCGATAATTTTTCCAATAATGGCAATACATTACGACCCCACATTCTTTCCAAATCCAAATGAGTGGGATCCTGAAAGGTTTAACGATGAAAATAAAGAAAAAATCCATCCTTATGCTTATTTACCTTTCGGAGTAGGACCAAGAAATTGTATCGGATCAAGATTAGCCCTTCTGGAAATTAAAATTTTTTATTTTTACTTATTATCGCATTTTAATCTCGTAGTTACGGAAAAAACCCGAATACCTTTAGAGTTACACAAAAGAACGTTTAACATGAATACGGAACATGATATTTGGGTTGGTGTTAAAGAAAGAATGTAATTGGAAATTTTTAAATAAGCTTCTGAATTATACTAGTAAATATTAAATAATAAAGAAAAATTAATGATTTTTAAAAAATTTATTTCAATACTTTTAAATATACTATGAGTACCACGTGGTGTTATCCGCCGCGGGGCTGCCGGCTAGATAACCGGCATGTTTATGTCAAATACCAAACAAAATATTTTCGACCTCTTATCTAAAATCCGTTATAACAATATTATCCCAAGTCGATTTTCAACGCATATGCGCAGTCGATAAGATAAGGATCTGCCATAATCTTGTTTATTATTATTATTTTATGTTCTCTTATGTAAGTAGTCGTATTTCAAGAAAAAATTTAACATTAAATGTGCGGTAAATAAATTCTTTTTTCTAGAGATGAGCGATCCCATGATTTTTAAGGAACATAGAACGGTGACCGGTTTTTGTCAATCAACGTGATTTTATATGATGTCCGTGATCACTGTTGTAAATGGTAATTTACATACAAAGCTGTCCATATTTCTCGACACGTAGAACAAAACCACCATTACATGTAGCTGACCCAGAATTAGTGATAAAAGGGTGATTCAACATTTTTTCTAGAGTTGGTTTTCCTTCAGAGATACAAACAGATCTGGGGAGAGTGTTTGTTAGTAAACTTACTACGAACTTTTTAGAATGAAGTGGTATTAAAATATTCCATAGTCCTCAGTCAAATGCAGTAGAAAAACTTCATGGGGTATTAGGAGAACATTCAGAGAGTGGAGTGAAGCACAGATCTTATTAAAGAAATTAATAAAGAAATAACAGAACAAAAGAAGTTGTTTATAAGAAGGGGATAAAGTGATAACATGCCCCCCGACCCACTAAAAATACCTATCCTCGTCTACTCTGGAAACTACCCATAGGGCTTTATTTCGAAGAAATAATAAAAACATTAAATTTACGCATCTGCTATACTTAATCACCACCTACTACATTCCAATTTTCCTGACTATCTAGTAGTTTAGTTATTAAATTTTCTGGTTCATATTCTGTGCGATGTTTATAATGCTCTCTTGTTTTTCTATTTGCATATCGGTTAAAATTTTGTCAAAAATATATTTTAATGTAGGGGTCCCAAAAGAACCTAACATAACTCTCAATGAGGTAATCTTTATTTAATACAGTTAATTAATTATAAATATTTTTTTCTTCCAAACATCTAACTATTTGCTCCCATTGAGCAAAGGCAAAAGCATTTTTAACGTCCAAGGTTATTACACAACACAATTTCCTCTTTCCTCTTCTGTATTTATTTGTACTTATCGCTGCATTTAAAT
The DNA here is from genome assembly GCA_036711965.1 of Onthophagus sagittarius. Taxonomy (NCBI): domain Eukaryota; kingdom Metazoa; phylum Arthropoda; class Insecta; order Coleoptera; family Scarabaeidae; genus Onthophagus; species Onthophagus sagittarius. Next base: position 18,888,396 of record JASERS010000005.1, on the reverse strand, counting down.
CGCCTCTTTAATTGCATTAATTGTCAATTTTCTTTTCCTAACACCATATTGGATATCAGAAAGTGCTTGAAAGGATAATCATATAATTTTCCAAAGATGTCTGTGGTGTTGGTCGGTCAGGAAGGTTCTTCTCAAGCTCCACGCGTTCGTTCACCAACAAGAAATATCTACGTCTACTCCCAACTCCATCATGATATGTGAGAGGTGCTTAACTCTCGCTATAGTCGGTCGTATTTTCTGCACTTATCTGGGCCCCCAGAAGTTGGCATATATATGACCTTTCTTGATTCTATCTGGGAAAATGGCAGAAGGTATTTTCTACGTAATCTTTCGCTCCACAGTAGTCACATTGGCCAGTTATTAGCAGCCATATAGCATCCTCTTTAACTCCTAATATTATTATACTTCTTAACATTATTATTTCTGTCTTTTCTAGAGCAACATGCAGCCCCATTCACTCTAGTCTTTTCACGATGCTATCTACAGCTACCTGTTCTTTTTGTTCAATTTCTTTATGATTCTAGCACTATGATAACAATAATCTTTATTGTATTGTAGCCAAATCAAAAAAGTAAAAATTACAGCAACAAACGTCATTTCCAAGATATTTCATTTTAAAATTTAAACATTCAGCAACATTATAGGGTTATATCGATTAGAAAATTTTACAAAACCTGTTTAAACGTACTAATTCTGGTAATATGTTTTATCGAGTTAGATAACTTATTGTATAATTTTAGGGCCGCATAACCAGTTGAAGTTTGTACTGTGTATATTATTTATGTATATTACGAAAAATATAAGACCCAGTGTTCTTCGTTAACCGGAACTGCCTGTTTAAAAGGTCCCCCATCTCCTCCATTTCGATATTTACAGCGTTTTTAATTAGGGGTTCAAAAATGTTACCATAACTGCCCAACAAACATAGAGATCTGTACGTTTTTATTTCTGCCTTCCCCGGTTTTGCAATTAGAGCCAACCTGAACTTCCATTGAGTCGGAAACAAATATTTGTTTATCAGAATGTTGTACATCTTTAGCCTTTCCACTCTTGAAATTTTTTACCACTGCCAACAGCTCCTCTCGTTCACGGTTCTTTCTTCAACAATCTCTTCATTCCACATCTCTTCCCTTCCCTCTGCAAACAGATCACGAATCAGCATGGACACTTCTTATGGGCTTACTTCCGTTCTACAAATGTGTATGGTCTTCTTTAGCGCTGTTATGTATATATTATGTATATCTCCACACATTACTATCTAACTTATCGCACAATGCATATCTTTTTTTTTTCCATTTTGATGGTTTTCCTTAAATTTTTGTTTGTTACATTATATTCTTCCATAACTGTTCGCCTCTCTTCTTGGTTGTTCTCCCTACCGTTAGTTCTAGTCATCCTCCTTCTTAGTTTACGTTAGCCAATCAGGATTCTTAAAGCACAGGAGGCTTTTTCCTGTGCTATGCTCTTCTGCAAAAGTCGCCCGGTAAACACTTATTTTGTCTGTTTTCCGTAACCATTTTTTTCTGTTTTAATATGCTTTCACACATAATATGTCTACCCAACCCCAACTCAACCTTATTTTAAATAAAGTTGAGAAAGAAGTTAAACCTGTACTAAGAAGCAGATTTGAGAGATTTTAGAAATTTGAATATTATGCCCAATATCGACTTTAAATTGATAATGATTGGGGATTCTTTGGGGATGTTAGTAATAATAATAATAGTAATGCTTTATTTTAAGACATAAATTATGGAAATATCTATTCACTCAAACGATATTAAAGAGGAAGGTAGGTTTTGATTATAAAGGAACCGGCACTAAGAAGCAGATTTAAAGGATTCTAGAAATTTGATTAATATACGCAATATCGGCTTGAGCAATTTTAATCTAGTTTTAACACACTAATTATAATTATTTCGATTCCATAAATTAAAAAGATATAATTTTTTTAAATCGCCTCTCTTGTTTTTGATGTTAAATTGAATAATCTAATTTACATCATCATTCCCAAAGACGAATTGAGATATTATTACGACAATAAAAATCATTTTGAAGCAAATTTAATCTAGTTTTAACACATCAATTATAATTTCTTCGATTCCATAAATTAAAAAGATTTTTTTTTAATCACCTCTCTTGTTATTGAGTACTTGAGACTTGAGAACTTTATTCTCACGCCTAATTTTTAGTTTTTAAGAGCTGTAAATAGAAAAAGCCAATAGTGTTTTAACAGACATCGTTTGAATTTGAATACTGCAACAGCTTCAAGCGATTATATAGGAAACCAATACCAATGATCAATAATATTCGGATATTTCCATCGTTTCTTGTGTGAATTGGGTTTCGTTTTCGTTGGTGCAAGAAAACTTTTCTACTACGGGACGTAAGAAGGACCCCGTTTGGTCTTTTTTCGAAGAAATTAAAGGACCTAACAATAAAACAAGAGCTAAATGCAAAAAATGTAAAAAGAAACATTCTCGCAAATGTGCTATCCGGAAAATAAATTTTCGAGCAAATAGTCTACAGTTCAAAAAATATATATGTTTTCTAAACAACTAATAGACAACGTCAAGCCCTTAGCGTGGTTTAGATCCAGTTACTTTAAATTTGGTTCAGCAATTGCATACTGCAGTAGATATAGAAAGGATTTTTTCGTCTTTTGGTTTAATATATTCCCATATCAGAAATAGATTAGGGAACGACAAAGCAGCAAAATTAGTTTCCATGTTCAAGGAATTAAATAACAAATAAAATAAAAAAAATGATCAAGTTTTAGAAATTTTAGTTTAAAGTATTATTAAATGTATTAGAAATTACAAGTTAAAAACTTTATAATATTATTTATTGTGTCTTTTAGAAATAATCTTTCACACAAGTCCTATGATTAAACGCATTGTGAACTATCGCTATTTGATGTACAATATCGATAAAAAACACCACGATTTCTCAATTGTCCTACTTATAATCCACCTTGATTAAGTATTGTTTATTGCATTTGAAATGAAAAAGTTACTATCACTTCCGCCCAAATCGGAAGCGATGTTTGGTCATACTATACGACAAAAAGTTACAAATCAAACATTAAAATTGACCAATTCGAACATTTTTGTTAAGAGCAACTGTTAAACTTTATCGCATTTATTCTTTTCATCGTGAACCCCTATACAGGGTGTCTCACGTAACTGGTTCATTAGAACTTCTTTAGGTTCCACTATTCGTAGAGGCTTGAAATTGTGGTAACATGGGTTGTTCATTCTGATCTATTAATCTAAAATGTTATCAAAATGGCCACCACTTCCGGTCTACCGGAAGTAGACCACAACTTCGTTATTTTAAATAGAATGCTATAGTTTTTATTACACCATTTTAAAAATAAAAAGTCAATTTAATTCTCTACAAATTATTTATAAATATTCCTATACCTACTTATTATAGTTTTCTTGCTATTGAGGAATTTATCAAAATCATAAGTAAAATGATTTTGATAAATTCCGTTTGGGTTTTTGTTAGCAGGCCAAGACATTTTGGCAGTTTTTTGTTTAATTTGTTTAAATTATTATTAGTATTATTTCTACAATGAACTGTGATTGAATAAACTTTAGATTGCTAGCTGTTATTTACCAAAAATAACCAAAAGAAAACCGAATAAATGAAACAATAAAAACCAACAGTTTAATGACAAAAATTAAAATCAATAACATAAAACAATGAAAAACTTAAAATTATAAAAATAAATAATAGGAATTTCATTCTCTACAAACTATTTAGATACTTTCCTGTGCCTATTTGTTGTAGTTGCCCTCATATTTGGAAATTAATGGAAGCATGCAATGCTGGAAAGCTTCTTGATTTTATGTTAGAAAGCCATGGAGTTTTGATAGCTTTTTTTTTAACTATATTTATGCTATTGTTGTCATTACTTAGTTGTGTCATCACATACTGCTGTTAATGTCTTTGAATATCATGGCGAATTATTCCCACGCCAACATTTTAAATTCGTCTTATATTCATGGCGGATGTAATAAAATTTTGGCTAGGATAAGAGACGTATCTCTTAGTTTTGGAAAGATCAAAATAACAAGAAACCATAAATTTCTATCATCAGCAGCTTAAGATAACAGAATAAATGTTTTGTCATATTTGACTGCTTTACCAAATTCTTCGGTAAGAGGTGATTCGGTCGATTTAGATGAATAATATTTTACAAGAAAGCACCGTAAATATATAAACTGAACTCTCTAGGAATATCTCGCCCATCATTACGTCGAATATTTCGCCATATTATTGTTTTTCATTGTTTCTTTTATCGGTTCTTCTGCTGGTTATTTTTGGCAAACAAAAGCTAACAAACTAAAGTTTATTCAATCGCAGATCATTCTAGAAATAATACCAATGATAATTTAAATAAATTAAACGATAAACTGTTAAAATGTAATAGTCTTCTAATAGAAACACGAACGGCTTCAAGCATTTTATGTAGGATTTTGATAAAATACTCAATATGTTTATACTCAATGTTTATAGATAATTTGTAGAGAACTAGAGGCTAACAAGATATGGGGCGTTCCATTTAAAATTTTCGACTTTCTCGCAATTGAACACAGCAAAACGGTAATTCAATTTTTGACCACGCTGTATAAGGTACACTTATATAACAAGTGAGAATCTATTTAACAGCATATGACGAGTTATTGTACCAATGCAAAACGTTTTTGAATTAACGTTGGCTGAGATATCGGCTTGTAAAGAGCATGGTGATATTTGACAAAAAACACTTAAAATCAAAATAACTCGAAAACAAAAACGGTAGGCTCCAACAACTGTTATCAGAGTCAACATATTTTCTTATGTATAATTTAATGGTGTAATAAAAACTATAGCATTCTACTTAAAATAACGAAGTTGAGGTCTACTTCCGGTAGACCGGAAGTGGTGGACATCTTGAAAATATTTTAGATTAATAGATCGGAATGAACAACCCATGTTACCAAAATTACATGCCTCTACGAATAGTGTAACCCAAAAAAGTAACCAGTTACGTGAGACATTATAGACATTATTTCCTGTATATTAAAGCAAATTTTAATCTAACATCTATGGCCAGTTTCTCGTACGTATTCACATGTCGATATCGAACCGATATTGTGCTGTTGATCGATAACTTGAACAATATCCGTCAATTGGGATTCTGAAAGGGCCAATAGGCTATATCGGACCGATATCGAATCGATAACTATATCTCAAGCAACAAGTACCTATATCGACGCGATAAGTGTGATTAACGACCGTGACGTATGTCAAAATTGATAGTTTCTATTTTATAATAATAATATTTATTAAAAAGACACAATTACAGAATATTATAATACAAAACTTCGAATACTATTACTAGCAAAGAAAACAACCGATACTGTATCCTTCCAAAGGGGATTGAGTCAGCGCACCAGGTCAAACCAGGAATAACTGTTTTTCATCAACCCCAAAATAACAAAATTAAGAATTAATTTATAATAATAATAACAATGACATTGATCTAAGAAGACTTACGAGACGAAAGAGAAGAGAAAAGAAAGAGAAAAACAACAAAAAGGAAGGAAAGCAACATAAGAGAAACATGTACAAGAAAAGAAGGAAAGAGAAAGAAAGAAAACAAAAAGAACAAAAAAAAAGATAAGAGTCTATTGGCGCTGCTGCTGAAGCAAATGAGATCTGTAAGCTGATCTAAAGGATTGCTCACTCCGCTGCTTAATTTGCTCCGGGATGCTGTTGAGAACTTTGCAAACAGAATACGAAAAGGACCTTTTGAAAAGTTCAGTACGGTGAGCTGGTATCGTAAGCGTGAAACGATGACGAATGTTCAAATTATGAACATCACAGCGAAAGCAAATTTTGTTCCATAAATAAGGAGGGGTTTTATATAAAATGACTCGGTGAAAGAGACAAGCAGCGTGTAGAGACCTCCGATTCGCCATATTAAGCCAGTTGACCCGACCTTAAGCACTCGAGACATGATCTCTCCTTCTCAAACCAAAAATGAAACGCAAGCAAGCGTTTTGAACACGTTGAATACGAGTGGAAGTAAAGTTATCTATACAAGAACCGTATAAGACATCACCGAAATTAAAGAGAGACAAAACCAAAGATTCACATAACTGTATTTTTAAACGTAAATTAAGTAAGCAACGATTACTGTAAAGGAGTCGAAGGGTAGAGTAAGCACTACGAATAAGGTTTGAAACATGAGATCGAAATCTAAAAGAAGAATCTATAACAATACCTAGATTCCTAGCCTCTTCAGTAAAGTTAAGTGAAACATCACCAATCTTAATAGATAGAGACTTTCGCATAGAATCACGGAAGGATAGACACCCAAACAGCATAACGGAGGATTTCTTAGCATTAATATTTAAACATAGCTGAGACGCACGAGTGATTAACCTTTGCAAATCGTCGTTAATACATTCCTGAGCAACGCAAAGTTGATCCGGAGTAAAAGAAAAATACAGTTGCGTGTCGTCGGCGTACATATGCACAGAGCAGTGCCTCAGAACATCAGTTAGATTAAAAGTATAAATTAAATAAAGTAAAGGACCAAGAACCGATCCCTGAGGCACCCCAGACGTAATGGATGCTTCCACTGATTGCAGGCCATTGAGTGTGACAATCTGCTTGCGATTACATAAATAGTGCTTAAAGAAAGAACACACATTGCGAGAACATCCAATGTAATGAAGAATGGCAAGAAGTATCTTTTCTAATTTATATTTACATAAATACTTACGTAATTAAACATTGTGCATTATTTTGTAATTTTTAAAAAGATTTGCCTTGCCTATCGATGAGAATGCGATTAAAACGTAGGACGATATTACTTTCAATTTCTGCATGTGTAGTTTTATACAATATCTGCATTGGAAATTTTGCCATATTTGAAGAAAGAATTGTGGAAAATGTTAATGAATCCTTTTGAATCTTTTAAAAATTAAGGAATTTTTTGGGACTTTACTAATTACTGGACGTTTCCGGGTATTACTCGAAAACAAGAACTATCTGTGGGAGGAAATGTTTCTTGATAAAATGATGGGCATTTTACGACTTCTGCGTTTTGGTTTGCTTTCTAACACAGAAAGAAACAAAAAGATCTGGTAGGAACAAAATTTGGCAAAAATATAATTACATGTATTAGGTAAAATTCGAACATCTCACAGAATTGTATCTCCAAAGAATTTAGGACGAATTTATTAATTTTAAGTTCATCCAAACACCCATATTTTAAAAATTCTAGACATTAACCAAACTCACCTATGATGATTCATTATAATGATAACATTTTATCATGTTGAGAACCGAATTGGAAAAACTTTATTCGTTTTTGAGATAAGGATTAATTAAGTTAACCCAATTTTTTATGATTTTTTGAAATTAATAACTTTGTTTTAAAAAAATTCTTAAGATATCTTAATGAATTATTCATGATTTGTAGAGGAAAGTGTCTATTTTCTCGTGATGAAAGCGGATCTTGAAAATATTTATTCGTTTTTGAGATATAAATCATTAAATTCAACGTGAACATTTATGGCTAAAGTTAATTAAAGTAAGTTAATTAAGTGAGTAATTAAAGTTAACTCTAAAGTTAATTAAAAATCACCGTAAAGATTATTTAAGTTAACCCAATTTTTTATGATTTTTTGAAATTAATAATCTTGCTTTAAGAAATCACGAAAAGTCAAATTATTAAGATATCTTAATGAATTATTCATGATTTTTTGAGGAAAGTGTCTATTTTCTCGTGATGAAAGCGGATCTTGAAAATATTCGTTTTTGAGATATAAATCATTAAATTCTGCGTGAACATTTATGGCTATCTAAAGTTAATTAAAAATCACCAAAAATCGAATTCTTGAGATATTTTAATGAAACATTAAAAATGTATGGAGGTAGGTGTCTATTTTGTCATGGTGAGAACTAAATTAGAAAATCTTTAGTCGTTTTGAGATAAAGATTATTTAAGTTAACCTAATTTTTTATGATTTTTTGAAATTAATAACCTTGTTTTAAAAAATCACGAAAAATCGAATTCTTAAGATATCTTAATAAACTATTCATGATTTATAAAGGAAAGTGTCCACTTTTTCGTGATGAAACCGGATCTTGCAAAATATTTATTCGTTTTTGAGATATAAATCATTAAATTGAACGTGAACGTTTATGGCTATCTCAAGTTAATTAAAAATCGCCAAAAATCGAATTCTTTAGATGTTTTAATGAAACATTCAAAATTTATAGCGGTAGGTGTCTATTTTGTCATGCTGAGAACTAAATTAGAAAATCTTTAGTCGTTTTTGAGATAAAGATTATTTAAGTTAACCTGACTTTTATGATTTTTTGAAATTAAATATCTTGTTTTAAAAATCACAAAAAATCGAATTCTTAAGATATCTTAATGAATTATTCATGATTTTTAGAGGAAAGTGTCTATTTTCTCGTGATGAAAGCGGATCTTGAAAACATTCGTTTTTGAGATATAAATCATTAAATTCTACGTGAACATTTATGGCTATCTAAAGTTAATTAAAAATCACCAAAAGTCGAATTCTTGAGATATTTTAATGAAACATTCAAATTTTATAGAGGTAAGTGTCTATTTTGTCATGGTGAGAACTAAATTAGAAAATCTTTATTCGTGTTTGAGATAAAGATGATTGAAGTTGATCTGATTGTTTTAAGATTTTTTTGAAATTAATAATAAATATAATTTACCTACAACTGTTCTTGTGTAATTGAGCCTTTAAAATATTTTCCTATTTGTTAGTTATGTTCTTTTTACAAATCATTTTCGTTATTATTTGATTTTATTTCTTTAATTTTCATTATTATTAGTTTCTTGTTCAGCAATTTTTTTATTTATGTTAAGATATTATTTGGTTATGTTATTTATTGTGATTTGTTACTGGATGCTTCTCTGGGCTCTCCAGTTTTCATCTCAAATATAATAAATAAATAATTTTACGAATTGTTATTCAAAATTTTTAATGAATATTATTTAATGTGCAATAAAGAAAAATGTTAATTTTTTAGCCATATCTCAAGAACGAATTGAAATATCAGCAAATTTAATGAATATGTAATGTGTTGTAAATATTTTTTTTTATTTTCCATAAACAGCGTTATCATTTATTTATTTATTTATTTATTGCTGCCAGTGGACACAAAACGGGACAAACCCAAAAGATTGTGTCACTACATTGACAAAAACTACTATATTACAAATACATTGTGCGGTTAATTACGAATAAATTAACTAAAAACAATAATTATTCTATAAAACAGAAAATAAAATTAAGAAAAATAAAGCATACATTTGTTTACGCCACAGTAATGTTGATAAGTGCTTTCTGTAACTCAACGGCAGTTATCAAGCTCTTAAATCTCCTATATGTATTACTAAACACATCTATACCGTTGCCAGTAGTATGGAACCGATCACAAGCAATCGCCATCCGAATCATAGGAGATTTTGAAATAAATTTGTTCTCGGAATGGGAGTATAAAAAATTGACCCATGCCTTAAAGATCGGGAAGGTATACGTATATTCACACATCCCAACAATACCGAGGAGGCACATCTATTGTTGACAATCTTATGAAATGTAAGAGCATCGTTACAAAAGCGGCGCTGGTGAAGTGGAAGAAGTTGGAAAGAGCTGCACGCAGAATTATAATCTTTATAGGTTAAATTAAATTTATAGGTTAAGTGCTTTAGAAACTTCTTTTGAATTCTTTCAATTCTATTTATATAAGTGTGATACTGCGGGTTCCAAATGGTAATGCAAAAATTTAGTACACTGAATACGTAAGCAAAATATAAAACTTTTACTGCTTCTACGCTTTTGAAACATTCTGTGGATCTTATGACAAAGCCCAACATTCGCAGCGTCTTTCCAACCACTCCATCAACGTGACCAGAAAATGTAAGCTTGTTGTCAAACGTAACACCAAGATCTTTAATTTGAGATGCTCTAGGTAAGACATAGTTTTCCAATTTGTACTCATATCTGATGGCATTCGAACTTCTTGAAAAAGATAAAACATTACTATATAATAGGATTGAGTGTCATAAAATTATCATTGCAATAAACTTGCAGTGCGTCAATGTCACGCTGCATCCTCGAGCAGTCGAGTGGAGAGGAAATACGTGAAAACAATTTCAAATCATCAGCATACATTAAGCACTGGGAGTGTTTTATGACTGAAAATGTCATTGATGTAAATATTAAAAAGGAGAGGGCCAAGATGGCTACCTTGAGGTACACCTGACGGGACGGACATTACATCAGAATAGTATCCATTAATAGATACTACCTGAGTTCTTCCACGTATATAAGGAGCAATCAATCGCAAGAAATAATTATCAATTCCCATAATCCGAAGCTTTGACAACAGAAGATTGTGATCAACGCGCTCGAAAGCCTTACTGAAGTCAGTATAAACAGCATCCACTTGAGTTACTTGATCAAGAGAAGTAAAAATATAATTACTGTACTCAAGTAAGTTACTCTCGACCGAGCGACCCGCAAAAAAGCCGTGCTGTCTAGCATCAATTTTATTTTTAGTGAAAAAAAAATAGCCGTTTAAAAATTAGCTTTTCAAAGATTTTGCTTAACACAGATAATAAAGATATTGGTCTATAATTGGATACATCACTTCTATTACCAGATTTAAAGATAGGAACTATATGTGCCTGCTTCCATAAACGTGGAAAAACTCCAGATTCAATGGATTTGTTCAATATAATAGTTACAGGTAGCGACAAAGACGCGTAACATTCTTTAATAAAAATTGCTGGTATACCATCCGGACCGGGACCCTTTGAAGCATCAATTCCTGCCAGTACCTCTTCAACCTCAACCTGATCGAAGCAAGTTGCAACTGTACCACTGATGTCGGACGTGACACCAGACACCGCATCAGTCTGGTTGATTGAGTACACAGAATGAAAAAAATCTGCGAACAATAAACAGATGGACGAAGGATCGGAAGCTGTGCAATCATCCAGGTGTACCGCAGACGGTATATTATTGCTGCCCTTTCTTCGTTTTAAAATGACCAGAAATGTTTGGGATTGTGCGTTATATTTATTTCTGCACGGCTAACATAATTTTTATAATCCCGATCAATAAGGAATTTTGCTCGCCCTCTCAGCAGAGAAAAGGTAAGATAATCAACGTGATTTCCACAACGCTTCCATTTCCTATGCGCCTTCCTCTTTTCATTAATCGTCCGCACAGCACTGAACGAAAACCACTCACTCTCTTACGCATTTTGGGAACATGTTTCTCAATACCGCGATGCAAGTGAGCATAAAATGCATCCACAGAATCATCAACATCATCGCCCTCCAATTCTCTTTCCCAGTTAACCCCATTAAAATGTGAATTGAGTAAATCAAATTTTGCTTTTCTGTAGTTATAGCAAGCGAGAAAGTTATATTTAAGATTTGGAGGTGCGATTACCCGACAGGAAAACTCAAGAGTAGTGTGAGATATGTCTTCACGAATTAAAGGACTATCGCTGAGCGCTATGTCAGAGATAGAACAAAAATTTGCAATAATAAGATCCAAAGTATGGTTGTAGGCATTAAAATGGCGATTAAATTGATTAAGGCCGCAGAGGGACAGAGCATCCAGAAAATCACGAGATCGAGCACTACTGCATGACGGTACACAATGACGAAGGCAGAGATCAATCTCCCATTTAATTTCTGGCAAGTTAAAATCGCCACATATAAGAAATTTGTTGTCAGGATATCGCCGTGTGAGTACAGTAAGTTGATCTATAAATGAATAGAGAGCTAAGTTATCATTTGGACGAATATACACACAGCAAACATGTAGCGAAGAACCCCCGGTCTTAAGCGTTACACTCACTACCTCAAGATTCACAAACCAGTCAATATGGGCTACCGCCGGTATAGCAGTAGACACCCCAATTAAGACACCCCCACCCTTCGAAAGGTCCTCATCGTTGCCGTTTGTCCTGTCGCACCCGAAAACATTATAAAGATCCGGAGACAGTTCTGCCGAGTATATGCCAGGATGCAACCAGGTTTCGGTTATGCAAATAAGATGTTACATTCCGAAATTATTTTGTTTTATTTGTTTGGTGTTTGTGACTTGTCTTTAATCGGTGGATGTTGAGTTGCATAAATTCGGGAATATTTAATTAATTATTTTGGTTCATTTAAGCGTTTATTTATTTTACATTTTGTTGTTAATTTAACATTTATCTTTCAGCAGCAAATTCTGGATTTTTCCTTTCATTCCCTATATTTCCTAAAACACATTTTATTTTCGACTTTTTCTCTTCCCTCTGAGATGGTGCTGCAAAATTTTTATTTTGCGCAGATGTTAATTTTTTTTTTAATTTCCTTTTCTTATACAGGGTGTTCCCGTGACTCGGGGCATAAAATTAACCACATATACTAGGGCAAAAATGATGACGATTCGCGAAAAAAATTATTATAAAAGTCTTTAAATGGCCAAGATATGGGCCATCAAAGTTCAGAAATTTTAACACATTTTTCTAAATATTTTCAAAACCATTTATGGTAGAGGGTTGAAATTTGGTACAGAGTAAACAAACAACATGCAAAATCATTGAACCAATTTTGACATTGGCCGGATGACGGCAACCATGTTATACAGGCTTCGATTTCAATGGTAACACTAAACACAATAATTTTCGAAAAAGTTGGCCATGGCAATTAAAAAAAAAACAAATTGAGCCGTCAACTTGCTTATGTAGTTTAAACATAAAGTTGTTTGTTAATGAAGTTTTTATTAATTTTGCGTGTTCAAAATGGACAATTACACATTTAGTGAACAAACTGACATGATTTTGACATTGGGAGAATGTCATGGAAACGCCGTAGCAGCCGCTAACCGTTATCGGGAGAAATTTCCGAACCGCAGAGCGCCCAATCGAAAAACATTTTTAAGAATTGAAACCCGTTTAAGGGAAAATGGGACGTTTAAGCCGAATTTTAGTAACAACGGTAAAGTCAGATCAGTCCGAACAACCGAACTAGAAGAAGATATTCTAGACTACGTACAAGAAAATCCTACAGCTAGTACTTTGGATATGGCGAGGCATTTTTTAACGTCAAAAACAACTATCTGGCGTGTTCTTCACGAGCAACAGCTTTATCCATATCATAGTTATAAAGTTCAGGAAGTTCGACAGGCTGATTACCCACTACGACTGCAATATTGTCAAATAATGCAGCACAAAATCCAAATTGATGATCAATTTTTAGAAAAAATACTTTTTGCAGATGAATCGACATTTTCTAAAGATGGAATCATCAATTTGAGAAATTCACATAGTTGGGCGGACGAAAATCCAAAATTTAAGAAAGCTTGGAAATCGCAATGGAGGTTTTCTCTTAACGTTTGGGCTGGCATTGTGGGCGATGTCATTATAGGACCCGTTTTCTTGCCGTCAAGGCTGGATGGCCATACATACAGGGGACATTTAGAGCAATTAAATGATTTTTTAGATGACGTTCCTTTAAACACAAGACAAGAAATGTGGTATATGCATGATGGTGCTCCCTGTCCAAGAATTTCTATGTGAACGGTTTCCGGAACGGTGGATTGGACGAGGAGTGGATGCACCGATAAGTTGGCCCCCCCGATCGCCGGATCTTACACCTCTAGATTTTTATTTATGGGGACGCATTAAATCGCTTGTGTACTGCGTTGAAATACCTTCAGTTGATCAACTGAGGTTACGAATTGTTGATTCATTTGATCAACTTCGAACTGAAATCAACGTCCTCAGCAGAGTGCGCTTTAATTTAAGACGGCGATATCAGGCGTGCATTGAAGCCGGCGAGAGTGTTTTTGAACATCTGCTTTAGTATTTTTTTTTTGTTCTGTTTTATTTATTACCATTTGTTTATAATTTTATTGTTCTTGTTCATATTTTTGTTAGAATTTTTATTATGTTCTTGTTTGTTGTTACCGCGAAAATTAAATTTATTGTTTTGGAAATTACATTCTTTTATTCAATTAAAATAAATTAACACTGAATTTAACTAAATCTACACTGAGAAATTTATGCAAATAATGGTTATTAGATCAGTTCGTTTTTCAATTGTCATCGCCTTCTCAGATCTTGCGGAATATGTTTTATTTGTTACGATTGAAATCAAAGCTTAACAGTTTCGCGTATAACTCGAAAACAGTCAATGTTATCAAAATTTTCAAAGAGTGAAAAAAGTTTCGAAAATAAATTTTCTATTAAAAACTACAAAAATAAATGTAGGGTTATGAACAAACAAAAAAGTTCTGAGCAAACAAATTTTAGGAACACCCTGTATAACATGGTTGCCGTCATCCGGCCAAAGTCAAAATTGGTTCAATGATTTTGCATGATGTTTATTTACTCTGTACCAAATTTCAACCCTCTACCATTAATGGTTTTGAAAATATTTAGAAAAATGTGTTAAAATTTCTGAACTTTGATGGCCCATATCTTGGCCATTTGAAGACTTTTATAATAATTTTTTTTCACGAATCATCATCATTTTTGCTCTAGTATATGTGGTTAATTTTATGCCCCGAGTCACGGGAACACCCTGTATAAGGCCTTTCAAAATTTTTTTCTCTCTCTCTTTTACTGATTGACCAGTGAGATACTCATGTTACGGGTGACATAGAATTGTGTGTGGTTTCGCCATTTTTGGATTTTTAAGTGAATTTTTCTATTTCCATTTTGTGGGATTCATCACCCGTAATATATTTTTGGAAAAGTGGTATTCTTTTCTTAAAATCTACGGTTTATCCGGCTTTCAACGTATTTTTCATTATCAGGTTTTAACGAGGGGAGCAATTCCTGGTTCATTTATTATTTTGGGAAATAACTTTTAATCTGGATGGTTTTGGAACCAGTATTTTGGAACCAGTTGTCCAAGTGAGACTTCTATTCAGTTTCTTCCTGAAAGCATAAACTTCAATCACCCGAGAAAGAAACGAACAACCTTCTTACCTGTCCTAAACCACCAGAGGTGCTGCTGAAGGAGATCAGATCTATTCAGACCGGTGAATTTCTTGGGATAAAAGGTCAGATAGATCATTTATTTTCCATTAACTTTTCTTTCACCGAAGAAACATCGTGAAGCTTGAGTACGAACTTTGAGTACCGTCTAAGTAGATTTTCCTTAAGAAAATCTTTTTCATTTTAGTTTTTTGTTTTGTTAGCAATTTAAATTTGATTATTTTTTTTTTTGTTTGTTGTAAATTCCTGTTAGCGAGAATTTTTTTTAATTTGTTTTGGTTTAGCGTTGAATTTTTATTTTCATTTTAGGACTTTACGTTGAGCTCAACTCTACGGAGTCTAGACGCGAGTCAATTTTCATTTTCTTTTATTTCGGTAATTTTTGTTTTAGTTTATTTTTCTACGGTTATTGAACTCGCTAACTGCAATATTTTCTTGGTTAACGTAACCTATAAAAGTGTTAATTTTCATAATTTTCTCATACATTTATCTGCTTTCAACTTATTTTATTTTACTTACCTGTTTTTTTTGTATTTTTTTAATAAATTTATTTTTTTTTGCAACTCAAAATCCACGTGTCAAGGGTTTATTTATGTTGTGTCGTCCTATATGTTTACATCAACAAACTAAAACTCACGTCACAGTTCGTGTACCACGCGGGGTAAACTGTGTGGCGCCAAATAAATCCCCCTCCCTTCTTCACTGAGCCGGTCGAGGACCCGCGTGCGCCTTACTTTTGTAAACATATCTTTTTGTTGTTTTTTTTTTTTCGTTGTTAAATTTTTTTTTTTTTTACCGAAAGTTTTTGGCCGTATTTACCGTAAAATTTAACAAGCTAGTGAAAAAAGATTTCAACTTAGTTCTTAGACCACGCACGTTCTGATAGTAAACGCTAATCGAGGACATTGTGAACAGTAACATTTAATTGAATATAAATATATGAACAATTTAGTCTCGCCAAAACCGATCACATCCTGTCCACATCGGCCTCACTCCTGATGGGCAAAGGACGTGCGTCATCACTTTTTCGGACAAAGATTTGGCAGTTGCGAGTCCATACATATTTGTAACCCTTATCCTTAGCAACCCTTCTTGTCTTCCCAAAGAGAGCCTTGTTCGCAGGCGATAAGTGCTCGTTGATAAAATAACGATCAGATACACCACGGATCGCAAGACCCGGCGCAGACCCAGCTGGTGCTGATCTTCTTTTAAGCTTAGCTGCCGCCAAGAAATTGTCCCGCTTGAGACGGCTGCAAAATCGAACCACGATTGCTTTCGGAGTCGTCTGCCGACGCGTTACGGTACCCTCGACGCCTGGGCCATGCGGAACACGATATACAGCATCCACATCTACATTCAAAACCGGAACTCCAAGAAATTCGCCCAGAGACCCCACAACGGCCACCAGATCCCTCTCAGGCACACCCTGGACCTCCAAATTACTACGACGGGAATATTGCTCGAGATCTGCCACTCGTTCTGATAATTCTACAACCCGTTTTTTTAGGTGCAAGTTTTCTTCATTTAATTTATTGATAATTTTGAGACGCTCGTCAAGACGATTCATGGACGCTTCGAAGTCGGATACGCGCTGGCTACAAAACTGCACAGACTCGACCATCTCTTCATACCTGCTATTCATGGAACGCATATCAGAGCGAATTTCCTTAATCATATTGTAAACAGCATCCAATATAACAGCTGAAGTCGGTTCAGCAGCTTCAGGGGCAGAAGACGGTAAAAAAAGACGAGAGGCTCGGCGATCAACATTCATTAGATTCTTTAATCAACCTCTGTCTGGTTGATTATATTGTGTTTAATAATAATAATAATATATATTTATTAACCCATATATCCAAAAAACATAAAAGATACAAAGAAACGAAAAATTTGCATTAATAATAAAAAAATAATAATAAAAAAAATTGTAATTCATGAAATTAAAGAGTTAAAGAGAGCCAAGTCAATTAGCGAAATCGCAAACTGTTCTTCATTGGCCCTCGAATATTATAAATGAAATTAAACACAAAACCCATTCCAAAACCAACCCCAAGTGCATTGCCAATTTACAAACCTGATATTTATAACATGCTTAGTGATGATGATTGCTCGCCTCCACCTGCTGTCTCAGTAGTTCAATTTTTAGTTTTTTGCTAAAGCCACGTACATTCTCCAGCTTTATACAAAGTGGGATATTGTTATAAATGTTAGGCACACAGTAGGAGTAGGATCGCTTGAATACTTCAAATCGGTGCTTCGGTATTGTTAATGTATAACGGTGCCTAACATTAATACGGAGGAGTTTTGAAAGTAAGAATTTTGTGATACAGACAAGCGGAGTGTAATATTCTACGTCGTGACATATTCAGCCAACCGACCCAATCGAGCGTATGAGATATTTTCTCACGTCCCCTGATACCAAAGATAAAGCGAAGACAGGAACTCTGCACGCGCTGAATACGAGATCGATTCGCGGCGTCGATGCAAGAGTGGTAAAGGGCATCCCCGTAATTAAAGATGGATAACACAAGTGATTCGCATAAATAAATTCTTAATAGTTGAGGCAAAATATTTTTGTTAGAATACAATAGCTTAAGGGTGGAATAGGCTCTCTGAAGGAGATTACTGACATGTCCCCTGAATCTCAAGTCAGCGTCCATGGCAATACCCAAATTACGTGCAACAGGGTTAAATTTTATTTGTTCATCATTGATAAAAATTTTGAAAGATAGCCTAGCCTCAGCGGCAAGAGCACCAATACCAAAAATAATAATAGACGATTTCGAAGCATTAATGGACAAGCAATGGCGAGTGGCGTTGTGAACGAGTAATTTCAAATCATTGTTAATTAAAGATTGTGACTCGCCAAAGTTATCCCCACTAAAGTGGAAATACACTTGTGTATCGTCAGCATACATGTGGGTTTTGCAGTGGTTGAGGTTAGAACACAAATTAATCGTATAAATAAGATAAAGTATAGGTCCCAAAATTGATCCTTGAGGTACTCCGGAAGTAATAAGGCCACTCTCTGATAAGACATCCTGAAATTTTACAATTTGTGAGCGCAGCAAAAGATAATTTTTAAAGAAATCAACAGCCAACGGAGAGAGACCGATATAATGGAGCACTGATAGGAGTGTTAAATGATGGATCGTGTCAAAATCCTTAGAGAAATCGATCAGAACTAGTGCAGTGACACATCCATCATCCATCCCACGCAAGATATCATCGGCAACATAAAGAAGAGCCGTGCTGCAACTAAAACCAGGGCGAAACCCAGACTGATTGGATGGTAATATATTGAATGTATTAAGATGGTTCCACATTCTCGCCGCCACAATCCTTTCCAAAACTTTCGACGTAACATTCAAAATACTGATAGGCCGTAGATCAACGCAAGTACTCGGATTCTTTTTTTTTGGAATTGGAGAAACCAATGCAGTTTTCCATTTATCAGGATAGACCCCAAATTCCAAACAACAATTGATAATATGACACATATAAGGAACAACAACAGGGCAGCACAGCAACAACATTTTTACGCTGATACCATCGCACCCAACTGCATTCGTTTTAATAGATTCTAACGTACCAAGGACCTCCTCTTCCGAGGCGAGCGAAAAGTATAGCCTACTAGAGACCTGCGGCAGTATGTTATTATTATAAAACTGTATAAGATCCGCGTCACCAGGGCTGTTAACCTGAGAAGACAAGAAAAAATTGTTGATAGAATTAGCGTCGCCAACGTCACCAGGAACGTCACCATTCTTATTCGTACAGACTCCCAATAACCTAAAGGCACTCCAAAGTTTTTTAGAATTATTATGCCCGAATATGTGAGATAAAAAGGCTTTCTTATCATGATGCAGTGCAATATTGGTATAGTTACGTAGTTGCTTGTAATAAGTAAAATCAGAGGATGTTTTAGTGGACTTAAACCTCCTATAAGCTGTATCTCTCAGTCTCATAAGAAGTTTAATGTTGTCCGTAACCCAAGGGCGATAATGCTTATGTAGAACCGATGTCTTGATGGGTGCATAAACATTAAAAAGATTAATAATATGATAATTGAAAAAATCAACTTTTTCGTTAATATTCGACAAGAGCAGAAATTCTTGCCAAGGAAGTGCTTTCAGCTCATCCAGAAAAATTTCAGGATTAAAGTTTCTGAAATCTCTGTAAGTAATGCTTTTAACCGTAGAAATAGGCAAATCAAAAGACAAGGTAACGAAGACAAGCGAGTGATCAGCAATGTTATGAATACTAATCACACCCGATTCAAGAACAGGAGCATTCATATTCAAAATCACAAAGTCAATCAAAGTGGCGGAGGAGACAGTGATACGAGTCGGGCTAGAAATAATTTGTTGAAGGCTAAACTGTTCAATAGTTGGGATGAATCGACTGCCATACCAGCCATTAATATCCAATCCATTAATGTTAAAATCACCCATGCAGACAAGTTCCTCCGTAGTCGGAGCAAGAGAAGATAGAATATCCTCAAAATGGGAGAGAAATTCACTGAAGCCATTGTGAGGCCGGTAAACAACGCCAATAATCATGATAACAGGAGCATTAATAACTTCTAACCACAGGTGCTCGATAACCGGAGATATCTCCTGAAGTAAAACATTGAATTTTAAAGTCAATCTAATATAAAAGCCAACTCCACCACCACCACCCGCATTGGTGTGGTTATGAAGGCGAGCACGACTGGCGAAAAAGCATCGATAGCCGTTGACTGAATATGACGAAACATCTGTATTTGTATAAAACCAAGTTTCAGTAATAGCAAATATATCAAAATCTCCATCAATAATCTGATCCCTAATGGCTGCAAAATGCGCAGGCAATGAACGAACGTTTAAATGACCGAATTTCATGTGAAAAAGGCAGATCTAGAGAAGCACATGACAACAAGAGTAAACAAGGTAACAATAAATAAATAATTAATAATTAATAAATAAACGGAGAAATCAGTAAGCAAAATAAAATAGAAATAATAGCGACAAAGTAAAGAATGTCAAATTGGCAAGACACAAAGAGTAAAAAAAAGAATAATGTAAACTTACTGTGAGCGTCAAAAAAAAGTAAACAGCTATTGTTTTTCTATTAAAAGGTTAATAAAAATGCAGTTAATAACGAAAATCAAAAAGTTTTATTGCAGTCTTCACAACTCATCTATACTATATTTAAATCAATAGAAACATGAAAAAAAAACAAATCATTACCCGTAATAATTCAGATTATTGTAAATATCTACCGAATTTACGCGTCAAAAGAAAGTAAACAGAATTCGGAACTAATAGGTATTAAGTACAAAAATAAATATAATATTAACTTTTAATACTTGGTTTGAGCTCCTTTGGCCTTCAACACCTCCCTTAATCTCCTTGGCATGGATTCCACCAAGTTTTTTGTAATATTTTGAGGGATTTTCATCCATTCTTCAGTTAAAGCTTTTTTAAGGTCGTCTTTATTTGAAATTGTCCTTTCTCTGATCTTCCTGTCAAGGTGATCCCACAGATGTTCTATAGGATTAAGGTCTGGGGACTGCGGTGGACGGTCAAGGGTTTTAGGGACTCGGTATAGCATCCATTCCTTCACAATTTTGGAAGTGTGCTTTGGATCGTTATCATGTTGGAAGATCCAGTTCTCTGATAAGCCCAATTCATTAATACTCGGGGAAATATTGTTCTTTAAAATGGTTAAATAGTCCATTTTATTCATTGTTGATTCAATAAAAACTAGATTACCGACCCATGACGCCGCCATACAGCCCCAGACCATAACCGAGCCTCCACCGTGTTTGATGGTATTGGTAACAAATTTCTCTTTGAAGGCCTCATTTTTTGGCCGCCATATCTTTGGTGGTTTTCTTTTACCAAAATTTTCAAATTTACTTTCATCACTAAATAATATGTTTTTCCAAAAATCTGGAGCTTCGTTCTGATATTTTTTTGCGAAATCAAGACGTTTCTGCTTATTTATTTTCGATATGTAAGGCTTTTTACGGGGTGTTCTTCTATGCAGGCCACTTCTATGGAGTGTTCTTCGTATGGTACTGGAACTTATGGTTGTGTTTGCTATCTGCGATATGTCGTTTGCTATTTTAACCGCACTTGAACATGGATTATTCTTCACTTCTCTTACCACTGCTGTAGCCTGTGCTTCTGTAAGGCGCTTTGGTCGTCCAACGCGTTGTAAATCGGCTACAGTATGATGTTTTGCGTATTTATCCAAAATTTTTTTTATTGTGCAGTGATTTCGTCCCATTATTTTAGCTATTTCGCGTAAGGATTTACCTTTTTTATTTAAACTTAATATAATTTTACGCGTTTCTATACTTGTTTGTTTTCCCATGATGATTTTTGGTATTTATAATTAATTTCGACGTTCAACCACTTGCTGTTTCTTCTAAAATGTTCTAAAGTTGTCCTGGGAAGGGTTTATAAGTATTTATACGAAAAGTGTGGTACTTCCCCTAAATCTAAAATGAATTTACAACAACCGGACCGGCTGTTTACTTTCTTTTGACGCGTAAAAATCGTGGTATTTTTACTCTAAAGGGGATTTGCCATATTTATGGGGTTTTTTGCTTAACTATTTTTTACGATAGGATTGCTCACAAATAAAGTCGTAAATTTTGGTATATAAATTTTTATTGTAAGTTAATAGAATCGTAGTAAAAAGGGTTTTTAGAAGTAAACAGCTAGTGTTTACTTTCTTTTGACGCTCACAGTATATCTAAACTTCAAAAAAAAAAAAAGAATAAAAATAAATAGTAGGTGGCACAATAGAATGGGTTTCTAAACGAGAATGCAACTAAAACTATAATATACACTTAGCAGCAGAAGTCTGCGTACAAAAAACTTCTAACACTTTAACTGAAAAAATAAGGGTCATGATCTAATGTGATAAACTTCATTTTTTTTTATTTTGTGTATTAACTACATATAATTCTATTAACAAAATATGCATCAATAAAATAGAAATATTAGTTACAAAAAAAATTAAAATTAAAAATTCTCCAAATAATGCGTATGCAAAAATCTGCGTACAAATAAAGGCGCCTTCTCCAAAATATACTTATTTACTTAAATACGTAGTTGGCGATGTACGCTTTCCTATTTAAATAAAAGATAATCGATGTCAATTATATTAGCAGAGGCTTAGAAGCTAAAAGTTAGAATGAACACGAAAGGAAAGGAAATTGAATTGGGAGAGAGAAAAATTATTGTAAAGTTACGGAAAGAGGGAAAATCTTTTCGAAAAATAGGAGAAACTGTCGGCAGGTCACACTATTCCATTCAAAGAATAATTAATAATTATAAAGACATTGAAGATTACCTCCCACGTCCGCGATCTGACCGAGAGAAGCGACCCCTTTTAACAAACCGAGAGAAGCGAAAAATTGTAGAGCAGGTTAGAAAAGAACCTAGGCTGACGGCAAAAAAAATAGTAGAAAATGTAGTAAAATGTGAGAAGGACGTTAGAAAAAGCTAACTATCACAGTCGCGTTGCACGAAAAAAGCCATTTGTGTCAGAGGTCAATCATCAGAAGCGGATCGCCTTTGCAAAAAAACTCTTAGACAAGCCCATTGAATTCTGGGAGAAAGTTCTCTTTACAGATGAGAGCAAATTTTGCATTTTCGGCATTAAGGGTAAACAACTTGTATGGAGAAAACCTAATACTGCCCTTAATCCCGAAAATTTGAAAGCGACTGTAAAACACGGAGGTGGTGGAGTTATGGTTTGGGGGTGTATATGCACCAAAGGGGTGCGAAGGTTGGTTTTCATAACATCGACAATGGACCATAAAATGTATGTAGACATTTTAAAAGAAAATTTGAAGCCTAGCATCAAAAACTTGGGCTTGGGGCCCGAATACTTTTTTCAACAAGATAATGACCCCAAACATTGCGCCCACAACACTAACCTTTGGCTACTATACAATACCCCAAAGCAACTTAAAACACCTCCACAATCGCCGGACTTGAATCCCATCGAACACCTCTGGGATTTACTGGAACGCAGGATTCGGCAACACGACATAACGTCGAAGGAAACGTTAAAAAATGTTATGATTGAGGAATGGGCCAAAATCAGTTCGGACGAAAGGAAGAAATTAGTGCACTTAATGCCTAAACGTTTAAGGGAGATCGTTAAACGTAAAGGTTATCCGACCTCATATTAATATAGAAACAATGATCTCATTTATGAATTTTTTATAAATACTGTCCTGACTTGTACGCAGATTTTTGCATACCCGTTATTTGTAGAATTTTTAGTTTTGATTTTTTTCTGTAACTACTGTTTCTGTTTTGTTGAAGCATATTTTGTTAATAGAATTATATGTAGTTAATATACAAAATAAAAAAAAAATCAAGTTTATCACATTAGATTATGACTCTTATTTTTTCAATTAAAGTATTACAAGTTTTTTGTACGCAGACTTCTGCTGCTGAGTGTATAATGCAAAGGGAAATAATGTTTATAGTTAGATAAAGTAACCAGCGCAAATAATCAATTGAAAGTGATGATTGAGCGCAAAAAAATAATAATAATAATCAAAAGACAAAAGTGAAATCTGAAGTCGTTAATTCCTGTTAGCTTGTCGCCTGGTTCTGAGCTCTCGTTGACTCTTTACAGTCTTCTCAGCAGTCACATCGGCAAGGTCTACATAAGAAGAGATTCCCTTGACCCTATTGTTAGGAAGGGCGACAAAAATTCTACCATCCGAGACCCAACAATTCCTGTGACCAACTGCCTCTTTCGCAGCCGCAAAGAGCTTTTGTTATAAATTCGATGAGAGGCATTGTTTAACTCGATTAATTCAAAGAAACCAGTCGAAACCTAAAAGATTATAATGGAAAATTAATTTATGAAGGTTTATTAATAAGAATTTTTGATGTTAAAGAAAGAATGTAATTTAAAATTTTTTAAAGAAGCTCCATCTGTTAATGAAAAACATAAACAATAATTAATTTATTGAATATATTCATAGAATTATAAATTTTAAATAAATAAAATATGACAAGTTTAACACAAATTCTTTTTATTATTTAAAAATAAATGATTTTTTAAAAATTATTTTAATACTTTTAACATAGGTTGAATACCACGTGGTGTTATCTGTCAATTTAGCCGTCACATTTATGTCAAATACCAGCTGATTCGAATTTCTTCGTTTTTATGTCATAATTGTCCTTCAAATGACTAAAAATTTCCGACTTCTTATCTAAAGTCTGCATAATAATGTTATAAGCCGATTTACATCGCATATATGCGCAGTTTTAGTCTACCCCTTTAACAGTCGACTCCTCACTCTCCACAACCTTGTTCATCTTTATATTTAATTCTCTGTTGTTATACATGTATCAATGAAAATAATGAGTTATCTTAATTGAACAAAAACGTATTAGGTACGTATTAAAATTGAAATAATTCTCATTAATTTGCATTATCTGCGTTTCTTATCGTTAAGTAC
This sequence comes from Onthophagus sagittarius, assembly GCA_036711965.1. Lineage (NCBI taxonomy): Eukaryota > Metazoa > Arthropoda > Insecta > Coleoptera > Scarabaeidae > Onthophagus > Onthophagus sagittarius. Next base: position 18,863,846 of record JASERS010000005.1, on the reverse strand, counting down.
AAAGGCTAAATTTATAAATTGAATTATATTTGGACGTTGTTTTAGTAAGATAAATGTGCCTCAACTGTTGATGTTTGAATTATTGAAGAGGTTCATATAAAAAAATGGGTGAACAAGGAACGGATTATTCATCGGATAATTGTAACAGTGAAGGAGATCACTTGCCGTCAGTTTTGAGTTTGAACAATAAACAATTAGATACAACAAGATTGGAGGAAAATTTGGAAGAAATAGTGATTAATGAGCCGGAGAATGTGCGAAAAATCGAAGTTTTAAAAGCAACAAATAATTTACTTAGAACTGTACCAAAGAATATTAATCATTTCACAAGTTTGCGAAAATTAGATATAAGTGATAATAGGATTACGTATTTGCCGGATGTTTTTAAACACTTACCATTAACTTCTTTGATTGCAAGAGGAAATTTATTAACTAATAACTCATTACCTAAAGTTTTTACTTCGAATAAATGGGTGAGAGAAATCAATTTCACCTCAAATTTGTTCACCGGATTCCCCGAACAAATTTTGGTTTTTAAAAATTTAAGATATTTATATTTAGGATCAAATAAGATTTGTTCTGTTCCAAATAGTATATCAAAACTTACCAAGTAAGTATAGATTGAAACTGTTAAACTAAATTATCCAATTTTTATTTAGTTTAAGGTTATTACATATTTACAACAATTCAGTGGAATCAATTCCTGAAAGTATAGCTAATTTAAAACATTTAAAAGCTTTAAGATTGCATGACAACAACTTAAAAACACTACCAAGGGATATCGTAACATTGGACAATTTATTATATGTAATTTTTTTTTTAATTTAATTTTTTATTAATAACGATTAAAATGATTTTTTTAGTTAAGTTTGCGAGATAACCCTTTGGTGAATCGATTTATATCAGACATGACGCACCAACCAACTAGCTTGATGGAATTATCAGCACGAGCTGTTAAATTGTTTAACATTCCAGTCCAAGAAGGTGAAATTCCAGCTACATTATCAGAATATTTAAGTACAGCTCATCGATGTGTTAATCCTAGATGTAGAGGTTATTTCAATTTGACCACAATTTACTTTCATTTATTAATTTTTAATTATTTTTGCAGGAGTCTTTTTTAATAAACGCGTTGAGCATGTAAAATTCGTCGATTTTTGTGGCAAATACAAAATACCTTTATTACAATACTTATGTTCATCAAAATGTATTGAAGGGGAAGAAAACGGATTAGAATTAACAAGTAATTCTGATATGATGAGAAAAGTGCTTTTGGGGTGAATCAATATTTTTAATTTATATTTTATTTCGTGTAAATACTGGGAGGGGAAATGCAATATTATTTTTTTATGGCTATTAATATGTAAAGTACTGAGTTGTTTGTTTTTATACCCAAGCTTAAACTTAAATACAGATTGTTTTGAAAACGAGATAAATTTTGTTTATATTTTGGTTACAGTTTATCATACCTATGTTTATCACATAATTTTTTCTTTAATTTGGATTCAAAAATATATCGTGGGTTTAGTACAACAATTAGATGTCTAGCAAAATAAGTTTATCAGATAATCCTGGTGAAAAAATGCGTATTTTTAACGATTATTAGTTTTTGTTTGATTTTGAATAATTGGTACTTATTGTGTTTGTTATTTGCTTAAATAATGCGTCATTTATTAGATTTACAGTGGTTCACAGCTTATTTCAACCAGCCTCTTTTAACCCTTATGTGACTGAAATAGTACCGGGGTACTAATTCTGTATTTAATATCTTATAACTTGTTTATTTATTATTCTTTGTACGCAAATCTGCATGACATCTTGAAGTATATCATTGTCAAAATATTTTTGCATTTTTTAATTTTTGTTCGGTTAAAATCATGTTGAAAAATTTTAAATCTCTTAATGAGTGACCCAAGTATTAAGACATAAACAGAATATAGAAATACTATTTTATTGGCAACGATAAACAAATACTTTAGTAAACAATATTGACGTGAACAAATAAAAAAGTAATAACAAATTTATTAATTAGCTCTATTATTGCACAAATCACACACTGGTTTGGATATAGAATGTTCGGCACAAATGGGTTTTGTGCAAGAACTGCATGCTTTTCGTGTTTTTCTTTGCCTTTTGAAATTTGACCGACAGACATAACAGTATCCAACACACTGGATACGTCCAGATTCATCCCTATTTACTACATCTCGTGTTGTATTGACTGCTTCTGTAATTTGACGACCTAAAGCCAATTCAATTGAGTTGCGTGTAAAATTATTTCCAATTACATTAGGAATTTTGCTTCGAGTAATAATAGCAGGCACACATAACTCATTCGTAAGAGTTTGTTACGGTTGCTTTTTCCCTTAAGAATCGTTTTTTTTTTATTTTATAATTTTTTATGTGTTCTTTCCTTAATGACTAAAGACCGGATTAAAAGGCACAAAAAAGACGGAAAAAGGCATGAAATTTTGGCAACAAAAGCATTAAAAAGGCATAAAAATTAGAAATCGAAAAAATTGCTATACCTAATTAATAATGTATTTTAATAACAGTTTCATTAAAAAATACATTGTTAAACTAAACATTCATACACAACTATTAAACCACTAATCACGAAAACAACTAATTATTAAATGCTGTTCCAAATGTTCCATTGTGAAGTTGTGTCTTCTCTCACTTAACGTATTCTTGTAAGCCGAAAAACTTCTCTCCACGTCCACACTTGTAATTGGTGCATACTTGAACTTTGTAATTAATGCAGGATCTATAATAAATCCAGTAACAATTTCACCACTTAAAATTGATGTAATTTTTTGTAATGTGGCAAATCATTCATTTTTACACAGAACGACATTAAATTTATTCGTAATTATTTGACCAATATGTCCTGGTACGCTATACGTGCTGTCCTGAAACTTTTTAATCATTTCTACTGCAGTCAATAAAGGTAAATCCTGTTTTTCAAGTGATTTTATAGATTCACTTATATAACTGTAATTGCTTTTTATAAATGCCAAATTATTTTGTAGCTCCACTTCTTTTATGACGGCCTGGCAATCTTGTATTGCTTTACTACTTGTAGCCGGAAATTCATTTATTAATTGTTTAAAATGATCTAAGGAGTTTGTGTAATATATAGCGGCATCTAGCCCTGTTCCCCATTTTGTTAGAACTGATTGTGGTGATAATGGGGTATTTGGTAACCTCTCTCTAAACAATTCTACCCTTAAAGGGGCTTTAACAAATATTTGTTTACCGCTTTTTATTAATTTATTAACTAATGGGAACTGTAACCTTATAGTTTCTGCTACTCGATTAAGCCCGTGTTCTAAGCAAGTACAATGAATTAAATTAGGGTAACAAATCTTCATATTAGACCATGTATGCCGCTGCGTCTGACACCATCAGTAAAATTTTATCATTCGGTACCGGCTCCGGTAAGAAAAAATGCGTTAATTCGTCGTGAATAAATCTTGTTACCGTATTATTATTTGTTTTACTTAATTCTTTGGTACTTATTAGAAAACTTTTTGACGAATTTTCATCACTTAATACTCTAAGTATTAAATCTGCCACGTATCGTCCACATACATCAGTTGTTTCGTTTTTTATTTCTTGAATAATTTCTTTATAGACTGAAGTAATATAATTTTTGCGGAGATGGCTTTCATCTGGAATACGCATTGTACTATATGTTTGTAAAAAAGTTTTGAAATATTTATTTGTCACTTTATGGATCGGTATATTTGCTTTTATCAAAGCTTTGCAAAGATCAAAATTGCATTTTGATTGTTCAGTGTAGCCGGATGTTGATGCCACAGATTGTATAGCTGTACCTATAGTTTGTTGTTTTTTGGATTGACTTTTAATCAGTTTTATTTTTTCCTGATGCAATGATGTTTTGACATGCTGAATTATGTAGTATTTCTTGTCACAATTAATCTGTTAACAGTAATTTAATAACGTCAGTATTTTATAATATCTTCCATAATTATTAAACAATCAATATATTGTTCTATTAATTTTAGTGATCGAAGTACTACATTGAATCAATAGTGAATTTTATTTCTAGTGAATTTTAGGACATGCTATTCTTTATAATTTCCAATTTTTACCGTAAAAAGATTTAAATTTCGGTTTTAAATATTTAAAAATCTTTGGTATTATACATAATTTAATCATTATTTTTTACATAAATACTAACGATTTTTGAACGGGTTTGGCAAAGTAAACGATTGCGTTCATATTTCAATTCCTTGTAATCTTTAATCCATTCTTCTACGGTTGGCTTTTGTTTCGGTATTGTACTATGGAAGAACTTCACACTGTCACTGGAGTAACTTTAATACAACTAAATGAATTGAAGACTCGACGTAAGTCAAACCATATACGGGGAATCCCGTGTAAGACGACACGGCACAACGGGGAATTCCAAAGCTTAAATTCGGATCGATGAATAACGCGGATCTTGCGTCAGACGGCACAACGAGGAAATGTACAGAGGCGCAGCGAAATATTTTTTCATAATTCAACCAATTTTTGGGGAAAAGACGCCAAAAAGTTGAAAAAGGCTTTGGAATAGGCATATAAAAAATAATAGGCTTGAAAATTCAAAAAAGGCAAAAAAGGCATAACTAACCTGGTCTTATTTCACTTATTTTTAACTGATTCGTACAGATATTTAAATATATTTGTAATGCCTTTAATTTTGAGCATAAGCATATTTTCTATAAATCCGGTCTTTATTAATGAGGCACGAATTCATCAATTTGCTTAATTAATTTATTTTCTTACTTTAATTTTGTTTTATTATCATTTTATTTTTATTTTTTGGCATTTTGGTTTATAATAAAATTTCCGTTTGTCGTGTGGGCCGGTTTCAAGTTTTTTTGGGTAGACAGTTGAGTATAAAGAGGGAGGTTGCCTTCAAATCCTCCTCTCTTTCGGTTTTGAATTTGGTAGAGTGATTTTAGCGTGTGTAGTAACGTTCCGGAATTGAAAACCATTTTGTTGAATTTCGTTGGCGTCCATTGACTGGGAAAAATAATTCTGGAAACGTATCGCTTAGCAAGGGATATTTCCGAGTAGAATCACGCTTTTCATCGATATTAGTGAAAGGAATTCACGGTCGCACGTTTTTCCTTAATTGTTGCAGGCTTTTTGTAAAGTATCATTTTACATTTCAATAAGATTTTCGAAACATCGTTGAACACTTTCAACCGGAGGAGTCGTTGGAATAACGTCCGTCCGACCATCCATTTGGTTTTCCTTTCAAGTTATCAAGTTTGAGTCGTTGGAATAACGTCCGTCCGACCATCCATTTGGTTTTCCTTTCAAGTTATCAAGTTTGAGTCGTTGGAATAACGTCCGTCCGACCATCCATTTGGTTTTCCTTTGAAGTTATCAAGTTTTTATTTATCATCGACTACTGTCACCAATTCAAAGGAAAAAGAAACAGGAACAGCAAGTATTAAAAAAAAGAACTTCCTCAAATTCCTTTTCCTTTTGGTCTTCAACCATTAAAAAAAAATCTTGAACAATAAATAATAAATAAAAAAAAACTTATAATTTCATTTTACTCATATTTAATTATTTTTTTTTTACATTATATTTTCATTATATATATATTAATTTTTTTTGTTATCTATATATATTTTCTTTTCTGGAATTGTTTAGAACTATATAAACCTGTTTTTTTTTTATTAATTTTTTTTGTTGGTTTGTGTTCCGAATTGGTTACGGAACTAGTTGGTTTACTGGGCCTAGAAAATCAAATAATAACAAGTTTTAAGTTCATGTTCTTGAATACTTACCTTTTATATAGTTTTTTTGTACCACACTGTAACGATTATTATTATTATTATTATTATTGTGCTTTCATATATTTCTATTATTTTTCTGTTAAAATAAATACGTTATTTTGTCTACTTCGCCTTTTAGGTTTTTTGTTTCTTTGTTTTGTATGCAATTATTGTTTGATCATTCCTTTACACTTCACCATTATTGGGTTTCTACGATTTAATGGTGTGGCGCCCTTTTTATAACGAACTCAGCCGTCTTCACTAAGTTGGTCCGGCATCGTGGAGACCGAGAAGGAAGGGTCGTGTTATTCTTTCATTTCAATTTCTTTTTATTTTATTTTATTATTTTTACGTCACAAGTTTTGAGATATTTTCTTCTCTGATTGGTTGATTTATGTTGTGGGTTGTGTTCCTGATAGATAATATACGACGCCAAACCTGCAATATAAATCATATTGAAAAAGAAAGCCAACGGCCAACGGTTTGTACGTCGTTTCACTGTATATGCCGCCAACATTTTATCCATTACATCAACTCCCCCTTTAGTTTTGTTATAATATTTTATTTTTTAATTTTAGGTTTGGCAACGTCAGTCTCCTCAACTTCTCCTGTCATATGCATTGATGAGAGAAGAATAACTGACTTATTTTTTTTTTGGAATGTATGAGCATATAGTTGCATTTTTGCTATAGTTTTTGCAAAGTTTGTAGAATATACAGATCTTTCTTTGGAGGCTTGCATGTTGAAGGGTATAAATGTCTTATTTTTCCTAACAGTTCCTACCAAAGACATTTTCCAGGAATTGAGAGTCTGCACTAGCTGAAAACTTGTGAAGAAATTATCCGTTGTTACGTTTCTTCCAGAGTTCTTATATTTGGCCAAGTGTCATACAGTTCGTTCCCCAATAATTTTTGTCGTATACCATCTGACGGTTTTCCTGTATAAATTTGGCTTCGTAGAGGGTAACCATTCGACGCATCGCACGCCCAAAATACTTTTATTCTATACTCCGCCGGCTTTGATGGAATATACTGGGTAAATCTTGTGTGCCTTCGATAAGGAAACAGTTGTTCATCAACCATTATGCATTCGCTTGGCATATAATATTCGTCCAAATTCTTATTTGGCATCATCCAAATGTCATGGATAGGAGCAGCTTTGTCCTTCTTAGCACGTTCAGCACGAGTAGTTTGGCTGTCAAAATGTAAAAGGCGTAGAAACTTTTTGAACCGATCCCGAGACATCGCTGCTCGAATAAGTGGCAAAGAATCGCATTTCCACATTTCGGTAATATGTTCATTGTTCGACTTATGAACGCCAGCAATTATGAGAATCCCCAAAAACGCATCCAATTCTTCTTGAGTAAATGGCTTAAAAACTTGAGGTTGCCTTTTAGTACAACCTTGATATTTTTCTAAAACATTTGTGTTATAATTTTCTGTTATCAGTTGGCCTTTTGCATTACTTTCTCGAAGAATTGTGGAACAGATGTCGTTAGAGATGATAGTTCTAAATAATTCCTTTTGTGTATACGTAGAAGTTACTGCCGTTACACTCATTTTACTTCTCAAAATATTGTGGCTAATTGTTTAGGCCTGCCGTTGTGGAACAGTATTCCATACAGTGCCATCTTTGCTTGTCAAAGTAGTAGATTTTGAAGAGCACTCTAATTCCACTTCGTGTTCATCGTAGTCACTTTCATCTGACTTATCACATTGTTCAATAAACGGTTGCTCTTCAATATCGGACGCTTCTAAATCTAAATCTTCGGGAACATATTCCTCTTCATCTGAAGGAATAAAAGGCTCCTCATGAGATGACTCGTCTAAAGACGCTCTAAGCTCGTCAGGTGTTAACCTTCAGTGGATATAATTAGTATTCGTTTCACGCGTATATCAGAATCAAGATCGAACATGTTTATAAACAGGTTTAAATACATAAATGCTTACTTATGATATGTTAACACAAGTATTTTTTAAATTCATTGGATTCTATATGTCATACAAAACTATTTCAATATCAAACATTAAGATTATCGGTATGTAGTACCTGGTACTATTCTCGTCGTTAGCCGGTGTTTTATTTCTCAGTCACATAAAGTTTAAGAATATTTAGCCCTTATAATTTGGAAATGAAACAAGATATACTAAAAATTTAAATGAAGGTTTACATACTAAAAAAAAAGGTTTTATTCAGTCTCAAAGTTACATTTTCAAAAATTTACAAACCAAAAACTAAAAACATAGGTAAGTAAGTAGTCACAGCTTATTTCAATCAATTATTATAAAAAAAAGTACTTACATATTCTTTTTAATTTTTTCTAAATGAGTTGATGCCAGTTATATTAAAAGTGGTATAGAATATGACCATGGGCCATCGCCGGGTAGCTCTAGCACAATTATAAGCCTCACACATTTTATCGAGTTTGTCAACACCTCCTTTTATTCTATTATAATCTAAAATGAGTTCAGGTTTTCCAGTTCCCTCGTTAATACAATCGTCTTCGAAGTGCATTGTAGATAACAAAAGAACAACTTTATTTCTTTTTAGGAATATAAGAGTAAATCGTAGCTTTTTCTTGGAATCCAAACATGCTTGCTTTCTCCGGCCGAGGAACAGGCTGAGTGAACTCCAAAGGTAATTCCTTTCTGTTTTTCCTTATAGTTCTAAGAATTGTTAGTTGATGATCGGTAGAGAGTGTATTCGCCACAGCCATACTTGTGACAAAGCACAAATTGGTTGACAAAGACGAGATAAAAGGGAGACATTATCTGTTCGGTCCATGGGGTTGCTGCCCAGTATAAATTTCCAATTTCGCTGTATAATACATTTTTACGTTTACTGAAGAGTATATTTTAATACCGTATCTATTTGGCTTATTGGGCATATAAACACGAAATCCACATTTTCCACGAAACGCTGCTAACATTTCGTCCACTGTTGTATATTCAGACAAGCTAAAGTATTTAGGTAAGTTGGAATTAAATGCATTAAATACTTCTCGAAGTATTTAATGCGTTTAATAATAGTGAGACGGAAAATCTCCATAGAGGTTCTATTCATTCTAAACAAATCAACCGCATTAACATGATTATTCTTTGACATTGCTGAAATGTATAACAGCCCAAAAAGTGCCTTCAATTCAATAATGTCGGTTGGCCTTGCTGTTCGATTAGATGTATCATAATTCCCCATGCCAACAAAAGTATTTGTGTTTTCTACAATAACATTCAGAATATTGTCAGAGAAGAAAAGGCTCCAGATCTCTACCGGACTTTTTATTCCTTTTGCACTTTTTTTACACCGGGAAGAACCTTGATTATGTTGTCTGCACGAGTTCTTACTTGTTTATTTCTAGGATGCTTACGCCAGTGTGTCTTTCCGTCTTTTCCTATATAAAATGCATCAGACTGTTGCTCCGTGATTTTTCCTGACAGTGGAACATCCAAATTATCGATGGGCTCAATTGTTTGTTCGTCATCAGTGTTGTTTCAGACGACTTAAACTGCTTCCAGAAGACTTGATATTGCCTCTGGAAGACATGAAATTTCACCAATACTGAATACTGCTTGTAAAACTGATGGCATATAACATTTTCATCCCAAAATACAAGATACTATTGATAAACCACTTGAGATTAAGGATAATTAAAGACTTACAGACACTATGCACTATAATAGTGTTTAATTTTTCCTAATTATTTTTTCTTAATTTATTATTGATCCTTTTCTTCCCAATTGAGTCTCAACATCTGCTACGAATGATTTTCTCAGATGAACAATTTTTTTTTTAGAGAACGATTTTGTGAAGAGTCGACATTCATTGATTTGAGTATTTTCCCAATTCAGTTTCTATTTCAGCAGCCAAAACCCATACGTATATTTAAAATCCGGTGCTTATTTCTGATACATATTTTTAAAAAATCTAAAATCCATCAAGAAAAATTTGTGAAAAATGAAACTTGTGAAAATGTTTTCTTGGAGTATTGCTTTCAATTAAGAAAATCAATTCGAAAATATTTGTGCTAATAAAAAATAAAATTGAATTGTTTGGGCTCATGACTATATCTGTCACCGCTTTCAATTTGTACAAAGCCTGGGGTTTCTTATGTAGAAAAATGTATATTATCCTATTGAAAACAATTTAAAATTTTGTTATGATTTTACTACTGTTCAGAACTATTTTATTTATTATTAATCAAGTGTTCTAGAAATCCAAGATATCTAAATTAGTATGTCTTAAAATAAAGAGTGCAATGAGATGTTGTCTGATTTTGGAGACTTACTCGACCATACATCACACCACCGCCTCTACGCAAAAGGAGGTTAGCTTTATCGCAGTATACCAAGAAGATACTGTATGGTGGGTTTCAGGTCACAAAGACCTTAAAGTGAACTACGAAAAAGTCTCAAAGGTGGTTTTGTGCTGACAAGAACTTCCAGACATAGTCACGCGAAAATTAACTCTATCCCTGAAGAAACGAAAGAAGTTTCGTGTCTCAGCATAGGTGATCCTAAAATATATACCCTTCATACTACCTCTTCCATGTTGGATAAGCTTAGGATCAAGCTGATCGACTTTGCAACGACGGTTCAGAGCTCACAGAACATACTTTGGGGAAATGCGACCAAAAACTGTCTAACATTAAGACATGAAATTTTTGGAAATGGTTTCCTGGCACTTGTCGGTATAAAGAAACAAGACGTTTAAGTAATACTAAGCGTTCATCGAGGATCTTATCTTGACATAAACCTTTGAAGAGTTGAAGTTATAATACATCCTACAAGTAGTGATTGATTCCATTTTTTTAAGTTTTAGTTATTACATGTTTTATCTTGAGCTTGTAGAAACCTCTGATTTCAAATAAAATTACTTGCAAGGTTACTCTGAATCACCTAAATATTTTGAGATCATGATAATACAAAGAGATAATTTATTTATTACATTTGCAATTACTTTTTGCCTTATACTAAACTTATAAAACCTAAATATCCAAAATCTCCGTCAATATTTAATTTCTTTGTTACAAAAAATTAATATTCTATTCATATCAAAGAATAAAATCCTGTATTCGTATTTCTCGTGCGAAATGTATATAAACACGTTTAGAAGACGAAATATTTGGCGTATTTTACGGATGAGGGGTCGGGCTTATTAGAAAATAAACTCCGCCTTCTTGCTTCCGAACGTCCGTCGTCTGCGCCCCTCAGAAACTAACCGATCTAGTAAAGTAGCCTCTTAATTTCAAAACTTAGTATGACTTCCTCTTCGGTCAATTACAGCTTTAAGCACTGTCAACAAGTCTGTGGCTTTAAGTCTTCTTTGCATGGATTCCACTAACATTCGTGTGGTTTGGGGAGTTATTTTTGCCCACTCCTGCTTTAGTGCTATTATAAGGTCATACCTGTTCAAGATCTTGTGTTTTCGGACGTTTTGATCTAAAATTGCCGATAAATTTTCAATCACATTTAGATTAATTCATTTGAATGATTGCTCCACCGGTTGTATCAAGTGAGGACAGTTCCAAATGAGCCATGTTTGCACAATACCTGATTTATGTTTTGGGTCGTTGTCCTAATAGAACCGAAATCCCTCCCTTATACCCAGTTTTTCGGTACTTTGTACTAAATTAGATTTTAGAATGTTGAGGTATATTTTTTGTCCATTGTACTCTCAATAAACTGTAAGTTTCCTACCCCACCTGATAACATACAAGTCCACACCATGGCACTACCACCACCGTGTTTACTGTCGGTTTTAAGTTTTTATTTTGGAGCTCTGTATTCGGTTTACGCCAGACGTAAGATTGGCCATCCGAGCCAAGGATATTAAATTTAGACTCATCCGCAAAAATAACTTGTTCCCAAAAGCTTGAGTCTTTGGTAAAGTGTTCTTAACTTTAGGGCGCGCTGCTTGACTTTTCTTAGTAATAAATGGTTTTCTTCGCGCTGCTGTACCATTAAAATCATGGTTTCGTAGTACACGGCGAATAGTTTCTGCACTACATGATTTGTTAAGCTCATTTTTAACTTCTCAAATTGCCATTTTTAAAATAGCTAATAACCAATTCCCTTTGTTATGTGGTAGTGCGCCGTCCCATCGTCAAAAAATTCGCGTCTCGATATAGCGAACACGTAGGGGGGATTGCAAGCCGTTCGCTATAATGAGATGTTCGCAATTTCGCTGTAACGAATTAGTGCGTTATATATTATGAATAATGGAGGCATTGAGAGCAAAAGTGGACTAACCCACATATGTTATACGCTGGGGTTAGTTCACTTTTGCACTCAACGCCTCAATAATGAATAGGATCATGGGGTGTTTAGAAACATATCAACATCGACTATGTATTTTAACAGTATTTTTTTTAAAGTAATCATTTATGGCGCTTTGCTTTAAAACGGGTTTTGTTCGTCTTAAACATTCTTCAGTAATTATATTCAAAGAATTCGCGAAACTTTCGGAAATGTTCTCTTCTGTATCAACAAATCTTTAAATTGTGATATAAATAATGAATTCGATAACAAATCAGATGTGAGTTACCTTTGTATAGTATAGAGAGCCGCCAAAACTTCAGCTCTTGTAGGAGATGTTACATTTACCACTTCTTCCTCATCACCTTCATCGCTTTCTTCATTTCCTGTCACTACCTCACTGTCAATAGTGCAGTATTCATCAAAACTAACTTGTTTAGGTACTGATAAGATGTGTTGATAATTTTCCCATTCTACATCAGTAAATTCAGCCTACAATGCAGACAATAAAAGTATGTAAAGTAAAAAGTTACTAAGAAGAACTAATTATCGATGAATGCTTACCATCGTTAACTGATTTTCCTCATTTTCTTCTTGAGAGTCAGTTGTCCACGCCTTGATAAAACAATTTTTTATAATGTTTGATGTTACTGAATTCCAAGAATCCGACAACGCTCTTATCGCTTGTAGAATATTCCCTTTCGGATTTTCTTCGTTCGCTTCTATTGCCAAAATTGCCGCTCTTACAAGACGAGCACGATATCGCTTCTTCACGCACGCAATTATGCCTTGATCAAGAGGTTGCAGTGCACTCACTGTGTTAGATGGAAAATAAATCACCTTCACATTGTCCAAATTGATATCATTTATGATATCCATTACGTGCAGCACAATTGTCCATCGTTAGCAATACTTTTCTGTTTTGTGCTGCCATGTTTCCCTGGAAACGAATAAGCCATTCTCGAAATGTCACAGACGTTACACACGCATTTTTTGATTACTATAATGGCACGGTAAATGGGTACGATCTATTTTATTTAAACATTTGGGATTTTTTGACTTTCTTACTATCCACAGATTTAATTTTTCGCTTCCATCTGCATTGCAACATAAAACTGCTGTTACTCTTTCTTTGCTTTTAGTGCCACCATAACACTTTTTACCTTTAAAATCCAAAGTACGGTTTGGCATAAGATTATAAAAAACACCAGTTTCATCAATGTTAAAAACATCTTTATCAAAAGAGGCGTTTCTTATGAATTTGAACTCCTGTCTCCACTCATCTATAGTAAGCACATTAACTTTATTTTCTTCTCCAGATAAGGCGTGGTCTGAAATACCGTGCCTACTCTTAAATCTGTGTAACCACCCAGATGAAAAATCACATCCTATTATGTTCAATTCAGCAGCGATTGATTTTGCCTTTTATTGTATGAATGGCCCTGTTAAGAAAACATTTTTTGTTCTCATTTCGGTAAACCACTCTATTATTTTTTTTTCTAGTTCTGGAAATGCAGGTCTCCTCAACTTTTTACGAGACGTATGTTTACCAGACGCTACGGCACTATCAATACGGTTTTTATTTTTTATAATTGATAGCGTTGATTTCGATTTGTTAAATTTTTCCGCAATTTTAGTTTTTGTAATAGCATTTTCAACATCCTCCAATATTTCTAATTTCCTTTTTAAAGGAATTGATGTTCTTTTCAAATTCACTTTTTTCAATTAACACTGAACGAACTTTTTTTCTAAACCTTATCACTTTGTACGCTCTTGAAGAGCACACATTTGCATTTGAAACTGCAATACGACTTCGAGTCGATAAACGAGCGACCTACAGACAAACAAGTTATTCCCCGAATATCACACCTTAGATCTTCGGGAAATACCTCAACTAGTCTTACATTACCTAGAGAACAAAAAAAATCGTGGTCGCAATAACGATAATAGTTTGTATTAAAATCATATTTATGAGATGAAATAATTGTTCGTAGTTCGTTACCATGAATTTTCGTTATAATGAAAGAAATGGCATACAAAATGTGTTGAAGATATTTGTTGCGTAATTTTGATTCGCAATAACGGCCATTTTGTTAAATCGATGTTCGCTATATAGGGGGTTTACTGTATATGTAAACCGTATATAACAACTGTATTTAAATAATTAGGAAAATAACCGCAAAAAAAATGTCAACTTAGAAGACATTTTAGAAGTGGCTGGTTGAAATAAGCTGTGATTACTTATGTAACTATGTTTTTGGTATTTACTTTGTAAATTTTTGAAAATGTAACTTTGAGACTGAATAAAACTTTTTTTCTTAAGTTTGGAAAGTAGTATATAAATTCTCATTTAAATTATTACAATATCTTGTTTCGTTTCGAAATTGTAAGAGCTAAATGTTCTTAAAAGAGGCTGGTTGAAATAAGCTGTGAACCACTGTATCTGGATTTCTTCCCAATATTTTATTAATTTTAAGTTACAATGTTTTATCTAGTTGTGGTATTGATTGCTCAATTAATATTTTAGCCTGTTACCTATTATTGTTGTAATATGTTAAGGCCCCTCACTTTAAAGGTCGATATCTTCGAAACCGCTTGATCAAAAAAATCATGGTGACATTTTTGTAATCAGTGAACATTTTTGTGTATTATAGGTTAATTTGTCTGTAAACAGCAACTTTGTCTACTTTGCGATTTTTTTTGCTGCTCCTGACACTCAACAGATAAAACTGTTAACAATTTATAAAATAGACTATTTATAAATAGATATATCAGATAAATATAGGTAAAATATTTGTTAATTGTATAATTTCAGGCCTGAAATTAATAATATAGATATAAATTTAGTGATGTGGCTGAAGTTAGATTCAGATTCGAATCTGAAGCAGATTCAGATTCATTTTTTTACAGTCGACCAGACAAATACTTATAATGAACACTAAATAATTATTTCTCTTATTATTTAGGGAATGTGGCACCCTGAAACCATGTTAGGAAATTCACTTAGCGATCTTTTAACCCCTCTGCAAAGGGACAGATGCACACAGGGCGGGGAATTAATAATAATAACTCGGTATTAGGTGTAAAACGTAAATAATTTTTTTCACAAAATCTGGAAAGTGTAGCACCCTGGAACCATATTAGAAAATTCACTTAACCCTCCTAGAACCCCTCTGCAAAGGGACACACAAAAATTTAGAGGTGGGGGCGGGGGGTGAATAATTTAAATTAACTCGGTTTTAGGTGTAAAACGTAAATAATTTTTTTCTCAAAATCTGGGAAGTGTAGCACCCTAGAACCAGATTAGAAAATTCACTTAACCCTTCTAGAACCCCTCTGCAAAGGGACACACAAAGATTTAGAGGTGGGGGCGGGGGGTGAATAATTTAAGTTATGACGGTTTTAGGTGTAAAATGTAAATAATTCTTTTCTCAAAATTTGGGAAGTGTAGCACCCTAGAACCATATTAGAAAATTCACTTAACCCTTCTAGAACCCCTCTGCAAAGGGACACACAAAAATTAAGAGGTGGGGGCGGGGGGTGAATAATTTAAGTTATGACGGTTTTAGGTGTAAAACGTAAATAATTCTTTTCTCAAAATTTGGGAAGTGTAGCACCCTAGAACCATATTAGAAAATTCACTTAATCCTTCTAGAACCCCTCTGCTTAGGGACACACAAAAATTTAGAGGTGGGGGCGGGGGGTGAATAATTTAAATTATGATGGTTTTAGGTGTAAAACGTAAATAATTTTTTTCTCAAAATCTGGGAAGTGTAGCACCCTGGAACCATATTAGAAAATTCACTTAACCCTTCTAGAACCCCTCTGCAAAGGGACACACAAAGATTTAGAGGTGGGGGCGGGGGGTGAATAATTTAAGTTATGACGATTTTAGGTGTAAAATGTAAATAATTCTTTTCTCAAAATTTGGGAAGTGTAGCACCCTAGAACCATATTAGAAAATTCACTTAACCCTTCTAGAACCCCTCTGCAAAGGGACACACAAAAATTTAGAGGTGGGGGCGGGGGGTGAATAATTTAAATTAACTCGGTTTTAGGTGTAAAAGGTAAATAATTTTTTTCTCAAAATCTGGGAAGTGTAGCACCCTAGAACCAGATTAGAAAATTCACTTGACCCTTCTAGAACCCCTCTGCAAAGGGACACACAAAAATTTAGAGGTGGGGGGTGAATAATTTAAGTTATGACGGTTTTAGTTGTAAAATGTAAATAATTCATTTCTCAAAATTTGGGAAGTGTAGCACCCTGAAACCATATTAGAAAATTCACTTAACCCTTCTAGAACGCCTCTGCTTAGGGACACACAAAAATTTAGAGGTGGGGGCGGGGGGTGAATAATTTAAGTTATGACGGTTTTAGGTGTAAAATGTAAATAATTCATTTCTCAAAATTTGGGAAGTGTAGCACCCTAGAACCATATTAGAAAATTCACTTAACCCTTCTAGAACCCCTCTGCAAAGAGACACACAAAAATTTAGAGGTGGGGGCGGGGGGTGAATAATTTAAGTTATGACGGTTTTAGGTGTAAAATGTAAATAATTCATTTCTCAAAATTTGGGAAGTGTAGCACCCTAGAACCATATTAGAAAATTCACTTAACCCTTCTAGAACCCCTCTGCAAAGAGACACACAAAAATTTAGAGGTGGGGGCGGGGGGTGAATAATTTAAGTTATGACGGTTTTAGGTGTAAAATGTAAATAATTCATTTCTCAAAATTTGGGAAGTGTAGCACCCTAGAACCATATTAGAAAATTCACTTAACCCTTCTAGAACCCCTCTGCTTAGGGACACACAAAGATTTAGAGGTGGGGGCGGGGGGTGAATAATTTAAGTTATGACGGTTTTAGGTGTAAAATGTAAATAATTCATTTCTCAAAATTTGGGAAGTGTAGCACCCTAGAACCATATTAGAAAATTCACTTAACCCTTCTAGAACCCCTCTGCAAAGAGACACACAAAAATTTAGAGGTGGGGGCGGGGGGTGAATAATTTAAGTTATGACGGTTTTAGGTGTAAAATGTAAATAATTCATTTCTCAAAATTTGGGAAGTGTAGCACCCTAGAACCATATTAGAAAATTCACTTAACCCTTCTAGAACCCCTCTGCTTAGGGACACACAAAGATTTAGAGGTGGGGGCGGGGGGTGAATAATTTAAGTTATGACGGTTTTAGGTGTAAAATGTAAATAATTCATTTCTCAAAATTTGGGAAGTGTAGCACCCTAGAACCATATTAGAAAATTCACTTAACCCTTCTAGAACCCCTCTGCAAAGGGACACACAAAAATTTAGAGGTGGGGGCGGGGGGTGAATAATTTAAATTAACTCGGTTTTAGGTGTAAAACGTAAATAATTTTTTTCTCAAAATTTGGGAAGTGTAGCACCCTAGAACCATATTAGAAAATTCACTTAACCCTTCTAGAACCCCTCTGCAAAGGGACACACAAAAATTTAGAGGTGGGGCGGGGGGGTGAATAATTTAAATTAACTCGGTTTTAGGTGTAAAACGTAAATAATTTTTTTCTCAAAATTTGGGAAGTGTAGCACCCTAGAACCATATTAGAAAATTCACTTAACCCTTCTAGAACCCCTCTGCAAAGGGACACACAAAAATTTAGAGGTGGGGGCGGGGGGTGAATAATTTAAATTAACTCGGTTTTAGGTGTAAAACGTAAATAATTTTTTTCTCAAAATTTGGGAAGTGTAGCACCCTAGAACCATATTAGAAAATTCACTTAACCCTTCTAGAACCCTTCTGCAAAGGGACACACAAAAATTTAGAGGTGGGGGCGGGGGATGAATAATTTAAGTTAACTCGGTTTTAGGTGTAAAACGTAAATAATTTCTTTCTCCAAATCTAGGAAGTGTAGCACCCTGGAACCATATTAGAAAATTCACTTAACCCATCTAGAGCCCCTCTGCAAAGGGACACACAAAAATTTAGAGGTGGGGGCGGGGGATGAATAATTTAAATTAACTCGGTTTTAGGTGTAAAATGTAAATAATTTTTTTAAAAGAATATTTAGAAAAAAATAATATAGTATCTAACAACAGTATAGCACCTAACAACCACTTAATATAAATTTTTCACCCTCCGCCCCCACTTCTAAATTTTTGTATGTCCATATACAGAAGGGAAGACTAAAAACCAAATTTGTGAAATGAGGAGATGAGCATAATTATAAAGACTGTAAAAGAAAAAGAGCAATCCATCTAAATGTGCAAATTGTGGTGAACCCAACCAATTACAGAGGCTGTCGCGACCACACAGAACTACAACTTCATCCACGTCAAGTTAGAAGAACAACCACGCACTCAATTCATACATCCACCTTCCGAACTGTACATCCAAATATGTCATTTGCAAACATTGCTTAACAAAATTCACCCTCCCAAAACACCACCACTCCTAAAACATCGAATAATCCGGAAATGTCTACCATTGACGCTTCAATTACGAATCTCCTAAAACAAATCATCACACCATTAATTTCGCAAAATTAAAAAAAGTTTAATATCAACGGTTTTGGCTTGTTATAAAATTGATTTAGCATGATACCTGAAACTCATCTAGAAGTAGAAGAGTTCCGAATATCTTGTTTTAAGATATCTATAGATTTGATCGCAACTCACAAACAGCTTCAGGCTAAATAGCGATACTAATTAAACGCACATTAAAACACAAACCTTATGACCTAACGAATATTTCGCTAGAGACGGTCGCTATCCAACTTTATCCAATAAACATGAGACCAGTTACAATAATTTGTGCTTATAGACAACCAAACCGTAAATTGATAAAAGAAGAATTTAGTCAACTATTGAATAATTATCCTCTTTTAATAATTGGCGATTTAAACAGTAAATTGAAAATATGGAGATGTTAAATCTATAACCCATCAGGTTCATGTCTCGAAGAAATGTATAGTTAACATCTTTTGCAAATTTAAGAGGTCTATAGTATTGATTCACCAAATACGTATCGCAGTCCTACCTCTATAGATGGATCTGTCTCATTGCTTATCTCAACAATCAAAAATGTAGCTAGAATGTTTACTAAACCTAATAGATCCATTCCATCAAATCATAATTTACCTCCCAAGTATTTCCCGACTTGATCAAGGAGAAAAGAGACGTAGCTGGCAGAGAACTCATGATCGTGTCTTAAAGCAGAAGCTAAATAAACTGACACACACTATCCTTAGAATCCTTAGAATTCTATTGAATTACTAGTTATCAGAATCTTCTAAGTACTATCCATACAGTAAAGATACTGGAATGTGAATAACAACTAAAAAAATACTGAAAAAATTTGTACAATTACTCATGAAGGAATACAGTTGTCTGCTGATAAAGATAAAACCCAAGCATTTGTCGATTACCTTGAAGTAACCTTTATTTCTCATATACCCCGAGAAAACACGTCATTGGCTAATGCTACTGAAACATATAATGAAACGCATCTTCCACGAATAGCAATGGTGGACGAAGAAGTCACTAATGAGGAAATCGGATATTTAATTTATAATCTACCCAATCGAAAAGTTCCAGGGCATGACCCTATACGAAATTTAATTTTAACATACTTTCCCTTGAACATTATTACCTACCTAACTGATATCTTCAATTTATGCCTACAAATTGGTTACTTACCGGTCACTTCGAAAAAAGCTGAGATACTAATCTTCGACAAACCTGGTAAAACGAGCAGTACTATATCTAATTACTGTCCTATTAGCCTCTTACCGACACTATCTAAATTGTTTGAAAACGTAATTTTGTACGGGGGAAGAAATTATTTACGTTTTACACCTAAAACCGAGTTAATTTAAATTATTCATCCCCCGCCCCCACCTCTAAATTTTTGTGTGTCCCTTTGCAGAGGGGTTCTAGAAGGGTTAAGTGAATTTTCTAATATGGCTCCAGGGTGCTACACTTCCCAAATTTTGAGAAATGAATTATTTACATTTTACACCTAAAACCGTCATAACTTAAATTATTCACCCCCGCCCCCACCTCTAAATTTTTGTGTGTCCCTAAGCAGAGGGGTTCTAGAAGGGTTAAGTGAATTTTCTAATATGGTTCCAGGGTGCTACACTTCCCAGATTTTGAGAAAAAAATTATTTACGTTTTACACCTAAAACCATCATAATTTAAATCATTCACCCCCCGCCCCCACCTCTAAATTTTTGTGTGTCCCTAAGCAGAGGGGTTCTAGAAGGGTTAAGTGAATTTTCTAATATGGTTCCAGGGTGCTACACTTCCCAGATTTTGAGAAAAAAATTATTTACGTTTTACACCTAAAACCATCATAACTTAAATTATTCACCCCCCGCCCCCACCTCTAAATTTTTGTGTGTCCCTAAGCAGTGGGGTTCTAGAAGGGTTAAGTGAATTTTCTAATATGGTTCTAGGGTGCTACACTTCCCAGATTTTGAGAAAAAAATTATTTACGTTTTACACCTAAAACCATCATAATTTAAATTATTCACCCCCGCCCCCACCTCTAAATTTTTGTGTGTCCCTAAGCAGAGGGGTTCTAGAAGGGTTAAGTGAATTTTCTAATATGGTTCCAGGGTGCTACACTTCCCAGATTTTGAGAAAAAAATTATTTACGTTTTACACCTAAAACCATCATAATTTAAATTATTCACCCCCCGCCCCCACCTCTAAATTTTTGTGTGTCCCTAAGCAGAGGGGTTCTAGAAGGATTAAGTGAATTTTCTAATATGGTTCTAGGGTGCTACACTTCCCAAATTTTGAGAAATGAATTATTTACATTTTACACCTAAAACCGTCATAACTTAAATTATTCACCCCCCGCCCCCACCTCTAAATCTTTGTGTGTCCCTAAGCAGAGGGGTTCTAGAAGGGTTAAGTGAATTTTCTAATATGGTTCTAGGGTGCTACACTTCCCAAATTTTGAGAAATGAATTATTTACATTTTACACCTAAAACCGTCATAACTTAAATTATTCACCCCCGCCCCCACCTCTAAATTTTTGTGTGTCCCTAAGCAGAGGGGTTCTAGAAGGGTTAAGTGAATTTTCTAATATGGTTCCAGGGTGCTACACTTCCCAGATTTTGAGAAAAAAATTATTTACGTTTTACACCTAAAACCATCATAATTTAAATTATTCACCCCCCGCCCCCACCTCTAAATTTTTGTGTGTCCCTAAGCAGAGGGGTTCTAGAAGGGTTAAGTGAATTTTCTAATATGGTTCTAGGGTGCTACACTTCCCAGATTTTGAGAAAAAAATTATTTACGTTTTACACCTAAAACCATCATAACTTAAATTATTCACCCCCCGCCCCCACCTCTAAATTTTTGTGTGTCCCTAAGCAGAGGGGTTCTAGAAGGGTTAAGTGAATTTTCTAATATGGTTCTAGGGTGCTACACTTCCCAGATTTTGAGAAAAAAATTATTTACGTTTTACACCTAAAACCGTCATAACTTAAATTATTCACCCCCCGCCCCCACCTCTAAATTTTTGTGTGTCCCTTTGCAGAGGGGTTCTAGAAGGGTTATGTGAATTTTCTAATATGGTTCTGGGGTGCTACACTTCCCAGATTTTGAGAAAAAAATTATTTACGTTTTACACCTAAAACCATCATAATTTAAATTATTCACCCCCCGCCCCCACCTCTAAATTTTTGTGTGTCCCTTTGCAGAGGGGTTCTAGGAGGGTTAAGTGAATTTTCTAATATGGTTCCAGGGTGCTACACTTTCCAGATTTTGTGAAAAAAATTATTTACGTTTTACACCTAACACCGAGTTATTATTATTAATTCCCCGCCCTGTGTGCATCTGTCCCTTTGCAGAGGGGTTAAAAGATCGCTAAGTGAATTTCCTAACATGGTTTCAGGGTGCCACATTCCCTAAATAATAAGAAAAATAATTATTTAGTGTTCATTATAAGTATTTGTCTGGTCGACTGTAAAAAAATGAATCTGAATCTGCTTCAGATTCGAATCTGAATCTAACTTCAGCCACATAATTTAGTGAACTCTTCTTCAAAATAATGTAACATGATGTGAAATGTTATAAGTACGAAGGCTTTCACGATCACGAGGCTTTTAACTGAACTAAAATTAGAACTAACACTAGCACTAACACTAGAACTATCACTAGAACTATCACTAGAACTATCACTAGAACTATCACTAGAACTATCACTAGAACTATCACTAGAACTATCACTAGGACTATCACTAGGACTGACACTAGAAACTTTCGGGTTTTGCCGTGCGTTTTTTGAAAAAATGTTTGACGGTTCGGATGCCATGTTGCAACCGTCTTCAGAAACTGGTTCAAAGTCAATAATATTCGCTAATATTTACGATACAGATGATGTGAATTGGATGGCAGAATTCTTAAATAATGCATTAATGCACTTGTTGAATTGCCATATCCTTCTGCACCTTAGTTGACGAATACAATCAGACAAATGTAGTGTCTTCGCAACAAAGCTTTTAAGAAAATTTAAAAAGAATGAGTCGCATTCCTCTGTGGATTATTATAAATCACTGCGAAATCTTACCAATGAATCGATACGGAAAGAGAAACGGCCGTGTTTTGAATACAAGATTGGTCGTAATGGGGTAAATAGTAGGGAGGTTTGGAAATGGGATATCATAAATAGGTGCTTTATAGACTCGTTACCCAATTTGCTATGCGACAATGAAATGTATAATTTTTATATGACTAATACGATAATCATGATGAGAACCATGATGCGCGCCATATACAGTATTAAAAATAACTCGGCGGGTCTCGAAGGTTTAAGCATCAAATGTATTCATGTCTTGTATGAGATTTCATATATTTACTAAGATATACATGGACCGATTTCGGTTCAACTCGCCAAGATCGCCAAGAGGCCCGATAAGAGGCGCTATATTTGAGATATTAACAGAAAATCGTCCATTTTGGAAGATAGTACCGCCTCGGCTCAGTGGGAATGAAATCGTCTTATTAGAGTTTCAGTTATCATGATAAGTACTCACTTATGTACTAGATTTACCACTTACATATCGTTTGCCAACATATTTTAACAAATGATCTAAAAAAATGTTTACTCTTCTTGTGGTCACATTAAAGGAGGTTTTAATGATTTTAATAAGCACCAAAAAGATAACGTAAAGTGTAACCTTACTTCAAATTACGTGGAACGAAACGTTTTTAGTCGATGTTTTTTATTTATTTATTATATATATATTATATTATTATTTATTATATATATATTATTATTTTTCCATGACCTACATGGTCATGGAATAAATATGTCGGAACAATATGGAACAATATGTCGACATAACAACTTAATATAATTCTAGGGTGCGTGATGTGCTACATCTAGTGTTAATTCTCGTCTTTCTTCTTATTTCGTTCTAAATTGTTGTAGTGTTCTGGAACTACAAGTATAACTGCTAGTAGTTAACGCGAAAACCTCGTAAACGTCAACAAGGTTTTGTAGAAGGAATTTCGAATTTTACCAGTAATTAAACAGTTTTAGGACCTAAAAATATAATCAATCTCCTATTTTTACACAATTTTTATCGATTTTTTGAACGACGATCTTTCTATCCGATTGAAGGATATGCGATGTTTGTAGATTATTTATTAACCATATTTCTTGAAAAAGTGAAAAATGAAAATGATAATTTAAGTACCTAAAATTGAAAATGAAAAATTATTTTATATAAAAGTCATTTTAAAATGTTACATTCGTAAATGTACTCATTCGGACATCAGAAAATCCACCAGCTGTAAAAGAAGATTGTTTTAAAGAAGCCGCCATAATCATAATTAATTCCCTTCGAAACGACGGTTTGCTTTCATACCACTTTGACGTGTAAACTGCGTCCGATATATTTTTTAGCTACAAAACAAAATTTATTTCAATTTTTTAATGAATAAGAAGCAGAATAGTTATACCTGTTCTGTTAAGTATTCCGCAGGAAAACAATAAAGTGCAAATTGCATTTGAATTGTTGCAACGTAAAAGAATTTGTTGAGAACTTCAGCGATATCAAGAGATTCTGCACTAAAATTTTTATTTATAGCACATTTTTATTAAATATGGCCAAATAAAGGAATAAATAATTACTTTGTTGAAATAAGAAAAAACTCCATACAAGTTGAAATTAAAGTTGAAAAAAATTGAGCTAAATAAAGTGGTGAATAGACGTTTCTCATTCCCCCGAACAACCTATTTTTTATTACCAATAAGAACATTATAATTTAAAATGTTTGAATATACCTTAATAAAAATTGGTGATGTGTTACGCAAATTTTAAGATTTTCCCGTTGTTTAAGTTCTTCTTCTCGAGTACAATCAGCGGGTAATACCAGTTTACCATATTCTTGTTGAAGCAATAATAACTGCACGTACATATGGACGCACATTGCAACAAATAAGGAATCTGTACCAATTATAATCAACAAAGCAGCGACTAAACTATGGCTTTGTAACATCCAAAGCATCGCGGAAATAAAAGGATTATCAGTTGGTAACCAAAATTCCATTATCAATGGACTTTCTTGGTATATTGGCTGCAGAAAGAATGTAAGTACGGTTAAAACTGCAGCACCTGTCAAAACAATTAAAAATGCCCACATAGCTTTATAAATGTGATCTATTTGACGTCGTAACTCCGGTTCTGCGATGTCTATAGACCAACGTTGTTCCAAATTGTCTATGAATCCTTGGATGGTTTCTTTATTATAGATGTACAGAAAGTATTTTGTAATTAACTAATGAGGAGCAGATTAAATTAAATTATATTTTGACAATTTCCATTAATACTAACGTGATATTCCGTAATAAACGATTCCATCGATCGCACAAAAAGTTCATTTCTTGTACGCAAAAGATTTAAAACTGTGAGTGTCCCAATTATTGCGACCCCAGCAAATATCAACGCTCTATGTATTTTAGTTATAAAGGTTGCCTTTTGAAAATACTCGAAAACACATTCGAGAAGTGTTAAGCCTACTTCTAATAAATCTCCTCTTTCGGGCATTTTCTATAGTCTATATTGTTTCTTACAATCAATCATGACGTAGAAAAGCGAACATTTATAGGAACATAACATCTAAAATTTTTATATTATTCCCACAAGAAAATTTAGTTCACAAGTTTAATTACTAAATTGATCAATTCTTTGAAATTATAAGTTTGTAATTTGAAAATTTTAGAAATTATGTATGTAAAGTTAATTGATACACTTTGGGCCTCGCGTAATTTGTCCTAATTACTTGATTGTAAAACTGCTTACCAAAAAAATCAATGATAATGTCAACGATGTGAAATCCGTTTTTCGCTAAAGCGTTTAGATATTCAAAAAAAAACAATTAAACTAATGATTGGAAACAAGAGAAGGGGCTGCTCCCCCTTCAATGATGAACATTTTTGGAAAAATCGATTCGTCTCGAATTTTGGTGAAAGTCTTAGGATGAAAATTTTTTCTGAAACATCGATTTACTACTTTTAGAAGATTTGAAATGCTTTCAGAAGGCTTGATACTACTATTACAAGATTTGAAATGCTTCCAAAATACCTGATACTACCTCTGGAGGATTTGAAATGCTTCCAAAAGACTTGGTATTACCTTTGGAGGATTTGAATTGCTTCCAGAAAATTTGATACTATTTCTAGAAAACTTGATATTGCTTAAGCGTTGAAAACTTCCAGCAGACTTGAAGCTACTTCTACAATATTTAAAATGCTACCAAAAGGGCTGATATTACCTCTGAAGGATTTGAAATTCTCCCAGAAGACTTGAAATGCTCCAGCAGAGCTGGTACTGCTTCTAGAAAATTTTATGTTCTTGCAAAAGACTTGATATTGCTTCTGGAGGATTTGAAATGTTTTCAGAAAACCTGATACTGCTTCTAAATGAATTGATACTGCTCTCAAAAGTCCATATTAAAGTTATCATTTTCAATTCATCTTTTACTTATAACATTGAGCTTATTCTTTCATATTCAGTGCCAGCATTTCTTGCAAACATATTTTTATTTAAAAAAAACAGATAGTGAAAAAATCGTTTTGGATATTTTAATTTCGACACTTTTAAAATTCAGAAACTTACATTTACTAAGATATACAAGGAACGATTTTGCCTCAAGTCGTCAAGGTCGCTTACGGACGAGGTACTACATTTGAAATATTAACAGAAAGTTTTGGAAGATTGTAACGCCTCGCCCGGAAGCGACCTCGGCAGAGTAAGAGTAAAATCGTCTTATATTAGATTTTATATATTTACTAAGATATACAAGGAACGATTTCGCCTCAAATCGCAGAGGTCGCTTGCGGGCGAGGCGCTACATTTGTAATATTTACAAAAAATTGTCCATTTTGGAAGATTGTAGCGCCTCGCCCGTAAGCGGCCTCAGCGAAGTGAGAGTAAAATCGTCTTATAGAAGATTTTATATAGTTACTAAGTTTGAAATATCAACAAAAAAATCATCCATTTTGGAAGATGGTAGCGTCTCCCACACAAGCGACCTTGGCGGAATGATAACAAAATCATCTTGCAGGAGACTTTATACATATATTTGCTAAGATATACAAGGAACGATATTGCCTCAAATCGCCGAAGACGCTTGCGGGCGAGGCGCTACAATCTTCCAAAATGAATGATTTTCTGTTGATATCTCAAATATAGCACCTCGCTCTCAAGCAACCTAGGCAATTTGAGCCGAAATCGGTCCTTATATATCTTAGTAAGATCATTTGCGGGTATCAACATTTCAAATTCACTACAGTACACTGTATTTTGCTGCGTCTGGTTCTGCAGATTCCAAAGTTATCATAACACCAGCAAATTCTGAAGTACAGTTTATAAATGATTTTATGTCCCTCTTGATTTTATGATTAATAATACGAAGTAATTGTCATTAAGTGATCATTTCAATACGAGCAATAAAAAATCTAGCTGTATATATTTTTTGAATTTTAGTACCTTTAGAAAGGATTTTTCGGGACAAAATTCGAAGATTCCATGATTTATATTGGGGAATTTTTTAGCAACTGAAGGAATTACAAAGATGTGTTACGGAATGATTTTTCTTAATTTCTTTTCCTTATTCGTAAAATACATGAAATTGTTTTTTTAGTACTAATCTGGACACGAGAAGTTTTCTTCCTCATCTTTTCCTTGTCCACTTGTCCTTTTCCTTAATAGAGGGCTTTGTTTTAGTTCATTGAAATTTAATTGTTTTTTTTTTTTGCTTAAAAAGATCTTGAGTTGTTAATAATTTTTCAGTATCTTTTTTGGATCAATTAATTTAATTTCATGAGGGATTTGAAGAAAGAAAAGAAAACTAGGGATTTTAATAAAAGTAAATTTTTGGGGAAAAGTAACTTTCTTTCAATACAGCATCAGAGTTGAGAGGAAATCGTGGGTTGAAATTAATTTGGACTGTTAGTGGACATTTTGTAACATTTTCTGTTTGGAATTTTTAGGGTCACTTCAGCGAATTTTCGAGTCATTTCGGATTGTTCAACATTCGATCTTTTAATTTAAGGTTTGCGAATCAACTTAAAATACGGTTTATCCGGTTTTACATCCGCCTAGATCTTTTTGGCGAGGAGCACATAGATATTGACCTATAAAGGGATATTTATTTCTCCCAATTGTTGGGGTTAAAGTAAATTGAAGTATTATACTTGAAAACTTTAATCATATCCAGAGGACGTCACATATTAATCACCACATGGACCCTCAGCCGAACAAACCGAGAAAATGCGATAAAAATCACGATACTATTTTGAGATTTGTTGTGTAAAGTATTTGTATTTATGTTAATGCATTATTATGTAGATGGTATCAATTTGGTTCGGGTTGAGTTCCAACTCAACCCAACCTCTTTTTGTAATGACTAAAAATTGTAACAAAATCACACATGTTCAGAAATAACACATTCATGAAAGAATAACATCTGTATTGCACTTCTACGAATATAAAACCTCTTCCTAGATATATGACCATTAAATGACATTTGCCATCTCGTTAAAGACCCTAATCTCTTGTAGAAAACTTTTGTAAAAAATTATTACTGTTAGCGTCATGTTTATTTTAGAATACTAAATATGTCATTCTGTAGACTAACATGTGTAATTTAGGCCTACGTATTTACTGTTATAAAAATATGTAGCATTAAAATATGTAAACTTCTTTTTATCTAACGTTTATAGTTTTCGATAGCTTATTTGGACTTCGAATTTCGTCCAAATAGTTTTGAAGCGTCTCCTTAAAATGCAATGTGGTCATTTCAGTTATAGCGGAAGTGGAGGATATCTTAATTTTTAAGGTGGCTAAAAATTATTCGAAGAGAAACTCTTTAGATTTGTTTTTTATTCTATTAATTAATCACTTAATTATTTGTAATTAAAAAGAAATCAATTAATTACAAAGATTTTAATCCAAATTGATTCCGAAGAGCTTTTAATACCCTGCCTATTAATCGAAATTTATTCAAATTGATGGTAATTTACAAATAATCGTAGTTATTACCCAATTTCACATAATCCGTTTTCAAATTAATAATTTAAAACCATCCCGATATAAAAGGAATTGTATCAAACAAAAATTAATGATAAAAATGTTACCGAAAACCGATATTTTACAAATTGGTTTAACCATGTGGAGTTTATTGGGCGAAAGTATCCATAAAACGCCTAAATGGTTGATTTTTTATCGTATCTTTAACGGAATAGTTCTCGGTGAAGTAGTTTTATACACAACTTTAAATCTATTTCACGTTGAAGGAGTTAAATTTGTCGACACGATTGCTAATATATCCAGTGCAATCCATGTGAGTACAAAAAATGATATCAAGATTGTTTTAATTTCTTCGTTTTAGGTTTTCTTGAAATATTTCTTTTTTATGTACCACAAAAAGAACGTGTGTTATTTGTTAAACCAACTCGAAAAATTTTGGGATCCGCCTAAATCTGATTTAAAATTGAAGAAATGGTCCACGAAATTGTATCAAGTTATTCGAATGGCACAAAAATGTTTTGTTCTAATTGTCGGGATTCTTATAATTCTGTATTATTTAAAACCTATTTTTAATGAGTCCAGTTTTCCTTTCGATGGGTATCCAATTACTTCTTCATTATTTTCGAAGATTTTCGCTTTGTTTTCGTTGTATCATTTTTTTCCCATCGGATTATTTTGCATAATGGGTTACGATTGTCTTTATGTGTCATTTTGTATTCATTTAATAGTCCAATTTCGAATTTTGAATCATAAAATGAAATCGATTGGGGTTAATAAAGATTCAGTAATAAAAAATGAAATTAAAATATGTGTTGATCACCAAAATTTTTTACTTAAGTAAATATTATTCTTATTATCTTCATTATTTTGGTTACTAATTAAATTTTGTTTTAGAATTTTTAGAGTGATAAACGAAACTTATTCGGCAATGTTTATGTGCCAATACTTCATGACTTTAGGGTCAGCTTGTAGCCAATTATATCTGTTAAAGATTAGTACAAACGGGGTTGATTCAATGAAAGCAATCTTAACATTAGCAGTGATTTTTGCGCAATTTGCGATTTATGCTTTACCCGCTGAACAAATCGTTACGGAAGTTTACAATTTATCGTTTGCTTTGTATTCGTCATCTTGGCAAGAGATCCCATTAACACATCAAAAAGATGTTATATTTATGATAATGAGAAGTCAAAATCAAGGATATATAAGTATCGGGGGATTATTTGATATGAACATTGATACGTTTGTTTCTGTAAGATGATTGATGTAAATATGGTGATCATAATATTTTTTTTTTACTTTTAGGTTTTTAGAAAAGGATTTTCTTTCTATTGTTTGTTAGACAACTTAATTAACAAATAAATGATTATTTAAAAACGTTAATATTGTCTATATTTATTTATTAATTTGTTCATATGGTCGTAAACAAGCTCCTTCGAGTTAATACCCCACATAAAATCTAAATGGTTAAAATTTCTAAACGGAACTCTAAATAATCCAACAACATTCGGCAATTTTTCAGCTAAGAACACGCAATCTTCTTTGGCCACAATATAATCCCCATCGCCATAATAAATCGCCATCGGAGCTACATTTTTCGTTAAATCATATTCCGGGGGTTTCGTTGAATTATAAAGGATTTGGTTCTTTTCGTTTCCATAATCATATGGTTTAAATTCACCCGTTGTGTACATTTGTTGTATATGAAGTATCGATTGAATTGATGTACCATCCGGAAAATATTTTAAAATGTTCGGAATATTATCCTAATCAAAAAAAATTCAGCAATACATTAATCTAATAAGATAACATTAAAATTACCGTGTTAAATTGTTCGTAATCAAATCCCATAGCTAAAAACGCAATCATCATACACAACCGTTGAGTTCTTGATCCATTTTGGCAAAAAGCTGTTAAAATTGCCTCTCGAGTTTTAGTTCGTGGTAATAATTCGTATATATTATAATTATTCATGATGTTCTCCGCAAGAACAGGAATTAAATTGAAAACCATTTGTAATTGAGGCATCAACTCGTGAATCACATAAACACTCGGCGCTAAATTAATAAATAATTTAATTTTTTGGTTATACTCCGGCCTTCGGGATAACATGATTTGGCCAACACCGGCACCCATTGAATATCCGATTAAGATTAAACCATCTTGGCCGGTTTTCTCCAATATAAAATCAACGGAATTTGGTAAATCGTACAAACCCGAATCGTCGAGAGTAAAATTCCAAAAGTCTTTATCAACATCCGGATTTAAAATGACGTGATTTCTTGAGTATGTGTTACCTCTGTTGTTGATGAACCAAAAATCGTAACCTGAATCGGTAAATAAGTAAGCTGTGAAAATTTTACGGTTATTAGAGAGTTATTTTTTTTTAATTTAAGAATCGAAATCTTTACGCATATCATGTTGAGGTCCTCGAAATAAAAACAATTCTGGTGAACCACAAAAACCCGGATGTAGCAGTACTACCGGTCTTTTTCTTCCGGTTCGTTTTCTTCCATAAGGTATCCTATGTAATGTTATAATGTAACCCTGTGTGGTTGTGATTTGATAAGCTTCAAGTGGGTATCCATATTTATTCACCAATTCTTTCTAAAATAAAAAAAAACTCAATATTAAAATAATTCGACATAATTATTCAAGGTGAACGTCTCAATAATTCACTTATTTTTTTCTTATTTAAAGGTGAGTTTAATAAATAACTCAATATTATAAGGCTCATAAAATGTTAAATTTTATGAGCTATACTTTCATTTCTAGACCTGTAAACTTTAAAGTTGTTTTTGTAGAAAATTAAATTTAGAATCGAAATTAAAGAATGACGAAATCCAATATAATAAATATTGAATTTGAATCAATTAATGTAAGTTTTTATGCAAATATTAAGACTTCTTAGAACTACGGGAAAACGAATACGAAACAATGTTATAACACTTTTTAAATAATTTTTGAACGAGATCCACTCATAAGTTGAAATGAGTCGATCATTTCATTCGAAGATGAAAAGCAAGCAAGCGGTACCTCTTTTCTTAATTTCTCTCATTTCTGAGCTCTTTCTTTCTTTCCAGTTTTTGCAAAGTCTCTATTATCTCGTTCTTGTCTCTGTTCAGTATCAATTATTTTTTACAAGTTTTGTTAATTAACTTTTGCAAATATTAATTAAGACAAGATCCACTCATATATTTCTCTTTGAAGAGAAAAGCAAGCGTCTGTTTTGTCTCTCTCTCTCATTTCTGAGCTCATTGTTCTTTCCAGCGTTTGTAAAAACTCCAGTATCTCGTTCATTATATATCCTTTAGTACAACCTTGTTAAGCATTCTTTTGTAAATATTAAGAGAGATATTTCAAAGGATATATCTCAAGAACAACGAGATATTTATATCTTTTTCGATTTTAAAATTATTTTGAAACATGATCCACTCATATACGTATTATTTTTTTTGTATATAGGTATTCATGCTGTATATGTTCCTGGAATGGAACAGCTTTGGGTTGAGATTCGGCTCAATGGCTTTAATTCTGCAGTTGGAGTTTTTTATAGGCCTACTTCTTTTAATATTAATTTCTTTCTCCGTTCGTTTGAGAAGTCATTGTCAGAGATTTATGTTGCAATGGATAGAGTAATAATTTTGGGAGACGTTAATATTAACCTCATGATGTCGGATCCCTCTGCTGATTTTACTTTCAACTCTAAATACTTTTAGTTTAAGGCAGATTGTTGATCAGGCAACTCATATCACAAATTTTTCTGAAACACTTATTGATATTATTGTAATGTAGGAGGTTTTAGTTTTAAGAGGTTGGTAGCAAGCCAGATCGAGGAGAGGGAACGCGACGGAAAGAGAGACGTGTTGTAACGGTTGTAAAAAAGTCAACAAGTAAAATAAATAGAGTTAAGCAACGATTGATGTTTTATTAAAAAAAAAGCGAACAAAACATAAAAGTGGCGACGAGGAAAACTGAGAAAAATGGCAGATATTGGAAAAATGGGAGAGTTCGATCCGATTAAGGAATCATTCGTAACGTATCTGAAGAGGTTAAAATTATACTTTTTGGTTAACAATACAGACAAAGAAAAACAGAAGAATATTTTTTTGTTACTAATGGGGACAAAAATTTATGAAATTTTGACAAACTTGGTAATGCCGAAACAAACCGAAGAATTAAAATTTGAAGAAATTGAAGAGGTGCTAAAAAAACATTTTCAACCAACAAGATTAACCATAGTAGAACGATTTCAATTTTGGAAGAAAGAGCAAGCGGCTGGTCAAACCGTAAATGAATATGCAATTGAATTAAAGAAAATGGCGATTGAATGTAAGTTTGAAGCATTTTTGGAACAAGCATTACGAGATAGATTTATTACCGGATTGAGAAATGAGAAAATACAAAAAGAAATTATGTTGAAAGAAAGAACATTTAACGAAGCATTAACTTTAGCTACCAGTTTAGAATTAGTAGACAAAGAAGCAAAGGGAATGCAGGAAAGGGAAATAAATTATTTAAAAAGGAATCAAAAAGAAGGAAGAAAATGTAGAAATGAGAAAGGTGATGAAAAATCAAAAGAAAATTGGAAGAAAAATGAAGAAAGGGATCAAGAAAATAAGAAATGTAAATGTTGTGGGAAACCTCATTTAGGAAAATGGGACATTTAAAGATTTTAAGGTAGATTTAGTGTTAGAAGGGAAGCCTACTCCTATATTTTGTAAAGCTCGTCCTGTACCTTATTCCTTGAGAACTGCAGTAGCACAAGAATTAGATAGGTTAGAGAAATTGGGAATCATGGAAAAGATAAAGCATAGCAAGTGGGCTTCTCCAATAGTGGTAGTTGAAAAAGGTAAAGGGGAACAACGGAAGATTAGAATTTGTGGTGATTACAAGGTATCAATAAATTCTATAACAAAATCAGAACATTATCCACTTCCGAATCCAAGCGAAATTTTCAATAAATTAAAAGATGGAAAGATATATACAGTTCTTGATTTATCTAACGCTTATCAACAGTTAGAATTGTCACCACGAGCCCAAGAATTATTAACTGTAAACACTCATCAAGGTTTATATAGATACAAGAGAATGCCTTTTGGTATTACTAGTGCTCCGGCTATATTTCAGGCTACAATGGATAAGATCTTGAATGATGTAGAAAATGCAGTGTGTTACATAGATGATATTCTGATTTGTGGGAAAAATTTAGAGGATTGTAAAAGAAATGTAGAAAACGTATTGAGGAAATTAGATAAAGCTGGATTTAAAGTTCAATTTGAAAAATGTAAATTTTTTAGAGATAATGTAAATTATTTGGGATTTGAAATAAGTGCCGAAGGAATTCGTCCAACGGTTGAAGGAATAGCAGCTATCATGAAAGCTCCTAAACCACATGATTTAACTAGTTTGCGTTCTTTCTTGGGCATGTTGAATTTTTATGGTCGATTTTTACCAAATTTATCTGCAAAGTTACATCCTTTGTATAGATTACTTGAAAAGGAAAATAAGTGGAACTGGACAAAGAGTTGTGATGAATGTTTTACGGAGAGTAAAATGATGTTAAGAGATTGTGGTGTTCTTACAATTTATGACCCAGAGAAACCATTGATTTTGACATGTGATGCTTCGAAGTATGGAATCGGTGCAGTATTGGCTCAAGTTGTGGATAATTTTGAAAAACCAATATATTTTCCATCTAGAACACTTAATAACGCGGAAAAAAATTATTCTCAATTGGAAAAGGAAGCTTTAGCTATATTTTTCGCAGTTAGAAAATTTCATTTATATTTATATGGCAGAAAATTTTTTATAAATTCAGACCACAAGCCATTACAAACCATTTTTCATCCAAATAAATCCATACCAAGTTTGGCGGCAGCAAGAATACAGAGGTGGGCCTTAATTTTGGCAGGTTATGACTATGAAATAAAATACAAGAAAGGAACGGAAATTGCTCATGCAGATTCATTATCGAGATTACCGTTACCAGAAATTGAACCTATGTCTAAAGCAGAGATAAATTATTTTTCGACTGTAAATGAATTACCGATATCAGCAGACGAAATTGAGAAATATACGAGAAAAGATCAAATTCTTTTAAAGGTTTATGACAATACTTTAAATGGTTGGAAAAACTATACAAGTGATGACAACTTGAAACCTTACTTTTTACGTCAATCGGAGATTTCCATAGATAAGAATTGTTTGCTTTGGGGTAGAAGAGTTATTATTCCAGAAAAACTTCGTTCAAAAATATTACAAATGTTGCATGAACAACATCCTCGCATTGTTCGTTCAAAATTATTAACGAGAAGTTATGTTTGGTGGCCGAAGATTGATGAAGATCTAGAGAAATTAATAAGAAGTTGTGATGTGTGCCAAAAAGTTCAAAATGCAAATCCAACATTGAAGACGGATTGGCAAAAAACGACACGGATATTTCAAAGAATTCATATTGATTTTGCAAAAAAAGACGGAAATGATTTTTTAATTCTAATCGATTCATTCTCAAAATGGGTCGAAATAAATTTAATGACAACAACGACAACAGAAGCTACTATTGAATATCTTCGTTCAATATTCGCTAGATATGGTCTTCCTGAACAATTAGTGTCTGATAACGGACCTCAATTGATTTCGATGAAGTTTGAAGGTTTTTGTCAACAAAATGGAATTAAACATATGAAAACACCACCATATCATGCTCGTTCTAATGGTGCTGCGGAAAGGACAGTGCAAATAATAAAAAAACAACTGGCAAAAACAAAATTAGAAAATACGGTACAGCAAGGAGTACAATATCAATTAGATAATATATTATTTGCTTATAGAAACACTCCACAAATAACAACAGAGAAAACTCCAGCTGAACTATTTCTTAAACGTTCACCAAGAACGAGATTGTCTATATTAAAAGAGAAGATTTTGAAGAAGGAAGAGAAGAAAAATATTAAAGTAACAAGCTATGAACCTGAAGAGTTAGTTTATGTAAAGAGCAAGAGAGGAGAAGAAGAAAAGTGGTTGGAAGGAAAGATATTGCATCGAAACAGCGAATTGACATATTTTGTTTTATCAAACGGAATGAGAAGTTTAGTTCATGCAGAAGAACTTAAGAAAAGACAATGTAACTATAATAACGAATGTGTTCATAACAAAAGAACTTCAGTAGAAGGTTCAAATTTTCAAGATGTCAATGAAGAGTGCATGCGGGAAAACCAGACTCCGATACAAAACCCAATTCAAGACACTACTGTGTGTGAAAGTTCTATTCCTGATGTTACTCTACTTCCTATTGAGAATACTATCACACCAATAACTAATGAGAATTCTGTCAAAGAAACTAAAACTAATTGTGATTTGGGCGTTAGACGTTCGCAAAGACAGAGTAAAGCTCCAGATCGTTTAAATTTATAATTATGTTAGTTGTAGTATATATATATATATATAAAAAAATAATAATAATAATAATGTGCTTTTTAGTTAAGAAGGGAGGAGTGTAATGTAGGAGGTTTTAGTTTTAAGAGGTTGGTAGCAAGCCAGATCGAGGAGAGGGAACGCGACGGAAAGAGAGACGTGTTGTAACGGTTGTAAAAAAGTCAACAAGTAAAATAAATAGAGTTAAGCAACGATTGATGTTTTATTAAAAAAAAGCGAACAAAACATAAAAATTATTATTATATCAAATGTAATAAAAATGATGTTGGGTTCTCAAATCACTTGTTAGCTTTTTCTGAGTTAGCATTATCGATAAGTACCAAATCTAAAGCTAGAGTCGTTATCTGAAAAAAAAAGCATTTTTTGAAATCAATTTAGTCTTCGCTGACTCTAAGTGTTTGTAGGAAAACCTGAGGAGATTTAACGTGTTGAAAGCTTCTGCTATTTCGTTGGCTTCTGATTTGTCAGATCCCTATGTTATCAACACATTTTTTAGCAATAGTCTTCCTGCTTTTTATAACAGTAATAGGATGCATCCTGCTTCGTCTACGTTTGGATTTAGTGACTACTGATTGTATCCAGCAGATTTTATTGAACCTAAGGTTTACGCGAGTTGGATCTGATGGAATGAGCCTAGATAATATCCGACTGTGCTCATCTTACGTTCTTATCTATCTTTTCGATTTTTGTTTGATTCATTGAGTGTTTCGGGGTTGCTGGAAGTATGATTTTGTTGTTTCCATTGCCAAAGTTGTTCCTATCACTAGTTGTAAGGATCTGAGGCCCATTACAATTCTGCCAGTTCTTTCAAGATCTTACAAAGATTTATGATAGAAAAAAAGACTGTCTGGGTTCAGGAGGTAGTTCAGTTGTGTTACTGCGCTTTTGGTTTGAACTTATAATATACTCAGGTCTCTGGCCCAGGGTAAATCCACATTGTTAATTTTACTTGATTTCAGTACGGCCTCTAACATCCTTAATTAAAGTCTCCTGTTGTGCATTTTGAAGGTTGGATGTTCATGCAGTTAAGCTATTCGATTACTATATATTAGGTAGGGTTCAGTCGATTTAGCTAAATTCTATTTTATCAGATTATCTGATCTGCTTTTCTGGTGTTCCTGAGGTTCTATTTTGGCCCCCATCTTTTTCGCCATTTACACTTGTAATATATTTTCCAAACTTGAGTATTGTTCCTGTCATTTATAATTGTATATCATTTGAAATGAGGTAACACGACTAGTTATTTTTTTTGAATATTTTTGTTGACGAAAAATTTTTAAAGATAGTGGAACCAATAATGGAGTCCAAATTGACTTTATCTGTAGCTTAGAAACTGACGGTTGCGATAACGATAACACTACCTCCCACATCCAAAAAATTATTCAACCCCACATCTACAAAAAGGTGTTTTCATTCTGATAGACACCTTTAAATTAAAGCATCCTCTAACCATATAAAAGAACACAGCTTTAAGTATTTTTATCAATTTTCAAAACTTAACGAGTTACAAAAACAAATATAATCCGCGAATGGTATTATGGGAGTGAGTTTGACGCCAATGGGCGTTCCTAAAATTAATGAAATTTTAAGATTTAAATCGATTATCAAAGCAATCATATGCGCCGGTTTTTGAAAATTTGTATAGGTGCTGGGTGCTGAAGAAAATACTGAATTGAGAAGAGACTTAAACGACGAAAGTCAGCTCTCTGAAAAAAACCTTGAATTGGGTCTGAGATGGTCGGAAAAAATACAGAATATCATACGTCCTATCCGAATAAAAAGATTCACAGCAGATGCTAGCAC
Organism: Onthophagus sagittarius; assembly: GCA_036711965.1. Classification (NCBI taxonomy): domain Eukaryota; kingdom Metazoa; phylum Arthropoda; class Insecta; order Coleoptera; family Scarabaeidae; genus Onthophagus; species Onthophagus sagittarius. The sequence continues at coordinate 18,826,016 of JASERS010000005.1, read as the reverse complement.
TGAATCAGAAAGAATAAGTGTCAAGTCTTTTAGAAGCATTTCAAATCTTCTAGAAGCAGTATGAAGTCTTCTGCAAGTATTTCAAGTCTGCTGAAAGCAATAGAAGACATTTAGAAGACTCATTTAGAAGAGTATGGCACCTAGAAGACTAGTAGTATCAAGTCTGGAAGAATTATCAAGTCTCCTAGAAGTAGTATCAAGTCTTAATTCAAAACGTATGTTCTCTAATAAAAACGTTCCCAGTAGATGCTGGGACTAAATTAGGAACATAAAGTACTATTGATATAATATAATAAATGTACTATTGAGATACATTAAAAATTAATTGAAAATAGTAGCATCAATCCAAATAAAATCATTAACAACTCTGTATGGGTGTTTGTACTCCAAGGGAAGCCACGTGTATAGTTATTATTCGTATTCTTCTAGGATATTTCTTATGCACCCAAAGCACCAAAGTTCTAGAGTAATTGTTATGACAAACAAATGTCGTTCTTCTTTAAAATTTGTTTTTCCTTAATTTTTGTTAATAATTTCATAAAATTAACGCTTGTTACAAGCGTTATTCTTCAAAAAATTCTTTCGAAATAATTTGACAATTTTTTGAAGAATCCATTCGATAGTATTTGTCCAAAAATTATTTATTTAAGCCTTAGCTACAATTTAATAATGAATAAAGTGAGAGATTATCGACGGTTCTCTAAGCAAGCAACCATCAAGATAAGGAAAAAATATAAAAGGCTATTAAAAAACGTTTGACCTGAGAACGGAAAACCCTATGAAGGTTTTATTATACTCTTCTAGTACTTTCACCCTACTGTTGCACTTTTTCGATTTAAAAATCATTTTTGAATAAGATCCATTCATAAGTTATGTTTCAAACATGAAAGAGAAGCAAAAGAAGTCTACTTAGCCTTTTTCCTTCATTTCTAGGATGTTTCTTTCTTTCTAATCTTTGCAAAGTCTCCATTATCTGGTTATAATATCCTTTCAGTATCAAGGATATATCTCAAGAACGATGAGGTAATCGAAAAAAATATTCATTTCCGATTTAAAAATCAGTTTTGGATAAAATCCACTCGTAAGTTTCATAGATGCAAATCATGCAAAATAATAATAATAAACTTTATTAACGATAATGCAGTAACAGCTTTCATAAGTCAGATTATGAATACAGAATATGAACTTATATAATACCAACAAACATAGTACATATACTCAAAATAAAAATAAAACGTCAATACGATCAACAATTTTTTAAAAAATGTGTATCCTGAAGATGGTCTAAACGTGACCGAAACCGGTAGAAACATTGTTTGAAATACTATCGTCTTAATAAAGTGCAAAAATTATTAAATAAATATTATAATACATATAGCATAGGTTTCGTCAAATATGAAAAATAAACAGAAAAAGTAGATAAATCTTGAGGACAGCAATTCAGCGAGGTAAATAAATGTTTTGCGTCTAAAAAGCGTTCTTTAATAAAAAAAACCTTTATTTTGCACTTGAATAATTTTTCCTCAAGGACCTTTAAACAAGCATTATGTTGACAAATTTTATTCCAAAGTGATGAAACTAGGTCATTTTTATGGCGTGTGTTATACATGTGCACATCACAATTTTTCTTGTAATCATTGAGATTACTTTTGGTATACATCAAGCATTGTAAGACTTACTTTCTATAAACACAGGAAAGAGTAAAAATTTTTAGTGTAACAAGCGCGGCTCTACAACAGTCTCTATTATTCAGGTTTACCCCAACACAAATGATACTATCATAGTACACCATAAGATAAACGGGAGTTAAAATATCCATAGTAAACCTTCAATAACGTATCCAAGGAGACAATGTGCCAGACAGCATACTCCTCCCACGTTAACTTGGAGACAATATTAAATTCCATATATTTAATTTGGATCAACATCTGTATCAAGATGTATCAAGGGATACATTAAGATATATCAAGGGAGAAATTAAGTTTTTGTATTTTGGTTTCATTAACGAGTTTATTCTTAGTGAACCATGCAACTATGCTTTCCTGCGATAACTCAGATTGTTGTTGAATACTGTTGATAGCATCTGTATCGTTTGCAAAAACGATCACGTCAGAACGAATGGGGTAATGTTGCATTTATAACGTTAATAAACATCAAGAACAACACCGGCCCTAATGCCAATCCTTGAGGCATATCGTATTTTATTGACAATTCATCTGACAAGAGCCTGTCAGGACATTTTCTGTGATCTATTACTTAAATAGGACTTAATTAAGTTACTTGAATTGTTACTAAAATGCGAAGCAGAAAGCTTATCGATAAGCAAATCATAAGATATACATTCAAAGGCTTTAATCAGATCAAAAAAGGAGGCTTGAAGTTTAAACATATGAGGCTAATCTTTCAACCGCTAAAGTTATTGATTTTGCTAATTTTTAAGCTGTCAGTAAATGTATTAGATCTAATACAAAGATTTAATTACTATAACATTAAGATTATAAATGTCACAGCCTGTAATATATTTTATGTTATTAATAGTGCCGCGCATCTGATTAATAGTAATTTCTTTAAAAGAAAACATATTGGGTAAGGCAACAAAAGGAACAATTTAATCAGAACTTAATTTTGATTTGGATGGTGGACTAGGAGATAATTATATGAGGAAATTTGTTATGGAAATCAGCGATTGCATGTAATTTCTCTCTGTAACATGTATCATGTAACATCTATGTATCTATGTATATCTATGTAACATCCCTCACTTAATAAGTTTAAGTTAAGTGCCTAAAGTTGTAGAAATTCCTTATTAATCTAATAAATTCAGGTAATTTAAAATGTAGTTGTGTTGTGGTTGTCAAGAAACGGGAAATTGAACTCTTCAACGAATTTATAGAACACATTAAAACCCTACTATTTTTGATACCTATGCCGTCATTTTACTGTCTATCTAGTCTATTTCTTAGTTTTGAATATCCCTAATTTATGTCCAGCCTTACATTATCCTTTGCAGTTCTAGTGCAGCATTCTAACGTTCCTTCTCTCCTAGTCTTATTTTTCCTTTTCCAATCACTATTCCGTCTATTTGTATAATTCGCCTGATTCCCTCGTCTCTAAGTATTATTTTTTTATTTCCAGTATTCAACCTCATTCTTCTATTATCATTATTTTTCTTCCCATTAAAATCTCCTTCAGGTATATATTTAATCTCTTCTTGTTCCTAAAATTACTTGGAGTTTTATCCCTATTTGAATGAAAATGTTTTAATTCAGAGAAAAATATTTAAAGTAACTCTTTAAACCAAACATTTAAAAATTATTCTTGAAGCATTTTGCTCCCGGATCTTCTTATTTATTTTCTATTGATATCCTTTCAATACGAAGAAATCAAAATACACTTTCTTTGCTTATACAGCAGAAAATGTGGGTTACGATGAGACGACCCGGGTTCTGTGAGTCTCGATTTCGGCTCGTAAAAATTCCAAGAATTTGAGCTCATCACGCAGAATACTCGGAGCGATTACTCATGCGTAACAGCACATGCCTTATCGTTCACTTCTTGTATTATAACTGTATGACACGCCATATGTCGTTTCGTTTCGTTCTTTTTCTTCCGTTGTCTTCGAATATCCAAACGTTTCATTTCACCAAACGTGGATGTCACTGTAACCTGAATTTCCAACGATGGGTTACCGATTGTCCCCATTCGATTTTTAACAAAGAATGTCACACGATTTAATACGGTAAGAACAAGAATATGTATATTTAAACATCCTATATTCAAGGAGAAACATTGAGAATTTAACGAGTTAAATGTTAATTAAATATTGATTTTGGTTTGTCAATTAATTATAGATCGTTTAGTTTCTCGAAAAGTTTGATAATTACACTTCCGGAATAATTTTGTTTAACGAAGTAAACTTAAAATTTAAGAGAAATTTTCTTAAATATCGAATTTATTTTTTAAAATAAAGTAATCACGTATTCATTCCAAATCGTTTATTTAAAATCTAGATGTGTGTCAACTAACTGAAAAGCAGTACAACTCAAGATTTTGCGATTAAACCCACTTCTTATTCTATTTATTTATTTATAATCTTAATTTATTTATTTTGTGAATCTTACCACAGCATCGAGGGATGATGAATTTTTGTAATCTTCTTGATTTCTTAACGTTTCTAAAGATTTCAGTCGCGGTCCAATCGTTAACTCGAGTAGATAGGAACTGAAGGAAACGGTATCGCGAACCATCATCACCAATAGAAGAACGAAACGGAGCCAGCAAAGTGGTGACATCGTCGGGAACGAGAAGTAACGGTTCGGCGCGATATTAAAGAGTCCGGAATAAACGAGCGTGTGCAAGTTTTTAACTGGAGGAGGATCGCGATGAGATTCAATCCGGAGGTAACAACGACCCACCTACAAAGTCCGGACGAAATATAGGATTCGCGTCAGACGAGTCCTTCGAATGTTATTTTAAACAAATTATTTTATCAATCAAAATTTTTTAAAGAAATTGATTGTAAAGAGGAAGTTGCTAATTTTGAAAATTTGTTTTGGAAAGTTTTTGGTAAACAGTTAAGGAAAGTGTCAATTTTAAATTTTTATCACAATTACTACACTATTAAAAAGTTATTTTATTTTAAACAAGGTCTTTGTTTACATCCTTGATACAATAATTATTTCTCTCTAGAACAACTTACATTTAACCTGTTTTCAATTAAGAGTATTTATTATCACAAGACACTTGCAATAATTAAGTAATTGTATAAGTTGTTTAAAAAATTACAATAAATAAATCATACGAGAAATATATTTTAGTATGTAAAATGTTTATGAGAAATACAAAGATTTAATTTATTAATAACTTAATTGTTTCGAAATGTGAAAAAATATTTCAATATTTATGATATATATAAGGAATAAAAAATAATTATTAATTGTGCAAGAAGCAAAAAGAAAGGGGACACCCGGGATTGAACCGGGGACCTCTCGATCTGCAGTCGAATGCTCTACCACTGAGCTATATCCCCTAGATGTTAAATAAAGTCCTCACTGAGTACTTAAAGTATTAAATTTTTAATAAACAATGCAAAAATGTTAAACGATAAAGAGTTTAATTTTAATATATTATTAAGTCATGAGATGTAATCTTAATCAGATAAACACATTCTATGTTTACATTGCGTTTATAATTCGACAATTTTTACCTCAATCAATAACCATTTAAGTTCCAATCGTCTTCTGCTCTGATTCAATATCGTTAGTTATAATTTAGTTTGTAATCCACAGCTATAATTTATTGTGTATACTTTATAGTTACAATAATCAGTAAATATTTTACCTTTTCTACGCAATTCCAACAAAACCTCTCCGGATATGATTTAATATAGTAAGACCTTTCAGAGACGAAAAGTTGAGTTCTGTTTATAAAGGCAGTCAACTGAGACAAAAATATTCGATAATGTTATAATTAGTGTCCGATCGAAACACAATTTTGAGCTGAAACCGAAACTTTTCCTATTTTGATGTAAAAACTGCACTTTTTCTAAATTGAAAATTTTTTAAATTAAATATTTTGGCTTAACCATTCTAAGAGACGTGCGGCTATAGCCAAATGTTTTTAGTTCTAGGTCTAGTGTTAGCTATACTGTAGATTATTGTATACTTGTATTGAACTAAAACTAGAACTAACACTGTAATTACGCTGATTATCTATCCTTTTCTATTCTGCGTTCGCGACCCAAACATCTGATTTTAGCTGATTATAAAGCATATCTTAATCGTATGATACATGATACATATATACATACGTACAGATTTAATTGATAATCCGGCGCAACTTTGGTCTTATATTAAAAATAAAAAAAGGACCGACTTCGCCATCCCTATTCGTATGGAATATAATAATTCCAGCGTGTGCCATGGTGAAAATTTGCACGGCATTTTGGTCACTTCCTGTGCCGATCAGCTTGCGGATCCTTTGTTTTTGCTGTTCTCTCAGTCTGTTGTCCAGGGAGTTTTCCCTTCTATATGAAAGAAGGCGCTTGTTGTACCAATATTTAAATCAGGTCATAAACATCTTGTTACCAATTATCGTCCCATTTCAATATTGCCCATTGTTTCAAAAGTTTTTGAAAAATTTGTACTTTCTAAACTTCATTATATACTAAAACCTTTTATTATCCAGGAACAGCATGGTTTCTGTAGGGGTCGATCAGTTGAGACCAATCTTGCTACTTTTATGACTTTTGTACATAATGCAATGAATAATAATTTACAAGTAGACGCAAACTACACAGACTTCCGTAAGGCCTTTGGCAGGGTTAATCACGCAATTTTAATAGAAAAATTACAAGGGTTTGACCTTTCATATGGCCTGTTGCGATGGTTTGGCTCATACATATCTAATAGACTTCAAGCGGTCAATTAATAACTTTATATCTGATTTTGTACCGGTTACTTCCGGCATACCGCAAGGGAGTCATTTTGGACCCATACTTTTCTTAGCATATATTAATTAACGATATTAATAAATGTTTTCGATACTCTAATTTCTTGTTATATGCAGATTATTGCAAAATTTTTTCATGTGTTCGGTCTTTGTCTGATTGCGATTTGCTGCAGGAAGACTTAAATCGATTACATGATTTCTGCTCCAAAACCTATCTCTTCCCTTAGTCTGCAGCAAGATTACCTTTGGAAGAAAACGTTACCCCGTGAATTACCCATACAGTTTCGGTCCTGAACTGTTGAAGTCTAGTTCTGGTGTTAACGATCCGGTATTGCGTTAGACTCTAAACTGCTGTTTGGTCAACATATTGATAAAATGTTTTCTAAGGCTCTGCAACGTTTGGGTTTTATTATTAGATCATGTAGAGCTTTCACCAATATAACTTGTATTATAAAACTTTATATGGCTCACGTGCACAGCATTCTTAATTTTGCGTCACTAGTTTGGAACCCTGTGTTGATCGTATTGAGTTGGTGCAGCAGAGGTTTGTGCGGTATTTGGCGCATAAGTTTTTCTTGTCATATTGCGATTATGCCTAGAGATGTACGGTCTTTGGCTTGCGGTCTCTTAGGGGTCGCCGTAATTTCTCGGATTCAATATTTCTGTTTAAGTTGGTAAATAGGATGATAGACTGCCCAAACCTTGTCTCCGAAGTACATTATATTACCCCTTCACATAATGTTCGTGCACATAGCCTGTTCAGGTTGCCCGCATCCGCCTCTATCGCTCATAGAAATTCACCTTCGCCACGCATTCTGCGGTTATATAATCGGCACTGCTATTTATGTGACTTGTTCGGCATGTTCTTGCAATCATTTAAAAGTGTCTTCGCCTCTTTGTCCATAGTGCGTTAGTAATGGAAATTATTTTCTTCTTTTTCCATTCAGTTAATTGTAACAGTTAATTTGATTTGTATATTGATCGTTTTTTTTGTTATCTTTTTGTAATAATTGTAACATTAAAAAATATTGTTGTACAATTGTTTTTCTAGTGGATACTTCACTGGGATCTTTCTTGTTTGTATCCCTTAACGAAAATAAATAAAAATAAATAAACACTAGACCTAGAACTAGAAACTCCGAACACAAGAACATCTCACGTTGGAGCACGCAAGCTTATAAAAAAATTTTGGAAACGGATTTTAAATAGCAATGATTAATAACTATATGATATGATTAAATGAATAACTGTACTGAATAACTAACCAATCTTCTCTTGGAACACGGGTAGGTAGAAAAGAGAGATATTTTAATGCAATTTATCTCAAGATAGCGTACTGTCTGGAATCCCAATATAAGTATATATCGGCATACCACTGAAGTTTTGGATGGAACAGATGGCAATTAACCTTTATGGGCGTAGGCTTAAATACAGCCGAAACAGAAACTTCGCCAAAATTTGTATTTGAAACCGAAACCAAAACCGAAATTTCGGTCGGACACTAGCTATTAATAATAGTCTTGATGGCTTCAAACCTCAATTAGAAAAGGAAATGTGATTTTCTTTTGTGTCTTAATTAAAGCGTGAAGAAATACCTATTATACAATGAAGAATATCACGATTCGTTTTATACCCTAATCAGTGATAGGCAAGTAGCCTATACATTATAATTTGGGTATATACAGAACGTTTGTACCTGGACACTAGGCATATACTATATACTCTGTAGGGGAAAGTGGGACAGCTTCATACAGTTTTCACATTTCGTCTTATAAAACCCCTTTGGGTGTTGATCGTTACCTCGACTCATCAAAAGTTAATGGTTCAACGACCTGTCTTTCTAGTAACTACATAATATTTGCCTAAATTTACTTCTAAGGCTTTTTGTAACACTTAAAAAAATGTATAAAAGTACCTCATATGCGGAGCACTTTCTTACAGGTATGAGGCAGATTTATACATGTGAAAAAATACGAAAGTTGCACATAAACTGTTTATTTTACTTATCAAAATTAAGGTATGGAAACTGATTCATATAGTTAAGCATCCAATCGGCAGCTAAATTGTATCTGCGGTATATATTTTTAAGGTTCAAAAGAAATCATTCACTGAACTAGAATTAGAACTAATACTAGTACTATTACTTGGACTAATACCATGTTTTTAAAATTTGTGTTCGGTTTGTGGGCGGTTTGAAGATAAATATCGTCCTATGACAAATTGTGTCTCTTCCAAAACATATAAATCGTATTTTATATGTTGTTTTTTAACGTCAAATCCTCGAAGTCACCTGCATGTAAAAGTATTTAAAAGCATGTTGATCAGTCCTGATGATGTGGAACCATCCTACACTATAATAATTATATCGCTGTGCTTTATAGTGGTTATTTGGAACTTGAGATCAAAGAGGGTGCCTGAATCATGACGTATTCACAGGATGCATATCAACATCATATAACTTGCTCCAACAGCTGTTTGGTCCAGTTGGGAGAAGCATTGGTTTATTTGATCCAGTTTCTGAAGAAGGTTGCAACATGACATCCGAAATATCTAATATTTTTTTCAAAAGGTACACGGTAAAACCCAAAAGCGTCTAATTTTAGTCCTAGTAATAATTCTACTATTACTTTTTGTAATTTCTGACTATAACCATTCAGCAAAACATAATTATCAAATCACTCCAATATCAGAAACCGAAATAGATAAATGAGTATGAATACCTACCCCATTACAGAAAATTAAAATTAAAGTTTACTAGAAAGTTGTCAGTTATATGTAGGTATTGTTTACAGATTAATTCAAAAACTTGACCTCTCTATCTATTAAATAAAATAACACTGACAAAGAGAAGTTAGAAATTTACTAACGCGTTGCTGAACCATGAAAGGGTTGGGTTGGGTTGGGTTGAGTATTTTTTATACACATTTCAGTATATCTCGGAGCAGTAAATGAAAAATATGTGCTAGACAACTCAATAGAATTATATCATTATATTTTTCTTGAACATATTTAAATAATTTCTGCATATTTGCAGCGTTATCCCCTTTTATACAGAAAATCTTTTCAGGTCCATATTCTTCAATTACTTCGCTTAATTTATCAGCTAAATATTCTACGATATGCCGATGTAGTATTTATAAAATCCACTTTCTTTTCTAATAGTGTTCCACCAATCAGACTGCAAATAAGGTTGTCGGACTATTATAGATCAGATTCTATTTCATGCTTTAATGAAGCAAATAGCTGATCTAGATATGTTGTTGAAAGAGACTTTCGAGAAGGTAATCTATAAGCTATAATTTTATAAAGAAATCCTCTAACGAGTAGTAAGCTAGTATACACCCCACTTTTTATGGCTTTCTGTGGTTATTTAGCCATTGCGCATCACTGACGCGCATAAGTGATGCCACAACGGTATGTGAAAATAGGTATGGGTACTGAAAAAACTGAAAATGCTGGGACTGAATTGGGAAGAGAAGGCTTAAATTTAATAGTACAGTGAAGTTAAAAAAATTATTATAAATGACAACTTCAATTCAAATAAAATCATTAACAAATTTGTATGTTAACATGTGCCCTAATTTTTATTTTGGAAGTAAAAAAGTTTATTAACAGTTTCTTGTCTTCGCCAGTAGTATTTAGTCTTTAATTAACAGCTATTGAACCGCTTCGGTCAAGATTTTGCATTTTGTCCAACAGTATTTAATATTTTCAAAGCAAACTCAAATAGTTTTACAAGCAGTACCAAGTCTTTTAGAAGCATTTCAAGTCTTTTGAAAGCATTCCAAGTCTCCTGGACGTAATACAAAGTTCTCTAGAAGCAGTATAAAGCCTCATGAAATATTTTAAGCCTTTCAGAAAATATATAGTATTCCAGAAACAGTTTCAAATCTTCTGGAATCAATATCAAGTTTTCTAGAAGTATATTAAGTGAAACAATACACAATAATATATAATCGTATCTCTATTTCGATTTACGGCCTTAAAAATTCACCTAGTCTTAATCCAGCCTACTTGACTTGAATACTTGACTTGAGGACTTGACTTGAAGTCATCTTGAAGTCAAAGAATTCTGCTTCTATAGACAATCCGAATATCACATATATTGGACAACATTAAATCAAGTATGGAAAGAAAATTGCACGAATGTGTTAATTCTGCAACTGATAACAGTAACCCTGATCTGCTTCCTGAAATTATACGAACGTACTACGTTTAGCAAAAGATGGTTTTGAGGAATTGAGAGATGTTGTCGTGAAGTTATTGGATACTGATGGCCAGCCACTTTTGAATAAAGAGTTAATAAAGAGTTCATTCAACTGGCGCAGACATGTATGCATTTTGATCAGGGACCATCCATCTTTCTTCAAAATTATCCCAATGAAGCGAGCGGCACCAATATTTTTTGTCGTATTACTGCAATTGCAAGCTGCTACAAGGACTGGAAAAAAGAAGAGTTTTTAATTTCGAATGTATTTAGGCCATATAACGAGGTTTGAGTGTATTAAGTATTCTAGAAGAGTATCAAGTCTTCTGAAAGCATTTCAAGTCATCTTTAAACAATATCAAGTCTTCTGGAAGCATTTCAAATCTTCATGGGGCAATATCAAGTCTTTTTGAAGCATTTCAAGTTTTTGAGAAGCAGTATCAACACTTTTGCAAGCAGCATTAACTTTTCCAGAGGCAGTATCAAATCTTTTGTAAGTAGTATCAATTCTCCAAAAGCTATATAATGTTTTCTAGAAACAATGTCTAGTTTTCATGAAGCAGATCAAGGTTTGTAGAAGTTGTATCAAGTCTCCTGGAAGCATTGGGTTTTAAACTCTAACTTAAGCGTGAAGAAACTCAGCGAAGGGATGAGAAAAATACTGGATAATGTAAGTTTTGTTAAGTTTAAGGACAATCAATGGAAGTCGTGTGATAGATTTTAAGGTGAGTCAGTTAAGAGTCCGCTGGAGGCAAAGAAATGGGAAGCAAAGTAAGAGACGGTTTGTTTACTAATATCCTTTTCAAAACTGAGAACGTCCACGGATAGAATTGTTGATTCGGCCGATTATCGCCGAGCATTCCGATAGTTCCGACGATGTTAACAAACAAACCGGATCTTACGTCTATATACAATTTATTTGGGTTGAAGAGTTTATGAAGTGTTAGTGCAGATCAGCGTGTCAATGAAGTGTCAGTGAACGAAATGGCAGGCAATCAAATTTTTTGTCGGAAGTGTTTGGAAGAGTCCCAATTCCAAGAAGGCAAGTTTAATTTGATCGAGAAGAAGCCTGTTACTAGGATAAGATTTGTAACTCTTTGTGAGTAATTATACCAATTGGTTACGTTCTATTGATTTGGCGCCTTCGTTTGCAATACACAGTGTTTGATTATAATCAGCAATATAATGTTTTCTAGAAACAATGTCTAGTTTTCACGAAGCAGATCAAGGTTTGTAGAAGTTGTATCAAGTCTCTTGGAAGCATTGGGTTTTAAACTCTAACTTAAGCGTGAAGAAACTCAGCGAAGGGATGAGAAAAATACTGGATAATGTAAGTTTTGTTAAGTTTAAGGACAATCAAAGGGAGTCGTGTGATAGATTTTAAGGTGAGTCAGTTAAGAGTCCGCTGGAGGCAAAGAAATGGGAACCAAAGTAAGAGACGGTTTGTTTACTAATATCCTTTTCAAAACTGAGAACGTCCACGGATAGAATTGTTGATTCGGCCGATTATCGCCGAGCATTCCGATAGTTCCGACGATGTTAACAAACAAACCGGATCTTACGTCTATATACAATTTATTTGGGTTGAAGAGTTTATGAAGTGTTAGTGCAGATCAGCGTGTCAATGAAGTGTCAGTGAACGAAATGGCAGGCAATCAAATTTTTTGTCGGAAGTGTTTGGAAGAGTCCCAATTCCAAGAAGGCAAGTTTAATTTGATCGAGAAGAAGCCTGTTACTAGGATAAGATTTGTAACTCTTTGTGAGTAATTATACCAATTGGTTACGTTCTATTGATTTGGCGCCTTCGTTTGCAATACACAGTGTTTGATTATAATCAGCAATATAATGTTTTCTAGAAACAATGTCTAGTTTTCACGAAGCAGATCAAGGTTTGTAGAAGTTGTATCAAGTCTCTTGGAAGCATTGGGTTTTAAACTCTAACTTAAGCGTGAAGAAACTCAGCGAAGGGATGAGAAAAATACTGGATAATGTAAGTTTTGTTAAGTTTAAGGACAATCAATGGGAGTCGTGTGATAGATTTTAAGGTGAGTCAGTTAAGAGTCCGCTGGAGGCAAAGAAATGGGAACCAAAGTAAGAGACGGTTTGTTTACTAATATCCTTTTCAAAATTGAGAACGTCCACGGATAGAATTGTTGATTCGGCCGATTATCGCCGAGCATTCCGATAGTTCCGACGATGTTAACAAACAAACCGGATCTTACGTTATTTATTTGGGTTGAAGAGTTTATGAAGTGTTAGTGCAGATCAGCGTGTCAATGAGGTGTCAGTGAACGAAATGGCAGGCAATCAAATTTTTTGTCGGAAGTGTTTGGAAGAGTCCCAATTCCAAGAAGGCAAGTTTAATTTGATCGAGAAGAAGCCTGTTACTAGGATAAGATTTGTAACTCTTTGTGAGTAATTGTACCAATTGGTTACGTTCTATTGATTTGGCGCCTTCGTTTGCAATACACAGTGTTTGATTACAATCAGCAGTGAAAGTTCATTTAAAGGACATAGCATTAAAGTATTGTATGCAATTCTATATGTATGCAGTCCTATAGGTATGTGTGTCTTCACGTTTAAACAAAAATGAAGTTTTGAAATAAGAAACAAGTCGTCATAATTATGTAACAAACCGCACTTTATATTTCCTTAGTACCTATTTGGTTAATTATTTAATGTTATTACATGTAACATTATTATTTAATGTTATTACATGTAACATTATTATTTAATGTTATATCTAAACAAATATTTTGTGTAAGTTTTTTTCCAACCTCATAGCGTTGAGTCTCAAATCATTATTTTATTTTTCGCTTTTTATGTTTTAATTCATATTTGGTGGTAAATCTAATAGAGATTGCTTTCTAAATTTACCGAAACCTAATTAACTGCTGTCCACTTTCAAACGGTATCTTAGGTAGAGAATCCACGTTCCACGTTTGCGATAATTATCACGTTTCTAGTTTTAATAGGTCATAGCAGTAAGCATTCTGAAATCTGCTGATATGATTTGTAATCATCATGTACGAAGTTCTACTTTTAAGGTTACAACTATTAATTTCAACTTCCTTCAACGTTTTACTGCATAATCTATGGTTTCACAGTTATGTTATGCAAACTACAGCTGTAGTAATAAAATCTTAGAGATTTCCTTTAGAGTGGTTCACTTTTGTAACTTTTGCTTGCATCTTTCCTGTGCTATCTTGTTGTCTGTGCTGCATAGAAAAGTTGGACTGAACTAAGAAATGACTAAGATGTAGACCTTCAAAGTTTAGAAATATTTAGACATTTTCTTAATTATTATCAGTAATCCTAGAAAGATAAAATTTGGTAGTTAGTGCATATTTTCAATATATTCGACCACGAGAACAATGCGATTCAAGGCTGTTCACAAATAATATTTCCTCAAAATTTTTTTATTATTAATTTTATTGTATATCTTCCAACCATTGCTTTTTAATATTAATTAACTCTTCGATTTTCTACAATATTTCATAAATGATTAAGGATACTGTCAATTTTATGAAATACGACTAAGTTTGATTGAGATCAAAACTTGATATCTCGAAGAAAAAATGAGATATTTACTCGCGAAAAAGTACACTTTTCTTTATAAACCATAATAAATTTTATTAAAAATATAATGAAAATTCGAAATTTACGATTTAATCAATAAAGGTTAAGGAAATCGTTAATTTTAGGAAATGTTACAAATTTAGGTTGAGTTCAAAAGTTGATATCTCAAAAACGAATTGAGATATTCAAGTATGGTTTCCTTATCGAAAAAGGACACACCTTCCTTTATAAATCACAAAAGAATTTAGCAAACTATCTTGAGAATTCGATTTTCTATGATTTTTAAAAAATATTCAAGGAAATTATTAATTTTATGAAATGCTACAAATTTAGGTTGAGTTCAATAATTGATATCTCATAGACGAATTGAGATATTCAAGTATGGCTTTATTTTAGAAAAAATATACACCTTCCTTTATAAACAACAACAGAATTCATCATAACAACTTAAGAAATCGATTTTCAATATTGTTTTAAAAAGAATGAAGGAAATTGTTAATTTTATGAAATGCCTCAAATTATCGAGTTGATATCTCAAAAATAAACAGAAATAGTCAAATATAGTTTTAGTTTCAAGAAAATACATACTTTCCTTCATAAATCATAAAAAAATATCTTGATGTCTTAAGAATTTTATCAATTTTTCAATTAAGGTTAAGGAAATCGTTAATTTTAGGAAATGTTACAAATTTAGGTTGAGTTCAAAAGTTGATATCTCAAAAACGAATTGAGATATTCAAGCATGGTTTCCTTATCGAAAAAGCACACACCTTCCTTTATAAATCACAAAAGAATTTAGCAAAATATCTTGAGAATTCGATTTTCTACGATTTTTTAGAAATATTCAAGGAAATTGTTAATTTGTGAAATGCTACAAATTTAAGTTGAGTTCAATAATTGATATCTCAAAGACGAATTGAGATATTCAAATATGGCTTTATTTTAGAAAAAATACATACCTTCCTTTATAAATAACAACATAATTCATAATAATTACTTAAGAAATCGATTTTCAATATTGTTTTAAAAATAATGAAGGAAATTGTTAAATTTTTGAAATGGCACAAATTTTCGACTTGATATTTCAAAAATAAACCGAAATAGTTAATGATGGTTTTAGTTTCAAGAAAATACATACTTTCCTTTATAAATCATAAAAAAAAATCTAAAAGCATTCGATATTTTACGATTTTTTCAAAAATTATTAAGACATTGCGATTTTTTTGAAATACTTGTTCAAAATTTGATATCTCAGGATCGAATTATAATATTCAAGTATTGTTCTATTTGCGAATAAGTGTACATTTTCTTTTATTTAATTACAAGACAATTCATCAAGGTATCTTAAGAAATCGATTTTCTATGATTTTTTTAAGTTAATCCAGCAAATTGTTAATTTTGTGATACATTACATTTAGGTAGATTTCAAAACTTGATATCTATAAAATGAAGTTAGATTCTCATGTAATGATTTTATTTTCTGGAAAGAAACTTTCCTTTATAAAAAATATCATCTAGATATCTTAAGAATTCGATTAGCTATTTTTCAAAAAATTGAAAAGAAAAGAAATCGTCAATTTTATGAAATTCTAAATATTTAGATCGAGTTATTCTCGAAAAGTATAAAATAATGCAGAAAATTGCCTTACAACCAGCATTGATCCCATGTAGTTCCACAATTTCAAAACTAATTTTAAACGATTTTTGATGAAACTGTAACATAGCACTAATTAATATTCAAGAAAATGTTTAAAAATGTTTTAACTTTGAAGGCCCATGTCTTAACCATCTATGGCAAAATTAAATGTTAATAAAGTAATACAAATACAAAATAATTTGAAATTGCAATCAATATATTTATTGTAAATACTTCTTTTCATATAATATGTTCATATTTATATATTTACACAATTCGAAAAATATATTAAAAACGGATGCCAGAAAGCGCATCAAAGCAACAAATTATATAAAGTACATAAAACTATTCAAAAAAACATCCAAACACATTCGTTCTTCAAAAGGGGTTATATAACAATGCGATGATAATGGGAATAAATGTAAAATTGCGGGAACAGAAATAGACTCGAGTTCTTCAATACCTTTACTATAGGCAATATATCTATATATATTGAGCAAAGGTGATTCAACCCAAATTTTGTATATTTTGTTGAAGTTAATCCTCGGTTTTGCTAACTCTTGGATATAACTAAAAAGGAAATAATAAATATAAAATTTTATTGCAAAAATTTATTACTGACTCCAAGTAAGTTTCTAGGTATGTATCCTTCTTTATCACCTAACCTCGACCACCACCATTCCCGTTCGCTTTCATCTCCCTTTCTAAGCACAGTCAATTGTTGACCGGCTGTAAAACTTAATTCGTCCGGTTGTTGTGCCATATAATCGAAAACTGCGTAAACTATCCCACCAGAAAGAATTCCAAGTTTTTCTTGTACACCTAAACACAAAAAATTAATTTAACAAAAATTAATAAAAAAAACTTAAAATCTTACTATAAAGATATTCAGAGCATCCATCAAATCCTTCTTCATCCTCTTCGCATTTTTCGGCAGCCGTTTCATGATCGCTTAGGGTTGTAGCAAAAATACACGCACCATGTTCAACTAAAAATTTAACCATAGCAACGTTATTACAACTTGCAGCACAGTGTAACGGTGTCCATCCATCACTATCTTGAGCGTTAACGTCGCACCCAAATTCAACTAGGAACATAACGATTTCGAGATGACCCGCACAAATAGCGTTGTGTAAAGCGGTGATCCCTTCGTCATTAGCCGCGCTTGGATTAGTAACTTGAGAGGCGGTTTTCTTCACCAACTCCAATTCACCTTCCAAGCTAGCATCCAATAAAAGTGCCAACGGATCGAAACTGACGCGTCTTGATAAATTAGGCTTTGCGGTTTGTTTTAAATTGCCTTTTTTACACCTTCGCACAACTCCTTCGATGATCGGTTTCGTATCTTTGATATCTTTAATATCGTTGTCTTCGATTGAAGATTTGTCAGTTTCGTCTGGGGGGAGTTTGTCTTTAATAATTTCTGACGAGTGATTATTCTCGAGATTTTCTGATTTTTGATGGTTTTGGTTATCTTGGATAATTTGGGGGTCGAAATTAAACGATGGCGGAATTTCGATTCTTCGCGTGTTTAAGTTGATTCCGTTTAGTTTGTTGTAAGAATTTACGGTTCTTAATTTCGGTTGTTCGGTTAAAGCCTGTTTTTTTATTGTTAGAGGTTTTGCTTTTATAATCGGCATGTTATCGTTATTTCCCGAGTAATTACTCATTAAAACTGACGAAGAAAAACTTTTTTGCAACTGATTCATTTGATTACTAACCGTTGGAGTGTTAAATTTCGGTTTTTGGCCCAAATTCTGTTTGTCATCTGGTGGCTCCGAAACTGGTAAAGGAGGCGGCTGAAGGTTTTCGTCGTTCGATAATTGTGTTTGTCTTGGAGGTGGTTTTATTGCGGGTTTTGGGGGAAGAGCGGGTTTTGATTTATCAACATTTATTTCGGGGGTACTATTCGGTGTACTTGTTGATTGAGGTGGGGATAAAGCTAAAGATGGGGAAAAGGTATTTGCAGGAGGTGAGGAAATTTGCTTGTGATTTCCACTAAGAGTTTGTGGTTCAACAGGCTGCACTTTTATCGACGAAGTTTGATAAATATTTGATAATTTTCCATTGTTATGTACAGAAGTGGGAGCCACACTACTTATTGGTTTCTAAAAAAATTATTAAAACTCAAATTAATTTCAAATAAATTTTAAAAAAACTTACTTGATATGAAGGAACTAAAGAATTATTTACACTAGTATTATTAGAATTAACTGGTCCATTAGTTAATTGATTCCTTTCAAACCCATCCTTTTCCCCATTTTTCCGATTAATCAGATCCGTTTGACTAACAGGAGTCGCAATACTTTTATTGAGTATATTTAGAGGAGCACTATGCACAGTTACAGCGAAAGGAGATTGCAAATTTCCATTCACCAATTGAGTTTGTACACCATCATTCTTTATATCCGCCTCGTTTTGATTCAAAATTTCCGTTCCTTCTTGCTTGACTCCTCCAGCTCGATTAGGAACGATGTTCACCGTAAATTTCGTGTTATACGGTAAAGTTTGATACTTTGGATCCGATTTAGATACCGCAAAATCCTTTAATAAATCGTTATCCTCTTGCTTATTCAATTTATTCGGATTGGAATCGTGATGATTTTCTGTAAAGTGTTGGTGCTCCACATCAGCTTTGATGTGATTCGTTTGTTGTTGATAAGCAGGATGATAATTTGTGTTCTAAAAGTAATTAATTAATTTTAATAAGTAAAAATATTAAGATTTATTTACGTCAACGCTTCCGGTTCTAACATTATTTCGAGATTGTTGGCTTTGTTGCAAAGGAACGTGATTGTAAGGCTCTACAGCAGCTATATTTGTCCTGTTTAGTCCATTGGGGGGATGACCAGTGGGATGTTGCGGTTTTCTTGGGTAAGGTGGACTATTTTGATCATTTCCTGTTAACCTATTACAAAAGAATAAATTGATTTAGTGAACATCAAACTCTATTAAACACAAATTGTGAAGTTTAAACATAGTAAGAAATATGTGAAAATTTTATGTAACCATAATGACCCTTAATAGTTGATAGTGATGATGATTGTGATGCTGTCCATACAAAAAAAAACTTCAATTTTTTTTCGTTTGTAGACTTCAAGTTAATAAATAAGACTTAGTTAGCTCGTACTGCCAAAAATGTGGAGGAAATAGAAACGAAATAGAGGATTGGAGGTGTAATAGTTCATGCTGCCAACAAGATGGTAGACTATAGAAACAAAATAGAAGGGAGCAGGTGTGATATTCGTACTGCCTACAATTTGGCAGACATCCAATTGATAAATAAGCATTTGGAGATATAATTGTGCGTACTTTCAACAATACGGCATACTACAGAAAAGAGATAAAGTATTAGAGGTACAAAAAGCCCATCATGTTTTCAAGCTTGTAGGATGCTAAATGATGAATAGAAGTTTGGAGATGTAATAGTTCATGTTGCTAAGAAGATGGAAAAGTATGGAAACAGAAAAGAAAGTTGAAGATGCAACAGCTCGTACTGCCTATAAGTTGGCAAACTTGAAATTGACCAATAATAGGTTGAAGATTCAATAGCTCACACTTTCAACAATATAACATACTTTTGAAACGAAATAGAGGATTGGATTAGCAATAGCTCATCATGTCTACAAGTTTGCAGGTTGCAAATTGATGAATAGGAGTTTGGAGAGGTAATAGTTCATACTGCCATCAAAATAGAATTTTGAATGTGCGATAAGTTGGCAGACCTTAAATTGATAAATAACAGTTTAGAGATTCAATAGCTTGCACTTTCAACAATATGGCATACTTTAGAAACGAAATAGAGAATTGGAGGTGCAATAACTCATCCTGCCTAGAAGTTTGCAGCCTGAAAAGTGGTGAATAAGAGTTTGGTGATGTAATTGCTCGTGCTACCAATAAGATGACAATAAAAACAAAGTAGAAGATTGAAGGTACGATAACTCATGCTGCCTAGAAGTTGGCAGATTTAAAATTGATAAATAAGAGTTTGAAGATTCAATAGCTCGTACTTTCAGCAATATGGAATACTTTAGAAACGAAATGGATGATTGGAGGGGAAATAACTCATCCTGTCTACAAGTTTGCATGCTGCAAAATGATGAATAAATGTTTTGATATTTAGCAGTTTATGCTGCCAACAAGATGGTACAGTATAAAAACAAAATAGAAGGTTAGACGTGCCTATAAGTTAGCACAACTAGTCTACTAGTCTTCATAATGATGATTAGGAGTTTTAGAAACAAAATAGAGAGTTGGAGATACAATAATTCATCCTGTCTACAAGTTTGCAACCTACAGAATGATGAATAGGTATTTAGAGATAGAATAGTGCATGCTACCAACAAGATGGATAATATAGAAATAAAACAGAAGCTTGGACGCGCGATAACACGTGGTGAATAAATAAATTGGCAGACTTCAAATAGATAAATAAAAGTTTGGAGATGTAATAGATCGTACTGCCAACAATATGGCATGCTTTAGAAACGTCATAAAGGATTGGTTGTGCAATAACTCATGTTATGAAGTGATATGTTATGAAATTATGTATAGGAGATTGGAAATGTAATAGTTTATGTTGCCAATAACATGCTAAAGTATAGAAACAAAATAGAAGGTTGGATGCGCGATAACTCGTGCTGTCTATAAATTGGCAGACGTCAAATTGATTAATAAGAGTTTGGAGATGTAATAGGTGGTACTGCTAACAACATGGCATACTTTTGAAACGAAATAGCGCAGCGTTTCCCAAAGGGGTTCATAATTTATGTTGCGTTGCTACACTTTCCGGAAATCCTAGCAAAAGCCGTATGACTTTTTTTAGTCGCTATTAAATATTTTAATGTATAGGATATAAAACCTTTGCTATATACAATTGTCTGCCTTTAATGGGGTCGATACAATAACAAAAATTCTTACAGAGGTCGTCGCAAAAAGAAGGTCAAGAAACCCTCGAATAGAGATTGGAGATTGGAGATACAATACCTCGTACTTCCAACAATGTGGCATACATTAGAAACGAAATAGAAGATTGGAGGTACAATATCTCATCATGTCTTCAAGTTTGCGGGCTGCAAGATGATGAATAGGTAGTTGGACATGTAACAGCGCATATTGCCAACAAGATGGTAGACTATAGAAACAAACTAGAAGGTTGAAAGTGTGATAACTCATGCTGTCTACAAGTTGACAGCCTTCATAACAATGATTAGGAGTTTAAAGAAATAACAAGCGATGGTGCAATTAGATGGTAGACTCCGAGAATCAAATAGAATGTTACCAACAAATTAGCATATTATAAAAAGGAAATATAAGATTAGAGGTGCAACAGCTCATACTGACAACAATTTGGCAGACTCCACAAACGAAGTAGAAAGTTGGAGATACAATCTCTTTGGTGTCAACAATATAGAAACCCTACAAATGAACTAAAAGGATGTGGTACCATAGCTTATGGTGCTAATTTACGTTGGCAGATACTACAAAAGAAGAAAAAGGCTGGAGATATAATATAACAGGCTGCGATTAATTTAGAGGCTCTAGAAATTAACTGGAAGGTTGGAGGTATCATAGCTCATGCTGCCAAAGAGTTTGCCGATTCTAAAAACAATATATAAAGGTAGGGATATAATGCTGCTCATGCTGCCAACAAGTTGGCAGACTCTATAAACCAAATAGAAAGCTAGAGGTACACTACCTCATGAGAGTTTATACTTTCCAGAAGACTTGCAATACTTCCAGAAGATTCGATACTGGTTATAGAAGACTTGAAATGCTTCCAGAAGACTCGATACTGCCTTTGATAATCTTGAAATTGCTTCCAAAAGACTTGAGATACAAATGGAAGACTTGATACTGGACCTGTAAGACTTGGTATTGCTTCTAGAATATTCTTCTTCTAGAAATGCTTCTAAAAGACTTTGTACTGCCCCTGGAAGACTTGAATGACTTCTAGAAGACTTCAAATGCTTCCAGAACACTTAATATTCCCTCCGGAAAACATGAATTTGCTTTTAGAAGACTTAAAAGGTTTCCAGAAACTTGCAATACTTTCAGAAGATTTGATATTGGTTATAGAAGTACTTCCAAAAGACTTGATATTCTAGAAGACTTGAAATGTATCTAGAAGACTTGATACTGCCCCTGAAAGACTTGATATAGTTTTTAGAAGACTTGATAATAGTTGTAGAAGTCCTGAAATGCTTCTAAAAGACCACACATAGCTCTACAAGACTTGAACTACCTCTAGAAGACTTGAAATGCTTCCAGACCACTGGAAGACTTGATATTACTTCTAGAAGACTTAAAAGGTTTCCAAAAGACTTGCCATTCTTTTAGAAGGTTTGATACCGATTCTAGAAGTCTTGAAATACATCCAGAAGATTTAATATTATCGGTGGAAGACGTGAAATGCTTCCAGAACACTTGATCTTGTCATTGAATGACTTAAAATGCTTCCAGAATACTTGATCTTACCTCTAGAAGGCATGAACTGTTTCCAGAAACTTGATCTTGCCACTGGAAGGCTTGAAATGCTTCCAGATGACTTGATACTACTTCTAGAAGACTTGATATTGGTTCAAGAAGACTTGAAATACTTTGAAAAGGCTGGATATTGTTTCTAGAAGGCTTAAAATGTTTCCTGCAGATCTGATACCGCTTGTAAAACTGCTGGCAGAAACTATTTTTATCGCAAAAAAAGCAAGATACCTACTGTTGATAAAATATTTGCAATATCTTAACGTAGTAGTCCAAAAACTATTAATTAAGCAGTAAATAGATGTTAATAAAATTTGATTTTGTTTCCAAAATATCAAATACTGTTGGCAAAATACAATACCTTCATCTTAGAAGTTCAAGTACTGCCAATTCAAGACTAGATATTGTAAAATTCTAAACAATGCTGGCAGCAACGTACGCGGTTGCTCATATAGTCTTTCTCCAATTCACCATGTATACTGGGGGCTGAGAGCAACGAATTTTCAAAAACCGCCTATGAACCTAACCCTTCTTGATAAGTTTTCCAACCTTTACCATCAAAACTTACCAAAAACTTACAAAAAACTTACTATCAAACTTTACCATCAACTAGTACCACTAGTTTGTCCATCACTATTACGAACAACTTGGAGACTATTAGAAATCAAATGCAAGGCTGGAGGTATCATAGCTTATACTACCAATAAATCGGACTCTAGAAACTATGTAGAAATATGGAGATACAATACTCATGCTGCAAACAATTTGGAGATTCTACTAGAAATGAAATGGAAGGCTGGAAATACCATAGTTTATGTTGCTAACAAATTGGCAGGTAGAAACGAAGTAGAACGCTGGAGGTACAATACATCATACTACAAACAAGTTTGCAAAATTTGCAAAAATGCCTTGTTGGTACAGGTCATAATAACTTATTTACTGGGCATTATTAGCAATATCTTTGTTAAATTATGAAAGTTAATCGAAATTCAAAATTTTTTGTTATAATTTTACCTGACAAGTTGATGATAAGCAGCTTTATGTGACGTCGCACTGATTTGATTTGCAAGTTGCTGATTTAAAAGCCTCTTTCTATGCAATCTCTCTTGTAATTCCGATATCCTTTTATCTATGGCGCTCATTTCCTCTTGGCGGGCCGTTAAAGCTTCTCGTTGCTGATTTAATCTTTGATTCTGTTGCTCATTTAATTTATTCCGATACTAAAAATGAAAAAATTAATAATTAAAGGAAAAGGATATTTATTGGTTTATCGTTAAAATATCTGTATTAGTAACGGAATGGCTGTTACAAATAATAAATGTATTATTCAGGTTACGATTGATACGCGGTCATCATAAACTACAATGCGGAAATATCATCCATAACAGATGATAACATCAGTGTCGAGATGAATAATGCAGCGAGATTTGGTGGACAGGTGAAAATGGGATGAAATTTTTGGGGAACCCTCGTCAAAATGAACATGTCATCGTTGATAAAACACTCCCTCAAATAAATCGAAATTACGCGTAAAATCAACAAAGTAAACGTTTAGAGATGAGATCTTTAAATAGTAAAACATTTAAAATGATTTTAAATGAAACGGCAAATATCTAATGAAGGTTTATTTATCTTTCGTTGGTCTTCCGTAAACGATAATGAAGTGTTAATATTTTATGTATTATTTTAAATTAACCGGACAGTTCAACTTTAACCTTCTATTCATGCTTTTAAAATAATGGTCGTTTTACAGTTGACATAACCCAGTTTCATAAATTATTCTACGTTTAAAGAAAAAATAGAAACGTGTTTATTGAATAATTTAATGTCACCACTTTAATAATTGAGCCTTTATTGATTTAAGAACAAATTAGTTTTAATTTAACTAAAACAAAGAATCTAATTTTCTCCCGAAACTAAAAATATTATTTAACGAGTACGGTCTTTTCAATTTGCATTTTAATTTTCCCGGAAAGTCGATGGTAATAACGGCTTGATTCACGCCACGTACGAAACTGACGGGCGAAATATCCATAAGTTATTTCGGGTCGATATCGCTTTTAACGAAAAGAGCTTGAATGTATTATCCGAGATCTGGTTTTATACTAAAATTTAATTAAACTTGCATCGGTTAGGTTCAATTCGATACGAAAAGAATTTAATTTAAAAACAAGTTGAATTTGATCCGAAAACAGCTTAAATTTCGATAGCAGTCCTATAATTTAATAGGTGGTAATATCAGCTTGAAGTTTTAGTTCAATAAACATGAAAGGTCAGCGTTAAACCACTAATTAACAATTCTAATTCGTCTAAACCCACGGGAAGTGAAGCATTTTGGAACGTATGCTAAAGCTTTACGCAAACACTAAAAAAACGAACATTCGTTTTGATAGGTTTGTGCATAAAAAATTGGTGCCGGACGCCAAATTTTACTTGCTGATGCGCTTTGACATCGCTTTTTACCCCTGTCAAAGTAAAAAGGGTGAGCAAATAACAACAAAACCCGGTTGTTTTATCTAGTTTTAAAAATACAATCCACTTTTTTTAGTTCAAACTAAAATTTAAAATTTATAAAACTATTATATGCTTATTAAAAGTTAAAAAATAATAAGAAAATAAAATAAAATATGAGATGAAAACATTTAAATTTTATAAAAATATTGCATGCTTATTAAAAGTTAAAAAATAATAATAATAAAATAAAATAAAATATAAGGTGGGTTACTAGAAAAACGAAGTTTAGAGGGGTTCATCCTGGTTTATGTAAACGAAACTAGAGGTTTCGAGGAGTATCACGTCGTATCATTATGGAAAGCTTTTGGAGGACGATGGAAACTTTTGGGTGGAGTTTAATACCAACCATAAGTTCTCTTCGGAGTTTGTCTAGCTCGAGGGCTGAGGCGGGAGGTTGGTCTCTCGATGACCTGCCCCTTCTCAACTCTTCAAGTTGTCTGGTGAGCTCTTCCACTTTGGCCACGGCCAAAGATAATTCCTTTTCTTTTTCATTGAAAAGAGCTCGAATTGAATCAAGGTCACTAGCTGAAACAAGAATTACAATCAATTTTTATTCAAGAGAATCAATGTTTCTAAAAACAATTTTTTTTCAATTAATTACACAAATAGATGTTTTTTATCTACATTTTAGACATAGATTATTTTCATAGAATAATATAATAGTAAAAAAAATAAGCTTACAATGATTTAATGATATTTCTAGTGTTTCGACGTTTCAAATTTGTGCATTAAAGCAGGAATAGTAGCTTTAAGCTTCAATTTTTGACATAAATCGATTTTCTCAAGAATTATATGAAATTTTTACTTTCGTGGCACTCCAAAGACAATTAAATTATAGGAATATCTTTTCAAATGTATATTTCTGAAAAAATGTTAATAAGAGCTTAGTAAGCTTAGTTAAGCTTAGTAATTGATATTAAATACTTTAGTCTGTCCACCGAAAAGATGCAGCAATTTTGATATTTGAATTCCTCCCACAAATACGCGCGAAATTTGAATAAAATTTTTCTCTTGGTAAGCCCAACTTACATGGGTCAACCAAGGTGAGTTCTCTTTCTTATTACTTTTCTTGACATTGTATATTGTCTATTCTGACATTTGTCATTCGAATTACAAGCTAATTTGGTTTTAATCAATTCTGTTCAATTTGTTGTTATATTATTGTGTTTATTCCCCCGTAATTCCTGCACTTTTCAGTACGTATTATACATTTGGTCGTAATTATGCTTGTCGTTATAGTGAATGGACAACGCTTATGATAGCCGAAAAACAGAGAAGGTACTCAATAATGTCACGGTAATTTGAGTACATTCTTCAAGAAGTTAATAGAGATGATTAGTCCCCTATGAGAAAAACTATTGTCACTACACCGAGGTCGCTTGCGAGTGAGGCTCTAAAATCTTCCAAAATAAACGATTTCGTGTTAATAAATTTAGTTCAGAGCCTTATTCATGAGAAACAGAAGTAATTTGATAACATTCGCTTCTTCTACATCTAAATAAAGGTGTTTAGTCTCCTATAAGAAAACCTATCGTCACTTCACTGAGGTCGCTTGCAACCGAGGAGCTACAATCTTCCTTTGAAGAGATTGTACATCTTTATTAACATGAAGAAGCGAATCCAGACAAATGACCTGTTTCTCATGAATAAGGCGTCTGAATTGACATTATTAACTCAAAATATCTATGATTTATGATGATGTCTATTTTAGAATTGTAGCACCTCACCCACAAGCGACCTCGGCGATATTACGGTTAGATCTATTATTGGGGGCTAAACCTTTATTCTACGCTAACATATAGAAGATGCGAATCGACTTAAATTACCAATGTTTCGCATGGATAACGCGTGTGAATTGATAATGTTAACACAAAATCGTCTATTTTGAAAGATGGTGTTTTGAAAGATGTCATATTAAAATCCTTAACTAGCATCATATTTCAAGGAGAACTCCTTAAAACTTTAACTGTTTAAGGCCCCTTTTAAAGCCACTTTTACCAACTTCCAGTTAAACTAACTAGCGGTGTATCGATTTTAAGCGCTCCCATTTTTTATGAGCCGGTTTTTAACTGTTAGATAAATTTATCAAGACGTGGTAAAATTGGTCCTAATCTTGGTAAAACAACGAGGTAGTTGGGGTCGACAAATTTCTTGTATTTTCTCATTATATTTATTCTTAGCTTTTATAACATATATTTTCTACAATATTAATTCTTAACCACAATTACTTTGACCGGTCACGGTTTATATTATTAAATTTCCAAATAATCTTTAAAATGCACTTGTGTTTAGTGTGAGAAACTGGCTGTTATGTAATAGACGGTGCTTCGCTTAGGTTTATTTCATTTGTTCGGTGAACAGACTATACATGATAGTGTAAGAATGAAATTACGATCCATTTTATAAGCATAAACTTTTTGATTCCTGAACAACATCTGTGCTACGATGAGACATAGTGAAATATTTTGGACACCATGGTTATAAGCAGTTCATATGGGGAAAACCAATTCGCTTTGGCTTTAAGATGTGGTCGCTCAATACATCATCTGACTATTTAGTGAATTTTTATATGTATCAAGGAAAAGCTCCGAAAACTATTAAATACTTTTAAAAACTTTTAGGAAAAAGGGATCGTGAAAGGCAATTTTTTTTGATAACTTATTTACTAGTGCAAATCTGATGAAGTATATGAAGGAAAGAGAATACGATGTAACAGGACCTATGCCTGAAAATTGCCTCCCAATAACTTATTGCTTACCTAAGAAACAAATCTTAACAAAAATTTTAAACGAGGAGAATATTGTTTCTCTCTAGACAGGGAAAATAGTATACTTGTGGTTCGATAGCTTGACAATAATCTTGTTACAGTAATCTGTAATTACTACGGCGTAGCTCCTATTGGATCGGTTAACAGGATCTGATCTACATTCTTTTTCGTGTAGCACTCATTCTGGTGATATTCAGCAGTGTACATAAAGCTATGTACATAAACAATGCAATCAATTCGATATAAATTCAATAGATATTATATGGTTGTAAACAAATGTACAGGTGTCCCAAAATTGAGAAACCATACCTAAGTTCTTGAGCTAAGCTGACTTTTTTAGATAGAAACCCTCATTTTATGGTGAATTTATGTATTCTACGTTAAATTCGGAGTATATTTTTGCTGAGCATATCGAGTTTATTGGAATGTTATGTATTAAATAAGTGAAATTAAAGATACTATAGAAACAAAAAAACAATGTACAAAATCTCATCCATAGTCCATAGCCACTATAGGTTAATCATCATATATGAAAAGCATTAAAAGTTTAACGTAAAATCCATAAATACATAAAAAATGAGATTCCTATTTAACATGTTCGTTGTCGCCATTCAAAGAAACAACCGATCACTACGTGCTAATATAGGTTTTTGGTTTAAAGTCATCTATACGTGGTAGTTATATACTTATGTGGAAGTATATGGTGTGGTTTGATTGGCCTTGTTGGTTACAAGGCACTTTGCATATACAAGTGTCCAAGTATTGTGTGGTAAAAGCTTACATTTAATAAGTTTTAAAATAGCGATTATTTAGTAAAACCCAGCGTTTTTTATGGAAGCCACAATCGAGACGAAGACCTGGAAATGTGATGGTAGTGACTTTGAATCGTTGGAACGATTCAGACGAAAAATTGTAGCTAAAATCTGCATAATCTACGTATATTGAGTCTGAACATGTAATATTTATAAAAATTCAACCCTAAATATCTGGAATAACGTAAGTGCAACATCCTTGAAGCCCTTGATTTTTTCAGTGAACACGAACACGTAATACGCCAGAAGTTAATGTCCTTTCAATGGATTGCTAATGGAGCTTATTATTTACCAAACGAATTTGAATGCCAAAAATTGTGTCGAAAATTAATCCATCATTCGAAATTTGCGATTGAAGTTATGGATAGACACTACTATTACAGAGATGAAGAAATTCCTTAGTCTAGGAATCGGCAAATATCCATATATCTCTATGTAATGAAGTACTAATTGCTCTTATAAGTTATATATTATTCGGACTGGTGTTCTGGTGTTGGAATGACGAAATGGGAAGACAAATGTGGCGTATTAATGTTGAGCACAAAACATCTTGTGGACGAAGTTGCTACTGGAAAAAGAAATCGCGATGTCGAGGATATAAGAAACCCAAGAATAATTCTTGAAATATAATCAATCATATAATCAAGCTAAGCAAGATATTGGCATATCCTATCAAATGGCTTGTTATTTTACGTAAAACAATCCAATATTTACTTTCTACTTCGATGGTAAACAATGATACAGAAATAACAAAAAAAAGGAAGAAACATAGTTATCAAAACAAAAGGTAGTGACATACTGCAACTTACGTGACGGTAATCCGTCTTTTTGTCTTGAGCGCTTTACCGGAAAACATTAAATTTTGCATTAAAGTTCCCCTTAATTCTTATTTTTATTGTTGATAAAACTTAAAATCGAACCTGTTTTGTTTTCAATTATTTTATAATTTAAAGTGTACGATTTTTTAAAATTAAAATATCAATAAAACTCAAAATATGAGAACTATATCGATATAGTTTTGTATACAAGCTAGGGGAACAAGTTTAACCAAATCATAAATTACCTCAAACAGTAAAAATACAGGCCATCAAAATTAGAACAGTTCAATATTATATAATATAAGTAATTATGACAATTATTGATGTGTCAAAGAGAAATATTAATAATAGCACTCCCTAATTACTGTAAAACCATTAATACATATTACGATCAATACGTCACATGTCCACCGCTGGTACATATGGCCTCTAATGAAAAATGTCTGTGCCCCACAAGCAGGGCACATAGCAGTGAAAGTGTTATTAAAGAGAAATAAGTATGTAAAGTTAGGCATGGTATCTCAATTTTGGGACTCTATACATTTCAATTTTATTTCAAAAAGTGCACGTTAACAATATGTACACAAATACACACAGCCATTTTTTTCGAAAACAGATGAATATCAACATAATGTGTGCTACATGAAAAATACTCAGAATTTAACTTAGAATCCATCGATGTATTAACAAAATAGCGATCAGGGTAATAATCAGGATTCCTATTTAAAAATGTCATTTTACGCATGGTATCTGCATTTGGGTTACCTGTATATTTCAATTAACTCAAATAATCGTTTCTTCTAACAATATCCCCTGAATTGGTATCGTATTAATTCCACACCTTTTATATACAGATACACAAATGTTATAAAAAATGGGTTGGGTTGGGTATTATGTTTGGGACACCTATATATTTTAATTTTATCTCAAAAATGCGCAATAAAGATATAACAAAGATCCTCTTTTTTCTAAGAACATCCCCCGAATTTATATCGACTTGATTCCATCCTTTATGTACACACTGTATATGTCATAAACATATTAAAATACAAGCTTTAAGTTTCAATTCCAGACATAAATCGTTCTCAAACTCCAAAAATAAGCTCATCAGCATATCGATTTAATGAATTTTTTAATATCCTTGATATTTTCAATAAATTTATCATTACTTTCTACCAAAACCTTAAAATAGAATCTTTGAACTTTTGATACAAAAAAAATTTAATAAAACGGTGCTTACTTTTCCTTCAAGTAAATTTTATTTTATTGAGAACTCTCAGTACAAGAACTCTCAAAAGATATTTATGAGATTGAAACTATCGCAATTCGTTCGATAGAGTTTTAAGTGGTACTCGAAATCGCCGGTTTTAAAATTTTAAAAGCTCCTGTGATGTATTAAGGCCCCGGCGGTTAATAACGAGAATTCGGGACCGCGGAAGTGATTTATTAGGGATCGGATGCCGAGCTCGGAAGGAAACTGGGGGAATACCGCAATCTGCCCACAGGACACTTAGTTATCTTCTTAGCCAGAGACTCGCATCCTTGAACGTCGTCGTCGTCTTAAAATCCCCTTTCCCAAAATGAAGCTATTACTTTGCAAAAACATTAATATCTCACCGTATTTATGGTTACGACTGGTTTTTAATGAATCTTTTTTAATCCCATTTATAAATTCATTTACAACTTCGTTTATTACTCCGTTTATAAGATTACTTTTTATGATAAAATTGTTTCATTTAGAATTAAATTGTATGCTAAATTTATTTGAGGATAGATTCAGATTGCGTCATATACAAGGATTAAATGTCAACGTAGTAGCCTTCGGTCGAGATTTCAATCTCTGGGTTATTCTACTCGCTGGTACATAAAGGTAGCTCGTCTTTACTTCGAGGCGCTTCAGGCTCAATATATCGAATACATAAAGGGCCTAGCAGCCATTCTGTCCGCTACTTTACGACCTACATTTTAATGCGAGAGCTTATTCTTCCGCATTGCAAAAATGGTACGTACGTACCGGGTTTCAAGCCAATATCGTTGCGAATGAAGAAGATGATAACGGAAACCTCTTTTGAACGCTGAAGGGTGTTAATAAAAAAAGCAATATCTTTTTTATGTTAAAGCCGATATTTTTATTCACCGCGTACACGAGGAATAATCTGTTAAAATTAATATCAAAACAATTTCATTACTTGCTGGAAAATGAAATCAATTGGCCGCTGAGCAGTGAAACCGTTTCGGAAAATCCCCGTTACGCTTTAATTAACAACTACAAAACGCAAATCAATTAAAACATTATTCCCAAATGAATGAGCACTTTCGTGTTCGATTCAATTATTTGTCCAAGTAGTTCTTTGGAACGTGTTCCGGATTCGAACTTTTTGAAAAGTTTCCCCAATTTCCCCACGAGCGCCCAACGTACCGAGAGTATGTGAAGTTTAAAATCAAACCCGAAGGCAACGATCAGTTTGACTTTAAATTCATTCAGGTATTGCCAAAACGTAATTAAATTTCTGAAACTGAATTACAATGGTAGCCCGCTGCGTTGGCGAATTTAAATTTCTAGTTTTCCATAAATCTGCAAGATTTTAGCGCCCGATCAAACTTTCCCTACGGCCGAATTTTAAACGGGACCGGATTAGCTCCCCAAAGTTTCCCAAAGGATCGATAGAAATTTAAATAACGGTTCTTGATTCGATTAGGATTTTCAATCCTCTCTATCAATTAAATTTCCGGAAAATTAAAATCTTTCAACTAATCGTACTAAATTTATATAGAAAACTTTCCTTATATATAAAGAAAAATGAGTGTTAATTTATAAATGATTTCTGAGAGATATCGAATATTTTAATCGTGTCGATTTTGTTGGCATCTCATGATGATCATGACGCAATTACTTGAAGCCCCGTCGCCATTACGTAACTCAAAATCGTGCCGACAGAGGAATTTGCGCTATTTCAATGACCTTTAGTAATAACGGAACTGTTCAACATCACAAGCAGATTTACCAGTATACTAGGAAACGATTACTGGGGAAATTGTTTTTATCGTTCACCTGGCGGCTTTTCAACCGACTGTAATAACTATAATAAGAGACGAAACCACTGAAATCTTAAGTATAGCAATATACCCAATTTGCTTTCAACACTTTCTTTTTTGTAATTATTTATCGGTTTTATCCGTTCCTTCGTAGAAAACGAAAATTACTTCCTTTAATGAATCAAAACATAAAGAATCAAATCTTAAAAAATCGATGAATTATCAAAATGTGATTAGAGTCATTTGAAAAATATATTTGACTTTGAATGTACCCAATATAATTATTTCATTTCCGTAAATGTTGTTCTGATAATCCTCGTTACGATTTTTTAAAAAAATTATCTTTCACTACCTAAAGACGATAGTGTTTCTGTTTTTTCTCAAGTTCTCGACATTGGAATATTTAAAATTCCAATGTCCAAAGATATATTAAGACATACAAGTTACTGTTTTTCAACTCTTATGATGTTTGAGATAGCCTATTCGAACTACTCTAAAAGGAGATCAGTGCCTGAGGCTCGATTTTAGTATTTTTTAAAAAATTGCAATTTCGAAAAGTCGTCATAATTTTTTCTTTATCTTCCTTTCCCTGAAAACATTTCCAAGCTTTCCTTCGAAGCAATGTTTTAATAGTTGATGACATAAAAATGATTTTTTTTTGAGGAACATCATATACATTTTTGTAAATTCGAGGAGTGCATAAAATTTCCTTTCCAAAAATATAGTACACTTCATATTTCGTAACAGTTTTCTCTGAAATACACAACTTTAAAAACCTATGTGTGCAGATTTTGAAAAAGTATGTTTCGGAAACGAAATTATATTTATAATTAGTATTAAGTTAGTTGGTTAATTAAAAAATCTTCGGACTAAGAGGGTAGCAGAGGCTGGAAGTTGAGTTAACCTTACTTAATTCTTAGTTAATCTAACTAAGAGAATCTTCAGACTATGATGATAGAAGAAACTGAAAGTGATATTCAACCCAACTAAAGCTATTTAAGAAAATCTTGAAAAAAATGAGAGAAGACATTAAATGTTGGGTTGGTAAGCAACCCAACCAAAACTAATTGAGACTAGGAGGATGGAAGAGGCTGGACGTTGGGTTGGGCCAATCTAACTAAGAGAATCTTGGGGCTAGGAGGATAAAAGAGGCTAGACGTTGGGTTAAGCTAATGGAACTAAGAAAAACTTGAATCTAGGAGGATAGAATAGGCTGGAAGTTGGGTTGAGTTGGATTGAGTTAGGAACGAACCCAAGGAAGTGAGAACATTTGAAGACTGCTGAATGAGATAAGCAGGTAGGAATTAAACTGGCGCCTAAAAAAAAGGATATGGTCATTTTGGAAGGAAGGCGCAAATTCACAAATGTTGCAATAAACGTACCATGACTGTGAAATATCCAGGAGTACATCTAGATAAAGATCTGTGCATGAAAAGCTGCTAAAATGGCCAACGCTCTATCCGGTATAATGCCAAAGATGAGAGGACCCAGACAAGAAAAATGTGTTCAAACAGAAGACTCTATACGCTGTTTTGGCATGAGAAAGCGCGCTGAAATACAAGATCATCTTTGTTGAGATCTATAGAACTAAAGGCAACAATTCAAGCAACATCAGCATCCAGAACGGTACCCAGATGCCCTAGGAGTCCTGGTTAATATTCCCCCTATGACCTTTTAGTATGGGAGAGAGCCGGAAATTGGAAGACGAGGGGCTGCAAGAGGAATGAGAGCCATACCGAGATGCTTATAGATGTCAAGAAAGATGGGCAAAGTATACTGAGTGGACCAGCACCTTTATAAAGGATGTACCGGTGTTGAAAGAGACTGTGGTGAAAAAGTGAAAGAATCTGATACGCTGAGACATACTATTTTTGAATGTAGATAATTCTAAGAAAACAGAACAATTGTAGAGGAATTTATGGAGGAAGAAATTAATGAAGTTTTTATGTCTCCGGTTCTATGATAGGGGAGAAAAAGAAATAGAGGTAATTATAAATCTGCTACGATCTATAATGAAGAAAAAGAGGTAGAGTGTACGGAGGGAGGCTCACCTCTCATTTAAGTATGATACGTATAAAAAATCATTTCAAAAAGTTTAGTTTGTTTTCTGTTTTCTCCTCCCATCCAGGTATGAAACATATAAAAGTTCATTCGAAAAGTAATTTCGTTTTGTTTTATGTAATTACGTGCACGTCCAAACCACATGGAGGAATAGAGAAGAAGAAGGAATGGAAATCGACGGCAAGGAGTGAGGAAGAAGAGGATAAGATAAGGGGGATCTCTCCCCTTATTCAGGTATGAAACATATAAAAATTCATTCAACAAGTTATCTCGTTTCTATTGTGTAGTTGCGTGTGAGTCTAAAACACCTGAAGGAAAAGAGAAGAGAAGATAAGGAGGGAGCTCTCCCCATTCAAATATTCACGAATACCTGTAGTGAGAAACAACAATAAACAGAGGATATGTTTAAGTGCAACAAAAAAACATTTACCCCACCTCTGAGCAACAAAAACTAACCAATCCAACCCAACCTAACTAAGATAATCTTGAATGTAGGAAAATAGAAAAGGATAGAAATTGGGTTGAACTAATCTAACTAAGAGAATCTTGAGAGTAGGATAATAGAAGAGACTGAAAGTTGGATTGGTAACCAACCCAACCCAACTAAGAGAATCTTGTATTTAGAAAGATACACGAGACTAGAAGTGGACTAGGGCTAATCTAATAAAGAAAATCTTGAGACTAGGATGAAAGAAGCGACCAAATGTTGAGTTGGTAAGCAATCCAACCCAATCTTACTAAGAAAATCTTGAATCTAGAAGGATAGAAGGGGTTAGAAGTTGTGTTGGGCTAATCTAATCAAGATTAAATTTATTACATTCATTATAAGGGGTCTTGCCGCCGGCCGACCTCATGGCCAAGAGAAGAATGGCTTGCAAAGAAGACAACGAAGAGGTGGTTGAACGAATTGCAGATGAATTGAGAGAAAGATGGAGAAGGGATCTGGAAAAAGCAGTACGGACGAAGGTATTGATATCAGACCTTAAATCATCGCTGGAAAGAAAATGAGGATACGTAGACCTATGGCGCATTCCTGAGCGGGCATCTGCACCGCCACAAGAGAAAGTTGAAGAATAGTCTAGGAATTTGTGAGAGGGGTAATACGGAATAAAGAACGAGATGAGAAGGAGAGAGAGTATGGAAACAGGGGCGAGAGGGAAGAGGAACAAAGAGGAGGAGCAACTCCCCTCATCCGGATATAAATTAACAAGGACAGCATTCAAAAAATTAATGTTTTCTCTCTTGATAAGATTGTTCTGGAAGGCCGGTAAGAGAACCGGATGTCAGCGAAAATAGGAGGAACGAGGGAAAGGTGGTCTGCATCCCCAGACGGGGGTTGTATAAAGTATAGGAAATTTCAAAAAGTAGCGAATTTTTATGTTCTCCTGTACGAATATGGGTGAAGAGAAGCAGCGAAGAAAAGGATAAGTGAATGGTGTCCAACTGTGAATGAAGGGAACAGAAAGCCTCCAGCTTCCACCTGCTTAAGCACGGATAAAGAGAGGGGTTGGACGTTGGGTTGAGCAAGCTTAACCAAGAGAGTCTTGAGGATGATAGAAGTGTCTGAAAGTTAGATTTGTAAATAATTCAGCCCAACTTCGCAAAACAAAATCCAAAAGCCATATCAATCATCCTAATGGTTTGTTGATTTACTAGCATTTTTAATAGATTTTAGAAAATACTTAATCTGCAATTAACAGCAATTTTTATTTGAAAATCTAATACTTATTCCCTGAATTATGCAAGATTATAACCTATTGCATCAAACGAGATGGATAAGGTAAATTGGGATATCCTTGTATAGCATCCAAAAGACAAATGCCTAAAATTAGTTGGATTTCTCTAAGGGGGCTACAAATTGAACGAGAAGTGTATGCTTGGCAGATTCTAAGCACATGTTAAGCAGATTCTTAAATCTCTTCTTAAAACATTCTCGCAACACATTTATTACAACTAAGTAAATTTTGCAATTACCTCATTTATCTTGCATTTTCTTAGCCCTAATTTTATGAACACTGATAATCAGAATGCTGTTGCATAGAAGAGGGTTGGGTTGGGTTGAAGTTGAATGGGAACATTTCAACCCAACCTAACGCCAAAACTTCACGTACAAGTCAAGTACAGGTTGCGAATGAATTGATAAATCTCAAAATGGAGTTTAAATTAGATCAATCAACACAATCAAAAAACCCAACCGAGCCCAACTGCCTAATGTTTAGTAGCAACATTAGTTGGTTGAGCCATTAAGCTTGTCTGATCCTAACCCAACCCACCCAGCTAGTTTGTGCTAGATGGTAATTGGATTGGGGTGAGCGATTAACTTTAACCCAACCCAACTAGCTACTCAAGATTAAATATTAATTGGGGCTAGGTAGTGCTAGATATTAGCGATCTTTTAAGCCATTTTATACCCTACTATATGAGCCATCAAAATTTAAAATTGACCAGACGATTCAAAATTTGATTGAACTTATTCGTTTCATCATGAAAACACTGCATATATATAAAAACCTACTATACTCTATTAATGAATACTATAGCATTCACGTCATCCTTGTTGAAAACTTTCATTGTATATGATGATTAAAATATAATAATCGGAACACCCTTATAATATGTTTAATCAAATTTCGAATATCAAAACAAATTTCAAAATAATCGACTGACTGTTAATGTTTGTGATGCGTCGAAACTTTTACCGTCCGCGAACGGGTTAATAAAGTTCAATTAAAAAAATAAATCTGATATAGTAGTTGTGAACATTTTAAATGAAGCACCACAATGATGGGGGTCAGATTGATTTTTATAAAAATTTTAAAGCGATATTTCATAAAAAACTAATTGAGATTTTTCGTCAAAATAAAAACGATTTTAAGCTTCTTAAATTAAATTAAAATCTCGTTACGATTTTTAATGCTACTCTGTTTAATAAGTTAAAAAGTCTTTAATACTTACTAAGAGAAAGATTATTTTGTTTTTGGTGATCTACTTGTCCCCTTATAGCCCTAAGTTTTCTTAGTTTAAGTTCTTGAGCATCGACTCGATCCCGTAACCTCCTGAGGCGTTCACTTTCAGCTTGAACGCGTTGCTGTCTCGCTTCTTGTTCTTTCAGGTATCTTAGCCTTTGCTCTTTGGCCGCAAGCAGCTGATGCTGCGAGTCTATCTGCGCCTGTTGACGACATGCCATCTCTCGGAGTTCTGTCAGTGTCAACTGTACTCCGTCGGGTAACTGAAAAAGCGCAATGGTAAAAAATTGAAATCGTTCGCTATCGTATGTAAATTACAAACATGAATACTGAATTAGAGAAACCAAATTTAGCATTGGTACCGAAAATAAATAATTTAGCACCACTTCGCGTGTACACGAAATCCATACGGAAATGCAACCTTGAACCAAAAGGTTGGGTACTGGTTACGGTGCCCTCGATGCAACAAAATAACGTTAGCTAAAACCTTGGGGGGCTTTATTTAACCGGCCCATAAACAACGTGGTAGTTCACCTAATCGATGGCTTATTATCACCGATTTATTCCCGCATGTAAATCATTTCGACTTTTTTACAGTTGAAGCTAAGGTCACCATCGATCCAAGAATGCAATATAGCGGGAGAGTCCGGATTGCCACCCACAGGGAGTCAATAAGGACGGAAATAAAATTTCGCGTGGATCTCTCGGATTGTAGCTCCAACGAAGTGGCAGTTCCCTATCAGATTTCAGTTCGCTTCTACAAACAGGGAGACTTTGTCTGAAAGGAAACGTCACTTGAAAAGTTTGAACGATTGTGATATCCCGAAACATTCTACACAACTGTTGCTTTCATATTTTGTATCTTATACGATTTTGGATCATAAAACTAAATTAAGATTAATTTTTATTAATAGTACTAGATGTCTTCACTCATAACACGTCCATTCATGAATTGGCAAGTTAGCAAGTCAATAGGCGTTACGACATTCCTTCCTCTACTCTTCACACACATACACAGTTCAAACACGCACATGTATACACGTTCAGAACCGTATTTGTTCTGAACACACGCGGTCGGCCGATTCTTAGAACCATCGTTATCCTTCTTTCGTCGCCCATTGTACGAGTTGGTTCAGAATCCAAGAAAAGACCAAGAGCCTGGGAAAGACTGCTTCTTTGAATAGTTGCTTTAAGTTTTTTTTTAGGCGAAGGTACGCTTCATTAGCCCCCTTTGGGTAACGTATAACCTTCGAGGAGATAAGGGGCTCATTTCCTTTTGCGAGCATGTTATATAATAAGATATACTATAACATAGAGGTTGGAACACGGAACTAAATTTCATAAAAGACTCAAGCTAGATTATGAAAAATAAGTGATAAATGATGTTTTTTAGAAAAGTTAATTAACTCTTTTATAAGTGCAATCATCATCTAGTGGGTTCATCAACGAGTCTACGAATTACACACGCATCTCGACATTTTCAACAAACTTTCCAACCTACTCCGAGAACTCCATCTAGTTTCTAAACTTCCGGTACTGTTACTTGTAATTGAGGTTGCGAAACGTGAGTGAAAATCCTTTTCATTCTTGTATTCAAAACGAGATAAACATACCTATTTTATTTTGTTAACTAAAAAAGGTTTATAACTGTAATTATCTTACCTTATCCAATCCACTTTTAAGAGTACCTAAATAACCATCGTCGTTAATATTTTCTTTGCTTCGTTTCTTTTGGGTGCTAACATCTTTTTTAATTTCGTCTTCGTTTTCAAAGTCTTTTTCCACGCATTTATTCACCAGAATATTACACCTCCGTTTCTCACCGAGTTTTTTAAATTCTTTCGAGGGACTCGGCTCATTGGTAACCACGACTGGTATACCTAATATTCTTCCAGGTGGTTTAGGTATGGCCCCATTGTGACCTAATCTTAAAGGCTGTGAGCCCAGAGGTACAGGTGATCTTCGAAAAATACCTGGATCTGATGGTTGGCAAACGCAAGCCA
Source organism: Onthophagus sagittarius (assembly GCA_036711965.1). Classification (NCBI taxonomy): domain Eukaryota; kingdom Metazoa; phylum Arthropoda; class Insecta; order Coleoptera; family Scarabaeidae; genus Onthophagus; species Onthophagus sagittarius. The sequence goes on along the minus strand of JASERS010000005.1, from coordinate 18,786,687 downwards.
ACATTTTCGTAAATTTCTCAGCAATTTTATTCAAAATTTCTCGGAGTCTCTAAATAAATAAAGTCAAAGAATTTTTTTCTGTTTAATTGGCTTAAAATTCCCATTTATTAATGAATTGGCGATACTAATTAAATAAAGTTATTTACGATCGATCGTTTTCATTAACATTTAATCGTTGCGTTGTAAGTACAATAATCGCGGATTAATTTAACATTGAACTTGTAAATAAATTACGTCAATTTAAACGTTACTTTGAGAAATAATTACCCAATACAAGAAGAGGAATTAGATTTTAATTGAACTTTAACAGGTCATCAGTTTAAACCCTTGTACGCCAGGGGATGAAAAGAGATTTCTCCAGGGACCTGACGGAGTCTTCAATTCTCATGTTGCGGCACCTGTTGCCGTGTAATAAGTGTTCATAAAAAAAGAATTAAGTGTATCGATCGTGATTTAGTTTCTTTCTAAGTTCTTAATTGCCAATTTTGATCTTAAAAATTATCGTTCGGTCAAAAACAAAGGGGTTGTTGAGAGAGTTCGTTAAAAATTCAAGAACTTAGCGGAGCTTTTTCGTTCCTTTTTTTTTGAAGAGATTGGGATGAAAATTCCGCAGGCTTCGCCGCAACGGAAGCGCTTATAATTTCATTACGACTTCTATCGCCCTGCAAATAACCCCCAACCTAACAAATGGTCCGTCCTAATTTATTCGTTGATTATTAATTTATACACAGAAATTGCTGTGAAAAGATAAAACCCTCTAATTATAGACGGCTTTTATATAATCTTAACAAGGTTATTAAAACTAAGAATTTTTTTTAATTCCATTTTAAACACCAACCATGAATCAATGAATGATAATTACCAACAATTAGCGTCTAATATTGTGTTTTATGGCTACAATAAATCCTAATAGTTAAATAGTGATCAACGATAATGGATTATAATAAACCTAATTTAATGCATGGCAACGACAATTATTCCAAGGGCGTTAAATATGAATTATGCAACTGGAGGAAGATAATTTTCGATCGACTTTCCTTTGAAAATTGATAAAGGAAACTCTCTCATTATTATCACGAGACAAACCGTCCGTGATGATGGCGACAACTTTAATTAACTAAAAACTATTGAACTCCAGAGGAAGGGTCTCTTAGGGGACCCAAAATAATTAGTCCAGCCAATTCTATTTAACCTCCACCGTAGCATCATCTCAAATCGAGTTTCAAATCAGTTTTAGAACTGAAGGATAAAAACTTTCAAATATTATCGTTGTTTAAATTATTACAAGAAATACGAAGAAATATTTATTAATCAAAACAGGTTACGTAATGCATTTATATACACAATGCACTCCGATTAATCAACCCGCCAGTTAAAGGGAGTATCCGCTTAACCAGGGCCAAACGTATAAGATTGAAAGTTTTATATGTAATTTATCAGTCCAACATGTCGCGAAATGTGAAAAAATTCCAAAATTACTGAACTTATATAATTCAGATGACAGTTTTAATGGTGATAAAACTTGACCATTTTATAGTGTTAAACTTGATAGTTCATTATGTTACAAGAAAGAGTCAAAAAAGACTTTGGTTATTGGCAACAAACAGCAAAATCTTTTCAAGGTAACAATAATGCGTGAATGATTTTAAACAATTTTAATCGAATGGACCCAAGAATTAAAGAATAAATATAAAGATTTTATTAATAAGCTCGAACTCATCGACCAACTAAAAAACAATCGATTAGAATTTATTTGACGCAGATTTTTCGTCTCTCTTTAGGGCATTTTGAAAACGATTTCATTATCTCCATGATTTTAGCCATGATATTTTTTTGTATTCTTCTATTTTCATTATTTTGGTGTTATCAAAACATAAAACGTCAATTATCTTATATCATTTTAAATAGCTATCTCAATAAAACATCATACCATACCGTTTTAAAGTGAACATTCTTATTTGCAATACGATTCATGGATCGTTCTATTTTCTCCATTATTTTAACCACGATTTTTTGACTTCTTCTATTTCTATTTTTAATATTTATTCTATTTTAATTATTAGCTCAATCATCCTTGAATAAAACAGCGATTATTATCATTTATTTTAAAGAACATCCTCCATAATAATGGAGCCAAGGTAACTTTTTAAAGTTTAATTAACTCAAACGCAATCTTACATGTTTTAATTATTAGCTCTAAATAATTATTGAATAAAAGCAGCGGTTATCATACATATTTTAAAACACATCTTCTTCTTCAATTTAAGCTAAGATTCATTTGTTTATCTCCATTATTAACACCAAAGCGATTTTTGAAATTTAATTAATTTGAAACGCAATCTTACACATTTTTATATTTAACTCAATAATTTTTCGTTAAAACATTATTTACTACGTATCGTCTTAAAGAGGGCATTTTCATCTTCAATTCGATCCATAAATCATTCTATTACCTCCACTATTTTAGTCATGGCAATTTTATCATATCAATCTTTATCTCAATAATTTTTGAATAAAACATATGTTATCATACATTATTCTAAAGAAGACATCTTCAGCTTCAATTTAAGTCATGATATATTCCTTTATCTCTATCATTAAAGCTGTAGTCTTCTCTGAAGTCTAAATAATATAAAACGCAATCTTACACATATTAATTTCTAACTCGATAATTTCGCGTTGAAACATCAGTTACCCTACATCGTCTTAAACAGACCATTTTTATCTATAGTTTAAGTCATGAATCATAACCAAATCTCCATTATTTTAAACATATCAATTTTTTTAATTCTCTCATTTTCTCTATTTTATTGTAATTTAAGTTGAATCACAATCTTAAATATTTCAATTCTTATGTGAATAAAACTGCGGTTATCATCCATCATTTTAAGGAAGACATCTTCATCTTCAATTTTAGCCATGATTTTTTCCTTTATCTAGATCATTAAAGCTGTAGTCAAATAACCGGAGTGTACTGTACTTCATACTGCAAAATCAATTCGCAAATCTTTTCATTCATTAATCTGAGCTGCTGCAATATTGCGACTGCTGCAATATTGCAAGCAACTTGGGCTTTATCATATTAAGTTTCAGATCTATTCATTAATTAAACTGGCGCATTGCAATATGATAATCAAGTTTAGGTTGCTGCGATATTAATCCCTATCCTCAGTAAATCTTAACTGTACCACATGAAGTCTCAAATCTTTTAACTGAATAAGTCTCCACTGCTTTCACAACTTCATATTCAATTATGTGCTTAATAAATTGATCTTTGATCCGCCTTTTTCAGATAAAAGAAGAATTCAAAGAAAGAGTAGGTAAGTCTTTTTAAAAGTATTAGAAAATTCATGTTAGAGGAAATATTCAGCGCCATGCGAACCTTTTTCTAGAACGAATTGCCATTTTTGAATTTTGAGATAAAGATACCGAGCGACTAGAAATTATGCTCGTTCAATACTCTAAAAGTATCCAAGGGTAACCTAACTTTAAATGCCTCCTACTGATCAAAGAACCAAACGACAACTATAAAAGAAGAACACATAAAATATTGCAAATGGTTTCAAAAAGGTAACATCAAAAAAAATTCTATAAGATCCAAAATGTCCAGAAAGTGGTTTGGATTTCGAAGGATCTGAAAGTGAATTCAACTCAAGCACAAGTGATGAATATTTGTCTTCGGAAAATGATTTAACTACTAGAAAGGGAGAACTGATGTATGAACAGGAAAATAAAAAAAGTAGAGCAAGAAAAGGACACAAAAATAAGTTTCTTGGTTAAACGTTTAAAGGTAGGAAGAAATTAATAAAATCCAACAAAAGATTGTCATTGCGCCATGAAATGCAATTCAAAGCATTCAAATATCGGCTGCTAAAAGAAAATCACTTTTTGACAATTATGGGGCCTTCAAGGTTTATGGTGTGTAAACTGTTTTTATTGCCGCCACTGCTAGCAAAAAGGGAAAAAGAGAAAGCAAGAGAAATTATGCTCATGAATATCACCTGGACAAAGAACAAATTTGCCGGCAAATGTATATCAAAACATACCAAATATCTTCTAAAAGAGTTGATATATCATTAAAAATACTAAGAACCCATAATTTAAACGATGAACGGGGAAAGAAATCAGGAGGGAAGAACATAATTCCAAAAGAAACAATTAATAAAGTGAAACATTCCTACATACCTTACGCATTATGCGCATAGTGAAACCAGTTCAAAATTCTTGGCCAGTGATTTAACATTGGATAAAATGTACAAATTTTAATGAGATGCGGGAAATTCTAATCTTAGCTCGACTTCATACTGAATACTAAAATTAACAACAGCGTCGGTTTCAATACAAAAGATGAGGTAACAGATAAGAACAAACAACATTTAAAGAGATTATCTGACCTCAAATTTGCTATTGAATCAAAAAAATTGGAGGTATTAATTTATGACATGGAGAAGGTTTTAAGTTTTCCAAAGCTCCCAATCAATATTATTTACTACAAAAGACAACTCTCTATCTATAATGAAGGGATACATTCGGTTCTACAAAAACATCAACATGTTACGTTTGGAAAGAAGGAATAGTGGGAACCGGAGCTTCAGATCTTATGCTTTGGTCTGACTCCTCTAGAGGACAAAACCGGATCATAAAAATTATTTTGCTTTTAAAGGCAGTTCTAAGCTCTCACCCATCGTTGAGAATATTTATTTCAAACATCTCGTCCCAGGTCACAGCTACGTCCCTAATGACACTGACTTTGGAAATATTGAAAGAGCTTTAAAAATTGTTTACAGTGCATGAAATGGAAATATATCATTTTATAAGTGAAAAAAAGTAAGAAAGTAACTTCAATAGGCGAAAAGACTACTTGGTTAACTGCCAGAGTCATCAAAATAGAAAAATCCCAGCAATATAAAATCTTTTTGAACGATTCTCATCAAGGTGAATGACGAAATCAAGGTGAAATTAAGAAGACACGAGGAAGGCCGTCCTCGAGTGATCCTTGGGCAAACTTGAGTGTTTTGTATCTTAAAGAGAATAAATTGCTGATAAAAAATTTCCCGACACGACATAAAGAGCATTCTTCCCCTAGTGCCTAAAGAAGTTAAAATATTTTATCAAAACTTGCTATTTTGATCTTGATAGGTTTGATGAAGAACTAGATTATGAAATTCAAAATGAAGATTTATCGATTTAAAAATTATTAAATTGTAATAAAATTGCGTTTTGTTTCGTAATAAAAATTAAAATCATTTTTGAAAAATTAATTTATCGAGTTTCATAATTAATTAAAACAGCAACCCAACGCCAAAATGGGCTATTATCAGACTAGAATTAAAATAAAATTCAGTTTATTGAAACCACCATTTCTCATAGATTAAGCCAGCTATTTTTTTAAATTAACCCAACCAAATTCTGAAAATAAACTATAGTACTAATTAATATAATAAATATATATTATATATAAAGGGTTGGATTAAAAAAAATAATAAGAAAGCTTTAAAACGTTAAATCGTTTTAATTAATATTAATTATGTACTTCGTTAAAATCGTATTTATCTAAAAATTTAGTTAGACATTGTTACTAAAAACCAGGAAAGCAATATAAATTTTACAAGGATTCTAGGTAATACCAACCGAAACCCTACAAAATTTACCTTGAGAAGTATTATAGAAAATAAAGGAACTAAAGGAGAAATAGTGCCATGCTGGTGGAGAAAGATGAAATTCATGATAGTTATACAGTGTGTCTGAAATGCGTGTATAACGGAATACGACCGATTATTTGGCTCAAAATAGGCCGAAATAATCTATGCCCAAAGTTGCTTCATTTCGCAGCTAGATGACTTCAAAGTTAACAAATAAATCGGTTATTCTTTATAACTCGAGAACGCGTTAATGAATATAAACCATTTTTGAGAAGTGACTTCCTAGCTTTAATCAACGTCTTTTTATGGTTTTGGATAAAATTTTAAAAACACGAAAATGATGGAATAGCCATGTGTTTGGCGAATATTAATTCATTTTTTTTCTGAGTAGATGTCGTTTATATAATTATAATTTCTGAATACCCCATTTAGTTCTGAAACTATGTTGTCTCATAAGATTTAGATTACATAAGTAGTTAAGCTAGAAAAAGGAATTTTTGAGTATTTGCAACTTTTATTTACGTCATTTAGACTACAAAATCTCGATGTGTTTGGCACTTAAATAAGAAAGTGAACACTAGGGAAGTTTTTCCTCGTATTTCTTGTTCATAATCAACTGTAGAGGCAAGAATTTTTCATTTCAATGTCCCCCAGAGAAATCAGCACCAATTACAATAAGATTTTGTACTTGCAATAATGTAAAAGGCTTACAGATATTCAAAAATTCCAATTTTCTGTCTAACCACCAATATAATTAAAATGACAAAAATGTTCCAGAAATAAATGAGATATTAAGAAATTTTAATTATATAATCAGCGTCTTCTCAGCAAAAAAATATAGAGTAATAACTGCTGAAGACATGGCTTTTCCCAACCACAACTGAACCTAGCAACTCACATTTCAAAAATGGTTTAGATTGATTATCGTGTTTTCGATTTATAAAGAATAAACAATTCTTTTTGTTAACTTTGAGGTCCTTTAGCTCCTCTCTAATCGTTTCTCTTGGAAAGAACAACAATTTTCCAGGTAATATTAACAATAAAAAGCCCTGCACTTCTTTTTGTTAACTATCTTAATTGGATTTCTGAGTTTAATCTACAAATTTCCAGGTAAAATTAAAGAAAAAGCTCTGCACTTGTTTGTTATTATGTATATTAGTTTCTTTAACCACGGCTTTAACCTAATTAAAATTACTCATCTTTTATCCTGAATTAATAGTTAGTTTAAGATACAACAAAATTTTTCAAATCCTATAGGTTTGCTACAACCAGCGCTCCGACTCGTCAACGACTCATTAAATGCAATCGCCCATATCAAGTGATGCAGGCCAATCTGCTTAAGTGTAACGACATTATTAGACATGTTCGATTGCATTTGACGATTGGGGTTCGATCGTCAAATGCATGAGATTCGATGATGTGTATGATAAAATGAATGCATGATGAGATTCGGGATTAGTTGATGAGGTTCGAGTTCGGGTCTAGAGTTTCGGTTGAGAAGACGCACGGTTAAACCAAAAACTTTCCACTTCTAGGTCTCATGTTAGCTCCAGTTTTATATCATTAGATCTAACACTAGATCTAGATATATTTGGGTTTAGTCGCACATCTCTCAAGATGACTAAGCCCTAATGATACTAGTTTCTAGGTCTAGTGTTAGTCCCAGTTTAATATCACCAGGTCTAACTCTAGATCTAGAAACATTCGGGTTTAGTCGCACTTCTCTTAATATGGCTAAACCGGAATGATTCTAGTTCTAGGTTTACTGTTTGTTCTAGTTCTACTTCAGTTCAAATATACAGGGTTGGGTTGGGTTTAGCCGTGCATCTGAAATCATTTTTGAACGAAGGCCTCTGCAATGAATAATTTCTGAGAGAATTTGGAGAGAAATTTTTCAAACTAATTTTGTAACCCTGTTTATTTCTATTGAAATAAAACTGGAACTAACACAAGAGTTTTATATCATTAGATCTAACTCTAGATATAGATACATTCGGGTTTATCTAGATCCATTTCGGCACATCTCTCAAGATGGCTAAACCAAGTTTTACTTCAATTTAAATGTACAGGCTTGAGATGCGTTGGGTTTAGCCGTACATCTGAAGACAGTTTGTTAACGACGCATTGTAGCACTGATTTGGCATCCCTGTATATTTCAAAGAAAAGGGGTACACTCGTTTCGTTCATCCAACCCCAGGGATGGGGCGCCAAATATCTTAGGACGGCATTGGAAATATGAGTATATTAGAATAATAAGATTAACGTTATCGCAATAAAACTATATAATGGAAAAATTTGAATTACCAAACCTTGTGATAAAATCTGTTAACTCGAAATAAATTTGTATTTGCTAAACACTGTTTTCCCATACATCGTATTCCATGAAAACAACCCCTCAAAACGTCAAGTTTAAATGAAGAGCAAACTCGGTCTGTAATAAATATTCACTCGGCGCGTTTGGGCGCTTAGTACCAAAACCGGGCACAATTGGGCACTTCTCGCCTGGTTGCAACACCCAACACCCACCGCAACGAAGCCTTCGTAATTTAATTTTGGATACTTTAACGCCCCGTTGCGGGGGTGCTCCCTTTTGGGGAAGATAAATCGCACATATTTGAGCTCTCGTAAACGAAACAAATAACAAATATCTTTCCACAGGAATTTAGGACCGTTTTAAAAAAATTCTTTTATAACAGAATACAAATTAAATAATAAATTAATTACTTAACGTTAACGAAGAATGGAACGTGTTTATACACGACAACAATCACGGAGTACATTTACATACCTTTAAATGCCAAACCGTGCCGCCACAATCGTTTTAATTATAATTTGTTCCGGCGCCTGTCTAAACAATTTTAAATATCCATTGCTATTGCATTCCGCTCGTTGCTTTGTCCGATTCTGAACTGGTTTCAACAAAAGAAAAATTCTTAAAAACTTTTTAAAATTCTTTAATCATCAAAATGTTTTTAAGTTGAGATTTTTCTTAAATTTAGTCTAGCGTAATTTCTATTCGTTTGACGGTGATTTAAAGGAACGAAGTTATTTCGTTTTTTATTTGAAACTTTAAAGAGCTGCGACGTTTTAATGTTGGAAAGAAATATTAAATAAATCTTAAAGAAGGAAGTTAATGGAACTAACGTCGTCGCCTCTTCGGCGACAACTACAAATAGGGCAATTTGTAAAAGGGGCTCTCTACCTGGCCAAAATCGAAATTGTTACCTGTTAAGAAAATTCCAGAAAAAAAATTTTAATTTGTATCTAAATGGGAATTTTAAGCATCTCTAAAAATATTAATTCAAAAAATACTTTACCTATTTAAGCAAACACATAACTAAAAATACACTTTAAGTAAATATGTTCACCCTAAAAATTTGTTGAAATAACTTTTATTTGATTGATGCGGAGTTATCGTGAAAGCTACGAGAGCTGTTAGTGGGCAACGCCGAAAGTTGAATGCAGACCACCCCTAATACGACCGAAACCCGACTGACTAAGCGTAGAAAATTTGCGACCGCGAGTTTAAGGGTTGCTTTGAAATGGTAGGGCGCGTGCGCTTTACCAACAGGAAATTAGACACCATCTCTGTGAACCTTAAAAAAAATAAACTAAAAGTTTCGGTCGCACACAATGACCCAGTAACTCGATATCGTTAATGTACCCCGACATTTTAAAAACATGACCATATTCGAAGGCGCCGCTTATCTTCGTTATTCTGAATAGTGGACGCTTAGCATACTTTTCTTAAGTGGATTCTTTTACGAGTACTGATAACTTTATGACCACGATAATAAGGCTCATTATTCGGGGTTTTATGGACTCTCAATTTTTGTACGAAGCGCAACCAGATTACTATAATTTTGTTTTATGAGTAACGAATAAAAAATATCGATTTGAACCGTGTTGTTTAGGAATCGCGAAAAGGACTTTTAATAAAATGAATTCGCTTTATTCGGCGAAAAGACGACCACGAAATCCGCTTCTTTTTATAACGGCTAAGTGGTTCACTCCTAAATAACCGAGAGAAAAGATCCCAAATGGAAATTTCGACAATCCCCAAGAGGAAATAATTCGTTATAAATTGTCTTGGAAATTAAAGCTAACTGCAAGTCTAACAATTTATTTCCTTCTCTTAAAATGAATAACTAATAAAGGGTTAATGAGGTTTCTTTTAATTAGAAGACCGAGTAGTATATAGTCATTAAGTTATTTCTTAAAGACTCTTTTCTCTTGAGAACTTGCCTCATTTCGTTCAATAAACCTGCCGGCAAAATTAATATCCGGCAATATGGCGATGACAAGTTCCTCCGTCAATAAACAGAGTTTCCTTGTAAGAGGCGTCTACTTTATATTGTTCCTCCACGTTTACCCTCAGTGCAGGATAACGGGAGAGAATGGATTAATTTTAACGACTACTCCCAAAGGTAAAATTACTGTTTGATAGATGAACATGAAAAGCTTAATTGGATTTAAAATTGTAAACGGGTAAAAGTTATCAGTTAATTCTAAAAAGTGGCATTTCCTCATTAAGTTAACACCGTTTCATCCACGAAACGAACCCGAGATCCAATCATCCAATCGATTGTCCTGCAGGAAATGGACTTGCGACGACTCCTAGAACGTACCTCCCTAAATAAGGAGAAGTCCGAGGCAGTTTGCTTCGAAACCGAATGTCAATTTCTGCTTCGATTGTCTGGGGACGACCTATTTCATGGCGGTATCGAACGAAATTTACCCCAAGGCTACCATCTTCCTTCCGCCGTTTTATTCATTCTGGTGAAGTCGAACGAGAGACACTGCCACTAATTACGTGACCAGAAACGGAATGGTTTGTATTTGATTCCGTCTTCAACTTAGATATGGTGATACAATTTCAAATCCTATATACTGCAAAGGTAATGTTCGAAAAGCTTCAGCTTCAATGGTCACGTCCTGACAATACTCGGAGATTAAAATTTAACCGTGCAATCCTGGTAAACGTGGATAGGAGCCACTCTTTGTTTCAACTTATCCCAGAGATAAAATTTCACCTGAATATCATCCTAATTGTTACACCACATTTAATGACGTGTTCGCATAATACCCTCCCTTTAATAGCTTCCTTTGCTGGTAAAAGGGCTTCACTCCATCGTTTTATGTTCGCGTAAACGATACCTATTACCCATTTAAGGTCACCCACCTCCCACGAGCCACGAGGACTTAAATGGCCTGTTTCAAAGAGATAAGGTTACCACCATCAAGCGTATTTTATATTGGCAGTCGACTCAATCTTTACAAATCACTTCCAACTTGTAACATAAAATTAGAAGTATATAATATCCGTAAAAAGATAGTTTTTTGGTGCCAATCATAAAACACCCTCTATGTGTTAAATTGAAGCATAAAGACTTTAGTGTAAGTATGTTACAAAAATTATTAGGTAGTATTATTGAAAATTTTATGGAAAAGTTAATAAAGAAGGTATTGTCAGTTATAAATAAAAAATAATGTGCAACTTTAAAGAAATGATATCGTCATGTTTTTATGAATTATGATGTGATGTATATGTTAAATTGAAGCGCAAAGATTCTAGTTTATGGTATGATATAACAATTATTACGCGACATGATTAGATTTTTTAAGGAAAAATAAATAAAGAAGATAATGTCAAAGTTATAAATGAAAAATTAGGTTCAATTTTGAAGAAATCATATCGTTTATGTTTTTACGAATTATGATATAGATCATACATTGAAGTGTACGGATTGTAGTTTATGATATGGTATAATATTATTATTATATAAAACATATTCAGTATTAATTAAATTTTCAAGGAAAAGTCAATAAAGGAGATATTGTCAAAGTTTTAATAAAAAATAATGTATACCTTTAAGAAATCATATCGTCTATGTTTTTATGATATATAATGTGATATGCATATATAATATATATACATACAGGCTGTTTCTAAAGTAATGATTCAAAAGTATGATTTAATTTTTTCAAAAATGAAACGGTGTCTTTTCATAGACATAATGTATGGACCGCTGAAGCTATTGTTCCCACTACCATCCTAGATATACTCCTTATATCTCGCGTGAAACAAATCCGAAAAAATTACAAATGCATAGTGTATATTCTAAGTATTTTTAAAATTTATTTAAATAAACACTGAGTAATTGATTAATGATTTATTGACTGCAAATTGAAATAATTAACATATATAAAGTTTTTTTTGAAATGTATTTAAATAAACAATAAATAAATTACTAATTAACAATTAATAAATGAATAAATAATCATTTATTGATTAGAAAATAAAACGAGTTTGTTTAATTTCGGACGAATTAGTGAACGATTGGCTCAAATAAAAAAATTTATTAATATATTGTAGTCTAATTTTTATGTTAAAATAATATATAATTTTTAATTTTTACAAATGAGCAATAGTTTTAATGAGTGCAACTACATGAATTGATACAAAGTTTTGGTGCATTACATGTTTAACCAATTCTGTGAATGTGTGAGACAATCTGAATAAGTTCAGATTGATGGTTTATGAGTGTTGAAACTTTTCCAATGCCTATTGTACACGATAAGTACACATAACCTATCTTTGGCAATGATAGAAAAAAGTTACACGATTTTGAAATTTCTTTCCTAAGGTGTTGGGGTCTTTTTTGGACCAATATTGATTTTTGAAGTAGCTAAGGTGATACCTTTAGTCCGCCATATATCATCAATACGATATATGCTTAGATTGCTTAGATTCTTTAGTGGCGCGTGGCCGCGAGTAGTACTGTGAAAGTTGTAAAGAAAGTTGAAAGAATAACGTTTCAAAGTTTTAATAACATTTATTTACGTCAAGTTTGTTTAGACTCAGCGATCACGATCCTCTTGTAGTCTTAGACAACCCAGATTAGATCCAATTCTTCCCACTATTTTATTATCGTCGGCGAAACTGGTTTTGTGAAGTAGTATAGTGCTTAGACTATTGATGACATATCTGACGATATATGGAGTTGAGTTAGATTGGACTGAGATGGTTCATGTTATGTTTATAAATGCGATAGAGCTAGTAATCGAAGTGGGATCACAAAGAGTTCTATCTTCAGGCCAATATTGTGAAATGTCTTTTTCGATGGAATACTGGAATAAGAGCGAGATAACAAAGACGTAAAATTGATAACTTATGCTGACGACTTTGCAATCATAGTAAGTGGTTGGGAAATTGAAGCTATTGAACAAACTGGACAGCTTTTGTTGGATAATATATTGAGTGAGATGGAGGATGATCAAATCGATGAGGAGGGAAGCTATTATAGCTTCTCCTGTAAGCCCTGGACGATGCTGGATGAGTTGGTGGATATAGGAAAACTGGATGAGAGAAGAAGGGATTCATGCGCACTCATCCAGTTAGGTACCCCATTGTAAAGATGCTTTTAAATGATTGAGAGATATTTTCTTGAGCCGTAGATGATGCAAGGTGAGAGTTTTTTAAGGGAACAAACACACGAAAGGAAGATAGCGAAGGACAAGCCAGAAATGACAGCGTAAAGTCAACTGAGATGTGTTCAGAGGCAAAACAGTATGATTACGAAGCTTCCCAAATAACTTATGAAGCAAACGAGCGAGGAAAGGAATAAATTTGTGGTCAGATTCTGTTGTAGCAATGAGTAGAAACCGAACTGGGTTGGGTTGGATTGAGTAAACTTGAACGTATTTCTAAGCCAAAATGAACGTTCCGTTTCAAAATTTAACTATAACTGATTTTATGACTTTTGCACTCCAAGACGCTAATGATCTAGATTTTTTTCCATTTGATCCTGGTATTTGGAATAATCGAATATCAGTATTAAAAACTCTAAGCGGATGGTTACCAGGAATTGATTTCAAAAAACAAGATCGATTATTATGGATTGGACGAGAGGTTTGAACCGAGACTTGTCGATAGCAACTGTTTACAGAATAATCTTCCTTTTGACTTCATTCATACCGTCCTTAACTTCCTGTTCCACTAACACCTCTCCATAGAGCAGCTAGACTTGCACGGTGTCAAGAACGGCAAGGATGAGTTCATCGATTGACATTAACTTCTGTAATTAATCAAGGTTTTTTTTATGGGTAAATGAACAACTGAATCAACTTAACATCTGGAGTTATGGTTCGGAAGCGATAAGCATTGGACGAAGGTTATCTATTATCATCATCATCCAGGCACATTAAATAGAACAACGTTCTAGAACCGATATTAGTACCTTTCATGCAGACACTGCAGTGTCACTTTCCAAAAGGATAAAACCCCAACTACTGTGGTCACAAGAAGGTTCCTGGAGCAGGTTGAATCGCAGGTTTGGTAGCACGGTCACCAAACTTGTCGCTGATTGAACATGTCTGGATATGATGGGTCGGTTACTAAGACCTTCTGAAAATCTGTATAAACTACAACACTATCTAAAGGTTGCATGTAACAAGATACTTCTGGATAATTAGTCAAAAATAATAAGGTCCAGATGACATCATTTACGTCTACCTAAGAGCACGAAACATTAAAATTAAACCTGGCATCCTTAAAGGTGTTATCGCCGTCAGTAACAAAGAAGAATTGTCAAATCAAGAAAAAATATAAATATTGTCATTTAATGAGATAAAAATTCGAAGAATATACTGTTACGATAAAAGCCACCATATTATTATGTACAAGTTTGTATAATGAGAAGCTTAATTGGCAATGGAAATTAAGCAAAAAGTAGAGTAGCGGAAATAATAAAGTATATGAGAGATGAAGGATTTTATATATTATTATAATTTATATGTTGACAAACATTATATCATCAATGGGCAAGGAAAATCATTCTTGTTACGTTTTCAAAAAGGTAAGAACATTAATTTGATAAATTAAGTGTTATAGAGATGATTCAAGAGGTGTCAACATTAAAGCATCATACAGAAAAATAATATGAACATTTTCAAACACTCTCTATATAATATATTAAATTCTACAGGGATTATCATCACGAACGCAGCAATAGTGCTAATCGATTCAAACGCGAGCAATAGTTACGATTATTTCAATATTCATATAGTTTATGTGTGAAACAGACAGGACCACTAAAATAATACATCATTATGGTGTATATAATATAGAAAAAAAAACGAACGTAGCGATATAACACTTATACAATCATTTACATCAAACATTTAGTATTAAATATGTGTTAATATATAGACTAAACCAAGAAATTTGGAAATATTCTGTGATTTAATACGATCAAAAGAAGGACATCATGATCAAGCAGAACCCTTCAAAATTTAAATACAGATTACGAAACTATTTGCTAGGAAAAGATTATCGTGCAGTCTCTTAAGCTGGAAACATTCAAGAAGCTTCAACCACAACTTTGGAAATTGTTGCTGATACTGTTTTTACTTTTTAGTGAGGACATCTTCAAGGAAAATATACGAAACAACAACGTAGACAGCTCAGTAGCAAACTCTTTTAAGAATAAAGTAAATACCATCAGGACAACCACAAGATACCAAAATTTATCGATTGTGACATTTAAAAAAGCAGACGAGATTAGTCTGAGAAAGCACAGCAGATTGAAGGACACGAGTTAACACTAGTACCATCAATTGAAGTCATTGAGAGAACCCTTTTTGTTATTAACAAAAACCATATCTTCTTTATTTTCCCCACGAAGATAAAATTTCCAAGAAGAAACCATTAAAGAAAAAAATGTTCACTTCATCATCAAAATTACATCAATGAATC
Source organism: Onthophagus sagittarius (assembly GCA_036711965.1). Lineage (NCBI taxonomy): Eukaryota > Metazoa > Arthropoda > Insecta > Coleoptera > Scarabaeidae > Onthophagus > Onthophagus sagittarius. The sequence goes on along the minus strand of JASERS010000005.1, from coordinate 18,771,288 downwards.
AAAATAACATGAAGTTTTGAAAAAATTATTTTTCTGAGTTTTTAGAGAACACTGTATAAGTGCGTGTAAGAATATGAAAGGAAATTTTAACACACGCAACAGTTTGTTCCCCTTAACCCCACTGAGGAGGTTTAATTATTGTGTGACCTGAATACTAATTAAAGTGCCAACAAAATAACCGTTGGTGGAAAAATCAATATATCATTTTGATTTTTTTACAAAATACATCACGAATGATTTTGATATAGAACACTCCATGTCAACGACAGGCGAGTGCACGTTTGTGTTGCCATCACAGAAAGCGTCAACGGACAAAAGGGGAGCGATTACAATTGAAGGACATTCCATTACAACAGCTTTCCGCGGAAAATTCAGTTGAAATACCCTATAAAGAGCTCCTTAAAACACCCTGTTTTTCTCGACACTCAAAGAAATCGAATTCATTTTCATTTCTTATTTGCTTTAAGAATTGCGTCCACAATAGTTGGGATAAATACAAGACTTAAAGTCCGTTTCTAGTCGAAACACATCCCCCAGAAACTATATTTTAGGGCGATAAACCCCATTGTTCGCGCGTCTAGCAACTTTTCCATTGTTTCGTCGCACCCATTCCAAATTCCACCCAAGAGGAGCCTTTTCCTTGGTGTCGCCGGAGTCGAGGGAATCCTTTTTTTATTTACTTCCTTCTCGAGGGTTATCTCGTCTTTTTTTTCTTTAGCTCTCCAGTCGAGGGGCGAAACGCACTCCTCTTGACTCCACTTTTATATCGAATTGTGACAAACGGCGTGATAAATAACGCGCACAGATCCAATTATCCGCAAGGAAGTCTGGTCACCGAAGAACGCTCGATCGTGCGGAAGTCGATCCCAAAGGAGTTGCCGCTTAATTAGATCAAAACCAAGTTCATTCGGGGCGTGATCGGGAAGAATTCCGATTAATTTTAAGTGTCATCGTTGAAAGTGATCGGATCAAAAATGAGATTGATTTCTTAGTAGAACAGAAAATTGAAATTTAATTAAAAATTATTAAACAAAAATGTTTGTAAAATAAAATGTTAATCAATGAGGATATAAATGTAATCATGTATGGCTGGATCTGGCACATCCTTTCACCATCGGGAAATTGAAACGTTAACAGTGAATACGTCAGTATTGTCCGCCTACTTTATGGGCAGTAAACCCGAGAGAAAACAGACTCCAACTGTACTTTGTATACTTTATACACTTTATAAACTTTATACACTGGCCTCCCAAATCGTTTCTTAATTGAGTAATTTTACGCTTCTATATGTCGATGATGTCAAACTTCTTTTTCGATATTTTTTCTTCTTTCAGATGACTCAACCAACCGCCGTCTGGTTTGCTGTTGGTAATATCTGCACCGATCGCGTTTGATTTAACATATACAGACAGTGAGTCGGAAGGCCGAACCCATGTCTAGACTGCACCCATTCGCGGCGTCAAGGCGTGTGTACACCGTTGACATTTCGATTTCTTTTCAAATCAATTATCTTGGCACATTTGTCGCGTTGGATGCGTGAAATTCCTCTTTAATTTCCTGACCTAGAAAGACCGTACCATTATTTCCCGGTCTCTAACGACCACGCCGATCTCTGCCAGTCGGAGACTCGAGGTAGATAAGTTTAATGTTGCATTTATTCCGCGCGACGAACTCGGGAGAGACCCATCTGAAAAGAGCTAGCTGATGGGAGACCGTTCATTAAGGGAGTAAGAAATGGTAACGATCCAAAAAGTTATGTTTGAAAGAAAACTTAATGTTTTAATTTAGATAAAAACTAAAAAACGGCATTTAGGACAAGGTGAAACTCAAGAACTTTCATTACGATTAAATAATTATGCTTTAATTAATTAATAATAAAGATATTGTAAATATCATAAATAGTGTGTTATGTTGTTACATAAGTAGTGTGTAATGTTTAGCAATCATATCGCCTATGTTTGTGTGATTTATGATATGATATGTATGTTAAATTGACGCATAAACATTCTAGTTTATGATATGGTTTAAAATGACTATACATTATCATTGAAATATTCAAGAAAAAAATACTGAAGAAGATATTGTCAAAGTTATAAACCAAAAATAATGCGTAAAATTTAAAAAAAAACATATTGTATGTGGTTTTAAGAATAATATGATATGCATTAAATTGAAGCAGAAAGATTGTAACAAAGACGATATTGTTAAAGATATAAATCAAAATTAATAGGTAGAATTTGAAAACATCATATCGAATGTCTTTTTAAGAATTATGATATGAAATATATGTTAAATTGAAACAGAAATATTCTAGTTTATAATATGATATCAAAATTATGACACAATATTATTGAAATTATTATAGACGATATTGTCAAAGTTATAATTTAAAAATAATATGTAATGTTTGAAATAATCATATCATATGTATTTCTAAGATTTTTGAAAGTTTATGATATGATGTCAAAATGATGACACAATACTATTAAATTATTCAAAGAAAGAAGAAACACGAACAAAGACGATGTTGTCAAAATTATAAATAATGTGCAAAGCCTGAAAAATCATATCATATGTTCTAAGAATTATGATGTGTTATATATGTTATATTGAAGCAGAAAGATTCTAGTTTATGATATAATATACAAATTTTTATACCATATTATTCAAATTGAAGAAAAGTTAATAGGGACCATATTGTCAAAGTTGTAAATCAAAAGTAATGTGTAATTTTGAAAAATCAATCACAGGTGTTATTAAAAATAATATGACATAAAAATAAGTTAATTTTGTTAAGTTGAAGCGGATAGATTCTAGATTATGATATGATGTAAAAATTATTATACATTATTGTCAAGGTTATAAAGCAAAGATAAAGATCCAAGATTTGATCATATTGGACAATTGCAATTGGACAATTTAAGCCGTTTATTGAAGAAATTTGTGAAATTGAGATTATTTCTAAACTGTTCTGTGTTAAAAACAAAAGATAATTCGTAGCAAACATGAGATGATGGTGGTCATGTCGTGTACAATTGGTCATTTAAACATACAATTACAGCAGCGTTACTTTGATGCCTTGTCTACCTCAGTACTCTTTGTAGAGTAGTTTACAGACGTCGCATTGTGAATGTTTTTTTGAAATTTCTCATATAGAGTGGTGGATTGTTTAAATTCGTTGATTGCAAGGTTTGATTTTGTGATGAGTGACCGATTTCTGCTAGGTTTGATGATTCGCGAAAATTTGCACGATTGAAATTGCTAACTATTACACAGTGTAACAGCCATTTTGGGGTGAGATATTCCAAGTCAGGCTGAAAGTGCTAAGTCCATATATATAGAACCTCCAAAAGGTTTGACATTCTCAGGTCAATGATGATTGTATTTAGAATGTTTAACGACATTTAACGATGTTTATATTTAGGACCTTCCATATTTTTCCTTATCTTAATGTTACTTTGTTTAGTATTTTAGTTATACCTCATGAACCATTGATGATTTCTTAGTTCATTCATCAGAGAAATTTTAGTTAAGGTTTAAATAAATAATTTCTATTAAAATATCTATCAATTATTAGTCGTGGAGTTACATATGTTCGCAGAATACATAAGTGATTGGTATGTAGGTGTTGAAGCATCCATTCGAAATTGTTAATGATTCTATCTGGATTGAAATTACCGTCTCAATTTTTGAGCTCTTTATCACAATTTAGTTCTACGATCTGCTGAGAATATTTTTTGCAGAGAACGAAACCTCATGAGACATGGTACTGCATCTTGGAGGCTTAGTGCTGCTTCCAGAAGATCTGAAATGTTCCTAGAAGACACGATACTACTTCTGGAAAACTTGCTTCCAGAAGACTTGAAATGCTTTCTGAAGTCTTAAATTGCTTTTAGAAGAGTCGATACTGCATCTGGAGCACTTGATATTGATTTTAAAAGATTTGAAAAAAAAAGATTTTATCTGGATTGAAATTACTATCTTCAATTATTTTTTTTAAAATTTTTGAGTTTTTTCATCACAATTCAGTTCTAAGATCTGCTGCGAATATTTTTTGCAGAGCACGAAACCTCATAAGACATGGTACTGCTTCTGGAAAACTTCCTTCCAGAATACTTGAAATGCTTTCAGAAGTTTTAAACTGCTTTTCGAGAAGGCTTGAACTACTTCCAGAAAACTTGATGCTGCTTCTAAAATATATGATATTGCTCCCATAAGTCTTGATACTGCTTCCAAAAGAATTGAAATGATTTCAGAAGACTTAAAATGTTTCGACAATAGTCTATACTGCCTCTGACTTGATATTAGTTTTAAGAGGCTTGAAAGGCTTTCAGTAGACTTGATACTGTCCCTGGCAGACTTGATACTGCTTCTAGAATACTTGATATTGCTTCTAACGTAACACGACTTGATACTGCTTCTAGGAGGTTCAATATTGCTTCCAGAATGCTTTCAAAAGGCTTAAGACCTTTCGAAACTGCTTGTAGAAGGCTTGATACTGTCCCGGAAAACTTGATACTGCTTCTGGAACACTTGATATTGCTTCCAGAAGACTTGCAATGCTCCCAAAAGACTTGCAAAGTGTCAAGATGGCTTGATACTGCTTTTAAAAGAGTTGATATTGCTTCTAGACAAATTTAAATGCTTAAACCTATGGGATTTTGAAAAGAAATTTAAGTATTTCATAAAGTGGTGGTTTGGAAAGAGTCACGTACTCGTTAAAACTGTGCAGGTTTTGTTTATGTGTTTAAATTTACTGATTTCACAGGCTTCATACAGTATCATTTTTGGACTTTTTTCCAATTGATGCATCATTATGTTAACATTTTTACCTTCGTCAAATTCATGGCCATATATTAGCTTGTTCTTTGTGTTAACTTGTGTTCCTTTAATTTGGTTCTCAAAGATCTTCCGACCTCTTCCACATCTATTACTCCGCATGTTTTACATTCTAACTTATACACTCCGCTTTTGTCATTACAAATTGTTCAATTTGTTTTTATTATTATATATTAAATATTTAATATTATTATTCGATCTGTATGCCATTTCTACTCTATTTCTTCGTATTGAAGGGTCGATGTATATTTGTGTTTAAGGCGGCGTTTTTGTTCCGTTTGAATTGGCTTTCTAAATATGTCAGGGAATTAATTTTGTTACTTTCTCTATTTCTAGTGAAAATTTAATCTTATTGTGAAATTTGTTTATAAAAGTATAGTATGTTTTAAATTCTTCTAAATTTTCTGCTCTAAAAATTACCAATATGTCATCTACATATCTCCTCCAGAATATTACGTCCTTACTTCTTCCCATTTTAAGTAATTCTGTTTCTAAGCAATTCATGAATATGATTAATAGGAATTTACTTGGCTGGGAGCCCATTGGTAATCACTCCTTCAATCTGCAACATTAAAATTGAAGAAGTCTTGTTGCAAACATGTTTCTAGCAATTTCACAATTCTTTTTCTGATTTTGTCATTAATTTCATCGTTTCTTCAATCGGAATACAGGTATACAAGTTCGTAAAGTTATTGTAAATGTATTTGGTAGTGGTAAAAAAGTTTAGATCTTGTATTAGTTATTTTCTATTTTTCAAATTAAATTCATTTTGAAATTGGAATTTTTGTTTTAGAAACTCTAGAATAAATCTGTTAATTTTGCATGTGAGTGAGTTGATGAGTTGATATTAGAAAACAGTGTTTTTGGATTTATCGGTGTTAAATTATATGTATTAATATAGTTTTCATTAAAAAAGTCTTTAAGTACCTTAATTATTTTTCTAACTTTTGTCTTAAATGAATTGGTTGGGTTGTTTTTTATTTTAACGAAGCCATTTTCATTTAAAAAAACCTTATCATCTTGTCTATACAGTCACTTTTGTCCAGTATAACAAAACCTGCATTCTTATCTGCTCCTGTTATTATGACTTTATTTTCTTTTATATTTTGCTTTATATTTTTAATAATTTTCGTATTCTTTATGTCAAATATGGAAATTTCGTTTTTATTTTTATTCATTTATCTCCTTTTTGTGTATCTGTTTAACTTATTTTCATATTTTTTCTTAATTTTATGTTCCTTGTGTTGCAGCTTCCAATTCAATGACCAGGTATGGTAAAGGTATGTTTCCTCTATTAATGGTAAATTTTTGTCCTCGATTCATTAGTTCCTTTTCATCTCCTTTAAATTCCATATTTATTAAGTTGGTAAATTTTGGATTAAATCTATGTGTTATTCTACTACTTTCACAATATCTTAAAATATCTTAACTTAGTTGTAATAACATTTTGCATTTTAATTCGGATTTAATTAAATTTTGTTTTGATTTTGTTGCTTTTATTTACAAACATTTTGTCTTGTTCAGTTTATTTAATAGCCACGTATGTTAATATTCATCGATTTTATATACAGAGGCTGTTCGTAGAACACTTCAGTGGGGTCATATCAACTCTGAATTCGAAGTTATTTCGTTAGTTAATTAAAAATTTAAATTAAATAAAAATGGGAATTTAGTGATTTGCACATATTCGAGGTTCATTGTTGACATAGAAGCGATAAATTATGTAGAACTGGCGTATTTTGCTCAGGAATTCACTCGAAAACTTGAACGATTAGTTCATTATAACCGGCACACATCAATAATAATTAGTTCATAATACCCGATGTTTGTTATAACGAGATATATTATGTTAAATGGAAAAGTTTATGGGAGTATTATTTTGATGTCACACGTAAGCTATTAAATTAAATAATATTGCATTAAAATCCTAATTGTTTAAGTTTTATTTTTAAGATATCGTACATAAAAATATCTCAATCTTTCGAAAAGATAGAGAAGGTAAAAGTTGCTCTGCTGATAATCCCCTTATAAATAAATTTTCAAGGATTAGGTATTTTTAAATTTGGTCGTAAGATGACCGAATTACACCGAGTAAAATTGAACTGGTTTAAGTTTTTAATCGGTTTAAGACATGATTGTTTACCAGTTAACCTCATTAACTTGGAGGGTATATGTATAAAGTTATTTATTTGGTACAAACCTTGAAACGCCTCAAAGTCTTTAAACTGGCCTAAACGAAACGAGCAATTTATAAACTAAACATCGACTGTTTACATTCCATTATGGCTATGGCTCGCTATGACTAGCACCGACGTTATTTACACCTGCCGCGTGCACCTGCAACCGTGTCTAAATAACCCGCGTTAATTAGAAGTGAACAGCCCGAGGTTTTTTCCGTCTTTTTCTTAAGACACGCTAATATTGCGTATAATTATCGCAAGCCCGATATTTATTGAACCACCGCTGCTTTAATACACGCAAAACGTAAATTGAAATTATAACTCAAATGAAATATTTCAGTTGTAGTTTATCGACAGCTCAGTTAGCAAACAAAAATTTTAAAAAGATCGAACATGTCCATATGTTTTATTTCCCTCTAGTAAATGTATGTGGCACGTGAAATAAAACGTGTCCGAATTTTCCAGGTACAATGATGTCAGCTAACGCAATTATTTATCAATACCATGTGCGGAGCGAACAAATTTTCCAACGCTTCCTGAAACATCGGAAATATTTTTCTCCCTCGATTTTAAACGAACTGATTACGAGATATTTCAGTGTAAATGAACCCGTTTCCGCATTAATTCAATATCGATCGAAATGTTCGAAAGTACATCACGCGTATTGGGGAAACGTAAGTTTTATAAAATGTAGTTAAGGAAATCCTTGTTATGTTTTAGCGGAGACTGCACATGTTCCGCGAAAAGCATTTCGCCCAGCAACCGCGCAATTTCCTTTCGTAAAATGAAATTTCGCTCTCCATTCCAACCTCTTATTTTCCAATTTGCTCCCAAGTGTTACTCCGAAACTAAGAAATATTACTAAAACGAATACGAAACAATTTAAAACCGCAAAAGTTTTGTATATTACAAATGATACGCCCAGTAGTTGGGTTATTTGCCGTTATTATATTGTGGGTATCCTTAAAAGCGAAGAATATTCTTGAGCAGGAAATAGTAAACGGTTTTATAAATATGTATGAAGTCGCGGAGTATGTTTAGAATATCGACGGCATTTACGTTCTTACCTTTTACGAGTGCTTCCACTACACGCATACGGGCATTAAATTGCTGCATTAATATCGATTAAATTACCAATAGATAGCTTACTATCGCTGTCATTATACCATTCGGTTAGTATCAATACATTAGTTTAGGTTATGTGAAATTAATTCATACATACAAACTACTTTATTTAGTTTTTAAAACTCTATATAAATAAAAATAATCGATAAGTACAAAACAAGTTGTCGTCCACGTGTCTATAAACCGGAGGCCATTTGGGCATTCCATTTTGTGCCTTTCACGAGGTCGATGGGCTTATAGCCGGTCTATTAGGTAATTATTTAACGCCGTTGCGAAAGACATACGTCCATTAATAATCTGCAGAGTCAGTTGACGTACTCTCGCACGCCCTCCCTACGGCGATTACTTCGTTTAAGCTTTTCACCACGTGGTTCGAGTTGACCATCAAAGCCACAAATCATTGCTAAAGTTTGCTAACTGAAACAATGTCATTGATTTATTCTAATTGTGCATGTTACTAAAACTAATCGAAACACTTCATTGATGTTTGTTACGAAATCGGTAAGATATTCGCGCCGGATATGTTCAAACCACTAAATCACAGTAATTTGATACTCTATCAACAAAGAAAACTAATTACTCAAATATTTATATAAAATTTCAATTTATGGTATGTACTCATAAATCCAACCTAACCCAACCCAACCAAACGTAAGATATTCCTGTGTTCGGATATCTTGCTGGAATTTTTGCCTAACTACTACCTTGAGTATATGATCTACCAGTACCATAGCATTATACACTGTAGAATTATAAATACGTTTCTCAACCTACGAGTCGCGACCCTAAATAGGGTCGCGAATTAATGTGAAATGGGTCGAAAATTTCCAGAAATGCGATACCAAAAAAATCGAAAATTAGGTGTAAGCAGTATTAAAAAATCTTGTTAGAGTTAATTTTAGAATTTATTTTGTGTTTATACGGGAACTTTTGTGAATTGAATTCTTAAATTATCATGATGATACGCTTTTTTGAGAACAAAAACATACTTGAGTATCCCAATTCGTCCTTGAGTTATCTAGTTTAGAATTTAACTTAAATTTGCATTATTTCATAAAATTAAAAATTGCCCTAATCATATATGAAAAATCGTAAAAAATCGAATTCTTGAAATATCTTGACGATTTTTTTGCCATTTAGAAAGAAAAGTATGCACTTTTCCCAGACCAAAACTTCGAATCTTGAACTCAACCTAAATTTGTAACAAAGCACAAGGGTTTGTTTTATAAAACAAAATAACAACTACAATTTGTTAAATAAATAAACTAATCTATCATTTAGTAACAACACCATGGAAACGATCTTAATGAATGCAAAAGAAAAATTACAAACATTTGAACAGTATGGTGTATACAAGTTGCAATGTGACACTTGTGGAGCGATATATACTCTTGAACAAATTTTAAAGAATAAAAAAATAAGCCCAATTTACACACAATTTATTGGAAACTTATGAGATTGACAAATGTTGATCTAAATATTAAAATATAGAATGCTTTAATGAACAAACCCATTTTATGATACTTAATCCTATTTCTCCAAATTGCAGAGGATTTTGATACAATTTCGCACTTTTTGGGATTCCTATGACCAAACAAAAAAAAAATCCCAAAAAGAAAAATCAAAAAAGAAATTTGTAGTTTCTTTATATAATATTATTTCAATGTATTGGTTATTTTATAAAATTTTAATATTTCATCTAATAATAACACAAATATCATAATGAAAGAAAAACCAGGAAGTTTCCCGTCTCGCTTCAATTCATTCTCGATTGAGAACGAGTAATAATTTCATAATTTAATTATGAATTATTATTAATTTAACGATAACTTCATAAGTTCACATTCCATTATTAATTTTTTAATTGTTTTCACGTAATTATTTTAATTTAAATGGTTCTTTACATTGATTTTGACGCTGTAAGTAATTTTAATTGTTTTTTTAAGATAGAGTTAGTTATATACTTTAAACATACGAAATAAAATTTGTTATAATTTATTAATTATTTAATATAATTATATTAAAATAATATTAATTAAATTTTTTGTAGGGTGTCTGAAGATAATACATCGATATCAAAACAGGTAATACAAAGATTAAAAATGATAAACCAGTAAAAGGTATAGTATAAACACTTATTTCTATTATTTTTTGTATAAATTTATAGCATATCATAAAATTAGCAATTTACTTAAACATTAATGAAAAAACCAAATTTTTAAAATATCTTGTTGACTTTTTCTGTGATTTATAAAGAAGAGTGTGCAGCTTTGTGGAATAAAATCATGTTTAAATGTCGCAATTCGTTTTTGAGATATCAATTTTTAAATAAACCAACATTTGTGGCATTTTGTAAAATTGAGAATTCCTTAACCACTTTTGAAAATTCGATCGAATTCTTAAGATACCTTGATGAATTTTTTATAAATTATAAAATATATATATATACTATATACTTTTTAGCAAGCAAAACCATTCTTTAATATCTCAAATCATTTTATAAAATGAACAATAAAATAATAAAACAATAATACAATAAAAAAAAATAAAATGAATAATTTACTTAATAACTTTTGAAAAAACGAGTTTTTAAGATATCTCAAGTTTTATTGTAATTTATAAAGGAAAGACTTTCTCGAGAACAGAACCGTACTTGCTATTTGTAGTATTTCATAAAATCAACAATTTCTTGATAGTTTAAAAAAATGTAGGAAATTTAATTCTTAAGATATTTGCATTATTTTGTTTTGTAGTTTATAAAGGAAAGTATAGACTTTTTCGAAAACAAAACTATACTTGAGCATCTCAGTTGAACTTTTTTAGAATTTCAAGATAAAATTTGGCGAATAAAACCATGCTTGTATCTCAATTCGTTTTTGAGACATCAATTTTTTAACTAAACCGACATTTATGGCATTTCATAAAATTAAGAATTCCTTAACCGCTTTTGAAAACTCGATCGAATTCTTGATGAATTTTTTATAAATTATAAAGAGAATTATTACTTTTTAGCAAGTAAAAGCAAATTCATGAAACTAATAATTTTCTTAATAATTTTTGAAACAAAAATGAGTTTTTAAGATAACTTAATTATTTCTTGTAATTTATAAAGGAAAGACTTTTTCGAGAACAAAACTATACTTGGGTATCTCACTTCGCTTTTGAGATATCAACTTTTGAATCAACCTAAATTTGTGACATTTCATATGTTATAATTTTAAAATTTCTTAAATCATTTTTGAAAAATCGTAAAAAAATCGAATTCTTAAGATATTTTGATGATTTTTTTGTCATTTATAAAGAAAAATATGCACTTTTTCGAGAATGATAACTTTGTTTTTGAGATATCAAATTATGAACTCAATCGAAATTTGTAATATTTCTAAAAATCAACAATTGTTGATTTAAAAAAAAATGTAAAAAATTGAATTCTTAAGATATCTTGATGATTTTTCTTGTAGCTTATAAAAGAAAGTATACTTTGTTTCTAAGATATCAACTTTTCAACTCAACTTAAATTTGTAGCATTTTTGCAATAATTTCTTTGATAATTAAAAAATAGTAAAAATTGAATTCTTAAAATATTTTTTTGATTTTTTTTTGTGATTTATAAAGAAAAGTGCGAACTTCTTTAACCTGTATTTATGGCATTTCATAAAATTAAAAATTTCAAATCCATTTTTGAAAAATTGATAAAAAATTGATTACATATCTTGATAATTTTAAGTACATGTTATTCAGCAAACAAAACCATTCTTTAATATCTCAATTCGTTATCGAGATATCAGTTTTTGAACTAAATCTAAACTTACGGCATTTCATGAAATGAACAATTTCTTTAATCATGTTTGAAAAATCGTGTTCAAACAAAAAAAAATCGTGAGAAAAGAGAATTAGATGCTGCTAGGTCTAGTGTTAGTCCGAAAGCTGGGTCGTAGGTCAAGTATTAGTTATACTTTTACTTCCAGAGGAATAAAACAATCTAGTGTTATATATAAATCAAATCTAGAACTAACACTAGACCTAGAACTAGAAAGTCCCGGTTTAGCCGTGCGTCTAAAGTCTAGTTAGATAAATTATTTTAATCCAATGTAAGAAACGCTTATCATAGAGGAATTGGTAAGTTTAATATTTATCAACAAGGTATTTGTAAAGTTTAATTGTTTAGTATTAAACCAAAACTGAGTACTTTATATCATTTGGATGTATTGAGGTATTTTAGTAAGTAATATATTAAACAAAATCGTAATTATTAAGGAGATTTAATTTGATAACGTTAATGTCAAACTTTCTGTTATGGATAAAAAAAAAATGAAATACCGATGAATATCATTCTTTTAAAATATTTTTGGGAGAATTAAGATATTATAAAGGGTAATATCTTAACATAAAGCTTAAGCAATAGAAACTTTCATACAATGTGGCCCTTTACACTTAAATGACTCGAAATCAATAAGGCAAGCTTTTCCAGAACACATTAAATGTGGTAAAAGAAGGAAATGGAAATATACTCTATCGTTTCTATCCTTTGGATAAATTGAGGTATGCTCATGTGCGATATCTTAAAAGAAAGCCTAAATAACAATGATTTAAACGTGACATAACCAATTTGTGAAGTTGAACATTTATTACTAAACCATTCTGTTGGAAACCACGTTCTACCTTATCTATCTGTTGGATAAATTAAGATATTTATTCATAAAAGATAGTTTAAATAATTAAGATTTTAATGCAATATTATAATTAAGATTAGTGCAAGTTGAGATGCCTTCATGAACTTACAACATCTTAAAAGAAAACATACAACGATTTAAACGTGACATAACTTATGTTAATCCAATCTAAGAAATGCTTATCACATAGGAATTTATAAAAGTTAAACTATCACTAAACCAAAACTGTTACAAACCAAGTTCTACCGTTTGGTTAAATTAAGATATTTTTATGTACGATATCTTAAATGAAAGCCTAAATAACAACGAGTTTAACGTGATATGATTTATTTTAATTCAATGTAAGAAACGAAGACTTTCATCATTTACATAAATCGAGATATTTTATTTAGAGAAATCTCAAATAAAATCTTAATTATTAAGGATTTTGTGATATTCCTAGTTTCATTACAGTATCTAGAACACTGCAATCAAGTAATTAGCTCAATTTTATTCGATATAATTCGCTCACCTTTCGACCCAGTTTAAAAACATCGGAGTAATCTGCAAGGATTTATTTATAAAGATAATCCCTATATAAAGTTTTTATATAAAAATTTATAGTTGTTTCATCCATAAATGGGTTTTATACATATAAAATAGTTTTTCCATAAAACCGAATGAAAAAACATAGTTTATCGAACGTATTTTTTTATCAAAGCGTGTTGTCCCAATACGTTTATTAAACACGGAATAAAACCGTATTTTATATGTTTTTTATTGAATTGTTTTTTTAATACTGTTACATCATTTGGATTCTTTAGCCATCAAAATATGTTAATATTACGGACGAAACGTAGGCGGTAAAACCTTTTCGTTTTTAGTGCCAGGAAAGAACGTAAAACTTTATGTAAATTTTTAAATTAAAATCTACTTACTAATTTTAATCCTGCCCATTTTAAAGATCTTTGCAACGTTGATAACCTATCAGTGGCAAGGGATACTACGAAATCCCTTGTATCCCTTGTCACGCATTCCGGAGTATTATGCCTTTTTTCATGGTTAACCCAACGTAAAGCAACCAGACGGTCCTCGACTTCCACACCGTCGGACCCCAACACGCTTTCACTGACACTGTTTCCTACGGCCCCTGATGGATAACAAGACATGTCAAGTTCCATCGTGGCTCAAAATACGAAGAAAACCTTTAAACTTGGAAGTTTCCCGATTTCTCGTGACTCTCGCCGAGTCGAGCAGTCACTATGAGAAGGAAACGTTGTGCCGATTAAGATTCCGTGTATATTTAGAGCCGTTTCAGACGATCACGTGATCCTCAGCTCTTACAGCTTTTCTGTCTCTTTCAGGGACGGTCACAGACTCTGTAATTATTTCGTTAACTCCAGACGAACTGGAACTGATTTTAAACTGAAACTGATTTATGTTAAATTTTTGAATGCAGTCGCTGTTTGTGAGATTTGATAAATCTATTGGGATTAAATTAATTGTATCGATGAAAGATTAAAGTTATATTGAATTTTAGGTATTAACACCGTGGGAATGTTGATGTATGTTGTCGCCGTTTGAAAATCAATCAAACGCAGCTTTGCAATCGCCGGTTAGTGAGCAATCTACCCACGGTCGCTTTAATTACCCAAACGGACGTAATTCGGGACGGAGGTTACCCCTGACCCACCCATCGGTCTCCAATCGGATATTGCGCTCGTATCCTGATACCGGCAGTTTGCATTACTAACCTCCAACGGTTCATTAACTAAGAACACGATGTAGATACACAATGGGTTCTTTAATTTAAACTTAATCAATAAATAACCAGATTTTTATTCAGATTATAACGAGGAAACTATTAATTCCAACGGACGTGAAAAACTTTTCACTTTATGGGAGGATGTAAACATCGAATTATATGGTAGAAGAGTAGGATATGGAATTTGATGCATAAATATTCATTAAACACACTTAATTGAGTTCTTTCATGTAATCGTGAAAGGAAATGGAATGAATTAGAATGTTAAAACATAATTACACACTCCATTAAAACTGCAAATATTTTCTATGTTTATAATAAATCATTATACTCCTTCAATTTGCATTTTGTTTTCATAAATACCTATAATAAAAATTAATTAATACAGGAAAAATAAGACTAAGTTCTTTGGGTATCTCGATCTAAATGTATTTGCAATATTAAATACAACAAAGTAGAAGACTACATGTAAAGATGGTATCTTTAAAAATTGCAGTTCTTTTTTGTAACTAAGGAAGAATTAAAAACATTTCAGTATAACAGGTACATTGAAATATTTTCAAATATAATATCTTAAATAAAGTTTAATTAATAAGGAATTTAACCCAACATGATTCATTCCATTTAAATGGGTCATATTCATAAGATCAAGTGGATAACAAGAAATTGATTAGATTAAAACAAGGATTAAACCAAATCGTTTCTATCTTACAGATAAATTGAGATATTTTTAAGTATGATATATGAAAAGAAAACTTAATTAATAAGGAATTCAACGCAATCTATTTCATTACACTAAAATGAGTCGATATTGATAAAATCAAGTTATTAATAAATAATTTGTTCGCTTAAAACCAGGCTTAAACCCAACCAATTCTATCTTGTAGAGAAATTGAGGTATTCTTAAGTATGATATCTTAAAAGAAAGCCTAATTAATACGGGATTTAACGCTTTATGACTCATTATATTTAAATGTCTCTATATTTATATCATCACATAGCTGATAAGAAATTGATTCGCTTTAAATCAAGGCTTAAATTAAACCGTGTCTATCTTATAAAGAAATTGAGATATTTGCAAGTATGATATCTTAAAAGAAAACTTAATTAATAAGGAATTCTACACAATCTGATTCATTACACTTAAACGAGTCGATATTGATAAGATCAAGTTAATAACAAGAAAGTTATTCACTTAAAACCAAGCTTAAACCCAACTGTTTCTATCACATACCCAAATTGAGATATTCTTAAGAAACATATCTTAAAAGAAAACTTAATTAACGAAGAATTCAACGCAATCTGATTCATTACATTTATATGAGTCGATATTAACAAGATCAAGTTAATATATAAGAAGCTGATTCGCTTAAAACTAGGTTTGAAATCAGCTATTTCTATTTTAGATAATTTGAGATACTTTTAACAGCCATATGTTAAAAGAAAGCGTAACTAATAAGAAATTCAACGGATTATGACTCATTACATTTGCTTCGTATTAGCTAATACGAGATTGATTCGTTTAAAACAAGATCTTGAACCCAACCGTGACTATCTTATAGACAAATTGAGATGTTCTTCAGCATGATATCTTAAAAGAAAGCTTAAGTAATACAAAAGTCAACGCAATCTGATTCATTATATTAAATGAGTTGATATTTATAAGATCAAGTGAATAACAAGAGATTGATTCGATTGGTTTAACCGAATCCAACCATTTGTATCTTACAGAGAAATTGAGATATTTGTTATATGATATTGTTATATATATGATAAAAGACTATACTTATATTGTTATATATATGATAAAAGACCTTACTGAATTAGTAAGGGATTCAACGCAATATAAATCATTATATTTGACTAACTCGACATTGATAACTTCACTTGGTTAATAAGAAATTGATTCACGTAAAACCAGGCCTAATACCTTAAAACAAAAATTAATTAATAAGGAATTCAACGCAATATGACTTATTGCATTTAAATGGGTGGATATTGATAACGTTAAGTAGCTAATAAAAAATTGATTTGGTTAAAACCAGACTTTAATTCAACTATTTTTATCATGTAGATAATTTGAGATATTCTTAAGCCTGATATCTTTAAAACAACTTATTTAATAAGAGATTTAACGCAATCTGATTAATTACATTTAAATAAATCGATATTGATAAGATCAAGAGGATCAGAAGAAATTAATTGGGTTAAAACCGGGATTGAATCGCACCGTTTCTATCTCATAGACAAATTGAGATATTCCTAAGATTTAGATCGATCTAAAAGTATTTTGCAATATTAAATACAACAAAGAGGAATAAATATAAAGATGGTATCATTAGAAATTTCAGTTTTCTTGTAACTAAGCAGAAATAGGAAAAACAGAAACGATCTATCTAACAGATAAACTGAGATATTTTTAGGTACGATATCTTAAAAGAAACCTTAATTCATAAGGAACTCAGAAAAGTGAGATTGATTCGTTTAAAACCAGGCTTAAATTCAATCGTGTCTCTCTTACAGATAATTTGAAATTATTTTTAAACATATCTTAAGAGAAAGCTTAATTATAATAATAATCAACCAAACTTGAATTCAACTATTTGTATCTAATAGATAATTTGTGATATTCTTAAACCTGATATCTTAAAAAATAGCTTATTTAACAGCGAATTCAACGCAATCTGCTTCATTACACTTAAATGCGTCAATATTGATAAGATCAAGTGTTTCTATCTTATAGAGAAATTCTGATAACTAGAAGTACGATATCTTAAAAGAAAGCGTAATTAATAAGGTATTCAACGCAATATTACTCATTACATTTAAATATTTCGATATTAATAACATCACCTATATAATAAGAAATTGATTCACTTAAAACCAGGTTTTAATCCAGGCGTTTCTATCTCATAAACCAATTGAGATATTCTTAAGCATAATATCTTAAAACCAAGCTTAACTAATAGGGAATTCAGCGTAATATGAGTAATTATATTATTAATTATATATTATATTTTGTTAAGTAACTAACAAAAATTGTTTCTCTTAAAACCAGACTTTGAAATCAAGTATTTTTATTTTATGGATAATTTGAGATATTCTTAGGCCTGATATCTTAAAAGAAAGCTTTAAATAAGCTAAGGGGTTCAACGCTATATGAATCACTATATTTGAATGACTCAATGTTGATAACGTCGCATGGCTAATAAAAGATTGATTAGCTTAAAACCAGGCTTGAATACTTTGTTTATGAGATAGAAACCTATCTCGTAGACAAATTGAGATAATCTTAAGCATGGTATCTTTAATGAAATCTTAAATAATGAAGAATTCAAGGCAATCTGATTCATTACATATAAATGAGATCAAATGGATATTCTATCTCATTGTTGAGATATTCTAAAGCATGGTATACTAGAACAAAGCATTATTAATGAGGCTGTCAACACAATCTGATTCATTCCATTTTAATGAGTCGATATACGAAGATAATACGAAACTGATTCGCTTAAAACCAAGCTTGAACTCAACTATTTATACCCTATAAATAATGTAAGATACTTTTAGGAATGATACTTTATAAAAAAGCTTAATCAGTGAAGAATTTAACGTAATATGGGCCGATTGTACAATATATCGATAAATATGCCTGACAAATATACGGTGGATAAACTTATTGGAAGGATAAAAGTATTCGGTGTTGTTCAATTTGCTTTCGTCAGGAGAATTGCTATAGGCTAAATAAAAGGCGGTTGGTAACATTTTTCCCTATATTTTTGACAATAATAATTGTGATGATTGCATAATTAGCAAAACCTCTGCGTACCGATAAGTTATCCTGCCGATAATTTGCTCGACAAAAATATCCTTACATTGCAATACAGTAGAAACTAGGGCTGTGTGATACCTTAAATAAGATATCGAGTATTGATACCTTCGTGGTATCGAAATTATCGAAATTCCGAAGTAATAATTTAATAATATAGTAAGTAACATATTAATATAAATAAATTCTTCGTTAATCTTAATTTTGGGATTAAAATGGTGAAAAAGATAAATGTAGAAAGAAAGAGAAATAAATTCCATACCCTAACCCTTATTTCCCCAAATCTTCTTCAGATTTTCCTCGATTAATAACATAAAATTTCATGCTTTTAAAACCCTAGCACGTTTTGAAATAATGAGGAGTAGGTGACATTTAATAGGTGATTATCTATTGAATATTATCTTCAAAGTATCTTTGTGAATTTTTCTTAATATTTTTTAAGTAGGATCACTCCTTTAAATATACTGTAAATGCAATTTCTTTTACAAAAAGAACAATTTTCGATACTTTCGATATTTCGATACATTTAATTCTTCGATACCTTCGACACTTCGATACCGATTTTTTGCTGGTATCGAGTATGGACCCCATCGACAAATATGGGATACTTTGCTCAGCACTAGTACAAACTAACTAACGATTAACCTATCGGGAAGTTTATCGGCATATTGTGCAACCGGCCCTAAGCTTCATTTCATCTGAATGACATGTATTAAAAGCATCAAGTCGCCAATAAAAAATTGATTCGTTAAAAACCAGGCTTGAACCCGATTCTTTCTATCTTATAGATAATTTGAGATAAGTTTAAGCACGGTATAATAAAAGAAAGCTTAATTAATGAGGAATTTAACGCAATCTGATTCATTACATTTAAATAAGTCGACATTGCTAAGATCAATGATATTTTAAAACAAAGCTTAATTAATAAGGAACTCGAAGCAATATGAGTCATTACACTTAAATGACTTGATATTGAGAAGATCAAAGAAGTAGACAAATTAAAATATGGAAGTACGATATCTTAAAAGGAAGTTTAAATAATTACAACTTTAATGTGATATGAATTAGTTTAACCCTCGTACGGCCAAAATTGTTAAACGAACAAAGACAACCACAACGGGTATTTTGACCCAGGCATGATGATATCGTCCTCGTTTTTTGGCTGCTGATGGTCTGGGACATTAGTATAGGATTTTTCTTCCTATACTTTCAATTGCAGATTTTATGCTATGTGGTATTCCTTTTCCACCTTTCAAACATTTCTAGTCCAATTAGGACACTTTTAATTCCAAATTACAAATGGATTGTATGTCACAATGTATAAATAATTCATAAACAATGCAAATAGTCATCTTCTGATTGTTCTGCGTCAATTGTATTCACGAATAAGATTGTCCAAGATGAACTCCAGTCTTTGTTTCATTATATTCCAACACAATATTAGGTTGAAATTCATTTCGCGGTTACCTATATCGTGCGCATGTAAATGATAAAATTATCACATTTCTTTGGCTTGGTTACATATGAAACTAGAGTTATCTTTTTGTAAATAAGAAGCACGGTGAATAAAGAGCTCGATTTTTTAATTCAATAAATATTTTTGGCGTTAATTTTTTTGTGAGTTCTTCAGCTAATGCTATATCGGTAAAAAAAGTGTCTGTAGTGATATTTCGTCCAATACCACTCCGAAATTCTGATAACAATTTTACTATGCGTTGTCCTTAATTTTTCTCAGGTTTATGCCCAACATTTCTAAATAAATTTCGAAATTTGCACAATAGGATAATTTGGCGTTGCACAACATCCAAATGTTTATTCCATATTTTCCAGTCTTGCTTGGAATATAAGCTTTGAAAGGACAACGTCCCCTGATTAAACTAATTGTTGCTCAATTGTTTCATACTCATAACATTCATAAGATTCTCTGCAATTTTTTAAAGTTGGTCAACTTGTATAAAAAGCAACATCACTTATATCTTTTGTTACTACATGAACGACCACAATCGGATAATTTATGACCCGATTTAAAAAAGTATAAACTAATTGAATATCGCATGAGAAAAAGAGTACTAAAGAATATATGATAGAATAACAACATCAAACTTGGGTTTCGTATGCTATATAAAAAATTATTATTTTCGGGTCAGTATTGACCCAGTTGTGGTCGTTCGACATATACCTTGGAGATTTCAAACTTGTAATTTTGAAATTAAATATAAATCCTTTTAAAGTTAATGTTTGTATACATTATAAATTTATTGACACCTCTTTATCAATGGAGTTTAAAGTCAAGCGAGCATGCGTACATTACGTTGGTAAGCGAATCGCTGCATAATAGAAACATTAATCAACGTGCGAAGCCGAGTGCCCATCTGCATGCTGCCAAATAAATTCGAATGTTGACAGGAGCAAAGGGAAGGCGTATCCGATGTGGCCGAGTTTTATGCGTTATAGCTCCATCGCATCCGTTCCAACAGAGATACGATCTGTTTACACACCGATCTGAAGAGGAGTGGTTCGAAAACCGTGTATATATAGCACGAGAGATCGCCTTGTATTTATGCATTCAGAAAAGATGAGAGGGAGTTGAGGTCCGGGAAATCAACTGAAAACGTACAATGTTTGCACTGCGATAAGACTCCTTCCTCCATTCGTTCGTCCGTTCGTTTCTGGGTTGTAATATTAAAATAAAAATAATTCAAGTTATTTTTATAAAATCCTTTTGGAGTAACGAGTAACCGGCGTGTAGTTTAGGAATGTTGTGGCTTTGCTCTAGGCCATTTATGTCCTTGCAAACGGATTATCTGTGTGCGTTGGGTTAAAAACATTTTTATATTTTTTTTTTGTTAGCCTAAATACCTGAAATTTATGTGTATGCAAAGTTGAAATTTATCTTCGCATTACTTCAATAGCAAAGAATAAATATTATTTGTAAGCGTAGAAAGAATTTTTGAAAAATGACTCGTTTATATGGCACCCCACAGCGTAATAAATCAGAGTGGGTCGCTTAAAATTGTTTGATTAAAAATGATGGAACAAGCCGGAAGTTGGGTGAGTAATTGAAGTTTTTGCTTGTTAAATCTCACCAAGAATTTCGAGTAAAACGAAATTTGAATTTTACTTTAAATCTCAACAACATTTTAATTATTATACAGCAAAATGTACGGAACAAATTGAAAAGCTGCACACTGAAAAAAAGGATAAACAAAAATAACGTTGAAATTTTATGCGCTATTTTCAACCGCGAAATGATTTTGCAATTTGCTTCGTAGTTATATCTACATATTCCATACATTTCCGTTTCATTTTCAAAAGGATTTTCATTTCATTCATATTAAAATGTATATACAAATGTTTAAAAACTCGTTTTGTTATACCGACTTTCATTAAAATTGGAACACCTAGAATTTGTTGAACGATTTTATTGAAATTTCAATAATAAATAAAATCAAGATTATCTTAAATGATCTAAAAAGACTTATAGGATCCTCATGAAGTATGATTTGATTAATGTGCACCAACGTGGCTTTCTTAAAACCAAAAACGTTGATACTGCACTGCATGAATTCACAGAACAAATATATAAGTCTCTTGAAAATAAACAAGTGTCCAGTGGAATTCTGTGTAACTTGAACAAAGCTTTGGAGAACATATATCATATCCAATCGCTATGGAAACTGAGAAATATGGAGTTAGAGGTACTGCTTTGTCTTTGTTCAAATCTTATCTCTAATAGGAAATAGTCTATTTAAGCGCCGTTGGGGCTTCTGTACAGTCCAGCAATTTTGGATCTTTTACGTTTTGTTATTTACATCAATGACTTAATAAAATAAAAGGTAGTGCTCACAATAATAATAAATATCTAACAATAAATGTTGCGGACGATACTAACATTAATAATAATTATTAATCAATAGAAAATGTTTAAATACAATAGTAGCTATAGAAAATGACTACCTGTATAAACTGGAATTTTGGTTTTCTAGCAATAATCTAATTTTAAATCATATGAAACAAACATCATATTATTTAAAACAAAGAATATTAAATATTTTAATAATAATTATTATTATTTCTGGGCTGAAGGGAACGACTCCTCTGGTTACCACGACAAAGATAATAATAACATCTATTGTTAGTTTTACTCCTTCAGAGGATTAAGGCAAATGTAGGTCTTTAATGAACCTTATGAACTAAATCTGCTGAAATGGTTCCAAGCTTTTGTTCCTTTATGTAATATTTACCGAAAATTTTACATAAAATAAAATAAACGGTAAAAAACGGTTTATTTTACATAAATAAAAAAGAACGGTGACCGTAATTTCCCGGTAGTATTATAATGGATCATGGATCATATAATGGATGTTTGGATAAACTTGAAGTTGACAAAATCAACTTGAATACTTTATGTTCCATAACTTTTGAGTTAATATTATAATATTTAATATTTTGGTGATTTATATCACAAAAAAAATCACCAATTCAAATCAATTTAAAACCAATATTGCGCATATTAAGCAAATTCTTAGAGTATTTCAAACCTACCTATCTCCATATCTTTTGAGCGAATAAAGATAGTTTCATGATTGATATCTTAAAATAAAGCTTGATTAACCAGGATTTCATTCTAAACAATTACACTTCATAACAACATCTATAATTTTTAGAATATGCGTGTGT
The DNA here is from genome assembly GCA_036711965.1 of Onthophagus sagittarius. Taxonomy (NCBI): domain Eukaryota; kingdom Metazoa; phylum Arthropoda; class Insecta; order Coleoptera; family Scarabaeidae; genus Onthophagus; species Onthophagus sagittarius. The sequence goes on along the minus strand of JASERS010000005.1, from coordinate 18,748,218 downwards.
GGATGAACTTGAAATTGACAATTATAAAAATTGATTTGAAATTGATTAAGAAATTTCGAAACGTAATTAACTACTGGTTTATTAGTATATCTGCTATCCCATATATCTTTAATTATGAAATCCTTAAGCTTCCGGAACTCGCGGTCGAACTCACTGCGGACTAAATACAATTTCAGCATTATTATTCTGTTGGTTAAACCATAACTAATTTTTTTAGTAGTGATAGTAACATGAGTACTGATGATACTAATATATGGCATATGTGTAAGCTAATTATTAATCGATTCAAAAGAGATCTAAAATGAAGAACACGTTTGGTTGGACTGGAGAGAAACGATTTTTTAGAAACTTAGAAACTTTTTTATAGTAAATTACGAAATCAAATTGAAATTTTAGAATGATCATTCTTCCATGACAAGGATAAAAACTGTATGGTACAGACACTACTATCCAATGAAACAGCGAAAACTAGATCCAAAACGTCCAATTAAAAATTTGAGGGAGCATGTCGAAATTTGTATTTTTAAATATAAACACCAACGTATCACAAATTCCGTTTGGATTGCAATATTCAGGAGGAATTTTCTAATCAAATAAACTAAATTTGAAGAAGTTTAGTAATGTTTCGAAATTCCCGAGAGTTTGTTCTAAGACATTTAAGGCCATACTGTGATGGCGTGGGTTTGGGGTACAAACTACGACGACAAAGACAGCCTAAAGCAGTGTAGCCGTTTTAAGAGGACATCAATGTTATACATATATCTGGATAAAAAAATAGAAAAACAAAAATTCATAGGAAATATTAACCAAAAATATAAGTTTCTCTATAAAAAGAGGAAAATCTGATGAAAACCAATATTACATATGATGCAGAGAGAAACCCTGAGAATAACTAACGTTTCGAATTGCGAGGAAGCTCCGACTACCCTACAGCTCAACAGTCAAAAATCGACTGAATGGTACCCTGAGATTAAAAATCGTATCCTGAGATTTGTATCCCAACTATTACAGTATAGCCTGTAATATCGTAGGTTCCGAATGCTGAGTTGAAAATGAAAATAAGAAAAGAGGTGGGTAAATTAGCGCATATAAGAGAAATTTTCGATATCTTTCATTTTCTTGTGTTTTTATAATAAATGAAAAGTTAGTAGCCTTTTGTGGTCGATACAGTTTCCGGCAATATTTACTAAGTAAGCCTCATACTTACTAAGTACCTAATTTATAAGTATGGTATAAAAGTGCACGTTCTTTTTGATACGGAGCATTTTTTTTTCACGTATGATATACGGACTATATATAGGAAAATAGCCAGAAAGATCATGAACAGTAAGCAATTCTACCTATGGTCGAACTCACAGTACGACGCAAGCACCCATGTAAAGAAATTATTCGCGAGTTCTGATAGGTTAACATGATGCTTAACGGAAATTTATTTTGTCTCCCATAACATAACTCCGCAGAACTGATGTCATGTTCTGCACTTTTTATGCTAAGTTTTGCTTGATCAATATACTCATCATACTTTTTCCATGTTAGTAACTCAAAACTCTGGGTATTGTCTTAAATATTCCATGCAATCACTCTACTGCATTTAACTGAGGATGGTATGCAGACTTGTGGAATATTTTGATACTACTTAGTTCCAAACATTTCGTAGTTAGGTTACTAACAAGCACTTATTCCATCTATCTGTTTGTATCTCTGAAGGAAAAGCAGGTCTAGAAAAAAAGTTCAATAATCCTTACATCTGATTCGGAGCCAACTATTTGTAAAAGTGTTCTTGTTATACGTATGGGGTAATACGAACAATTTTGTATGTAAAAGGTAAACGGTGATCACGATTCTTTAAAAAGCACGGAATCGCTCATCTCTACTGGCTACACATTTACATAGTATGTGTTCATATGTTTTTGGCTCGTTTTTGCAAAGACGACAAGTTTCATCCTCGGCTTGTTCAATGAAGAAAAGATGGTATTTGAGAAGTGCATGGCCGATTAGGAAGTCTGATCCTTAGGTCCCTTTTACAGAGGCATAAATCCTCTTGGGTTTTGTTTTGCGAAGGATCTGGAAGTTCTTTCCAACGAAAAGCTACCTTTGTTGCCTCCAACTATTGATTACCTGTTTTATGTAGCTTTTTGTAGTCCACTACCGGGTTTGATTTCAATTAAGAGCGTTTTCACTTCCGCTTGGCCAGCTTATGCGCCATCTGGTTCTCCTCAATATCACTGTGACTTGGAACCCACCATAGAGTAACATCATTGCTACTAGTGGGTTCTCTCAGATTGCTGGTACGTTCTCTGTTCAGTGCCTAGCCACACGGTGTTTTTGTAGTGTAGTGTTGTGTTATTGATGTATAACTTTGGTGGCGTCAACTACAGATAACAGTTTATGGATTATCAAAAAGCGTGGAGTTTTTGGGAGGTGAACGACATGTGCCCAAATGGAGGTCTCCCATCCGAAGGATCGGAATTAAACGTTCTATCGATATATTATTACGATAGAACTATTAAACGTTTAATCGTTCTATCGTAATCTCGTTTAATCTCATATCTTCGTATATGACGAAGATACGAGATTTGAAAGTATTTTTAACGGATTTTTTTTTCTAGGTTATTTCCGATAAACCGTAGTGATTGTTTTTCTTTAGTATCTGTGAACAAAGGTTCCCTGGAGTGGAGGTAATGTTGTGCAGTGATTGTTAATGTTTGTTTAATGTAATTTATTTTCATATATGTCTTTTCTTTTCCTTTGTTTTTTCTATCGGTCTTAATGTGTTTGGATGTTTTCTATAATTTGGAAGACCTGTCCTACCCATAAAAGAGTACCTAAAGTTCCTATCTAGCCGACCAAAGACGACCTATGAGATCGGCAACGAGCAGTTTATATAATAATTGAACTTTTTGTAAGGTGTAATAAAGGAGAAGGAATACATCTCACCTCTTTCATATAAGAGTATATGACCACCATCCACCGCAAGAGGGTATCAGGGATTGGAATTGACCGTGGTGGCGTCGTGGTTGGTTACAGCGATGAGTCCCTTATTGGTATCCAGATGTGGACCAAAGATGTGCTCTTATGAGATACCAGCTAATCGGGTTATTATTAAAATAAAAAGTGGTAGCAATGTAAAGAACTGGATTGTCTTCAGGCAAGGGCAGCCAGATATTCTGTGAAAATGTTTATGGACGTAGCTGCTCCCCTGTCTCCCTTTAGGAGATTCATTGCGGTGCCGAAGTTTACAGCAAACTTACACCTCAAAAATGGTGCTTTAATGCCTACTGTGGATCCAACTGTCTTTGACGCATTGGTGTAGTAGTTAAGAGCTCCTTTTTAATTGAGGTTCACAATTCGTGAATCATATGATTTAGAAAAGAGTCCTTTAGGATTTCTAGGTGTCTTCTAAGATTGACCTATAACAATGCGTTTTATAGCTATTGTTTATTGGTTTGTGTGTTAAGTATTATTCTTGATGTTTAAAATGGAAAAATCACATTAATTATGTTTGTAGTACAATGTAATCTGAACTTGGCCGTCAAGCGTATCACGACTGTTGTTACTCTCATATTAAATACTCTGCTGATATCATATAAGGTATAGTTGTTTGAGGTGGTAAAAAGTTAAAACTACAGCTTGCAATACCTGGATCCGAGGCCATTTTTGTCCGGTAATAAAAACTGGTATTGATGGCAAAATACCGGTATCTCGGTATTACCATTAAGAAAATAATTTTTTAATCGATTCATCACATTGATAAGATTAAGCTATTATGTAAATGATCATCTTTTAAACGAAGAAATGGTATACTCAATATTGATTATCCCAGTGTCTAATAGTTTTATAAATCTTACTGCCAACTAGGCTTCTGCCTAGGTTGGTCCTAAGCCAAACAACCTGAGGAATATTTGGTTATACTCGAAAATTAAAGGATTTGGAGCAAAGGAAATTGTGAAAAATATACAGTAGACAACCAGATATGCCTTAATTTTGATTATATTCTAGCTACAATCTGGAAATTGACAATATATTAATATAAATTGTGTTCGTCGACCATAAGTCCAACAATAACGATGTTAGAACTAGAATTGTTAAACATAAATTGTTTATAATGATATAAAAATACATAATCCTCAACAAGGTTTTGTTCAATTATGATTATATTTTACATAGAATCTATAAATCTCCAACATATCAATATTGATGGTTTTTGCTATAATAACTAACCATAACTCAACAACTGAAGCTAGGCCACACTTATTTGATGTATATTGTTTATAATGAATTAAAAATCAGATCCAGATATTACTTAATTATAAATATATTCTAACTACAATGTAAATACCCACAATATATTAAACGTGATGGTGTTCATTGACTATAGTAGTGACCATAACTTAAAAACTAACTGTTGGAACAAGAAATATTGAACATAAATTGTTCAATCAATTGTATAATCTTGTAAGAATACAAAATCCATAATCAGATATTGTGCACTTATGGTGATGTTCTAGCTAGAATCTGAAAATCCACAACATAGTAAAATTGATAGTGCTCGTTATTAAAGTTCAATCATAACTCAAAAAGTAACGGTGAAGTAGTCAGGAATATTGAATATAAATTGTTTATAATGGTATACAATACACAATATCCATAATCAGATATTGTTCATTGAACAATAGTTAATACCAAATGCCAGTATTGAGATTTAGGTACCGTATAGCAAGCCTCTGTTGTAACAAGTCATCAGGCTAATATTCAGAAAGTCTTTTAGGAAAATGTATAAAACGCATTTAAATCTAACAATCTACTAACCATATATGGAATATACAGGTGATTCAAAAAACCGCTGATAGATATGGTATATTCATATATTAATTTTGGTTTTTATAAACAAACATAGATCCACGAATATCGAACAATATTTAAAAAAAAATGATTCTTCCGCAACACCGGCTAACATTAACACAATTCAGTTTTTGTTATAGTTGTCTAAAAATCCACAATAAACTCCCGATGATGATTGACCAAATTAATGAATTTAGAATTTATAAGAGAACTGTTTTTAAGTTATTACGTAATATGGAAGCTGAGTTTGAAGTTTGGAGTTCTACAATAGTATTTTTATTTATATTGGTCCAAATCATCCAAGGAAGGGGTTCAACTACGTCGTCTTGGACCTAGACGTCTCCGCAGGATTACAGATCGCAAAGAACGTCGTTTTAAGCGACGTTCTTTTCTTTTGGTCACAAGAGACAGATTTTCAACAACTCCATCGACTGCAAATGATTGAATGAGAAGTGTAGCACCCAGAATCTCAACGTCATTTGCTTATCGCCGGATGAGGTTTTATAGGCTGTGTTCATATCGTTCACTTTTATGTTTTCCTCTTATACCACTTCACTGTTTATGCATGCTAGAATGGAGCAACGAAAGAGCGAATGGCACTGAGAGTTAGACGAATGCGTAGAGAACGTAAAAATTTAACATTGCTTGTGAAGCGTAACACAGTCCTCACACATGGTGTAATAATCATGGAATGATTATATGGGGAACCCTCATACACTCATATACATTGAACTTGAATGTGATGAGGTCGATAGGCAACTGAGTAATTTACCACATAACTTACTTATATATAACTTACATAATCTCCAGATACGGATTCAAGAATCTTGGGTTGATATATCACAGACACAGCAACACATTATTGAAAAAAACTTTTTAGTTTTTATTCTTTTGTATTCAAATTTTAATCACTTGTTGTAATGAAAGACATCATTGACGAAAATTTCAATAAAATCGTTGAATAAATTCTACATGTTTCAATTTTTATGGTAGTCCGTATATATATTTACCTATTGATAAAATAAATCGAAAATGTTAGAAAGTTAGAATTCCCGAGGCTATCCAATGGGAGAGGCGAAAGGGATTTCTGATTCTGACAGCCGAATTGCAAAGTAGATAATTAACGATCAGCGAGTTGCGTTCGACAAGAATTCTTTAAAATGTTTACGCACCGAAAGCCGACAAAATTGTTGTAGAAAGCCGATTCCGTCGACGGATTACGCAACGATCGATAACTTATTTAGTAACACAACCTAAATGGATTATAAAAATTTTTTGATACACTTTCCATTTTTTCGCTTAACCGCATTTCAAAACAAAATATTTGATGTGGTTAATTCATTTCAAACGGGAGCGAATCGGACATACGGAAATCATATCATTCAATCGCTAGTTTTTCCGATTGAATTGATTCAAACCAAATCGAAACATAAAATTGAAATCAACCTCATCATTGGTACGAACAAACAACATAATAAAAAGAAAATTCTTAACGGCTCATTTGTAATGGAAATACGAATATAACTTTGTCCTTCTCCGAACTGCGCGTAGCAATCGGATTCTCTCATCATCGCAGCTTCTTTACTTTCAAAAGAGACGCCTCGAGAGCTTCGGTAACCTTTTGTTACGGCAGTTACGTAATTAGACGTTTTTTTATCTTCTTCAATCCTTACAAGAGAACGGTAGGCATCGGTTTCGAATAAATTCCGACAAAACCCGTGGGCCGGTCTTTGCATATCGACTACGACGCCTCTATGGGTTGTATAAGTAGGTGAATAAATAGTTGTTAAAAAAAATCCCGTTATACGTCCAAAAAAAGATTGGTAAATGTACAAGAAAAAACGGAGATACATGATTGGGTTTTTCGTTACGAGGTGAAAGAGCTATAATTGGATTGCCTTTTTGCTGTTGATTGGGTGATCATAGATAAACGAATAAAGCACCGTGTTAAATCGATATTAAATCGACGTCTCGCTTATCGTTAAGTTGTGTTATTAAATCGTCTCAACCTTACACGAACTTGTGTTATAATTAAAACACTTCTACAGTTATATTAACACGTTTAATCAAGATTTTCTCCTTTTAAGATTGCATTAATACTCATTAACTGGGGCACATTTATTAGTTCCTCGCATTCAAACAAAAGTATTTCAAGAATGAACTGATATGTAATAATGATATTGGGGTTATTTTATAGCAAGTTTAATCAAGATTATATATGCCAAAAATAATTGATTATTTTCCATAAACGATGTTGTAATAATTTTTGAACCCAACTCTACGAGTTTTGTTTTTCTGGACAACGAATAATTAATAAATGCGTATTTCAAAAACGAATTGAGATATAACCATGAAATAATTATCATTGTAAAAACAAATTTAATTTAATGATTTCTTACTTTTCACGAACTTGAACTCAATTCTACGAGTTTGATTGGCATAGATATTGATCAAAAGAAAATTAAAAAAGTTGTATCTTAAGAACGAATAAAGATATTATCATGAAATAACTATCAATTTAAATCAAATTTTATGAATATAAGATTATTTATTTCACAATAAATAATTTCTTACTCTTCATGAATGTCAATGTTTTTGAACTCAACTTTATGTTTGATTAGAATAAATATTGAACACAAAATTTAAAAGGTCGTATCTCAAGAACAAATACCGATATTGTCATGAAATATCATAAAGTGCCATAAACAGTTTCTTATTTTCCATAAATATCATTGGTACAATGTTTCAAATCGAACTGCTTTTTGATTGTTTTAAATACAAAGAATAGCAAATTCAAAAAATTGTATCTCAAGAAAGAACGGAGATATTGCTATGAAATAATTATCATTTTAAAACATGTTTAATGAATATTAACTGTGCCATAAATGATTTCTTACTTTTCATAAAATTAAAATTGAAAGAGTTGTATCTCAAGAACGAATGGAGTAATCATCATGAAATAACTACCATTTTAAAGCAAATTTAATATAAAGTGAACGTGCCATAAAGAATTTCTTATCATCCATAAATACCATTGGTACGATTTTTGAACTCGAACTGCTTTTTGATTATTTTAAATACGAAGAATAGCAAATTCAAAAAATTGTATCTCAAGAATGAATAGAGATAAGAGCTGAGATAATATTAGCTGTACCATAAAAGATTTCTTACCTTTCGGGAATGTCATTGAAACAATTTTTTAAACTCGACTCTACGACTTTGATAAGAATAGATATTGGGCAAAACAAATTTGTATCTTAAGAACAAATAGAGATATTATCATGAAATAAATACCATTTTAAAGCAAATTTAATGAATATTTAATATGCTATAAATGATTGCATAATTTTCATGAATGTGGTTGTAACGATTTTTTAAATTCAACTCTCCGATTTAATAAGAGTAGATATTTGGTAAAACAAAACTAACAAAAGATGTATCTTAAGAACGAATGGAGATATTACTATGAAATAGCTACCATTTTAAAGCAAATTTAATACAAAATCAACGTGCCATAAAGTATTTCTTATACTCCATGAATACCACTGGTACGATTTTTTAAATCGATCTGCTTTTTGATTACTTTAAATACGTATCTCAAGAATGAATAGAGATAATGCCATGCAATAATTATCATTTTAAAGCAAATTTAATGAATATTTAATATGCCATAAATGATCGCATAATTTTCATAAATGTGGTTGCAACGATTTTTTAAAGTCAACTCTCCCATTTGATAAGAGTAGATATTTGTCAAAACAAAACTAACAAAAGATGTATCTCAAGAACGAATGGAGATATTACTATGAAATAGCTACCGTTTTAAAGCAAATTTTTACAAAATCAACGTGCCGCTAAGAATTTCTTATACTCCATAAACACAACTGGTATAATTTTTTAAATTGCACTGCTTTTTGATTACTTTAAATACGAAGAATGGCAAATTCAAAATTTCGTATCTCATGAAAGAATTGAGACAATACCATGAAATAATTATCATTTTAAAACAAATTTAATGAATATTAGTTGTACCATAAATAATTTCTCAGTTTCCATGAATGTTATTGAAATAATTCTTTAAACTCAACTCTACGAGTTTGATAAGAATTGATATTGAGCGAAAAAAATTTGTATCTTAAGAACGAATTGAGATATTATCATGAAATAACTATCATTTAAAGAAAATTTAATGAATATTAAACATGTCATAAATTATTGCTTAATTTTCATGAATGTCCATGTAACCTTGAGATTTTTTAAACTCAACTCTACGGTTTGATAAGAGAAGATATTTGGCAAAACAAAACGAACAAATGATATATCTCAAGAAGGAAATATTACTATGAAATAGCTACCATTTTAAAGCAATTTTAATACAAAATCAATGTGCCATAACGAATTTCTTGTATTCCATAAATACCACTGGTACGATTTTTTAAATCGAACAGCTTTTTGATTGTTTGAAATACACAGAATAGCAAATTCAAAATATCGTATCTCATGAAAGAATTGAGATAACACCATGAAATAATCATCATTTTAATGCAAATTTAATGAATTTTAACAGTGCCATAATTGATTTCTTACTTTTCATGAATGTCGTTGTAATGATTTTCTTGAACTCAACTCTCTGATTTGATAAAAGTAGATATTAGGCAAAACAAAATTAAAAAAAGATGTATCTCAAGAATGAATCGAGATATTATTATGAAATAAACACCATTTTCAAGCAAACTTCCCATAAGCACCACTGGTACGATATTTAAATCGAATTGCGTTATGATTGCTTTAAATACGAAGAATAACAAATTCAAAATTTCTTCCAGATTTCTTCCATTTTATAGATTTCGTTGCAATGATTTTTTGAATTCGTTTTTTTTAATGAAAAGAAAATTGGAAAAATGATATCTCAAAAACGAATTGAGATATACCGATCTAATTAATTTGTTAATAATTGAGTTAGATAAAGGTAATGAAAAGTAATAAAAATAAATATCGAGTCAAAGCGAAAAAAGTAACTAACTAATTACATAAATATTCATTGAATGTTATCTTAGAATATTTGAATATCAATTTCTATTTGAACATCGTAAAAATGTCTTAAACCTTTTTATCGATTGTAGATGTCTTTACTACCATATATTTAACGTTATCTTTAAGAGATGCTGTTCCTGGTTTCAAAATGTTAAATGGACCATTTAGATATCTCACCATCGAAAGTAATATTACAGAGAACTTTTTTGAAGTTGTACAAATTTAGATATGCTAACTCATTAGAGTTAAAGCTAATAAAGTAAGATTTATACGATCATAAATTACGTCTATCTTTTTATCGTTACAAAGTAAATTATGTTTTTGAAGAAAAATTTATTTATCGTAACTTTCTCTTTTATAGCGAAGAAAAAGAAAAGATTCGCTTTGGGGATTTTTGATGTTACGGTTTTATATCAACATCCACGGTCATATTATGGTCCTTGGCTGAACGTTCCATCCAGTTCAAGGCCATCCTGTCGCTGGAATGTGTGAATCGCGTATCCCCTCTCACTCCGCAGCATCATCTAACCTCACTACTTCGAAGAGGATAAAAATCTTCGGCTGGTAAACCTGCAGACGAAGACACTGCAGGATTCTGCTCTCCTATCCCAGTCATGATTCATCTTTGTATTGCAACCAAGGAACATTTTTGAGATTACAGCACACGTTTAAGACTATCTGATTGTATTAACAACTTGTATGCTAACTTCTAAACTTGGTATAATTACATAACCGTTATTTCGAGACAAAGCGACGGTTATAAATAAACGCTTAAATTACAAGAAAAAATTGGACGGATTGTGTAGTGTGTTTATGTTTGTTTTATAGGGCTATTAATGTAATTTTGTAATAATGTAAAGGTAATGGGAAAGTAATAAACGATTCTCATCAAAGAGAAAGCAATTTCTCGAGCACAATTGTTGCCATTTGGTTTGAACTTTCTTATTGTCTAACCAAACAATAAAAGACCGATATTTCCTAAGTATTTGTCTAAGAAAACGTGTCGACTCGTCGAAATGGCGTGGTAATTATCGATTACAAGGTGTAATTTTCTTCGGTAGTCATATGAACGTGGGTTTCGTGGTAGACGCGTATTCCACAAACACTCCCGGTCGCCATTAAGCCTGTAATTTACTGAAATCGATTTAGCGACCTCGTAAATATTTTCTTACAATTTCAGACTGTAGAAGTTTTCAACGTCACATTTCTCTTATTCCTAGCTAAAAATTGAATCGAAACGAAAAGGAACAAAAACGAAAAGTTACAAAACGAAAATGTACAAACCGAAAAAGTACAAAACGAAAAAGTACAAAATGAAAAGGTACAAAACTAAAATCGGTTTCTCTGCGGGCGACAACTTAAGTGTTTTTGTAAAGCTCGGAGAAATTAAATTGAATTTCTTTTTATTATTTTTTAAACTTACCGTTTCACCTAAGTGATCCGGTTCCTTCATACCATTTCTCTTTTCGTAGGTCGTCCCTGTAACAATCCAAAATATTATGTAAAACAAATAAAATTTAAAACGTTGTTCTTATGGATAAAAATTAAAACCTGTCCAAATTAAAAGTCAATAACCATCGTTCAATACACGTAATTATGCGAGTGCTTCGTAAACGAATTGGACTGGTTCCTGCGGCCGGGCAGGAACGACTCTTAAGAATCGACGAAAAAGACGGCAAAAACTTAAAAAGAAACGAGAAAGAACTGCATTGGGAAAAAAGTAATATAAAAGAAATGGATCCCGTATGCCAATTATCGAGACCACGTATATGTTAATAAGCAAGCTCGCGCACGCCATCCACCGCAGACTATCGTTAGGCGCCTTGGAATTCCATTTCTGAAGTTAATCTACACTGACCTTATACAGATGAGTTAAGACTAGATTTTATGTTTCAAACTAAAAAAAAGTCATAATTAAAATCGAATTAAGTAAATTACCCTTATCTTTACGAATGCATCATTCAAACAAGTTTTAATTAGACACTTATTTGATTCAATTCGCGAAGTTATGCGTAGACCATTTAATGGCAACCGCAGATTAAGAGCGGGATGTTCGTCCACGTTCCGTACATAATGGACAACTGTGGTATCTTGTAGTCCTTCGTCGGTAGAAGATTAATTTAGATTAAGTTCGACGAAAAGTGGCCACGCTATCAACGCCCCACGGGAACTCGAAGGGTTCATCAACTAATGGACTCTGGGTCCAGATAACAGCTTCCCCTATCACTACAATCCAGGATCATCCCGTCTCGGACCACATTGCGGACGGTCGTCGTATCGCAAGCTGTTACACCATTAAATCCTCTTACTGGAACCTAATTCAGATTGCCGACACACCTCCCACATTCGCCACTGATCTAGCACAAATTACACGCGTACAAGTTAAACACATATTAATTAAATTGTGTTAAATCTTAAAGTTGGATCTTTTGATTTCCCATCACTCTCGAATCTGTCATATCTTCGCCGGTCGATAAATTGAACCTGGCCTCGCGCTTATGACAAGAGTCAATAAAGCATTTAACGCGGTCGACTGCCTTGGCTTGTCCCGCAGACCCGGGCCTTTCCCACGGATCAAGCCACGGAGGGACGCGAGAAGAAGTTGACGACGAGCCATTGCCACCAACAGAAACGCACCTGCTTGACTCTCTTCGTGCTGCGCCGGACCTGCGGGTCGACGATCGAGATTCCCGTCGATGCCAACAACTGAATCCTATGAGGACCTGCTGAACGCGTGCGTCAGCTGATACTCGCTTATGTGATGCCTATCTCGATTGTATCCAGAAAGATTCGTTTTCCAACAGGTGGAAGAGCTTGAACTGACAGCACTTCTGAATACAATTTATAACATTGTATTTACATGTCTTTTATTTCGTGTATTTACGAAAATTAAGGAATGTAATATAGCAAATTAAAGTTATAACTGTGTACTTTAAGATAACATATGTGATACTTAAAAACTTGAGATATATTACGATAACGTTATCTGTACTGAAGTTAATGTTATGTTGAATTGATAAAATTAAAAAAAAAAGCATTTGATTCTATTTATGAAAATTATGAAATGAGGTATATACCAAATTAAAGCTGAAACTATCTACTTTATGATAATGCATAAGAAATTATTTGGTGGATTTATACAAATTTGAGATATATTAAGATAACGTTTGCTCTAGTAAAGTTAATGTTATGTTGAAATTCAAAAATCCAAATGTTTCTCGCTCTAGGTTTAGTATTAGTTCTAACGTTAGTGTTGCCTGTATTCTAGTTACTATTCAGCCTTAAATTGTTGTATATTTCTATCGAACTAAAACTAGAACTAATACTAGACATAGTACTAGCCGTGCGTCTGAAAACGCACGGCTAAAACAAACATTTTTAGTACTAGATCTAGTGTTAGTTCTAGTTTTAATTCTAATTTGGCTCTACATTGATGTAAATTCTTCTGCAACTAAAAGTATAACTACAAGATCTACAACCTAGCTGTTATACTAACACTAGACAGAAAACTAGAATGTTTAGGGTTTAGCAGTACGTCACTTAAAACAGCTAAATCCTAATGTTTCTAGTTCTAAGTTTAGTGTTAGTTCTAATACTAGGTTGGGTTAGGTTGAATTCCGTCTAAGAGAGAAAAATGGAAGGCTGTGCGAGAAGCTTGAAAATGACATTTAGGGAAAGGCTTATAAGATGTGACAAAGAAACTAAAATGGATCTGGACCAAATCAGATGTTTCCAGAAATGTTGGTGGTAATGGTAAATAAATATCCAAAAAAGTTTCTGGAGTATAAACCTACAGGAACTCAATTTCTCGCACAGCTGTCTGAGCAGCAGCATATTCGAGAAAATCGGAGAAACTGTTACGCTGGCAATAATAGAAAAACCAAAGGAAGGCGGCATGGAAATGGTATATATGACAAATGCCTATAAGCCAATAAGCCTTTGCGACACAACTGGAAAACTGATGGGGGTCTACTGGGAGAAAGATTTCAAAGAAAGGCAAAGATAGGCCTGATCCATGAATACCAATATGGCTATTAGAAGGGTAAGTCTACAGTTGACGCAGTAAAATGAGCTGGAAAGAAAGGCGTTGAAAAACAGGGAGTTATGCGCCTTGGTACTGCTAGACACAGAAAACACCTTTAATTCGACGCCATGGAGAGGTATTGTGGATGCGCTTCATGGTAGAGGCATCAGTAAATATTTAGTGCAGATGGTTCAATCATATCTGTCGGAAAGAAAACTTATAACCAGAAACAGAAGCTACCATGAAGTTATGGCCGGGGTTCCATTGAGTTCACTTTTGTGGGTGTTATATTATGATAGGATACTAAGGACAGAAGTAGAAAGAAGAGTAGATCTGTCGGATACTCTGAAAATCTGGCGTTGGTGGCAAAGAATAAAAGTCCAGAGCTGGTGGTAAAAACGACGTACTTCTTGGGAAGGGTGATGATGAAACTAGGAGAAATAGTTCTGTAAGTGGCGGTCCATAAAACAGAAATGGTCAGAAACGGATGTCGAAAGTGTGGACAAAGTCAAGTGTTTAGGAGCTTACACGAACAAAGATATGTCTATGACAAAACATATTGTTGACTGTACGAATGTGAACACTGAACGGGAAAGGAGGGAGGCAATGTAACCCCCGCCCTTCCAGTTACAGACTAAATTATAATAAATATTCTAAAAAAGCATCCTTCTTTATATCTTTAACGGCCAAACACAAACAGAGAAATGACCATTTCGCAAGGCAAGGAAGGAGCGGATTCATTCAATTCCAGAGGACAGCAAACTAAGGATATCCGACGAAGAGAAGGAAGGAATAAGAAAGAGTTACGGAACGGGATCTCTCCCTTCCCCTCTCCACGTACGTATTGATATAAGGATATTTTAAAAAGTGGCGCAATTTTGGTTTGTTGGTTTCCCATCTAACCGAGATGTGACGAAGAGTAGTAGGAAGTATGGAACAGAGAGTAGAAGCAAAGACGCTCCGCAGTAATGCCACTTTGATGGTCCCAGAGAAGAAAACCAGGTACAACACTATCTGGCCGCCCATCATCCCAGGCCAGATCTGTACACAGATTTTCGCTGACTTCGCAAAAAAAGAAAAAAAAGGGTTGCGTCAGACGCGTACGGCTGAACCCGAATGATTCTAGTTCTAGATCTAGTGTTAGTTCTAGTTTTAGTATTAGCTCTATTCCTCGTTGTTATTCAGTTTTATTGTTAGATTGTTGTACTCTTGTATCGAACTAAAACTAAAACTAACACAAAACCTACTACTAGAAGGATTCTTTGGTCTAAAGACGCATGGCTAAACCGAAACTTTCTAGTAATAGGTCTAGTGTCAGTTCTAGTTTTAATTCCTATTTGGCTCTAAATTGTTGCAAATTCCTCTGGAACTAAAAGTATAACTAATACTATATCTACAACCTAGTTTTTGTAGCCTAGTGTTAGTTCTAAAACTATGTTGGGTTGGATTCCATCTTAAGAGATGTACGGCTAAACCTGAATGATTGTACCTCTAGATCTAGTGTTAGTTCTAATTTTGGTATTATCTCTATTTCTCGTTGTTATTCATTCTTAGATTGTTGGATACTTGAATCGAACTAAAACTAGAATTAATACTGGACCTAGTAGCAGAAAGATTTAAGTTAAGCCGTACGTCTGAAGATGCATGACTATACCAAAGTTTTCTAGTACTAGGTCTGGTGTTAGTTTGAGTTTTAATTCTAATTTTACTCCAGAGTGTTGTAAATTCTTCTGGAACTAAAAGTATAACTAATAGTAGACCCATAACCTTGCTTTAGTACTAACACTAGACCTAGATCTAGAAGCATTTAAGTATCCCCCAAACCGGCGCGGCCGCGGTGGTGGTAGCGGTGGCGGCCGCAATGGTAATCGCTGTAGCGATCAGAGACCCTCACACCAAAGTGATCTGCACCATCTAGTCGCATGATCGAAAGTATTGAAACTATTGTCTTAAAAATCGTATTTCAAGTAATATAGTGTAATATGGCTAATAGAAGAGTGGAAGAATTTTTATTATCGACAGCACTTTTAGAAGATGAATAAACTGAAAGATAAGCCAATAGTTACAAACAACTAACTATTCTTTGACTCATCAAATTCTATCGCCATAAATTCAGAAACAAATAATCAAGAAAATAGATCCATGAAATTAATAGAGTACGCAAGGATGAAGGCGAATTTCGTACTTTATACCCACTACTCCGCAATCACGACGAAAGATTTTTTTAATATTTTCGTATGAACATCGAATACTTTGATGAACTTTTAAATCTTATAAAAGAGAACATACAAAAGAAGCACACTAATTATCGGGAATGTATCGAACTTGCGGAACGTCTTGCAGTGGCATGAAGATAAGAAAGGAATATGATTCTGCTTATACGTATTTATTGTTAAAAGTTACTTCAGATAAGGGAGACCTTATAGAGCCTGGTGGTATCGAAGATTCATACCTAGTTGGGACACTAACAGCAGATGTATTACTATCATCCAGTTGTTGATTTAATTCTTCCTCCATGAGTACCTGAGCTATTCTAAATTTAGTTACGGTTTGTCGACGCCGTAACATTTTTTTTAATTGTTTTCGCATAACTAAAGCATATCAAATTAACTTCATCATACTCCGTTTATGTATTGCCGATAGATGTATTCTGTAAGTACGCTATGACTTTATCAACACTCGATGGAGTAGTTTTTCTGCTCTAAACGCCTTTTTCTTGACGTAGAACTTCTAGGATTATCTTCAACTGGCATGATGGGAACGTTTGTTATGGTACTATGGGGTGTAGCTGAGGATTTTGTGAAGCGGTAGCGGCATCCTCAGTATCATCCCTTGCAAATTGTTCGTCATCATTGGCAGAGATACTATCATTCTTTACAGCTGATATGTTGCTTGAAGTTCGAGCAAACTGCAAGAATGATTTGAAAATCTTCATCTGTGTTGCCCATGGCCAGGATGTGACAGGTCGTACAAAATAGTATGTGCCTTTACGTGCTCTATTAATTTTTCCGCTGGATTCATCTTATAAAGCAATCTTTTTCACAGCGATCGACGGCCAAAAGTAGCAAGATGCGTTCTATTCGCCATCGCATAGTGAACGCTGACAACTGCCGAGATAATGAACAACAGAGTCAACAACCTGTTTGAACATGCAGATCTGACGCCGTTGTTGTATATGATCGCCACCATGGCCTCGCCTGTTTGGGGTACGCTTTAGGGTTTAGCCGTATATCTCTTAAGACGTCTTAGTCTTAGTTTTAAAGCTAGGTTCTGTTGGGTTAGGATCCGTCTTAAGAGATTTACGGTTACACCCGAATAGTTTTAGCTCTAGATCTAATGTTAGTTCTAGTTTCACTAGAACTAACAACTTCACTAGAGAGAGAAAGATCCAGGCTGAGCTAAACCAAAACTTACTAATTCTAAGTCATTAGATAGTTTAAGTACGAAGGCTTTCAGGACCGGTGTTAATTGAACTAAAATTAGAACTAACACTAGGACTAACACTAGATCTAAAACTAGAAACTTTCGGGTTTCGCCGTGCGTTTTTTGAAAAAATGTTTGACGTTTCGGATGCCATGTTGCAACCTTCTTCAGAAACTGGTTCTAACTGACAAAATCGGGGATCGTAAAACAATATATAGGTCGAAAAACTGATTAATAATTAATTTATATCGATTACAAGCTAATTACTAACTAATTACTGCGTCGCGCCCGGTTTGGGAGTCGTGTTCGTCTTCACCACCATCTTCCATGTTCTGCTGAGTTCCCAGCCATCTTCTCTCAAAAAAAACAACGTCAACAGAGAGTCCTAGTGATAGTTCTAGTGTTAGTGCTAGTGTTAGTTCTAATTTTAGTTCATTAGATAGTTCTAGTTTTAAATTTTTGTTTAGCTCTAGACATTGACTAAATTCTTTTGGAAGTAAAGGTATGACCCAAACTACTTCAGAAATCAGCATTGGTTCAAAAAAGATCCCAACACCTTAGGAAGAAATTTTCGAGTAACTTTTCTCTTTCCTTGACAAAGGTAAGTTATGAGTACTTACCGTGTTCATAAGACATTGAAAAAACTTTAACACTCATAAATCATCAATTTGAACTTCCTGCATCTTTATCTCTACTTATTTATATAAATAATCGGATTTATTTACCTCATTACATCTAATTTTTTTAAATTGGTAACGTTTGTTTTACTTATTAATGAAATGTTTATATTAAAATTAAAGAAAATCCTTTATGAAAATTAAGGAATGGTTTACGTACTATAGTAAAGCTAAAATCTGCTATCAGATAATACATAACAATTTGTTTGTAAGATATATAAAAAAGGAGATATATCAAGATAACATAAACTCTACTTAAATACATATTATGAAATCGATGTAAATTAAAAAATCCTCTGACTCAAAGAAAATGGAGATATATGTATCCTAAATTAATTGTAAAATTATCTACTTTAAGATAATACGTATAAATTATATTTTGAAATTTTAAGATATAAGAAGAAAGCAGTGTATGCTCTTTTACTTTTATTTTTAGATTGTTCATTAATCATAATGAACAATGCCTTTTAAGATAATTTTACAAGCATTATGTTTTAGATGGAAACATTTAAATGTAAATCTCTAGAGAATTTTCTATCCTTAAGAACCTTTTAAGACAAAATCCTGACAGATTTACCCTCATATATAATTCGGGGTTCAAACCGTAGAAACGAGAATGTTCATAACCCTCTTGCATTCTGTGGGAGTTCTCTTCAATTTTACGTAATATTTCTAGATAGTCCCGCGTAGAATCTTGTCCATAAAACAGTGGCACGCTTGACGGTCGAGACGAGAAGCCGAGCATGTTATATGAAACTCTCCCCCTTCCAAAACAATATGTAAAGCGAATAAAATCCGATTTCCATATTTCAAGAACTATTGTTGATGCCGACCGTCGCCGAAGCGTGTGTAAGCTCAGGAAAATGGAATGAGAAACCTCGGAGTTTCTGAATACGTTCCTTCTAATCCTGCGTTGGGGGGGTTGGAAGGTGGCAAGTTGTAAGCTTATCCGATTTAAAATTCTTTTTCGTGGCGGTAGCGAACCAATTCTATTCAAATCGCTTTCTTTTAGGATTTATCTCCAATCGTTTCGTGCGAGAAAACTGCCGCCTGTTAATTGTAACTAAGCAATAATCTCGGCCCCAATCAAACTTATAATTTCGCCAACATTTAAAGTCAGTACTTACGCGACTACCGTGTAATTATTTCCATTGTTTCGTTGGTATTTTTGCTCCTACTTTACTGCGTAAGGCCTTATCGAAACCCGTAAATTTTCGCAAGTACAAACAGTGTTGTGGGCCGTCGACGAGAGAAAGAGAATCACTCAAACGTGTTAAATTTCTCCTGACTTAACCTACTTATTCTTGCGACGTCGCAATTTCTCTTCTTGATGGACAACCAATTCCCATTTTAACAATTTTATTTCAGGTCATTGACGTTAAAATAACTTAATTTTTATGCGGCTCTTTGTAATTGTATTTAGGTTATTATCGTTGTATGTTTAAAGAAACAGTCGGGGAGATATTGGAGGTAATTTTTAAAATGAGGAATGGTTCCATTGTCTGGAGCTCAACGACGATTTCGAAACGCGCCACTTCCGGATATCCATTTCCTGTGGAATTTATGGGCCCGTGGCGTACCGGATCGGCTCGCACGCCCATCATTGTGCGGCACATTTCCATTTTAAACCCGGGGCACGCCCCGTATTTATGAAGTCATTTTTTCTTTTCCTTGCCATTTTGGCGCGAATCCAACCAGCCGTGCGGTTTTTCGAAACGGCGACAATTTCCCGTATGAGTAATGGCCGGGTCAAATTAGAATTTGTGCGATTTTCCGTTACGGTTACTACTTAAGAGGAATTTTTATGGATTTTTTTTTGTTATTAACTATTAATGTATGTACGTTGAAATAGAATTATTAGAGAGACACGTCCAGACGACATAAGTATTCTCTTGAAATCGCTTGAGGCCTCCCTGCCATTCTTTTTATGTTGCGCGAACAATCTTTGAGGGTACTCCACCAAGGTACGTGCTTTATCTGGGCCACCACCTTAGTCTCGGTGTTATTAAAATGCTAGTTGACCCAGTTTTATCTACACGCAACCCCGCGACACACGACACACAACCAACGACTTAACTTTCTCGGATTATTATAGGGTATTGTCACACACGTAGGAACCGAAAGCTTATATAGTTATTATAATTTATGAATTTCATAGAAAGCAAAGTAAAAGTTGGCGGAAATTCGAATTATAAAAAACTATTTCTTCGACTTCTTTCTTTCGGCGTTTCTTCTTCCTGGTATAAAAACCTTAAATCGTAACAGCCGGCGGGACTTGAGGAACGGTACATAGAGAGAAGAGAAAGGTCGGAGGTCGGTGAGCCGTGCCAGGGTAAATGCCACGGAGCGCAGGAGGCATCCGAGAGCATCCAGAGGTCGACTCGGTAAATGTATTATTGTTCCACGTAATGAGAGAGAAAATGGTAACGTGATGTGTCGAGGAGAAAGGATCGAGTATCCTCTCCTTTAAGATTTCGCGGTGGTCGGAATCGAAACGACTCACCTTAACTACTTCCGCACTTTATCTTTATTCAAAGTAATATTATAATACTAACCGATAATTTAGGTTCAAATAATCACAACAATTTTTTTCTAATTTCATCAATAGTGTGTATTGGTTGTAATAAAAGCAAGGACACCTGGTTTCCTAATTATATATGCAAATCATGTCTCGGATACTTAAGATTGTGGAAAAGAGGTAAAAGCCTACTCTTCATTGTTGGAATTAGCAGTTCCAACAATTTTGAGAGAATTTATTTTTGCAGTATCAACGTGAAAGGTATTAATCGAAATCAACTGAAGTGGAAGTATCCAACAAATTCGTCAATACAGCGTTCACTTGAGATTCCAGTTCCATTAGTAATGAAAAAAAAACTGGGAAAACTTTTATAAATGACATTTCAGAAGGAAACTCATCAAATATCGGTTTTGATTTGGAAAGTTTATTATCTACCCCTTAATATTATTCGCACAACAAGCTCGATTATCTTGTAAGAAAGTTGAACCTTTCTTTTGAAAAAATTTGTTTACGCCAAATGCAAATATTACTTTTTACCATGAAAGGACAAAAGAACCTTGTGGGTTACTTTTCTTAAGAAGATAGACTTGTTTTTTGATGTGATATAAAAGGCATATTGATAAAAATGGGTTTAACTAAATATGATCCAACTCACTAGAATGACATTTATTCATTGATACTTCAAAACTCACTTTTAAATGCGATTTGTTACATAACAGAATCAAATACGCCATATATCCCATTGCCCACAGCACACAATTGAGAATGGAATGTTATAACATCTCATTCGTTTTGAACAAATATCCCTAACATGACCCACTATGTTGTATCTGTATTGACTTGAAGATGGTAAATGTTTTACTCGGCAATCACATTCCCCTGTTTTATATGTCTCTGGAACAGTAGAGCTACAGAAGAACATTGGGTAAGAAAAAATTGTACTTTAAGGGAAAATGCCATGTTTGCCTTTAAAGGTCAATTTTTTCTACATGATGTGTAACATGACACATCCAAGTTAGGCATCATGAAATAGATTGTTAAATCACTTCACAGAAATGGAAACTGTTTTTTTTTTTACATTTCGTAATTATATATAATTTAATGGCCTTCAAATTAAAGAGCTTACAAAAGATAGAAATATTATAGCTTCAACGATTCTACTTGAATTGAATGCTTGGTTATCTTTTGTTTCTTTAATGCAAAATTTCATCGAAAAGCGAAAATCTGAAAATTATGTTGAACTGGTAGAAAAGCTTATGTAACATTTGAAAAAATTAGAATGTAACATAAGTATCAAACTCCATTTTCTGCATGGTCATCTGATCCAATTTGCTCAAAATGTAGGAGATTTAAGCGAAAAACTCGGAGAACATATGCATCTAGACATAATAAGTTATGGAGGGGCGATATCAAAGTTTTTGAGATATCCATATGCCATTTAATAATTGCTAGTCCCTGATACGACGGTTTCAATCCACACACAATAGAAAATCTTTGAATCTTATTTATTGTCTTTGCTTTGAGTAAATAAATACTTTCATTTTTTAAAAACAACTTACCTGTATCTTGAGAACTAGAGATGTTAAAAATTTCCACATATCTCAAAATGTTGTAGATCCAACATACAAATTGTTATATATCATCTTAAAGAAGACAGCTTTTTTTAAATTCACCATTTGTTGTACAGTATTAGCTTTGAGGTTTCATGATCTTCATATATCTTAAAAAGGTGTACATCCAACATACAGATTAATATATATCACCTTAAAGTAGACAATATAAGCATTAATTTGGTATATAACCCAGTCCTTAATTTTTATAAATATAGATTTTTAACTGCATCAATTTTTGTGCAAGAATCACTAAAATAAAGATGGGACTATCTTCATATATCCTAAAATTTTGGAGATTCAACACACAAATTCTTATATATCATCTTAAAGTAGAATGTTTTGACATTAATTTGGTGTATAAGTTATATGAAATAACCCATGCCTAAATTTTCATAAATACTTAACTTTTAAGTTTCGTTATCTTCATATATCTTAAAATTTGCATTAGCATTAATTTGTCATATAACCAATTTCTTAATTTTTACAAATGTACATTCAAATTTTATCAATTTTTATACGAGACTAACCAATGTTCTACTAACCGATTCATACTTCTTAAAATTTTTGAGATCGAACATATAAATTGTTATATAGCATCTTAAAGTAGACAATTTTAGCATTAATTTGATATATAATCCATGCGTACATTTTCATAAATACAGTTCTAAATTTTTTGTGTTTTGATTTAATCATTGTTTGTACCATATCTGAAATAGAAATTGCGTTATCATTACATATCCCCAAATTTTCTATATATTATTTACATCCTATATTATTTCATAAATACAGTTTAAAAAAATTTTTTAATTTCATTAATTTTTGTACATTAACTTAGAGGTTTCGTTATCTTCATATATTTTAAAATATTGTACATCCAACATACAAATTATTATATATCATCTTAAAGTAAACAGTTTTAGCATTAATTTGCTATACAGCTCATTAATTAATTTTCATAAATACACTGCAAAGAATTTTTTTAATTCTATGAATTTTTGTACGTATTTTATAATTGATATAGAAATTGCGTAATCTCATTTCATACATTTTTGAATGATATTAATAAACATTTCCTTATCTTTAT
The DNA here is from genome assembly GCA_036711965.1 of Onthophagus sagittarius. NCBI lineage: Eukaryota > Metazoa > Arthropoda > Insecta > Coleoptera > Scarabaeidae > Onthophagus > Onthophagus sagittarius. Next base: position 18,725,003 of record JASERS010000005.1, on the reverse strand, counting down.
ATACCCCAAAATTATCCAACTATAAATTATTACATATCGTCTGAAAATAGGTAGTTTTTGTTTTAAATTGGTATATAAATGATCAAAAACTGTTTCAAATGGTGTCATATCTAGTCATATCTATCATACCAGACTTCAGGAATATAATCAGCGCGAATATGGCCACCATAAAATTTGACAAATTTTGTCGCCCTGTGTAATACATGAAGTGATAAACCCTTTTTTATTTCATCGCCTATCTATCTAGGTAACATAATATATCTACAAACAAAACATAGTGCCAGAAGGACTGCACTTATTCGATTTTTTAAATGGGAAAGTGGCCCTATTTCTGGTAGTGTAGTTGAATGTGGCCATTCACGTCGAAATATTAACGATTTGAATTAAAGCAGGGTCGGAATTTTTTGGGCCCTGGAGTATACCAACGAATGAAGCGCTAAATGACTGTGAGCAAATATGTACATTCAAAGGATGGAGTTAGTGGGCCAACTAAATCAATATGACTATTCAAAGCGAACTTTTTGTACTTTAATTTTGAATGTTGCCGATTTTGTATGCCTTTGAATTTTTACCTTTTGACATTGTAAACATGATTTTGTCCAAACACGAATTTATTTTGACATATGACACCAAAAGAATTTTGTTTTTGCTAAAGGAATAGTTGTTGGTATACCAGGGTGGGATGAATTTCTGTTTCTTTAAATTTCCGCTTCTCTACATTGTGTGAGAATTGTTTACGTAATAGATTCGATAATTCGATATCTGTGAATGTCGGGATACTGAAAATTAAAAGTTTAAATATTTCTTGTGGAGAACGTGTCTGCAACAATTTTGGAGTTTTTGTTAATGTATCTCTCATCTGACGTAAACTGAGTTATGTAATTTGTCGTGGTTTGTCTGTTGATGAAAATATTGCTGTGGTTATATTTTTGTAGTCAGTAAAACCTGTAAAATACCTGTATTAGAATAGTCTGTAGAATTGATAACGAAGCATAAGGGATGAGCTATTGATAGATGAGCTAGAACGGTAGATTTAGTTAAAAGGTCTTTAGCTACTGTGAACAAAATTTCATGTTCATCCGACCAAGAGGTTATTAGTTTTTCCTTAAGTAAATAAAGTTGTGATGAGAGATGATGCAGAGGTGATAAAATATTTGAAATGTTTTGCAAAAAATCGATTATATAAATGTATCATGCCCAAAAATCTTTGAAGTACCTTTTGGTTTTCGAAATTTTGAAATAGCATTAATCCTGGATTTAGAAGGTGCAACACATTTCTTTGGTTGGATGTTGATATTGAATGTATATAACCGCTCAAATAATCTTTCGAGATGTAAATAATGCTCTGGCAATGAGAATGTCATCTAAATAAACGAATCGAGACAAAAATCGAGATCTGTAAGAACTTCATTTATAAATTTCTATGTCTGAGTTGCATTACGGAGGGTAGTTCATCAAGCGAGTCATAAATTTCGATTCAAAAGAAAAATGTTATGATGTTAGAATATTATTTGTGTAAAGTCTGCACCAATAATTGGTTTAGTAACGTTTGCAATGGTGAAGATGAATGGAAAATTTTGTCTTAAATTCAATGTAACGGTAATCAATTTTTTCCGTACGTGTTAATTTTAGTGCCATTAGCTACACAAAGGCCAGAAACGGTATCTTGTTTATATTTAGGAAAAAGTTTGAATGGTATAATAGAAATATCGGCACCAGTATCAATTAAAAAAATTAGATCGTTTTGATTAACATATATAATAGTATGTCTCCGGATCGAGTTACAAAGACGAAAAAAATTATTACTGATTTTTCAAACATATCTCAACATAAAATATGTTCAAATCAATAAACCGCACAAATTTTATGCTCTAAATGAAGAAATTAACTCATTATTCCCGTTTTATATAAAACAAATTAACTATTTTTCATACATTAACATTTTTACAAGTAATATGTAACTAATATAATTTTGTAATATATGAACAAAATAAAATATGGCTAAATAATTGAACAAAATGTTTTCAATGTTGAATATTTTAAAAAAGAACATAATTTCTGTCGCATTAATTATTCTTAGTTCTGTATCATCTTCTCATGGTTAACTGTAAACAGTCTGTTTCATTCATTTAACGAAAGAAAAACTATCTAGAGCTAAATAAAGATTATAACTAGGACTAACACTAGATCTAGAACTAGAACAAAATTGGTTTTAGCCGTACGTCTATTAAGGAGGGAAATTCATTTAGAACCGTCAAAAGAACTCAATTTTTCTTTTCATAAAAAGCTGCCGAAATATCTTAAGAATGTTATAGCAAAAGTTTAAAGTGAAATTCTAAGTACTTCCGTCAAAATTAGTTACACTTACCATTCACTAATTATAAAAAGCAAAATACAAAGGTGTTTTACATAGAATTTAACACATTTTCTACCTGAGAATTTATTTTTAAATATTTTGAAAGAAAATACATAAGATATTGATAGATATGAAGAACACAAAGAAAATTGCATGAAAACTCATGAAAGATCTGCCGATAAAATGGAATTCGATGCAACTGTGAAGATGTTTTTAGGATCTGAAGAAAAGTGTGATGTAAAATATGGCAACTATGTAGGGGACGGAGATTCCTGAACGTTCAATGCAATCTTAGAACAAAATTCATATGGCGACGATTTTCCAATAATTAAAAATGAATGTATTGGACATGTTGAAAAGAAGTAGGGCTCCCGACTACGAAACATAAAAAAAACATACATTTTTGGCGGAAAAGGATATGACAGATGCTCTGATCAGAAAACTTACGACATCTTACGCAGAAAGATCAACAATATTATATCTGCTCTACAGATGAATAACCAATATTATCTGTCAGGACCCGAGAGCTGGTGTGAGTTGCAAATCGATAAATCAAATGAGTCGGATGCCCTGATGAAGCATCCAGCGCCATTGATCCACATATTCAGAAACACATATATTCAATTTATAAAGATTTATCCCGAGAAAATTTATTAATAACCTCAATGGCCATACTCAAAATGCCAATGAAAGCTTCAACTCCCCTGTTTGGCAATTGGCTCAAAAGTACCTAAATTGTGGATTAAAAATAGTGGAAAATAGTACATATATTGCAGCAAGTTTATTTAATGAAGGATACAGTAGCATCTTGGAAATAATGAATAAACTAAATTTAAGAAAAGCACAAAAAGACAAATTGTCGATCAAAAGTGAACTTTATAAAGAAGCTGGAGGTCTGTTATATGGTTCGGGTATTGCAGACAAGAACTTATTTTTAATTGAAAAAAAAGTTGTTTTTAGAACTTGAAACTTTAACACGTTTTTCTCAAAACAATTGTTTTACACCTTACAAGCATAATAACTAATAAACTACTTGGGCGATTTTCATGAAATTATGTATGTGTGTGAATAGCAATATCGCCTTATATTTGAACGTCTAAGTTTATATAAATTATCCTAAAAAATCACTTTTTTATTAATTTATATATTAAAATTTTCTTAAAAAGTTTTAACATTAAACGCATCATCTTTTTATTTTTTTTTTGTTGTTATTTTTTTTTATCGAATGCTAGAATATTTGCAACGGAACTACTAATTCCGTAACGTTCCTCTATCTGATCATTATTTGCCGGTCAAATATTAAAGTTTTAAAATATATGAATACGTATTTGTATTGTACACCACTAAATAGTAGTGTGTGTCAAAAAGGTTTGAAACTAATTTCAATATCATGAAAAAAACTTGAAAATGCGCTTATTTTAACGCGTCTAAATGTACATCCCCCTTAAGATGGAACCGAACCCAACCCAACCTAGCTAAAGAATTAATACTAGACCTAGAACTAAAATCATTAGGGTTTCATCACTTAAGACGGCTAAACCCTACTGTTTTTAGTTTCTAGTCTAGTGTTAGTTCTGAAGGTGGGTTGTAGATCTAGTATTAGTTATACTTTTGATTCCAGAAGAATATAAAATTAACATAGTTTTAATTCTTGTTTACCTGAGATGGTTTTATATTCTTCTGGAATTAAAAGTATAACTAATACTAGACCTAGACTAGAAAGATTCAGGTTTAGCCGTGCGTCCTCTTAGTTATAGTTGAATACAAATATACGATAATTCAAAACCGAGTAATAGCAAAAAGCAGAGCTAATACGAAGACTAAAGCTAATACTAGACTTAAAACTGAATACATTTGGGTTTAGCTGTACGTCTCTTAAGACGGAACCAAATCCAACTCAACCTAGCTTCAGAACAAATACTAGATCTAGTACTAGAAACATTAGGGTTAGGCGTACATCTCTTAACACGGTTAACCTTCAATTACACACATTAACATTCTTCAGATGCGTCTTCGGACGTTTTCAGACGCACGGTTAAACCGGAATCTTACTAGTTTTAGGACTAGTGTTAGTTTAAGTTGGATACAAGTATACGATAATCCAAAACCGAATTGTTAATTTTGAATTCAGAAAAAAATTTTTCTTTTTTTACTCTAAAATATGTACCAATGAACTAAATAATATAATAAGCACAAATGATAAAATGTTAAGAAGAATTCTACAGTCGGGTGTCGTTACGTTCTGCATTCATTTTGAGCAATTTTTAGAAGCATGAAGGAAGTGCCCCCATACGACAGTAGTCCATATATCATCTAATACATATACTCATAATCGGCGTCTTGTTATTAAATCTAAGGCAGGCATATAGCCATATTCAACCCAAACACCTTAATTTTAGATATGAAATATTTTATTTTCCCAATTTCTTTTAGTTGAAACTTAACTTTTTTCTACTTTAGCTTATTTCGCTTTTAACTTAGGACCATCGTACAAGGTTTGAAAAGTCTCGCTGTCGAAGTACTTAGCTGTTGGGGATAAGTTTTGGTCTTGCCGCTGATGTAGTCTCTGAATTCGGAAGAACTTTCGCGGTTTAACGTCTCCTCGGTTAGCCACGGCCGTAAACCCGGAGGATGAGCGGCGTCTTTCTTCTGCGCACCGTTTATTATAGCCCCTTGTGACGGTATGAAATTGTTTCGAAGGAATTCCAGGGCTGCGATGCAACGCCGGCGCTCTTTGGCGCAGCATTTAATTTGATATGTCGTAAAGTCGACCGGTTTTCCTACTTTTTTTAGCATTTCGCAAAATATAAATTTATCTCTTTCAAAATATTAATGATGAACCATTTCTGTTATTCTCTTCGTAGCAAATGTTATATTACAGTAGGATGGATAGACAAGTTCATTGCATCTTTAATTGCAACTTTAACACCTTAATTATCATTTCGAATAGAACAGTGTAGCGGTTGCAACCCATCTTCTTAGGCGGCACTAATTGATAGTTCCGCGTTTTAATTGCATTAATGAAATTGTTGCGTGCTGAAACCAACAGGGAAGAGGAAGTGAAAAAGTTAATGTAGTTTGAATTTGATGGAATTGGAATAAATTTAATAAATCGGTTGTTGACATACATAAAAATAGCGGTTGTGCTTCCTTTTCGCATCGGATTCTTTTTTAATGACCTCTCGAGGAAGTTGAGATACAATGCAGAGTATAAGAATTTTCTCAAGGAAGCATGAACCCACTCTCGTTAGGGCTTTAATGCATACGGAAACAATCGAGCAGGGTACCGCTTCGGGATTTTCTCTCAATTATGCTGCAGAACAGCTGTTCGCGCGCTATCTTGGTTATTATTCGTTCCTATTCATGTTTCATATCCGTAGATGGAAAGGCGAAAGAGAGAAGGGGACAACGTAACGATGTGCTAATACGACGGAGATTTGCGATACGTTAGGTGTCATTAGTTACTTCGGTAACGTTGAGAGTGGGATTCCTTCATTTGAATCTACACCGAGATAAATATCTTTAATTCAAAACCAATTAGACGTTCTTTTGCAGGTAAAGAAGGTTCTTTCAGTTGTCGATCCCATCGAAATTGATCGTACATCACCACATAACTTCCTGGTGAACTTTCTACTTCGGGAAAACTCCAAACCAAAGCGAGCTTGGACATTCGTCGCGGTCGTAGTTCTTCGGACATGAAGTAAATCTGGATCGGTTTTCGTTTTCTTCTCACGTAGACCGCGACATGCCCAGAAAGAGCTACCGACCAGACGGCGACAAGAACGACCATTCTAAAAGAGGGGATATATAAACGTGGAAAACAAACTGACGAGATTCGCACGGGAACCGTTTTGCGTAATCGATTGTTGAAGATGGCACAATCGAGAATTGTTATGCTGAGATCTCTTCGTTGCATTGACGCAACGCGTGTGTAAATGTATACAGACATACGATCTTATAATCTCATGTTTACAAACCGGTGAGAACTACAAACACTTTCTCTTTATCAACTCAACATTTAATTACAACTTTAAATTTAATATAACCGAAAAACCCATATTTAGAGTTTATTTTTTATTTCGTTTCCTAAATGCAGCGATAAATGAAAATTTATAGTTTAACGAAAGGTTGGTCGTAAAAACTACATCAAACGTCCATTAGAGGAGTGCCGCTAGAGAACGGCGGAATTTAAACCACAACTCTCAAATAGCTAGGGGAAGAAGAAGCTATTTGAAACAATACCAAGCGATCTTTGAGAGTTAAGAGGGCAAGACTATCAATCAAAATAAAAAAAGGTCATTTTTCCCATCAAACAAAGTGAATTTCGCTTCGCTCCACCAACGAAAGGGTGTGATATTGACATGTCGCATCAAAAAAGTTACTTTTTCGATTTCTTTCGAACTTTCTCGACTCCATATCATAAATTGCACGACAAAAATACTCGATGATTAATCGATTCACGTAAAAATGATTTCGAAATTAAATAAAAACTGCTCCGAAAGATTTTGAAATAATTTATTAACGTTAATATGATTTGTAATAATATCTTAATTATTAAAAATGTAAACTATTTATTTTTAGATCTCACCTAATAATTTATGTGTTGGGTAAATTTTGAGATAATGCAATCACTATTTAAGTTATTCTGGCACAAAAATTGGTAAAATTAAAGCTAAACCTGTTTACTTTAAGATTATGAGCAATAATTTAATAATCGGAATTCACAAAAATCGCCATGGCTGAGATAATGGAGATAAAAGGATGAATTATGGTTTAAATTGAAGATGAACATGTCTTCTTTAAAATTATGTATCCTTTTACTCAAAACTTATTGATATGAAAATTTAAATATGTAGAGGATTGCGTTTCACCTTGAATAATAGTAAAATAATCAAAATTGGGACAATTCAAAAACATCGCCTAAAATAATGGAGCTAATTGGATGATTCATTAATAGAATTGAAGACGAAAATGCACTGATTAAAATAATATTGGATAAATAGCGTTCAACAAGAAATTATTGAGGTAGATATTAAAATGTGTAAGATTGTGCTTTAAATTAATTAAACTTCAAAAATTGCCTTGGCTTTAATCATGGAGATAAAGGAATGTCTGATGGGTTAAATTGAAGATGAAAATGTCTGATGGGTTAAATTGAAGATGAAAATGTCTTCTTTAAGGTAATGTGAAAAAACCGATGTTTTATTCAAAAATTATTGAGCTGAAAATTGAACTACGTAAGATTGCGTTCCAGCTTGGATATTAGTAAATAATAAAAATGGGAAAATTCCAAAAAATCGTCATGACTAAAATAATGGAGATAATGGGATTAGACATGGATTAAATTAAAGACGAAAATGCCCTTTTTAAAATGATATAGGATATATGACGTTTGAAAGAGAAATTATTGAGATAAAAATTAAAATGTGGAAGAAAACGTTTCAAAATTAATTAAATTTGAAAAAATCGCATCAAAATCATGGCATAAATTAAAGATGAAGATGTCTTCTTCAAAATAATGTATCATAAAGGTTGTCTAATTCAAAAATTATTGAGATACAAATTGATGTGTGTAAGAATGTGTTTGAGCTTAGATAACAATAAAATAATAAAAATGGAATGATTCCAAAAAATTGCCATGGCTAAAATAGTGGAGATACAGGGATGAGTAATGAAATAAATTGAAGACGAAAATACCCGCCTTAAAATGATATAAGATAACTGATGTTTGAAAGAGAAATTATTGAGATTGAAATTAAAATGTGTAACACTAAGTTTCAAAATTAATTTAATTCCAAAAAATCGCCTTGGCTTTAAGAATGGAGATAAAAGAATGAATTATGGCTTAAATTGAACGGATGTTTTATTCCAAAATTATTGAGATGAAAATTGAAGTATGAAAGATTGAATTTCAAGTTGGATAATAGTAAAATAATAAAAATGGGAGAATTTAAAAAAATCGTCATGGCTAAAATAATGGAGGTAATGAGAAGAGTCATAGATCAAATTGAAGAAGAAAATGCCCTGTTTAAAATGATATAGGATAACTGACGGTTCAACGAGAAACTATTGAGATCGAAATTAAAGTGTGCAAGATTGTGCTTTAAATCAATTAAATTTAAAAAAATCGTCTCTGCTTCAAAAATGGAGATGAAGGGATGAATCGTGGCTTAAATTGAAGATGATGTCTTCTTTAAAGTAATGTATGATAACCGTTGTTTTATCCAAAAATTATTGAGATAAGAATGAAGTATATAAGATTACATTTCAACTTAGATAACAGTAAAAGAATAAATCGTTATGAATTAAAAAATCGTCATGACTGCAATAATGTCCATTATGGGATGTTTCATTGATCGAATTGAAGATGAAACTGTCCTCTTTATAATGATATAGGTCCTATATCCTATATTATAGAATATCTGATGTTTCAACTAGAAATTATTGGGACCGAAAAAGATTGCGCTTCATATCAATTATAGTTAAAGGAATCGCCTTGGCTTTAATAATAGAAACGAAGGAATGCATGATGATTTAAATTGAAAGAGAAGATATCTTCTTTAAAACGGTGTATGATGTAATCGCTGTTTTATACAACATTTATTGAACTAATAAGTCAAATGCGTGAAGTTACGTTTCAATTTAAATAACATTTGACCAATTTGGACTGATTAACCGAATTATTCGACTTAATATGCGAATTAAACGGGGGGGCAATTAACCAGAGTGCACTGTATATGAAATTTTGAGGTATTTTGAGGTAAATGTTGGGATTACATTTAAGTAATTTACCTCTAAAAATTCATTATTATTCATTAATTATTGATACATAATAATGTAGTTGTTATATGTACGAAACTTTGAGATATCACAAGATATTTAAGTTATTTTTATGCAAAAATTGATAAAAGTAATAAAATTCCTTTGGTTGTATTTATAGAAGTTAAAGCTTGGGTTATATACCAAATTAAAGCTAAAAATATCTATTTTACGATAACACATAATAATTTAGTTGTGATATGTACGGAACTTTGAAATATCACAAGATAATACAGCCTCTATGTTACCAAGTTATTATTCCTTAGGCTTTATTTAGGGAAATAAAGATTGGATTATATAAAGCTAAAGCTACTTTGAGATTATAATAATAAATTATTTATTATACATGAAATTGTGAGATATATCAATATAACGGAAACACTTTTTAAGTAACTTTCCTCCAGAAATTGATTAAATTATAAGAAATCTAACTGTATTTGTGAAATGTATCTAATGAGTCTTAATTTGAATATATCAAATTAAAGCTAATAAAATTTATTTGATAATAAAATAACAATTTGTTTATTGTATGTATGAACTTTGGGGATATCACAAGATAAAGCCATCTTTGTTTAAATTATTTTCATGCAAAAATTGAAGTAGTAAAATTAATTTGGCTTAAAATGATACTAAATAATTTGCATGTTATATATAAAAAAATTTTGAGATATTTTATGATTACGTAATCTCTTTTTAGAATTTTTCGCTTTCATCAGATCAAAATAAAAAGGCAATGAATATATGTAAAAGCAAATACAAATTCGTTACAAAAGTAATAAATTACGTCAAGCTAAAAGTATAATTTTAATTTTACATGGTTGAAAATTGGAATTAATTTATTAAATGTAATGGTTTTTTGATGAAATGACGAAATTTTGTTATGAGTGTTATAAGTGGCACTCCAATTGAACGGGAAAGTTCAATTCAAGCTTTATTATATTTAATGAAATCTTTGTTGCGTTTAACACACCATCCGCAAAAACAATATTGACCGAAATGGAACCAAAATTGACTAAAAGATTAAGCAAACTTTAACAGACCAATAAATCAATCTCGCATGTTTGTGTCACAGGATATGTGTATTTTAAGCAACTATCGATTAAACAACATACGTAAGTTGTTTGTTTGTTCAATCTGGCGATTTTAACCTTTTTCAAGGTTTCCAGCAAACTCGCAAAATCAAAGACCTTATCGATTATTTATTTAACATTAAATTTACAATGAATAATATATTTTATTGAGCGATTAATTTTACGGGCGAACAATGCACCGATGACGAAATTTATGAAATCCATCATTTCTCCCACGTCGTTGGTGGTCTCCGAACACAAAAGATTCATTGACACCGAAAGCATAATTACTGACCTATACAGGCAATCATAAAAGAGAGAAAGCGAGAACGAAATATGAAAGATTAAACCTTAAAACTATCGTATTTTGGTATTAATTTAATCAAGCGAAAATTTTGGTTCAAAACAAAACTTAAAGCGCAAAGAGTTATTATATTCGTCACGGATCGTAGCCCTCACCGCTGAGGATTAAAATGACCAACTTTTGCGGTTGCGTAATTCAAACGAACTTGGCGAAATTTGAAGCTGTTCCCATGACTGGAACGAACTGACACAATGAACAAAGATGAAACAAAAAAAAAAAATGAATAAAAAACCTCTTATAATTAATAATAATGACTTTATTTCACTCAAATCTGCTGAAGCGTTCCGCTCTAACTTAATCGATATAAAAATATAAGACATAAAAAGACAACGAAAGTAAATGAAGAAAAACTAATCTATTGCATAATACTTTAAAAATAAAATAACAAGATATATCATCACGAACCAAGCGAAAACACTCAATGTCTCTCGTATAGACCGATGCCATAAAGAATATGGTCCAGTGGGAGCAATATGAATTTTAAAAATTGAGCAAGCTGGAGAAAAAAAATAAATCACTGTTGGAACTGTGGAAGAACTTTATATTGTCAGGAATATTATTGTACACTTTGGCTATGCGATAACTGAAACATCACACATAAATGTACTCTCTGCAAGGATGCAGGTAGCACTCAACATAATTAAGACCTGGTGTAATAAACAAACTCTCTCAGTCAATCCCAAGAAGACCGAGATGGTAATTTTTACATGCTTACGCAGCCTAGGCGGATTTAATCTACCAACGCTTGCGAATACTCCACTTAAACTTTCCAATGAGGTTAAGTACTTGGGCTTAATTATGGATAGTAAGTTAACGTGGAAAGCCCACCTAGATTATAGAGTAAAAAAAGCATGCGTTGCTCTTGGCCAATGCCGGAGGGCTGTTGGGAGGACATAGGGGTTGTCCCCCCGAGTAGCCCTTTGGATCTACACTGCCGTTATTCGACCCATGCTAACTTATGCTGCTGTGGTGTGGTGGAATAGAATTTCAAAAATCACCACCATCGCAGCACTCAAAAGTATACAGAGACTTGCGTGTCTGTTTGTTACAGGTGCGATGCGCTCTACTCCCACCGCAGCCATGGAGGCCATGTTAAACCTGCCACCTCTACATCTCTACATACAAGAGGTGGCACTGGTAACCATGAAAAGACTACAATCAGTAGCTACCAAAAAGGTGGAAGTCACTGGTGGTCGAACGTCTCTCTGGAGAGAAGCAGTTGAGGACTCACCCATTCTGGAGTGTAAAGCGGATGATATACCGGCCAAATTCATCTTTTCTAGAAAGTACCTCACCAATAACAGTTCCACAGTAACAGATACACATAACAACTTGAAAATCTACACTGATGGTTCAAAAAGACGGTATGGGTCTGGCCCGGGGTGTTTTCCTACAACCCTAGGATCCGCCTCTCAAAACCCTTAGGTAATTCCACCACCGTCGTTCAAGCAGAAATGTCTGCTATTAAACTTGCCACTGACTACATTGTTAACGCTAAGAGTCGGGGTAAGTACTTTACTATATTTACAGACAGTAAACAATCTATTTTAGCTCTAAGCAACGTTAAGATAACGTCTGCCTTGGTAATGGATTGTCACCTTGCACTGGAGAAGGCCTCGATCCACAATCGAGTCTCCATTCAATGGATAAAGGGTCACAATAGCTCAGCGGGCAACAAGAATGCTGACAGGTTAGCCAAAAGGGCAGCTGGAAGACATTTTTGGGGCCCCGAGCCGATTATCATCCCAGCCTTAACTACTCATATTGATATGATTAAGTACATTACCCACAAGGAATTTTTAAAAGCGTGGGACAATAATCCGGGCTGTTTTCAAGCCAAGGAATTGCTAAAATATCCTTCAAAGAAAAGTGCTCAGTATTTCATTGGGTTGGGCAAAACCACCCTTACATTAGCTACAGGTCTGCTCACGGGACACTGTAAGGTAAACAAGCATCTTCATAACTTGAGGATTGCTAATTCTCCTCTCTGTCGGGCCTGTGAACAGGACGACGAGACTGTAATTCACATTTTGTGTGACTGCCCCTACTTAACCGACCTCAGAAAGAGGTTACTCTTGGGAGAAGAGGCCGTCCACAAATGATATCAGGAAGCTCCCTCTAAGTGACGTCCTGTACTTCGGAAAAACCTTAGACTGGTTGATGTGAACAGAGGTAGAGTGGGAGTTGCACAAGGGGCCCATTAGGGCCTAAGTGTGGTGTGCATTCATTCGCACGCTCTCCCGGATCCTTACATACAACTGAAACATCTTTGAAAATTTTCGTTTTATGCTCTGGAGGGGTAAAACGAACTTCAGGGTCAGATTATGTACGTTAGCTAACATACGGTTTTTGAGGTTAAAATTCTGTAATAAAAACCGGCACTAAATGATTTGAGAATTGTACTAATTCTCCTTATGAACTTCCGCAATTTCATAGCAAGATGGAAAGATTAATTACTGCATTGAGGGGTTAATCAAATATGCAATAAATTTTGATAGATATGGACATGACATTTTCAGAATTTGTAAGTGGGCCATCGAAGTCCACCGCTGCCCACCACACTAGAATTTAATTCATTTGAAGTGGACATCACCACGGACTCCGTAACTATGTTAAATTAAACGAGGTATTCGAAATTAGGAATAGATCAAGGAAACCTTCGGCGACATCCGTTACATTGGCGTTTAGTTGCGAAATTGAGTTAATAAAATGATTTAAACCTTCAGCTCGATGAAATGGGCCTGGAATTTCAAACTCCTTATTACAATACGTCACCTTTACTTAGTTCTGCTTCAATTTAGTTCTTTTAAAGTAATTTGATTCGGGTTGTCATCGAGTTACGTATAATACTTCTTAAATTGTTGGTTTAAACCGTTACTATTTTTTTTGTAGTAGTGGATGCATTCATTCGGGAGCTCTTTGATAACTGGACTGAGAGACTGACGTGAGTACTGATGATACTAAGAAACAGCCTATATGTAAGCTGATTTTAAGAGCTCCATCTTTTTTCGGTAAAAATAACAAAAACGAAACAACGAAGACAACTTCATAATATAGTAAAAAATTGAGGTAAGTGATTGTAAAACGTACGAACTTGAGCAAATTACGAAAACAGTAGCAATTTTTTCTGATTTTGACTGATGTAATTGTGCAAGCAGGAGTTCAGACATCTATGATATAACTGGATTTGGAATCACATTTGAGGTTCGATGATTCGTTGGCGAGGGAAATAAGAATAAAAATGGTTGATAAATTAGCGCCATAACGGCAATTTTTAAGTTGTTCATCATATATATTCTTAGAGTACATGAAAACTTAGGAATCTTTTAGGGTCGATATAGTTTCCAATAGTACATCGTAACATTGATGTATACGTGCACATGCCTACCTAACCTAATACAACATTTACTCGATCACAAACTACTCGGCAATATTGTGTTGTATTACAACAAGATGGTGTGAGTTGTGTTGCAATGAAAATTTAACGATATGCCGCGACAAACTGCAAAGCGATCCATCGTTTGGAAGCATTTCAAACGAAGAAGAGATGTCTCAGTATGTGGTGTATGTAAATGAGAATTTAAATTCTTTTTCTCTTAAAACCAACAAACTTAAATAAACACCTAGAAAGATAGCAGCCAACTTTACTATTATAAAAACCTAAATCTGTTGAAGACACCAAGAAATTCCTTACAAATTTCTACAATACCCTCACAACTCTTCAAACATAAACACATATTATTTCAAAAAACACTTAATCTGTTATGAGTAAAGTTAGAAAGGAGTTATCTATAATGTCAAATTTGGTTATAAAAACAGATATATAGACATAATCATTTACGAAAGCATTTTTGGCAGTTACTGTTCATTATATAAACGGGATCGAATTGAGAGATACTATTTCAAAAAAACTTGTCAAGATGCAGGATCAAATGAAAGTTCCTCTGCTAAAACTGAAACAGGAAGTTCCAACAAGATGGAATTCTTGCATGACAATGGTGCAAAAACTAAAGGAACCCAGAGTTCCATTGTCACGTAGTGACCAGACACTAATTAAAGAATGCGTATGAATATTGAAACCTATTGAAGCTATGATTTTTTGAGCTGTCAAGAGAAAAATTTTGTAGTCCATGATCATCCCTTTAATTCGCGGTGTCCAACATGCTGTTGAGAATGCACAACCAGTAACTCCAACGGGAAAGATTCTAAAATCCTATCTTCAAGATATATCATTGAAGAGATTGGGTTATGTGGAAACTTCAAAAAATTGTGTAAAGGCTACATTATTGGACCCAAGCTTAAAAAAAACTAGCTTTCGATAAAATATTTATGGTAATCAAGTTCTTAAATCGATTACAGGAAAAGCAGAGGATTTAATTGACGCTACCACTCAACATCTAGACACTTCAATCCTACGAAAGAGTGTTTTCAAAAGCAGGCCAGCTAACAATGGACAGAAGAAGTAGGTTGACCAACAATATTACAAACGAAATAATGTTTTTAAATTGTAGTATGTAGTACAATATATTTAGTTTCTAAACAAATATTTAAATTTTCTTTGAAATATTTATTTTAACTGATTACCATCCATATCTTTCGATTGTAAAATAATCGATTATATTTCCTATAATCTATTAGTAATCGATTATTCACATATATCAATTATGTCCATCATTAATGAATACACTCACTATCACATGAACTGTACCTATTAAGAATTATCTACAATTTTGAAATGTAAGTAAAAATACTGTTTTAGTATCAACTAAGAAACGATGAAAGTTTAGTTGAAAAAACCAAAACAAAAATTTACATTTTTCAAAAAAACCTAGCAGCGGGTTGACTTATTAACACATTCATTCTTCTACCCATGTTATCCATTAAGTGGTCGGTGTCGTCCTGAAACATCTCGTTTCATGTCATCACTAGGTGGTGTCGAAGTTCGTCCAGATTCTCAGGAGGCCTACTTTTTGTCTCAGTCACCGACCCATCACATCCCAAATATGTTCCTTGGGCGAAATCTGGTGACTATGCAGACTAGGCCAAATTCTACAATCCAACCTATTCTAGGAACCTCCTTGTAACCACAGCACTATAAGGGTCTTCACGAAAGATACTAACACCTGCTCCAGAACGTTATCAATGTAACGATGTGCGTTTAATGTGCCTGAAGTGAACACAAAGGGTGACCGTCCAAATTAAATCACACCCAAACCATAACCCATAAAGGTGTTAAGACTGTGTGGTCTTTGAAAGAACTTCAAATTCCGTCTTTTCCCTCGATGCCGCTGAAAATGATGTCATGCCATTCATGAACCAACCCTTGCATTCTTGACACCATGCAAGTATAGCTGTTAAATGAGTAGCGTTGTTAAGGAAGCCGAAGGTAAGGGCGGTATGAATAAAGCCCAAAGAAAGAAATTCTTGTGTAAATAGTTGCCATGGATAAGTGTCGATGCTTGACCAATTTTTATTCCCATACAATCCACAGCAATCCAAATTATTGCTTGAATAGCACCTCTTCTTCGTACCATAAAGACCACATCCGAGCAACTTTAGTGTGATCCCTTCTATCAAAGTCATTGATATGGGCAGAATCTCGCCGTTATATGACATTCTATGGGCAGATATTCATTAATTGCTACGAAGAAAATATTGAAAGTTTAAGATAGCAATGGTACAGGAAACATACATAGTAGTTGAGCTTTTCAGAACAGAAGTATGAAAATTGTATTGTGAGTATTGTAAAAAGCAACATGATTAAAACCTGAAAAATTTAGATAAGATTTAAGTATTGCAGTCGATTTAGTTTTCTTTTATTAATTAAAGCAAAAACCGTTTTATTACCTTTTTACATTTTCAGTTAATATAATAAAGTGTAATACGTTGAAGTAAACGCGATAACAGTGGGACGTAACGTTGTTACAGTTACTTCGATTTTTGCGTGTATACAAACGCCTTGTAGGACCGGTTGGAACGGTAGAGAAAATTGTATATTAATCGCATCCGATGGTATTTAGGTTATGACAGCGCTAAATGGCCTGGACTGGTCGACGAGAATCCACACGAAGAGGAAAGGAGGTGGACCGCGTAGCGCAGCAGATGCTACCATATTCCTATGGCGTCATGTACAGTTACGTTGGAGCTCGCGAACGTTGAAATAATGAGCTGCGTATTGTACCGTCATAAAAGGCGTTATACGGCGTGTCAGCCGAACTGAAAAATTGGAGTGCTGACATTCTC
This sequence comes from Onthophagus sagittarius, assembly GCA_036711965.1. NCBI lineage: Eukaryota > Metazoa > Arthropoda > Insecta > Coleoptera > Scarabaeidae > Onthophagus > Onthophagus sagittarius. Next base: position 18,708,151 of record JASERS010000005.1, on the reverse strand, counting down.
AAGAGACAAGTAACGAGGAAAATAACAAGAACGTAAAAGTGTAGAAATGTATGTAACGCTAACGCACTAATTAATCGATTAATTAATTGTGTACCAATCTCACCGTGTCATTTGTTCCTAGAGTTATCGACCACCCTACGCGACCGAGGCGCTATCTATGAAACGTTTATCGCCCGACTCTTTCGTCCAGTTAAATTAAGCGGCTAATCAAGCTTAATTAATGGATAGCTCTTTGTGTCCAGCAAACAGTAATAGGCCATTAAACACGGGGGTATAGATAAATTAATAATATCCGCTTTCTTATCTTCAAACGTATAAAAGTTGTACCTCCACCACCGCGGACATCGTTTTATTACCTTGCCAAAGAGAACTCGTCCTGCACGTGACGTTATATTATATCCCCATTACATTGCGCTTTATTTCCCATTTGGACGCAACGACGAAATTGTAAACCAGAACGGCGAAAGGGTTCTCTGCGTGTATAAAGACAGGCTCACCTTTCCAGCATAACGGCAAATAAGGAGACAATGCAATGATGACTGTGATTCATGTAATGTGATGATTGCTCGTGACATCCCTTCAGATTATAAGACCAACTTGAACTTCTTTCATGGCACGTTATTACGATTTGAAAATTGCATGTTCGTGTAACAAAGTAAGAATGCTTTGTTAAGAAAAATGGAGCAAACACGAACGGTATGATCTATTGACACTGTTATATTCAATTCATAAACTTTCTAGTCGTCTCTTTCAATTTTTGCGTGCATGAACACGAGCGTCCCATTTACGTTTGACATCATTCTAAAGTAATTAAACATCTCTAACTGTTCATAAACTGTCAATTATTTTTTTTCTTTTTATTGCAAATATTAATAGACTTAACGACTTGATATAAAATGATATAGATGTTACTAACAATCATTAATTAGATGTTGTTGTTTGTGATTACGTTTTCCTAGTTCGTAGGTATCGTGAAATTCGCTTATATGTCAAAAACGAAAACTTGCTTAATAGGCCAATTAACATTGTCTTAATGATGATACTTTAAGCTTATTATTTTAAAAAAATGTAAGCTTATAAATAGAGTAGATACGATTTTTTTGGTAATAAAAATATGAATCCATCTAATTCTACGTCTAGTCTAAGTTCTAGTTTTAGGTAGTTCTAGGCTTAAAACCCAGCTTAATACTAACTAACACTAAACCTAGAAGTAGAAACATTAGGGTTTAGCCGTACGTCTCTTAAGACGGCTAAACCCTAATGTTTCTAGTTCTAGACATAGTGTTTGCTTTGGTGTTGGTATTAGCTCTAATTCAGATGTTATTGGGTTTTAGATTATTGTATACTTGTATGGAACTAAAACTAGAAGTAAGAATTTAAATTTTAAATTTAAAAAAATTTAAATTTTTATCTGTACTTGTGAGAATGTTTATCATCACTCCATCGTTTCGTAAATTCTTCGTCTTTAAATTATTTTGTGTTAAATGGTATAAAGGCGACGAACTATGAACAAACAGCTGGTCAGTTCATCAAAGTCTTCTGAACTCGGATCATTATCTGAATATCTGCAATATTCGTTATTTAGTCGTAATAAGCTAACAATTTCAAAACCATATTATACTACGTGCGTCATATTACCTTCCCATCTAGTAACTTGTGATAGGAGTATATCGCTTTATCTCGAGTTATTGCATAATTATATTAAAAAAGAAATACAGTTACGATAATGACTAGATGGGAATGTTACGTGAAACAGCCTGTGTAATAAAATATAACCTAAAAAACACATATGTGCCTAACTTCCTTCATTCGCTGTTACCGACTATAGCACGTTCTGTAATTTTAATGATTGTGAATTTTAAAGCACATAATAAAAAACAAACATTAACTTTTCAACGAACAATATTGCGTCTGTGAACTGCATAACAAAACGTGGTATATCCAGGTGCTATGGATAAATTCCGTTGTTTGTTTAACTTTGATAAACTGCAGTTTATATGTTCAGGTATAGTTTTGTTATATATTGTAACAGGACAAAGTTTGTTTTGAACGAATAGGATGAGCTATAATGATGTATAAATTTAGTCAAACAGAACCGATTGCCACCTATATCTTGTATGTATGTAGTTTCAAGTGAGGTTGGTTAAACTACAGGTGGTACTTAAATTACTTAAGCCCCAGCTGTCCCTTCACTTATAACTTATTAAAAAAAAAAATAAAATACATTTTGCAAGTCTGCTACTTATTTATTAACTACTTTTAAGTACTCTTTGCAGATGTTTTGGCAGCAGTCACTACATATAGTTTTTACTTTACTATCTTCTTTTTGGCATCACATTTTTTTTTATTTACTTCTCCAACTTGCGATGTTTTCTATAATGGAATGGAGATTTTTTAACAATGATTTTGTATGATATAAACACTCCACGATGATAGTTAAGGGTTAAAATGAATTGCTATCTTGAAACTTGGAGGGCTTCTGATTTTTCAAACATCTTCGCTGAGACTAATCGAAAACTTTTATCTGAATCACCAATATACAGTTAATTAAGATACAGGGCAGCTGTTAAACTGCTTTTATCGTAAATCCTTTAGAACAATAAATCATGGGGTAATCTGAAAGGGTACGGAACAATTCCTGCAGAATTAAACGCGTAGCCGTGCAGCAAAAACAATGCAGAACACCATCGAATACATCCTTTTTGTTTTCTTCTTCCGGCCAGAATAACAACGAACCGGGAATACGAATAATAGAAAGTGTACGCTCAATCCTACTCTCTCTTCGAAATCGTTAGGAATTTTTTTAGTTTAAAGACCCACTTCTTCTCGAATCTTTATTCGTTCTTTTAAACTACATCTGCTCTAACATAACACCTGGTATATCCTTTCGATGATTTACAACCATAACAACAACGTCCATAAATCAGTTTATGTTTAGCATCATAAACGTTCATTTTAGAAACACGTTGCGATATAATATAGATTTCAATATTTTTGGTAGATTTTATGATTTAATTGCAGTAGTTTACGATCCCTAACTTTGGTGTGAGTTGTTGAGATGAAAATTACAAAAATGGAGTGATTAAAAATTTAATTAGATTTTAATTAAAAAACAGAAGAACAAAAATGTTTTTACATAAAACTAAAAAGAGAGATGGTGTTACGCTTTTTATGTCTATGATTTCGTTATTGTGGCGTTTAATTAATTTATTATACTTTTGCTGAACTGGATTTATACCACTTTTCCCTTAACTGTAATTCCAAATATTAATTCCGGCAATTTAAACATTCCAAATGACAATGAGTTAACTGAATGGATTTAATAGAAGTCAGAATTACTACATTAAGTAATTTATGTTCCTTATTGAATCAGATGGGTGCATTTTGAGAACAAGAAGAAGTAACAGAATGTCCATTCAGATGGACATTTTGTGGTGAACATACAGAATTAGAAAGTTCACGATTACAATTGTGTTATGACGATATTTCAAGAATACTTTATATTCCATAACTTTTGAATAAATTATGGTATTTTGGTAATTATTATCACAAACGAATCCTCAGTTCATATCAATTTAAAACCAATATTGTGTATATTAATCAAATTTCTCAAATTTGAATCTTAGCACAGGTTTTATTTGCTACAGTCAAAATCTACCTTCCTCTTTGATATCTTTTGAGCGAATGAAGATATTTTTATAATTGATATCTTAAAATAAAGCTTGATTAAAAAGAATTTGACATTAGATGAGTAGACTTCATTACAACGTCTAGAATTTTTGGAATATGGGTGTTTGGATGAACTTGACATTGACAAAATCGACTTAAATACTTTATATTGCACAACTTTTGAGTAAATAAAAATACTTTTGTGATTAGTATCTCAAAAAAAAAAACACAATTCATTCAATTTAAAGCTGTTATTGCGTGCATTAATCAAATTTCTAGAATTTCTTAAATTTGCTTCTTAGTTCAGGTTCCATTTATTACAATCAAAACCTAACTATCTCTTTGATATCTTTTGAGCGAATAAAGATATTTTCATGACTGATATCTTAAAATAAAACTTGAGTAAAAAGAATTTGACTCTAAACTAGTATACTTCATTACAACGTCTAGAATTTTTGGAATATGGGTGTTTGGATGCAATTGAAATTGACAAAATCGACTTAAATACTTTATATTGCATAACTTTTGAGTAAATAAAGATATTTTTGTGATTAGTATCTCAAAAAAACACACAATTCATTCAATTTAAAGCTGTTATTGCGTGCATTAATCAAATTTCTAGAATTTCTTAAATTTGCTTCTTAGTTCAGGTTCCATTTATTACAATCAAAACCTAACTATCTCTTTGATATCTTTTGAGCGAATAAAGATATTTTCATGACTGATATCTTAAAATAAAACTTGAGTAAAAAGAATTTGACTCTAAACTAGTATACTTCATTACAACGTCTAGAATTTTTGGAATATGGGTGTTTGGATGCAATTGAAATTGACAAAATCGACTTAAATACTTTATATTGCATAACTTTTGAGTAAATAAAGATATTTTTGTGATTAGTATCTCAAAAAAACACACAATTCATTCAATTTAAAGCTGTTATTGCGTGCATTAATCAAATTTCTAGAATTTCTTAAATTTGCTTCTTAGTTCAGGTTCCATTTATTACAATCAAAACCTAACTATCTCTTTGATATCTTTTGAGCGAATAAAGATATTTTCATGACTGATATCTTAAAATAAAACTTGAGTAAAAAGAATTTGACTCTAAACTAGTATACTTCATTACAACGTCTAGAATTTTTGGAATATGGGTGTTTGGATGAACTTGAAATTGACAAAATCGACTTAAATACTTTATATTGAATAACTTTTGAGTAAATAAAGATATTTTTGTGATTGGTATCTCAAAAAAAAATCACAATTCATTCAATTTAAAGCTGTTATTGCGTGCATTAATCAAATTTCTAGAATTTCTTAAATTTACTTTTTAGTTCAGGTTCCATTTATTACAATCAAAACCTAACTATCTCTTTGATATCTTTTGAGCGAATAAAGATATTTTCATGATTGATATGTTAAAAGTATCTAGTATACTTCATTACAACATCTAGAATTTTTCGAATATGGGCGTTTGGGTGAACTTGAAATTGACAAAATCGACTTGAATACTTTGTATTCCATAACATTTGAGTAAATGAAGGTATTTTGGTGCATTAATTTTTTAAATTTGTTTTCACATACATTTGTTACATTTTTTAAGTTTATGTTTACATTTGTTAAGTTTTTTTAAAAGTATTGTTGGGTTGGACTGATATATCATCACTTTATCCCCTTCATGTAAACAATTTCTTTTGCTCTATAATCATAATATTTCTTTGATGTGTTGTGTGCTTCTTCCATACTAATTTATACGTTCTATAATTTATGGTATTTACAGGAAGCTAACAATGATATCCACAACATCCAATGAATCAAAAACTTTCAAATTTTAGATATTTAATAAATAGAGCAATAACGTACGCTCTAGCAAAGGCTTCTTTGTTTTTGCTCTCTTCTGCACCAATTTTAACCGAAATGTGAAAATGTTTGCAAGAATGGCCTATCATAAATCACGTCCAGGTACTTTTTCGAGGTGTTAATTACTACCACTACCGTTTCTGAGAGTCATAAAAGCCACCCGAAATATCCGAAACCAAAGTCAATGACATATTGTTTATTTATAGAATTTATAAAATTATTTCCTAAAATTCACATGCTGCGGTAATGTAATACGTTTATTCGTATGAAACGTTATACCCTCAACGTTTACTATCAGCAAACAAACCGAATTCACTCCAGTACACTTGGCTATATTGCTAAAATCAATACTAATTTCATCTACTAATTTCAAGCTTCTATTTACTTGCACGATAATGTAAGTAGCAAATAAATTGTTTCAATTACTCGGAAATTTAATGAATTCGCAATAAACTCGAAACCGTTGGCAAAACGTGTCGAAATTGTAACTTGTCGAAACTCGTTCTGAAACCGGCGATTTCGTAAATTCAAATTGATTCGGCGCTCATTATTTAAGCCTTAAAGGCGGTTTGCCCTTTACTCTGGCGTTTCACATTTTGATCGACAAATGTCAACGACACCGTTATTCCGTGAGAATTCCAATCATTTTTGTTAAACGCAATTGTCGTGTTTGCGATTTGCTATAAGGTCAGTTCCTTAAATGGAAGAAACTTGAAACTGTTTATACTTGACTTAGCCAATTTATAATTGTTTGACAAATAAAACTTTACAAAAAAAAAGAAAAAAAATGTCGAGTGTTAATTGGAAAAGTTTTCTTACAAGAGTAAAGCAACTGTACTTTCGCGTTGTTCGGTGTAAATAGAACCAAGAATGTTAAGAGAGCGTGCTGGTTAAAGTCGAATTCCTCTCATGAGGCTGGCGATATACTCTGCAGGCCATTTTCCGCTATGCGTGAAAAACAGAAACGTCTAAACTAGCTTCAACTAACGGTATATATCGCGTTGTACGCAGCTAGACCACGCGGCGATAGAATTATATTAGAAATGGTTACCGCACTTAGGAATGAGTATACGTTCACTTTAATTGAATGTTTTCTTAATGTTTGAAAAGTCTTGCTGTACCGTAATTAATGTCGATTTAATACGTTACAGACGCTAAGCGAGATCTCTTAATTGTCACACTATTTCCTTATAGCGTTGATGTAACTCGATCATTTGTTGCAACAAAAAGGTTTTCTTGTGAAAGGAATAACAATACATTAATAAAGCCAAACAGTTATAGGAGATTGCATACTGTGTTAATTAATACCAAATTAGTGAAAAAATTTTGGAAACTTTTGACTTACTCTGTATATCAAATTATATATAGATATAAGTATTATATATAGTATATCAAAAGGCTAAAGTGGCTTTTCCTCTTTTTCTAAAGTGGCAAAAAAATCTGTTTTTAATAAGTCCTTACCAAAAGTTTTATAAGAGATCACTGAGAATGTTAAACTTTAAAGCACCATATCTAATTTAAATGTAGAGGTCCCCTTTACACATAAAATCAAAGATTAAAATGTCTTCTTTTATGAGGCGATAATGATTAATAAGTTAATTGATAAAATTTTTTACGAAAGATTTTTTTAACAAATTGTAAAAGTAGCTCATCATAAACACAAACACTTTAAAAACTCGTATCTACTTCATTTATAGGGTTTAATAAATGATATTGATCTTAAAGTAGAGCTAAAGGTATCTGCTTAAAAACTATATTAAACTTTTGAATAGGTCCTTATGATAAGTTTTATAAATGAGATCACTGAAAATGTAAAACTTTAAAGCATCATGCCTACTTCATGTGTGAAAATTAAGAAATGCTCTATATATCAAATTAAAGCTTAAAATAGGTATTTTATGATGCTACAATAATTAATAATAATATATATAAATAGCACATCAGAGAAAATCTGTTTTTGAATAAGTTCTTAAGATAAGTTTTATAAAGGAGGCCATTGAAAATGTTAAACTTTAAAGTACCATATATACTTTAACTGTGGAAGTTAATAAACGTCCTATATCAAATTAAAGCGTAAGATACATTTTTTATGATGCTACAACGATTAATAAGTTAATTGATAAAATTCATTACGGTAGAATTAGTTAACAAATCGAAAAAATAGCACATCTTTAAACACTTTTATCTACTGTATTTGTAGGGTTTCATAAACGATTTTGATGTTAAAGTAGAACTTAAGGAATCGGCTTGAAAACTATATTAAAGTTTTAGATTTTATTAACGGTTCTGTGATCCATTGTTTTCGTCGTATAGTTTTATGATTTAAATCGAAAAAAGTATTTATTATTAAAACGACGTAATTGATAAATTTAATATTTATTTATTTCATCCTGACATGTTTCGACCTTATCAGTCTTCTTCGGAGGATTGTTGTCAAATAAAAATTAAGAAATTCTAAAAGTATATTTCAATCTCGAGGTACGGTTTATTAACAAATATAAACAATTATCAAAAATGAAATGAAACACATTAGGGCATTATTAACGTTGTTGTATGTGACACTAGTGTCTCAAACCGTACCTCGACAGAGGAGAAAATTTGAATTTCTCAATTTTTATTTGACAACAATCCTCCGAAGAAGACTGATAAGGTCGAAACATGTCAGGATGAAATAAATAAATATTAAATTTATCAATTACGTCGATTTAATAATAAATACTTTTTTCGATTTACATCATTTTAGATTTTGGTTTATGCTCAATTAAGGAGAAAATCTGTTTTTGTATAACTTCTTAAGATAAGTTTTATAAATGAGATGACTGAAAGTGTAAAACTTTAAAGCACCATATCTACTTTAACTGTGGAAGTTAAGAAACTATAAAAATTTGATCTACTTCATTTATAAGGTTTAATAAACAATTTTGATGTTAAGGTAGAGCTTCAAGTATATGCTTGATAATTATATTAAAGTTTTCGAACTGCTTTATACAATGGAACACCCTATATAATTTTATATTTTCTGAGATATTATTGTTAACTATTCAAAGATATATTTGTATGCTTGGGTTTGTAAAGATAGAAAAATAAATCGGTCTCAAAACTTGTTTTTGCATCAAAAACAACTTTTCGTAGACTATACGTATGAAAAAAATTTGAATGAATTACGACCTCTTCTTTAGAACGCTGTAAAACTTGTACTCCTTGGGGAATTTAAGAACTAGGATCACTTTTTTTAAATAATGAAGACGGGGTCTAAGTTCACAAATAAACTCCGTTAAAGTAGCTACATCTTTTTAATCGTTAAATCTTCAACAAGTTCCTCAGATATTTTTACATAAATTTGGTATACCTACCAATATTCTATAAAGTTCTCTAAATTTAACTATGTTCAGTAAATATTGAGCTATTTTAGCTCAAGAGAGAGATAACCTCAGGTTAAATCGTACGTCTTCAGACAAACGGCTAAACCTAAATCTTTCTAGTTCTAGGTCTAGTGTTAGTTCTAGTTTTCGTTCTATACAAGCATACAATAACCTAAAACCGAATAAAAACATTTAGGTTTTTAGGAGTATTAGTTCTAAAGCTGTGTTGTAAAAATAAAAAATAATACTAAGTATATCCACGAAGAGAAATTTATTTATTATTTAAATCAACAATGTTTCACTCTTTCCAAGAGCATCTTCATGTACACTACAATAGAAAAATAATTTTGTGTTAGAGTAGGACTGGTGTGTAAGTGGTTAATTAAAAAAGGTTGTAAAGGGATCTTACCTCCAGTACTCTAAAAAATTTTCTAAAAACTAGGTCGGATCAGCGAAGCATATATAAAAGGTTTTGATGAAAGTCGTAAAATTTTTAAAAATCAACGTGGGTCATCATTTTTTGGTCACCTTGAGCGTTGAGATAAAATTATTATTTGAAATGCTAAAGGCACGCGTTGTTGAACTGGAAAAGCTAAAGACAAGTTGAATCAAAAGAATTGAGTATTAATAATCTAAGAGTTAAGTATTAAATTAATGAGGCGTAAATTTATAATAAGAAGTTAGTCCGATGTAGTAACCTTCGTAGTCACTACATTTAAGTTTGTAAATCCCACTATTTAAATTGTTTTTGAAAAAGTGATTGTTATTAACTAGAATGTCCTAATTTGGTGTTATTTTCAAAAACTAGGTTGATATCAAATTTTCTAAGTACATTATCAAGTTGATTCTGTATAATGGGATGGTATGGTACCGATACAAAGAGGCCTAGTTTAGAAATGTGAGGGTAAATTAATTTGTTAATTTAGTTTGATGGATATTAAAAAATAGAGTTTCAAAGCCTTGAAGTATGTATGCATAGTCGAGGCCCATCCTGATAATAATATTAATTAAGCTAGCCAGCTTCAGTAGAGAGTCAAGTGGAAAATTTAAAATTCTCCTAAAAAGGTATCGATACTGCCAAGATTATATTGAATAGATGAAAATGAGTTTTTCAAAATAACAATATTAGTTGAAATGGGTTTTCTGTAAATGTTAAAAATGATTCTGTTCTCCGAAACACATCTTTTGGTTTTAAAGTTTAGAAAACTGATAGAGAAGTTATGTTCTACTTCCAATGTAAATTGTAAACTGTTAATGTTATTAAAATTAATGTGATTTTTGTAAAAAATGATATTGTTGTTGAATCTCTTCAAAATGGTTGATAAATATATCTGCGATAATGCTGCAGATAGGGGATCCCAGAGTAATCCGTCTTTCAAGCGGTAAAATTTATTATCAAATATAAAGAAATTCTGTTCACATACCAGCTTCTTGCAAAGTGATGTTATTAAAAGAACAGAACCTCGAGGAGTTCTAGACATTTTTTTGTGTGTATACTAAAATATAAATTCTTTATATTCAATGATATAAGTAAAGAATCATCACTAATGACAACATCTTGAAGAATCTTGATCAGTTCTATAGAGATTTCGACAATAAATTTTATATCATTATCGAAATTTTTGGGTTTAAAATTCTGGGTTGAAGTTATACCTTTACTTCCAGCAGAATTTAAAACAATTTCGAATTAAATAAGAATTAAAACTACAACTAACGCTAGACATCTTTGGACGCACGGCTAAACCTGAATCTTTCTAGCTTAGGTCTAGTGTTAGTTCTAGTTTTAGTTCCATATAAGTATACAATAATTTAAAACCGAATAACAACTAAATTAGAGCTAATACCAACACTAAAGCTAACACTAGACCTAGAAAAATTTGGTATATCTCTTAAGACGGAACAGAACCAAACCAACCTAGCTTCAGAACTAATACTCGATCTAGATCTAAGTCGAGTGTTAGTTCTAAAGCTGGGTTGTAGATCTAGTATTAGCTAAATATTTAGTTCCAGAAGAATTTAAAACAATCTAGGGTTAAGTAAGAATTAATATCTTCAGACGTTCATTAAATCACTTTATAATGAGCGATAAAGCTTTTTATCTTGTCTTTAATCGAACAGTAACTTACGCGAATTTAACCGAAAATGAAACATTTTAAAACATTATTTTATAAACGTGTTGTGTAGATATAAAATCAATGACATATCTTTAAACAAACCCATTATTGAAAAAAAGAATACAAATATTATTATGCTAGCAGAGAAATTTCGTAATATTATTGTTTTATTTCGGATAACATTAAAAATGAGACGAAGGGAAAATTCTGTTTGGTAACTTAAGATTGTCATCTTAATTAATGCACCTTGTTCATATGGGTCTACCTTGGTTATGATTATTTAAACTTGAATGGGTTTTTTAAAATAGGATTTATCGGTATATTTATGGGAGTCATCTGTTCATTAAGAAGCTGTACATTCGAGTTTAGATGTTGGTATTTAGGTATTTCTGACATTTCTAGTAATTCCAGCTGTTATCCTTTATTTTTACTGTACACTAATTTGGTATTTTTATTTTTTTTTTTCGCAGTCATGTTCATTAAAAATTAGATTTTCCGAGAGCCGAGTTTTATCTTTTAGGTGTTCTCTGATTTTTGTGCTTAAACGTCTTCCCGTTTCTCCAATGTAGCTAGCTCCACATGTACTGCAAGTTAATTGATATACTCCATTGCCGCTTAGTATATTAATGATATCTTTATTCTTTTTAAGAGAAATATTTCCTGATGTCGTTATTATGTAATAGTCTTTCGAGTGACGTTAATTCTTTTAGGATGACGGCTTTTTTGTGTAGTTCCATACAAGTATACAATGATCTAAAACCAACTAACAACTAAATTATAGCTAATAATAACACTAAAGCTAACACTAGACCTAGAACTAAAAACATTTAGGTTAAACCGTATGTCTCTTAGGACAGAATCGCACTCAACTCAATCTAGCTTCAGAACTAATATCAGATCTAGAAGTAGAAACATTAGGGTTTAGCCGTCTTAAGAGACGCACCGCTAAATCCTAATGTATCTAGTTCTAGATTGAGTGTTAGTTCTGAAGCTATGTTGGGTAAGGTTGGGTTGTAAGTCTAGTATCAGTTATATTTTTAGTCTAGTGTTAAATAAGGATTAAAACTAGAACCAACACTAGACCTAGAACTAGTAAGATTCAGATTTAGCCTTGCATCTGAAGACGCACGGCTAAACCTGAATCTTTCTAGTTCTAGGTAGTGTTAGTTCTAGTTTTAGTTCCAAACAAGTATACATTAATATAAAACCGAATAACAGTTAAATTAGAGCTTATTCCAACACTGAAGCTAAGATTAGACCTAGAACTAGAAACATTTGGGTTTAGCTGCACGTCTCTTAGGATGGTTCAACCCAAATATTTCTAGTTTCAAGTCTAATGGAAGTTTACTGTACGGATAAACTTAATTTTATGATTTCTATGGTTACATATCATTTATTGAACTTGAAAAATTTTCAATTTAGAAAAAAATCAAATTTTTACATAACAATCGGAATAATTAATTAACTTCTATAGTTAGAGTATAAAATTTGTGTGATTTAGACATTATTTGAAATAAAGTTCAAAACAAGTAATAAAATATTTTCCCTGTTTTTAACTCGCTCAAAGATCTCACTATAGCATAAAAGTAACTTGAAAACAAGATATTACTTAAGGATTAAATAACTCCATATTGATGATTCCGACATTATTCAGTAATAAGGTTAAGACTACTAAAGGTAAATTTCTTGGAAATAGAAATACAAGTTTTTCCATTAAAAAATTGTTTGAGGCTTCAGAAACCCTCCAAGTTTCAAGATCGTCTTCAACCCGTAAATAAAACTTGTAAAATCGGGCATAAAAATTTCCTTGGAAATTTTATAGTTCCCAGTTTTATGGTTACAGGTCATATTCTCGCGTGGAACCTGTTTAGGACATATCGGATTACCGAACGTCTATCTTGAGGTGAGAAATCGGACCTAAGTTACAGTTTTACAGTCACTGTCGCTTTTCAAATTCTACCGCCTCGCACTGTCGGCTCCTGCACAAGGCAATCCGCTCCGTTAATAGTTTTATTTTGTACATAAGCCATAAATTTTCTACTCCCGACTGCCACATCGACTTAATTTATTTCTTCTTACGCCACAAGGCGTTAATTTGATTGTTTGGATTTAGTAAAGGAACGGCCAAACTCGAAGAATGTTCTTTGAGGTGAGAAAATGTTTTCAGTTTTCAATTTCAACACGGTAGTGTCGAAATTAATTGTTTCTAATTAAAGGGGGATTCACCCGTTTCGATAGTTATTAACTTATTAGATTTAGACATTTATCTATGTAGGTATCTGACCTGTGGTTTTGGGAATAGTCTTTGATGCCGAAGATTAAGAAGGCGCCACGCAATATCCAGGTTAATTCGCTGTAAGAAGCCGGCAGAATCGGAACAGTCCGTCGTGTTGGCCGCGTACACACTCTCAAAGACACTATTACACAGCACCAAATGGTCGAGAAACACACGACCGCCGGTTGTTGCGAGTTGTGAGTAATAGGGAAATCACCGATTCTGGAACGATTCAAAACCTCCTGAAGGAACAACTCCGCGCCGTACACTGAGGCACTCCGCGACGAAGAACTCAAAGAAGAAGAATTCGAGCACTTGTCGTCTCGCGTTGAAGAAAACCGTTGGCTCAACCGACGCGGCTTTCAAAACTCACTTCGAAGTAAGGTAGAACAGCAACCTGCAAGAGTTGCTCGTGTGTGTGTGTGAGCCAGGTGGTATGGTGGGGAAGTACACGCTCGATGGAGCGACCGGTGTGGTTCTTTCCTTCTTCAACATCAGGTAACCGCTTCGTCGACATTTCCTTCTCTTTTTCTCCATGCCCGAAAGAGAAGGACACCCACACCACAAACGACCAGCGCTAGCGCAAACTTACGCGCACAGAAACCGACTATTTTTAAGCCAACAGTCGTGACTGAGCCATAGACTTAAATGCGCTTGCGCTGATGCTGCCGGCGTTTTTGGCGGGAACTTGCGTCGGATGCATCCGAGAGCAATTACCTTTCGACCAGCACAAGGACGCACCCTACCATCCAGGTGGTTAATAAAAAAACCCTAAAGCTAAAGAAGGAAGAATAATCAAAAAGAGTGTCTAGACGCCAAATGTTTCAAGTTTAAAGTCATCTTTTATATTCATCAAAACATCGCAACATTGATGTTGATTAAGCGCAATATATAGTATGTCCGCGAATAGAGTTACAAATAATTACTAAATTGAAAATTTTTCACGTTCTATGTATGATATGTAATCATAGATACCATTAAATTTAATTTTTTCCTACATTAGACTTCCATTAGACTTGGAACTAGTTCTAGGTCTAGTGTTACTTTTAACTGTATCGAACTAAAACTAGAACTAACACTAGACCTAGAACTAGAAAGATTCAGGTCATCTGAAGACGCACGGCTAAACTAGTGTTATTTCTAGTTTTAATTCTTATTTAAGTCTAGATTGTTCTAAATTCTTCTGGAGCTGAAAGTAAAACTAATACTAGACCTACAACCCAGCTTTAGAGCTAACACTAGATCTAACTTAAGACGACTAAGCTCTAATGTTACTAGTTGTAAGACTAGTGTTAGTTCTGAAGCTAGGTTGGGTTAGGTTTAGTTGGGTTCTGCCTTAAAAGAGGACCCAAATGTTTTTCCTTCTATATCTAGTGTTAGCTCTAACGTTAGTGTTGGCTCTATTTTTTGTTGTCACTCAGTCTTAAATTGTTGTATACTTAAATAGGACAAAAACTAGAACTAACTATAACTAACACTAGACCTACAACCCAGCTTCAGAACTAACACTAGACCGAGAACTAGAAACATTAGGCTAAACCCTAATCTTTCTAAATTTAAAAGGAACCGTTAGAATCCGGATTCGCGGGTGCATTAAGAACCACATCAATTTTATTAATGTTTGCATCCAAGAAAATCTTACACCTACTTTCAACAAATTCAAATGTACATCTGTAAATACTGCTGCACGATTGAAAATTAACAATAAAATAATCAAATGAACAGAACATGGTGCATTAATAATAATAATAATCACTTTATTGATGTCAAAAAAACAAAAATATCATTTTACAATCGAAAGGCAATTTACATATTGTAACTAACATTTTGACATCAAAAGGAGCGGCACAGACAAGTCTCGTTTAAAGCCACTCCATATGTAAAAAAAACAAAAAAAATGTTTTTAAATATCAAAATAAAAATGAAAAGAGATAACGAGAGAGAGAAAAAAAAATACAAAATAAAATAAGATAATATCCAAAATGACAATAAATCAACTATAATTTACACAGACAGCGCATTCAAGAGGCAAAGAGGTAAAACCCACAAGGTCTCGCACTGTCTCGCACAAAATCAAATTACTTTTGCAGAATAGACTTATATCTCTTTCTAAAACTAAACCGGCTAAGTAGTGTGTAATCAAATGGTGTACTATTCAAAATTGTAGCTGCTAAATACGAAAAAGAACGTTCAAATAGTTCGTGTCGGTGAGTAGGAATATAAATCACATTTTTGTGTCTTAAATTCAAATTATGCACGTCAGTTCTATAGGTAATTTTTTCGTACAAGTAAGGAGGTGTCTTAGTAGTTAGTATTTGATGTAGACGACACGCCGAATGAAGAGAACGTCTACGAGTCATGTCCAGCCAACCAACGTACACAATCATATGAGAGATCCCATCCCTCCGCCTAATACCATAAACAAATCTGAGGCAAGACTTCTGCACTCTCTGAATTCTTAATGGATCAAGGGCAGTAAGACAAGAACCATACACCAAGTCACGGTGATTAAATAGAGAAAGAATTAGCGAATCACACAATAACAACTTAGTTTCCCTATTCAACATCTGCCTACTTGGGTATAACATTTTTAATTTTCCGTACGACAGTTGAATCAAATTATTTATATGATTACTAAACCGTAAATCTCCGTCAATTGTTAGACCCAACACTATGAGTTTATCTACTATTGGTAAAATATTGTGAAGTATCTCAATACTAGCCGCATCATCCAAAAACAGCTTTCTGTAGCTCTTCGCACCCAAAACAATCATAGAGCTCTTTAATGGATTCAATCTGAGTTGGTGTGCCTCAGACATAACAGCCAAGTGATCTAGATCAGAATTGATTAGATTCACTGCTTCTTTAATCTGATTGAGTGGGAACGAATAATAAACTACAGTGTTATCTGCATAAAAGTGATATTTGCAAGATTCAAGGCAATCAGGAAGAAAAGATGTGTAAATAGAAAACAAATCCGGGCCCAATATAGATCCCTGTGGTACGCCTGATTTCACTTCCAATACATCAGACAACTCATCATCCATTCTTACTCTTTGCGTTCTGTGACTCAGATAATCCCTCAACATCTCAACCGACCCATCACTCAAGCCAACATGGTGAAGAATAGAAAGCAAAATATCGTGATCGACAGTATCGAATGCCTTCGTATGATCCAAGGCTATTAGTACCGTGTTAAAGCCCCTGTCCGATGCAGCAAGTATATCATCAGTGACGCATGTATCACAACCGTAACCTTTCCTAAAACCTGACTGAAATTTAAGTAATATCCCTTGGTCGAACATATGCTTACGCAATTGCACTGAAATTATTTTTTCAAAAATTTTTGACATAACAGGCAGTATGTTAACCGGCCTCAAATCCTTCCATGTTGATGGCTGCGGAATCTTGGGAATAGGAATAACAATTGATTCCTTCCAACAATAAGGGAACTTAAACAAGGTAATAAATGAGTTAATAATATGTCGTATTTCAGGTATAATAAAAGGACAACATATATTAAGAATCCTAAGATTAATACCACCAACACCAGTGGCATTAGATTTAATCTGCACCATCGCATCTTCAATATCTCTATCACTAACCTCAGTGAAATGTAAAATTTTGTTAATACCATTTTTAGTGAAGAAGAGTATTTGAGATACACACTATTTTTCGAAGCAGAAGGATTATTGACAGTTACAAAATACGTATTGAGCATATTACCATCAGATTTTCTGGTATATTAGTATTACGCTTATTAGCAATTATGCTATTATTACGTAAGAATTTCCATTTGTCTGAATTAGACACACACGACAATTGTTGCAAAAAGTAAGCTTTTTTCTCAGCTCTTATAGCACCTGTAACACAATTTCTTAAGTTTCGATAACAATTACCATCACGGTCAGTACGGGTTGATTTATACTTTTTTTAGAGCTTTTTCGCGCAAAAAAATCATTTTTTTAATAGTATAGGTAAACCAAGGAGGATCCCTTTTATGATCAATATCAATTTCTTCATTCGATTCGTCAAAACAAAAGAAAAAAGAAAACAAAACCAGAAAAGAAATACATGAAATTAACTTCAAGTTCCTCTTCTTGTCCCTTTGTTAGTTTATTCCAGATATTTTATTTTCATAGTATTCTTGAATGGAATAAGCTTCGCTTTCTATTAGGTGTTTCTTCACTTCTGCTTTAATTTCCTTGATTGTTTTATTCTTGATTGTGGAGCATTATATAATTATATAATTTAATTGAAATTTTTTCAAAAGAAATTCATGATTCACTGAGTCAAAAGTTTTGCTCAGTTCACCGAAATTAACTTGTGTATAATTTTGAATATCAAACCAGTAATTATACTTTGGATTACATTAAGCAGTGCTGATGTTGATTTTTCTTTTTCATGCATGTTGATATTGTGTTATCAGTTTATAGTCTTTTACGTGATCCATGATCCTGTTTATTAATGCAGTTTCAAAACCTTTGGATATTACTGATATTATTGCTATCGGTCTGTAATTACTGTTTCATAACATTTCATGCAGCAGCTATCAAGTTTTTTGAATTTTTTATATACTTTTTAAAATTCTGAATCCTCAGAGATAGATATCATCACACAGAACTGGAGGAAATCATCGCCCTATCAAAAAATGAAGCTTACAATATCAGAAACGAAGATAGACGGACGAAATTGAACCAAATCATTAATCTTCGCTCTAATGTTACATGTGAGAGGGAGAATGAAGACATGAATAAGGAAACATAAAAACGCAACCATAGAAAAAGAAGTCAATTCCAACAACCCTGTTCAATCTACAAAACTCAAATTTATAACCAATCTAACTAATATTTCTTTTACAGACCCTGAAGTAAGTTTACTAAACAAAGGGCATAAATTTGCCCTATCCCAAATTTGATCTTTTTAACTTGACTATTAATCTGAACCTTTCTATACATATACACCTTCAAAACAATGAAATTAAAAATTATTTATTTCCTGTTTTTAAAAAGTTGGAGTAGCGTAATGTTAACTACGATTAAAAGCAACATTGGAGGATTGCTAAGTCCATTAAAACCAAAATTAATAATAACAACGCAATTTGTGTTAAGGCTGATAGGAATGCTGATCTTATTATCATTGGTAAGCATTCATATATTTCAAAGACGCACGATGGATAGATTACTATATAAAATTAAATGTCCCCTGGATTCTGTAATTAGGAAGACAAAAGAGATAATTAAAATTTTTTTTAAAGATACCTTGATCAACTTTGTTCCTTGTTTTGTCTTGTATTCTCGTTCCTATGAATCCTTCCGTTCCTTATCTTTATTTTCTCCCGAAACTCCATAAAAAAGATATGCCTATACGCCCAATTACCCCTTTTCTTAATTCTCCATCCATAAAATTATCAAAACTTATTCTCATATCTTCAAAGAAATTAATTTCGCTCCACAATTTACCGTCACTAATTCATTAAAGTTCATAAACAAACTTAAAGATGTTAATTTCAATGATAAAATTATTTATCGTTTGATATCACCAATTTATATTCAAACATACCTACTAATTTCACTTTAAAATTGGTATTCGATAGCTTTAATAAACATTTAAAAAATCATAAAATTTCAGAACATATTAACCTAGTGCTTAAACATATCCTTACACAAAACTTCAGCACGTTTGGTAATGATTTTTTTAAAATAAATGAGGGTTTACCTACGGGAATGCTTCTTTATATCCTTTCATTAAAAACATCTCTAAGGCCAGGCGCGCACATGCGATTATTTGTCGCAGCGACATAAAAGTAGTAGTCGCAAAAAATTTGTATGGTCGCGCATTTGCGACTGATTAATCGTGACTAGAGCCTAGTATCAACATGGGCTTCATAGAAACCGCTTGTATAGTGGCTCTGTTATTACGAAAGAAATTAGGAATTGCAATTGGTCGAAATAAATATATCTTCTTTTTTTTTTTTGCTGCTTGCCCAGACACTGCTTTACGCTGGGCTGCTAATTCCCTAGCGAAACAATCTTTTAAATTTTTCCATTTTTTTTGAATAACTTTTCCTGCAATAAAAAACAGTTGTTATTTATTTTTCAGATACCTTGCTACCGGCAATAGTTTCAATTCTTTACACTTTGAATTTTTACTACTTTTTCGGGGCTACCACGATAAGGGAAATTGTTGAAGACACGTGTAACCAATTATGGAACTATTTACAGCCTTTATACATGCCAGAAAAGTCTGAAGAAGATTGGATAAATATTGCCAAAGAGTTTTACGATAGGACAAATTTTCCGAACTGTATCGGTGCAGTCGACGGCAAGCATATTAGATTACAGAAACCAAATAATACTGATTCCGAATTTTATGATTATAAAAACTTTTATTCGACTATTCTTTTGGGTATAGTAGACGCCGACTACTGTTTTACAGCAATAGATGTAGGAGCATATGGTGCTGGAAGCTATTCCAGTGTTTTTAAGAATTCGAATTTTGGTCAAAGATTACATAATAACCAATTAAATGTTCCTACTCCACAAAAATTACCAAACAACGAGATGGGAGAACCCATACCTTTCATGATAGTAGGAGACGAAGCATTCGCGTTATCACAAAATGTTTTACGGCCTTATCCTCGAAGAAACTTAACAATGAAACAAAGAGTCTTTAATTATAGACTGACTCGTGCACGGCGTATGGTAGAGTGTACCTTTGGTATTTTAGCGAACAAATGGCGTATTTTGCATCGATCATTAGACGTGCGAGTCGAATTTGCCGACCTTATCATTAAAACATGTTGCATTCTACATAACTTGGTGCGAAAGAAAGACGGTGTGCAAATGGAGGACGAATTTTATGAGTGTTTATTACAGAGCTGTCCTCCAGCTGGAATAAGACCTAACAGAGTTGGTCTTAATATAAGAGACTATATGGCAAATTACTTTACATCCCCCGAAGGTTCAGTTCCGTGGCAATATGATAAAATTTAAATACTTATCTGCACAACATTTATTACATAAGATTATTAAAAACTATTAAATAAAAACAATATCACGTACCTCTCTTGTGTTTTTCTTCGGCCGATAACCTGTTCCAAGTGGATATAACTTTGCTATACACTTCTCCCCACAATTTTTCCTTTAAATTTCGGTCACTATACTCTTTCAAATGTTTGTTGTAAAGAGCTGGTCTTTTTTCTACCTCGATAATAATAGTTTCTGTGTCTAAGACACTAGATGTTAAGTCATTGTCACTATTATCAGACACTTCTGAAGATTCAGCCATTTTTAATAAATTTGTTGTAATAATTATCCTATACACCAACTTCGACCTGTGCTGCGACTACGACTGAACAGTCGCATGTGCGTGCATGTTCATTCTTGTTCATGTGATACATTTAAAGACGCGACAATCGCGTCGTTACAAAAATGGAGCAGGTTACATCTTTTTAATCGCTGCTATTATTTAGTCGCATATGCGCGCATTTGTATTTAATGCTATGTGTGTTATTTTTGCGATCAAACAGTCGCGCGACAGAAAATCGCATGTGCGCGCCTGGCCTAAATGGATACGTTATGGACACAACCTATTAAAATTTACCATCGAAATTGAAAATGAAAGAAGTCTTAAATTTTTAACCCTTACGATTCTTCCCATCCTATAAACCAAAAATTGGCTAATTTTCATTTTCTATTGATTTATAATTTAGCGTTTCGGTTTTAGGAGACAATTCAACTAACGAAATGGATTAATAGGAACGATCCTCATTCTCTGAAGATGTCAAGTCAAATTGGTGAAATTGTAAAAATTTTTTAATTAAACTTATTCAAAATCTCCAAGATTTGATCTAATTCGTCATTCTAATATAAGTTATATTACTATTATTATTAACAAAAATAATTAATTAATTTCTTTATTTACAGTAAAATTCGCACGATTTATTGGTTTGAACAAATCCGGCGCATTATTTATGCTGAGTTAAGTTTGATATTTAAACAACAATATTTTTCGTCTTTGTAACTTGATTTGGGGACATACTGTATGTAAATGCCCTAATCATAAGTATTCACTTACACTATAATAATAAAGCATTTTTTGATGAATGTGCTCATTATCGACCAGGCAGAAATGCTAATCTCACATACCACAAGAAAGGTTACACCGCCGTTTGCAGTTTTTACAACACCAAATGCAAATAAACGGAGATAGCTATCGAGCTCGTTAGAAAATTCTTTCTAAACGCCTTCCTTCTTGCCCACTATTATTACCTTCCTGATGACCTTGCCATTATATTCCAACACACCCATTACGTATCAATCGAAGGACTTTTTTTCGTCTTTTAACATTCTTCCGCGACGCATTCGATTCAAACAAAAAAATAAAACGTTTTGATTTACGTCCCAATTAAAGACTCCTTAAAGGAATTTTAATAGATTCCATTTAAGCACTGACTTAGGACTGCCACATTCTATTGATTTATAATTCGGTGTTTCGGATTTAGAAGATAATTCAACTAACGAAATGGGAACGATCGTCATTCTCTGAAGATGTCAAGTCAAATTGGTGAAACTTTAAACATTTTTTAATTAAACTTATTCAAAATCTCCAAAATTTGATTTAATTCGTAATTCTAATATAAAATATTTAACTTATTGGACAAAAATTAATTTGAAAATCTTGTATTACTATTATTATTATATTGATTTTTTTTAAACTGACAATTTCAAGTTAATTTTTTTAACGTTTTTGTTTTGAATAGGTCGAAGCAGACGAGGCGCTAGAATGAATGGGTTTGATGTATCAATATAAAATCCTCAGCATTGGGTGATTGTAGCGCCTCGCTCCTAAATGACCTCGAGGGGAATAACTGAGGATTACAGATGAAAGGGGTAGATGGTCAAGAAATGAAGGAACAGCCATACTTCTACAACAAAACAGGGTGAGGACGTATTAGAATGTTAACAACGAGCGCAAATAACGCTATGGGTCAAGTTTTGGGATAGGGTAAGAAGATTTGAGGAAAGATGTGGGAAAGACATATAATGGATAATTACAATTTGATTTCGCTTAAAATATTCTTTGCAAGAATCCGATCTATTTAGTCCGTGGATAGATCTAACGCATACCTTTTGTAATAAGAATATTTTATTCAGCTCCGAGGAAAAATCTCTTAAGTTCACACCATATGCGATGAAAGATTCACACCATTAGTGAGAGACTACACCATATCTCGATGTGTTGCTGTCTTTAAAGGTTACTATCCATTATGATACCAAGGAATTTGCCAGTGTTTGTGGATACCTATTCTTCGCGTGCATACTATGTTTAGTTTAAGATTGTTTGCATCAAACTATTTCTCGGTACACTCTTTAGTATTAATGATGTTGCCCTCAAGATTATTTTCCTGATCATATCACAAAGGTGTCGTCCGCATATAATACTACCGGTTGATTAATTACCTCAACCGCAAGGCGTTCGAACACATTACATTAAGTATTGGGCCAGATCGATGCTTGTGACACACCTCATTTGATTGAACTGTAGTTAGAAATACAGGTCATACCATCGTATCCTCTCATTTTAACGCATTGTTTCTATCGACTAGATGAAAATTAATTAGTCATTGGTTTTTACTCTATACCCTATAAATTTAAAAAAGCTACTCTCTTGACGTCCTCATTTAAAAACTTTATTGCTTCTAATATCATATGATAGATGTTTAGTTCTGTATTGTATCCTTTAAGTATGCTTTTTATCCATCCCATTGCTTTGTTTTGTCCATGCACTCCTCGTTATCAAGACTCATAAATGAGACTTGTCATGGATTACTGTCAATATAAAAGAAATTACAGTTCTTCCAGAGTCTGCTTTAAAGCATAAAAGAAGAATGAGGAATTCGGGACATTTTCAGCATTTCGTTGTGAGAAAAGAGCTTTTATTAACCGAAGCTGTGTGATGAAAGTTTCTGGTTCGATGTGAAAGACCTTGAGAAGATTTAATTTTGTTACGTCTAATATAACTGAGAACTCCCCACGTAGGAGATCCTAATAGTTTTATTTAGTTCATGTTACAATCATTAATAATTGATGTGTCTGATGTTATCTGTTTAATAGAACGCAGACGGTTCTGATTCAGATCTGAAGTAATAGTGTTCTGTTTTTATCATCTTTATGCTGATATAACACAGGAGCTCCGAAACTGCCCGCTGATGAAGGCTACGAGGAATCCTGTGCTGGGACAATTGGGGTGAATTGGACGCTGAAGTATATGCTAAGAGGGTGTAGGGAATTGAGGGAGGAGGCGATGGCCAGGAGGTAGATTTTGGGAAAGGGATGAAGTCAGCAGATGGATGAAGTAGGAGGGATGTGACGAGGGGCAGAGGTTATACAGCTGGTCGAGAAAGGTACATACAAAACGAATTATTATGTATTATTACCTTTACGTTGATGATTCCCAGCTTTATCTAGATTTTTGTCTGGTGAGCGATCAGAAGCTTGTGGTAAAGTAACAGAGTAGTTGAATCACTAATGCATGGAGATTGGGATGCAATATATTGATGCATATATTTGATAGATGCAATATATTTTATTTACTAAGAAGTGTAGTTTATTTGTTTATAAAGGTGATACTAGTATTAAGACGCTTGCACTGCAATTAACACTAAAGAATTCTATTAAGAGTTTTGACCTTGTCATCTTGCGTTTGGTGAGCATATTCATTTATGATGTAAAATGTTTTTTTCCCAAGTTTTATATCGAGTCTCTAGTATTGGTTTATTTTAATTATAGTGATGATGTGTTTGTCTCGATAGAGTACCAGTTCATATTGTACAATATTCGTTTCATGTATAATCTTCGTGGATGTGATCATGTATCCCAAGCTTTGTTATTTAGCAATGAACTGAATATAAAAAACAGGGTTAAGCTTCACATGTCTTTCATCTACGGACTTGTCACATCCCAGAAACCGCCTTATCTTAGTAAAAACAAATTACGTTCAGGAGGAATGTTCATAACTTGAATTTCTTTACAAACTTTCCTTAAACATTCCTTCTCATAGGTAGTCCTCTAACTTTAAGTGTTCATTTTCATACCAAGTTGTTCGTTTTAGGAAGTCGATTCCCGATTTTTATTGGTTTTTTTTACATAGTCTTTCTATACGCTCGGTACGCGTATTCAAACTCATTGTCTTATTCCAGAGGGTGTTTGACATATTTTTATAATGCGCAATTTGTTTTTATTGTGTTTAATGGGCATACTATTCCTTCTCATAGGTAGTCCTCTAAATTTAAGTGTTCATTTTCATACCATGTTGTTCGTTTTTGGAAGTCGATTCCCGATTTTTATTGTTTTTTTTTTTACATAGTCTTTCTATACGCTCGGTACGCGTATTCAAACTCATTGTCTTATTCCAGAGGGTGTTTGACATATTTTTATAATGCGCAATTTGTTTTTATTGTGTTTAATGGGCATACTATTCCTTCTCATAGGTAGTCCTCTAAATTTAAGTGTTCATTTTCATACCATGTTGTTCGTTTTTGGAAGTCGATTCCCGATTTTTATTGTTTTTTTTTTACATAGTCTTTCTATACGCTCGGTACGCGTATTCAAACTCATTGTCTTATTCCAGAGGGTGTTTGACATATTTTTATAATGCGCAATTTGTTTTTATTGTGTTTAATGGGCATACTATTCCTTCTCATAGGTAGTCCTCTAAATTTAAGTGTTCATTTTCATACCATGTTGTTCGTTTTTGGAAGTCGATTCCCGATTTTTATTGTTTTTTTTTTACATAGTCTTTCTATACGCTCGGTACGCGTATTCAAACTCATTGTCTTATTCCAGAGGGTGTTTGACATATTTTTATAATGCGGAATTTGTTTTTTTTTATGTTTAATGGGTATACTATTCCTTCTCATAGGTAGTCCTCTAAATTTAAGTATTCATTTTCATACCATGTTGTTCGTTTTTGGAAGTCGATTCCCGATTTTTATTGGGTTTTTTTACATAGTCTTTCTATGCGCTCGGTACGCGTATTCAAACTCATTGTCTTCTTCCAGAGGGTGTTTGATATATTTTCATAATGCGCAATTTGTTTTTATTATGTTTATAGGGCATGTTTTTTTTTGTTTATTTCATTCTTATTATACTATTTTTTAAATAACGGTATATGTAGTCACTTTTTGTCAACGCACATATGGTCTTCCGTTGTATAAGTCATTTCCGGCCACCTGTATATTGCTTATTTTGATTATTTAGTTCGGCTCGTTATTGTGACATATTGGAGAACACAATACAGAAGCCTTCTGGTTTCAAACTTCTTTTAAAGACTCAATATTTGTATTGCTTGTCAAGGTCTCCATTTGAACGATATTATTTTCAAAACATCATAAAAAAAACGATATTATATGTATATTTGAAGAATAAAACCTTATTTTTATGCATCTCGCATCGTACGAAGGACTGTATTCTGCCTCACACAGTATCATGAGATTTCGCTCTGTTAAAAAATTTATAAAAGTTACGAAGGCACTTTTTGAAGTCCTCGTTCCATAGTTTTTAGTTTTATTCCGGCAACTTCTTGAAAAATTTAACACCTTAGAAGTCAGCATATCTTTTATGTCCTATGTAACGGTAGGTTATTCTTTGCTTCTTGTGTCCTATCTATGAAAGTTTACATTCGCAAAAAATTTACTGGTATTGTCATAAACATACATTAAGTTAGCCAAAATATATGCACAGGGTACCGTAAGTATACAGTCTTTTTTTGAATATATCGTTATAACTGTCAGTAGTTTTAAGATTACATAAAGATCTCAACGCTTTCTTCTGTAAACTAAAAATGCTTCTTAAGCCAGAAGAATGATCGCAAACTCCAATAATGTAGTTCCATATAATAAATCCAACATAATAAGTTTTAAGGAAATAACATTTGTAATCAACTTGTATAAGATTGTTCCCGTATCTTATTTTTGAAAGTGATCTTAGATAGTTTCTAGTTAGTAGATTTCTAAAACTTTTAACCTTGAAGGCCCATATCTTAGCCATTTATCGGTTTAAGCTAAAGATTTTTGCGTGAATCGTCATCATTTTTATTGCAGTAGTTGAAATTATGGCACGCTCTACAGAAACACCTGTAAATATGTAAGTTAAAATTAATTTAGAAATAAGGAAGTAAGATGAAATTCCTTCTATAAATTCGTACTGAAATAGACGAATGAAGAGAAGAAGTAGTCGAATAGTATCGATTCCCATTGAAATTCTCCCAAGTACACCATTCAGCGTATTGTAAAATTCATGGTAAAATATACTTCTGCGCTCGATGTACAGCGCATTCCGTAGTTTTTCAATGCCGTTCGGCACTTTTTCCGATCCCCCGGTATAAATAAGTCGAGGAACTTGACGCTCGGGATCTATAGCGTCTCGGAATTCTTGATTTTACCTAATTTGGAGTGACAGTCAGCCGCCGGGGCCGCCGGGAGAGGGCCCCGTGTAATAATTGCATACAATTTGGTATAATGAGGGCGAGTGGAGCGGTCTGCGCAAATTACTCGGCCGGCCGTCTTCAGCGGTAATTTTTGCTTTCGTTCGCCTTATTACGATCATATAAATTCCTGGCTTCGATGGTCGCGGACGCCATGATTTACTACAGCGTCTTCGTCCAACCAACCTACCTTATTCTTTATTGGAGTATCGTAAATTCGTAGACACCGGTAGATCAGGACTGTTTACGTGCCATCATTTACATATTCTAAGCGCTCCTACGAACTCACTTTTCTTAGAAACTACTTTACGTTTTCGTTAAACAACTGAATTCTAAACTCTTTTATTTACTTTAGTTAATTTCCTTCAATTTAGTAACAGAGATAATCCAAATATCTCGCTAAGACATCGGCGAGGCCGCCCACGATCCAATTTTACACACCGCCGACGTCGCCAAGTAAATTTCGCCACTATTAATCTTCCATCTTAGCCATAAATCAGCAGGTGAAGGAGTCGGAGAAGCAAAGGGCAAAAGGACGAAGAAGCAGCGGAGGCACTCCTCCGACATTATCACGCAGATCCTTATAGGAGAGACAACGATGAGACGCCGACGCACAGCTTCGTGTGAGGTTACATTTTCTATCCTATGCTGAACACTCCGGTTCGGCCGCAGTAGGTCGTCGTCGAGCCAAATTCCTTAACCTACAAACACCTGTTGGAATGCGGCTTCGGTCTTTCTTTTCTCAAAGTCAGTCGGCTGATGCGCAACTCAAACGAACTCGACGCGCACTACGTAGTAGGGAAACGCCATATAATGATACACTAGCGTTGTAGGTTATATCATTGATATCTATATACATTATATTTAAGGATTAGCAATGTAAATATGGTATAATTAATTTTAATAAATTTTTTGTGTGCGAATACATGGTGATGTAACTTCGAAATTAAAATGAAAAGCAAATCTAAAAAAAGAAATGAGATTCTTTGTATAGTAGAGTGTATAGTAGAGTGTCTTTGTAAGGTGGAACGTATTTGAGATACAAGAGTCTCGTCGGTTGAAAAAGCGTCAGAGTCGGCCAATCCGGATCGATGTTGCCGAGCATCTGTACACGAAGATATCTGCTGGGAATTTGTCGCGGTGGAAACTTCGTAATGCTCTGGTGGTTTTAGCGAGAGACCGGCTCCATCTGCGACGCCAGTCGACCGTGGAGTAATGCGATCTGTCAGGCCGACGGATGTCTTCAAATCGCGACGCGCCGCGTCGGTGACATTGTATGGGCAACAGGATTCGGTTGTAGCTCTCCCTACGTGCGTTTCTAACAAGAGACGACACCGGGATTTACAACGTCCGCCTCAACTCATTTGTGTGCAAGAAACACATCGATGGGAAAATGTAAACTTTTACAGAATCAATATTTCATGCTTTAGTTCTTTTCACTTACTTTACCCCCGTAGCATAGCGCTTTCTCACACTAAATTACTATTCCATTTGAACCCTAAATGCGTTTTCGAACTAAAACAACCATAACCGTCACGTTCGTCGTGGAGTTCAGAGTCCCATTAGCCTCGGAGGGACAAATCGGAGCGTTATCTGGTTGCGAAATCAGGTTCCCACAATTTAACGGGTAGCTCCGCGCTGTCGCGCAGGAAACATATGAAATTTATAATATCCTTTTTCAGTAGCACCGAGAGCGCATTGGGAGGCCAACAAGCTGCGGGCAGATATTGCTTTTGCGGAATAGAGTCGGAATGGAAGCGGTATCTGCGGTCGTTAGCATTTTTAACGGGTACGAGATCGCGGTAACTGAGCAGGTGAGCACCAGCAGCGCATGTGATGGCATAATCGGAGCATTAAATTAAAAGAAATTCCACCCGGTTGCATATTAATCGATCCCGCGCGCCGTAACGAGTGATTTAATTAATGCCTGAAATTTGCAGTGACGTTCTTTAAAGCACGCAAAAAATATTGTATTAACTTTTTTCTAGGTTATATATAAAATGAGAAACTTCAAATATGGGGAGTATATTAAAGATTCTTTAATAATTCTAAAGGGTGAAAACAGTTAATTAGAGTTTACTTTATATCAACAAAATTTGGATGTTTTATGTAGTAATAATTCAGCAATTTTATGGGTGAAAAACATTTTTTAATACTTTCGTAGCAATTAATTTTTAAAGTTAACCTAAAAAGATCAAGGTGTGAAGGCTTTCACTGCAGCCATTGATTGAACTAAAGTTGGAACTCACTTTAACTAAAAGTTTGCGGCTTTTGCGTGTGTCTTTTGAAAAAATGTTTAACGAAATTTGGACAATTTATTCTCATATGTTATACAGAGTGTACAAAAATTATGCAATAATGGTTCTACAGCCTTACATAAAAAAATTGTTGCCGCTGTATTATACAAAATAGAACCACAAAATACTCATTGGTTGTTTGAATTCATGTTGCAAGTTTATCAAATGTTAAATATGTAAAATATATAAAACAACTTATTTACTTGCTTTTATTTATTTGTTCTTTTGTTCTCTATTAGACTTAACACTCAATTTAATATCAATAATGCTCAAGAATACGTTTAGAAATAAAAGCAACACATAATTGAAGGTCTTTATAAAATAACTAAACATAATATTGAACAGAATTACTGCACATTTGACGATGAATACTATAAAATTGCTCAAGGACTACCTATTGGAATGCCTTTAGCAGGTATCATGTCAGACATATATCTAGATCATATAGAAACACAATTCATAATCAATAATACAAATCCTTATGGAAAATACATTGTAAAAGGAATACGATACGTTGATGATGTTTTTTGTATTTGGGAGGAGGATGTCGAAATTTTAAATAATTTTCTTGAATATCTAAATAAAATACATAATAATTTAAACTTTACCTTAACAAATACATTGGGTATGATATATATCGAAAACCTAGAGTAGTCCCTACTATTATTCCTTATGACTCTGCACATACATTTTCACACAAAATAGCAGGATTTTACTATCTGATAAATAGAGTCCTTATAATACCCCTTATCGAACAATAACAAAGATGAAGAATTAAAATATATATTTAAAATCGCAGATCAAAATAAATACCCACACAAACTAATTAATAAACTATATCAAAAATTACAAAAACAACAAGACCCGTTATATACAAAAAACCCAAATAACAATTTATATAAACCGATATCCTTTAATACGTTAAGTTTCAAATCTAAGAAAATATTTTCCAACAATAACATCACACTGGCATTTTCAAATCAAAATTCAATTTTGAAACTGTTAGCTAATTGTTATAATAAAACTAATTATCTTCAAAAGAGTGGGATTTATTCTATTGAATGTACAAACTGTAATTCTATATATGTAGGATAAAAAATATACGTAGAAACTTCTAATATATATAGACATGCCGTTGAAACACCATTGCAACAAAGGTTTTAAAATGGATTTGTTGGAAATGTACGAAATCGACAAAGACAAAAATTTCAATTTATTAAATGATCAAGTATTACACGTCTACAATCCTTTATTTACGTTTCTCAAGACATTATAAAATTCAAAATTTAATTTTGTATCATCTCTTCTTCTCTAAATCAATCCCTCTTACTTTGCTCAAAGAAGATATACCTACCATTTTAACATACAACAAACCTGTATATTTCAAGTTTTCTCCGTATTTGTGTAGTTCGTGTAAGTTGTTCTGTGGAAATATTTTATATTTTTATTTTGTAGCATTTTAATATTTTGACGTAAGTTTTTAATTTTAATTTTATTATTTATTGACTTTTAGAGAAATATTTTGCAAAAAAAAACACATATAGTTGACTAAACAAAGTATCGACCTTTATATTTCATTTCCAATTTTAATTTGTAGATTCGGCTAATGATGAGTTTGTAAAGTTTTCGAAACCGGTACCGAACGAATAAACAAAAGCAAGTAAACAAGTTGTTTTATTATATATTTTACATGTTTAACAAAATACTCAATTTTATCATACCCAAACTCTTTAACTTTAATTTTGAAAATTGAATTTATCGGGGCATCTAGACCAGTTCAATGGAATAACTCATGATAAAACGAACGAAAAGCGAAAAGAAGATATTTAATGTTTCAAAATTTTTGGTTATCAAGGATGGAACAAACAAAACAAAAAATAATTAAAATTCATGAATAGGAAACAAAATTATATGATATATTAAAATAATTAAAATTATTATTTATAATTCAAGTGAAAAGGAATTATAAAAAATGAAAACTGAAATGAAATTGGAAAATGTAATTATTTAAATGAAAGCTATTCAAAATCATAAAGTAAACCAAAAATATATATATATATATATAAGTGAATTTCCGTATTAAATTTAATTTTGAACTAATTTATTTTACTTCATTTATTTATTTATTTAATTTATTTCTTACAAAATAAAAAAATTTAACTTATTATTAAGTTCATAATAAAATGAAATTACTGTAATAAAATCAAATGAAAATCAGTTTTACCATTTTCTAAGTAACTTTGTAATAAAATTTGCCTGACCTACCTATTCCTTGATATAATGTAACCAAGAAAAGATTTCCAGGACGAACTGAAGATAGGCTATTTCTTTATCGACGTCTTTCTCTCAGGGTAGTTAATTTTGATTTTTGGGTTGTATTATTTTATTTTCCCCAAGAGGACAACTCAAAAATGTTCCTTAGTTAAATTGCTTCACCTACAAGCCTATCAATTAAAATTTATTAGAAACAAAAAATCTTTAATGTTAAACATAGGTTTAAGTTTTTTTAAAATTTGTTCCTGTAATTACATATCTAAATATTTGTTCAATTATTTAACTTTTGTTTTATTTAAATTTAAGTAGTATGAATTTATTTGAATTAAATAAAATATACGAGTTAACTGAATGAATGAAAATTAGAGTAAGGAAAATCGAAAACTTTTTATATACTTTGTGGATGTTCTGAGGCTATCAAACATATTGTTTCTTTGCGGTAAAACTAAACCCAGCATGAACTTTGGTGACCAAAATCATAGACTATTATGATTATTTCTATATAACTTGCGTGATACTCCCATAAAAAATCGATTAATAATCTCGACGATAACTCTTAAAATCTCAAACTTTTCAGACTGTCGACAATCAACTTTTAACACGACGTTATATGTCGAACCGCTGAATGACGAAAGAGATTGAAATTTGATCTTGTTTTCGTTTTATACTAGCAAAAAACTCTTACTCCCAAAAAAGTGATACCATTTAAAATTTTTTCCGAAAAATATAATCTCAACTTTCTTCTCTAATCTTAAATTACTTTGAATTTTTTTTAATAAATTAACTAAATGAATGGAAGAAAGAACTAAATGAAAAAATTTTGAACTATTAAACCCCAAATTATTTTACCCCATCTATACCTTAAAATCATAAAATTATTATTGAAACTGGTAGGAAAAGGAGATAAAGGAAAGATCCGAAACAAAATTTGCTATTCACGAATTTGCAACAATTATAACAAAAGAACGTAACAAAATATGTTAAATAAAAGTTACTTGAATGAGATTGTTTTTTTAATGGAACATCTTGTATATTTTCAGATTTTTGGATTCCTATTGGTAAGATGTTGCAAGATGTCATAAGGTTTTAATGCCTTAAACTGCAATGTTTTCGATATACTTATCGGAAACAGAACCAATTATTATTTAACAATTGTTGATTTTGTAGAGCGAGAAGAACGCGTCATGAGGAATGTGTTTTATTTAAGGAATCATATCCAAATCGATTAATAATTAATCAATGGCTCATTAGTAAAACTTTAAAACGTTATAAGGAGACAGAAGTATGAAGATATAAGGCAAGGTTCGTTACAAGAAATAACATCTGATATTTATTAACACCCGTGGTATGTGGGTTATCTAACCCACATACCACGATTGGTCAACTACACCTTATCAAAAGGAATCTCAAAACCTTAAAATGTACAGGATGTTCCATTTAAAAAACACACGCACCATGTCGTAACTTTAACTACTATCAACACCAAGATATGTAGAAAATAACAAAATAAGAAATTTTTTTTAATATAAGCTATGCTGTAGAATCATTATTCCCTACTTTTTGCACACTCGTCTGAGTGACTGTCAACTTGTTAGCAGCATGACTTGTTATATCCCAATAGTCATGCTAATCAATTTTAAGTTTGCCAACATGCTGAAAGCATGATTATGTCTCCAAAGTCCCGGTCATAAATTTAAAATGTATCAATTTGTTGGTAACATAACCCATTACTTATATTATCTTAAAGACTACCAACTTATTGGCAGCATGACCTATTTTGTCAAATCTTGCTGATTACTTTGAAGTCTGACACAGACTGTATATTATTTTAAAGACTGCCAACTTGTTGGCGGCATGAGTTGGCAGCATAAGCTATTATGTCTCAAATGTCATGCACATTAATGTGAAGCCTGCCAACTTGTTGGCGACATAAGCTGTTATGTCTCCAATGTCCCGCTCATAAATGTAGGTGTGTAAATTGGCATTATAAGCTATTACTACTCTGTAGTATATTATAACGAATATATTATTTAGGTTTACTGAGGCATGTGCGAAAAACGTAACGTACTTTTTGGGAAAAACTTGTTTTATAAGTTTAGTGAGCTTCAGTTGAAGATACGATATTAAATAAAGAAGATATTTTAAATATCCACTCTTTAAATACTTTTTGTTATCATAAGGAAGGTACACAACATTTTCCAAATGCTGTCTCCAAAGTCTTGCTCATCAAAAGTGAAGTCTACCAATTTGTTGGAAGCTGAAGTATTATGTCCAAAATGTTATGCTCATCACTTTAAAGTCAGTTAACTTGTTCGTAGCAGGGGCTATTATGTCTCCAATCTCCATCAATTTGAAGTCCGCCAACGTTTTGTCAGGATGAGCCATTATTAAAAATAATTTTAACCACAAATACTGGAGCGAAAACGTTAACAATTCATATGAAAAAATTAGTCAAAAACTTAAAATGGCAAAGATCATCAAAATCATGAAAACTGTCAACAAAATTGAAAATTTTTGGACATTTTTTAAATATCTCAACATTGATTTATGATAAAGATTTGTAATTTTTTTCTATATTGCTTATTTCTATTAATTAGTTATTTGTTTTTAACATTAAAACTTACGAACTAATGTTTTGCAGCTTTTCCCAGTGGTCCTGTTTCACACAATAAGTAAATAGAAATATTGTCATGTTTTCAAAGCTTTAAAATCGTAACACAAAAGCGCGCGAACTGCGATTTGCTACTTTTATTATACACCCACACTATTGCTCGCGATTGAATCGATTAGAGCACTAGGTTACAAAATCGAACGGCTTAACCCCTATGAAATCGAAGCAGGATATCATTGTCGAGAAGCTGAATGGCCTCGATGTTGGAATTTGAGTTTGACATCCAGCGTCATATCAGGATATTTTGCGGTATCGGCGTAAGGGACTTTAGCACAATTTATGAATTGCATTTGGCTGCCAAAATAATGCTATACAGGATGTTCCTAAAATTAGTTTACTCAGCACATTTTTAGTCGAATTATTTTCACAGATTTTTATAGAAAATTTATTTTAGAAAATTCTATTACCCTTAGTTAATATTGATAAACATCACGCGTATCACTGTTTCCGAGTTTTATAAATAAAAAAATAAATAAATTTTATATTTATTTTAAATTTAAAATTGCTAAATTCCGTATTCAAACAAATCATGCTACAAAAACATGGAAAATGGAAAAGACAAATGAAAAATATTTAAGTGTAGATGTAGCTAAATCCATTTTTAATTTGATTAAATAAAACATTATCTAGAAACAACAAATTTCATTTTAACGACTCTATCAGGAATAGGAAAACAATGCATGAAACATGGATAAAACAATCTCCCAATATTAAAAGACTAAGCGTGTTTATAACTGTCGTGAATTCTTTTGTTAATTGTTATTGAAATCAGAACCTAACATTTTTGCATTTAACACAAAACCAGCGAATAAAAAAGTTTTAAGCAAAATCTTAGGGACAGCCTGTATAGCACTGTTTTTAACAGACAAATTCAACTCATAAATTGCCCAGTAATTTTACTTAATTGTTTATACCGTACCAAATTTCAAAACTTTATCTTATAAATAGTGTTTGACATATTAAAGAAAATGTCCTACAATTATCTGACTGATGGCCTGTATCTTCATCATTATCGTTGACAAATATTTTTTAGATGAATTATCTTTATTTCTACTAGATATACTGTAGTATATATGGTTAAAAATTATTCCCCGAGTCATCGAAACAGCCTGTATAAACCCAACGGTGAAAACTACTTGTTAATATCTCGATTAATTCTTGAGAAATCAGGATTTAAAGTTAACTTGTCAAGGAGTCAATCACATTTAGCATTTTATTTGGCGGAGTTCAAAATTCTTTTTCTAGGTTGTGTATAAATTTAGAAAATCCAAATTCAAAGGGTTTATGTTAAGTTGTTAAGCAATTTTTATGGTCAATTTTTTTTTGTTCGGTTTAGTTCTTGAGAAATCACCTCATTTTATTCTAGGTTATGTATAAATTTAGAACAACCAAGTTTAGAGAGTTTATTCTAAAAGTTATTTTTAGAACTAAAACAACGTAAAACAAAATCTTCTCATCAGGTGATGTATCATAATTTATATGTTAGTAATAGAATTGTCGAAAAAATATTTTGGTTTATTCCTTGTAATTAAGAAACGCCTTATATCTTACATTGAAGGAAGAACACATTGATGGTTCTTGTATAAAATTTAACAAATCAGCATTAGGTTATTCTTAGGTTTTAAGACATGATGCATATCATTAATTAAGCATCAAAAATTCCTCATTAAGGCAATGTATCACAACTTACATGCTAATATTAGAATTTTGAAGAAAACAACTTTTTCACAAATATTGTAAATAAATTGATGAAATGAATTAAAAATAACTTCCGATTTATTTCTTGTAATTAAGAAACGATTAATATTTTATATTGAAGACTAAAGCATTCTTATTAAAATGGTATATGATAGCTTGAAAATTGAAGAAATAAAATGCTTGTTGGAGAAGAATGTTTGAAGAATATGTTGTAGCCATTAAATTGATAGCTTTTAGTATCAGCATTAACTAATTAATTTTGTGCTATATCTAGTAATGAAGAAATGATGCATATCATTCATTAACAATCAAAATTTCCTCTTTAAGATGAAGTATCATAATTTATATGGTAATGAAAGAATTTTGGGGAAAATACTTTTTGTTACAAAACGTTCTTTTGATGCACGTCAATCTTAAAAAAATCACATATTGTTTATTACTAGTAATTAAGATTCCATTTGTATCTTATACTGAAGACTAAAACGTTATCTTTAAAATGATATATGGTAGCATTTTATGAAATGAAAATGTGGGTGGAAAAGAAATTTGGAAGCTTATGTTATCATAACTTAACATTATAAGATTGATGGTTTTTATTATTAGATTTAACAAATCACATTTGGGTTATATATAGGAATGAATAAATGACGAATATCATTAATTACTGATCAAAATCTACTCTTTAAGACGAAGAATTATAACATATATGTTAATAACAAAATTTTGAAGAAAAGTGTAAAAAGACGTACTGTTGATGCAGGTTCATTATTAAAAAATCACTTCCTGTTTGTTTCTGATGTGTAATTAAAATTGATTTGTATCTTTTATTGAAGATCAAAATGTCCTCTTTAAAATGATATATGATAACCTATTTTAAAATGAGACGCTTGTTCTGACAGAATTTTTGAAAATTATGTTATAAAAATAAAATTGATGGTTTTTGGCGTAAACATTAAAAAATCATTTTGGGGTTATTTTTGGGTATGAAGCAATGACGCAAATCATTCAATATATACTAAATTGTTTTCTTTAAGGAGATACAAAGTAATTTATATGTTAACAATCAAATTTTGAAGAAAACATGTTTTGAAAAAACTATTGCAAGAAAACGTCCCCTTGATGCACGCCAATTAAAAAATCCTCTTTATTTCTGATAATTTAGAATCGATTTAGACCTTAAATTGATGATAAAACTTATGAGAAAACGGACTTTTGATACATTTCAATCTTTAAAAAATCACATCCAGTTTATTTCTGATAATTAAGACTTGATTTATATCTTGTATTGAAGATTAAAATGTCCTCTTTACAATGATACATGTAGTATATATAAAAAAGAAATAAGACGTTTGTTGGGAAAGAATTTTTGAAAATTATGTTATAAAAATGAAATTGATGGTTTTTGGGTAAACTTTAAAAGATCATTATCATGTTATTTTTAAGAATGAAGAAATGCCGCATATCATTAATTATAAATTAAAATGTCTTTTTTCGAGACGATATAAAGTAACATATACGTTAATAATAAAATTTTGTAGAAAAATTTTTT
This sequence comes from Onthophagus sagittarius, assembly GCA_036711965.1. Classification (NCBI taxonomy): domain Eukaryota; kingdom Metazoa; phylum Arthropoda; class Insecta; order Coleoptera; family Scarabaeidae; genus Onthophagus; species Onthophagus sagittarius. The sequence continues at coordinate 18,670,896 of JASERS010000005.1, read as the reverse complement.
TCAATTTTTAAAGCATCGTTTCCTACTTCTTCTTAATTAACATTCCGTTTATGTCTTACATTAAAGATTAAAATATCCTCTTTAAAATGTTATATAACTCCCATGAAATATAATAAAATCGTTTGGGAAAGTGTGAAGAATCGTTTCAGTAAACTTGTTTATTTTTCAAACCTACATAAAACTGTGACAACATTAGCCTTCGTATTATTAAAACGTAGTCCAAACCATTTCTCGTGACCACCAACTGAGATCTGTTGAAGCAGAACTGGTCTCTAACTAATTCCGCCGCCGGTTCATAAGAACGGAATGCACCTCGTAGCATTCCTAATTTACATAATGCACTACTTATCCTTATGGTTACAAATTAACGTTTGTTTTCCGAGTTATCTCCGGCTTAACGAGCGACACTCCATTTGCTTTCATCAAGCGTCGAAAAGTAGGCTGAGGTGACACTTCCGACGACGAAGAGTGGGTCACGGCGGTAACGACGCCATAAAATCGCCTACAGCCATATGGTGACGAACAACAAATCGAGATGGAAGGTGGTCAAGTCGGTGATAATGACGTCACTCCTCACACGTCGTTTAAAAAGAAACTACCTCCTTTTTGTTACTGTAATAAACAAAAAGAATGTGTGTTACCGTTTCATATCAAGCAACCGTGGTGGATCACCCATATGGTCACCATCATGTCATGCGCCGTTGATGTTCAAGGTGAATTGAGGAAACAATATGCAGCATGTCGTAGCAAACGTCTAACGGTACGTTAAAGTTGAAACGCATTATCTTCGTACATCAGCGAACGTCAAATCACGTTAAAATGATGAAAAAAGAATGTATAATGTACACGTCGTGTCGTCGTTGAGAATAATTGCTAAAGCATAAATGGAGGTATTTAGCTTGTAATGTGTCAATAAGCTTTCAGAACGTACCATATCATCTATATTACAAAGAAACCCACAATACAATGCCCTAAAAGTTTGAGACACACTGGTACGGAATAGGCGGCATTCAGAGCCTATAAAGGCCATTTTTATGCGACGCCCCATTGTTCCACGCCAGAACAATAGCCATTAACAATTCAAATGAATTATTGGTGCACCAAAACGCGTACTACAAAACCGATTCTTAAAGGGTGACGATTCTTCTTTTATGAAAACATCTGCACCGACCTCTCAAAGTCATTTGAACGAGTTAAACTCGCCTGAAAAAGTTTTGCCCTTCATCACCATCCTTAATACCAATTGCCCTGTTAGCAATTTACCAAGATAATAAGTTGAAACGAGGCAGTCGCGTGATACCAGAGCAATTTGTCCAACCATTTGTCAAAGTGACGTTGGAGTGACATGTTACTAATTAACTGGGTCGTATTTTCTAGACCCCTTTTATAATATGCAAAAACGGTGAGAATAAAAACAAAATAATAGTAATCATAACGATAGTCGTAGTTAATGGTTACGTTTATGATAATAGTTTCTTTCGAGTTTAGATTAGCATAACGAGAAATACGAACTAACAATTCGTATTGTTCCATATCTTTGAATTCTGGCAAGTTAGATTAGGGAATTATAAACAAACTTTAAAGTTTTAACAATTGTGTCGAAATTTGAATGTAAAATTTACGCGACAACGTGTAATCCGGAAAAGTTTCCGGAAAAGTTTTATAGTCGGTACTGAAATATCTCGCCGAAACGAAACGCGGTGGGCGGGTCCTTGAAACAAATCTAATAAGCCGACTGCCGCCCCCGTCGCCAACGAAAGCGCATTTGCAGTAAATTTCAATGTTCTTAAAGTGCGAAATAAAGCGGTACACGGCGACTCGGAGCTCGAGCTAAATAATAAAGAAATACGGGAGGACAGCTTATTCAGATTTATGCCCGACTCGTACTTACAGATTATTTATGCAGACTCATCGATAAAACAGGGTGCGGGAAAAACCTTCCCAGACACGGGACAGCATAAATCGCGGCAATTTACTGTTGGGAGTATTCTTTCAAAATCCCTGAAAATATTTCGTAAATGCGACTACATCCCATCCACGAACGTTTTCTCTTAATAAACGCCTCGCTGTTTCGATCGACTTTAATGGCATAATAAGGCTCGTGCCTCTAGCAAGGTTTCTAATTGGATAAATATCTAAAAGAGCCTCCAAGAAAATCTAATGGAATCACGCAAACTTGGCACGATCCAAATTGCTGATGACGCTGCATTAGACATATCCGCTGTCGATTAGAAGCAAATTATTTAATGGGATAATATGATATCACTAGGGCAACCAAAAAAATTCTTCAAAAATGATCATTTATATCATAGATAAGATAGTGAATGTCATAAAGAGGATATGGTCATAAACCATTTTATGGGACGGACACGATTCATAAAAATTTAAACCGAAAGAGATTGAGAATCTTTGATTTAGATGATAAAAATGTGTAATCAAGGACTTCAGATTGATGATTTATGAGTGTTAAAGTTTTTTCATTGTCCGTTAATACGATAAGTACATATAATCTATCTTCGGAAATAAAAGCAAAAATTATTCAATTTTGAAAATTTCTTTATATGGTGTTGGGCTCTGTTTTGGGACAAAACACAAGTCTTAGAACTATACATTAGGATTTAGTCTTCTACATTACGATTTCATCTAGGATTTTTAGTTGTAGGTCTAATACTAAAGCTAAGTTGTAGGTCTAGTATTACTTATACTTTTGGTTCCAGAAGAATTTACAACAATCAAGCAATGCATAGCTAAACTAGAACTTACACTAGACCTAGTACTAGAAAGATTCAGATAATTCGTAATTTCTCAATTTACAGGGTTGAGTTAAACGTACAAAGTACCGCATCTTAGAAGGTACTCATTGTAAAGACTTGCGAAAAAATGTTATGACTAAAGTGGCTAAGAGAAAATGCTTGAAATATTCAAAGAAAACTATAAACAGAAGAAATAAGAAGAAGGAAGAAGAAATGATTAATTGTAAGAGAGAATGGAAGACTATAAACAATATAAGAAAGATGATAAGGAACAACATTTGAAAGTTACAAAATCTGATAAGAATGCAGGCATAGTTTCCTTAAACTATGGGTTATAGAGGAGACTGAAGAATATTAAAGCTTAATGGAAACACCAAACAACTAAATATCCTCAACCATTCCTGATTACCATTTTCAGAAAAATAACTGACTTCATATACAATAAAAAACCGGAAAGAATTCCTGAATAAGATGATAAAATAATACCAGGATATCATTCGATAACTATAACTTATATACGAATGTTCTAACCACAGACTGAAAATCATAGAACATATACTGAAACATAGAATAAACGACAAAAAGACAGCCTACACATATATAAACCATTTCAGATCTGCTTGAATCCAAATTTTTGCAGTTTCAACAATAAATTTTACACATCCAATGTAAAATCCAATGTAGCATCGCCCTTAACTGGTTAACTCGTAAATATTTTCTTATTTTCCTAGATAATCTAGAACAATTATTGAGAACAATTCAATCATTATAGTTGATTTAATAAGCAGCCAGAATCAGATTTGGTTGAGCCATCGATCACCACTCGCAACTTGGTAGTTTTCCAGTTTGACAACATTCCATGATGTGGTAGATAAAAAGAATATTTGTCATCCTATTCGCCCTCTGTCATGTGGTCCATATCATTGTATTCAGTCATAATTTCTTGATAGATTGGCATATATTTGGAATTTATTTATTAATGGCATTTGGACCACGAATTTTCTATCGATGAATCTCGTAACAGATTTCTGAAATAATTCCTAGCATTTTTTTGGCTCTAATGATTTGGTCCATTGTACGTTCCTTAATTTTTCAAAATCGTACAAATGATTCGTTGCCGGATCAGTTTTAATGAAATGATATTGGCGTTGTCATTGAAGAAGCTGCTGTTCCTGTTACAACCCATTCAATCCTAATTTTCTATAAACTCAAATTTACTTTGCAAATTGACTTGTCCTACTGATTATCCTTCAATAAGCTTCAAGAGCTCCCAAAACATTAATGGTCCAAGAAGAATGTCAATCTTACCTGGATCGTAAAATCGTGGCTCAGCAAAATCGGATTCCGGACATTAAATCGAAGACATGCCAAAAAATTACGATGACAGCAGAGAAAAAAAGAGGGATAACTTTAAAAACAGTTTTTATAAAGCATTAGCACAACCAAGACAATTATTAGTAAGGCGTAGGAAGACTGAAGCAGCAGTTACTATTCCTAGTATTCACACAAATGACAATCATCACAAGCTAAATCATAACCAACCTCAAACAAATAAAATTACCAACAGTACAAGTGCTTCACTAACAGTGTATGCATTGTTTACTTCTGTACATCTTCTAATCAAACATATAGAAGTTTGTATCAAAATAGAAATATCATCTTTTTGGAAAGAATCATAGTTATTTCCTTATTTACTAACTTAATAACTTCACCCAGCTAACAAACAGCTATGGCCAGCTGTTACAATGTTGTATTAAAGCGCTAAGGAAGCCATAATTTGACGCAATGAAAATTAAGTGTGATTTTATTGTATTGTCTTTTAGAAGGTTTTTTGAAAGTTTGATAAATGTTATGGATCAGACACATTGCCAATTATTTCTAAGGTAGCAGCGTAGTAGTTTGCTGCTTCAATCTATGTCCCCCAGCGAGTATTTACCGGTTGTGGAGGAAGAACTTCACAAGGCACCATTTCGTTCAAAATTACTACACTTGATGATGCTTTTAGAAATATCTTTTTAACATACTTTATAGGAGAAGTTCTTGCTATAAACTTCTGCACCTCTTTGAACCTAAAAGACCAAGACCTTTTGGACCAAAAGGTGCATTCATAAATCCTTGCACAGATAGTTTGTGTTCTTGTGGTTCCAAGATACAGTAACATTGAGAGAAATGAAATGGCAGTCAAGCTGGCGAAAAAGGCAGCGAAAACGCGCTTCATTGGACTGCAATCCTGGTTATGCAAACAATGCCACATAAAATAGTCAACAGTTGGGAAGCCTGAAGGGAGCCTCAAGCTAAAAAGTCTTCTAGGTTATCCATAAGTGAAAATATGAAAACCCAAAACGTTTGATGCCTTAGCAAATTGAATCTGATGACTATCGATCCATAATAATATAAAGGAACAAAACCTTGAAGCAATTTTAAGGTTACAATAAATGTCTTAAGTCGTGTCCTATGATTTGCTTTATTAAGCACTGCTGTGTTTATCAAAAATTTTTGATTATTTATGATAGGTTGATATATCATGATTCAAAATACCGATACTGACATTTGCCATATATCTTCTTGTCACATCAATTGTTTCGTCATTTGAATTCCATAAGAAGCAATCGTTGCTAGATTTCTGTATTTGTATTTTTGTAGTTCCTTAACATATTTCGTACTTTCTGATGGTACTTTGTATTTTCTGTATTATTCTAGCAACGATACTATTTTTTTCTTGCACATTTTATAGATACATATCTGATAGATATAAATATTCTGCAAATTGAGCAACTTTTGAATGTGATGTGGAACATTCTCCAAAAAAGCCTGATTAGTTTTTATTTCATTGTTTCTTATCTCCAGTTTTATGTGTTTTAAATTCACAAAATCATGCTATTTTATCGAGAATACTATTTCGGCTAACACTGGTTTGTTGCACACTTTACAATGTGTTGAGACGCACATGTTGAGACAATTTTCAATAACTTCACAACTTCTATTTTGAATTACTACTACAATTTCAAATACACATCAAATACACTAATTTTCTTCTAATCACTTGAAATATAAATATATATTTACAGACACGAGGATTACAAGAAACTCCAACTTTCTCGAATAGGTAAAATATCTGAAAATAATGCTCTACCAAATACGGCTTAAATTCCATAGTTTGATCGGAAACACATTTCAGTCTAGTCCATTCTGTCCATCACCAACCTTTTTAAGATCATTTTTTATAAACTGTACGATACCTAACTATGATAGAGTATAATTGCTTTAGTGAATAACATCGTTAAAACTACCTTTATCGCAAAATCGAACGATCCTGCTGAGTATTCATAATCAATCAAGTGGAAATTGATGAAGTAGCCGTCGAAGTTACGCTAATGAGAAAAGGTCCATTAAAAAATTAGAGCAGTTCAATTCATTACCGAAAGGAGGGAAACTGAAGCGAAATAACCAAAGTTTGAATGCAATTTATTTTCAGCACTCATTTTTACGTCTCGCGCGTATCTCTTTTAATTCAGTTTCAGCGGCGAATAAAAACTCGGTATTTTTTACAGTCCTCGTTTTACAACTTGTGCCCTCACGTAGTTTGTGCTACATAACCCGCGCATAATTTACTTTGGACACACTCCGGAAGTGCACAAGTAAATAACACGGGTATCCTAGGAATTTCAGGTTGTCGCGTTGAAATTTTAATCAACGCGAAAATTCATGTTTTTGTAAAATACCCGCCGGAGTTCGAAAACCTTCGTCTACTTGCTTATGATACATCCCTTTTATTTTGCTTTTTAACTTCATTAAACTTTATGAAATATTATTTTAATACTGCTAGGTATTAAGAGTGCACCAAAATTTTAATACTGGTTTTTAGTTTTCCCTTTAATTTTAAAACCGCGATATCCGGTTAATACCGGTATTATAAACAGTAGGTGTCGTGTATAAAAGTACTTTAGCAAGTTTTGATTTTTAACCTTAAAAATTTTTTTTATGAAATCTACTTTTATAAATCAAAGAAGCAACAAAACAAGAAGTAACTGTGACATTATTGTTAATATTAATAACAACATTAAGCAGAAATGTGGGATTGTTCTTTTTATATCTTGTAATAAGGAACTCCTCATAAAAGAGCCGTGAGTTTAGGTTTTTAACGTGTTTATGTAGGTCATATTATTTATATTTGAAGAATGTATGTTTGTTTTCTTTTAAACGTCTTTGTTTTAAATGTCACTCTTCTCCATAGGACTAAATTGATGTCTATTGTATATAAAACCACTAACAATATGTATATTAGTGCTCTTTTGGAAATATTTCAAATCTTCTAGAAGCAGTTTTTAGTCTTCTAGGGGCAGTAGGAACTCCTTTTTCAGCAGCTTAAGTATTCTGAAAGCATTTCTAGTCTTCTAGAAGTAGTGTCAAGTTTTCTGCATCAACGTCAAGTCTTATACTAGAACAAGTATCAAGTCTTCTGGAAGCAGTGTGAAGTCTCTTAGAAGCAGTATTAAGTCTCATTTCAAAATAAAGTCTCAAAAGAAATGTTTGCAGCAGATGCTGGGATTGAATCGGGAAGAAAAAGCTCAATAGTCTTTTTATTCATGAAAATTTAAAACATTGATTGAAAATGGTACCTTCAATTCAGATGAAACCATTAATAATTCTGTATGGCTGCTGTGCACTTAGAGGACTCATGTATTCCGCGAGTTAATGCAACGCGATGTCGATCTCACGACGAATTAAATACATGTAAGATTTCTGCGAAGCTTCTACATTTACATGATGGCTTTGGTTTATTTTGGATAAAATTAATAGATGAATATCCGGAACTATCCAACCTTTCGTAACAAACGTATTTCAAACAATATTGCTCTCTTGCAATGTTGTTCTTGTGTTCCATAGATTTTGAGAATAATATGAACATACAAAAATTTGAAGAATTTGTTATATTTACACATTGCAAATGTTAACGCTTGGAATTCGAACCATGTTACAAAAGTTAGCTTGGAAAACAGAGCATGTTACAACCAAGATTTAGAACAAAGTTTTAAAAAGTTTTAGAATTTTAGAACAAAAGTTGTGGCTCTCAAAAAGTTTCTAAATTGGAGCAATTTTTGATAATGACATTATTTATTTGTACCTATTTTGGTTCCCGAGTTACATCTTAAATTGTCCAAAATTGTCGATACATTAACATTTTGATACTTCCTGCTGCGTACATGAAGAACTGCCATCGTTAGACTTTATCTGGTAATAGGTCATGTATTTTAGGATAATTATGAACAATTTTTGTTAATAACAGTTGTTTTTATCCATGTTGGTTCTCGAGTTACAACCTACGTTTATAACCAAATTTGGCAATTTTGATATTTTGATTCTTCCTGCTACATACATTATCAGCTAAAGGAATATGTATTTTTGAATAATTATGAACAACTTTTATTAATGATATTTATTTCACAACCCAACCCAACCCAACCTACGTATGTTTTTACCCAAAATTGTCGATTTTGATATTTTGACACGTCCTCCGTCTTGCCATACATAAAGAACTGTCATCGTTAGACTTTATCTGGTTATGGAGTATGTATTTTAAAATAATTATGAACAATTTTTGTTAGTAACACTTATTTATATATATTTTGATTCTCCACTTACAACCTATGATCATACCAAAATGATCGATTTTGACATTTTGATATTTCCTGCTACGTACAAAGAAACTGTCACAATTAGACTTTACCTGGTAGTGGATTATATATTTTGTTGTAATTATGAACATTTATTATTAATGATATTTATTCATATCTATTTTGGTTCTCGAGTTACAAAGTATGTTTTTGGCCAAAATTGTCGCTTTGATATTTCGGCACTTCCTGCTACATACATAAAGAACTGTCATCGTTAATCTTTATCTGGTTATTGAGTATGTATTTTAGGATAGTCATGAACAATTTTTGTTAATGGCATTTATTTATATATATTTTGATTCTCCAGTTACAACCTATGTTTACACCAAAATTATCGATTTTGACATTTTAATATTTCCTGCTACATACATAAAACAACGCGTTGCCTTACGATCTGGCGCTTTATATATAATTAGTTGTACATGTTTAGTTTAAGAATAATACACATACATCTTAGTATTTAAAATCTCGGAATATTCGCATTAAAAGCCCTAAGTATTAATAAATAACATTTCAGCTGATGCATCAATAATCTCTTAGTGAAATGCTATTAATTAGACCTTCTGCTGCGATCGGCAAATCGAATATTGAGAACAATGGCTTGCAAATGAGACTTACAACATGCAGAGTACACTGCATCCAACACAAGAGATGCAAACAGGAAATTAAGTTCACTCAAGTGAAGTGAATCTAAGTTCCTAAAATCTATTAAATTATAATTCAATTTGCGGTGATATTTTTGGAGGAAACTTCAACAACGTTGCGAAATCTTTTTTATTTCCTTCAACGACCAATTTTGTGTGCCGTATAAAGCACAAAATATTACAAGATCTACGAGTGCGTCGTAATATTTCTTTGTGGACTGGATAGCCGGAGCAATCCCCATCTGCAATTCTTCCGATGTCACAATAAATAATACCGGGGCTGTACTCGTTGCATTGCAGGCCTCGCAGGTGATAAATTCCTGCTGCGAGCGGTATCCGGTAATCCGCGCTGTCTTGTTTCCAACGGGTGGGCGGAATTTACGCCATATTACTCCAGCTTCCGGTAGTCGCGGTCTTAAACGACACCGCTAAAATCAATTGGTTTCTCAATGAAAATGAAAGATCTCCACCTGTTGAGTTCGTCTCTAATCTAATCGTACGATTCGATGGGATTCTTATGAAAAATATCTACTTTTGAAAAGTTTTAAACTCAATATGAAGCTGTCGAGTTGAAATCCCGAAGTGGTGGGATTTTGTTGAACATATGGGAAAACGGGAAACTTTCCGAACGCTTTTAAAACGATTACTTTTATCTAGTCCACCGATGTGTGTGTACATCGATTTTTCGATTTTATTTCAACATAAAGGAGTACGGTCACAATTTGCTGCGGTTTAGATTTGATTTTGATGCTCTAATCGATCCAATTTCTGGACTGTCACTGTTCCGGACCGTGGATGAATTGGCAGAGCACCGTGATGGATTGTGAGGTTCTCAATTAAGGCAGGAATGTCTACGGAATTCTTTGGCATCTCGAACAATTAGCGAAGAAAATTTTAATTTACCATAGATCGGAACAAATTCCTTTTAACTTTCTATACGAACAATAAAACGAATAATAGTTGATCTAATTCTTCGTTGTCCGCATATGTCTTATGTTATATTAATTTAAAGAGAATTTCTTAAGGTTTAATTTTAAATATAAATTACCGTATTCATTTGAATCTAAGACGCATCCCATTATTAGGGACATATGTCTTCCAAAAATAGTGTGCTTTAGATTCGTATGAATATGACATAGCATGTTTGTACCCTGAAAAAGTCCTAGGTGAAGTCTTACTTCTAATATGAAGTTCAATGGTATATAAAGAATCTAAGATTGACTAACAAGTACAACCAGAAATAACACTAGTATTAAAGCAGACCCTAGATCGAGATCTAGAAACATTCTGGTTTAGCCGTACATCTCTTAAAATGACTAAATTCGAATGTTTCTAATTCTAAGTCCAGTGTCAGTTCTACTTTCAGTTCATTACACATATTTAACATGTTTGTACTGAATCACAAGTAAAGCTAGAACTAACACTAGACCAAGGACTAGAAATATGAAAAATGTTACTAGTCCTAGATCTAGTGTTAATTCTAGTTTTAATTTTATGTACAATCTAACATAGAATATCAACTACAGCCAGAACTAACACTAGCATTAAAGCTGGCATCAGACCTAGAACTAAAAACATTCGGATTTAGCCGTATGTCTCTTAAGACGGCTAAACCGAGATTAAAAAACCGAATGTTTCTAGTTCTAAGTCTACTGTGAGTTCTACTTTTTTAGATCATTAAGGTCGTTTTATCAATGTTGAGTTAAATTTGTTAAGTATGTAACTGATGGATATACTTGCCTATCAGTTGACCTCAGTGAAGCGTTTATTCAGCAACATTTTACCGGATATGCAGCAAACTATAAGATAGAGGAAAGATGGTACCCCTAAGTGTTAGCTTTAGAATCGAAATGAAACGTGATTAGTCAAATTTGCATAATTGAGGTTAGTTAGTGAAGTTGATGTAAACAGCTAATCGTGTCTTAATCGTTGCTTACGAAAACTTCTTATATAATGGAATTCTTCATGAATATTTATTAGACAGCGCTGAAGATGAAGATATTGTCATCTCTTTAATTATAAACGACGATATTATCATGCATTATATTATTATATTAAAGTGAAATACAATAATTACAACAAAGATGTATTCAAAAAATAATAATTGTTTGCTACGTATAGCTTGGACAAATTTGGGTGTTATTATGAGCTATCTTAGAAACTATGAGATACGTGAGATACGAAAAAAGTAGGTGCCATGCCCGGTATCTTCCTCCGAAACAAATTCAATCCCGAAGAAACAACACCTCTATGTTCTTTTGTTTTTAAGTTATTACCAAAAACACTTTGTAATTTTTAAGATATAACACAGTTTTATTTTTTTAAATACACACTATATCTGATTATGATGTTATTAAAATGAGAACATTTTTAGCTTATCAATGATGATGACCTTAGAATTTTAAGATATTAAAGGATAATGACAACATTTTTGTTATAGTACACGAGAAAAACGTCAAATACCACTTAGTTACTGTAACAACGTGAGTTTCTTATCATTTCATTCTAGAATTTTTAGAATTTTTATTATTATTCTTGAAATTCTCGTGTTCAACTCCCGGGACCAAAAATGTTTTCGAGAATCGGACTAAGTTCTAAATAGCGGCTGAAGGTCACGAAATTTCTGAATATGGTGCTGAAATCAAAATCTAAACAAGCCTTAATATGCTTCCACAAAGCTTGAAATGCTTTCAAAAGATTTGAAATTCCTCTAGAAGCTTTAAAATGCTTTCAGAAGGTTTAACACTACTTCTAGGAAATTAGAAATGCTTTCAAAAGACTCGACACTGCCTCTAAAAGAATTACTACTGTTTCTAAAAAATTTTAATACTTCCAGAAGACTTGATACTGTTTCCAAAAGATTTGAAATAATTCCAGAAGACTTGATACTATTTCTAGAAGATTTGAAAAAACTTAATATTGCTTCCAGAAGACTTGAAACGCTTTCAGAAAACTTGAACTGTTTCCAAAAGATTTACCACCCTTTCTGGAAGACTTGAGTCTGCTTCTAGAAAACTTAATGTTGCTTGCAGAAGGCTTAGTGTTTCTTCGGAAAGAGTTTAAATGTTTTCAGAAGATTTGGTATAGCCTCTGAGAGACTTGCAATGCTTCAAGAAGACTTAAAATGCTTTCAAAAGACGTGATATTATATTCAAAAGACTTAAAATGCTTCCAGAATACTTAATATTGTCTGCAATACTTGAAATACTTCCAAAAGACTTGTACTGCCTCTAAAAGACTTAAAATACTTCCAGAAGGTTTGATATTGTCTCTGCAATACTTGAAATGTTTCCAGACGACTTGATACTATCTTTGCAATACTTGCAATACTACGTTTAAACGACTTGAAATGCTTCCAGAAAGTTTGATATTTCCTCTGGAATACTTGAACTGCTTCCAGAAGACTAGGAATGCTTCCAAAAGAGCACCCACACGAAATTGTTAATGGTTTTATTTTGAATAAAGTTATCATCTTCAATTATTTTTTTAATGTTAATGTACTATTAATTATTCTTCCCAATTCAGTATGATATTCAGCATATCATATTTTAAATTTCTTCAGACCTTTTCAAACCCAATAGAGGACTTTTTGTTGAGCTGTCATTTGTCGTTTGAGTTTATTCCCAGTTTTTTTTTTCAGCATTCATCACCGACACGTATTTTCAAAAACAGGCACCTATGGATTTATCCAATTGAATAAAATAAAATACATTTATATGGAATGAGAGAAACAACAACAGAAAGCACAGAGCTTAAGATTTTTCAAGTTGCTTTTAATGATTTATCTTCTGATTTATCTCCAGGGACCTCTCAATGATCCTGGACATATTTAGTGTACTCAATTGGTACTCAATAGTCCCGGATTGTAGAGTGCGCATGTGCAAGGTTAATTGCGAACTACTATCGTATTTTGTCTGTTTGTTGTTTGTATGATATGACATGGATATAATCTAACCTAATTTTAAGTAGTTCAGTCAGTTGTGTATTAATTTGGGATTATACGAAATGGATGCACTGATCACACCTTATTATATATCCATTTCAATTTTCCGATGCCTGTTTATATATCCTTTCTTCGTCTCTGTACGTCATCCTTTAATTCGCCTGATAGGTTGCCTATATAATACACTGATCGCTGAATTACAGCTATATCTCTGAAAGAAGCTTTCTGATGACCAGATAATCATAAAAATCATAATTCCATAAATTCTGAGTTACTATTTAAAATTGTAGAAACTATACCTAACTAGTATCCAACTAATGCTCAATTTGATCGAACACGACTGGTAGTCGAAAAAGTCAAAAATCGGAATTTATGTACTGCTCGAACGCCGATACCATACTGTGCATACGTTAGTCAATTTGTTTGAATTTGTCTCTTACAGTTTCTGAGATAACCTATAATAACACAAAAATTTGCCCATTTTGTACATTTTCAGAAAAAGGGTCAATTCGGAAATATTCTTGGTGAAAGATAATGAAATTTTAAAATCGTGTTATATCAAAACTTTACCTTTAGTATAAAACAAAGACAAAACCATTTTAAGGAGTTGGACGGCCTAGGACTCTAGGGCTAGTGTCAGTTTTTAGGAAATCCAAATATTTGTAGTCCTAGGTCTAGTGTTACTTCTAGTATTAGTTCTATATACAATCTAACATCAAATATCAACTACAGCCAGAACTAATACGAGCATTAAAGCTGACACTAGACCTACAACTAGAAGCATTCGGATTTAACTCAAATAGTTCCAGTCCTCGGTCTAGTTTTAGTTCTAGCTTTAGTTTAATGGAAGATATATCTACAATGTAACGTTAAATAACAACTAAAACTACAACTAATATTAGAGTTAAAACCGACACTAGAAACGTTCGGGTTTAGCTATACGTCTCTTAAGACTGTTAAACCCGAATGTTTCTAGTTCTAAGTCTATTGGAAATTGGATCGAATCTAAGACGCATCCCATTATTATATTCCTAATATTCCCTCTCTGACAAAAACAGTGCGTCTTAGATTCAAATGACTACAGTAATTCTTTGTATCTAAATATAAACCAGAATAATAAGATTGAGCTTTTAATAAATTATACAAGTATTTTATATAAATTTAAAACTGCGCAACATTTATCTAATACATCGTCATTAATCAGGTTGACGCCTTCTACCACCTTCTCTTCCGTTGCATCCAAAATAAATCCAAGCCTTTAGGGATAGAATCGACGTGTTCCAATAAATCAATGTGACACGTCATTTCTCAGCCGCTGTCCCTTCGAGGCAAAGCCTCACTTTGCGCGGGCGAAAAATACAAAACTAAAGTCCACATCTCGTTAAGTTAGGGTCCGGAAACGCGATTAGATCTCCTATTAAAACCTCCAAATCCCACATCTTCACTTCCTCCCCGCCCCCATTTCCACTCCGACAAACGCAATTCTACCCCATTAATTGTGTTCGTGTTCAGTTTGATTAGCAGGAAACCGGGTGCCATTTGAACTGCGACTTGGCGCATCCGACTCTATTCAAATCAAATTCGTTTAAACTATAACAATTTAATTAGTTTAAGATCTGCGAAAATCGGGCGAAAGCTTCAAATAGGCTACTTTCAAATTAAATTTAGGTTGAAATAGCATCCTCACTGGTTGTTCTATTTAAGAAACGAGAAAAGGTGTTCGTTCGAGACGGTGGGTTCAGCGAGAGAACGCCTTAGAAGAATGAGAACGGTAACAAAAACCTTTTCAACCAGGCGTAACGGAAGCAGGAAATGCAGGAAATGCGGGAGGGAGTAGCAGATGGAACTGTAAAAGGACTAAAGGTCGATGCGAAATGTTAATCAAGCCGAAAAACAGACGGTTAACTTTTTTACTTAAAACGAAATAGAATTAAAAAGAAAATCAAAAAAATGATTTAATTAGTCTCATCGAGTTCTTGTTGATCATTTGATGAAACACTTTTCGTGATATTGATTTGTCCCGGTATTAATTTTTGTTTGGCGAAATATCGCAGCGCTTCTGGAAGGTTTGGGAAATAGGCCGTCGTGATTTCCATATAAATTGCATCTGCTAGGGCGAGGACGCAGAAGGGTTAGCTCTTGCTGGTTTAAAGGAAACCCCACTTCCCCAGGTTAATAGAATAAAGTCCCAGCTCCGAGATTTCATGGTTATAAAGCAGCTGTGTTTATTTCTATTGTGTCCACTATCCAGTAACAATATTAATACCGCAAATTACCTCAATTTTACGGAGAAAAGAACTTTGATAAACTTTATAGCAGAGTTTGGCGACGTTGGGTCTGTTCGTAAGAGTGTTAGTGCGGATTTTGGAGCTATGGACCATTTTGTAGGGGAAGGCGTTTTGAGAGAAATTAATAATGGAAAAGTGTTTTATAATGTGTGTTTATCGTGGTCTAGGTAGCGACATTGATGAATTTGAATTGTGCCTGGTGATCTTTGATTAGCTTGATGCACAATGTTAGGTTTACTAGTATTCTATAGATTATATATAATGATAACAAATTACTACAGAAACACCTAAGTATATACTATAATTAATGTTCATATTGCAGATGTCCTAGCGGGTAAGTTAGTTATATTCGATTCAGTAAATTATCAGGATTTAAGTTACTTCAATGTCGTATCTTTTGCTACCGTATTTCGAATGACTTGAAGACTGATCATGGTAGGATAAATTGGTCATGTGTTTTTGATTGTTCATGTGTGGAGCAGTGTTCTTCGACCTGTGTTCCGTAGAACCCTACAGTTTTACTCAAACTTTTTAGGGGTTCCACGACTAATTAAAGACATGATTTTGCGAAGCCGAAGTAGTGAATCGTTTGAAGCACCACATTAAATCGTTTCGGATAAAATTAATGGATGAATATCCGGAAATTTCTGAACGCAAATTTCGCTATAAAACGAAATAAAAAAAAAATGGATGCTGTAAATGATATGAGTCTCCAATGAACATCGAATCATTCAGATATTGATAAATTGTGCAGTAATAAACTACTACAACAAATTACTAGGCTTATGACACATTTATGCAGGTATTCAGAAATTCCTTTTATTCTAAATTACATATTATTTATCAACAGATATTGAATACTAATGATTATTTATGGACAACTTATCCGATCTTTGGGAACGTTATGTGGACAAATAAAGGTACACTGTACAACATTTTAAAATTAAGACATACGCTTTATAATTAAACGAACTATGTTGCTACGATTAGATTATCTATCAATTTCTGAACATTCTTTATATGATGTGTAACTGATGTAGTTGGAACTGACAGTTACAGATAATGCCGGGATAGACGCGGAATCATCAGATATTCAACTAAAAATGATACTGATAATCCGGTATCCGGCTTTTTGTAGAAATTCAAATAAAATTTCTTATTTTGTTTACTTAAATTTATGAAAACCTGTATTTTATAATGCATAATAACCTTGTTTGAAGAAATTCAAGTTAGTGGCATTTGCTTAAAGTTTATATAACGAAGGCAGAGACGAATCTTGTCCAAAATATGTAATATGTAATTATAATACGACACATCCAGCCTCCAAAACTGATCTAGGTGTGTTATCGAATCATAAGCGCCGGTGTTTGGAAAATGTGTGGCTGCTGAAAAAAACTGAATTGGAAGAAGTCTTAAACAAAGCATTTTTGAAAGACCGCTATCGAAAAGCTCTAAATTGTGTTCGACCAACATTCAAAATAGGTGCTCTCAAAAAAGAAGGTTTGCTGCAGATGCTGGCACTGAATTGGAAAGAAAAAGTTCAATAATATATTCAAATTAAAAAAATAATCGAAAATGCTAATTTAGATCCAGTTAAAACCGTTATTAATTTTGTATGGGTGCTCTGGCAAGTCTTCTAGAAGCAGTGTCAAGTATTCTGGATGCAATAAAGAGTCGTCTAGGAGCAGTATCAGGTTTTTTAGAAGCACATCAAGTCTTCCAGAAGCAGTATCAAGTGTGCTTGAAAAATATTAAGTCTTCCAGATACAATTATAAGTTATCTAGAAGCATTTCAAATCTTCTAAAAGCGGTATCCAGTTTTCTGGAAGCAATATTAAGTTTTCTAGGAGCAGTATCAAGTCTTCTGGAATCATATCATGTCTTGTAGAAGCACTACCAAATTTTCTAGAAACAGTATCCAGTCTTCTGGTAGCAATATTAAGTATACTGGGAGCAGTATCACGGTTTCTAGAAGCATTTCAAATCTTCTAGAAGCAGTATCAAGCTTTTCGTAAGATTTAAAATTTTCTAAGGGCAATATCAAACATCTGGAGATCATATCAAGTCTAAGCGAAAGATTTTTGGAAGCATTGCCAGTTTTCTACAATCATTTCAAGTCGTCAGGAAGCATCTCAAATCTTTTGGAAGCAGTACCAAGTAATCTAGAAACACCACTACTAACTCTTCTGGAACGATTTCGTCTTTTCGAATCAGTATTCAAATATTCTGGAAGCAGTCTCAAGTTTCAATTGAAAACACGTGATTTTCAAAGAAGAATGTTCACAGCAGATAGTGGAAGAAATGGAAAGAAAAAGCTTAATAGTACATAAGAATAAACAAACAATTGAAAATGGCAACTTCAATCCAGATGAAAACTAACAATTTTGTTGTGCAATAATGTTGCACCCAAAACACCTACGTATCACCTACCGTAAAATCGGTTCGCGCGAGTATAATGGATAAAGAACATTGGTATAGAAGATAAATTCCAAATGTTTATGGATAACTTTCTACTGTATTACAATTCTGGTGTGTATATTAGTATTCGTGTATGGTATCTCTTGTAAAGGCTGGATTACAACAACAATTAAGCAGAGCAGGAATTAAAGAACACTTTTTGGCTTGCTCGCGTAACTCAATCTCCATATGATGATGATAGTTAGATAATGATTCTAGATGACTTGATACTGCTTACAAAAAACTTGATACTGCTCACAAAAGACTTGCAATTCTTACAAAAGACTTGATACTACTTCTACAAAATTTGATCGACTTCCCGAAGACTTGATAATGCTTCTAGATGACTTGGTACTGCGTCCAAAAGATTTGGCATGCTTCTAGCAGACCTGATACTGCTTCTAGAAGACTTGATACTACTTTCAGAAGACCTGATACTACTTCCAGAAGATGTTACACGCTTTAAGAAGACTTGATATTGCTTCCAGAGGAGTTGACCTGCTAGCAAAAGACTTGAAATGCTCCTATAAGACTTTAAATGTTTCTAGAAGACTTGATATTTCCTCTAGAAATTTTGAAACGTTTCCACAAGACTTGATACTGCTTCTTCTAGAAAACTTGATACTGCATCCAGAAGACTTGAAATGCTTCCAAAAGGTTTGAACGGGATAGTGTTGATAAACTATTTGAGCATATTTATTTAAACATATTAAATACTATTACACAAAATATAAAATACTAACGCGAATAGTCTAAACACTATTAATTAAAGAGTAAATATTGCTAACAAATTTTTTTTTACTGCAAAAGGCAAGAAACTTAAAAAAAATTGATTTTGTTTCCAAAATACTATATACCGTTGGCTAAATCTTAATGTCGAAACTTCAAAAACTGACCATCACTGGATACTGCTTGTAAAACTGTACGTCCCTGGTAAAAGACATTTCCCAATCCAGTTTTTTTTATGTATGGTTTAGAAATTGATAAAATGATTGCAATAAACACTCATCATTCAAAAGGCCGAATGGAATTTTGATGTACATATAAACCTTATTCTTCTTTAAACTTTATTTTTCCTAAACTTTTATCAATAACTTCCATAAAATCAATACTTTTTTGAATCGGGTGGGATGGAATGGAAGGCCGCTTTTTGAAATGAGAATAATTCAGCTCTTGCTTAACTGAAGAAATAATTATTTACAAAAAAAAATAAGTTTTAATTTTACCATTTTACCCTTTGTTTCCGATTGGTTCCCTGGTGAAATCACCAATTCTTTCACCAATTTTTCGAAATTTATTGTAATTACCTTATTATCAAATATTTAAAATATTTCACGAATTGCTATGTACTGGCTACAAAGGGTTAACAATGAAAAGTGAAATTATTTAAATAAGTTTTGAAAATTGAGAATTGCTTCGGAAACTGAAATTTAACAGAAAAAATAGTTGATTCCAATAATTGGTATCGTAGCACACACAGCCACAGATCTACCTAACATTTTCTTCAAAAAATAGTACTGTTTTTGATGACCAATGCAGATTACTACCATTTACTTATTCGAGTACCAAGGAAATCTTATTCGATTTCAAGGAAATCGCTTAACACATCGATTCTAACGCGTTAAAACTTTAATCCAAGCTCATTCGACAATAATGAGATGGGTCCCGAACTCTGGAGATGCTTACAGCCAATCGGCAACAAAATCCTTTTGAAACTCGAAAACTATACGGCAGTTTCCAATATCGATCGATGTCATTCAATGTTGAGACAGCTTTCAGGCACGCTTGCGAGTGAATTCGTCGAATTAATTGCGTACAACGAGTTCATCAAATCGACCAATTCAGTTTAAACCCGATATTTAAAGCCATTTATCTCGGTGTGGATTTTCCGGTCTAACAATGTAACGTATGCCATCGCATTTCACGCCATTTATCGATTTTCCCGCTTACCATAATTAATGAAATTTTTAAATCCGTAAAACCATACCTCGGTGAAGCTTTATTACTTACAAACATGACAAGCATTCCAACGTTGATATTAAAAGAGGGCCTTTATGTAATCCTTTTATAATGCAGGTAGGACACAAAAAGGCATCAAAGGGGAATGTTTTTCGCATTCGCAAAACGGTTAAGCATCCTGGTCTTAACGATACATTGTGACAGTCCGAAATAAGCTTCCCTTTCTAACAAGTTGGGCTATAAATAAGCAATTTCCGGGTGCAATTAGTTGGTTCAGTGAGCAAAACGCGAGATTGTGCTTTTCAAACGTTATCTTATAGCAGCCAATTCTAACCGAATTAATCCCACCGACAAAGAGTTAGAAGTTCTCGTCAAATTTGTATAATAAGAATGATACAAACAAGCCGGGAGCTTATTGTATCAAAGTTTCATTTTATCCGCGCATCCACCATAAATTATTTCACTAATTATTTACATCATAAATCTCTCGATTTCTATAAACGTGTCCAGAAAATAGTTTGACATCTTTTCCTCCAATCCATTTTTCTTTAAATTTAAAGACCTCGGGGGCACCCTCGTGTTCTTAGTTGCTATAAGGCGCGTGACGCGTTAAGACAACCGTAAGTCTGCTCATAACTCACGATTCTCGCTCAAATTTATCCGGGAAAACACGAGGGGAAATGAAATTCTACGGGAGATATACGGATTTACTCGACGGTTCTTCCTCGTAACGACTAAAACTGAATAGTCATGGGTTTTCCGGCGCTGTATTCAACGCGACATCTGCCGAATAAACGATTCAGATTAACCGACCCTAAAGCTTTTTGAAATGTACCGAAAATTGATACCAGTGAGCGCGTTGTTAAATCCCTTTGTAATCCATACTATGTAAATAAAGTGGGTTTAAATAATGTAGTAAGTTATTAGGAATTGTTAATTAACGGGATTTTCTTGGAACCAAAACAATTTTTCAGCGGTTTAATTAAAATTGTAATAACCGGAAATTAATGTGTGAAAAAGTAATTTCAATGTTATTTAACATATTAACAAGTTATGTTAGGAAAGTTTGACACCATAAGTTTTTAATATGTAAAATATTTTAATAATTTTGTAATACATACGGAATTTTGTTTAACTAACCAAGATCAATTGAGTTCTAGTCGTTGTAAGTAGACGCAAATGTAGCCTCACAGTCGTAAAGGACTTTAGTAGAACTTAAAATGGATATAAAATGGATATATGGTTTCTAATTACCAATAAAGTGTTGATACATATTCATATAATTAGTAATGTACATCTTCTCAATGACGATGTTTGAAGAAGAGATTACATTTTTTTGTTAGAAAGAATGCTTATGTAAAAGAGGAAGCTCCCGGTTAACATTTAATCTTCATAAAGATCACAAGAGCCTCAATGATTCGGGTTTAGCCGTGCGTCTGAAGACGATGAACATTTCTGAAATAGAGTACTTTACAAACTAATTTGGCAACACTATATATTTCAATTGAAGAAAAGCTAGAACTAACACTAGACCTAGAACTGGAAAGCTTTGTATTAATAACCAACCCTGTATATTTGAAACTGTTATAGTCCTACTAGAAGAACTTGAAACACTGTTAAAAGTAAATTTTTGTCATTCTTGCCGATGCAAGTACACTTTTTTTTGGTGTTCACACTATTTTAATCTGATAAAATTAGTTGAAATGTAAATTACTCGAAAACTGTTTATTTAATCAATTTTTGTAAGAGATTCATATATAGATAATGACCATTTTACACGAAAATTCTGTCCGTTTAACAAAATTAGCAGTGGCGTAGAAAATATTTAAAAAAAGAATGTTTTTTATTGCGAATAATGTTTAATTTTAAAGAAGCTTTGACATCCTATACCTCGTTAAGGAGGTATTTGCGAGCCCATGCCTATTATCTCTCTGCCAGCGGTTTTTTGAATATTGCGTTAGGTTTAAAAATTAGTATATCAAGCAAGGTCTTCCTAAAACCAATTCAATCCCTACTAATAGCATTGGTTTTAAATGTAGACAATATTTTTGATATTTCCGTATAGATGTCAAGCTGAACTGAATTCTTTCTAAAATTTGAAGTAGACAAATTTAAATCATTTATCCTATCTGCATCACCAATACTAGTGGGGACAGAATGGGTGAACAATTCCTAGATTTCTAAAAGAAAATTTAAGTAAGCTTTCTTTACTTCCTCTTTTAAGTAAGCTATTTATAATAAAGAAAATGAGAATAAAGAAATAAAGAAATATTGCCGCTAATCCGAAATCTGGTATATGCTTCATTGCGCAAAATTATCAGACCCTTAACGTTGTTTAACCTTTCCGTTTTACTCATGGACAGCACCTTTCAAGTGATCAGAAACAGTGTTAACGGGAATCACCCCACAACCAAAGAAACAAACATCATCATGAGCAAGAAGATTTTAATTCATCAAGAAGATTCATTGAAGATAAGAGATGGTATTATAGCAAAAAACGATGGCTATAAACACCATCAATATCAAAACCAATAATATTAAAGTCATCCTGACAAATAAACTGACTTGGTTGAGGAACCAACACAGACAAAATATCTTCAAATTCAGACAAATCACCGTCAGAATGATTATCAATGAAAAACATAGGCACGCACCTCAATCTACAAACATTTCCACACCCCGGTAGCAGTCTCATACAAAATTTTTATTCCCATATAATAGAGTTGAGTTAACAGATCACCAAATCGCGGGTTTTGTAGTTCGACTATTTCACGATAATGGGTCGAGGATATCTACATTGTTTATTATAAGGACCCACACGATGACACCTATTAATATCATAAATATATAATGGCATCATCAAATTTTCAACGTTTTAACCCCTAGATTCGGAAATACCGAACACACGAACACTGTTTCGTCGCGTGTACTACTCCAGATTGTCTAAGTTTTCAGAAAATAATCTGTTTCCTTTTTGATTAACTTGTTAGCAGAGTTGTTTAGACAGTTCCTCCAACTCACGAAGATCTTTACTAGTAAAGCGCATTTTCACCGATTAAAAACTTGCAATAGCACACGAGCAGACAAAGCGGTGTTAACTCGACAACGACATCAACTCGAATCAATCGACGTCAAGCACGACTGCAAACAAGGAGCTTAAAATTAACTTAAGAATGAACAATTAATTTATTCACAATTAAGTTGTGAATAATTACCGTCAAGTTCATTACAATATAACATTTCAAAGGCTTTTTATTATTAATCAATCATTAATCGTAGTTGTCAATTTATAAAACCTTATAAATTGCAGAATAAAAATTAGAAATCACGTAAATTAAAATCAAACAACAATTTTCTTTTATTTTTATATCAGGGGTTATATTGTTTTATTTAATGTGTTTTTTGTAAGAACACGAGTAACGTCGTTTTATTGGTATGTCAATAACCGCATTTATGCGCTATTTAACGTTTAACCAATAAATATTAAACTTTGCTTCGTAGCTTGTGGTATTTGTGTAAAAATATTGTTTTTATTAATTTTCAATTTGATTTAATTGTAAATATAATACATGATATTGAATGTTAACATTTTCGCATTGAATGACGCACGTCTCTGATGATGATTCAGAGAATCGAAACATGTTAGACTAAGCCTTAAAGAAGATAAAAAAACCAGTAAAAGCACAAAAAAGTATTTCAATTTAATTTAATATTGAGAGATGTCCAGCTAAACCCGAATGTTTTATATCATTAGATCTAACTCTAGATCAAGAACTAACACTAGACCTAGAAGTGGAAAGTTTGATCTGAAGACGCTTAGTTAAATCCGAATTTTTCCACTTCTAGGTCTAGTGTTAGTTCTGGTTTTACTACAATTCAAATATATAGGGTTGCTAAAGCAGTTTACAAAGTACTCTATTTCAGAAACTATTCGTTCTAGAGCTCTTTGAGTGAGCCCTTTTTCATACAAAATTCAATGCCAATAAAAGAACCACTCCTCAAAGGGGACACTGTGAACTAGTATGATGGGGACACCAAGCTTTCATTGCAAAAACAGGCGCCCCCAGGAGTTAACTTTAGAACGGTGCTGATTATATTTAATATTGTATTGTTGATATTAATGGAATGTAGGAAAGGTTGAAATAGTAAAACGGAATGTATTTGAGAGCGATGTTCTCAAATGCAGAATTCAAGCTTTTTATTCTATAATTTTCTTTTTGTTTAGATGTATTTGACGAAATATCTTTATTGGAATGTATAAAGAACCCTTCATACAGATCAAGCGTCATGGATTTGTTTACTATTAGACACTAATCGGCAGTCATATTCCAATTCGCAGAAATTGCTTACACTTATCATTTAAAGTTCATAGAACCTCATTTAAAACTTGCCAAGCGACAAACTTGCCTTACCACAAAGACAGACCAACATCGTTGCCAAATTTGATTTTCGTGTACCTATCTTGTTTCTTATATTACTTTAAAATATCTCCCTTAAAGCTTTGCCCTCATTTATTTAATGGACAATAAGATTCAAAGAAGATGCAAACGGCTCGCTAGTTATAAAATAAAGGTAGTCTTGTTTTGCTATTGTTAAAGTTAATTTTTGTGTACTAATCATGTTTCCTAGATCATATACTATATTGTAGGACAAAATACATACAAGTCGAAATTGCAACTTTGGAATTTCGAAGTTTTACGTCAAATGTCCGCAAAGTACCGAAGTTAACGCAAGAAGATTGTGAATCGAAGTGGTCTTTCTCAGCAATGTACAACAAAAGTTGATTAAGATAAAATGTTTGTTATATTAAATTATAGCGATATGCTGAATTTTATTAATTGAGGATATAAAAGAAAAAATGAGTTTTTTTTTGGAAAATTTTTCCTAGTATTGTTTTAGTTAGAATGAAAACGAATAATCAGAGTAAATAGACTAACAATTATCATTTCATAGCTTATCTGTTGAGCATTGTCAAATATTAATTGATCATGCTTACATTACAGCATAAAATATTTATAGTGCAGTGCTTCTTACAGGGCAGTGATTGGGGAACATTAGTTAAAATGCAGTTTTAAAGCAATTTGAGGAAAAATTTAGATTTTTAGAGGATAGAAAATTTTCAAAAACGGGTAATATGGAAAATAAAGGAAGGACAAAAAGCTTCTAGATGAACATGACGCAATGGATTACGGAAAGGTGTCATTAAGAAAAAGGGCAGTTCAAGTCGGTATAAATAAATCCCAATTACAAAAAATTTATCGAGCAAATAAATTATTACTGTATAAACCAAAATCTAACAACGCTATCGAATTAAGTGATGAAGCAAAACGTTTAGATTACTACTAGTGGTTAATATAATAATAGTTTCGGACAAAACATAGTTCACCACTAATGGGATTCTGATCAAAGACTAATTCACATTATCGCATAGTTTGTTAACGCCAGTATGCCTAGAAAGTGAATGTGTTGTTTCATGGGACTATGTTATTGGACATAAAGGGCTGCATAAACTTCACAAAGGCAATTCAACATAAAGACTTCATAAACGGCAAATTGAATCAACACCGATGTTTGGGAAACACTAGAAAATTGTTTATTCAATTACCTTCACGGCGTCAATTTAGAAAAACGTAATAATTATATTTTCGACAAAATGGTTGCGTTATTTGGAAAAAATGGAATGGCAGATATGATACGCAAGCAACCAAGAGTTTAGATTTATTATGGATTTTTATTCTTTCGGTTATGTACTGGGTGTACATCGAAACTTTTAATCATAATTTAGGCCATTTAAAACAAAAACTTGAAACTGTTATTAGAGAAATTCCGTAGAACCATGTTAAAAAAAGTTGGCCGAAAAAAAATGAATTTACCTTAATAATGTCGGATGGTATCATTGAACAAGCTTTAAAGTTAATTTAGGTTAGATCGAAAGTGTTTTGTTGGCTTACGATTGAAAAATCTGCATTTTGCTTTTATATCTCCAATTAATAAAATTCGGCATATCGCTATAATTTAACATAAACATGTTACTTTAATCAACTTTTGTTCTACATTGCTCTGAAGGACTTCGTAAGGTTCTTTGAGGACATTTGACTACATTTGACGTAAAACTTATTTATGTTTCGTTATATACGGATATATTTCGTTTTATAACATCCAGACTTTAATTACAAAAGATGGAAGTTGACACACTGTATAATGTAATTACATATATAATAATATAATTGCAATAAGTTCCCGAAAGATTTAATTCACGGAAAGAAATACATGAAAATAGAGGGTAAGGTATGAGACTAACTTGTAATTTTTTTTGCCATTGCCAAATTTGATTTAAGATTACACGTTGTATTTCCAAAGTCATTTTTGACAATTAAAAAAAGGTTTTTAGAAAACGATAATTAAAAGTTTATTATTTCAAAAATGGTGGATGCGCCGGCCCTTATAAAAACGTTGAATAAAATATGTGATAAGATATGGGTTAGGTTGGGTTTAGACTAAACATTTTCACGTGAATCATCATCATTTTTACTGTAGTATTAGTAAAAAAAATTATGTTACGACTTACAGAAACTGCATACTATTTTAGCGAGAGTATGATACGAAGTGTATTTCAAGTTACTTAATTGTGGTCAAGCACGTACTTAAGGTACATTAAGATATAACATTCCAAAGGCTTTCGTTTATTGAACAATCAATTGAAGTAAAAGTAGAACCAATACTAGACCTAGAACTAAAAGGATTCGGGTTTAGCTATCTTGAAAGATGTACTGCTACACTCGAATTTCTCTACTTCTAAATCTAAAGTTACCTCTAATGATATAAAACTAGAACTTACACTAGACCTAGAAGTGGAAAGATTTGGGTTTAGCCGTGCGTCTGAAGACACATCAACAGCATAACAAGTACGTCTTCAGACGCACGGATGATACTAGTTCTAGATGTAGTATTAGTATTAGCTCTACTTAAGTTTTGGATTTAGCCGTGCATCTCCAGTCTAGATCTGGAGATACACGATCTCATCCATCTTTCCACTTCTAGGTCCAGTGTTAGTTCTAGCTTTACTTCAATTGAAATATATAGGGTTGTCAAATCAGCTTGTAAAGTATTCTATTTTAGAAACTATTCATTGTAAAGGTCTTTAAAAAAATGTCTTCAGCTGCATGGCTAAATATCACAATAAGATTAAAGACGCAAACGGCTCGCCTATTCTGAAGCAGAGGCAGTAATTTTTTTTGCTATTGCTAAAGATGATTGTCGTGTAGCAATCGTATTTCCTAGATCATATAGTACATTTTAAGATAACATACATAAAAGAAAATCGAAATTGCAATTTTGGAAGTTATAGGCTTGGTGATAAAAAGTCATATGGGAACAAACATGCCTTGTAATTTTTTTACCATTGCCGAATTTGATTTACGGTTATACATTGTATTTCTTATGTCATTTGGGGAAATTTAAAAGAAAATTTGAAAAACGATGATCATGGGTTCACTATTTAGAAAAGGCGGATGCGCCGGTCCACATAAAAATAATGAATAAAATATATAACAAGATATATCCAATAACCCTTCGAGCTAATCAAACGTTAAATTCCAAGCACATTCTATACGCCGTCGACGGTAACAGCATAACAAGCACGTGGTCGTACTTTATAAACATTCCGCGCATCGAAGCCCACGATTGCAACGTGCACTATACCCTATGAAACCAGGAGCACCATCCGTTGCATACTTTATCAATTACCACCACCAAAATTGTGTCACGCCACTTGACACGGCACGTCGGAAACCGACCCGAGAGAACGCTAACTTTCCCAGACACATATCCGGCGAGGCGCGAGACGTTTAAAAGCAATAAACTTGACAAGAGTGACGCTCGCCAACCATCTGACCCTTCATCGTTAGCGACATACGCGCATCATGCAAATCGAAATAGTCGTTTTACAAGCCATTTAACGCTAACAAAACGACTTGAAATATTAAGGACCCAATTGTAGACGTAAAACGTGAAACGACAATTCGAGATCGGAGCGTTAAAGTAGTCGGGCTATTAAAGGATTTAAAGGGTTAAGCGATGACTTACCGTTGCTGCTCAGCACCGTATACCTTAAAAGGAGACGTCCCGAACCCCATCGTTGAAGGATTTCTAACGGGTGTTCCGATTCTTGCAAGAGGCGTTCTGAAATTAATTTACAAAGGAATTAATTTTGTTTATCAGTTGAACCCGGCGCCTCCACCATTCGTGCAACGCAATGATAAAATTTCAACAAAGAAGTATAAAAAACTCATTCACCGGAAATAGGAAAATTGCACCGGCAACAATGGCCAAACAAACAAAAAGTTCAACTGAAATCGAGCTTTCCTAAAAAAAACCCACAATTGACCTACAGGGTGAAAATGCTGTGGACCATTGTCGAAGCTCGCTGACAATTTAATCTTTGCCAAATTATTCTGGCTCGGCGAATTTAACTATGATTTTTATGTGAAGAATAAAATTTTTTCTTTTTTATTTTTTGGTCTGGACGTCGTTAAAATTTGAAATAACCTACCCTTTAAGAATTAACTCACCCTTTTTATTTTCGCCCTCTTTCCCAAATTTTGTCTCGCTATTCGTTACAACCATCATATTGTAACGAGACAAGTTCAAGCACGCGACAAAAACTTACTGACTTGGAAAATGGCTATGATGGTGCGAGAAGCTACACAACCACCTCCACCATACCTTCCATATCGATTTGAAATTGTTAATTCCCCGGTTGAATAAATGATGACACACGCCACGTGGCGTCCTAGAGGTAAGTTGTGGAGGAAGCCGTTCATGAATGTTTCACCTAGCGGCGCTATTAGGAAGGGTTGTGGCATGTTCCACACGCAGAAATTAAATTAGTAGGCATAAACGATGAATAATTTGTCGATCTGAACCGAGTAAGTTTAGAAAACCATATTTCGTAGATGAGTAGGCAGCCCATTTTGCTTGGGAATCTTCTATTTTAAGTTTTTCTTAAGATAAAATAGAATTAGAAATAAAATTGATGTTGAAAAACGTTTATGGTTAGACGTATAAGGGCTTCGTATAACAATCGTAGAATTAACGGTGCTAGAGTTCGGTATTTATGTGGCGCATGTTCTCTCCCGGAAGATCCAGCTCGTTCCATGCCAGTTTCCTGTTGGATACACGGGTAATTACGTTGCTTTTGTCGCATTTCGGGTCGGGATACACACGTTTACAGTAACGTATTGTCCTGTCAGTTTGCTTTAAAGTTACATCTCTCTGTGGAATACTTAGGAATACTTAAATCTTAATTCGTTAAATTACAAATGACTTAAATCGATTACTTGTAATAATATATGTTATCACTACCCATATTAAAGATTTAAATTGGTTGTTTAAATTTGTAATCGAATTTACCTCCATGATTAGGGCACGTTGCAACTAATTCACAGGATTCATCCCCTGGGTCCCTACAGCACTCAATAACATCCGAACTGGTCGTTTCTGGCGTTACTGGAACATCAGTCAAAACTCCATCCCCAAAGACTCGTACGATCATCTATAACAATTTTTTTTTAATTATTATAATAATCGATACATTAAATTTGATTAAAGCGTTTATCTCGGTATCAAGATCTACCGCATGAATGCGCAAAACCATTTAAGCGGATTTGAATATATTGAGAACATTATCCCTCCAAGTTCGATAGATTACCTGGCCGCAATCGATATAGAAATAACGTTCACCGCGGGTATTAGAAATCGGTTACGTAGGGGTGAAATATGTAGGCGCGATGGGGTGCTGGTCCTCTATGAATTAGTCATTAGGGCGTGCCTAACGATTACGACCCCACACCAAGTCGTAAATTCAACCGTTTTATTATGTCGTCGATTTCGTGAAATGTTTTCGACCCGAAACGGCCGATGTAGACATCGTAATAAAACATAATTGCGTCCTATCCGATGCACAAAAGCGTTACCGCCTGATCATTTTTTAAATTTCTTTTACAACTGACGCGAATCGACTAATTGCCTCGCGTGGCGTATTGAAATGTTATAAATCTTCAATAAAAAGCAAATACTATTAATTAGTTTTTATTAACAGACATGCAGGGTGTTTCGTGATTCGAACGATAAACTTATACCATATATTTCGGGCTCATTGCGATCAAAGAATAGTGTATCAATTATCGGTGTACTCTTCCTTGTTTCGGAGATGTTCAAAATAAAATTTAAAAAAATGTAATAAATATGATAAAAGAAAATGTATTCATTTATTTATTTATTTATTTATTTATGAATTTGTACAGTGCCGATATTTGGCGTCCGTCAAATATCTTTTAGCCGTGCGTCTGAAGACGCGATATTTGAATTGAAATAAAATTAGAACTATCACTAGACCTAAAAGTGGAAAGTTTTGGGTTGGGTCTAGTGTTAGTTTTAGTTTTAGTTCAATTAAAATTAAGGTGACCAACTATTTTTTGTTCAAAAAGTGTACACTGCAACTATTTCATAGGTGAAAGAAAAACGACGAAACCCATATTTTCTTTTAAAAACATATTTTCTTCGGAGTGGATTTTTCTTTTGCTAAATGAGAATGTTCGTCTAATTATGTAGCCATATCCGAACAACTTTCATTTTGCATATTAAATTTGACTGTCAAGACGGCAGTTAATGTTTTCACAGAAATATTAAATAACATCTTTCTTTCCATTTTTATTTAATAAAATACTGATGATTTTGCACATTAAATAGATTTTTTTTTAATTTATTTATTTAAAAATTAACAGGTATCAATTTACCAGAAAAGAGCACCATTATATCTTTTGATATAGTTAACTTGTACACAAACATTCCCACAAAACAGACCCTGACAATTATTGAAAATATCCTAAATACTCCATCATGAACGAAAAAAACCCCTTCATTAACAATATTCTATTATGACAACGCTATGTAGACGATATTTTAGTAATCATTGACACAAACAATGAAAAAATAATTACTGCTATACATCAATACATTAACCCACTGCACATGAAAATTCAATTCACATTGGAGCTTGAAACGAACAATAAAATAAATTTTCTTGACTTTACATTAAATAAAAATAACCAGAATATTCAATTTGAAATACATAGAAAACCCACTCAAACTGACTTAACAATCCTATACGACTCCTTCCACAATATAACACACAAAATAGCGGCATTCAGATCTTATATCTACAGAGCATTTAATATAAATTTAAATGACACAAACTTTGCCAGAGAAATGGAAATAATAAAAGACATCGCCAAAAACAGCGCATTTCTAAGAACGATAATAGATAAAATGATCTACAATTATCAAAATAAATAAAAATTAAGTAATCGTACCAAATTAGAGATACAACAGACACAGTTTACTAAAAAGTACAGGTCCATCACATACCAAGGCTATATAAACAACAAAATAAAGCAAATAATGAAACAATACAACATTCATATTACAGATAAACCTAACAAAACCTTAGGCAATTTACTCATAAATAACAAGGACAAAATTAATAAATTGGATGACAATAGTGTATATGAGTTGAAATGCGACACTTATCATGCAACATACATCGGGGAGACGGGCAGAGCTCTTAAACTCCGAATAAAAGAACATAAAATAAAACAGAATTCCAATTTTGGCAAACATATAAACTTCAACCTGAAACATGAATTCGACGAAAATAAAAATACAAAAATTTTACACCACGTCGAAATTAAGAAATTTATTAATAATAATCCCGATTTGACATGCCTGAATGACCAAATCCAAACTACTTACAGGCCACTATATTCTTACCTTCAAACACCTTACACCCCACCTCGTAAACCCCCAGACAGACGAGGACTTCAAGACAAGATGTCATCTTGAGGTCGCACTGATCTGGGTCCTATGGGCATCATCCCATCCTTCCCACCCACCCATCATCATTAATATCCTGTCCTATACTCACACCACAAAATGGAAAGCCATTTTCCACATTTTTTAATAATAGAAATACCAGAATTTATAAATCTAAATTTAAAATATCCTCATTTTTCAAGATAAAAAGTGTGTGGCAGCAATGCAATAATTTGTTATCAAAAGCGCGTTTCCTAACCTATCAATACACAGTCTGATTTACCATCTTCGATTCCGATTGTTTTCTTCTCCAGAAATCTTCTTTTGTTAACTTTTCGATTGGCGGATATAATTGTGCTGGATAAAATGTTTATGTTATATCTCAAGATGCAACTTTTTTTGTAAATGTTGACGTTTTATAGAAGTTAGTTACTTTTTAATTTTGTTTTCGACTTTCGTTAAGTAATGTAACTTGTTTTTAATTTTGAGTTTGAGATTGTAAAAGATTTATGTTTATTAGGTATTCTCCTGATGATGCCGTGTAGAAGGCGAAACCGCCAGAGAAAAATAAAAATAAAATCTATTTAATGTGCAAAACCATTAGTGTTTTTACAGAAAGTTGCAACTTCTCACTGCTTGAATAATCATTCCCTAGTGAAAATAACCTTTCAACAGCAGCATTAGTGCCTGTACAATATAAGGAAATTTCTGTTAAAACTTTAAAATTTTCATGTGGGGTATGTGGAGTATGTTGTGTACTCTAAAATGCCGAAAAATTTCTACCCATCTTTTGTCAAGTTCTAAACAGAACTTGACAAAATTCATCAAATTCTCATCGTTCCATTTCTTCAATTTTTCTTTATTTAAATATAAATTTACTCTTCGAATTTCTTCAAAGAGAGAATTGTCATTAGTAACAATGTCTTTTACTTCGTTCATAAACAGTCGACTGTTGAAGAAACATCTTTCTATTCCATTTTACTATTTAGAAGGATCCATTTGAAACAACTTAATGCTCTAAAGTTCCCTACCCATTCTTCGATATATTCATAGACATATTCACATTAACTTCTTTTAAAAATTCCGGGATTGGAATCTTCCAAAATGGTCAGTTTATTCTTTAGACTTAGTGGTAAAAATCCATCATTAAATCTTGATTTACATTGCAGTATGAAATCGTTTAATATAATACAAAGTTCTACTGCTGAAATTTTATCTTCTTCAATATGTAGAGTAATTTTATGAAACAACGACGCCTGATAGTGAATAAAATAAAGCATAGGTTCTGACACATCGTTTTGAAATAATTTCTTCAAAATTATAGGACATTTGTCAAAGCTTAAAAAATATGAACGTAGTGGATCATATAGCTGCAAAACGCGTGCTAATGCAAGCCATCTGTCTTTGGAATAACCAAGCAGTTTTTTGTATTGAACACCAGCCTCTTCACAAAATTCTTTCAAACTTGCTACCCATACTGTAAACCGATTGAAATATATTATATATATTTATATATATATTATTATAACATTAAATGTTTTAGAAATAAAAATGCATTCTTTCAAAGTACAGGATTTGAAAAGAGTACGGTTTACGAAAAAAGAGCCGAAGAGCTCCAAAGAGTTGGAACCCCAGAGCTGTAGCCCTATTAGCCCTTAATTTAGAACAGCGCTAAATGGGTAACAATTTTCTAAACATTCACTATCTTTCCTGTCATATAACGTTGAAAATTAATTACTCCCAATTCATTCTTTTGCGAAATAATACCTTCAACTGTTTGTGACAATCAACTTTCCTTGTGTATTTCGTTCACGATTACTGTATACACGAGATTTGTGGTAACCTCACAGAACAAAATGTAGGGGCGTCTTATCCACCTTTCCGAAAAATTTTCATTAAGAAATACCGTCACTTGTCTCCTAAAATGTGGTGGTGCTTGCTGGACCACATGGTACGAGGAGCTTCTATCATATTATTCTATTTTTTTATTATCTATTTTTTATTATCTTATTCTGATGGTCATGATATCTCATTCTATGAATTTAATAAAAACCATAAAAAACTTCTAACTTGCTTTTTTATTTACTGTCGTACTAGTTTCCGGTTTTCCCCATCTTCAGCGACAAAGTATGAGAAAGACTGTCAGTATCGCCTGTTCTCACATCATGAGAGATTTTTATCTTCTTTTTAAATACCCATCATTTTCAACAAACGTTACTTTTTCGCATTCTATGATTCTACAACGCATATAGTTTCGCTGACTTTGTCGCTAAAGATGGGGAAAACCCGAAACAACTACGACAATAAATAAAAAAGCAAGTTAGAAATTTTAATGGTTTTTATTTTATTAACAGTTAAATGTTCCAAAACATAATTTTTTAAATTTGATTATTTTTTTGATAATGCATTCCTCACAATGTTTAAATTTAAGCTAAAGCGAGTTTACTTTGCTAACGACCTTAAAAATCTTAGTATTTGGTCCTTGAAGTGAAAGATTAATGTCATTCAGGTATGAAATTTTTGAAGCAAACTATTAAGATTTCTAGATTCACGTTCAGATAATAGATACGAATTTCATCAAGTAATTCTCAAAATCGGGTTAGAACTTTTCACTTCGATAACCATCTTACACCAGTATGATGAAAGATGGATTTTTATGTAAGCCTTCCAGGTCATCACACAATCGGGTAAATATCCTGGCATTTAGCAGTCTTCAGGGGATATCTAGGACTAGTTTTTGTATAAACGCTACTACTCGCTTCTTTGCATAATTATAGATAATTATTATGATATCTTTGTTTCAGAAACATAGTTGTATGCGAACAGTGATATTTCCTTCTTTCGTATTGATGGATACCAATTCACTTTTATTGGCAGACATCGTAATGGTATTAATATATTAATAAATTCTTCCATTCTTCTTCAAAATGTATTATTATTAAATTGAAACTATATGAAATTTCTGAAGAAATTATTTATTATAATATCGATTACTGGTTTCGTGGTGTATCTACTACGCCATCAGGTCGTGCACGTCAAAGATTAAAAAACATAAAAGTTAACATTTGAGGTTAACAGATCTGATTGTACATATATTAGTTATTATACTTCTTGGATGATTCAAAGTTGGACAATATAAAGAAGAGATTTTTGATTAATATGATGAAAACATAAAATGGACAACAGGGTGAGAACAGATGGCAATAACTTCGTAAGGTAACACCCCTAGGTGGTGCAAATTATTACCCAGCCCACGCAGGTAACCCAGATACCGCAACTTTGATTGATCTTTTAATGGTTGCATTTGAATTGCAATTCTGGAGTTATCCCCATTCATAATGTGCCGGATCAAAACATGATATATGTTGAGTTGACTGAAAACGTTGGTGTCTCGTTTGACTCTAGAATTATTTTTCGTAGATCCTTCAGATATTTCGATACTCGGGCATTTGAAGTTAATTTATGTTCTCTACCGTGAAACTTTGTTTTTGAACTTAATGATGTCGATGATAAGTTGCTGTTTTTAATGATCTGATTACGTTGTTGTTTGATACGCATGCTGTAGGGCGTTCTTTTGTTGCTCGAAAAGAGTTTAAATGGTGGATTACAGCTAATATTAAATAGTTAATGAAACTTTGTGATAAAGCTTACAATAAATCCAAGAGAACAAAAAAGTACCGCCAGTTTCATTTATTATAAGCAACTCAGAAACTTTACGAACCGTGTTATTAAACAAGAGAAGAAGACGTACTTGAAGCATATGTTTAATAATAAGTCTCCTCGTGATTTATGGAAAAGCTTCAGGTTATTGAATGTGGTTCATAGCAAACTATTAACTATCCCCGCTTCTATTGGCGATGTGGATGTTATTAATGATTATTTCACTTCTGCACAGCTCCAGGTTGCTGGTGATTCTGAAATTATTGATTATTACAGCTCAAATGTTTTAGAGCAGGTGACAGAGACCTTTAACTTTGAACCCGTATCTTATGATGAGGTGGCTAATGCTTTAATATCAATCAAATGTGATTCGATTGGAGCAGGTGATATAAAGCATATAGATGATCTTGTGCTGCCTTGTGATACATCATTTTTGTGTGATATCTTTAATTGTATCTTCAGAGATGCAGTGTTCCCCACTAATTAAAAGATTACCGTAATAAACTTATACTGAAGGTTACCAATCCGGATCAGGTTTCCGATGGCTCTTTTAACATTCTTCCAGTATGTTATAGTGTCATATTGATAAATACAATATCTTGCCTTTTCAGTCTGGATTTCGTCCAGGTTATTGTTGTACGACTGCTCTCCTCGATGATACTGATGACATCATACACGCTATAGATCTAATATGATTTCTTTGTTAATATTACTTGATTTTTCTAAGGCTTTCAACACCCTGTACAATTGCTCAATTCTTACTTGTCGGGAATATTCCATTTAGTGGTCTACAATAACAAAAGATCTAAAGAGAAGCCTGTTAGTTCCGGAGTACCCTAAAGATCAATATCGGGCCCTCTTCTTTATCTTATATACACTATAGTTATATTATGCTAAAGTTGTGCAATTCATTGGAATTTTGCAATCCTCACATATACGCGGATGATGCACAGTTGTATTATAGTTTTGAATTGAGTGACATTCGGGCGGCATAAATACGTGTAAACCGTAACTTACAGACACTTATAAGTTTTGATAAAAGTCACTACCTTGATATGATTGCTGCAAAATCGTCTGGTATCGTGTTGGGGCTAGGAATGCTAGAAACATTAAGGTTTAGCCTTAAGATGATTTTATGAATTTAATTGTAACTTTAAGTTTAAGGAAGCACTAACAAAGAACATCGAAGATAATTTATCTTCAAGAATCTTTTAGAACAATACTTGTACATTTTCATGATCTTAGCTAGAAGAGAGCAAAAAAGCTTCATCAAATCATCCTTTGATAAAAATTAAGCATAAAGAAACGAACGGTACATACAATAATGACATCGTACAGAAAACGTTACCGTATATTTTTATAAAGCTCAACAACACGACAAGTTGCGAAATTGCAACAATTTGTCGATCGACGAAGTGAGTTTCAACGAGTTGTACGTTGCGCAGTTTGCGTTTCCGCGTGCAAACCATCATTACTCCTCATTGTCGGCGCTTCTTTTACTCGTTAAAGGAAGAGAAAACCGGTCGCAATCGAAACGGGGAGATGCGAAGAGAATGATCGTTTCGACAGCACATATATCGAAAAAGAAAAACCGTCGACGCGAAGAAAATGATGTTCGTTGGCATTTCGTTTTACGAAACGCCATGTTATACTAAAAACAAACGATATCCAACATTAGTTGAAATGATAAAGCAACTCGGCACGACATCGACGTGCTCTTTAAATCGCATTAAGAACATTTGAATCGAATCGAAACATGGATTTGCTCCTAATGCGTATTTCACGTGCGAATATCGGCAAAGATTGGGTTGGTAATCGGAACGAAATAACTGGCGAAACCAAGCGATAACCTTCGTATATGTATTATAAAGTCGATTCAACGTGCTGAATGCGCCTATAAAACACACTCGGTTCAAACTCTTGGCCCTTTTTTTGTCTCGCAAAAACGACGCGTTTATGGCTGTTGACCAAACGGTTTTGCAGCAGGAAAACGACCCCTATACAGCAGTATAATTAAAACTTAAGTCCACGATAACGTTGCAGCTGGAAGTTGACTTGGTTATCGATAAAAAAGTAATCGCAAATTCTATTTTATTATGTCAATAATGAAAGTTATAATGGAAAAATACGAATGAATTTAATTAGTTCTATTTTAATTAGTTTCTGGTAGGTAATAGAGATAAATTATTATCGAATAAATCTGTTGTGGTATACAATTCATTAAGCAAAATTAATTGAATTTCTAATGGGTTACTATTAAAATTAAAATTTTAAAATAAAATAATTTCTGTATGGAATGTAATTTTACAGAAGTAATCGCTTTTTACTTAAATTACGTCAGTTTATATTTCCTAATTTAAAGATTTCCTTTTTCCTCCTATCCTTTTTCATTGATAAGGTCAATCATGCTCTCAAATGGTGCATTTGGTTTTTGCTATCTCTAATAATAAGGGTAGAATTTGCACGGGTCATAACGATATTTGTAAAAATTTGTAAATTTGAAAATGGCTGGATTAAAAAAAGCACATAATTCTTCTTGTGGGACATAAATCTGTAAAGGTTTGATCGTTCGCAATCGAAACGAATTACTGTATAAATTAAACCGATCATTAACGCACGCGCGGTCAATTATTCCGGGACCGAGAAATAAATGTCCCAACTAATTTTCTGATACCAATCCCACCATTAGCTCGCAATTAGTTGCCGTAGTCGCTGATACGGTTGAGATCGTTTACAAAAGTGGGCGCTTAGGGACTCTAATTATCGTAAAATCCCGTCCGGACGATGAACGGCCGTCTGATCTATTCCCCATACGAAACGAACCTATTGCTTCAATAGAATTCCTTAACGCACCCGGTTTTCCAACGAAATAGCCTCCCATATGGTAAAACCAACGGTACACCATACGGACTCTATCTGCCTCAGAAAATCAATTTAACATTTAAGACATTATGGTAATATTCGTATAAATTCGATTTTCGTTGGAAGTAAAATCATGGAAACATTGTAATGTTTTTTTTTTTAAATTTTCAATTCCCTAATGGCTACTGATAAAAAAACAGCTACATGGCAGTCCGCTTAATCCAATCATGCAAAATAATCTCACGAAGCACACTGGCCCAAATAAATCCGGCATCAACCTAAAAACATTTTGTCAACGTTTTAAATAAAAATAATTACTAACATGAAACATCTTAAAACTCATCATTTTTTAATTGAATGAGAAAATATGTTTTTTATTTTTACCAGCAAAAATGTCATAAAGTTAGTTGTGCACATGAAAAGTGACATTTGAAAAATCATTCGTGGAAGGACCAAATTAATTTGCGAAAATAACCATGCACAATCCGTCTTACCACAACACAACTTTTGCAAGTATGGTGTGATCCATACGTGCGATGGTCCATTCTTCTGGTCTGTCAGCATGTAAATTCGTGATGATACAGTAGGTCCAAGTACCTCTCCCCTCTTGGTGGATATTCACCATCCATACGATAAAATAGAAACTTCAAAAAACGGCGCTGCACCTTTTCAATCATCAGGTGATGTGACTATGATAATACGATAGCATATTACTGAAGCGTATTGAAGTAGAGTGGTTCAACATCCTAGGAATAAAACCCAAATTGCCCCAGGGCGGCGAACAAATCTCTGCAATATGTAGCAAAAAAGAGCGCTCGGATTAAAAAATCACACCCAGATCTCAGGCAGCTTGAAGCCGCCGTATAAACCATATTGATTTTATTCATTTTTTTAATAAATGACATGTAACAGCATTTACTGCTACTTAGTGAAAGGGAATTACATTGATGCATTTCCTGAATTACATCTATATTGTCCAGTAACATTCGAGAATCTTCGAATAATTCGATGTTTCCAAATATCTTCAAGTCATTAGCGTAAGTAAGCACCGGACAGGTAAATAAATCCAATAAATCATTTATTTAAGGAACACGTAACAACGGTTCTAAAATACCATTCTAAAATACACAACACACTCCACCAATTAGGTACATGTTCATTAAGCTTAATGCATAAGAAGACTGTCCAAAATAACTCAACTTCTTTAATAACATATTGTGATCAATTTGATCAAAGGCCTTCTCAAAATCAGTATACACAACGTCGACTTGCCCACCAATATCTATTGCCATTGAAGTATAATGTGTAAAGTAGCATAAATTAGTAACCGTCGACTGTTTACGTCGACTGTAATGAACAGCATTGTGGACAACTATGGGAATACAAATCTATAAGCTATAAGTAATGTAGAGACTTCATCGGCGATTCCAGATAATAGCCCTAATAGTTACCAGTTTTGAAACTGGCACTTCATATGGTAGTGACCAGTGTTTATAATTCGATAATTCGGAAGCAGATCTAAGTTATAGCTCTGCGTCATTTCCAAGTAGTTCGAGTAACGATTCTGAGGTGGGAATGTCTGCTTTAGTTTTAAAACTAAATGTTTAAGATCGTCGTGCAATTCAAAATGCAGACTAGAGTATGGGGTCTACATTGCAAAGTAAGACTCAGGCCATTTTTTCCGACTTTTGGAACTCAAAGGCAACATGATATTTTATTCAAAAGTATTTTGAGTATAATCTAAAGATACCTTACGAAATGTCTTTATTGGAATATCTGATTGCATTTTATTATTGTAATAATGAGACTGGAGATTAATATCAGGTACTTTTTCACAAAATTGCTATGATAAAGATATTAATACTATTAGGATCAGCCAAATGCGATGTAATATAAGCAACGGATTGTTGCATGTTTTTAGAATCAAAGACAATTAAATTTTGTTTAAAAAATGTTTTTTTTTCCCTCAACGAATTGCCATAATTACGCAAAGTTTTATAATACTGAAAATGTTCCGGTTTATACTTATTGAAAGCATTGTTGCTTAATTTGATCATATGTCTGATAGTCCACGGAATCCAAGGTACTAGACCTTTCAGTAATATTTTCGTTAATTCGGAGCATAAAAATCAAACAAAAACAACAAAATATAATTGAAATAGTTAATTCTATCAATGAACGTGCGGATTAAACCTAGATCAAGAATTAGAACACTTATAACAAAAAAGATAATTTACAACATATATCCTAATGATACTCAACAAAACCACTCCTCTCAACATAAAATTAATTAAATGCATAATGTAAAATCAAAAACAGTTTCCCATACAGCGTAAATTGCGATAATCACTGTAGAACATTTTCGGCCTTATTTAAATTACATTATCTTACTGTTTGTTTGCTTAGTTTTTCAGTTATTACTCAAGAACCATTCATGATTTTATATTACACTCTTTAGCAAAATTGTAGCTTATTCTTAAATACTAAATTCATGTAAAATATCAGATTCGACAAATTTTATTGAAGAGAGTCTTTAAAAAATTGTCAAATTATTTACAAAAATTTGTCTCTAAAAAAATCATTTTAAAATCAGGGCCAGTATCAAGTCCTTTGGAAGCTGTATCTTGCAGGAGCAGTATCAAGTTTTCTGGAAGTAGTATCAAGACTTGTAGATATCTAGTTATCTGGAAGCGTTTCAAGTCTTTCGGAAGCAGTACTAAATCTTACAGGGGTAGTATCGTGATTTCTAAAATCATATCAGATCTTCTAGATACAGTATCAAGTCTCCTTGAAGCAGTATCTAAATTCAAAATACGTGCTCTGCAAAACGACATTGACAGCCGATACTGGGATTGAATTGGGAAAAAAAACTCAAGAGTATATTAAATTAATTGAAGGTGGTTACTTCAATCCATGGCTCTTCAGTTATAACTGAAAAACTAAGCAAAGTAACATCAAGAAATATAAAATATAAAAGGTTATAAATTAAAACATTGACCTAAAAACACTAAACCCTTTGAATGTTATTCTATATTGACCCATTACATTCACCTTACCTTAGACTATTTCACCCCCAGAATTGATGGGGGTGAAATAGTTTGTGAAATAGCTGGATTAGTTTGTCTGGCTTCACGTTTAGAAACAGAAATTCTTAATTAGTAATAAACTAGAAATTGATCAGAAAACCCTACGTCTACAGTGTTACAGTTGCTAACTGTCAATTTATTGAATATAATAATTATATCAATAAGTGATTCGAAGTTATCAGATATTCTTGTAGGTTGTTCAACTACTTACTTTAAGTTAAAAGCCTCTGAAGTAGCTAGAAGAGAATTTGTCAAATGCCCATCAACCATAAGATTAATCTTAAAGTTGCCCAAAACTATGACTTCATCTACTATAGGATTTGATGGGATTAGTTTATGAAACGCTTGTGCTGTCCACGTATTCTTGATGTACTTGAGCATGTTTACAATTTCTATCTTACTCAATTTGTATTTTCAGACTCCTGGAAATACGGTTATGTTACTCCCATTCCCAAAATAGCCCCAATACAAGGATCTCGGAACTTCAACAATATTACCAGTTTTGTCAAAGTTATTGCAGAGAGTCATACTACCATTGTATACCAGACTTAAGCAGTCTGGTATTAGAAATCAGATTAGCTGTACTTCTGCGTATCTAGATTTGATTGATAATTTATTCTGCGCTTTTGATCACAAGTCAACTGCATCGATATCTTGAGTCACAGCATGTTGCTAAACATCTTTAAGTTTATAAGGTTGGATGCAAATGCGGTTAATCTGAACTATCTTTCTAATACAATTCAGTCCGTTAAATTGGATTCTACTTGCCTCCTTAGTACGTTCACAACTTAAACTTAAGACATAAATTTATAATGACTATACCAATTCATTGGTCTGCAAAATTGTATCATCTATACTCTTATCATGTGACTAGGTTATAGAATTCAATGTCTGTTATAGATATGTCTAGATATACGAGCTCGATCTCGCTGGTTTGGTGGCCAACAATAAATCATGAGACACAGAAGCAACTAGCTCAAATACCATGACTAGCATCTCTTCACATAATAGCTGAGATAAGATCTTTTCCGACGGCTACTCTTGAAGCTTGCTATTTGGTCTCACATCGCTCCATGTAGATATACAAAAAGAGGCAGCTTTTGGTATCTTATACTGCGAACATACTCTTCACTCAAGTTGATGTAGGGCAACCT
This sequence comes from Onthophagus sagittarius, assembly GCA_036711965.1. Classification (NCBI taxonomy): domain Eukaryota; kingdom Metazoa; phylum Arthropoda; class Insecta; order Coleoptera; family Scarabaeidae; genus Onthophagus; species Onthophagus sagittarius. The sequence continues at coordinate 18,628,544 of JASERS010000005.1, read as the reverse complement.
CATAAAACACATCTAAATCCGCAAGGTCTCAAAAGTAAATCACTTCTTCGGAGGGGTTGTCCTTCGAGAGAGCTTGAATCTTTATTTTTAGTTCACTTTGTTTTATTTTTATGTTATTATTTATGTTTTGTATGCGATGAGAATTATAAAATTTTTCTTTGTTATAATTGTTGCACAGTTTATTGTTTTGTTTTTTTTTGTTTTGGTGCAAGTAAAGTCAGTGGAAGTTCAACCTTTAATATATATAGCCAAAGGTTCAGCTGCCTACCTTGTTCTTGTACCATTTGTGTCATAACAAATTTACGCTTATTGTATGCAAATTAGTTATAGCAAAAACCTCGATATAACAGACTAATACGCGAGGCGGACTGTTCGTTATAGCTGACAGCCCGTAGTATAGAAAAACATTCCCCAATACGTTTTTATTGCTATTTATAAGGCAAATATGAAACTTTAATATTTACCACAATTTAAGGTTATTCCAAAACCAGGAAGAGGTAAGTATATAATATTAATTATTTGCCATCAAATATAAAATGAATGAATGTGTCTTACTTATTTTTTATTTATATGTATACCTACCTGTACATATTAAGCCGGATATACATTACGCCTTGACGAGTAGCTTGCCTTGAAATAAACTTTGGAAGTACTCGTAGGAATCGAAGTAAATCGTACACATTACGTGCTTACTTGCCAAACCAGAAGTTTTTCGGGAAGTGTAAGTCGAACGATGAGTAACTTTTAAAAATATATGAAAATAATAATAGGCAAATAGATTCTTTATTATGCCATTAAGAAAATGTCTTTTATAATCGTCACGGCAAAAAATATAAAAAGTAAAGAAATAACTTTAGAACATTAAGTTATGGTTAATTATTACATAAAATAAAGTAAGTGAGATTTTTTAATAAGTTATGACGAGTTTTCGAAAATGCATTTTTTTGTATTTCTGAAACCGTAAGAGATATCTTTATATGCTGTTTTCACCATTAAATTTTTTTATAAAAATCGAACACTGATATCAGTCTTCCTGATTTTTTATTCTGAGAGATTTCCTTTAAAAGTGTCCATTTGGCCCACCCTGTACTGTTATCTATTTAAATTATTTTTATTTCTATCTAAATTTTATTGCGTTATTTCAAATTAAAAATTCTAGTTTATTAAAGTTAATTAATTGAAAATTAAATCCATTATAATTCGTTATATTCATTTATAATCCATTATAATAAAGTCCATTATACCGAGGTCCGTTATATGCAGGATTAGTTATATTAGTTGTTTTGTTATTCTATTAATTTAATTTTGTTTCTTTTGCATTCTAATAATATTATTGATTAAAAATGTAAATTTTAATTGTATTTTTATTTATTATTATTTTACACGAACAGTATCACAATTCTAATAAGAAATCAATATTAAGAGCGTCTTGATAAATTCTGTCTAGTCGTAACATTATGGAATCGTTACAAACAAAGACACTTGAACAATTTACATATATTTTCGATTTTTTACATACTCGTGAGCAATAAACCTTCAAACCGTTCTCCTCCAAACATCAATTTTTGATGTGTCCCAACGATATTTTCTCAAATCCCTTCACTTCTCTTATTTTACACCTCCACACTTTGTTCCATTAGCAACGACTTCATATCCGCGTAGAAATAAACATCCTACGTATTGTTAGACTCCGTTGATACGTGTACCGAACAGATGAGATTCGCATCCGTTTTAGGGCGTAATATTTCTTTACACTTCTTTATACTGTCGTCTGCATAGTGGGCGAAAACCACGACAATCGTCCACTGTGTCCATTGAATAAGTCCCGTTTCCTTTCGGACGACAACAACGAAGACTTGATAACTCAAGTGGGCTCATAATCTAAGTAAGCTCTTTGAATCCCGCCGTCCGGTTGTAATGATGTAATTGACGTGAGAGTTCGGTTTCACTTCTAGTGGATGAATCGATCGGGACCATTTGGCATATGTTATGGTGTTGGAAACTTTACAGTGGGTGGATTTGGAATTTAAATTGAACGATGTCTCAGAAGAGGCTTTTAACTCCTTGAACCTTCTTCAGATCAGATTTAAATTTAAATTTAAAAGGAGTCTTCTTGAAATCATAAAAAAGGTTTAACATTTCTATTTAATTATTGTGGTGAACCTGTCACAAGAACATAATCTGATTTCTCGAAACGATATCCTTGTTTCTTATCTGGTTCTGCAGATATCGCGTATCAACGGTATTTAATTACTACCTGTATTTCAAATGGAGCCGATAAGAAATTGATAAATCGTGGTTTAGATTGTATCATTAAAAAAAATCTATTCGATTAATAAGAATCGATTTCCGGAGTTATGAAAAATCCGTTATATTTGCGCCGGCGGCCATAAAAAAAATAATCCCAAAGATTTATCGTTGTTTATTAATCTAACAGAGGAAAGAAACGAAAATGATTTGTGTAAATCTCGTTTTGGCGTAATAATAATACGTTATTATTGACGAATGAAACTGTAAACTTCATATAGACCGAAAGATTTACGACTTTCATTAAACTTATTACGCCATAAATCTGCACACATCGAGGGCGGCAAAACTTGGCGCATCCGAAAGATTTCGTCTCTAATCGAACGACGATTTATTACGCGAAAATTAATTCTCCCCAAATGGGGGGTAATAATGAAAATTTGACCAAATAAAAAACGAAGTAATCGAAGAAACATTTATCGAAGACAATGGGCACACCCAAAGAAACGAATTATTCATCCCGCATATTAAGAGAGACATCAATTTTACAACTAAGACAATGGGATGGAGTGGTTTCATTCAGGGTTAAAAGTGAATGGGCGGGGTGATTTATGACAACCTTGACAGTTTGTTAATTGCCCAATAATACGGTAGCAAGTAAAGAAGTTATGTAATAAATTATTTACACACCGGTGGCACCATCGATTGGATTTGTCCAATGTCTATCGTCCTCAAGATTGGTTTTGCTGTGTCCAAAGCCATTTCGAATTATCATCTAAAAACAAAGAGAAAAGAGTGTTTAATTGAACATAATTTCATTGACGATTTATTTTGATAAACAGAAATAAAAATTTAAAGATGGGTTTGAAAGCTCTCCTTGTATGGAACATTTTTAAATTAAACGGCAGCCAGCAGTGCTTTGTACCAAGGGTCCGCGACACTTGATGCCGAGGCGAAATTTAATATTATCCATGCAATTTTAGATTCGCAGAGCACACTTCGCTGGCGGCATTAAATTACAGGGTATCATGTACAGACAGGGCCTTGTACGATTTCTCCGGGCGACTTAAGGAAGTTTCGGAGTGTTTTGAGCACGAGACCACATCGGACCTGCCTCTACGTCACCCTTTCGGGGCATCCAAGCGTTATGAAAACTGCCGATTTACCCACAAATTGCCCTTCGTAATGACTCCCGTAAAAATGATGATCCACGAAAAAAATTCTCGGACGGTTCTTAACAGCAATTACGTGATTACAAAGCTACAATTTTCTTTTGATCGAACATAATCTTACCGTCTTTTAAATTTATTACGCAAAAGAAATTATTATGGTACAGATAAATTTGGAAATAAGCCATGAAATTTTGGAAAAGACAACTCTGCAGAAAGTGTAGTCTAAGCACGAGAACAAAATGAATTCGTGGTTCTAAATGTATAATAATTATACATTTTTCCATGTAGATTACATATCTATTCTTCATAAATTTGGCTTGCTGAACTCAATCATTGCTCACTAGTAATACTGGTAGGTGGCAAAGAGAACTATTTTAATGCAATTTATTGCCAAAAATACAGTCTGGAATCAAACAGATGGCAATTAAGTTTTATGGGCGTAGTTTTGTCGAAATCCCTATTTTAGACCGAAACTGGCCGAAATCGAAACCGAAATTTCAGTCGAACACTAGTCAGGGATTGCCAATATACACCTCCATTTCAAATCGAGGTAGGAAAACGCTAAGGAATGCAGGAGAGCCAGACTGGAGGGGTGGAGATATAGGTGGAAGAAAGATATGACTAAAGGAAGATGGATGAAGAGACTTCTACCGGATATTAAATCATGGGACATGAAATTAAGCTCGGGACATTTATGTTTCAAGACATATATTTAAGCATAATGTTAAGCATTAATACTAGAATAAAAATAATGACGTTTACCGTGGAAATGTTTAGTCTAAATCTAAGATTCTGGCTAAAATCTAAGCTTTCCAAGTTAGGGAAATTTTAAACAATGTCAATATGTATCATTTTTGAAACTTCATAGAAAACCGAATTCTTAAAATATGTAAATGACATTTTTTGTAGCTTTTTCTTGAGTGCGCTGTTCTGAAAACAAAACCTAGCGTGAGTATATCAATTCGTGATCGAAATAATTTTAAAAAGAACTCGGATTTTGAAAGCAGTTAGAAAATTTATAGCAAACTTAATAACAAAAAGGTTAAGGAAACAACCCTTGTGAACACTCCAAGACCTTAACGATGCGGAGCATACTTTTTGCCTGATGGAGATGGAATAGTGAAAAAGTGCTCACTAACATCAGTATAGGGATAAAGATGACACTGGAACAATAATGCTGGGTAGTAGAGGGATGGAGTATCATGGAAGGGTACATAAGAGCGATGGTCGTTGCCAAGAAAAGGGAGGATAGAGAAAAGGAGACTAAGATGGAGAGAATGGGACATCTTTTGCTTAATAGCGATAGATAAAATAATAAGAGATAGATAAAGACAAAGAAACATCAAAAAAGAAATTAGTGAAATATTTTGGGGTAATGTAAATACAGTTTTGAAATATAACCAGTACACTTTTCTTAACAATTTTGTTTACATGAATGTCTGTATCTTCAACTGCTTCTCTACATGCTTCGCACAAATATTAAGGCACTTATCATATAGCACAAGTGTTGTGTGCTTTGTATACCCCCCCCCCTTCCCTTACACATACATCATATAGTACAACCAGTTTTTGTATGTTATTCTCGTAGGAATTTGTAACCATTTAGGCAGCCACTGCATTACAGTCATTCTTATATCGTCATCATTGTCGAAACGCTGACCACCCAAATGCCTCTTCTAATACATGACGATATGGTAGTTAAAGGGCGTTAGATAAAGACTGTACGGAGGCTAGTCAAATTAGTCAAGTGAGTTAATTGAGCCAAGCGTTGTCTTCTTCGAAAAATTAATGCTAATTTGTTAGTTATAGGTGAAACTTTAATTCTAATAATCAAACTGATGTTTTCAATTTTAAATTAATTTTATTCTTGAACATTCGGTTGATGATGTTTTGAATTACTTGACGCAGCTTTTTTAAAGCCTCACAATAAGTTCCAAAAACTAATACACATGATTTTCTTGGTTGAGATTGATTGCAAAACTTCACTCTTTTGAGTGTTGTCGAATACCGTCCTTTTGGTTGCTGCTTTTATTCTAGGGCAGTGTTTTTCAACCTTTATCATCTTGCGGAACCCTTTTTTGGGATAACTTTTTTATGCAATCGTTCATTTAGTAACACGTCGACTTTTAATTTTAGGGATGGATGTGTCGTATTATAATTACATATTACATGTTACGAAACAGGTGCATCTCTCCTTTTGCTATTGAAATTACTAGCTGAGTAACTGCAAGAATAACTAACTTATATTTACTCAGAGAAAAAGGTTATTGTTCTTATTTTAACATTCTTCGTTTTAAAGCGAAAATGTTAATTTTCAACCCCTAAAGTGTTTGTTCCGCGAAACACATGTTGAAGAACGCTGTTGTAGGGGAACGTAAACTACCCATGTTTTGTCGCATGTTACAACTTGGTGCAAGAACTCCTAACCTTCCTCATTGAATCGTCCTAAGAAAGTCAAGAAATTGACTAGTTTTTGTGCTCCGTAGACAGCATTTACTTAAAAAACACTGTTTGTACTTAAAATGACATTAGCAAGTAGTTAGTAGTTAGCAAGTAGTAGCAAGAGTTAGCAAGTAAGTAACATCTCAAATAAAACACAAAACACCCTAAATGTCCTGAATAAAGTTATGGGTTCAACATACGAACAAGAACAAAAAATGTAAATCATGAACTGTGCAGAGCAAAAACATCTTCAAAGGATTAACAAAATCCAGAATTGCATTTAGATGTAGTACGGCATCCACGGAGGCTTTACTAGTGATTGGAAACACAATATCAAATGTCAACAGCTCACAATGTCAAAAGAAACAGACATAGCCCACTTGACTTGATAAAGATAATTCTAAAGGTCACAGCTTGAATCACTAGAAAATGAGGAGAAGTAAACTATTTCACCAGTCACTTCCTAAGTGGACATGATGGATGTTGCAGAATATTTGAATTCAAGTAAAAGTGGAACTAACACTACGCCTAGAAGTGGAAAGATTAGCCTCCGAAGTTGCACGGCTAAATACAAAACTTTTCAGTTCTAGGTTAGTATTAGTTCTAAGACTGAATAACAACGAGAAGTAGAGCTAATACCAATACTAGATCTGGAATTAGTATCATTCGAATTTAGCCGTACTAACACTAGACCTAGAACCACAAACATTAGGGTTTAGTCGTCTTAAGAGATGTACGGCTAAATCCTAATGTTTCTGGTTCTAGTGTTATTAGTAAATCTAGGCTTTAGGTCTAGTATTGGTTATACTTTTAGCTCCAGAAGAATTTACAACATTCAAGCACTGAATGGCAGTTAAATCTAGAACTTTTATATCATTTTAACTAGAAACATTTCATAAATATGAAATCAATGATGTAATCCATTTTAACCAGTGAATAATTATAAATGAGATGATTTTCTTTTTCTTTTGCACAATTTACTGGTTTAATTAAATAATAATGGTAAATAATTTAACAATTCTTCATTGAATTCGAATTATTTACATTAATTAAACCAGTAAATTGTGCAAAAGAAAAAAAAAGAAAAAGAAAATCATCTCATTTATAGAAACATTTCAGTTTAGGTCTACGTTTAGTGTTAGTTTTACTTTTACTTCATTCTTCATATGAATAATATAATGATACATTCTTAAGATATGTGTCCTTATCTACAAACAACAAAATGACCTCTAACGATCGAGAGATTTACACCATCATGGTATAAGAGGTAGAAATCGTAGAAATGTATTTTTTGTTTGTGGATACATTCTTAAATATAATGTTTACATATTTGTTTATATATTTTCCAAACTCAACGAAATCGTTAGACAAATTTGCATTTGTAGGACGATGTTTATTCATTATAACTACTCGCATAATACCGGTATCAAGCGGCGTTCGCTGCCATTCATGGGTATATAATTCACCGTAACGCAGAGAATATCACTACTAACATTACCATAATCGCCAACTTGATTGCGCACGGCAGCTACCAGACCACGCCGGATCACCTGTATCGAGTTTAATGGGAATTTTTAGAACGGCGCACCGAGCTCGCACTATTTACATTAAGCGGTTACATTAATCTTACTTTGGGTATGATTAAAATTAACGCGTCGGGCGCGTTTTAATCGCCCGTAACCATCTGTTTCACGTATTCGCATTTTCCGCTGTTACGGCATTAGATAAGTAACTGTTTCGCTAAGCTTCTTTTACTACTCTTTTTGCCATCCGAGAAAACTCTCGCGATAGACGTGCAAGAGTTGCTGGGTGATCGTAAAAACGGTATGAAATTTTATTACCCGATCGTAAACTATAGCTATGTTTTGAACGGATAGAAAAACGTTAGTAATGCGATCATTGGACTTGAGCTTCAATTTAAATCGATTTAACATCTGCGGACTGTTTCAAAACTTAACTAAGCTTTTAACTACAATTTGTTTACGTTTTTACAAATAAATTCTTAGATAAATCAAATAGTTGGAATTTTAACACCTTTATAATTAAATTAAACCCCGCACTAAATCCGTTCAGCTTAGGTTCGTGAAGTATCTAGCATGCAAAACATTTTTACCTCATGGTAACTATCTTTTGCGTTGCCATTAGAGATCTGCAAATTACGTGAGTCCCGCCGGGTCACGATTGGTCATGCGTGACTCACCGTGAGCAGGCATCCATTTTTGCACCACTCACGTAAGCGTGCGTGATCGTGAGTAACTTTGGTTTCTTTAAAATTAATTCTAATAATAATAATAAAAATAATTATAATTTTAAATTCTTTAAATTTTTTTATAATGCAAGTAAAGCTCTTAAAGTTAAATTCCGTTCAGCCGTTTCGAAATAATTGGCATTTGTTTACAAACATTTTCAAACATCCCCATCCACTTTATTTTTGAAGATAGAATGAAAATGTTGAAAACATAACCTACATTTTATAATTCAAGATAGCAGTTGCACCTATTAGCAACCCTCTTAGAAGTCTGAAAATAATTATCAGCATTTTCTCTTAGCCTCTTTAGTTACAAATTTTTTTACAGAAAGTTTTTTACAAATCTCTACAAAATGCAGTTTCCAAGATACGGCACTTTGCCCGCTTACTTGGCCACCCTGTACGTTGTTATCTATTCCATACTTTTTAAAGATTTACAACTTCTGTACTAAACTTCGTTATTTTTCTAAATACTTGGAAAATTTTATAAGGTTTCTATTGATGATACTTAGGATCCAAATAAAATTGTTGATATTTTCCGGATTATTAGTAACATTTTCAGTAACTAAATGTCGAAGTCAAAATTCTAACCAATTTTTAAGTAAACACGAGATTAACGAAGTGCATTTTAACTAATAAACTAATGAAATTGTTCTATTCAATTTAAATTTAATATGATCTTTAAATCGCCCATAAGAATATTTCAGCTTTTATTATTTATTTTCATGAGCGGGCATTAAAGTCATGCGCACATTTCTAGTTACAATGCTCTGAGATTTCAGACTTAGAGCTTAGGAGATTGTGCTACAATTTAGTATTCCTGTACAGATTTAGTTAACAGTTACTTAAACTCCTCTGAATTAGTCTATGGATTGTGTTTTATGTACTCTCGATCAATAAAAATTGCCATTTTTACAACTTTTGCATCAACAGACGCAAAAAGCTGCATTCCTCTTACATAAACAATGTCGCTCTCGTACTTACGGTGGTTATTAGTAAAGAAAGCCAGTAAAGCCTGGGACGTCAAATATCTTAGGACTCTTCACTCAATTTTTTTAGATTATACATTGCATTAATTATAGAGCGTGGATCCACTATTGTATCAGTTTACCCGAGGAGCAACATCGGCTTATAGAGAACAAAAAGTACATTTACACTTCAACTTAATCGAAACATTAAAATGTATTAACCACCTTTGTGGATCACCAGAGTTTGGAAAATTATTTATTTATATTGTATTAGCGTACATAGTAAATCATAAAAAATAAATATATCTTATACATTACATTTAAGAATATATCCACAAATAAAAAATACTATTTGCGACGCTTTTGATTTAATTTTATCCTATCATCGATGACGCTTCTCTTGATTCTATGCGCGGTTAAAGCGAGTTTTGCAGCTTCCAATCTGGTGCTGTGAAAATCTAATAAAGCTTCTCGCAATTCCCGTTTCTTTCTTATTGCGTTTCTCTTATTTCTCATCGCATTCTCTTTAGCTTCGTGTGCCGCGCATGCTGCTTTGGCCGCCGCTTTCTTAGTGTTCGCCAAATCAGCTTTTGCTGATTGGAGTTGTCTCATTAAAGCTTCCTCGTGATTTTTGGCCGCTTCTAATAATTGTTCTTTTTCACCAATTTCTTGCTGTGCTCCTTGAGCTGCTTGTTCCGCGTTAGCAGCGTTAGCTTGAGCTACTTGTAAAGCGTTTGTTAAAAGTTTTACTTGCGCTTGTGATTCTTGAGCCGATTGGAGGGCAGCGTTTAAAAAGGCTTGTCCTTGTTGGAGGCTGTTACTTTCTTCTCTTTCGACTTCCTCGGCTTCGTGTACTTCGTTTTGTAATTGTTCAACGACAGCTTGTTTACCCGCTAAAGCAGCCTCGGCTGCTTCCGCAGCCTCCAAAGCTTTTTCGGCTAATTGTTCTTTAACTTGGTGGGCTGCTTGTTGGCCGGCTACCATTTGAGCTTCTTGTGCCGCTTTAGCTTCTTGCGCGGCTTTTTGGGCAATACTGGATGCTTTTGATTTGCCCACTTCCCCATTCATTGGAACCCCTGAACATTGAGGGTCAGATCCGTCAGCATACACAGATATTGTTAGATATATTAGGTAGGTTGCCAATAAGACGCCTACCTTCATTACTAATTATTAACAAAAAATTATGTTTTGATGTATGCATCTGACGTGAAACGTCATTACGTTTTCTTTGACAAATTAAAATTCTCTAGCCACTTGCTTTTTAATGATAATTTTGACACGCCGTTTTAGTAGGGGAGAAATTTATGTGGGAGTTGATCATTTTTTTTTCAAGGACTTCTTTTCCTATACGCAACGGTAACGAAGCGAAAGCGACGGTGAAAAACTCGCCATGGGAATCGGAGGCGTATTTGCATTGGGAAAGACGTGGGTCCGGCCAATTACCGTAATCATTGGTTTGAATAATGACCGCGGCGCCATTACGACGACGTAGCCTTTGTTCGGATTTCGGCGTCCAATGGATTTTTTACAGACGTGGCCGTTTAAACTGTCCCAGCTCTGGGGAAATTGCCGCGAAATGCCGGATCAGACGTGACCGGGTGAAATCCGACCTTATCGCATTCACGAATCCACGAAGATGATGCATGATCCTTGGTTGGGCGCGCCAATTATCCTCCCTCCTTGCTTGGTGCTCTCCATCTGGTGCGAAAGCGCAACTAATAATTATAGGGATATTCCGATTAAGATGGATCACAAAGTTATCTAGAAAAGTGTTTTTATTCTTCGTAGATAAATTTATGAGTTTGATTAAAGCTATTTTTAGAAGAGAAGAATGTAGGTTTAAGAATTGTCTCGGTAACAACGGTCACACGGTTGAGGACTAACAAAAAGTTGCAGTTGAACACTAACCGTATGTTCCTCTGAAAATAGTTCCGTCTTTTCTTTCGCACAGCCAGAATACGTTCTTCCTGCGTTGATGTTTCCCAATTCCCATTGCTTTTGCATAGCTTTTTGTTATTGTTTTCAACTTCTATCAATGTATTCGACTATTTTTCGTGTTACCTTTTTGTCCTTATTTTGTTTTGTATCTGCATCTGTACGGTGAAATAGGGTAACATTTTTAGTTTTTAGCCAATCCATTATGTTTGTTAATTTCTAATACTGGGCTTGGATGGTCCGTTACTAATAGAACATAGAGTTACAGTGAATTTTCATTTTATAGATTAATGACTATAGTTCGCCGGCACACTAATAACTCGTCATTACATTATATTGTACAGGGTGTATAATATAATGTAATGGCGATATAATGGCGATTTTAGTAATCTGAAAATATTATGTACAAGGTAGTGAAAAAATCCACTCCTATAACATTTTATATAAAAAATTTTTAATGCACAACCTTTTTGCCTCTTCAACTGTTCTCCTAATATCATTAGCTTATTCATAAAAATAATAACTTTAGATGGCTTGGAGGAGAAGGGGCTTTGAGCAAAAACTTGAAAGGCACCCCTTAATATTCGCTGAAAAATCACCTTTGAAACCTTTTCTATCAATTTAGAAACACCCAACTATTTCAATTTGGTAATAAATTTGGAGTTAAATTTTACATTGAAAATTATCATTCTTTTTCCAACTTAACAACTTCAAAATGAAGTTCCAACTCCAATTTTCAACATATTTATTCATAATCACGAAATTTCCCCTTAATTTTCAATGGTAAATATAATATTTGTTATTATCTCAATTCGTCTTTGAGATATTAAGTTTTGAAGTAAACCTAATTTTTTAGCATTTCATTAAAACAAAATTTCGTTAATTATTTTTGGAAAATCGTAGAAAATCAAACTCTAGATATGTTGATGAATTTTTTTAAATTTATAAAATACATACCTTTACACGTATAAAACCATACTTGCTATCTTAATAAAATTAACAACTTCCTTAATCATTTTTGAAAAATCGTAAAAAATTTAATTCTTAAGATATCTTGATTAATTTTTTTACAATTTATAATACGAAGTATATACATTGCTTAGAACAAAATCGTAGTAGACTATCTCACTCTATTTTTGAGATATTATTTTTTGAATTCAACCTAAATTTATAGTATTGCATAAAATTAACAATTTCGTTGATTATATTTAGAAGATGTATAAAATCGAAGAATAAAAATAATTTCCAAGTGAAATCGGTTTTTATAAGCAGTTTAGCAACTTTAGATGGCTTGGAGGAGAAGGGGCTTTGAGCAAAAACTTGAAAGGCACCCCTTAATATTCGCTGAAAAATCACCTTTGAAACCTTTTGTATCAATTTAGAAACACCCAACTATTTCAGTTTGGTAATAAATTTGGAGTTAAATTTTACATTGAAAATTATCATTCTTTTTCCAACTTGACAACTTCAAAATGATGTTCCAACTCCAATTTTCAACATATTTATTCATAATCACGAATTTTCCCCTTATTTTTTCAATGGTAAATATAATATTTGTTATTATCTCAATTCGTCTTTGAGATATTAAGTTTTGAAGTAAACCTAATTTTTTAGCATTTCATTAAAACAAAATTTCGTTAATTATTTTTGGAAAATCGTAGAAAATCAAACTCTAGATATATTGATGAATTTTTTTAAATTTATAAAGTACATACTTTTACACGTATAAAACCATACTTGCATATCTTAATAAAATTAACAACTTCCTTAATCATATTTGAAAAATCGTAAAAAATTTAATTCTTAAGATATCTTGATTAATTATTTTACAATTTATAATACGAAGTATATACTTTGCTTAAAACAAAATCGTAGTAGACTATCTCACTCTATTTTTGAGATATTATTTTTTGAATACAACCTAAATTTAAGTATTGCATAAAATTAACAATTTCGTTGATTATATTTAGAAGATGTATAAAATCGAAGAATAAAAATAATTTCCAAGTGAAATCGGTTTTTATAAGCAGTTAGAAAATTTATATTAAAAAGTTTGTGAAAACCTCAAGATCTTGACGACGCGGCTTTTTAGCAATACCCGAAATGGAGTAGAGAGAGAGCTCACTAATATTAGTGTGAGAACAAGGATGATGTTGGAAAAGAGCATTGCAATAATGCAGGGTAGTAGAAGAGGATGAACTACCATGTAAGAGTCGCTGCCAAGGAAAGTGAGGAGAGGCTAAGACGTCTGTTTAAAGTTTTTCACCGATCTCTTAAAAAAAAAGAGTTCATATTAAGCCCAAAGTCTGTGCGAAAAGTCTTTCTTGTTTTGTAAATTGTATCCAGAAATGTCGAGTATTTTGCAAAACAACATGTACTAATAAAAAATCTGGTCTAACACAACGCTGACGATGTATTTTATTGTAAAATGTTACAATGTTTGGTTTCTTCAAATTCTTTTGCCACGCACTCATTCGCATAATCGCCGAATTCGTATGTTGATACTGCTACCGAGGACCTGAAATGCTTCTAGACAACTTGATAACACTTCTAGAAGATTTGATAACGCTTCTAGAAGATTTGTCAATGCTTCTAAAAGACTTGAAATTTGATACTGCTTCCAAAAAATTTTAAACCCTTTCAAAAGGCTAGAACCGCTTCCAGATGGCTTGATCCTCTTCCAGAAGGCTCGAATTACAAAAGAATACATGATAGACCCTAGAAGACTTGGCACTGATTCTAGGAAACGTGACACTGCTTGAAATACTTGAAGTACTTCCAAAGAAACTTTATATTGTTTCGAGAAGACTTGGCATGTTTTCAAAAGACTTGAACTGCTTTCAGATGACTCGATATTGCCTCTGGAATACTTAATACTGTTTCCAATACACTTGAAATACTTCCAGAAAGTTTGAACTGCTTGTAGAAGACTTGGTATTATTTCTAGAAGCCTTATAAAATGTTTCCAGAAAACTTTCAATGCTTTCGGAAGACTTGATACTCCTTCTAGAACACTTAATCTGCTTCCAGAAAACTTGATACTGCTTCTAGCTTACCTGTAACTGCTTCCAAAAGACTTGACATGTAGCCAGAAGACCTGAAATACTTCTTAAAGGCTTGAAATGCTTCAAGAAGACTAGATGACTTGAAATATTTCCGAAAGACTTGATACTGCTTGTAGGAAACTTTAAATGCTTCTTGAATACTTGATATTGCCGCTGGAAAAGTTGAAATGATGCCAAAAGACTTGTTACTATATTTTGAAAACATTTTCATCGCAAACAAACATACTGACAAATTCTTTGAGTTTACCTTAAAATATTAAATACTATTGCACATAATGCAAAATCTTGACGTAAATATAAAATTTAATTTTGCTTCCAAAATACCAAATATTGTTATCAAAAGGCAATATCTTCATATTAGAAGTTCCAAAGCTGGTAATTAAAGATTAGATGTTGCTTTTGCAAGTTATTTCATAGTGACTAAGATAGATGGTATTTTGTTTCGATTTTTACAAATCATACCGACGATTGTCATGCGTTGTGAAAAAATTTACCATTTTGCCCTAACAGAAGAAAAAATCGAAATAAAATAGTTATAATATACAAAAAAATTACCTTCACACATATCAAGAATAACACGTTCATCTTGATTTGTCTTGCGAGCAGAATTTGTATCACTACCAATTGATTATGTATACACATAGTACGTCTTATAATCAGCTGCAACCCATAAAATGGAAAGCTTTGTATCACCAAAGCACAAATATTACACGTGTTTCTTTAATGGTTTCACTAAATGAATTTATTTTTATTGTAACCACCTATTACAATAAAATCTGCTGGCAAGATCAAAATTGGGATGTACAAATATGTTACTCTACGCTGTATCAATCTGATACATGATGTACGGATTAAGGATTTTTCTTTTTCCACCTTCTAGATAAGAATTACGACAAAAACAAAAATGGAAATGTAAAATAAGCAAAAATTCATTCACTGAACCAAAATATTTAGTCTATTCGATCGTAAATAACAAACACATCAATTAATTATGAAAATTGTGTCAATTTGATACAAAGTCCGGATGAGAGTTAAATGACAGTTTTAAAACATTAGAAGAAATAACAGAAGTTAAAACCCTATATCTCCAAAACAAAGCGTTTATCGAACCAAATAATGGTAACCAATATGAAGTTTTTATGCAAATTTTAAAAGATCTGTAGACTGTTAAAACAGTGTTGCCAAATCTGATCAATTTTTTTCCTAATTTGGTGAAATGAAGAAAACTTTAGAGAAATTTCACATTTCTGGTGATTTTTCGACTTCATTCTTAATTGAAATTTCGAATAAAGTATCAAAAAACAAAACAAATAACTGTCAACTTTTTGGCAGCATAAGCTCTTACTGTTCCAAACACTGTACATTATCTTAAAGACTACCACTTGTTTTGTCTCCATAGTCCTGCTCATTAACTTGAAGAATGGCGGCATGAGCAATTACTGTTACAAATACTGTATATTATGTTAAAGACTACCGACCTGTTGGTAGCATGACCTGTTATGTCTCCAAAGTCCTGCTCCTTAGATTAATGATACAGAGTATATAGTATTTTAAAGACTCCCAAAAACTGCCAGCTTGTTGGTAGCATGAACTATTACTGTTCCAAAGACTGTATATGATCTTAAACACTGCCAACTTGTTGGTAGCATGAGCTAATATATCTCCAAAGGGCTACTCATTAGTATGAAGTCTGCCAACTTATTGGCAGCATGAGCTATTATATTTCTAAAGTCCTGCTCATCAGTTTGAAGTCTGCCAACTTGTCGGCAGCATTATCTATTTCTGTTCCACAAACTATATATTATCTTAACGATTGCTAACTTGTTGGCAACATAAGCAATTATATGTCCAAAGTTCTACTTATTAGTTTAAAGTCTACCAACTTTTTGGTAGCATGAGCTATTTCTGTTCTAAATACAGTAAATTGTGTTAAAGACTGTCACTTGTTGGCAGCATGAGTTATTGTGTCTCCAAACTTCTGCTTATCAGGATGAAGTCTGTCAACTTGTTTTGTAGTTGTTCTGTTTTATTGTTCTGTTTTCTTATTGTGTTTCTTATTATTCTGATTTTATTCTCCATGATCACCTATGTTATTCTCTAACAACAAAGTTTTTTAAATCATCCTAAGAATGGATATCAGTAATAATATTTGCATATTATTCAAAATTAGTATTTGCAATACAACAGAGGATTATATCTTATAAATTAAAAATGTTTAAAAAAAAATCTGGCAACACTGATACATATTAACAAAAATTGTTGGTTCTAAATAAATGAAATGTTGAGCAGAAAAGAGAAGCAAAAGAAGATTTAAAAATAGTAATTTGAAACACCTTGTATGCTATTTGTTACAATGCAATATTAAAAGTAGTATTTTTGTAATGCTTGCCCACGCAAGTACATATATTTTATTTTGTTTATACCGCATAATATTGTCCATATTTCCGGAATATAAATATAAAAACCTACATTAAATAATTTTGGTCTAATGTTTGTGATTAAAATTATGCCACGACTTACAGAAACATCATGTTACTCAAGGTCTGCAATGTATCTTTCCTTATATTCATAATTACCATCTTCCTGCTTTCACCAATTTCACCTTCTTCTTGGCCTTCAAACATTTACAAGGAATAATTATAGGGATATCCGGATTAAGATGAAGTTATTTAGGACAATCTTTTCATTCTTCGTAGATAAATACATGAGTTTGATTAAAGTTATTTTTATACTAGAAGAAATAGTTTTAAAAATGGTCTCGGCAATAACGGTCACACGGTTGAGGTCTAACAAAAACTTGAAGTTGAATACTAACCGTATCTTCCTCTTAAAATATTTCCGTTCCTTTCGCTCAGGCAAAATTCTTTTCTATAGTTATTACAAATTTATTAGGTTAAAAATCTTTTCGCCATAAATCAATCATAATTTTGACATTGCAGCGTGTGAAAATTTCCTCCAATTTTCAACAAAGAAAATGATGGGACGCATCTTGTATTCCGATCGTCTGCCAACTTCTGTTATTATTACCGCATTATGGCGGAGAGAGGCCGGTGCCATCAATCTAAGTAACGGAAAACAAAGAATTTCCCAAGAATCCGAATATCTTTAACTGTTAGTTTTCCGGTTCGCCTTCGCCTGCGTAACGTATCGATGTCTCGGTCAGTTTTGCTATTTTACCGGGAATTTCATTCTAAGACCGAGCCGCGCACATAAACCATAGCAGAAATGTTAGCGTTAGGAGAGTGCGTTAGCGGTCGAGGACACGTGTTAGCTTCTGCCGTATCGACGGGACACCCGTACAGACATAAATATACCGGACGGGACATTTGTCTATATAAGGATTTTGCACACATTACGCCATGATGGATACGCAACTGTACAACAGCTTTTTACCGAGAATTCTCAAGCACCACAACTCAAAATGAGACATCTGTGTTATAACCTCTAATAATCACCCAAAAAAAGTACTTGTAATTTACACGATCTTTAACGAGAGATTATAAAACGATTTAGCTACGTACAGGAAGTTACAGATTAAAATCATACTCGGTATTCATCCAAACGTGGTATGTTTACAAGCAATCTTCGTAAAGACACATCAAACTCACAAATAAACATACAAAATCTAATTTAAACTTTTAATGCCGCGTTACGGTTCTATAACCTCAATAAGGACAAAAGAGCACAAAAAGTCGCTTAATACCTGGCCAAAAATATCGAAAGTACAACGCTCCTTTCAAGGATATCGGATGTAATCAAACCCGATTTTCACCGACTTCCCAAAAAAAACCTTGACTAGAACCAATAAAAAAATCTAATTATTTAACGATGTTGGCATTGACAGAGAGCGTACGCGCAGAAAGACTGAGATGGAAAAGGAATATTTGTGCAATTCATGGGGTTCGGGGCCGGACTTGATTTTTAGCTGGAAGGATTCTTGTATATTTAGACGTCTGCCACGACGTGGAGCCTATTTACATTTCGACCTTACACGGTTAAGACGAGGAACACGAAACGAACCGAAAGAGAAAACAATAACTCCGACGAACGAATATTCATCGTTTGCAAGTCGTTTTACAAACATTTGTTTCGTGGGCAAACTGGCTGCAAATTTGCTCTGTCACCGTTCAATATTTATGAAACGTAAGAGTGAAGGCAAAGAATTTTAATTTCTTTAGTACACTTATCGTATTTATTTTTTGAACCATTTACAAATACAATATTTTTTATATTTTTTATTTCCTCAACGTCTTTAATTCTTTCTTAAGTATGTACTCGTATGAAGCAATACAATAATTGTAAGTGTACTGACTTCAGAATTTATAGTTTTCACACTCAATATTGTTCTACACGTTGTACAGGTTTAGTACAAATTATACAATTTCTTAATTATTCAATTTCAAATTCTTTGCTAAGTAATCAAAAAAATGTTTGAAAATTACTAATCTAGAAGAGAATCAAATATAAGACGATTGGGGAGATGTATCTTCTAAGTAGGGCCAATAGTCATAAAAATAAACCAAGATCGCTTCAATATGAAATATTACTCATTTCAACGAATATAAAATTTCATATATTTAGGATACAGAGTGGATGAAACAAACATTGTAAAAAAAGACGATGCGATAATTGCAAGCAGGTTGCAGACTGAAGCAAAGGAAGCAGCTGTAGTACTGGAAAAAGTCTTTGTTAACTGTTTTTGACTAACTTGGATGACCTAGAATTTTCAGTAACATTCAGTCATAATCTTGGTAACACATAGGAAGTATTTTTGCTTTTAAATGCACAGCTGTTTAGTAAAATGCGAATATATAAAAATTTGATGAATTTCGTCGCATTACAAGACGTTAATAGTACATTTGACCTGAAAATCAGAGCATGTTACAAGAAACCCTCCAGAACAAAAATTGTAGTAAATTTTATTTTTAACATCTTGTATCTTTGCTTATTTTCAATGCAGAGATGTTGAGATAAATACGAAAATATCAAAATTTGTTGAAGTTCGTTGCTTTATAAGATCTGAATGGTAACACTTGGGCATCAGAACATACTACAAAACAACTTTTAGAACAAAAATTGAGGTAAATTCTTTGATATTTGCTTTACAAGACCTTGATGATAACACTTTGGAATTAGAGCATGTTACAAAAACATTTTTAGGACAAAAATTATGGTCAATTTTATACTACTCTCAAATTTGTCAAAATGGCAGAATATGATATAATAACTGGATGATATTGATTCCTTCTTTGCGCTCTTATTAGCAACACTTAGCAGTTAATCAGCGGGGTTGAGCCTCTGAAACTGCACATTTCTAAATGTTCACGTCAATAGTTGGAGGTTGCGTATCAAGAGAATGTTTAAAAATGATTAGAATAGTTTTGATACACACCAATGACTATTTTCTATTTTATGATATATTAGTACAATAGGCACGCAATGGCGTGAACATCGTATAGGTACCATAAACAAACTGTTCTCTCGTTTATGGAAACGACTTTTAGTAGCTTGTAAAATTGATAGGGAGCCGTAAATATCTGCTAAATATGGTACTTCCGCAGTGAAGCCGTTGCATTCACAATCAATTCACAATAGGTAAAGATGAGCTATGGCGAAATCTACAATATGTAAAATAAAACAAAAAAGGGAAATGATTTCTGCAGCTCTGATAGATACATCTGCCTGACTAGGTAAACGACAAAGATTAAATAGTTCTGAGTTCTCAAAAATGTAAAAATAGTGATTCTTTGATTAGCGGAATAAAAACTTTATTGTGAGTGGTGAAATGATTAAGCAAAAAGCGGAATTACTGCATTCACATATTAGGGAAAATGATAAACAATTTGGAGCCAGTGAGGGATAGTTATAACGGTAAAAAACAGACAAAATATTTGTGTCGCCGACAAAAAAAAAACTGCTGCTGATAGAAAAACCGAAAAGCAGCGAATAACATTTTTAGCATATATTAACGCTACTGGTACTCATAAAGTAAAACCATTAGGTATTGGCAAAGCTGCAAAGCCAAGTTGTCCTGTCGACTATAAACATTCAAAATAAGCTTGGATGACTTCTGTGATTTTCAAACAATGGTTTCATTATTCGTTTATACCTTAGGTAAATTTTAATTTTCGCCTTTGTAAGTCTCAAATTTTAAATAAATTTTATACTTGAAAATCAGAAAGTTTCAAAAGGATAGCGATCTCCCGGTAAAAGCTTTCCTTCTACTGGATATTGCACAGTCTGATCCCATTGAGGATTAATTGTAAAGTGAGGATGGGCAAATTCTTACAATGTATCTCCCACATAATGCCACACCACTTATATAACCGATGGACCAAACTGTTATTAGATTAACGAAATTACACTACAGAAACAGTCTTCGATTTACTATAATAGAAAACGGCACGAATGTTTCTGATGCTTTGAAATATTTGACTATCAAAGATGCAGTGATCAACTTGTTCCAATAAATCAGCTCGAAGCAGTAACCAACAAAATGTTGAGGGAATATTTTAGATGGGGTTGTTTCAAATTTGGATGATGACGAAAATGAGCCACTTGCCATTCTACAACGCAAAAGGATTAATGATCCAGAATCTAAGTCACTTGAATTTCCGCGAACATTGGCACCCAAAGTAAGACCTTTGTGTCGATTATATACATATACATTATTCATCTTAATTTATGAATGTTTATTTATGAATCAATGTGATAACGACTTTGAAGATGATGGTATTGAAGAATGCCATGGTGATGAGGCATTTTTCATCGCTATAAAAAAAGCTAAGACAAAAAGTAGTTATGTAAAACATAAAGAAAGAGTGAAAACAAATAAATATTTTATAAAAAAAATAAGGAATCTAGAGAAAAACCTCTTACCAGCTTTTAATGTTTAATGTTCTTTTTCTTGATTCTTTTTCTTGATATGGATGGAAATAATCAAATATTTTGGAGTTTTTCGATAAAAGATGATATTTAAAAATGTTTAATTTATTACTATTTTTTAATAAATGTTATATATTCTTTTATGTATTAGTTTTATTAATTATAAATGTTCATTATCATGATAATGTGAACAATTTGCTTTGTTCCAAACATCCTTAGAAGTGATTTTGTTAATTGACAATGTTTAAGAGCCGAAAAACGTTCTCTAAACCAGCTATCTCTTACTATAAGCGAGCTCTCGAAAAGATACAACTGGTGTCCTAGTCACTCATAATTCTTATTATCTGTTGTCAACAAGTTCTCAATTAAATAATTCTACAAATACGTTAATACCAGACACAGATAATGGTGAAAAACGTCCATAAATTAACAATACCAATATTAACAGTAATAAAAATAATAGCGGAGATGAAACTAAAACCAACAAACAAAAAATTCTACCAATATTCTTACCTAACGCTACTAACCATGAAGAAATCACAAATGACAAAGCGGTAACAACGGAAACTTTTACTACCAGATACAAAAAGACCTAACTCAAAATTAACTTAACGGCATTGAATGACTATCGAACGTTGACAAAACACCATAAAGAAAATGAAGTTGAATATCACACTTTTCAAGACGCGAACAACAAACCATTAATTGTGGTAATTCGAAACGTAAGGGAAAGTGGGGCTTCATGCAGTTTTTACATTTCGTCTTATAAACTCCTTTGGGTGTTGACCGTTATCTCGATTCATCAAAAGTTAATAGTTAACCTTTATAATAAAGACACATTTGCGTACGTTTACTTGTATGGCGTTTTGTAATACTTTTAGAAAAATGAAAAATTTATGAAAGTACCCCATATGCGGGGCACTTTCATACAGGTATGAGACAGATTTATACATGTGAAAAAATACAATAGTTGTACATAAACTGTTTATTTTACTTATCAAAACTAAGGTATGATACTGATTCGTATAGTTAAGCATCCAATTGGGAGCGAAATTCTATTAGCGGTATACATTTTCAGGTTTCAAAAAGAAATCATTCACTGAACTAGAATTAGAACTGACACCACTACTATTACTGGGACTGATACTAGAATTATTTTAGACAAGCTTGGCCAGCAAGGTTTAATCGCTTGATGCTACACGGATCTGTTAAGGACGTCACTGGAGCAATGTTTTGAACTTAAACCGTTGCCTTGTTAGAACAACCAGTCCTGTCCCATGTTTTCGTAATTGTTGTTTTCTTTTGTTCGATTTGTGGGCGGTTTGAGGATAAATATCTTCTTATGACAAATTGTGTCTCTTCCAAAACACATAAAATACGATTTAACGTCAAATCGTTCAAGTAGCCTGCAAGTAAAATTGTTTGAAAGCATGTTGATCAGTCTTGATGATGTTGAACAATCTTACACTCCAATTGTTATATCGTTGTGCTTTATACTATCAAAGCGGGTGTTTGAATCACGACGTATTCATAACGTACCATCATGTCAAAACATCAAACATGGTCTCGTTGCATCATATAATTTGCCCCAACAGCTGTTTGGTTCAGTTGGGAGAAGTATTAGTTCATTTGATCCAGTTTCTGAATCCAAAGTATACAATATTTTTTTCAAAGGCTCGCGCTAAAATCCGAAGGCTTCTAGTCCTAATAATAGTTCTAGTATTACACTGCCGTTTTGCTAAAGCTGCCAACATTTTCAACAAAACATAATTATCGTATCGCTCCAACAAAAAGCTGGAAAGCTGTCAGTCATATATGTAGTATTGTTTATAGATCAATTCACAAACTTGACCTCTCTATCTATTAAGTAAAATAATACTGATTAATCTAGAATGCAGCAATTAGTAAGAAAAGACGTTTGAAGTGAACTTTTGGCATCACATAGTCATGCATTTACAGCATACTGACTGCTGTTAAACTTCGCAACACGCAAACTTTATTCTATTTACATGCACCTAACTTAAGATATATCTAGTGTATGATGGTGCCATTTGTATGAATCTGCCTCATTTTCCCTTACAGTTTGTCCTTAACTGCTGATGAAATAAAGAAAAAATTAAAAATTAAAAAAATTACTTATAATAAAAGTAATCCGACTTATCATTATGTGTGCTTGAACTGACAACCACTGATAAAGCAAAAGAATGAAACAGCCAAATCAATTATTACTGTAGATCTGCGGAAAAGATGAATAGACATTCTGTAATGCCATAACTGTCAGAGATAAAAAAAACATAAAAAAAAACTACTGTACTCTAAGGCCAAGATGTATTAAGTGTGGTAAAAGGAAATCTTCAGATCCTATAAAATGTGCAAATTGCAACACACCATATACGACCTACCACACCACCTATATAAGACGACAGATTTAATAATTGAATCAATGTCAACAAAATGCAACCATCAACAAAAAAATAATCAAAAAAAGAGAACCAATTCCTATATTAATCTAATAAGACTACTTTTTGTACAGATCCTGATAAGGCTGTAGGTTTTTCAAAAGCGAATCTTTCAATTAGTTTATTAATCATACCCAACCCGTGAAGAACTTCAAATGTTTACCAATAGCCTACCTACTAAAAAAGCTCCTAGCCAATCTCAGTGATAAAATCTCTACCTAATCAAACCTTCAATATACTAAGCTCTACATTTAATATTAATATTTAAATATTAATTATATTAATATTTAAACATTAAATATTAATGTTTAAATTGCGGACTTTCCTATCTTATTAGTCTTCCTACCTTATTAGTCTGCTTTCTATAATAGGTAAACTTTTTGAGAAAGTGATTTTTGAACGCTTGAGTTCCAAAATCACAATTACACCTAGTATCCAATATAGGTTCATAATTGATCACCCAATAACATATCAACTCATTAACACGTTTGTCACAACAGTGACAGATATATTAGAACGAAGATATAAAAATAGGCAGTACACAGCAGCTGCCTTTCTAGACATAACAAAGGCCTATGACTTAGTATGGTTATATGGTTTAAAATACAAGATCTTTAAAACAACATACCAGAATACCTCAAAGCCTTAATTTTTTCAAAGAATTGATATTCAATCGAGTTTTAAGCCTTTTCGGACCACTGTGCGACATCACCTCTCCTCATTATCCGCCCAATATTGATACTATTGTGACAATGATAGATCAATAGTAGATTAATGAATGTGCAAATGTGGTGCTTGGCCAGCTAAATTTGTTAAAAAAATCGTATCTCGTATCAAATGAACACAATATTTTCTTGATTTTATCAAATAAGAAGAAGAAAGATTTAGAAATGTTTTTATTCTAATCTGCCAGCATCTGGACAGATTTTGCTCGAACACTTTTAGAAATGCTTTTAACTTCTGCTATCCTCTAAATAGGTTTTTTTCGACTCCATCAGCTTCCACAAACATCTTTCTTGCTTCTGTCTTGTTATATTTGATGTCTTATATCTTAGATACATTTGAAACAATTCTCGTCATCGTCTGGAAATGTTTTACTAAGTTCTCTAAGAGTCTGTAACAAGAAATGTATTTTTTCTGTATTCTAACAATATGTTCTTCCAATCTAATACGTATAAAAGCAAATTATATTCAAAATTACTAACTTAATTTTCACAAAATTAAAAACAACCATAATTGACATATTTTATATAAAAACTGAGTATAACTTGAAAATAAAAAGAGATAGAAGAAAATGTTTGGAAGAAAAATATTCCTTAATGATCTAAAAACATGTTCTATATGAAATTTTAATTCATCGAACAAGCAGTACCAATCCAACTTGGTAAAATTTCAAGATATAACCAAATTGACGTATTTGACATGATACGGCTGAAAGTTTTTATGTCAACATTTTCTTTTAACTAAAAAGAAAATGTTTGGAAGGAAAAATTTTTCTCAATGATCTGAAAATCTGTCCCATAACGGATATTATTTCAACGATATTTGACACAAAATCTGAATGTAACTGCAAGATGAAAAGAGAGAGAGAAGAAAATGTTTGGAAGGAAAAATGTTCCTAAAACGATATGAACGATATGAATGATAAAAAAGATAAAATGATCTAAAATCATGTTCCACAAACGATTAGTTTATCGATTAAGTCTTAAAAGCTTAATTTTGTCCAAATGAAAAGAATAACCAAAATTGACATTTTGGATTAAAAATTGAGTATATCTGCGGAATCAAAAGAAACAGAAAAAGTGTTCCAAAGGAAAGATGTTCGTTAATGACCTAAAAACCTTAACTTAGCCAAAATCCAAAATTGACATATTATACAGAAAATTTGAAACTAGATAGAGAATGCAATCTCTCATTGCCAGAATATAACGGATTGTATGTGGCTGTCAATTATTTTCTTTTCTCACTTTCTTCCTTCACAAGATATTATCTCAAACTATCTTATCAGCGTTCTTCTCTCCTGGTTCTAGCTATTTCTGCACCTGCCTAAACTAACGGCATACACCCAATTTAACCCAATCCAACCCAACAGTTTCACTTAAGTCGGACCAATCTGTCAAATCATTAGACATAGTAAGCACCATGGATTAGAAAACCTTTAGTGAACAATCTGTTCGGTATCATTTCACTATAGGAACAGAATTAGGTACTAGAAGTTCTGTTAGTGCCTATCACTTATTATTTATCATCAACTATGCTTTGATTTTGGATAAGTCAAAAACATTAAACTTAAACCAGTATTAAAATTTTGATGTGATATTGAAGGCATTATTGGTACCACAGCCGGTTAAAACAAAGACTTCTTCAAGATGAAATTA
The DNA here is from genome assembly GCA_036711965.1 of Onthophagus sagittarius. NCBI lineage: Eukaryota > Metazoa > Arthropoda > Insecta > Coleoptera > Scarabaeidae > Onthophagus > Onthophagus sagittarius. Next base: position 18,602,745 of record JASERS010000005.1, on the reverse strand, counting down.
TAGATGAACTTAACTAGACTTATTATGTAATAGAACAGAGTAGACATAGAATCAAGATGACATTTAGTTGCCATCTTATTATTTTATTTAATGTTGCATTGGTTGACGCTATTATTTAAATAAAAAACTACATACCATCTTAAAAAGTTTTTGATTTTCTGTAAAACATTTCTTTTAGTATTTTATATTTTTTTACCTTTTCCATATATTTTGAAGACTCATTCAGTGGATTAGTATAATTTTGACAAACACTAACAACATTTTTCCCTCATCTCGTAAAGTGGGAAAGTGAGACGTTTTACAACACGAAATACGTTTCTTTAAACAAATTTAGCTGTCCAAGCACTACATTTTGCACATTAATCTGCTAATTCAGAATTTATAACGATTATATGCAAAAAAACGTCCCATGCTGCAAATTTATCATAATATCAAGCATCAAACGAAATAGTTTAATACTTTAATTTAATATAAATTCTTTTTCACACGTCATCTTTGATATCAAGCAATTATTAACTTAGATTTCTCAAATTGCTATGTGTATTTTCTGATGGTGTAAAGAATGAAGCAAAAGTTTACAATTGCTTGACATTGAAGATGGCGACGTTAAAATATATTTGTAGTATAAAAATGGGAATGTAAAAGTTACAGCTTGGGGCGGGCGTATTCTGTGTGGCATCCTATATATAAAAAATTATTTTATCCGAATGAATCATAACCAGTTTAAAGAACTAAACTACTTTACATCCATGAATGGAGGAATGAATGAACCTCTTTATACCAAGTATTTAATAAGAAGAACCTTGAAGAGGCACAAATTGGGGAATATGTAAATATAACCTTATGTAATGGTTCGGAAATTTCGTTATAATTTTGTAAGTTGAGCATCGCGTGCGCCAGTTGGTGCGTAAGACAACATCGTGTGAATGGAAAATCGTGTGTATCTCCCCCAAATCTACGCAAAACTCTTCGTTTATTAGCAAAGATCCAAGACGATAAGAGACAGCTGCGAGCGAAAATTTCAGGGCCACCTTTTGTTTTGGAAGGAGAATCTTCCGAGTTGATTGTTGAAATTCCGGAAGACGTAATTAAGTTATTTGCATATTTATGATACTCTAATTGCAAGTGTTAAATAAATAAATAGATTTTGAGATATAAATAGAAAAATTTTAAATTTTTTTTATTGGGCAAGATGTGCGCCTAAATCTGTTCACCGCCCGCTTCACTCCGGAAGAGAGTATTGTGTTTTAATATTTATAGAGTTGAATTAGTCATGTGCCGTGCCTCCGAGCTTATTCTCCACGCTATGTGGGATGCTTTACACATACACACACAGAATACGTCCGTTTCAATTGCTTCCACGGCCAAATACAGACACCGTCACACATCGATCCGCAATCATCGTAAATCGCGGCTCCACTTTAATTGCATTAGTTCACGAACGAAGCCGTAAAACTTCTTGGTAAACACGTCTCAACAGAGAGGAGATGTACGCAATGCAAAAGTCTTTTAAATCAATTTTAAAAGAATATAAAATTGCATTTTATTGTTGACAATTATTATGCAGGCTAGTTAATTATTAATTCTCGAATAATAGATTCGCACAAACATTTCCCAAGAATATATTATTTAAAATAACGCAGCAATTTAAAATATAATTAGTTAGTTACCTTGCTACCTGTTCCGCCTTCCTTCAGCGCCAGAAGGCTTTTTGATCGCTTATTGTTAATTTCGCGCATTCCGCTATACTCTGATGCAATTTCTTTTACATTGCACAGGAAATTGTCTGAGAAATTGTGAGATACTTCCCATATTGCAACAGGCAACATAATGTTCACGAAAATTTTCATCAAATTAATTTATTATTTTTAATAAAAGAATTTCTTAATTAATTAAAATATTTACATACAATACAATTTATGTTCCAACATCATTGGTGTAGGTGTTGATTTATAACAGTTTTACGTTGCGTGAGTTACCCATACTACCACAAGGTTATCATGTTTATAAATCCAGTGGTGCTCATATTTTTGGTTTCAATACACGATATATATATAGTATGTCCCCAGATGGAGTAACAAAGAGGGAAAAAAAATTTATTACTAATTTTTCAGACTTAACTTTAAATCACTCGAATTAATAAACTAACTAGAACTTAATTTATTTAATTATTTCTATTTTTATGTAAAAATTGGACCTTTTTTCTAAATTGAAAGACAAATTTTTAGTTTTAGGTCTAGCATTAACTTTAGTGTTGGTATTAAGTCCACTTTTAATTGTTGTTTGGTTTTAGATTACACTATGTAAGATTTTCGTAGTCATTGTCTGAGGGCTGAGAAATTCAGAGTCAGGGTGAACGTACTATGCCAGTGTAGAAAAACCTCCAAAGTTTGATGTTCTCAGAACAAACTTTTTACTTTGATCCTTTATATTTTTTTCTTATTTTGCTATCAAGTTGCTTACCCCGAGAATTGTTCGCGATAAGAGAAATAATCTCGGCGGACTTCGAAGACGTCAGCTGCCTCAGGTAACAGAAACTTAAAGCGGCCAACGTCTGCAAAGTTGGCCGAGGTACTCTTTCCATATATTCTAAGTAGGATAAACTTGGGTTCATGCCCAAAACCAAAGTTAAACCCAAGTTCTGCTCAAAATTTATGGAACAAGTATCTCGGGCAACTTTGAAAACGTCAGCCGCTTTAGGTATTGTTTTCGTTAAGTATTGGGGCCGCCGATGTTTTGAAGTCGGTCGAGACTATTTCTTATATTACAACTAATTCTCAAGATAAACGATTTGGGTTGTCAAGAATTTGCAGAATGCGTATTCGACGGTCAACATTTTAAGCATGAACCCAACTTTACTCTGTTTAAAATTTATGAAAAAAGTATTTCGGCCGACTTCGAAGACATCGGCCACTTTTAATATTTTTTCTGCTACCTGGGACAGAAACAGTTTACTTAGGTTTTCAGTTATAAGGCACACAGGAAAAAAGACGCTAAGTACAATACTGATGACGAAAAATTTTCAGAAGTATAAATGACAAAATTTCATGTTATCACTATCGCAATTATCGTCCGTCATTTGTTTCAGTAAGCAAATAAGTTTCAGTAAGTCTATTTGTGACTTACTGCATCTTCTAAACATGTTCTATCATCAGAATCATCCATGTCTTCGAAAGTATGCTAACTACTCTATCACGTCCTTGAAAAGTCATTATTTACGACATTATCTAGACTACTTTAATCTCTATATTTGTTCTGTGATTTAACAGCCAACTAATTTTACAAATGTTATCGAATTAATCTTGAATTGTAACTATATGGTGGGACAGATTGTAAGAGTGCTTTCGAAATGAGAGTAACTTAAATTGAATAGCTCAATTTAAAAAAGTAATATTTAATGTCAAGCAGATGACGTCCGCTTTGTGGAGTGCACTGCTATAGTCAATCCTAAAAGTTGCTTATCACCTTCTCACGTAGGTCGATGTCGAAGTTTGTTTCAACTCTTGCACATTTGTAAGTTTATCGACGTAAACTTTTGCTTTTAGAAGTCCCTATAAAAATTATCAAGGGTAATAATACTCTGCCTACACTGATTTTAGTAAAGTATTTATGAAAGTAGATTGTCTGCTTTTGGTAGAAAAATTGAACAATTTGCTTTATCATACAGCGTTCAACAGAGGCCTGCCGAGAGGTTCTGCCGTGTGTGAAACTGTTTTATTCTTCAGCGGGATCTATATAAACCTGTTCAGTATTGTTCATCACCACAAACTTCATCTCCATTAATTATAGCAAATACTTTACAATTATTTTCACATAAAGATTATGTTATACATTTTGACTACATTATAGGAAGCAAGTTATTAAGCAGTGTTATTTCCATAAAGCATTTTGGCAACTATTTTGTTCTTGAGTTTGGTTCTTGAGTTACATTATATATAGACTTACATTCCAGCTTCAGAACTAACACTAACCTAAAACTAGAAACATTTGGATTTAGGGGTATGTCTCTTAAGACGACTAAACCCTAAAGTATCTAGTTTTAGGTTTAGTATTAGTTCTGAAGCTAGGTTGGGTTGGGTTCAGTTCCGACTTAAGAGGTATACGGCTAAACTCAAAAGTTTTAATATTAGTTCTACTTAGTTTGATTTGCTGAAGCTAAGCAATATTGCCGCCGAAAAAAAATGATATTTAAAACTTTATTGATTCTAGACAATACGCTGAGACACTCTGCTCATTTATCAAATGAAAATGCTAAGGTTGTTTTTCTCCCACCTAACACGACATCAATAAACCTGCCTATGGATCAAGGTATTATAGCCGTTTTTAAAAGATACTACCTGAACTGTTCATTTTTGGAAACAAAAATAAAACAATTCGAAAACATTGAAACAATTATATTATATTATTGTAGGATACAATTAAACATTCGACCATGAATGCAGTATGGAAAAGTTATGGTTTTGAATGAAAACCATAACTTTTGAATGAAACATTCATTCAAAAGTATTGGAGGATACACATTCCAGAAGTTGAAGAAATAGTAGCAATATGCAGAAGAATTAGTGAGAGAAGAATTATCCATATAATAATTTATAATAATTTTTAAAAAAATATTAAGAAATTGGGCATACACGTGATCATCCAAAATATAGACTCTCATAAGCCTACTAGAGCAGTTGTTACAGAAAATGAAAGTAGCTAGATTCCCGTATTCAAGATATTTAAGAAAGAAAAATGGCACTTTATAAGGATAAAGTATAATTTCATCAAGAATTGAACGAAGATGATCCAGATCGGAGGTTGCAGTTTTGTGAAGTAATATTAGATAGATTAACCGGGAAACAAATGTAGTCAAGTTATTTTTTCTGACGAGGCAACTTTCCTTTTAAATGGTACAGTCAATAGGCAAAACTGAAGATATTCGCCCGACGAAAATCCTCACGGGATTTGCAAATGATCAAATTGTTGGCCCTTATTCTTTCAATGATAGGGTATCATTGGAATCTCTTGGGAACAGTACTGAGCGTTTTTGAATTTACAATTAATTCCAGATTTAGTTAGACGTTTTCAAATAATGTGAATGCTTTGGTTTTAATAAGATGGAGCCCCTCTTCATTATTTGCGAGGCGTTTTTGGCTTTTTAGACACAGTGTTTCAAAATCACAAGATCACAAGACGTACCACGATTGTAGTGTAAACGTGTTACAAACCATTCAAGAACTAGAATATCGAATTTTAGAAGAAATAGCATTAGAAAGCGTTCGAAATGTTTTAAATTCGACCGTTCTCATATTGAAAATGTCCTTTAGTTTGATAATCATGTAAGAGGTTGATAAGGTTGATCAGTTGAGTCTCCTCCCTACATTTATCAATAAGAAAAGAGTAGATAAATAGGTCCAAGTATCGAACCTTGCGGTACTACTGTGTTTATGTTCATTCATTCTGATATAACTTAACCCATTGTGATCTATTCTGCAAATAACTATTAATTAATATTATTTGTTTCTCACCCAAACCTGTATAACACAAAACAGCCAGTAATATTTCATGGTTAACAGTGTCGAATGCTTTACTGTAATCCAGTGTAATTAATACCGTCAAATGATCATTATCATAAGCTGACCAGATATCGTCCGTAATGCACGCTAAAGCACTGTCACAACTATAACCCGTTCTGAACTTACAATTAGATTGATATTTAGGAAAGGTATCTGACTCAACAACATGTTGTCCAAGATGAAATGCTATTAATTTTACTAAAATTTTTGATAGTGTTGGTAACATTTGGGATCCGACCTTTGGGATCGGAATTACAACTGATTGCTTCCAACATTAAAGAACCTTAGCTTCAGTTATACAAGCATTAATTATGTGCCGAATTTCGGGAATAATAAAAGGGCAGCGACAGATTATCAATTATAAATAAATACCATACACTTCACAAGCACCTGACCTCAGGCTCTAAATTGCCTCATTAGTTCAGGAAATAAAAATTCTAAATCGTAATTTCTAAGTAATTATATGTATAAACCTTATCTAGGTTTGTAGATAAGGTACAAGTGTATCACTGAATATGTAATTGTAATATCTCTTAAACAGTGTACAAATATATAGGGTACCCCTTTAAAAAATGGTTTCATAATTTTATCTCAGAAACTATAAACTTGGCAACATTGCCGACAGAAAATTTTAGTTCACCTATATACTGAAATTTTTATCCAAATTGATCAAGCCATTATAAAGATTTTTTTCATGTTTTCAAGATTTTTTTGGCTTTCAGAGCCAAATTGTAAGTCCATTTTTTTTCAATTTTTTCAGCTCTTTCCAATGGAGATAAATTTTAAAATTGTCGCTTTATATTGTTGGGATCTGAGATCAATATATATATATAATATATACAATATATATATAATATATATACAATATATATACAATAGTATGTGCTCTGGTTTATGCGAGATATCATTCGTTCATTTCCTTGGTTGTTCTCTGTGGACAAGAGCAGACGTTTGGCCAAGATCTCACTTGGCAACTTCAGTACGTTGTCGTAGTCTCTTATTGACCGACTAACTGCAGGCAGATTTAGCAGACTAACTGTTGGCCTGACTTGGCAATGTGTCAACAGGAAGCTATGACAACGCACTGAAAATTCCAAGTGAAATCTTAGCGAAACGTCTGCCCCTGTCTACAAGGAACAACAAAGAAGATGAACAGATGATCATATGTTATAAGTGTCTGCAAAAATAGTATGTAATAAACAAAACCCTCTGATAATGGCTAGAAATAGCCGAAACATGTAAGGGATGAAAAATAAATAATAAATACATCGAATAAAAGTTAAAAAAACGAAGAAATTCATTTTAATTCCAATTTATTTAATACATCGATGAAAATGGATAAAAACAAAAATAATTATTCTGATATACGATATAACATGTTTGTACCCCGAATGTTTTCAGTTCTAGGTCTAATGTTAGTTCTAGTTTTAGTTCCGTACACATTCTAACATTGACTAATAACCACAACCAGAACTAACACTAGCATTAAAGTTGACATTAGACCTAGAACCAGAAACATTCGGATTTAGCCGCACGTCTCTTAAGACGGCTAAACCTGAACGTTTCTAGTTCTAAGTCTAGTTTAGTTCCCCCTTTAGTTCATTAAACATATATAACATGTTTGTATTGAATCACAAATAAAACTAGAACTAACACTAGACCTAGGACTAGACATACTTGGGTTTAGCCATGCGTCTTCAGACGGCTAAACCCAAATATTTCTAGTCCTAAGTCTAGTGTTAGTTCTAGTTTTAGTTCTATATACAATCTAACATTGAATAACAATTACAACAAGAACTATCATTACCATTAAAACTGACACTAGACCTAAAACTAGAAAGAAACATATATAACATGTTGGTACTGAATCACAACATGTTTGTTCTCAGACGTTGAATACGTCCCTCAAGACGGTTAAACCCGAATGTTTCTAGTTTGAAGTCTATTCGAAATAGGTTCCAATGTAAAACGTATCCGATTCTAAGACGCATCCCAATGTTAGGAACTTTTGTGGCAAAAACAGTTCAACAACTTTTTGGATTCAATTTATATTTATATGTAATACCCTCTATAAATATATTCATATATATTAGTAAGAATATTAAACGATAAAAATAGATATGTTGAGGATCTGTTCAATGTCAAACAAAATTGTTTATGCTCAGCTCAAATTTCACATCACAAAGTACGAACGTTGAGATTCACCAGATTCTCACATGAGTAAATAAAATAATCTGTATAAAAGCAAATATTTCCTTACTTCGAAGTAAATGAAGAGAATTTCCAAAAAAGAATCATCTTCAGCAAACACAACACTCAAAAACTGCGCACCAAAAATGAAGTGAAAAAAAAAACAGAAACTAAGCACTGAATAAAAACTTTTCTAATTTACGATTATTAACGGCCTTGAAGTGCAAAAACAGATGTAAATGAAATTAAGATTACCACGTGCGTTTTCGTGTGTATAAAAGAAACTGGTCGGGTAGATCGCCAAAGAGGTACTAAACAAGGTCGAAAAACGCCGCAAAACGCCGTCGACGTCTTGGTCTTCGGTTTAGCGCGCACGCACATGAACGCACGGTGGCGCACGTTTTTCGAAAATCGCGGCGCGGCGCCCAATTGTCATCGGGAGTTCGCGGCCAGATTTCCCCGGAGCCTTCAAGATCGCGACTAACTTCACGCCGCGCCACACTGAAAGTATCCAGTGGCGTACGTACGAAAGGAGAGAAATATAAGTGGCCGTAAATAAGTGGAGCGATAGATTGACGTATACGAAGAAGGAACGGATGTTGGTTCAAGCCGTTCGATGGATCGTTAAAACAATACGGTACGGGTCGTTCTTTTTTTATTGTAAAGTATTTTTTTTAGTTTAGGTCCGGTCGGTTCGCCGCGAAAGGTCGCTTTTTAACTGGTTCGCCGAAATGACGATCGGCAAACCGTACATGTACCGTTATCGTCTTGACTTTTACGAACAAACACTACTTTGAAACAAAAAATCTCATTAAGCGAGAATTCCGCATAGTTTATCGTTGGGCACGTGGCTCTATTTTCACATTTTAATGAGGTTTTTAATTGAATTTAAAAATTAATTTATAACGCCATCTATGAAACGGTTACTGCTATAATTATTATCAAAATGGAAGGAACCTGACTTTGAAAAAATGTTTTTCAAATAATTATAGTTGAGATGTTGTATAAATTGGTTATTCTTGGGTGAAAGATATGATGTGTAATTGGAATATTGTTGCTACTTTTTGTCTCTTAATCAATTTCATTATTATTTTAACTGGCATTATGGATTTAATTCTTCTTTCAAACAAATTTTGTTGAATTTAGTATTTTGAAACATGAGTTTGGTATGTTAATGATAGTTGAGATGTATTTTACCAGTTAATATTTTCAATATAGTTAAAAAATATTTACGATTTGGTTTTTGTACTATCATCTGGCTTATTAATAACGGAAATTTAGAGTTTCAGTCACAGGTTTTTGATTTGAATAAAAATCACATACACTTAGCAGCAGAAGTCTGCGTACAAAAAACTACTAACACTTTAACTGAAAAAATAAGGGTCGTGATCTAATGTGATAAACTTCATTTTTTTTTTATTTTGTGTATTAACTACATATAATTCTATTAACAAAATATGCATCAATAAAACAGAAATATAAGTTACAAAAAAAATTAAAATTAAAAATTCTCCAAAAAAATGCGTATGCAAAAATCTGCGTACAAATTAAGACGCCTTCTCCAAAATATACTTATTTACTTAAATACGTAGTTGGCGATGTACGCTTTCCGATTTAAATAAAAGATAATCGGTGTCAATTATATTAGCAGAGGCTTAGAAGGTAAAAGTTAGAATGGACACGAAAGGAAAGGAAATTGAATTGGGAGAGAGAAAAATTATTGTAAAGTTATGGAAAGAGGGAAAATCTTTTCGAAAAATAGGAGAAACTGTCGGCAGGTCACACTCTTCCATTCAAAGAGTAATTAATAATTATAAAGACACTGAAGATTACCTCTCACGTCCGCGATCTGGTAGACCACCCCTTTTAACAAACCGAGAGAAGCGAAAAATTGTACAGCAGGTTAGAAAATAACCTAGGCTGACGGCAAAAAAAATAGTAGAAAATGTACAAGAAGAATTTCATAAAACTATCAGCAAAGATGGTGAGAAGGACGTTAAAAAAAGCTAACTATCACAGTCGCGTTGCACGAAAAAAGCCATTTGTGTCAGAGGTCAATCGTCAGAAGCGGATCGCCTTTGCAAAAAAAAACTCTTAGACAAGCTCATTGAATTCTGGGAGAAAGTTCTCTTTACAGATGAGAGCAAATTTTGCATTTTCGGCATTAAGGGTAAACAACTTGTATGGAGAAAACCTAATACTGCCCTTAATCCCGAAAATTTGAAAGCGATTGTAAAACACGGATGTGGTGGAGTTATGATTTGGGGGTGTATGTGCACCAAAGGGGTGGGAAGGTTGATTTTCATAACATCGACAATGGACCATAAAATGTATATAGACATTTTAAAAGAAAATTTGAAGCCTAGCATCGAAAACTTGGGCTTGGGGCCTGAATACTTTTTTCAACAAGATAATGACCCCAAACATTGCGCCCACAACAGTAAGCTTTGGCTACTATACAATACCCCAAAGCAACTTAAAACACCTCCACAATCGCCGGACTTGAATCCCATCGAACGCCTCTGGGATTTACTGGAACGCAGGATTCGGCAACACAAAATAACGTCGAAGGAAACGTTAAAAAATGTTATGATTGAGGAATGGGCCAAAATCAGTTCGGACGAAACGAAGAAATTACTGCACTCCATGCCTAAACGTTTAAGGGAGGTCATTAAACGTAAAGGTTATCCGACCTCATATTAATATAGAAAAAATGATCTCATTTATGAATTTTTTATAAATACTGTCCTGACTTGTACGCAGATTTTTGCATACTCGTTATTTGTAGAATTTTTAATTTTGATTTTTTTCTGTAACTACTGTTTCTGTTTTGTTGAAGCATATTTTGTTAATAGAATTATATGTAGTTAATATACAAAATAAAAAAAAAATCAAGTTTATCACATTAGATTATGACTCTTATTTTTTCAATTAAAGTATTAGAAGTTTTTTGTACGCAGACTTCTGCTGCTGAGTGTATCAAGTTTGAACAAATATAGTGTGTTGGTTATTAATTAAAATTTTTAAATATTGGAATATAGACATACAAATTACATATCGAAAGTAAAATTATTGTTATAAATAACTTAACAGATTAAAAAGTAAAAATGTTCTGACTTTAAAATAAGATTTCGAGTGCGAATGGCATAAAAACAAGTTTTTATACGTATTGTGACGTATGTTGTACATTTCGAGAATAAGCATCGATTAAGTAAACAAATTTTAAATTAAATATTTTAGCATAAATATTAAATGAATAGTTAATTTATCGAAATAAAAAGAATATTATTAATATTTATTGCAAATAAAGAAAAGTTGAATTTCAACAAGATAAAATAGTAAAAAAAGGAATATGGATGCTGTTTAATCTATGATTTCTATGTTAACAATAAAGCAGAAAAGGTATATTGATCCATGATTTTGGAAGAATGTTATGGATTTTGTTGGGTTCAACCTAACCAAACCCAATACATCATAACTTTTTTTTCAGATAGTGTGGGGTTGGGGCTACTAATTAACCCCGACCCACTAAAAACCCCTTTCCTCGTCTTCTCTGGAACCGCCGTTAGGCATTTCTTCAGAGTTGATCCTTCACGCGCTATCTTACGACCTTCACCCTTCTAACTTCTCGCTTTCCACTCACAAGCGCATTCAAACAAAAAACATTACATTATTTTTTGCCTAATAACTATGCCAATTTCATACCTGGATGGGGGGGATCATTCCCCCCCTCGGTGGTCCTCTTCGGTGGTACTTTCTTTCCTCTCCTACTTATGTTACTTCACATCATTTCTCCCGCTCTCATCCACTCTTTCCTTTGCTCGCATTTGCTCGATCGTTGATATAAAAAGAAATACTCCCTTAACTTTTTGAAATTTACCTTGTTTTTTACATACCCGGTCGAGGGGGGCAGCCCCCCTCTCGCTCCTCCTCCCTTCTTCTCTCCTTCATTTCCTTTTCGGCCTGGTTCTTCTCCTTCATTATCTTCCTCAGGAAACCCATCAACATCTCGGTCGTTTCCTTTCCGCTCATTAGTATTTGTACTACGGTGTTTTTGTCTATCCTAGTTCCAATCTCTGCTTCGATCATCTTTCTTTCCCTCTCGAATCTTTCACACACAAACACGGTATGCTCTTGGGTGCCTATTTCTACACAACCTACTCTTTCAGGTAGCTTCCAAAGCAACCGTGTCCCGTTATCGCCTCCGTTGTATAATAATCTGTCGGCGGGCATTTTTCCTGCCACTCAGCAACGTTCTTTATAAACACACTACTCCATCCTTTGTAGCTTTCCCATCTTTTTTGCCATTTCTCCATCATTTTTGAGTGCGTCTCTCTTCTTTTCTCCCCTTTACTCCTCTCTCTCAGCTCTTTAATTAATCATTAAGTCCAAAGGTGGGCACTCTGCAAGCGCCCCAACCGCTTCTGTTGCTTCTGTTCTATATGCTGATGTTATAGCTATGGCATACTTGCGTTCTATATTACGGATCATTCTTCTGTATTTTTTATATCTTAGCGTCAGAGAGCGCTCGCGCGCATTCGTCCCTGTATAGTCGAGCCTCCTAAAACACACATGTGTATTAACGACAACCAGAAATGTTAGACTGGTTGCCGGGACCGACGGCTTAACGTCCCCTCCGAAGGACGGGGGGCGACCCAACGTGGTTTCACCGGGATACAAACCCGGGACGTCTGCGTGTTAACTCGAGAGTTAACACGCTAAGCCGTTGCGCCCCCAAAACTACTTGTTTCGCCTACTTTTATAGTGACTTTATTGAACTTTCTTCGTCCCTCAAGAATTACAACTTCTGTTTTAGAGTCTTCCATTTTCAGCCCCATTACTTGTAGATACTCTGCTATTCTTTTTATTGCGTATTCTGCTTTATCCTTTGTTATTTCTGGTGTTTTACCCTCCACCACCAGTGCGAGGTCATCTGCATATCCATACACCTGTACCCCCTCTTCTTGTCTTAGCTCAAGAATTCCATTATAATATAAATTCCACAATGTACCCCCACGACAGAGCCTTGCGGTACTCCACAGCTCGTCTGTCCCCGTTCGCCATTAGGCTGTGGTATCGTCCTCTGTGATAAGTAGGTATTGATCAGACTTCTTATCGGTGTCGTAACTCTTACTTCCCTTAACGTCTCTCTTACTTCTCTCCAGGGGACAGAATTAAACGCGTTTTTTACATGAATCAATATAATCACACTATATCCTCTGTGTGTTAGAAATATCTTTTTCCTCTCTCTTACCCTTTCTATCACTGCCATCACTGCGTCCACCGTCCCTCTTCCTTGTCTATACGCAAACTGGTAATCACTAATCGCACCGTTGTCTTCAAGCTGTTCCATTAATCTTTTGTTAATTAATCTCTCTATAAGTTTTCCTACTACGCTTAGTAGACACAACGGCCGATATGACTGCATCTTTCCTGTTTTCATCGCTTCTTTCCATATCTCTGGGAAGTATCCATTCGCCAGACAGTCATTAAACACCTGTAGGAATGTATCCGCGTCTGCTTCAACGTACGCCTTTAATATTTCGTTTGTTATTTTATCACTTCCTGGGGCCTTTCTCGGTTTCAGCTGTCCGATTGCTGTCATTATCTCGTCTATATCAAATGGTTCGTTTTTTTTTGGAATTGATAACGGCTGTTCCACTTTATCTAATTCTTGTACTACTACGGGGAAAAGTTTATCATATTGTTTATTTATAGTTTCGTCATCCAGTTGTCCAATGCCTCGAGTGCCTAGTCTCTTTGTTAGAATTTGATACGCTGTGCCCCATTCGTTTTGTTCCAATTCATTACACAGATCTTTCCATTTTGTTTCTTTTGATCTCTTAATCTTCACTGATAGGTTTTTCTTTGCTTTCTTGTATCGTTCTATTCTCTCTCTGTTTTCATCTCCGTCTGCTCTTCCTCTATTTCCCCTTTGCATCTCTCTTCTTGTTACACATTCCCTTCTTGCATCTGCTATTTCTTTCGTCCACCAGTATTTTGGTTTCCTTTCGTTATTTCCTCCACTCCTACTTTTAAAAGTTTTATTACAGGCATCATTTATTCTTTCAATGAGAGACTCCGGTGTTAAGTCTTTACGAGGGTAATTCTTAAATTTCTCCTTTAATGTACTTATTTTGTCGGTTGTAATCTTCCAGCCCGTATTTTCATCTTTTTCCTTTTCCATATTTTTATTATTTTTCTCAACGGAAAAAGATATCAAGACGTGAGCGCTCAACATCTCCACATCCTCTCTCACAGCCCAATTCAGTACAGAATCTAACATTTTTTCTGTTGTAATCGTTAAATCAATCACAGAGGATCATCTTGGGCCTCTAAATGTTGTTAATCCTGTCGTATTTAATATTACCAACTTATTTTATGCTGTCCATTTCTTCAGTATTTGTCCTCTCGGATTGCATACCCTGTCTCCTGTCATCTTCATCCTCGCATTAAAGTCTCTACAAATAATATCTGGTTTATTACTTGCTCTTATTTTCCCCTCTATCTCATCAAGTAACTGCTCGAATTGCTCGTCCGCCCTATTTGGTGAAAAATAAACTGACCACAAGGTAAAGTCATCCAGCACTACTCCTAAAAAAACCCTCTCCCGTTTCCCAGCTCTTTGGTGTTATAGAGTTTGTAATTATTTGTATAAATACATCTTCCCTTTTATCTGTTCTCAGTTTCTTCGCCCTTCTTATATTCGGCTCCTGTCCTAATATTATCCCTGCATCTCGTTTTATAGCTTCATGCTCTATCAGATCATGACAGTCCCATCTTCTATTGCAATTTAATTGTAGTATTTTTAGTTCTTTTGTTTCTTTTACCTGCTTTTCTGTTTGACTCGATTGACCCTGTTAATATCATCTTTGCATTAGGATCTCATGCGAACAGTATTCCCTTATGATATAGTCTTAGAACCGTCTGGATATTATTTAAATATTGATATTTTGAAACATCACAACGAACGCAACCAACCTAAAGCAAGCCATACCATTCCTCATATTAAATGATATAAAGTCGGAGCTTAACCCAATTAAACCCAACCCAATCTAACAAATCTTCTAAGTTTGTTGAAAATATGCCATGATTTTCCTTCTATAGCTGGATTGGGTTGAGCTCCAACTTCAAATTATTAAGTATTATCATATTGGTCACAGTATATTTACAAAAATAATAATTTCCAAATTTTGAGTTTGATTTTTCTTCCATAGTTGAAATCAAATCCAAAATTCTTCTATGGTTGGGTTAGTTTGAGCTTCAACTTCATACTATCCCTCAAATCAAATTCAAAATTCTTCTTTGGTTGAGTTGGGTTTCACCTTCATACCGTACCTCATATTGAACGGTATGAAGTTATAGCCAAACTCAACCCAACAAGAAAAGTATTTCGCATTTCATTTGAGGAATAGTATAAAGTTGAAGCTCAAACCCAAAATTTTTCTATAGTTAGGTTGAAATTGAAAGGAATTGATTGAAATTCCTTTCAATTTCACTTGAAAAACTTCAAGTTCATACCTTCCCTCATACTGAGTTGAACTTAGAAGTTTGTTGTTTTGGATTTGATTTTTTTATATAAGTAATAACATTATTCCTCATGGCACTATTCATGCCTATTATACCTTCATACCGTACCTCATATTGAACGGTATGAAGTTGTAGCTTAACCCAACCCAACCATAGAAGAATTTTTGATTTGATTTGAGCAATACCAGAATGCCATGAGGAATAATCAACCGAACTACAGAAGAACATTATGGATTTGATTTTTGGTTATATGAGGAATGGCATGAACACAACTCAACTATACAAGAAAAAGCCGAAACCAAAATTGATTTGGGAAAAAAATCATGAAATATTTCCAATAATAAAAGATTATTTCAAATTTTGGATATGTTTGGATATCACTAGGGCTAACACTAGATCTAAACCTAGAAACTTTCGGGTTTTCCGTGCGTTCTTTGATAAATTTTTGACGTTTCGGATGCCTTATTGAAACCTTCTTCAGAAACTGGTTCGAAGTGAACTTCGTGTTAGTCCTAAGAAGTGAACTAAAAAGTGAACTTTTAGTTCAAGTAACACCGGTCGTGAAAGCCTTCGTACTTACATGTTATGCTATGGCTGGGTTGCGTTGAGTTTCAACTCCATACCATCCCTCATATTGAATGGCGTGCAGTTGGAGCTCAACCCAACTACAGAAGAACATTATGGATTTGATTTTTTGTTATATGAGGGATGGCATGAACACAACTCAACAATAGAAAAAGAAAAGCCTAACCTAGAATTGATTTGGGAAAAAGATGAATGAAATATAAATACTCAACCCAACCCAACCATAACATATATTCAAAATATGGAATATTTTTTTTCATTTTTAAAAATATTTCGCGTTTTTCTTTCCATATATTAAGTTTGATTTTTTTACAAATGGGTTAGATTAAGCCTCTACTTCACACCATCCCTCATATAACAAATATTCAAATCTAAAGCAATAAACCTTCTAAGTTCAACTGAATATGAAGGACGGTATGAACTTGAAGCTCTATCCAACTCAACTTGATACCATCTTCCCAAATTGCTTAATTTCATTCAATTTAATAATCACTAAAATGATCCTATAACGCTATAACTCCGGTTATACGAACCGATTTTCAGGTCCCTTGAAAGTTGGTTATATCCGCATTCCCTGTTCGCACGAAAGGAACGCATATTGCCAGCTTATCATTCGCTTTTTTATTGAATACCTATGCAAAGTATAAAATTAATAATACTTCATACTCCGCGATCAAAAAGGACGATCCATAAAAAACTACTTTCCCAAGCGTTTGATCCTTATTTTAAAGTAAGCGCTTCGGAAAGGAATTTTTAATGTATCGACTTCTTTGATCGCTCGGTATATTACTTAAACGATTTAGGTATTCTGTAAATTGTCTAGGTATTATATAGAATACCGGATTAAAATATTGGAGATTGGAAATAACTATAACAATTCTTAGTACAAAACATTGCATAGAGAATCTCGGGTTATACCCCGAATGTCGGTTTCTTAAGTTATTTTATTTCTATCTAAATTTTATTTTGTTAAATCGAATAAGGTTAAAAGTCAAGTAATAATTTTTGTACTTTAACTGGTCGTTTTTCAAAAATATTTATTTATCTAACTAGTTTCGACCTTATTGCCATCTTCAGAGATAAAACTACAAGAAATTATAGTATTAATTAAATATCTTAACAATCAAAAGTAATGTAGTTAAATGAAAATATAAAACTTAAAAATACTTACAGTCAAACAAGAAAATAAGAGCATATGAATACTAAATTCAATCATTCCCACGTACATTTTGATCATGTGGAAGGCTTCATATTAATACATATTGAGTTAAAAACACACTTAACATTTAATTGACAAGAAACGTGGTACAAACTACGAAGAATTGTAATGGCGACACGTAAAACAAGTTTTTTTATTTAGTTTGACCTCGATGCGCATGTATGGAAAAGAATCGTTTTACAATAAAAACGTTAAAAAAGTTCTAAAATTTAAATTCAAATCTGAAAAATTCTATTTTTATTTTCCAAAGTATAAATCAAAATTAATGTTTGGTGAAAATTTAGAAAAGACGAAAATGTTTTTGTGACAACCATTTCAATGGTATCAAACCCGGACTATTGATTGATTTTTTTTCTATTTTATTCGTATGAAATTATATTAAAAGCAAATATTTCTAATAAACAAAACGATTTCAAAGCAGATATGTTTATCTATTATAATTTGTCTTTCATGTACTGTGCTTAAATATTACATGAAGCTTTCCTTATAACTATATCTAAAACAAACGTTTAATGACAATGACTAAAACTAAAACACGTTGCAAGAACCCAGCTTTAATGTGAGTATTAAGTTAATGTTTAATGTTTGCGGTTCCAGAAGTTGTCCTACATAAATGTGATAATTATGTACTGGCACAGCAATAGGCTTCAAATGGCTTCAGTGATATATTTCATGCTGGCGTTAACGTGGATACGTATAAATGGGCTCCATCGAAGTCCACAAATTTCAAAATCCACAGAATACCATAGTACCGTGGGTTTACAAACATCGTCAACTAATGCTCCACTTCTCCGCGAATTTAGAATCTTGTAGTACTTATTTAAAATCTTTGTATTTTTGTCTTTGCCAAATTTGCGCCAAAATTAGGAACTATTTTCGATATAATTTCAATTAACCTATTGTCAGCTTCATTTCTTGCAGGTCGGTCCTTATGTTCTGGAATAGTATGATTCCACAAATATTCTTTTTTATTATGATGTTGGTATGATGTTAAAAGCTGAAATATTGAAAAAATAAAGTAGTCTCTTTATCTTTACATTGAAATCCAAAATCGCGGAAATGTACCATTAACCAGATTAATGGATAAAGCCAAGGAACTTTATCGATATCGTTGGGGTGATATGGATTGTACTAAAGATGACTGTAAATTAATTCCAGCTTCAACTGATCATCAGAAAGTTGCAAAATTTCGTGGAGAAATAATAAAAATTAATAGCAGAAAAAGGTTACTTATTTGAAGAAGCATTTGATTCGGATAAAACCGGGCTTTTATACAAATATATATTTCAAAAAAATTAAAACACAATTCGTATTTTTAAATCAGTTGGAGATACAATTACACATTTATTTTGTGCAAATTCAAGTGTAGACATTATTAGAAAGCCAATATATAATATATCGAATAGTTAACCTATGAGCTTTAAAACGAGAATAAAGAAGTTTTTACTGTCTATTGGCAAGATGGTAACACAACATCCTTGTATAACATTTATTCCAAGGTGTTAGGCTCTTTCACACATGTCGGATATCGGATCCGGCAAATTGACCGTGAATTTTATATGCATAAAATTTGTTTTAAATGACATTAAAGTATCAACCGTGAGTATACATGAAAACACTGTTAAAAAAGACATTGCCCAAAGTGCTAATGTTGTGAGGCAATAGACAGAGCTGTCCTTTCTGCACGGTTGCTATCTGGATATGTTTTTCAAACCATTTAGCCCATTAAGCCATTTCGACCTCGAGTTTCCTCAACCTTCTTTTTTTGTCCAATTTCGGAATCTGAGGTACTACTTGCTATAATGAGACTCAAAAATACTAGTAGCATTATTTAATAAAATTAAATAATGCCATGGGTATGTGCAATGCGTTGCTATCGTGAATATATTCATTTGTCATAGAATGTAGAATGCGGGTAATGTTGTCAAACACCGCTTTAAACTGGGTTTCTGTTGAGTTGGATATAATAATTTCCAAGTTTGCAACTTCACAACATGGTTTCATTTCCGGACACTCTACAACTACCAACTTAATTACAATTTCAGAGTTTATTTGTAACACTATGGACAAACGTGGACAAGTGGATGTTATTTATACTGATCTATCCAATGCGTTTGATTTAATGGACCATAATATTCTCCTAGCTAAATTAAGCTCTTTCGGATTCGATCAGTCAAAAGTTCAGCTCCTGTGTCATCCTTTTTGCGGAAGAGAAAATGTTACGTTGCTTACAGTGGATATTTTTCTAATGATTATATTGTTACATCTGGAGTCCCATAAGCATCTCTTATTCCCCTCTTCATAAATGACTACTTTTGAAGATATTGGCGTTTGCAGATGATATTAAGATTTTCACATGCATTTCAACAATGGCCGATGTTGATAGACTGTAACAGAATCTGACAACAATAGTACAATGGTGTAAGACATACAAACTTTAACTAAATATTGACAAATGTTGTATACTTACCTACTGTAGATATACAACACCATTAATTTATTCTTATAATATAGACGCTAATACTTTAAGTCATGTGTAGGAACACAAGGATTTGGAGGTGATATTTGATGCAAGCCTTACCTTTAAATAACATATCACTTGGTTTCGTGTTGCGTGTGTGTAAACACTACGCTGACATAAGCCTGTTGAAGTCTTTGTATTGTGCTTACGTCTTGAGCAAGATCGAATACACCTCTCTAATTTGGAATCCATTACATGCATGTGCAATCCAGTGTCTTGATCAAGTCCATCGCAGATTTTTAAAATATCTTTTATTAAAATCTGATTGGATTTATCCTGAAAGAGGTATATCACAAAATGAAGAAGAGAAGAAGAGATATATGCAAGGATAGAAGAGATATATGTGATATGAAATTTTCTAAAATTTCCAAAACTTTTGGAAAATAAGTGATTCCCCTTTTCTTGTTGAGAGAGTGGGATTTGCTGTTCCCAAGATGAGTTCAAGATTTGCCTGCACCCATGATGAATGTGTGCAGGCAAATGAAATAGTGATGTGTGACACCAAATGATTGATCCTGAATTTTAACAAAACAATATGTGTTCAATTTCAGCAGCGTAGAGTTTTTTTTAAATTTAAACTTATTGTTAGAGAATATTAAATTGGAAACCACTGCCAAATTCTTAGGTATGATAATCTATTTAGTCTTTAACTACCATATTGACTACGTTTCAAAAAATTTAATTCTGCATATTTCGCACTAAAAAAGTTAAAAGGGTTTTTGATGGTTTAAATGGTGTCTTTAGTGCATATCATGTATTCTGTATTCGCATATAAGACTAATTTGGGGCAGAGCTGATGGATGAATGAGGATGTTGGTTGCCCAGAAAAGAATCATTCAGGCCCCGCACATGGTATTCAACTAATGTAGTCTTATCGTCAATATTTTCGTGCAGGGAAGATTTTGATATTTCCTAGTATTTTCAATTTTAAAACCATACGTTTTCTGCGTACTCACCTACCCCGCTTTCCGTTTCTTGGCCATAAGTATGAAACGAGAAATAACAAATTATTTGTAAGTATTAATATTGCATTGAAAGTTTTTTCTTGATAGACAACATTTTAAGTCATCTACGTAATCGACTACGTATTACACTATACTACAGCAAGCAAAACTTTCAAAATTTATTAAAAGCGCTTGAAAAGTGCTCAAAATGCTGACAAAATTTGTCTTTTGTTGAGTCAAACAAATGAGCACGTACAACTTATAACGCTATGGTTCCCCTATTTAAGAATAATGCTGTGGCTCCCTTATATAAGAAATAAAAATAAAAGTTTTACGAAATTACAGAAACTTTTCAAAAAAATTATCAAAAAATAACATTGCATATTGAGTTATCTTTAACAATTAAATATCTATATTTCTTCTATTTCAATAATGAGGCCTACTTAAACCTTAAAAATGACTATATCTCAATTCGTTCCAAAATACGACTGTTTAAAATTTATGAGATCACTTTAATTTATGTAATTTAATAAAAATATCGAATTCATTTAATTTAAAACTTTCTATAATAAATTCAATGTAATACATTAATCCCCGCGATGTTTATTTCCAAAATACATATTAATAGATTAATTTAAATTAATTATAAGTAAGCATTGTTTATTTAGTATATACAATTTTTACTCTCTATAGTACATGTACATCTCCCCGCCGTCTACTCTCCTCCCCCTTCCCACGTCTCCGCCTCCTTGCCCCCATCACCTCCCTATCCATTTTTACCCTCGCCCCTCTCTCCCAAAACCTGCCTCCTGTCCATTGCCTACTCCCTCAGCTCGCTACACCCTCTCAGCATGTGTTCCAGCGTCTCCCAATCTTCAACACATAGCCTACACACATAGCACTCTTAACTCTCAACATCGTCCGCCCAGTATCTTTTTCCCCTCTCCTCATTGCCAAAACGGAATCTGGCCACCAATCTGTTCCCTTCATCATCCCCCTCCATCAACAAATACTTTGGCCGCTCCTCCGTCACTATCTCCCCATACCTCTGTATATCCCTGTCCCTATCTTTCAGTTCCCTCCACATTTCGCCTCCAGGGTGGCGACGTTAAAGAAAGAGAGTGGGCGACGAGGGATCAGACTGGGAAGAAACGAATGGAGGGATTGGGAATGCAGAGAGGCTAACAAAGAAGCTAGAAGGAAAATGAGACAGAGAGGGGAGGTACAGACAAGTAGATATATAGAGGCCAGGAGAAACTACAAAGAAGTATGCAAGAAAAAGAAGAGGGAGCTGAAGGAAACGGAGGCCGAGAAGATTAAGGAGTTGAAAAAGGACAATGAGGTATGAAGATACTTAAAGAGGATGAGGAAGGGGAGAGAGGAAGTCAGCAAAAATATACAAATGAGTGAATGGAGAATCCACTTCATGGGATTGTTGGGAGGGGTGGAAGAGAGAACAATGGGAGCGGGAGAGCAAGGTGTGCAAGGAGGAGAAGAGATAACACTGAAAGAAATAGAGGCAGTGTTGTGGGGACTGAAGAGGGGAAGGGCGCCAGGAGAGGATGAGATCCAGAATGAAGCGTGGTTGGAGGCGATGGAGACAGTGAGGAAGAAGCTATGAAAGGTAGAAAACGACGTATGGATGGAAGAGTTGTTTCCGGACAGGTGGAGGATAGAGATAATATGCTCACTGTATCAAAGAGGGTGAAGGAGATGTACAGGGAGACGATGGTCAAGGTTAAAGTGGGGGAAGAGTTGAGTGAGACTTGCGAAGGGGCAAATGGGTGGTGTGGTGATAGGAGGAACAAAGGTGCACGCCTTGTCGTATGCGGACGATTTGGTGGTAGTGGCTAGAGAGGCGGTGGAGATGATGAGGTTCCTGGAAAGATATTTTATGGCGAAGGGGTTAAAGGTAAACGTCGAGAAGACAAAGATAATGTAGTTCTGCAAAGGGGGGAGAAGAAGGAAGGAGGAGTGGAGGTGGCAGGGTAATGAGATAGAGCAAGTGAAAGAGTACACGTACCTGGGTATGGTTTCACGGAAAGTAATAAGGTCGGGGCGCATATGAGAGCGATGGCAAAAAGGGCAGACAAAGTTATGGGACAGGTTTGGGGATGGGGAGAAAGGACTTTTGGAAGGGACGTGGGAAAAAGAAAGGTGATGTTTGATGGCTTGGTAAGGAGTACAATGATGTATGGCGCAAAAGTATGGGGATGGAGAGAACAAGGTGTGCTGGAGGATATACAAACACGATATTGGAGATGGGTACTGGGGTTGGCAAGGGAGACTCCAGAGTATCTAGTGAGGGAGGAGGTTAAGGTGGATGCAGTAAGGGAGGAGGCGGGGAGAAGAGCGGTGAAGTATGAGGAAATGGTAGAAGCAAGACCGCAGTGCAAGATCCTGGGAGAGTGCTGGAAGGAAATTAAGGGGAGGAGGCCGATCTGTGGGCAAAGAGACAGGGAAGAATATTATAAAAGGGTGGGATACTGACCAATTGGCATCGAAAACAGTATAGCGGAAAGAGTCGAAATGTGGAGGGAACTGAGAAATAGGGACAGGGATATACAGAAGCAGGAAAGAAGGTCACAGATACGAGAAGGGAGATACAATGAAAGATATAGGGAGATAGTGACAAAGGACCGGCCAAAGTATTTGTTGATGGAGGGGGATGATGAAGGGAAGAGATTGGTGGCCAGATTTCGCTGTGGCCTACTTAGACCTGATATGAACACTTTCTTTGCAGCATATTTTAGCGGAGCTCCATTAAATTCTTCTTTTTAATTGCTTCTATGCACATTATTAAAAATTTATCGCTAACAAAAAATAAAATCGCATTTATAAATTGAAAACAATATTTTAAATTAAGATTGTATGTAACCAAAGTAACACGCTTATAAAGCGGTAAATATAAACGAGTCTGTTGATAAAACCTAAAAAACTTGGTTGAAACTCGTACAGTTCAAGATTAACCTTGTTTTATTGTGCATTGAATCGCAGGGATTTACCGGTAAGTTTACGATAAATGTTTCTTTTTTAAAACGGTTCGTTATCGAATATAATATATATAAAACGTGGGAGATTGAGGTTATGTTTCATAAACATTTCCATGTAATTTAATATTACACAATTATGAAGGAGTAATTCGTGATGAAAAAAAATCTGTTATGTTGAATATTAATTTATTTCATAAATTTGTTTCTGAGCTCAGCATCAATTCTATCTATAACTGGAATCAATCACTCTCTATAAGAACAGCCTCTATAAGACAGGAATGTTTCTTTAATAATACACTATTTCCTTTTATATAATAAAAAAATAAACCATAAATAAATACTACCGTAACTTTAAAAGTATATGGGTTAATACCAAAACTGATAAAAAAAAACATTCCATAAAACTTAAAAATATCTTGTGTTTTTTTATTATTCAACTGCTTCTATAGTATTTCCTTGAATGTTGTCATAACAAGGTCTACAAACCGGAACGGGTTTATGCGCAAAATAACCAGGCAATACAATTTCTTTGTCGTTACACCTCGAACAAAAAACATCCCCGCATTTTCTACAGTGATATTTCCGCCTAAAATGATCAAATTGAGTCGAACAACCGCATTCGCTCACATTTCTCATAGTTTTCCAATCGATAGCCACTGAATCAAACTCTTTCGTGAGTTCCTCAACCCCAAACGTAACGAAATTATCGTTATCCGGGGATTTTTTTGATACAACCTCATCAATTTTTAAGGGATGATTGTCATCGGACGCTTGTAATTCACGCATACTTGTTTCGTACAGATATTTATTATCGACTAAATTACGATTATCCCATTTTATCGGTTGGTTACGTTTACGCTCTTTTTCAAACGGTCGAGATAAAACGTTTTTGAGCGTTGATATTTTCTTTTTGAGGTATTGTAAATGATCTTCTAATGCGTGGCTGTGGTTACATGTTGCTAACAGGAGGTCTCCTAATGGTTCTCTCGGATGAACGCCGTTTTCGTATCTACAATACATTCCTCTCCAAAATCTAAAAAATAAAAAATTATTTGAGAAAATTTTAAAGTAAAAACTGAAAAAATTTGGAAAACTTTTCAATTTGACACTTGATTGTAATGAAGCAAAGTGCACAAATTTTAAACCAGCGTTTCTCAACTTGTTACCCCACTAGGAAGTGTGTATCAGTCAATCACTCATCAGTACTAAATTGTTACTTTCAATTTAGTACTGATGATACTACTTTGATAATTATTAGTGATTGCCTTGGACCTGCCGCACACAGCCAAACTTTTAAAAGCTTTTATATTACATATACCCAGTCTCAGTTCTTTGTCTACATTCAATCGAATATAGACAAAGTATATATTCAGTAGACCTGTTTTGTTTCTTTAAGGCAGCTAGCGCAGAAAATCCGGCTTTGCAAAGGTAAGATGCTGAAGATGGCAACAATAAACGAAATGCTCTTGTTTTGAAATGAAACAAGGCATCATCCCCTTACGTCTCAAATTTAAATACAGTAAAACCTCATTAGACCGAACACGAAGGATCCAAAGAATAACTAGTTGGTAGTACACGAATACGTATAAACCGAGTAAGCAGAAGTAAAACAAAGAAATAAATGTTAAATTTTTAATAACGTTTAAATGTTTGTTGATAAATAGCATTTCAAGACGAACCTATTGCTTTAATAGCTTGCAGCAAATCCCATTTAACATTTCCATTATTGTCAATAGCACGAATAGTAAATTTCACCAGTTTTACCTTGTTGCCTTGTAAAATGATTTAAAATTAGCTATTAGCCTTGGTCAAGTGATTGCAAATGACGTAGTGTTGGATGGAAAAAAATGTTTTTATGTGCACCACGCCCGATGTCATATGATGAGTATTATCACACGATGAATGTGCTTTATCAGCATTTTTAAAGCTTCGAGAGTTATGCGATTTTCTATTGTTATTGAAACAACTTTCACATCCTGTTCTTTATTATGATTTGACACGCTCATTCACTTTTGTAATCATTCCTAATTCTTTTGTTTCACATTTACGCTCCACAACTCCAACTTTCTACAAAAAGCACTAACTTTATCACTGTTGTCCAACGTATGTGTGTTTACTCCTTGGAGTTTTAGATTCAGGGTATTTAATTTCTCGAATATGTTCTCTAAGTAATTCAGTTTCGTCACAAATAAAGCATCCCGAAACTTCTAGAAGCTCTTCCAAATCCTTTCGTTCACAAATTTTTCTATAATTTTAACTCAAAGGATTCTGCGGGCGTGTTAACGTACCCACTATTATGAAGTATTTTCAAATGAAATCCAAATTTATTAGGTTTCATTCTGTCTGCTGCCAAAATGTTTAAATAAATGATGCAAATCTTTGTTCTTCATTTACTTAGAGGTAAATTCGTTAGTGGTAAATTAATAATTTAGGTATTCTTGCGAGTTTTTTGATTTTACCTTTGAAACCATGGTCAAATGTGCAGTTATTGATGCTTCACTTCTAAACCTCGCTTACGTTCAGTTAAAAGCCTATCCATAGTTCTGTATAAATTTACTGCCCTTAAATTTACAGCCAAAATCAGGCACTGCAACTCAACTAAAACTGACCGGAACAGCCGAGTGAATTTTTAAGCTGTCCCACTCTGGTCACGTTTACGGTCCAAAGTTATTCATCATCACCCACACTTACTACCCATACGTGACCAGGGTATCCAAACGTTGTGGTTTTCTCGGATTTACCAGTCTTGTTCTGGTTTTAACTGTCTTGTGCCAACGCGACGTCGCGATAAGTTCTTTTGGGACAGCAAAGGTCCATTTATGCACATCAGTGACGTGTCAGTTGCCGTGCATCCGTATTAGTGATGGTGATAAATAATAGCGTCGCCTTTATTTCAAATGAAGATATTCACAGACGTCCTGCACAAAGACGATTTTTGCAGTCAATATTACATTAAAATTTTGATTTAATTGCAGCACTTGACATTTGGGATTGCATTTGACAAGTAATAGGGCGTCGAACCCGCCTAAAACCCTTCCGCCTCTCTACCCAGAACCACCCAACAGGGTATTACTTTGGGAAATGTACAATATTCATGTTTTCAAAAATCTCATTCTAACTTTTTAATAACTTTCCATGGCTTTCTTTAAACTTCATAGTTTCCGTTAACTGATTCTAACCTTAACGATGTTCTCCCTGTTTAATCACAAATACTTCATTCTCTACTAAACTCTTCACACGCAAAAATATATGTGTCTGTGGTATCATAAAACCAACAAACCTTACTTTCCCATTTTTAAATGTTTTACAAATACTGTTTAAAAACTCCATGACCGGTCAAAATATAAATGAAGTAAAGGCAACCTCACCTTATTTTCTATCGAACCACGGTTCTATTTCCGGAATAAGTATTTTAGCCCATCCCTCTTATAGATGCCAATTACATTAAAATTATGATTTAATTGTAGCACTACACATTTGGGATTGCATTTGACAAGTAATAGGGCGTCGAACCCGCCTAAAACCCTTCCGCCTCTCTACCCAGAACCACCCAACAGGGTATTACTTTGGGAAATGTACAATATTCATATTTTCAAAAATCTTATTCTAACTTTTTAAGAACTTTTCATAGCTTTCTTTAAACTTTATAGTTTCCGTTAATTGATTCTAACCTTAACGATGTTCTCTCTGTTTAATCACAAATACTTCATTCTCTATTAAACTCTTCACACAAGAATATATGTGTCTGTGGTATCATAAAACCAACAAACCTTATTTTCCCATTTTTAAATGCTTTACAAATACTGTTTAAAAATTCCAAGACCAGTCAAAATTTAATTGAAATAAAAGCAACCTCACCTCACTTTCTATCCAACCATGGTTCTATTTTCGAAATAAGTATTTTAGTCCATCCGTCATATAGATTCCAACCCAAACCAATCAGCTTTGATATATCAACATAAAATTTTCAGCCTATTAGTATGTCTATATCTCTAATTAGTCCTGTCGGGTTTAGACGGAACCACAGTCACTCACGATCCCGCACACTCACGTGAGTAGTACAAAAATTGATAAATTGACTTAAACTACCCAACCCAAGTGAATTAAACTCAATTCAGCTGTAAACCACATAAAAGCCACTTAAAATAGTTAATTAGCACACACAGGATTTAAAGGTTCTGTGTGTGCTGGCTTTGGTTTCATTCTCCGAATATTACGATTAACACATTTATGGAAGTCTATTCTACTTAAACATTATGGAAGAAATATCTCGGCTGACTTCGAAAACGTCGGTCGCCCTACATATAATTTACGATACTTATCCGAAAATACACGAATAAATCTTAATCACGAATATTTAAGCCGGCCGACATCTTTAAATTCGACGGAGATTATTTTATATATCACCAATATTACTTAGGATGAAATCATCTTATCTCTTCTCACGTCGTTGAAGTCGGCCGAGATGATTTGTTGATCGTTTCTGATTAAGAAGTATTTTAGATTGACTTTGAAGACATCGGCCGTCCCAAGTATCGTAAATATATGTAGAGCGACCGACGTTTTCGAAGTCTTCCGTGATTACTTCTTATATTAAAAACAAATTTGGAGCGACCGACATCGGAGATTAGAAAGGGGACGAAATAGCCTGTAAAATACCTCTATTTTTTTAAACTCCTCTGAAATGAACGAAAGTTGGCAACCCTACTCGAATACCTGATAACAATACTTTCATTTAAGTCGAAGATAAATCTTATAGGTTATAACTAAGTTAGATTTGACATATATATAACACACACAAGTCGTTCATGCCAGTATAAAAATTACACTGCACAACGAGTTTACACGATGCAATGTTGACTACTCGAGTAAACGCACTCACGGACGTATGTAGATATGAATCAATGAGAAATCCTGGATTTTCTGACATTGGCCAACATTGGCACAATACAGAACTGACGTGTCATTGATGTGTGTAAATCGACCTTTAATTGCAGTTTAATTGGCTTCACGTTTTAATATTTACAACTGCTTCTGTATACATTTACAATTTCTTTGAATAAAATACATTTGTAAGTATATGGTCGATATATCATGCGTGAATGAAAGGAAAGTGTTCGATGTCAGGGTACCAATTTCCAATTTATTCACCGGTCCCATCTGGGATCTGGGGAAATGTAGACACTACGTAAGACACATTGCGGCCCAACGACGTGTCTCATGTTTGTTATATACATCTCTAATTTAACACGCTTGCTCCGCTGTTGAACATAATACTCCAAACAAATCGATACAAAGTCGAATCTTTTCGTAGCAAGACGGTATGCCGTGAGATTGTTCAATGTCCGTCATAAATAAATAACAGAGTATATCACAGTATATCAGAAACATCGATTTTGTTTTTACACACAGTACAAAGAAAAATAGGGAAAACTAACGTCGGCGTCTTTGATGTTGCTTAGTCTTCAACAGATGACGCCATACATAATTTGCATAATTAATTTCAAAAAGTATCCTTAGTACAACATACCAGATTTAAGAAAACATACCAATTTGTCATCTTCAATTATAGGATGTAGGGCATTAAGGGTTTTATAGGATGAAAATAACGGGACACCACAAAAATTGTTATTGAAAGTTGAGCCCCGAATATTGAAAGATTGAGAAACGCTGGCTTAGCCATATTATATTTACTTAATATTTTGCGGGCATAAAATTGGCTTCATAGTTCCAGGTGTTTCATCAGCAACATATAAAGGGTTGATATATTCATTCATATACTTAGCCATATATCCCCATAAAGAATAAGATCGTTCTGATAAACTATAAAAAAAATATATTAAAAATTAATTTAATTTGTTAATATTATTTATATACCGTAAATCTAATCTATCTTTTTCGCAATTTCCAATAAAAGTTCCAAATTGCGATGAATGAACGTGATCGTGAAGCGTGAATAAAAATGTTTCGTTAAACTGAAAGGATAATGGAAATTGTTGCATCAATTGCCAGGTTGCATCTAATAATTGAGTGAAAATTGGTGATATTTCTTTGCTTTCGCTTTGCACGTGTCCGCAACGCTCGGAAAATTTGTGCCCGAAAGCCAACCAATCCTTTTCAATCAAAGCTTGATATCCGGCTATTGTCCGATAATAAGGGTCCAATAATAAGCAGGCTAACGAGCAAACTTGTGCCGTCCTATCCCATCCGTCCGAACAATGAACAACAACGCTTATTCCTTCTTCGATGGCTTGAGCAATAAACCAAGATGTGTCCAAAATTGATTTAACATGGCGTAACCAACTGCTTGATTCTATTCCGCTAATAAAGCTGTTCATTGTTGGATTTTTTTGTTCGCAAGCTAATTCAGAAATTTATTATAAAAAAAATTACAAGATATAATTTACTCACTCTCCATTATCTTTGCAATACTACTTCGCATGACGTGAATATTTTCAATACCCAAAAAATGAAATTTAATGTTTTCGTAATTAGCCTCATTTTCGTAGCCTTTTCCCGTTGCTCTATTTGCCATTGCATTAATCTTAAAAAATAGAATTAATTGAGATTATTTTTAAATAAAAAATTTACCTTCGGCCTTGTATCAACAACATACATGTAATTAGCGTTAGGATTAGTTTTTAAAATATTATTCAATAATTTCTCGTCTTCAACGCATCTTGCGCTAAATCCGCTTAACGGCTGGCTACATCGACAAATACTCGCTTTGTTATGATGTAAATAAGTTAAAACTGGAAGTCTACCCTTCGAACGAAACTTTGAGCTCCCCATTAAAGTGGTAGTGTTAGCGGTAATTGGTACTACTAAATGCTTAGGGTAAGTATCGCAGAGTTCGTAATCTTTATTACAAGTAGTAAGACACCACTGATCGTTTGGAAGACCCATTCTTTGAAATTCCGATTGTAAATTAAAGTATCTCCATCCTTCGCTTTTAACCAGCTCTTGCGGGCTAAACTTATACTCGAAACAGTACAGCTTTTCGATATTCGTCGGTTGAGAGAGAAGTTGTAGTGACGTGTAAATATCGTGACAATCTCTTTCTCGTGGAATTACGAATGTTACAGAAAGAAAGGTTTTGCAACGAATAAAAAGAGGTGACCCGGTTGTTGTTAGTGGAAGTTTTTCAACCGTTGCCATGTGAGTATAAAGAATCTAAAAATTAATTTGAAAAAATTAAAATTATATATCTTTTTTATTGGCTCACTTGATAGTTTTTATTTTTTATTGAAAGCTTCTATAATTTTGTATTTTTTTAAAAATAATAAAAATGTAAAAGAAACTTTGGTGACGTCACCGTCACTTCAAAATCAATAAAAAGTATTAACGCTAAAAAAAGACGCGAAAACTTCGTAAACGTCAACAAAGTTTTTATTTAGTTTACGACGATTTTCCTATTAAATTGAGAATAACGGCCCTATTCTCAATTTCATCTTTTTCCGATTAATCTTACCCAAGTTTCTTTTTTACCATCGTGATCCACAAAAATTACGTTAGTTGGTGTTAAGTAAAGTGTTCCTTGTGATGGTGTTTTCGAATATCTGTCGAGCATTTGAACATTTTCGACCTTAAAATAAAAAAAAGAATTAAATTACAATTACTTTTACTGAATGGTGCAATTGAATATCTAACTAGGTTAGATGATATCGTTCTTTCGGCGTCTTGGCGAGCAACCAAGCTCATTACATTTTAATGTATTCTCACTTCGCCGAGGTCGCTTACGGGCGAGGCCATAGAATCAATAATTTATACTAGAAAATTGCATATCTATTACTTCGTTTGAGACCTCTGCGATGTTAGATGATATCACCACAAGAAGATCAAGATTTATAAACGAGTGATTAACAGTTGGGCCTTCTGCATACGGAGATCGCCATATAAGTACTAATAATAGAAATAGAGAATAAAAGCGAGCAAATGTGAATTTAAGAAAAATCATATTTAACAGAACACTTTACAAAAGATCTTATCTAGAAAGTTTGGTTTGAAGAAAAAATCTTTGGAAAATCTGTTGAAGATGGCAAAATAATATTGCTATCTACTAAATAATCAACTGTTCTTTAACATTTAATGATGATAAGCGAATCATTGAGTATGAAGATATAATGATTGAAATGATGTATATGAATTGAACGTCTACCGATTGAATAAACTTAATCCCATTAAAATAACCATTTCATTTAACACATTCAAGCCTACAAAATCAACTAAATCTAATTCCAGGAAAAACTAAAATCGTAACCACAAGCATTAAGAGAGTAGTTTTTTAATTAAATCCAGTATACTTAGTGTTTCTGTTTTTGTTGTGATGTGTTTCTGCGTTCATCCAACATCGTTGATTTAGACATATAGACTTCTGGGGTTTGATTTAAAATGGTAAAGTGCTAATGCTGTCTACTCAACCATCACAAATGTGGAAACCCCAAAAGATGCCTACATCAGTATTTCGTCCAGCATAAACAGCCAAATAAAATAAAAATCTCCGTATATAGGTTTTATTCCACGTAAAACTAAGTGACATGTAATGATGC
Organism: Onthophagus sagittarius; assembly: GCA_036711965.1. Classification (NCBI taxonomy): domain Eukaryota; kingdom Metazoa; phylum Arthropoda; class Insecta; order Coleoptera; family Scarabaeidae; genus Onthophagus; species Onthophagus sagittarius. Next base: position 18,570,656 of record JASERS010000005.1, on the reverse strand, counting down.
ACAACGGATCATTGGGAATGAAGATATAATGTTTGAAATGATAATGATGTATATGAATTGGAAAGACACCGATTGAATAAATTTAAACCCACTAAGATATCCATTTTATTTAACACATTGAGGCCTACGAAATCAGCTAAATGTATTTATAGGAAACATAAAATCTACGAAATCCCAAAATCTAAACCAGCAAAAGTATTCCCAACGACAAATATTTAGACTTAATGCGATAATACTTCGATCCTAATTTCTGTTGTGGTCAATTTCTACCTTCCTCGAATATACCTACATACAGTACTACCTCAGATTTCGTCGCTCTCAGTGTTCGTCGGTTATTTCGTTACAAATTCCCCTACTTTCTAGTATCATTAGATATTCACATACAGTGTCGTTAGACATGACAAAACAGTAAACAACAAACACCAACAAAAAAACAAAATAACAAGCAGGTTTATTTTGAAAGAAAATGTCGAAAAGATCACATAACAGCGGAAGTAGCAACTTTTCCGGGCCTTAAACCCATGGAAGACAGACTCACGCTCCTACTTTGTGCAAACGCAGGTGATAAATTCTAGATGATGTCCTTATTTATGTACCACTCTGAAAATATTAGAGCAATGTGTGCAAAGATAGTTTACCAGTGATTGGTAACTCAGATCGGGACCGCAATTGGAAGCAAAGAAATATCTAAATTCACCTCCTTATCCAGCTCATGGACCAATTGCTGAAAGCTAATTGTTGAACATGAAACACCAATTCGATAGGTACGACATTAAAAGACTTCTGAAAAGTCTGCTATAATGTTCATCAGGCTGTTCTACTGATAGATAATGCTTGGACCGAGGGTACGAGAAGAACTTTAAACTGTACGTGGAGGACTACTGTCATCACCTACTTACTAGCGCAACTTTGAGGGATTTGATACAGAAGAAAAATGTGAAGAGGAATGCATACGGAATAATCTACGACAATGTCGAGAAGTCGGTGCCCCTCGCATTGTGAAGCTTTCGACATAGAAGACTTGCAGCAGTTACTGAACGAAAAGGAACGTAGTAAAAAAAGCGAAATAACAACTGCTGGTAGTGAGGGCGAGAAAGAAGAAGGGGAAGAAGCGATAGACGGGCTAAAATAAACACTCCGTATGTGGAGAATGATTGAACTTACAATAGACAAATTTCACCCAAATAAACCGATAGTCGATACCCAAAGATCTGCTTGAATGGTTTCATTCTCCGAAAAACCTTCACAGAAGAACGAATGATTGAGTTAAGATTAAGACATCGAGAACTAGCGATTCTCAAAATGATGCAGAGTTTTGCTACAACGTCAAGTAAGAGGCGTCTTTGACAAATTTTGCGAATTTCAATATCAATCATTCAAAATGGTTCACTGCCTCACATACTCAGTAGTGCTTTTGCATACAATCGTTGTTATTTTAATAAACTCATATTAAGTTATATTTAAGACGCAATTTATCTGAAGTTATCTCAATTTGGCTAAACTTATACAAAGTATACAACATTCAAAACATATTTAAAATTATCAATATTTTACGAAACAGTTCAAAATTTTACTGAAATTATGCAAACTATAAAACTATTAAAAATTGTTTAAACTTGCTCAAAACTATCTAAAGTAATCAAAATGTGGTTAATATTATAAAAACTATGCCAAACATGCATAAAATTGTCTAAATTGTTTATATCTAAACCTATCAAAATTTTACAAAAATATCAAAAGGAACAGTTTTTAATAAATTGTTTAAATTTATTAAATACTGAAAAATAAAATTTTGTGCTAAATATGTAGAAAAATGTTTAGCAAATTTAATTATTAATTATTTAAACTAGTCCAAACATGAGCAATCGATGAAACAATCATAGTAACAACGAAGCGATTAATTTGATTCGACGTGTGAGCCATTCGGACCTCGCTTAAGCTGGCAGGACCATAATCGCAGAATCGATTGTGACCTATTGGATTATTTAGTACTTATTTTGTACTAATTTGTACCACCAATAAAAAAATCCTGTACCATGTGCCATTAATGAGAATCTCGTGGCGCTGCTAGCTTAATATTAAACTAGCAGAACCACTTTAACAAAAAGACGGAAAAAATAAAACAAAGGTAGATTTGGGAAGAATAGAATTTGTACTAATTTGTACCACAGATAAAAAATTTGTTCCATGTTAAACCCTGTTAAAGAGAAATTCTTGATCCTGCTAGCTTAATATTAAGTTAGGAGAACAACTTTTAAAAGAAGGCGTAAAAATATAATACATAAAAAAATATAATATACAAAGGTGGATTTAAGAAGATCTGAATTTGTACCACCTATAAGGTGTTTGTACTATGTGCCATTGATAAAATGCTGACAAGCAGTTTAATGCTAAAAGCTAGCAGGACCACATTACAAAAAAAAGACAAAAAAGAAGAAAGAAAACGATTTTCAGAGATTGTGATGTATACCCAACTCTATTTTTAAATGCTTTAATTTTTTTTTAAACTATAGTGTTTTTCCAGCATAGTTTGAATTGATAATGTTTTATACTGTATTATTTGGAATTATTCTGGAAGAAAATGCCCGAGAGGATATACATAGCAAAATCTGAAGAATCATTTGGAGGCCTTTGTAGCAATGCATCTGGTAGTAAAATGTTAAAGTCTCTATTAGTCAATAAATCCTTTATGCCACGAGCCCTAAACGATAAGAACCTGAAACAACTTTCGGTTCATTAAATGGCGAATAAAAAGGCTGATCTGTTTACAAGTTGGTTCAATAATTGTTTTATTCCTGAAATTTTGAAATATATGGAATTCAAAAGTATTTGAAGCTTAATAATGCACCCAGCTACTCAATGCTGGATCATCCAAATTTTCAAATGCTGTAATTGCCGCATAATACCAGCTCTTTGATTCAACCACTCGATCAGGACATTGCTTCAGGAGTGTTTTAGTTGTAGTGGAACAAAGAAAGTTGACTGTTTTAGAAGCATGGAGAAAATTTGCAACTACGCATGTTTCTTTTACCATCAAACAGTTGCGTCAGTCGATCCTAAATGCTTGTTGAATGAAATTCCGTAGCAAATAATCACATATATCTTCAAAAGTAATAGTTATATCTAATGCAATTGGTGGTAATGGTTTTAACAACTTACAGAGGGCTGATATTGAACGAATGATGCAAGAAAGTACTTTGAATGAGGACAATTTGATCGAACTTATGACAGCTTCAGACAATAAAAAAGTCGACGATGAAGTTTCGGAGTTAACGGCTGATTTAATTCGAGAGGACTAAAAATTTGTTACCAAGTATGGAACAACATTTTACTTTTACTCATGCTTCAGTCATACGTTTTTGATTAATCTGCAATATGAAGCCATCAAGGTGAAGAAAAACCCAACTCAACTCAACATCATAAAATCTTTCCTGATATCTTCTCAAATATCGAAGAAACTATCATTTTTTCTCTATATTCATTTATTTTTATAAACTTTTCTGATTGGTCTCCAGTAGATATAAACCATCAAGATAACGAAAAAATCTAACGCAACCCATTTCTCATTAATGGGACATGACACAATTCTTTTATTCTTGATACAAATTAATACAAAATATGTACTAAATAATTTATTGGATTATTCTCAATCGATTCTGCCATTATTGTCCTACCAGCTTAAGAGAGTGCTGGTATCGGATTAACTACTGAAGATCAACTAAGCAGCGATTACAATTCATTACGTAAGCCATTCGCTGCAGGTGTCTAGTCTGTGCTGTTATATAATACGGTCAACGATTCTATCATGCTGTTCTTGAATAATTTACTAACAAATCGGAAGTGGCAAGCAACGCACTATGTAACTTATTACATACTACTCTATATAAGTAGCGCAGTCCGGGAGTTCGTCGTTAATTGAAATCGTTAATCGTATGTAGTACCGAAATATGTATTTTATTTAAAGATGAATTACCAAAATACTTCATATCATGATAAGCGAAATAAAATGCCGAAGAGAAAAAAAAAAGAAATAACAAGTACTACAAGAAGGAAGTACAAATAATATTTAAATAGAAATATTAACCAAATACGTATAATAAATTATTTTTAAAAAATTATCTTTATTTATCGATTAAACATGTGTACATTATCAATTTAACGAAATGAAATAATGATTGAAAATATTCCTTAACGGTTATCGCTTGGGGAAAAACTAGACCAACATCAACAAAGATCAATATCCGCAAGGACATCCGACGTTTACCTTCAATGTCACAGCGTCTCCATGGATTAGCTCCGGCTCTAACTCTTCATTTACGTTCAACAACCACGATTTTATTTTGTCGTACATCGAAGTGGACGACGGTAAACTTTGATAATCGCTTCCATCGTCAGAATCATCCATGACTTTAACTTTTAATATTTTATTTACACTAATAACTTATTTTTTACCATCACTTTATTAGAAATAGTCAGCAAAATTTGATTAAATCTTTTAATAAATTTCGCGTCCTTTTTGAATTTAAAGGAAATGAGAGCGGAAATTGTTGTGGAAATGACTTGGTTCTTATGCAACTGGCACCGATATTCTGTATTCCAAACCCAGTTTTCAGCGAATCAGCTGATCGCTGAGTTTGCGTCAAACCACCCTCATCCCCATATTCATTTTTCTCCCTCATACACACACAGCGTAGCAGAAAAGTAATAACGATAGTTATTTACACATAAACCCAAAAATAATATAATAATCTTTAAATCAGACGTTCTTAATCTTTTTCAGTTTGTGGTTTCCTAAATAATCGGATTTTTTTCCGCGGAGATTTAAATACATCTGATTTTTTTTAATTCTTAACTTTTTTGAAAAATTGCAAAAAAAATTTAAATGTTTCTAGTTCTGAAGCTAAGTTGGGTGGATTTCAGAACCCAACTTAAATTGTATACTTGTATTAAAGTAAAAATAAAACCAACCTATTATCAGATTCAAAAGATTTTGTCCCTCACTTTGAATGCGAATAACCAAGAAACTACTCCATAGATAAAATTGAGATTAGGTTTGTGGTACGCGAAATTTAATTCTTTAGAATGTGTGGTAATGTCATTTTTCTTCACACAATCGAGCACTAATTATCGCAGGTATAATGAAAAAAGGTACCCGATTTCGGTCGATCTGAGAAGAAGTACGATTTATTTTCTCAAAAACTGTTTGGCGATAAATTTTCAAATTTGAACTAGTAGTAATTTGATGTGTTCTTAATAAAAGGCATATTATTTTGTCAATATTTCATATAGTTTCGCGGAAAATCGCGGTTAAATAGGTTGCAGTGATTTCAAAAACGACCGTGCGGATATCAACGCGATTTTAACCAAAATATGTCAAATAATTTCGGTAATCGGATTCCGTTACTAGATTTTCAAAATTATGTGTCCCTATTTTTTTTATGAGCGATTTAGTGAAATTACAAATTAAAAGGAAACAGACATAAGTAATACGGGAAATAATAATAATTAGGAAAACATAATTTTGAAGAATTAACAACAGGATCCGAAAACTGAAATTATTTGATATATTTCAGATAAAACCGCGTTGAAATCAGCCCAGTTGTTTATGAAATAACTAAATATAAATATAACCCTCATTAAGAACACATCAAGTTACTACTGATTCAAATTTGAAATTTTTTCGTCACACAGTTTTTGAGAAAAAAATCGCAGTCAAGCTTGTTCGCAGACCGACTGAAATCGGGTATATTTTTTCATTATACCTGCGATAATTATTACACAAGTGGATGAAAAAAATTGAAACTACTACACATTATAAAGAGTTAAATTACACGTCAAACACAACTAGCACCAATTTCTTTTATGAAATAGTTTCTTTGTTATTCGCCTTCAAAGTAAGGGGTAAAATCTTTTGAATCCGATAATAGTACTAAAAAGTTATGGCGAAATCTGAATCTTTCTAGTACTAGGTCTAGTGTTAGTTCTAGTTTTAATTGCCATTCAATGCTTGATTGTTGTAAATTCTTCTGTAACTAAAAGTATAACTAATACTCGACTTACAACCTAACATTAATATCAACACTAGACTTAGAACTAGAAACATTAGGATTTAGCCGATCGTCTTTTTAGATGGCTAAACCCTAATGTTTCTAGTTTGAAGTCAAGTGTTAGTTCTGAGGGCAAGTTGGATTGGGTTCTGTCTTAAGAGAGGTGCAACTAAACCTAAATGTTTTTAGTGATTATTCATTCTGAAATTGTTGTATAAATATACTAAACAAAACTAGAACTAACACTAGATTTAGTATTAGAAGGTTTGAATCTTTCTAGTGCTAGGTCTAGTGTTAGTTCTAGTTTTAATTGCAATTCAGTGCTTGATTGTTGTAAATTATTCTAGAATTAAAAGTATAACTAATACTAGACATTTTTATACTTTACTAACTACAGAAACTGATATTTTTATTACTTTGTAAACAAATTAATACATTTGAATTAAAAAATATATTCATGTATTACTATAAATTTTTGATTGATTAAGTACCCACTGTTTAGGTATTTACCTTAGGCTGGGGTAAATACTAATACTTTGCAATTACTCGCCAAGTAGCACAGAGTGTAGATCTGGCTTATCCACTTAAGAGTTTAGCCCGAACTGGACTCGAGCGTGATGTTGTTCCATACACTGACGATCCCGAGTTTCGTTCGGGCAACTTGTTTTAACTTGTACTTAGTGATATGCCCGGGGGGGGGGGTGTACAGTTGGCTTGTTGATGCATTTCATACGTGTTGTGTAACACTTATTTGTACTATAACTTGTTGTACTGTGGTTACTTTTTGTGTAGTCTTTACATTTTAGACGCAGGTACTTTATGTTATGTATAAAATTTATTTTTATGGTCAGTTTTATTTTACTTCATTAGATTCCCAAAATGTTTGAGTTTAATTACGAAAGTGATGAAGAAATATTGATAAGTGAATCGACAACGAAAGTGATTTATTAGAATTATCGGGAGATGATTCTGACTTAGAAAATGAAGATGTACTTCCATTTACAGAATTTTGTGAAGTAAATATAGAAAATATACCACCTCCTCCCCCAAGATTCCCTTTCGATAATACACCTGTGTAAATTTGCAATTTGATAATGATGGTAAAGGGGCAATATTACGTTATTTTGAAATTTTTTGGGGACTCAGAAATCTTAGACTTGATTACAATTGAGATTAATCGATATGCAGCTCAACGCAGTAATACAATTTTACAAAGATTTTCGCGTTTGAAGAAGTGGAAACCGACAGATAATGCTGAAATTATGGTGTTTCTTGCTCTGCAAATCCTGCAAGGTATTATAAATAAATCTACAATCGAATTGTACTGGTCTAAAAAGATATGATTGAGACACCATTTTTCGCAAAAATTATGTCATACAGACGTTTTGTCTTATTGAAGCGTTGTATACATTTCAATGATAATTCAATTTATAATCCCGAAACGCACCCAAATCCCAAGGTAAATAAGTTAAGGCCAATCATTGAGCACCTACATAAAAAGTTTTCTTTTGTGATTGCACCTGAGAGAGACGTGACAATAGATGAAAGTTTATGCTGTATAAAGGTAGATTAGGTTGGATTCAGTATATCCCTCTAAAACGAGGCAGGTTCGGCATTAAATCATATATGCTCTGTGAATCAAAATCTGGGTATATTTGGTCTTTTATAATATACACAGGAAAGGGAACAATTGTAGATAATAATTACAAAAACCATGGAATGGGAGTACAACTTGTCATGGCTTTGATGAAGCCAATTTTGAATTTAGGATACTGTCTAGTACAGACAATTTTTATACTTCACCGAGACTTGCAGATATTCTTTTGCGACACAAAACCGACTTATTTGGAACGCTGAAATTGAACAGAAAAGAGGTGCCCAAAGATTTACAAAAGAATAAAAAAGGGAGAAATAGTACCATATCAAAGAGGAAAGGTCTGTGTTATGAAGTGGAAAGACAAAAAGGACGTCGCCTTGTTGTCAACAATTCATAACCCAGAAATAATACAAATTTAACGAACACGGGACTCTAAAAATATTCCTAAAGTTGTAAATGATTATAACAATTCTATGGGTGGTGTTGATAGAGTTGACCAACACCTAACTAACTACCCTATCATCAAAAAGTGTGGGAAGAAATATTATTATAAAATGTTTCTACATCTTCTCGATCAGACAATATGGAATTCCTTTGTTTTATATGGAAAGCAGGGAGGCTCAAAAACTCATTTACAGTTTAGATTAGATCTTGTAGAGCAAATTATTGAAAAATATGGTAAATTGCAACAGGGTTCGTCCATCAGCATCACCATCAACATTACGTTTGATTGGTAGATATTTTATAGATGTAATACCATCTACTGCAAACAAAGAGAAACCTACTCGAACGGTAAAAAAAAAATGCGAAAGGAGACGAGATACTACTGTTCGGATTGTGTATTGAATGTTTTAAAATATGTCATACTAAAATTACTGAGTAAATTTATTGTAATTAATTAATAGTATTATAAATAAATCTACAATCGAATTGTACTGGTCTAAAAAAGATATGATTGACACACCATTTTTCGCAAAAATTATGTCATACAAACGTTTTGTCTTATTGAAGCGTTGTATACATTTCAATGATAATTCAATTTATAATCCCGAAACGCACCCAAATCCCAAGGTAAATAAGTTAAGGCCAATCATTGAGCACCTACATAAAAAGTTTTCTTTTGTGATTGCACCTGAGAGAGACGTGACAATAGACGAAAGTTTATGCTGTATACAGGTAGATTAGGTTGGATTCAGTATATCCCTCTAAAACGAGCCAGGCTCGGCATTAAATCATATATGCTCTGTGAATCAAAATCTTGGTATATTTGGTCTTTTATAATATACACAGGGAAGGGAACAATTGTAGATAATAATTACAAAAACCATGGAATGGGAGTACAACTTGTCATGGCTTTGATGAAGCCAATTTTGAATTTAGGATAGTGTCTTACTACAGACAATTTTTATACTTCACCGATACTTGCAGATATTCTTTTGCGACACAAAACCGACTTATTTGGAACGTTGAAATTAAACAGAAAAGAGGTGCCCAAAGATTTACTAAAGAATAAAAAAGGGAGAAATAGTGCCATATCAAAGAGGAAAGGTCTGTGTTATGAAGTGGAAAGACAAAAAGGACGTCGCCTTGTTGTCAACAATTCATAACCCAGAAATAATACAAATTCAACGAACACGGGACTGTAAAAATATTCCTAAAGTTGTAAATGATTATAACAATTCTATGGGTGGTGTTGATAGAGTTGACCAACACCTAACTAACTACCCTATCATCAAAAAGAGTGGGAAGAAATATTATTATAAAATGTTTCTACATCTTCTCGATCAGACAATATGGAATTCCTTTGTTTTATATGGAAAGCAGGGAGGCTCAAAAACTCATTTACAGTTTAGACTAGATCTTGTAGAGCAAATTATTGAAAAATATGGTAAATTGCAACAGGCTTCGTCCATCAGCATCACCATCAACATTACGTTTGATTGGTAGATATTTTATAGAAGTAATACCATCTACTGCAAACAAAGAGAAACCTACTCAAACGGTAAAAAAAAAAATGCGAAAGGAGACGAGATACTACTGTTCGGATTGTGTATTGAATGTTTTAAAATATGTCATACTAAAATTACTGAGTAAATTTATTGTAATTAATTAATAGTATTATAAATAAATCTACAATCGAATTGTACTGGTCTAAAAAAGATATGATTGAGAAACCATTTTTCGCAAAAATTGTGTCATACACACGTTTTGTCTTATTGAAGCGTTGTATACATTTCAATGATAATTCAATTTATAATCCCGAAACGCACCCAAATCCCAAGGTAAATAAGTTAAGGTCAATCATTGAGCACCTACATAAAAAGTTTTCTTTTATGATTGCACCTGAGAGAGACGTGACAATAGACGAAAGTTTATGCTGTATACAAGTAGATTAGGTTGGATTCAGTATATCCCTCTAAAACGAGCCAGGCTCGGCATTAAATCATATATGCTCTGTGAATCAAAATCTGGGTATATTTGGTCTTTTATAATATACACAGGGAAGGGAACAATTGTAGATAATAATTACAAAAACCATGGAATGGGAGTACAACTTGTCATGACTTTGATGAAGCCAATTTTGAATTTAGGATAGTGTCTTACTACAGACAAATTTTACACTTCACCGATACTTGCAGATATTCTTTTGCGACACAAAACCGACTTATTTGGAACGTCGAAATTGAACAGAAAATAGGTGCCCAAAGATTTACTAAAGAATAAAAAAGGGAGAAATAGTGCCATATCAAAGAGGAAAGGTCTATGTTATGAAGTGGAAAGACAAAAAGGACGTCGCCTTGTTGTCAACAATTCATAACCCAGAAATAATACAAATTCAACGCACACGGGACTCTAAAAATATTCCTAAAGTTGTAAATGATTATAACAATTCTATGGGTGGTGTTGATAGAGTTGACCAACACCTAACTAACTACCCTATCATCAAAAAGTGTGGGAAGAAATATTATTATAAAATGTTTCTACATCTTCTCGATCAGACAATATGGAATTCCTTTGTTTTATATGGAAAGCAGGGAGGCTCAAAAACTCATTTACAGTTTAGATTAGATCTTGTAGAGCAAATTATTGAAAAATATGGTAAATTGCAACAGGGTTCGTCCATCAGCATCACCATCAACATTACGTTTGATTGGTAGATATTTTATAGATGTAATACCATCTACTGCAAACAAAGAGAAACCTACTCAAACGGTAAAAAAAAATGCGAAAGGAGACGAGATACTACTGTTCGGATTGTGTATTGAATGTTTTAAAATATGTCATACTAAAATTACTTACTGAGTAAATTTTATGTAATTAATTAATAGTATTAATAAATGTAGTCAAATGAAAACACAAAAAAAGTGAGAATTTTTTACCATCTTTCTTAAAAATATCCGACTGTGAAGTGCTTAAGAAAATTTAGTCCTGAAATTTTTATGCTCACTTTCGGCCCCACAGAAATCCATTTCAACAATTTCTACTGCTTATTTATTTAATTATATCTATTTATACTAACCCCAACTTAATATTTAATCAACTTTTTAATAAATTATCAACCTTTAAAGCAACATAACCTCAAAAATATTTTTTGACATTAATTTTTTTCCGTATTCTAAACGCAATCCGTAACCTCTATTATAATCTCTCTATATTATTATAAATAAAATAAATCTTTTACACTTTTATCTTACCTTCAAAACAACATTTATTATTAAATAATTGCATATGAATCAGTACGCCCCGTATAAAAAAAATATTAACTCAATATATTTAACATTATCATTAAAACCTTACCTTTGGTATTTTTATTAATTCCATTTAAAACAATGGTATAATTGGACCTCTGATGTTATTAAATTGATAAATTATCGCAAAAGAACACACAAGTTGATGTCGAAAATTGTGTTGTCAAAACATGCAGATATCAGCAGAATGGCCAACCTATTTTTATTCCTTATTTTTGATGAATTCTCAATTAAATAAGACAAAGTAATTAATTATTATTAACAATACGTTGTAATTACAACAATTAAATCCAACTTACTTTAATTGCTTAAATATTTTTTATGTTTGTTTAAATTCGGCAGTTTTAGTTGGTTGCACTTGCTGTCAGATATCAGTGTTAAATTAAAACGTCATGGTGCGTAGTGTTTTTGTGGTTATGTTACGTCAGTTCTGAGTGTTTTCTAGAATTTTTAACTTTATTTATAAACATCCATCATATTCGAAAGTTACCATTCGTTACCATGGAGTTCCCGAGTCTAGGTAACCACTGTTCGAACAAATCCTGCAATAAATTAGGTAAATAAAATCGAAATCCTCATAATAAAACGCTTATCATCGTCTCTTTGTTATTTCAGATTTCCTGCCTATAAAATGTGACGCTTGTGGACAAATATTTTGGTAAAATCTCCTTTTTTTATTAATTTAATAATTTAACTAATCACCAGTTTCTATTTTCCTCATTTTTAGTAATGAACATTACAACTACTTAACACATGACTGCCCTGAATCTTACAAAAAGAACAATCAAGTGCCTGTTTGCCCATTGTGCAATATTCCAATCCCCGTAGGTGGTAAATCACCAGATGTTGCAGTTAGTGCTCACATAGACAGCGACTGTCAATCTGATCCTGCTAAAAATAGAAGAAAAGTTTTCACAAATAAATGCACAAGAAAAGGTTGCAAAGTGAAAGAAGTTATTCGTGTGATTTGTGAAGATTGCCAAATGAATTATTGCCTAAAACATCGACATCCTATAGATCATGATTGTAAAGGAAAATCTACTATTAAAACTATGGCAGGGTAAATAATATTTGATTATGTTTTTTTATGTTAAATATTTTTGTTGTTGTAGAAATGCTGCTGTTGCAAGGCAAAATATTCATAGACAAAAAAATCACATCCAAACTAATACAATGTCAATTACAAAAGCTGTACATGGAACAATGGTAAATATAGATTTTAATTAGAAAATTTTAATAACACAATTTTTTAATATAAACATAGGGTTGCAACAGTTTAGTTTTCTAGATATGAGTAATTTGAGTTGAGTCAAAAATTTACATTTTATTTTATTTTTTGGCTATAAATAAACTAGCAATTAAAATTTGGCATGTAATTACTAATTAAGGATAGTAGTCTTTTAAGTATACTTAAACTGCCACAGAGCTTTTTAAGGGGATGGAAGTCAATACCTCCTTAGTTTTCTTATAACTTTTTAATGCCATGGATTATTAAAATAAATAAATATTGGTTTTAAACCTTATTTTTTTCATAGATTTTAAAATTGAAAAATGACCAATTTATGCAAATCAAAACTAAAATTAAAATTCATGTTTGAGTTTAGCACTCTTAGAACAACCCCTACACAAAGATTTGTGGCAGGGTGTTTTTATTTAAGGGAGAAAAAAATTCCCAAAGATATGAATATCATGTGCGCCATATACTGTTTCACTAGAATCGAAAAATGACCAACTTCTGCAACTCGAAACCAAAATTAAAATTCAGATTCGCGTTTAACACTCTTAGAAGAACCCTTTCACAAAAATTTGCGAGGGGGTGTTTTCATTTAAGGGACAAAAAAATTCCCAAAGTTATGAATATCACGTGCGTCATATACCCCTCAACTAAAATCGAAAAATGACCAATTTCTGCAACTCAAAACCAAAATTAAAATTCAGATTCGCATTTAACACTGTTAGAAGAACACTTACACAAAAATTTGTGAGGGGGTGTTTTCATTTAAGGGAGAAAAAATTCCCAAAGTTGTGAATATCACATGCGTCGTATATCCCTCGACTAAAATCGAAAAATGACCAATTTCTGCAATTCGAAACCAAAATTAAAATTTAGATTTGCATTTAACACTCTTACAAGAACACTTACACAAAAATTTGCGAGGAGGTGTTTTCATTTAAGGGAGAAAAAAAATCTCAAATTTATGAATATCAGGTGCGTCATATACCGCTCGACTAAAATCTAAAAATGACCAATTTCTGCAATTCGAAACCAAAATTAAAATTCAGATTCGCGTTTAACACTCTTAGAAGAACCCTTACACAAAAATTTGCGAGGGGGTGTTTTCATTTAAGGGAGAGAAAAAATCCCAAATTTATGAATATCAGGTGCGTCATATACCCCTCGACTAAAATCGAAAAATGACCAATTTCTGCAACTCGAAACCAAAATTAAAATTCAGATTCGTGTTTAACACTCTTAGAAGAACCCTTCCACAAAAATTTGCCAGGGGGTGTTTTCATTTAAGGGAGAAAAAAATTCCCAAAGTTATGAATATCACGTGCGTCATATACCCCTCGACTAAAACCGAAAAATGACCAATTTCTGCAACTCGAAACCAAAATTAAAATTCAGATTCGCGTTTAGCACTCTTAGAAGAACCCTTTCACAAAAATTTGCGAAAGGGTGTTTTCATTTAAGGGAGAAAAAAATTCCCAAAGTTATGAATATCACTTGCGTCATATACCCCTCAACTAAAATCGAAAAATGACCAATTTCTGCAACTCAAAACCAAAATTAAAATTCAGATTCGCGTTTAACACTGTTAGAAGAACCCTTTCACAAAAATTTGCGAAAGGGTGTTTTCATTTAAGGGAGAAAAAAATTCCCAAAGTTATGAATATCACTTGCGTCATATACCCCTCAACTAAAATCGAAAAATGACCAATTTCTGCAACTCAAAACCAAAATTAAAATTCAGATTCGCGTTTAACACTGTTAGAAGAACACTTACACAAAAATTTGGGAGGGGGTGTTTTCATTTAAGGGAGAAAAAATTCCCAAAGATGTGAATATCACATGCGTCGTATACCCCTCGACTAAAATCGAAAAATGACCAATTTCTGCAACTCGAAACCAAAATTAAAATTCAGATTCGCGTTTAACAGTCTTAGAAGAACCCTTTCACAAAAATTTGCGTGAGGGTGTTTTCATTTAAGGGAGAAAGAAATTCCCAAAGTTATGAATATTACTTGCGTCATATACCGCTCGACTAAAATCGAAAAATGACCAATTTCTGCAACTCGAAACCAAAATTAAAATTCAGATTCGCGTTTAGCACTCTTAGAACAACCTTATGGGAAAATGGACGCTCTTAAACTAAAAATTTAACTTAAAAATTTGTGTTGTTTTGGAGAATACTTAAATTGTAGTAATTTGCAAATGAATTGTGTTTCTTTTTTAAAGACGCAAATTTTACAACAACGCCTGTTACAATCATACACAGAATTCCATCGTTGCCTTTTGTGCAATATAAACATGTTTTTGATAAATTGATGGAATTATTTATAATTAAATGTTTTAGGTTATAGCGATATGCATTTTCATCCAGCGTTAATTTCCACGAATCTTTTTGAATTGGGTAGTGTATATTAGGTTGGGACAAGGTTATGATATGTTATGATATGTTTTTTCTTATTAAAATATGTGTTGCTCAAACGGCTTTTATAATGAGTTGGATCAAGACACAAAATTTTATTAGTATTATCAGCATACAGCAACAACCAATACCTGTTATGTAGAATGGGAAAGACGAAGACGATCTCCATGACTTGATATAAAAATGTTCACTTCCTTGTTTTGATCTAACCCATGATCTTCAATACAAAATCTATTAGGATATTATCTAACCACATATCAGCTTGAAGGTTTAATATACCGTAGCTGTCATAATATAATTTCTCACCTTTAAATTCAGACTACATGATTTCTACATAGGTTTGGAACTTGTGGGGAGGTGTGCAAATACTAAATAGTCTTTTTGGCACTACTCTTGAGTAGCTACTACTAAGTTTTCCTAGAGTAGTAGCTTTAAAATACGTATGAGTCACTATTTTTCTCTTATTCCATTTTTCTCGTGTAGCTTAGCGGTAGCGCAACGTTTTCTTGAAATATTGTATTTGTTTTCGCGATATTCATTAAGAACAAAGTCTCTAACTTTGAAATTGGACATTTTTAGTTTTTTGTCGAGCGGTATATGGCGCACGTGATATTCATAACTTTGGGAATTTTTTTCGCCCTTAAATGAAAACACCCCCTCGCAAATATTTGTTTAAGGATTTTTCTAAGAGTGCTAAACGGGAATCTGAATTTTAATTTTGGTTTCGAGGTTCAGAAATTGGTTATTTTTCGATTTTAGTCGAGCGGTATATGACGCATATGATATTCATAACTTTGGGATTTCTTTTGTCCCTAAAATGAAAACACCCCTTCGCAAATTTTCGAGTAGGGGTTGTTCTAAGAATGTTAAACTGAAACATGAATTTTAATTTTAGTTTCGAGTTGCAGAAATTGGTCGTTTTTCGATTTTAAAATCTATGGCTGGAATCTATGACTAACTTCACAACCGTATTTTTTTGTGATACTTCTTTAGTTTTTTTTAAGATAATAGTTTTCAGCTAAAAAAGAAAAATCAAATATTTTTTATGGTTTTTGTAATAAAAACCATGAAAAGAATGAATCAGTCTGAATAAATGACATAGTTTTAAACAATTATAATCTATGTAAAAACATGATGCTCTTGCTTAATAAATAAGCATTCTAAAGAATGGTCCAACCAAAACGCACGACGTTAGTTATAAATAAAATAAAACAAAAAGTTTTAAGAGAATGATTTTAATATTTTTTTATTATAATAGAAAGATCTATAACAATTATGTATGAAACAAAATATTGCAAATGCTTGCCATGGTATTATTCTGAGACATAATTTAGGTTCAATGCCGTTAATGTGCCGAATTATCTCTTCCTTTGGCTCTTGAATTACTCTTAACATATTTACGTTGTTACACTCTCAGGGCGAATAAGGACTGATTGTTAATTTTAATTCAGGAAAATAAAAGCAAATTATTTTGAGACAATCGTTCGTGTTTTCTAGTAAACAAAATACCCAAATTGACAATTTGTATGAATAACAATTGTAGTAATTGTAATAATTTTTAAACTCAAGCTTGGGTTCAATGTATGAGTGGGATGTTCACTTTTTTGAAACAGGTTCTTACAAAAAAAATGATTACAAATATCTATCGTTAAAAAAAGTTATGAAGCAACCAATAAAACTATGTTGGGTGGATCTGACCTTAGATGTGAACTTCTGTAAATCGAGCGATCTCAAATTCATCAGCTCTTAATTCCTCTGGATGGCGATGGATTAAATTTGAGGTTAATTTACTCGTGGAGTAAATGGCGGTATAAAAAAAAGCCTCAAGTTCAACGAGGCTTGAACATCGAATAAATGTTTTTTTTGTGACAAAATTGATAATTACTAAAGACTCCGTGATTGATAATTACTATTATCCAAAATATATCGTATTGTGAATTAATCCGCTAACTTGCGTTTTTATCTTCACGATTCAAATTTGGTAAACAAAATTTTGAATGATGTCGAAAGCTGACAAATTATTTTCTCACAAGCGATACTATCATGTTTGTCGACAAGTTAAGAATGTTATGAAAGCATATCCGGATCTTCTTTTATACCCTTACTGACAAAAACTTGGTTTTAATGTCACTTCTTGGATAGCGTGTTTCAAAACAAATTTTAATAAAAGTTATGCTTAATATTTATGGAGAAAGTTTAGGATTAAAATAATGAAAGGTTTTATTTTTTTGAAAAAATGAAGGAATCGCCATTATTGAGGCTATCGCTGAAAAGAAACATCATGGATCCAACTAAATAATTAAAACTGATTATAACCATGATACGTTTGTCTCTTTTTTACTAAATAACTAAATAAAATAACACAATCATACAAGGAAAAATATTCGTAACAACGTACACTTTTTCTTTTAAATATCCCAAAAGAAATAAGTCGAATGGTATCAAATCACATGATTGTGACGGCCAGTTAACATCGTCATGACGTGAGATAACTCATTAGCTGTGTGCCACATATCCTCAATTTCTGGCTAAAAGAAGTCCATTACCATTTCAAGTAAGATATGAAAAATAGCGAACACCATTCACGGTAATTGCTTGGCCAACCTCATTTTTGGAGGAGTACGGCTCGATGACGCCGCCATTCCATAAACCACACCAAACAGTCACTCTTTGTGGATGCATCGGTTTTTCAACAATTGAAAAAATTTTGCTCGTGGATTCTCATCTGCCTAAAGCGGAAAATCTACTAGAGTGTGCCTCGTTGCTGAAGACGATTTTCTTTTTAAAGTCATCATTCACTTCTATCCGTTCAACCAACTAGTTGGCGTATTGACGAATCTTGAAATGGTCAGTAAGTTTCAGCTCTTGAGTCAATTGAATCTTGAAAGCGTGTAAATTCAAATCTTTATTCAAAATTTGCATCAGTGAAGTTCGTGAGATGTTCGACCGTTGGGCACGACGACGAATCGAGGTTGATAGCTCTTATTTATACTGTAGCGAACCGGGACGAGTATGTACAGATATTTTCACATTTCCTATAAACCCGGTTTACAAAAATTTGCGTACAGTTCTCCCGATTGTAGACACATTTGGTCGATTATGCTGACCAAAAAAATCATGAAGTGTTCCGAAATGCATCTTGATTTGAAAACCCTTTTTCATAAAAGGCTTCATTAATCTTAATGCGCTGCTCAAGTGTGTACCTCTCCATGGTTGAATTGGTCAAACACTGACACAAAGAAATGTCTAATTAAGTTGGGCATAAACTTGACATTAAGGTGTGACTAACAATTAACATTGTACATTATGGTTGAACCACTTTTTATAAACGAAGGAAATTGACCAATTCACCTTTTCTAGCTATATAAATGGCAAATAATCACTTAAAAAAAATATCTTCAGTCTTCTTCGTTGAATTCATGTTTATTATTTTCCAAATTCATATAATAAAATGAATATGCCAGTTTTATTTTATTATTTTACTTTTGACTTCTTGAGGTAAAATTTTTCAAATTTCATTAATATTCTGTATTTTTTGGTTTGCTTAATAACAATTTATCATTTTTATACAGTCATAAAACTGTTTATATGTTAAATCATAATTTAAACATTTCCTTAGGAGAGTACTTTTAATCCTAATTTGAATTCTAATAACAATCCCTATTTTTCATTGGATGCTACTACTAATTTATGAGCAATTAAAGTTATGAGTAATTCCAAGATTAAATTTTTTTATATATATAAGATGAGCCAATATGATAACCAATCCAATAACTGGGTTGGTTCCAGTTACCCCACAACCCAGTTATTCGGTTGGGTTGGTTGAAAATTCAGATGCAAAGTTTCCTAATTATTAAGTATTCGATAAATAACTTAAATTTTGCCATAGGCGCCTGTTTTTGAAAATACGTATGTGTGCTAGGTTCTGAAAAAGAAATCTGAATTGAGAATTGAGTCAAACGACGAGTGATGACTCTTCAGGAAAAAAAGCCTGAATTGGGGCTTGCAAGATCTGAAAAAAGGCAAAATATTAGACACGCTCTCTCAGCGTACTGCTTCTGGCATTGAATTAGGAAGAATAAGCTTCAACTCAAATAAAACTATTAACAATTTGTATGGGTGCTCTTTTGGAAGCATTTCAAGTGTTCTAGAAGTTTTTTAAATCTTCTGAAAGAATTTCAAGTCTTCCAAAGGCAATATCAAATCTTCTGAAACCATTTCAAGTCTTCCAGAGGCAATATCAAATCTTCTGGAAGCAGTATCAAGTCTTCTGGAAGCATTTCAAGTATTCTAGAGGCGCTATCAAACCTTCTGGGAGCATTTCAAATCAGATTTTCTAGATGTAGTATCAAATCTTCTGGAAGCATTTCACGTCTTCTAGAAGCAGTATCAAGTCTTTTGAAACTATTTCAAATCTTCTGCAAGCAATATTAAGTTATCTAAAAGCAGTATAATATCTTTGGCAGTACTAAATCTTCTGGAAACAGTTCAAGGCTTCTGGAAGTATTTCAAGTCGTTTGGTAACAGTATTAATTATTTTAGAAACGATATTGTTCTTCTGGGAGCAGTTCAAACCTTCTGCAAGCATTTCAAGTCTTCTAGAA
This sequence comes from Onthophagus sagittarius, assembly GCA_036711965.1. NCBI lineage: Eukaryota > Metazoa > Arthropoda > Insecta > Coleoptera > Scarabaeidae > Onthophagus > Onthophagus sagittarius. Next base: position 18,551,006 of record JASERS010000005.1, on the reverse strand, counting down.
GTGGTATTCAGTCTTCTCAAATCTGTCAGAGGCAACATCAAGTCTTTTGAAAGTATTTCAAATCTGTTAGAAATAGTTTCAAGCCTTCCAGATTCAATGTCAAGCCTTCTGGAAGCATTACAAATTTTTTAGAGATAGTGCCAAGTCTTTTGGAGGCATTTCAAGTCTTCTAGACGTAGTATCAATTCTTCTGGAAGTATTTCAAGTTTTCTAGAAACAGTCATGTCTCACTTCTGAATACGTGCTCTCCAAAAGAACGTTTACAGCAAATGTTGGAACTGAATTGGAAAGAAAAAGCTGTATAGTACATAAAAAAATTAAAATAGCATCTTTAACTTAAAGAACCCACGTATTCGACGCCTATGAATTCTGATGGTTATCAGCTCAAGTATCTGTACTCTAAAGAAAGGATTAATCACCCTTAAAGAATGACGAAAAATATATAGAATCTATTCAATGATTTTCAGAGATCTAAAATGATGTGAGCCTGTATCAGCATCTTCCGCAAAACTTAAAGGCTCATCTTCACTGTTCGGAATTCTTATAGTTATATAACACATTTGGATACTTGCTAGTTTGAACTACTGGTTAAGGGTTTACCTATTAGATATTGTCGATCGTCGAAAATTAAAAAAAAATGTGCTCGTAAGTTTGTTTGCTTGGTGAAAGGAAATGACAACAAAATATTAAAATATAATCAATCCTCAAAGTGGTTTTGTCTTTCTTTTATAATACAGACATACCTTTTATAATAAAGTATACAAAAAGGTTTTGATATACTTAACACTATTTTAAAATTTCGTTATTATTATTATCGTTATTCGTTATCTTTCAATGAGAAAAATTATCAACTGATCCTTATTCTACATACGTAGCGATAAATTACTATTTTTGGAATACATTTTTTCTTGAATTTTTAATTTTTGCATTTTATCTTAATCTAATTAAATAATGTAAATAATGTCCTCATCACAATATCCTCATCTTCATTGCCGGCATAAATATTCGTGTCAACTTCACAAACTAATATCAATTATTTAAATTTGACTAATCACGTTTCGTTTTGTTTCTAAATTTAACACTCAAGCGTACCATCTCTTCTCTATTTTGTAGTTTGTTGCCTATTAGGTAGAAAGATGGTGGATAAACGCTCCATTTAGGTTAACTGTTAGTAAAGTTTATTCATCAGTTGCGTACCTAATAGATTTAACTCGACATTGATAAACCGACCGTTACTTCTTATTGTCGAACCAATGATTTAGATTATATGCCAAAAACATTGACAGTCCAACTGGATTCCACCAAGTCCATTTGCTACAAATATGGTAATTCCCATGACTTGAATTTAATGAGTTAAATTTAATTTGAGTTTTATGCATAGCACATAAAACTCTTCCTGTATGTGCAAAAAATGAGAATTCTACTTACCCAAATTAACGCATTTCACACTTTATAATACAAAAAATTGAATACAAATTTGGGTCGCGGATAGATCGTCGTCAAATGGTATTTTATGGGCTATTTATGCTGTTTTCGTTGCAAACCTAATGTTATTTAGGAACCAAATAAGTAAAATAATTTTAAATTTAAAATTTCAATGTAACGGCTATTTTTTTATTATTGCAGTAAAAATGGAATGTTTTAATTCGACCGTTTTTGTTCTCATATCTAATCAACACTTCTCACTGCATAAAAAATTATTGTAACCTTTGGAAATAGTTGCAATCAATTAGATGCTCTCTACGAATTTTCATACACGTTTCTTAAAAATTCTAGTTTATATAAAAAGTGATGGATGGTGTTCAGATAAAGGATCACTTCCAGTTATTATGTTCGAAGGAAATTTACGACATAAATTTATCATAATTTTAATCGCTTTTGCAATCTTTTATTTGTTTAACTCTGCTTGGCATGTTGCAACCTTCTTCAGAAACTGGTTCGAAGTGACAAATGCGGGTGATAGTTTAATATGGTTTCAAATAAAATACCACTGCTTGTTCACGAATATGACTCAAACTTAGTATAAATCTTAGATTTTGTTGAAATATATTAGCTTAAAACTAAAGAGAACAAAAAGTATCTCAAAGTATTCTTGAAAAAAAGCTATTACCAATACAAAATGCGTGTGAATTATTTTTTGAAGATAGTGAATTTTAGATCTTTCATAACTTGAAAATAAAAAATAAGGGTTTATGTTTAAGTAAAATTTCCCTACTAAAATCTGAAACATCCATTAAAAAATAAAATAAAAATTTACTTTAATTTTACTTTAAATGATTTAATTTTAGACAGAAGATGAAGCCTTAGCGAGAGCTTTAGCCCTTTCATTGGAAGATTCAAATAACCCGAGAATGACGCAAGAAGAAATTGATTTAGCACTGGCTAGGCAATTACAGGCATCTGAATCTGAATCTCAAGTAGGTGGGGTAAGAAACTCGACGAGAGATCGATGTTCTCTTTCATAAAGTTATCCACAATTTTTAAAAGAACAAAAGGATGATTCCTCGCTACTTTTAAAGACATCTGGCTTATTATCAATAATACTTTTTTATTACAAATAAATAAAATTAAGAAAATAAATCTGCATTTATAATGTTTTTATTGTTATGTAATTATAAAATAGTAGTCTAAGTTTATATTATACGTTTATTTATGTTCCCATTAAGAATAAAATTTAATACGCAAACTTTTATAATTTAGTTGTTATTGGTTTGTATTCCATTTGAAGTTTTGGGTGATTGTTGAGGTAGGTTGTTATAAAATTCGGGTAAATCGGCGATGAAAACAATTCCATCGCTATGTTTAAAGATATTTTTAAGTTTTTTTCGTCTAAATTTGGATTTTGTCGCTTATATTCTATTAGTTTTTCTTCGAGGAGTTGTTGAGATATAGTTGTTTCATCAATTTTAACCTAAAAGATAAAAAAGTTTTATTAAATGGTCACTTTGACTGGCTGAATGACGAGAATAGTTTTTATTATAATTTTTATCACCAATGCACTAATTGGAATTTGTTTAAGAGTTGCCTTACAGACAATCTAAAATCTAACTATATAGAGATCACTTTAGAGATGGGTGTCTTCGAAATCGCTGCATCAAAAAAATTGAGGTAAGTTTATTGTATTGAGTGAACATTTCTGTGCATTATCGTTTAATTTGGAAATGTTCGGACCTGCGGTTTTTCTTTTATCACGAATTAATTGAAACAGTACCCGATTTTTGAGAGTGCCGACAAAGTTCTCTACTTTTTGCGATTTTTTCTCAAAAATTATTTGACAAAAATTTTCAAGTTTGAACTGATGGTAACCTAATGTGTTCTTAATGCGGAGCATGTTTTAGTTTATTTAATTTTTAAGAGCGATTGAATGGGAATACAAGTTAAAGAGAAACAGAAATAACACTCCGAGCAGAGGCGCTCATCGTTAAAATTAAATATGCCCCACATTAAGAATACATTGGGTTACCACCAATTCAAATTTGAAATGGTTTCGTCAAATAGTTTTTAAGAAATGAAATCGCAAATTAGACAAAGTTGTCTCAAAAATCGCGTACTTTTTTTCAATTAGCTTGCAATAGAAGAAAAGTCGCGAATCCGAAAATTTGTAAATTAATCTATGATACATAGAAATGTTCATTGGTTACAATAAACTTTATCGCCATTTTTTTCATCGAACGATTTCGAGGATATCGACCTCGAAAGTGTGGGGCCTTGACATCTGGCACGGATTATAGTATCATCTTATCACCAGCATTAGGAGTTGTGATTAGATTGAAATTGCCACTGAGCAGATATCAAAAATTAAAGAAGAGCATCGAAAATTCAATCAGGATAGGATGAAGTCATTCTCTGTCATATGCAACTCAGGTGGCCTTCCGGACTGGCACTTTACTAAAAAAACATACTCAGTTTGCTAGTAAATAAGATAGAATAGCCAAAAAGGTCTTCAAAAGTAGCATATTTGCATAAGGAAGATATTCAGTTTTCTTCTATCTACTACTACGACTAAAAGGGAAGATATAGCGAAGGCCGTGTAAAAATGCCTTTAGATTCTTCAGAGCAACATAAACCACTAAATTTTTACGTTTTACTGCATAATATACCAAGAAGCGCTTTGTGCCCAAACATTTCTAACCGAAGTAATAAAGGTCATGAATTAGGCGTTCAAGATCATCGTCGGTTTACAGAATTTTTAAACGAAATGACTGTATTCCGATCTCTTTCTCAATTAAGTGTGATTTCAAAAAAGGCTTTCCAAAGGTAAGGTGTTGAAACGTTCCTTGAATGAAATAAATACAATCCTAAATATCCACTTTATGGTGGATATCACAGCGAAATTAAATGAGTTAAGAAATTACTTCAGCACAGTTATTAAAAAAATTAAAGTTGAATTTGCTGCAAGATTTTAGCAATGCGAACCACTCTAGCATTCATAGCAAATCCTCTCAACACAAATAACGAAATCCACATTAAGCTATTTGGAATAGATACTGAATTTCTAGAAATGCTGATCGAGAGAACTGATCGATTTGTGGAGTGGAAAATTTACAGATTTGAGTTAATCTGCAACACCAACTAAACTTAAACAGTTTAGTTAAACTTAAACAGTTTAGTTAAACTTAAACAGTTTAGTTAAACTTAAACAGTTTAGTTAAACTTAAACAGTTTAGTTGGTGTTGCAGATTAACTTTTAGTTTTTTATAGAGAACGAAATGTTATAATTAAATAATAACGATCTTAAAGCAACATGTTATGAGTCAAATTTATCCAAACTTTTTAAACCATGCAGTCAATACTCCCATTAAATTTGTTTGCTCGAATGTATGTTATTTAAATACAAGTTAGTGTTATAAGTAACAGTACAAACAAGCTTTTGAGTTGGGATAGACTGGAAAGTTAACGAACCAAGAAGAGACATTAAGTGACCATAGTCCAATCGTCTTTAATATTAAGAGCGCGGTGGATATTAACCGAGTTGATTACGAATCGATGAAATAAAAAATTACAGGGAGAGTACTGAAATCAATGGGCAAGATCTTTTATAAAAAGACAAAAAATATATCGACTGGAGACCCAGTAAGATTATCCAGAGAGATTGCTGAAGCATGCCAAAAGGTATTGTGCTTGCATACACGCTTGGTATACATAGTGAGATGACCATGTGGTCTACGCCAGATGTGAATGCATGACGTAATGAAGAAAGATGTAACGAGAAAACGAAGCTGTAGCGACGAAGAAACAATGAAGGAAGAGTACAGATTATTACGAAAAGAACTGACCACGATATTAAAGCGTAACAAGGAGAGCAAGCAGAAAGTAAGCTGAGATAACTTAAGATATAACTAAAAGTTATCTTTTTAGATAAAGATAACTTATGCTGCTTATTTTTGTAGCACATAAATCCGGGACTTATTTATGACATAGATTTACAATCTGTTATTTGAGATGTTGACTTCTTAATTTTACCTGTTTAGAGGTGTTGTTCAGTCTTTGCAGCATACCTGGCTTTATTTATGTAGTCGAATATGAAGCCAATAACTGGAAAATCGCTATGATTGTTGTCATTTATATTTATGCCTAAGTGGGCCCATTCTGTAGGCTTCTACGCACTGTAGAACAATATGTTTTGGCGAGTTCCTTTTTCTATATTATTATTGTAAGTACTTCATGAAGATGAAACGGTAGATGAGCTAACATGAGACGGCAGCGCTAATATGTTTATGGGGCTAGAGCTAGTAGTTGGGGTATCATTTATGATGACCAAACAGAATTGAACTTTGAACCAACAACTTCCTGAAATGAGATATGCGATAAGTTATTATATTATAAGTTATTAAGATAAGTTATTTTTTGACATCGCCACGATCAAACCTCCGAGTATTTGCAGACTTGCTAGCAGCTGTATTAGAGTCTTATATACTCTTATATATGGGTGTTTTACTGGTCACTGTCGATTAACGAAATACCTCACTTTGTTGAACTTAGCCGACGAAGTTGAATGCCGCCTACATGCAAAGGATGAGAAGATAGACATAACGCATGTATAATGTCACTGTCCTGAGGTCAATCGTATCAGATTCTCGATTTTTGTATCGCAGTTTTATCTCCTTTAAGTATCTGAATAATTTTTTAGCGAGCAAGGTATAAATGTTCGTTAAGAGTATTGAACTGCACGGTGAAATTTGGCACCATTATCTACTAAGTAAAAGACTTTGAAACTAGAGGAAAATATACGGGAAACTGCCTATTAAACCGCAACCAAAAAAATGAAGCTGGGGGCGAGAGAGAAGCAGGATAAGAAGACGGTCGAGAATCAATTTACAAGAATTACAGAACAGCGTAAGTCAACTTAAAAGTAGAATAGCACCAGGGGAGAACGGTATAACTAATGAGATAATAAAGATATATGCAAGTGTTTTTTGACATATACAATGATTGTGGGGGAAGATTATATATCTTCAGAAATTGATCATCGAAAGAATGATGGCCGAGATAAAAGAGAGAAACTTGCTACAGGAAAATGTCGAAAAACAGCATGGATACAGAAAGGGAAGAGGTTCGGTGAACACAAGACGCCTCCCTCATGGTCTATAAAACCTCTGACTCTGCTTGCTAAATGCAAGAGAATCTTAAACACACTAAGTAGTTAAGATAACAGAGTTTAGGTCGTTCTGGATATGCTGGTCATGAAGTACCAGATGAGCTAGCATGGGAGGACAGTGCTACTGCTATCGTATCATTTGCGATGGCTAATCACAGGATTGAGCTCTGGAATGAAGAAAGTCTTCGCCTATTGTGGACCACTGCTCCTGGAAGGAGACATCCGAAGTTATTTAGAGGCTAACTATAATGTTCACTACTTTAAATGCGGGTTGTATATCGAAAACATTGGACAAGTCAAGATTGAAAGAGGTCTATTCCGCATCGATACAAAAATAATTAAGACAAGAATAGCTATTGACATGTAGACAGCTCAAAAGGCAGCACAAGATTTTCGTTACTTATGCAACAATGTCACGGGAATGGGAGAAAATCTGCATGAAAATCTCCAACATCAGCTGGTTGAAGTAAAGAAACTCTCAACAATCAACGACAAAATGTACAGAGACATTGACACGCTGGAAGTCAATTAGAAAGAGTTGATAAGAGCATCGAATCACCAAACCAAATTATGCTCTTACCTCTAGCCACAATTAATGCCACTGAAGCATCATCTAGACCTGTTTCTACGGATGTTGGATCAAGGTCTACAAGCCATGTACCGAACGGAGAGCTGGCTTACCAAAATAGATATGAATGAACTGAACTTTCACGTATTAAATTCATAGCACATCATAATTAATATCCGCGACGAAATTAGCATCTATTCCACGAAAGTGATGTACATCACTCTAAATCAAGAACATCATATCTCCTGCTTTCATCAACCAAGCAATCAACTCCGCAAACGTCAAACTTCTATCTATGTGAAACTCGTGAGCACGCAATTCAGTCTGTCAAATGGAAACAGTTGTACATGAAAAACACGCATTAAAAAAGATGTATATCTGAACACTACTGGCGTTATTCAGATAAGTCATGAATGCATTATTACATCAAACAAAGCATCATTACACCATCAAGAAATAGTTCGTTGGCAGTTCTACAGAGTTTTAATCACCTGGTGTCTCAATAAAACACGATTGTTTTGGAATCAATCGCACTTTGTAGTGTTAAGGTTTCGTATATAAACTGAAAACGCAGTTGGTAGTCTTTTGCAATATTTAGAGTTTAATTGTTAGAGTTTACTCTTTTACCAGCTGCAGTTTTGGTTACTATAAGAAATTTAATTACTTTATGTTTAATCCATTGCCAAATTTGTGATCTTGAAATTTCCGCCGTCGCTGAATCTTCCACGAAACCATTAAGAACAAAATGACCATTTCCATCCAACCAGTTATAAATAAATAAAACAGTAACTTGTATGTTGTGCCACAAACTACTCCAAGTTACTGTTCCTTGTGGTAAAGTTAACAAACTTTTCGTGGTGTTATTATCTTTAGAAATAATTTTTTTTTGTTGCAAAACATTTTCGTTATCCTCCCAAAGCTGAAATTTAAAAACATAATAATTAATGCCTAGCTATTAAGAAATAAGCCTGAAATAAACCTTATTTATATACGGCAATAGATCTAAATCGTAAACTAAAAATCCATCGATTCCTGAGAAAATTTCGAATTGCTTCATTTCTTTAATTGCCTCTAAAGAGTTTAAACTAAAAATAATTTATTTTAAATTAATTAAGTTTAATGATTTATTTCATGATTGATTACTCGTAAGATAATATTTTGGCTATCATCCCCCCGGTGGCTAAAGCACCTCTTTTATGACACACGTCGATAAGAAGATCCATATACTCCTTTAAAAACTCATTTTTCATGGAGAGCTTTTGTCGATCTGCCAAAACGAATTCTTCCCGATTCCCGAATTTCGCAATAATTGAGGCAATATAATCCCACATCCCACAATTTAACCCAACACAATGATCTTTCAACTCAAACAAAATCTCTTCCATTTCGAAACTCGCCAAGATATTCTCGATTAAAACACAACACTTTATACTTCCTTGGGGGATATTCAATTTCCGTTGGGTCCAAACGAAAATTTCGTTCCAAAGTCTCGCTTCCGAAGCGCTTTCCAATTTTGATAAATAAAAATACGGCCCGGAGTTTGCTTCGAGCAAAAGTTTTGAGTTGTGGTACATTAATAAAGCAAAATCGACTAAAGCACCGGGGATTTTGTTTTGGTTGATTTTTACATTGTGTTCTAATATGTTCCAAGCACGCGGTCTTAACATCATCACGGGATAGTGAGCGAGATTTTTTGTGTGTTGGTGGACAACGGAGAAAATGTTGTAGTAGCCCAAGATTTGATTTCTCCAGTTTGGGCAGTGGCCGTCGTCGAAATCAACTTGAATTCCTTGTACATTTTGCGTTAATGAGGTGAAAAATTGAGATGAATTGGATGGTGAAACATCGCCTAAATCGATTTTTCTGTTTTGAAGACGTTCTGGGATGTTTGAAATTTTCCATTGGGATGTTTTGAGTGGGTTATTTTTAAAGGTGGGGAGGTTGTTGTTTGATTGGTAAAAAGAGTTGCGATTTATTCGATCTTTATAAAGCTGCAATTTTTTTAAAATTTATATTTATATGTATAATATTTAAAAGTCAACAACACCGGAAACAAACCATAATTTAATTATTTTAAATGTCAAGTTGAACTGGTTACCATCTTGCAGTGCCTTAGCCATAATCATATGACTAATTAAGCTGAGACAGGAAGACGGTGTTGTTAACTTTATGGTGTACAGGGTTGTTAAAAATCGACGTCCGAATAGGGTATTTTTTTTGAATTGTTTAAAATGTTTCTACTTGTGTTTCTTGTTTCAAAAGTTAATGCTGTTATATTTTTTAAAATTTTCTTTAAACTGTTTGCCATGTTTTCTGGATAAGATATGGCCCTATACTTTTCATTATTATTCTTCAAGTCTGTATTTTTATGATCATTTAATGATGTTATGCTACTTAAATTTATTTTATTTAGTTTGTTGTTGATTAGTTTTTGTACGAGTCAACTTGAAAATTTGAGTAATAACCTTGATTCCTTTATTCAGCTTATCATGGTCCAGTTGCGAATTGTAAACTCTATGTATGTATGAATGTAGTGACCACATGTTTTGGGAATAATCATGAAAAGGGTCAAATGGAAAAATGTTATCTGTTTGGATAGGTTATCTGTTATCAATAATGGCAAATCTATCGTCGATATATCCAGTCAGGCACAGGATGTTATTTTTATATGGATTCTTGTTAGTAATGATATATTAAGATATTATAATGATATAATAAGATATGAGCCCATAGCTAATCCTTGAATTGAAAGATTTTGTCCTGGAAACTGCCAAAGTTTTGTTCAGTGCACAACTTACACAACTTGGAGAAAATGTTGGAATCTACATCATATTCAAGTTTCTGTTTTATGATTTCTTCGATTATCTGTAATGATTCTTGAATTGGAACATTTGTATAGAGGATGATTATATCGAATGAAATCATTGTGAAGATCTTGAGTTTCCTGGTAAGAAAAGTTTGAATATTTTGCAAGATATTGACTTTTCGTAGTGGGAAAAATGTCATAAGCCAGGTGGCATATAAGAACTAATTTTCTTCAGAAGAATTACGAAACTTGGTTTTCTCGGCCCATACAATCCTTCTTCAACCGTTATACTGCAATGGCAGTATAACGGTTGAAGAATGGCTGATTATTGCTTACATAATTAGTTCTCAAGACTTAAAACAATACTTCAAATGTTTCACATATCGATCACCACAAAATTATACTGTATCTCTTATGTAACAATCAAGCAATCTTCAAAGAATTGTATCTCAAGAACTAATTGAGATGTAATGAAATAAGAAGCATTTTGAAGCAGATTTATTAAATATTTAATATACCAAAGATAGTTTCTTCAATTCTTTAAACCTTTAAGTTAAGATTGTATATGTGCTAAGTAAAAATCAAGTAATCTTCAAAGAATCGTATCTCAAGAACTAATTGAGATATCGCTATGAAATAAGAAGCAGGTTGAAGTAACTTTTATTAAGATTTAATGTTCCAAAGATTATTTCTCCAAATCTTTAAATCACCAGGTTATGATTTTTTTATTTAAATTCTGCAAAAACGCAACTAGATGTGTTAAGTACAAATCAAGCAATTTTCAAAGAATCGTATCTCAAGAACTAATTGAGATATCGGAATGATCATTCATTCCTTTAAATCTTCAATTCTCCGAGATATGATTTTTAAATTAGAACTCAGAAAAAACGTAACTATATGTGTTAGGTAAAAAACAATCAATCTTTAAAGAATGGTATCTCAAGAACTAATTGAGATATCGGAATGAAATAGGAAACAATTTGAATCAAATTTATATAGTATGTAATGTGCCAAAGATCATTTCTTCAAATCGTCAATTTTCCGAGTTATGATTTTTAAATTAAAACTCAGCAAAAACGTAACTATATGTATTAGGTAAAAATCAACCAATCTTCAAAAAATGGTGTCTCAAGAACTAATTGAGATATCGCAATGATATAAGAAGCCATTTAAAGCAAATTTATTTAGTATGTAAGCTAAAACGTAACTATACGTATTAAGTAAAAATCAAGCAATCTTCAAATAACTCTATCTCAAGAACTAATTAAGATATCATAATGAAATGAGAAGCAGTTTAAAGCCAATTTAGTTAGTATTTAATGTACCAAAGATTGTTTCTTCAAACCTTCATATTTCTGAGTTACGATATTTAAATTAGAGTTCTGCAAAAACGTGTATGAGGTAAAAATCAACTAATCTTCAAAGAATTTTATCTCAAGAGGTAATTATGATATCGGAAGGAAATATGAAGCGATTTGAAGCAAATTTATGTAGTATGTAAGGTGCTAAAGAACGTTTCTTCAAATCTTCAAATCTCTGAGATATGATTCTTAAATTAGAGCTTAGCAAAAACGGTAGGTAAAATTCAACCGATCATCAAAGATAAACAAAGAATGAATAAAATGCTAGTTATTATTTGCTTACAATTATATATTTAATTGGTACTAGTTTCAGTGCATATACACCATCTTCATTATAATGTTTAATGTTTGTAAGAACAATTGTATGGGCCTAGGAATCCGCTAGGCCCATACAATTCTTCTTCAACCGTTATACTGTCCATAAGCTGGTTATTGCTTACATAATTAATTCTTAAGACTTAAAAGAAATAAGAAGTATTTTGAAGCAGATTTAATAAGTATTTAATGTACCAAAGATAGTTTCTTCAATTCTTTAAACCTTTAAGTTAAGATTGTATATGTGCTAAGTAAAAATCAAGTAATCTTCAAAGAATCGTATCTCAAAAACTAATTGAGATATCGCTATGAAATAAGAAGCAGGTTGAAGTAACTTTTATTAAGATTTAATGTTCCAAAGATTATTTCTCCAAATCTTTAAATCACCAGGTTATGATTTTTTTATTTAAATTCTGCAAGAACGCAACTAGATGTGTTAGGTACAAATCAAGCAATTTTCAAAGAATCGTATCTCAAGAACTAATTGAGATATCGGAATGATCATTCATTCCTTTAAATCTTCAATTCTCCGAGATATGATTTTTAAATTAGAACTCAGAAAAAACGTAACTATATGTGTTAGGTAAAAAACAATCAATCTTTAAAGAATGGTATCTCAAGAACTAATTAAGATATCGGAATGAAATAGGAAGCAATTTGAATTAAATTTATATAGTATGTAATGTGCCAAAGATCATTTCTTCAAATCCTCAATTTTCCGAGCTATGATTTTTAAATTAAAACTCAGCAAAAACGTAAAAGAATTTTATCTCAAGAGGTAATTATGATATCGGAAGGAAATATGAAGCGATTTGAAGCAAATTTATGTAGTATGTAGGGTGCCAAAGAACGTTTCTTCAAATCTTCAAATCTCTGAGATATGATTCTTAAATTAGAGCTTAGCAAACACGGTAGGTAAAAATCAACCGATCATCAAAGATTAAGCTTACAATTATATATTTAATCGGTACTAGTTTCAGTGCATATACACCATCTTCATTATAATGTTTGACTTTGTTTCCCTGTTTTATTTAGCTATAATTATTTACTTTGAAATTCATTGTACAAAGTCATTGTACAATGCAGTTGTTTGAATCATGTAATGCTTAAATTTCACTGACGACTCGGCTGAATATAGTGTTTATGCACCGAAACTAGGACCGATTAAGTTTAAAATTGTAAGCAAGTAAGTTGCATTTTATTCATTTTTTGTTTACATTTACATAACTTGCAACACAAAATTTTCAAAGAATCCTATCTCAAGAACTAATTAACATATTGCAATGAAATAAGAAGCAGTTTGAAGCCAATTTACTTAGTAGCAAATGCGCTAAAGATTGTTTCTTCTGTCCTTTAAAGCTTCAAGTTATAATTATTTGTTTCAAATCCTGCAAAAACGTGACTATATACGTTAGGTATAAATCAAGCAATCTTCAAAGAATCGTATCTCAAGAACTAATTGACCTATCGTAATGAAAGAAGAAGCAGGTTGAAGCAAATTTAGTCAGTATTTGTCGTATCAAAAATTATGCTATATGTACTAGGTAAAAAATCTAGTAATTTTCAAAAAATCGTGCCTCGAGAACAAATTGAGATACCTCAGTGAAAAAAGAAGAAATTTGAAGCAAATTTACTTAATATTTTATGTACCAAAGATTGTTTCTTCAATTCTTTAAACCTTAAGTTATGATTTTTTGATTTAAACTTTGCAAAAACTTAAGTATATGTGCTAGATTTATTAGATATTTAATGTACCTGAGACTATTTCTCCAAATCTTTAAATCGTAAAGTTATGATTCTTTGATTGATTGATTTATTCAAAATCAAGTATTCTTCAAATAATCGTATCTCAAGAACTAATTGAGATATCGCAATAAAATAAGAAATAGTTTGAAGCAAATTTTGTTGGTATTTAATGTACCAAAGATCGTTTCTTCAATTCTTGAAAGCTTCCAGTAATGATTTTTTGATTAAAACTCTGCAAAAAACGTGACTATATGGACTAGGTATATATCAAACAACCTGCAAAAAATCGTACCTTAAGAACTAATAACACAATGAAATAAGAAGCAATTTTAGTTAGTATTTGATGTATCAAAGATAGTTTCTGTAAATCTTGAATTCTTCGACTTTTGATTTGTTAATTTAAACTCTGCAAGAACTCAACTATATATGCTAAGTAAAAACAAGTAATATTCAAAGAATCGTATCTCAAGAAGTAATTGAGATATTGCAATGACATAAGAAGCATTTTGAAGCCAATTTAGTTGGTATTTAATGCGTCAAATATTGTTTCTTCAATTCTTTAAGATGTCTTAGGAAAAATCAAGCTATCCTTAAAGAATCGTATCTCAAGAAGTAATTGAGATATCGCAATCAAATAAGAAGCAATTTTAAGTAAATTGCAACATAGTAAAAATGTTTTATCTTTTACCAGAAACCAAATTATCTTTTAGCTTTTATTTTATTTTTCCTTTTTATTTTAAACTAATTAATAGGAGGAATCAAGGCATGTAAGCTCCTTTCTTGACTAACTCCTATAGTTTACATAAAATAGTTTATTCGGACATCGAATTTGAAACAGCCCTGTACATTGTTTATACATAATAAATCAAAATAAAAATATTTTTACCGTATTAATTTTGTCTCTGAATTCATTTTCCAATTCCTTCAAAAAGATCAAACTTCCTTGATTAAAAATCACTTCGAAATGATGTTTCAAATCTTGAGGGCACTTCGAAATTTCTATTTCCATCTTTCTAAAAGAAATAATTAATATAAAAATATTTTCATGCGGAAGCTTTAACGACGCAAAAAAGATTTAACTTGGGTGACGTCTTAAAATGAATTATGACCTTATTTACTTACTTATTTCTTATCACTTCCTTAACACCAGAAAGAATTTTAGTACTGCTTATAATTACTTTTTAATTTATGCTCATTAAACAATCGTAAAAACCGAAATGAATGGAAGATTTCAGCCAAACCTTCCCAAAAAAATAAAATAAAATCAATCTATTTTCTTCCACCGAAAAATAAAACCACGTTGTGAAACAATCTAATAAGTTTATGAAACGATAACCCATATTACATTAATTTGACCTCTAAGCCGTACATTAAAACCGTCCAAGATATTCATTCGCGTGCAGTTACTCTTTTAATTCAGTATCGAATTTAGTGTTGTAATTTTTAGGTGAAAATGAGCTCAATTACGAGATTGTACCGAACCCCAGCTTTTACCGCGGCGAAAACCAAGGAAATCTTAGAAAATTTAAAATCAAAGAACCCAAACATCGTCGCAATTGAAACCGAGTTATGTTATCACATCGAAACAATCAACAATTTAACACCTGATCAACTACAAACGATGAAGTGGCTCCTAAGATGTCCGTTCGAACCAAATTTATTAACAGAAGAAACGATTCTTTCAACAAAATCCAACCAAATCTTAATTGAGGCTGGGCCAAGATTTAATTTTTCAACGTCAAACTCAACGAACGCAGTTTCGATTTGCCATAGTTTAAACATAATTAATGTTGTTCGTTTGGAAGTTTCACGGAGATATTTGATTACGTTAAGTAAGAAAGTCGATGCGAAAGAAGAAGAAGATATCGCTTCTTTTTTATACGATCGAATGACTGAGTGTCGATATACTATACACAACATTCCAAAAACAAGTTTCAATGAAAATTTGCGCAAGAAAGATGATCTCCGCGACGTAGATGTTATGAACAGAGGTCGGGATGCTTTAAAAGAAATCAACGACGAATTAGGGTTGGCGTTTGATGACGCCGATTTGGATTATTACACCAATTTATTCAAAAATGTTATGAAACGTAACCCAACCAGTGTCGAATGCTTCGATTTGGCGCAATCAAACAGCGAACATAGCAGACATTGGTTTTTTAAAGGAAAAATGATTATCGATGGCGTCGAATATGAGAAATCTTTAATTGATATGATTATTGATACGCAACATCACACCAATTACAATAACGTCATTAAGTTCAGTGATAATAGTAGGTAATAACTTAAAAACAACTCGGTTTTGTTATCGATTTTATTCGATTTAATTTCGTCATTAATTTTTTAGTGCCATAAAAGGTTATCTGCACAGAAGTTTAAAGCCTGCTAAACCTTGTCGCGTCAGCGAATTTAAACAAGTCAATTCAGATTCCCATTTAATTTTTACGGCGGAAACTCATAATTTTCCAACGGGTGTGGCACCATTTAGTGGGGCTACAACTGGAACTGGTGGAAGAATTCGTGATGTACAATCAGTCGGAAGAGGAGGTTATTGTATTGCTGGAACTGCTGGATATTCAGTTGGAAATTTAAATTTACCAGGTAATAATAATCGTTATTTTACTAATTTTTATCAATTTTTCCTCGATCATTACGATATTTTTTTGTAATGTAGAATGTTGAGCTAATTCTGAAACTGTCTTCAGTTTTTCTGTAATGCGACATCTAAAAATGTGGATAATCGTAATTAAAAAGATACTATCGTTCGTGTTTAATACATTTTTTATTTTGCATATTGTGCTTTTGTAGTTATATGGACATGAAAGTAAAAAACCGGACTAACATTATGGTACCTTAATTCGAATTTTCCGTTATTTTCTATAACCTATTGTGCTTGTGTAGTTATATGGACATGAAAGCAAAGAACCAGACTAACATTTGGTGCCTTAATTCGAATTCTCCGTTATTTTCTATAACCTATAGCACTCAACAATTTTTTTTCTGTTTTTTACTATTTTTGTTACACTTTATTGTAACAAAAAGACTATGTATAAACAAAAAAACTTAGTTACTTATCTTGTAGAACGTATTTTATAGGATATATCGTTAAATTACGATTTTCTTTTCTTGCAATTTTAACTGCATTGTTGAAACATTGTCTTTTCCATCTTTTCCATGCTTGGAGTCTCCATACACTAATTATAAATATTAAATTCACTGAAATCAATGTTGTTTTAGCCGTTTTAAATGTTGAACATTAAGCATATCAAGTAATTAAAATTTCACTTTTACTTATATAACTTTTTCTCGTATAACTTTTTTTACTCTTGCATTGGATTGCATTAATTAGACCAGGGGAAAATACCAATTAAGAGAATACGTATGGGTGCTGGGTGCTGGATAATCCAATTGGGAAAAGACTCGAACGACAAATAACGGTTTTTAAATAAAAAAGAGAGGAAAGAACACTCAAGTATCTGGTGTCAATGTTTCGTTTACAATGGGAATGTCTTCTGTTAGCAGCGTTTACAGTTTTACAAGCAGTATCAAATCTTATAGCAAGTATTTCAAGTCTTTTGGAAGTATTTCAAGTCTTCTGGAACAATTTCAAGACGTATGAAGTATTTTAAGTCTTCTGAAAGCAGTATCAAGTCTTCTGAGAGCATGTCAAATACTATAAAAACATTTCAAGTCTTCTGGAAGCAGTATCAAGTCTTTTGAAGCAACATCAAATCTTCTGAAAACATGTATAGTCTTCTGAAGTAATATCAAGTCCTCTGAAAGCATATCAAGTACTATGAAAGCATTTGAAGTTTTCTGGAAACAGTATCAACTCTTCTAGACCAATTTTAAGTCTCCTGGAAGCAATATAAAATTTTCTGAAAGCATTTCAAGTCATCTGCAAGCAGTATCACGCCTTCTAGAGCCATTTCAAGTCTTCTGGAAGGAGTATCAAGTCTTCTTGGACAATTTTAAGTGTTCTGAAACCATTTTGAGTCTTCTAGAAGCAGTATCAAGTCTTCTGGAAACATTTTATGTCTTTTGGAAGCAATATCAAGTTATCTGAGTTTCTTGCATATCAAATCTTCTGGAAGCAGTATCAAGACTTCTGAAGCATTACAAGTATTCTGGAACCATTTTAAATCTTCTAGAAGCAGTATCAAGTCTTCTAGAACAAGTTTAAGTCTTCTGGAAGCAATATCAAGCTTTATGAAAGCATTTCAAGTCTTCTAGAAGCAGTATCAAGTCTTCTGGCAACATTTTATGCCTTTTGGAAGCAATATCAAGTTTTCTGAAAGCATATCAAATCTTCTGGAAGCAGTATCAAGTCTTCTGAATTATTATAAGTCTTCTGGAAATATTTCAAGTCTTCTGGAAGCAATATCAAGTCTTCTGAAAGCATGTCATGTGTTCAGAAAGCATTTCAAGTATTCTGGTAGGAAAACCAAGTCTTCTTAAACAATTTTAAGTCTTCTGGAAGCATTATCAAGTCTTCTGAAAGCATTTCAAGTCTTCTGGAAGCATTCCAAATCTTCTGGAAGCAGTATCGATTCATCTAGTAGCAATATTAAGTCATCTAGAAGCAGCATCAAGTCTTCTGGAAGCAGATCACACTCCGCATGGGTGGGTGGGCTGCACCCATTAAAAATATTGTATGGGTACTGGCGATGTTCATCTATTGCAGTTTGTAATACATTGTTTAATTTTCAATTTAGGTTTTGGGATTCAATAATCAGGTAAAAGCATATCTTCAGTTTTTCTAAGGGGAAAGTGTCCGTTACCCTCGTATGTTCGTCAAATCTGTTCCCTGTACAATTTTATATAATATTTTAACTCGTACCCCTCAACTAGTCTATGTTCAATTTTATACTAAAATTCTCCCAAAGCATTTTTCCAAATTTTCCCATTTTTTTCCAAAATCTTTAACAGTTAAAACAGTTTAAATTTAAATCGCTCTAGATAGATTCTGAAGTTCTTCAAGGTTATTATTACAGCAAAACGTTCAAGTTGGTTACTGCAATAACATTTTTCTACCAAATAAAATTGGGTGCCTTTTATCGTCTTTACCTTTTTGCAAAATTATTGCTCCTTAACCAAGTTTTGATGCATACGTGTGCAAATCAGTAACAGTTTCGGGATGGATTTTTAACACTGGTCTGTTAGGCAACAATTTTTTCAACGTCGTAAATGCAACTTCCAGTGATGTTTCAAATTTGAATTTAATGTTTTTACCCAGCAAATCGTATAACGGTTTCGCAATGCATGCATAATCTCTAATAAATTTACGGAAATATCCCGTAAACCAAGAAAACTGCATTTGTTGAACAGTACAGTTGAAATCTTTGTATAGCTAACGTTGTCTCTTCTGATGGTATGATAAAATTATACTCAATGTAAAGTCTCAAATAGGTAATCTCTGTCTTCATTAGTTGAATTTCTTTCCATTTTTTTTTCTATCTGACCGTTTTATTACACGGGCTAGTCGATTCAAAGCTTGTTTTTCATCGCAAACTTCTTCTTTTCTGATGAGCATCCTGAAGATGCCATTGATAAACCGCTGAAAGACGATTGAGGAATTGTACAGATCAAAAGGAGTTGGGTTGAGGAATTGGACAAAGGGGTTCTCAAAACTCTTTCTTTAGCTCAAGTGTGCTAAACAATTGAGCATACCTTAGTTTACATAGCTGGTCCTGTATTAATGGTAAAGAATAGCTGACCTTTTGCACCACAACAAACAATTTGCCACTCCATTCAAAAACAGTTTTGTCATTGAGTTTTCTAAAATGAATACATATTCCATAACAGTTTATTAATACTTTGTTGGTTACTACTTCAACTTCAAAATAATTATGGTTCATCTTTGGTAAAACAACTTTGGCAAATAACAAAATTTCATCTAAATCTCAAATACAGCACTTGCGTCTCTTCTTGCTACTTCCTCCTCTACTTCTTACTCTATATTTAGGAGAATTTGATCTCACACTTTTTGTACTTTTTGTTAGTATAGCCCGGGTTATGATGTACGTATGTATGGAAGAGCAGGGTATGCTTAAGCATAGAGCACGTATGCCCCAATGGAAACTGAAGAGATATCATTTTAGGCTAGCTAAACCCAGATTACTTCATGTTGAAAGTACACCTACCTCTCAATCTAATCACAAAGAGTCAGTGAAACCTTATTTTCTAACAAGGCATCGTTAATACTAGTGAAAGTTGTTTTATCAAAGTCTTCCTCTATATCTACGAAAACACAGTCCGCCCTGGGGACTCCTTTGCGTCCAGCATTCCACTAATAAAGCTGGTCACCGAGTGAAGAGCCGTTAGTGTGAACTTGTTCTGAGTGTAGGCAGAAATCCCTAATACAGCGATCACACAGTCCTTTCAAGGTTTCTATAAGAAAGGAGGGGAGACTGATGGATCTAAACGATTTCGGTGTGAAATAATCTAGCTTATCAGGTTTTGGTATGAAGTTCACAGTAACCTCGTACCACCGATTGGATATTTAGTGTAGCGCCGGGCATTCCTGGAAAATTGCCACTAGGTGAGGTACTAAATCGTCCAAGTCCCATAGTAAAAGGGCTAGTATAATACCAACTGCTGTTTTGAACTGTGAAAAACTATTATGATTAGTTTTCATCTCTTCTTTGTATGTCATGTTTCCCATCATTGCTGTATTTCGGTAACCGTGATAAAGTCAATTCTTCGTCTATCCATTGTCATTAAATCTTGATGGAACCACTCACCTTATTCGTCACCGTCTGATCCAAGATTACTTTGAAAAGAATCTAAGTGTAAATAGAGAATATCGATTTTGAGCGATAAATTTTTATTAATGATAATTATGCAGTTCCAAATTATTTCGCCATAATTCTCATCTTTATGGTTTCCTAAAAATCCATGAATGGTTTGTTTGAAGCTAGTCAACGCCATTGCTTCTTTTGTTGTTAATGTAGAAATGAATTATTCGTAACCGTTATTAATTTTTCTGTTTGAAGGCCAACAAATATGCCTTCTTATAGTTTAGCGTACGATTGTTGTGGAATGAGCTTACTGAGATATTTAAATTTTGGGCTTTCTGGAGCAACGTTTTCACACAGCATCAAACCCAGATGATTTTGGTGTCACCAAAAGCTTGTTTAAGACATCGAAAGCACCAGTATCGTAATACTCTCTCGCTCAGCCATTCCATAAGCAAAGAAAACAGCAACATTTTGTAAAACCATCTTTTAGGCCAATGCCCACAGCAACTATTCTTAAATAGTAGAAGTTAATAAATTTGTTTATCGCAGCAATTACCATTCAATCTGCACAAACCTTTGATATACGCACATATGTTTCTTTAACATTGATGGCATAAGTGGTATAGTTGGTAGTGTGTTTCCATTATCAAGTAACGCTGTTTTATGCTAATAATTTGGTCTACGATCAATTTATATTTCATCAGTCTATGGACGTGCAAACAATTCCATGCTGTAGGCGGGATGACATTATCTCATTATCGATCTTCAACAACTTCAGGTCTCTAGTTAACTCACTTAGCACTTTTTGTGACATTTTATGCTTTATTCTGGCATCATAGTTGCTGCTAGATGTCATAACTTCACCCTCCTCTTTACTCTGATCACTTTCACAGGATTGCATTAATCGGTCAGGAATATTTTATCTTCATAAAGTTTCGCTGTGAGAAATCGGCTTTTTGCCTGAGCTTACATTAAGATAAACCAATTTTTTTTATTTGTTCTTGGTTATGCCATCTAGGTTTATATTACAAAAATAGCAGTCGGGATAATCAGATATCTGTGACCAAAACATGATGACAACAATATCAAACTGTAAATGAGTAGATATGAGTGATTATCCATCTATTCAAAGATATGCTGCAAATCGGATATACGAAGCTAGGTGTTGATGAATTGTCTGAATTAAATTAATTTCAAAATAATGAAAAGAAAAATTTTTTCATCATCCTGATAATGTGTTCTCAGTAAATAAAGCAGAGCAAATTAAGACTGTCCTTGCATTCAAAACTTCTGCTGCTGCTAGCCATTATGAACAAGATTTTACAATGCTTTGTTATACAAGAACAATTAAATATTATGACAACATAATCTCGTCTTATACAAAAATGTTCAAAAAAGACTTAACAGAAATGTTTTGTGAGATTTACTCCAAAATATTCACCTGGATCTCTACTTTCATGTCCATATAGCTACAAAAGCACACTACACCAAACAAAGTATTAACATAAATTTAATTTACAATTTTCCACATTTTGTTGGGGATACCTCGAAAACTTTCAGAATCAATTTAATATTCTATAATATAAAAAATATGATGGTTTTCGAGACTTTTCTTGTAAACCAGTTTAATTATTAGAATTGAACTAATTGATTTATTTATTTTTAGATTATCCCTTATCTTGGGAAAACCCTTCGTTTGATTATCCAAACAATTTCGCACAACCAGCCGAAATTCTAATTGAAGCATCAAATGGCGCCTCTGATTACGGAAACAAATTTGGGGAACCGCTCATTTCAGGCTTTGTTCGTACATTTGGAATGTTAATCAACAACGATGATCGTAGAGAATGGATTAAACCGATTATGTTTAGTGGCGGAATTGGGTCCATGGAAGCAGGGATGGTTGAAAAAACAAAACCGGAAAAAGGACATCAAATCGTAAAAATTGGAGGTCCCGTTTATCGAATTGGAGTCGGGGGCGGTTCCGCAAGTTCAGTTGAAGTTCAAGGTGACAACAAAGCGGAGTTAGATTTCAACGCTGTGCAAAGAGGAGATGCAGAAATGGAAAATAAATTAAATCGGGTTGTGAGGGCTTGCTTAGAAACGGGGGTGAGAAACCCAATTTTAAGTATTCACGATCAAGGAGCTGGGGGGAATGGAAACGTTTTAAAAGAACTCGTCGAACCGGCCGGGGGAGTTATTTACGCCAACAAATTTGATTTGGGCGATCCAACAATAAACTCGTTAGAACTTTGGGGCGCCGAATACCAAGAGAGCAACGCCCTTTTATGCAAAAAAGAAGACGTAGAATATTTAAAGAAAATCTGCGAAAGAGAAAGATGCCCGGTTAATTTCGTTGGGGAAGTGAACGGAACCGGAATGATAGTTTTAGCTTTAGATGAAACGGCAACTAAAACTCCGGTTAATTTAAATTTAGAACACGTTTTAGGTAAAATGCCTAGGAAAATATTCAAAAGTGATCGCCTCCCAAAAATTAATAAACCCTTACAGTTACCAGTAATTTCAATTTATAATGCTCTCGAACATGTTTTACGTTTACCATCCGTTGGAAGCAAAAGATATTTAACAAATAAAGTTGATCGATGCGTTACAGGATTAATTGCTCAACAACAGTGTGTTGGACCGTTGCATACTCCGTTAGCAAATGTTGCTGTTACTTCAATTACTCATTTCGGATACGTAAGTTTTTGCTTATTATTAATATTATTATACACCTTGTGTGTCAAATGTCTGGAATATAGCTAATAACTTAGTGATTTATGATTTTAAAGAACCATGTTTGATATAAAAGTTTCTTTATTAATTTTGGCGCATTTTTTGATGATATTTACTTGATAGCATTGTTTTTTTTTTCGTTGTTTTGGCAATCAACATTGTCGTTCTAAATGGGATACATGATTTTTTGCACATTTTCATGGAGGTTGAATTGCCCCACTCGATGAAAATGTTAAAACCTTTGTTATATCGAGGCACCCACCTGCACCTGGGTTGAGTGATGAGATAAGATTTATTATGCGAATGCGTAATCGCGCAAAGTCGCTATTTATGTATGCTAAGAGATTTCTACTAGAGGCTGCCTGGAGTTGCGCCGAGAACATTTTGGAGGGCTATGAGGTATCTCTCAGAGCGTTTGAGTCTCCGTCTGTCCAGATAGATCTTGATTGTGAGTTGCAGCCAAACTTTTTTGCAGAGTTTCCTCGGATTATCGATGTAAAAACAATCTTGCTCCTTCGCTCTTATCCTTGTGACTTGTAACCTGGATATAGTGCTTCCTTCCTTAACTCATATCTTCAATTTTTCTTTTGAGTGGCCTTTATATCCGTCTGCCTGGAAGGTTGTTTTTATCGTTCCCATATCTAAATCCAAGTGCCCTTCATGTAACACTGATTTTCGTGCGATTTCAATTCTATCCGTACTACCAAAAGTTCTTAAATGTTTAGTTTGTTTACAAATCCAAGGATTTCTAGACACGTTTAATATACACAATTAGTTGCAATCGAGTTTGCGAACAACTTTTAGTACAACTACTGCTCTCATGTATGCTCACGTCAAAGATGTGTTACTGTGCTAGTACTGCTCGATTTCACCAAGGCTTTTGATTTTGTGAACCACAACCTTGTGTTAGTCTCTTGCTGCCTACGGATTCACTCCTTCCTGTGCTTCTTGCTTTCAATCCCACTTTTCCCGTCGTTCCTTGTGCGTACGCGTCAACTCTTCAATTTCTTCTGCTTGTGCAATCAAATGTGGTGTTCCTCAGGGCAGTGTATGTATCTGTATGTAATTACATCTCGTGTAATTATCATTTGTATGCTGATACCTAACTTAATAACGATCTAGCTAACGTCTGAACTGGTCTCGGAGATATGGGCTTAAATTGTACTCAGTTAAAATCTGTCTACTGTATTTGGATTCCGTCAATTACTTGGAAAGATTAATCCATCTATCTGCAGTGAATGCTGGATGGTAATGTCATACGGTTTTCTGACAGAGTTAAAAATTTCGGAGTCCTTATGGTTTCTGAACTGTTTTGAAAACCGCAAATTCAACATGTTTGTAGAAAAGTTATGCGTGCTTCCACTCTTTAAAAAGACTTCGCTGCTTTCTTTTTCCTCTTTCCCCTCTCATTTCGACTATGCGGACGTGGTATATGCCGAATAAATTGCAACGGCTGCAAAATTGCATCCGGTTTTTGTTTGTCTTAAATAGATCTGAGCATGTAATACTCTATTGCAATTACATTCAGATGTTTACTTATGAGAGACGTAAATCCTTTCGTTTATTAACAATTTTATTTAAATTCCTACATAACTGCATTCTAAAGTAGTTATTAGATAGGTTTCAGCAATTATCATCTCATGAGTTTGTTATTCGTTCGCGTTCTGATACTATTCTTATATTTCCCGTCCATAGCACTGAAATTTATCACAGATCATTTACAGTACAGTCGATTGCACTGCCTTCTGAAATTCGTAATATTTCTGACATTGCTAATTTTAGACATATTTTAAAGAGCAACTTTTATTGTCTATTTCCTGATTCTTTGTTCTGTGTATTTCTCTTTTTCCTTTCTTCAACTGCTCTCACTCTCTGCTGGTTTCTTTAAGCTTCTCTCTCTTTTCGTATCTTTTCTTTATTTTTCTCTTTGTTTTCTCACCCGCTTCCTTAATCTGATTTGGTGATAAATTTGGTTTAATACTATCCCTAATACTGTACCTATTGCCTACTTTTTATTTCAATGTATAAATACTCACCAGGCGATAAATTGGCCCATTTGTCAACCTACAAAATCTTACTTGCTTTGACGGTGTGAGCGGGAGAGGGAAGTTATGATCACTATCGAGTTTGCGTTTGATTTTTTTCCTTTAATTCTTCATTTGTAATTGTATTGTAACTTCGTATCTCCTGTTTCTTTCCATGTTTTTTTTTCGGCAATAAATTTTCTTATTATTATTACTATAATAGTTAATAATATCTAATTATCACTACTGCCATATCCAGAATAGACTTGCCTAGAATAATTTTCCTCAGTAAATATTATTTTTGTTCGTTCAACAGAGATTTGAGATTGGGTTATCCGGTACAGATCGGTTGTGTGAAAACGATCAGTTTGCTTATACTGCTTACACTGTTTAAGTTTTAAGTATAAGTTGACAAATCGATAATGGGATTATGTATATACAATAAATGGTAAATATATTTCTACAACTATAAAATATACTATAGGTGATGTTAGTTGTTACATTTTTCGTTGTATAATGAATCATCTTCAGCAAAAATCGAACAAAACTTTCGCTAAGTTTCGTAAGTTTGTTGCAAGCCTTGTATATGAATTAAATGATGTGTATCATTCTCCAGAACAGTGTTTATGAGTAAATGTCCTTCATAACTGTACGGGTCGAACTCTAGTCGTACGCGTTGGCGGTTTCTGTTCACGGTCATTTTCAGTTACGTCTAGTGTACCTCAGAGTAGTCCTCTAGGACCTCATTTGTTTCTCATTTACGTGAACGATATACATATTTACTCTCTGTCATACTGCCACTGCCTTATGTATGCTGACGATCTTAAAATATTTATGCCGATATGTTGTCTGGATGACAGTGCCTAACTGAAAGCTGACCTTGACAGTCTGTACAAGTTCTGCTCGTATAATCATCTCACATTAAACATATCTAAATGAGCAATAATTACTCACAAAAACTCACTTTTGGTTTGCATAATGATGGAGTGGTGAACAGCGCGTATAGAATGCTTGGTTTTATTATGCGTTCTTGCGAGGATTTCACAAATCCTCAGGCGGTAATCAACATTTACAATGCATTTATAAACAGCATACTAAACTTTAGCAGCGGTATTTGGAATCCTGAGTATATTTCCCACATAGAAAGACTGGAGAAAGTCCAAAAGAAATTCTTGAAGTTTCTTTCTTATAGATCTAGTGGTAATTACATAGATTACAATTCCGCTTGCAGATTGTACGGCTTGCTCACCCTCCGTCAGTGACAAGTACTTACCGATGCTCTATTCTTGTACAGATTGTTAAATGGCCACTGTGACTCATCCAATCTTTTATCACGTGTCGATCTCCATGTTCCTCCTCGTCAGCTTCGGTACAATTTCCTTTTTTTATACGCCCACGATGCGCACAAACGCATACAGAAACTCTCCAATCATTAGAATGGAGAGAACGGGGGACCGTCTCGGCATTGATTAGTTCGGGTTTAGTGGTCAACGATATAGGTCCCTTATCCGTAACGCCATCGTCTCTATTAAGGAGTCTTAACTGTAGTAATTATTTATTTTTAGGCTTACGTAAATACAGATAAGCTTATTGTAACTTAACATGCTTTTCGTTTTCGTTGTTTTGAATTTGATTTGATTTTTATTCCACTTTAATTGTATTATTTTTTGTTTTATATTTTCTCGATGTAGATCTTAAATATTTGTTATTGTTTTTTGTATTAATTTCGTGGAGCCACATTTTTTTGGTTCGTCCCGTGTCGGCTTTCTTTCTATGTTCATTACACTCCTTCGATGTTTCTTATCACTTGGTCACGTAATTGGCTTAGGTTTTCAATAATTTGAATGTATTGGTCTTCGTAGCAGTTCCGTAGTAGAAATCCAAAAAATAGTTCGTCAGGTATCTTCTAGGTGCTTCTATTTTTCATGTTTTTCAATTTGTCGTAAGTTCTTCTCCAATACTCGTTCATTTTCGTGATGCTTAGCCTTTAGTGCTGTCATCGTTGGCTTTCGAGGTTGCTGTTGAATGCTTGATATGATGGATATCATTTTCTTTGCAGAAGTACTTAAAATCGCGGGACGGATAAGCAGTTCTTCTGTTATAAATCTTGTTGGTCTACCAAAATTCCAGTAATTTCCTTCACGATTTCTATCGTTTTCGTATTTCTCACAGTTTGTATAATAACATATTTCGTAAAGTTGTGAGAAAAGGTCTTAAATTTTCAACGTTAATAGTATGACAACGTATTGGCAATCGTTCTTGTTATGTCTATCTCCTTTTTCCCTGTCACTTTATGGAACGCACATTCAATACAGATTTTTCATCTTCGGACACTAAAAATATTATTTAAGGTGATACAAAAGTCTTTTCTAGAGCATTATGTCGTGTCTTTCCAATCCATTTATGGCAGTCTCCAATTTTCGACTGATTTTGCTATGATAAATTTCATAGTCATGATGAATTTGACTTTTCTCGTTGTCACTTTCATCCTTTTCTAACGTAGTTTTTATTTTCTTTATGACTTCACTCAATGCATCTATATGAGCCATATGAGTGACTGGGCGATATTCAATGTTCATTTCATGTTAATCGGTCACTCTAATCTCCTTCCAATTATTTGCAAAACAGGTATCAGGTATCAGGTAAGTCTTCTTTATAAAAGATTTTTGTCTATCATATTCTATATTGTACATTCCGTCGTTATATTCTTCCGAATCGTGACAGGGTTGTGAGTTTTCTTCGTTATCTTCATTGTTTTACTTTGATTCTTAAGTTAATTTTTCTCCTATTCTGGTTGATGGCACCGTTGAATTAATAAAGAATTTCCATATTTGATTATTTTGATATTATGGTCGTAAAAAGTATTGTTTCCAGCAATTATGGCATCTACTTGACAAAGATCCAAAACCACATAGATTTCTACTTCGATTTCAACACTATCAACTTGCAGTAAACATTGGCTTCCTCCAATTCTTCTTCTCAATCCATCTCTGAATCCCTTCAGTTGAATAGTGAATGGCGTATATTCTATTTCTAGTATGTCTGAGTCCTTCTATCGAATTGCCATAACCTCATTTTCTAAATCAATAAATAACTTCAATGGTTATCAACTCACAACAATCATTATTTGAAACTTTTTCTTTAAAACCACAAAAGGCGAAGTTATCGACTACATTCCAAACATAGGCTATCTTATTTATAGGAAGGAATTGCTTCTTCAATTGGTGAACAACCAATAAAAGGATTAGTAGATAACGCAGCCGGTGCAAGAATGACAGTAGCTGAGGCATTAACTAATTTAGTATTTGCTGGAATCTCAGATATCCGAGATGTAAAATGTTCAGGAAATTGGATGTGGGCTGCGAAACTTCCAGGTGAAGGAGCCGCTCTTTACGACGCTTGCGTCGCCATGACCAACATTATGAAAGATTTCGGAATTGCGATTGACGGAGGAAAAGATTCTCTTAGCATGGCAGCTAGGGTAGGTGAAAAAACTGTAAAATCCCCAGGTACTTTAGTTATTTCAACATACGCCCCATGCCCGGATGTTAGGAAAGTTGTTACGCCGGATTTAAAAGCACCTTCAATGGGGAAGAAAGGTGTCTTGTTATTCGTTGATTTATCAAATGGAAAAAGTCGACTAGGCGGATCGGCTTTGGCTCAATGTTTTAACGAAATAGGGAACGAATGTCCCGATATTGAAGACGACGAAGATTTCGTAAACGCGTTTAAAGCAATTCAACAACTCATTAAGGATGGCGCTTTATTGGCTGGTCACGATATAAGCGATGGTGGTTTAATAACGTGTTTGCTTGAAATGTGTTTTGGAGGAATGACCGGAATTGACGTTAAAATGACCCATAGATCCGGCCAACCCGTTGATATACTTTTCTCCGAAGAAATCGGTTTTATTTTAGAAATTATGGAATCAGATCTTAAACATTGTACAAAAGTTTTCGAAAAATTCCACGTTGAAGTGTACAATATCGGTAATAGTGTTGGATATGGATTAAACTCAAAAATAGCTATAACCGTAAATAATGCTTGTATTGAAAGCACAGTTTTACCCTTAATGAAGATGTGGGAGGAAACAAGTTATCGTTTAGAATTGCGACAAACTATTAAAGATTGCGCCGATTCTGAATATAACTCTTTAGATAATCGAACGGGGCCTAAATATTATTTAAGTTTCGATCCCGATGAGGATCGTAGAATCAAATTAGCACCCGTTAAAGTTGCTGTTTTACGAGAAGAAGGAACCAATGGCGATAGAGAAATGGCCGCTGCTTTGGTTAGGGTTGGATTCAGTGTTTGGGACGTTACCATGCAAGATTTAATTAATGGAAGTACAACTTTAGACGATTATAGGGGAGTTATTTTCCCAGGAGGATTCAGTTACGCTGGTAATAAACAAAAATTTCCTAAATAATTTTGTCTAAAAAATCATTTTTTTAGATGTTCTTGGTTCTGCTAAAGGTTGGGCTTCAAGCATTCTTTTCAATCCAAAACTTCAAGAACAATTCCAACGATTCATTTCCAGACCGGACACTTTCAGTTTAGGAATTTGTAACGGTTGTCAATTAATGGCCTTAATCGGGTGGGTTGGAAACTTGGCCAATGTAAACGACCAACCCGACATTATGTTAGAACACAATAAATCGGAACGATTCGAATGTCGCTGGTCCACTATTAAAATAGAAAAATCGAAATCAATCATGTTGCGAAACATGGAAGATTCCGTTTTTGGCGTTTGGGTTGCTCACGGAGAAGGCAGATTCGTTTTTAAAGATGAGCGAATATACAAGGATCTGGAAGCAAATGGTTGCATAGGATTGAGGTACGTCGATGATAATGGAATGCCAACCGAAGTGTATCCAATGAATCCTAATGGGAGCGTCGATGGACTCGCGGGAATTTGTTCTAAAGATGGGCGTCATCTAGCTATGATGCCTCACCCCGAAAGATGCGTGCAGATGTATCAATGGCCATACATGCCTCCAGATTGGAAAGTTTACCAGAAGAGTCCATGGGAGAGAATGTTTAGAAATGCTTTTGATTGGTGTAATGGAATTTAGATTTAATTGCTTTATATTTTTATACTAAAAATAAATTAGATCATAATAATATTGTGTTGTTATAATTTATTGTGGTGAAATGTTAGTACCTTATATGTTAGTACCTACCTTATATTCCTACCTATAAGCTCGTTAAACTAGGTAACTAGAGATGAGAAAAAGTGAAATGGGTTGAGTTTGGCTCAAAACCGATATTTCGGGATTTCTAGTAGTTGGATCGCGGACGATTTATGAGCGTCATTCCAAACCGGGATTTGATACTTTTTCTACATGACTTGAACTGCTTTAAGAAGATTCACTACCGCCCACGATACTCCTAAAAGAAAACTTGATATTGCTTGCAGAAAACTCCAATTCCACCAAAAGACTTGATTCTGCTTCTAGATGACTTGATACTGCTTCCAAGCGGCTTAAAATGCTTGCAGAAGACTTGACATACTTCCAGAATACTTGATACTGCTTCTAGAAGACTTCAATATCAAGTTTTCTAGAAGTTTCATGAAGACTTGAATTGCTTCCAAAAGATTAATTGCTGTCTCTGGAAGACTTGTTACTGCTTCTAGAAAACTTGCTATTGATTGCAGAAAATTTAAAATGTATCCTGAAGAATTGATACTGTCTCCAAACAACTTGAACTACTTTCAGAAGATTTACCACTGTCCTTTGAAGACTTGATGCTGCTTCTAGAAAACTTGCAATTGGTTGCAAAAGACTTAAAATGCTTCCGGAAGACTTGATACTGTTTCTACAAGACTTGAAATGTTACCAGAAGAGTTGATACTGCTTGTAGAATGTTTGACATGCTTCCAGAATACTTGATATTGCTTCTGGACTCTTGAACTGCTTCCAGACAATTTGAATTACTTTCAGAAGATTTACTATTGTCCTTGGAAGACTTGGTACTGCTTCTAGAAAACTTGTAATTGGTTGCAAAAGACTTAAAATGCTTCCGGAAAACTTGATACCGTTTGTACAAGACTTGAAATGTTACCAGAAGAGTTGATACTGCTTGTAGAATGTTTGACATGCTTCCAGAATACTTGATATTGCTTCTGGAAGACTTGAACTGCTTCTAGATTACTTGAAATACTTTCAGATGGTTTACTACTACCCCCGGAAGACTTGATACTGATTTTAGAAAACTTGACATTGCTTGCAAAAGACTTGAAATGCTTCTAGATGACTTGATTTTGCTTCTAGATGACTTAAACTGCTTCCATGAGATTTACTACTGAACCTGGAGGACTTAACACTGCTTCTAAAACACTTTATATTGTTTGCAGAAGATTTTAACGCCTCCAGATTGCTTAATACCGCTTATTGAAAACTTATAAGATATTGCTTCTAGAAGACCTGAAATGCTTACATATTTAAAAAAAAAACCGACACCAATGGATTTATCCAATTGAATAAAATAAATGAAGCATACTTTTCTAAAACTCACTAAGTCCAATATAATTATTCGTTGATATGATCGATTTTCTGTAAAAAGTTGTATGATGTCATTTAATACATAAATGACATCATGTTATTAATCGATTATTCTATTATTAATATGGTGTAATTTCTATTATGGATTAATGAATAATTATGGTGTCTGGTTATTATAATGACTTAATAAAAAATGGATTCACAATCCGAGGCAAATATGATACAATCATAACTCAACTAATACAGAAAATGTTACTGCTTACTAGCACTTGATGTAATGAGTTTAGCTTCAATCCTAACAAAATAGAGATAGCTCTTTTCAATCGGAGAAGAAGCAACAATTGAGAGCACCCTCAGAGAATTGGAGTAACTTGCAGACTTGGAACAACTTGATGTAGGGTAACCTTAGAGGACATCTAGAAATCCTCAAGGACTCTACTCTAAATCATTTGATCGAAATTAAGAAGGATCTTATTCCAACTAAATACAACTTCGAGCAGTCACACACGGTCATTTATAGAAGCAAGGATGATTGATCGAATTGTGACACTCAATTAAAGATGATCGGATCGGAAAAGAAGGATCCTATTTCTTACTCCGATCCTTCAAAGACGGCTGGAGCCGGAGTAGGCATGGGCATTAACGGCCCAAACAGCTGGTTTAAACTGCTACTCATCCTTGACAAAACCATATTTTAGGCAAAAGTTCTTGCTATAAACTTCTGCACTGCTTTGAATCTCCAAAAGGGACAAATAAGTGCACCCATAAACATTTTCATAGACAGTCTGTCCATCCTGAAGGTAATCAAGTCCTTTACGTGTGGTTCTTTACTGATCAGAGAATGTGCTGGATCAGTCTGTCCAATCAATGTGGAAAAATTCGCTAGGAGAAATGATCTTACTCTAAGAAGGGCTCCAGGTTAGTGACGTTGAGCGCAACGAAAACATAAACACATGCTGGAAAGAACTTCCAGGTCACAGACTGGCGAAAAGTATGATAGATTCTTCGCAAAACAAAATCCAAGACTTTTTATGCCTTAGCAAGGGAGATCCCTCAAATACCACTTTTTCCATATTGGACAAGCAGAGGCTCAAACTTGTTGTTTCTGCAATGACAAGTCAGAAACAGCTCAACATACTGTACATACTGGGTATTCATTGTTTTTTCTACATTACACCACAATTTGTGCATGACCATTCATGACCAGTCAACATTTGAATGTAATCTTTTTAGACTTGGATTACCTTTGGAATAAATCTTTTGATGTTGTATCAAAATAAACGCGATTTTGAATTATTTGGGCTTAGTTATTTTTGGAAAAGATCTTTTCAAATTTATATAGAATAAAAGAAAGATAACCAAAAACACTAAATAAGAAATCTAAAATATAAAATAAATGCGTTTAAGTTTTAACGTGTTTATTTTAAGTTTTAAGTGCTCCTAGTTGCTTTTAAACATTTATCTTCTAATACCGAGCGTATTTTCGCGTATTTTTTCTTAATTTCGAGTTTCTTTAAATCCCAAACCTATCACTTCTTTCATGAAATCCTGGGATGGACTTGGGTCAATCCCAATCCCAATCAAATTAAAAAACAAATTTTATGCTTAAAGTTAAGAAAGTATTGAAGAAGAAAGCAATCACTATCCATGAATCCACGAAGTAATTAAATAATTTCCTAAAAGAGACTTGAAAAGATTTGCACGTTAGAAAAAATAAAATTGAAGAACAATCCAGCCAAAGATGTTTATGGATGCTAAATAGAAGAAAATAGAGGAAAGTTACGAAAATATTAATTCTTCTGATTAATAAATTAAAGTAAAATTAGAAAACAATTACATTAAATATATAGGCTTGGGTTGGGTTTGGTTGGGTTTAGCCGTGCATCTGAATGAACATTTTTTTAACGAAGGTCATTATAATAACCTACCATGGGTTCAAGGTAGAACCCAGTATGGTATTTTAATTTGAGTTTAAGTAATTTGGTAGGTTTCTATAATTTAATTGGAGCTAGTTTTAATTGGTTTGTTTTATTGACTCTAGAACTTGTAAGATACTTATAAGTTCTACGACTTATAAGTATCTTACGCTAAAAATCAAAGAACATTTGAAGTACAAATCATTTTGGCTTTAAAGGATATGTTTCGAACCATTTTTCAATATTGGTAAAATTTTGCTGTTTCAATCTTGTTACCTGTGATATGATAATCTTGTTGACAATCTCTGTCAATTAATTTTTAAAATTATGGCTAAAGGTAAATCAGAAAAGAAAACTACATCCAAAGTTGAAATACAAGTAGATGAACCAGCGGCACAAGAAGCTCCGGAACCAGAACCCCCACCTAATACAATTAAAATTCAAATTCTATCGTATGAAAATATAGTATTTTTTAATTAACTCATCATACAAGAAAAAGAAATAAACAAAAACATTTTTAGAAAACTGTATATCCCGTATCAGATTTAACAATAAAGTTCGAATTAAAAGGAGGAATAATTTTTGAGTCCGAAAAAACCCAAGTGCTTCGTTTTGATATATTAGAAACTGATTTCGATTTTGGTATACCATGTGACCTATCTAATCCTGTAGATAGAGATTTATTAATAACCGCTCCATTAATAAGTAAGAAAATTCCATTAAAAAAAATTTTTTTAATCTTTTTTTTGTCAAGTATCTGTAACTGAAACTGAACGTATTGTTGATACTAGTCAAGTAGAAATTTTAACGCCCGTTACCACAGAAAGTTTAGCAACTGCTCCAACGACCCCTACAACACAGAGTGAAGTATCTGATAAGAAAGGGCAAAAAGAAAAAGGAGGTAAAAAGGATAAAAAAGGCAAAAAGGATAAAAAAGACAAAAAAAGCAAAAAGGGATCTGGAAAAGGTAACGATTAGAAAGTCAAAATAATTACGATGATTTATTTTTTTAAATAGGTTCTTCAGTTGGGGATACTTCCCAAGTAACATTACCACCAAAACCAACCGGACCCCAGTTATTGGGAATTGCGAAATTGGATTTATTACCAATCTTTTTAGGATATACAACTTTCGACGAAGCATTATGTATCGAAAAATCACCACCAGTTTTCGACGAAACCGCAACGTCTTTGGAAAATTTACTCAAAGTAAAAATTAATGTCTCTTTGGAAGGTGCACCATTAAATATAGATTCAAGCACAATATTTCATTTAACTGTTGAATCTGCTT
Organism: Onthophagus sagittarius; assembly: GCA_036711965.1. NCBI lineage: Eukaryota > Metazoa > Arthropoda > Insecta > Coleoptera > Scarabaeidae > Onthophagus > Onthophagus sagittarius. The sequence continues at coordinate 18,516,400 of JASERS010000005.1, read as the reverse complement.
ATAACATTCCAAATTTGGTTGCGGCAGATTTTCAATACCAATTGTGTTGTTTAATACCTGGAGAACATCCGGTAATATTTTTTTTTATTACTAAATATCAGGGATCTGGAGATCTAAAAGCTTGTATTAACTCTTGTGCTCAAAATATTTTAATTATATAATCCGTTTCCCTAGTATTGCCATTATTTCTTATATTTTGGAATTTTTCTGAATATCTTTAGATCTGCGAACAGTTTTGTTGTAGTTTCCAGAGTTTTTTTTAAGAAATATCAAACTAGGGTTCATCATCCCTACTAAAAATAATTAAGTACATAACAAATATTTTTTTAGAAATTAGAACCAACCATATTTAATAAAGGTAGAATCACAAACGAAAACACTCAATTTAAATACAAATTATGGCCGAAATTTACTGAGGAGCAACTTCCAATCCCAAGTACTTACAGGTATGTCCTATCTAAGAGAAACATTATTACCTTAATTATGTAATTGTTTATAGAATTTCAGATAACATAGACGACGTTAAAAATTTAACAGAAATTGATATAGAACCATTTATGTCTAGTACTACAACGAGAATCGAATGGAATTTCATTAAAAGAACATTTTTCTGTTTAAACCGAGTGGCCAATTTTCATCGACAAATCGGAAAATATAGAAAAATTCCTGTTGAAATCTATATTACTCCTGTCAAAGTAAAAAGAATTAATATTTATAATGTATCTACAAAAAGAGATCTTAATTTTTAGGAACAAGCCGAAGAGAAACCTGCTAAAGCTGGTAAAGCTGGCAAACCTGCCAAAGAAGCCAAAAAGAAGAAAGGTTCAAAAGATGCATCAACAAAAACTGGTGGAACATCGGATGTCGGAACTCCCGGAACACAATATGATTCAACCGTCGATTTTTTACATGTAATGGCTAACGTAGATGTTGGTTATCTTCTTTACCCGGGAGTTAAAAAATGTAGAATTGCCTGTCCATTAAGAACTTATCAAGAAGTTGAGATTTTAGAAGAAACGGGTCTGGAAGATTCTTATTTTAGACCAAGACCACCACCGAAACCAGTTGAAGATCTTGCAAAAGGTGGAAAAGGTGGTAAAGGTGGTAAAGGTGGAAAAGGGGGAAAGGGAGATAAAGGTAGTAAAGGAGGGAAAGGTAGTAAAGGAGGTAAAAGTAGTAAAGGAGGCAAAAGTAGTAAAAGTGGTAAATCTGGAAAAAAAGGAGGAGAACCTGTTGAAGGAAAAGATTTAGCTGAATCATTACCACCTCCTCCTCCACCACCTCCTCCCCCAAGTAAACAAATTTATAACGATGCCGGTGATCCAGCTTTCATAATTATAGAAATAGAACTTTTTAATCCGTTATCTCCGGTACGACAATTAGACTATTTAGATGATGACATGTGCAAATTCATAGTACCTAAGCCCGACTTACCCAAGAAATTTATTTCATCTAAAGTAGCTCAAGACATTCACGGCGAAACGATACGTTCCATACTTACAGACATTAACAAACAATATAAAAGTTATTTGGAAGATAAAACCAATTGCCAATGCGATTTGGATTCTTTTCTAGCTTACACACAAAAATCGGGTGCTTACCAAGTTTACATCACCTCTATTCTTCGAAGTTTATCAACGTTGATTCCACAAAAGTACGGATACAAAAAGAATATCTTCCAATCTTCTAATGAGTATCAAAACTTTGTTTCTGACGTTTATTCTGATATGATTGGAGATATGAATCGGATTGTTAACGAAGAACAACTTTTCGGAGCGAGCTTTGATGATCATAAGCACATCACACGAAATGAAAAGTTGTTGTTGTATGCACGAGAAGCTATGGAGCTTGGTGAACAAAATACAGCGGATAGATATTATTTAGAAGTAAGATAAAACAATTTGAATAACCTATTTAGATATATAGGTATTTCTGTAAGTTGCGGTATAATTTTAATCAACACTGGAGTAAAAATAGTGATGATTAGTACAAATATTTTTTTACGTCTCAAAATTATGACATTTTTGACATTTTCTTAATTATTTTTAATATGGTTTGTCCTAGAAAGATAACATGTGGTAATTAGTGCAATGTTATGAGACATTATTTAAGACCAATTTTGAAAATATGCGAGGACGGGAACAATGCTATACAGTTGTCCTAATAATTTTTACCCTTCGATTTTCTATGATTTTTCAAAAATTATTAAGGTAATTGTTAAATTTATAAGGGAAATTGTTATTAAGTTCTACAAAAATAGGTTGTGTTTTTAAAATTTATATCACCCAAAGAAATTGAAATATTGAAGTATGGTCTCAAACAGGTCACATTTTTCTTTATAAATTACAAAAAAAAATCAAAATATCTTAAGAATTCTAGAGGGGCGAGAGAAAAAGCTTTATTGGCTATTAATTCGGATTTTAGATTACAGGTGTTATATTTATGATAGATTTAATTAAAAGACCAACATTTTCTTCCATAAACTTTTTACATTAAAAAGTATCAGACGTTTCGGGATAACCTCCCAATTTCAGTCTAACAAGTTTGCCAATTTTCGAACTATAATTATATCTATAAGATCACGACGAACTAATTAAAAACTCAAAATTACATAAACGTATACACACAATAAATAATATCATTATTTTATTATTTTACATTATATCATTATTTTTTGATTTATTATTTTTTAAATGATATTACTTTAAAATGATATAATCAGGATTAGAGGTAAATTTTCACATTCGACACTCTATATTTTTATTATTTATTGTGTATTATTATTTTTTATTATTTATTATGTATTATTTATTGAGTAGTCCGTTGTGATCTTTATAGATATAATTATAGTTCGAAAATTGGCAAACTTGTTAAACTGAAGATAGGAGGTTATCCCGAAACGTCTCATACTTTTTAATATATGAAATTTATGGAGGAAAATGTTGGTCTTTTAATTAAATCTATCATTTATTGGTCTTTCCTCCTTTACAATAGTTTTTATATGCTAACATTTGGGCATCTCGCTTTGTTTTTGAAAAATTGAGTTTTGTAATCAACCTAAATTTGTAACATTTCAAAACGGTAGTATTGAGATATTTTGATGAAATTTATTCCACACAGATTTCACAGGAATATCTCAATTAGTTTTACAGATATCAGGAGTTAAAATCGACTTAAATATGTAGTATTTCATAAAAATAGCAATTTTCTTAATTTTTGTAAAATCGTGAGAAATCGAAATCTTAAGATATTCGATGCAATTTCTTGTGATTTATAAAAAATATACTTTTATACGCACAAAACCACACTTGAATATCTCAATCAATTCTTAAATATCAATTTTTGAATGTAATTAGAATTTTTATTAGTTTACGAAAATACCCAATGATTTTCAAAAAATCGAATTCTTAAGATACCTTAATGAAATTATAGCTATTTGTAGAGAAAGCATTTCTCTTTCATGAACAAAACGGCATTTAAAAAAGTATTCGTTTTTGAGATATGAATTTCTAAATTTCATCGGAACGTTTATTCGTTTACGAAGGTGATAATTTCATCCAGTGATTTTTAAAAAATCATAAAAAATTTAATTTTTAAGTTATGTAAATGAAATGATGGCTAGTTGTAGAGAAAGGCATGTACCTTTTCATAAACAAAGAAGCATTTAAAAGAACTCCATTCGTTTTTGAGATATGAATTTTTGAATACAAGAGGAATTTTCCTTTAAAAAGTATTCGTTTTTAAGATATGAATTTTTAAACTTCAGCGGAACGGTTATTCGTTTACGAAGGTGACAATTTTACAAACTCATAACAAACTTAATTTTTAAGTTATGTAAATGAAATGATGGCTGATTGTAGAGACATGCATGTACCTTTTCATAAACTAAGCAGCATTTAAAAGAACTCCATTCGTTTTTGAGCTATGAATTCATGAACTAAAAAGGAATTTTTATTAGTTTACGAAAATACTAATTTTCTGCATTGATTTTCAAAAAATCATTAAAAAATGAATTCTTAAGATATTTAATGAAATTATAGCTATTTGTAGAGAAAAGTATGTACTTTTTCATGAACAAAACGTTCTTTAAAAAGTATTTGTTTTTGAGATATGAAATTTTAAAACTTCATCGGAATGTTTATTCGTTTACGAAAATGACAATTTTTAAAAAACCATAAAAATTAGTTTTTAAGTTATATAAATGAAATGATGGCTGCTTGTAGAGAAAGGCATGTAGTTCTTCATGAACAAAACAGCATTTAAAAAACTCCATTCGTTTTTGAGATATGAATTTCTGAACTCAAAAGGAATTTTTATTAGTTTACGAAAATACCAATTTTCTGCTATGATATTCAAAAAATCATAAAAAATCGAATTCTTAAGATATATTAATGAAATTATAGCTATTTGTAGAGAAAAGTATGTACTTTTTCATGAAGAAAACGTCCTTTAAATAGTATTCGTTTTTGAGATATGAATTTTTAAACTTCATCGGAACGTTTATTCGTTTACGAAGGCGACAATTTTTAAAAAAATCATAAAAAATTTAATTTTTAAGTATGCAAATGAAGTGATGGCTGGTTGTAGAGAAAGGTATGCACCTTTTCATAAACAAAGCAGCATTTAAAAGAACTCCGTTCGTTTTTGAGATATCAATTCCTGAACTTAAGAGGAATTTTTATTAGTTTACGAAAATACCAATTTTCTGCTATGACATCCAAAAAATCATAAAAAATCGAACTCTTAAGATATATTAATGAAATTATAGCTACTAGTAGAGAAAAGTATATATTTTTTCATGAACAAAACGCCCTTTAAAAAGTATTCGTTTTTAAGATATGAATTTTTAAACTTCATCGGAACGTTTATTCGTTTACGAAGGTGACAATTTTTACAAAATCATAAAAAATTTAATTTTTAAGTTATTTAAATGAAATGATGGCTGATTGTAGAGAAAGGCATGTACCTTTTCATAAACAAAGCAGCATTTAAAAATCTCCATTCGTTTTTGAGATATGAATTCCTGTACTAAAAAGAAATTTTTATTAGTTTACGAAAATACCAATTTTCTGCATTGATTTTCAAAAAATCATTAAAAAATGAATTCTTAAGATATATTAATGAAATTATAGCTATTTGTAGAGAAAAGTATGTATTTTTTCATGAACAAAATGCCCTTTAAAAAGTATTCGTTTTTAAGATATGAATTTTTAAACTTCATCGGAACGTTTATTCGTTTATGAATGTGACAATTTTTACAAAATCATAAAAAAATTAATTTTTAAGTTATTTAAATGAAATGATGGCTGGTTGTAGAGAAAGGCATGCACCTTTTCATAAACAAAGCAGCATTTAAAAATCTCCATTCGTTTTTGAGATATGAATTCCTGAACTAAAAAGGAATTTTTATTAGTCTACGAAAACACCAATTTTTTGCATTGATTAAAAAAATCATTAAAAAATGAATTCTTAAGATATATTAATGAAATTATAGCTATTTGTAGAGAAAAGTATGTATTTTTTCATGAACAAAACGCCCTTTAAAAAGTATTCGTTTTTCAGATATGAATTTTTAAACTTCATCGGAACGTTTATTCGTTTACGAATGAGACAATTTTTACAAAATCATAAAAAATTTAATTTTTAAGTTATTTAAATGAAATGATGGCTGGTTGTAGAGAAAGGCATGCACCTTTTCATAAACAAAGCAGCATTTAAAAATCTCCATTCATTTTTGAGATATGAATTCCTGAAATAAAAAGGAATTTTTATTAGTTTACGAAAATACCAATTTTCTGCATTGATTAAATAAAAAATCATTAAAAATTGAATTCTTAAGATATATTGATGAAATTATAGCTATTTGTAGAGAAAAGTATGTACTTTTTCACGAAGAAAACGTCCTTTAAACAGTATTCGTTTTTGAGATATGAATTTTTAAACTTCATCGGAACGTTTATTCGTTTATGAAGGCGGCAATTTTTAAAAAGTCATAAAAAATTTAATTTTTAAGTTATGCAAATGAAATGATGGCTGGTTGTAGAGAAAGGTATGCACCTTTTCATAAACAAAGCAGCATTTAAAAGAACTCCGTTCGTTTTTGAGATATGAATTCCTGAACTTAAGAGGAATTTTTATTAGTTTACGAAAATACCAATTTTCTGCTATGACATCCAAAAAATCATAAAAAATCGAACTCTTAAGATATATTAATGAAATTATAGCTACTAGTAGAGAAAAGTATATATTTTTTCATGAACAAAACGCCCTTTAAAAAGTATTCGTTTTTAAGATATGAATTCTTAAGATATATTAATGAAATTATAGCTATTTGTAGAGAAAAGTATGTACTTTTTCATGAACAAAACGCTCTTTAAAAAGTATTTGTTTTTGAGATATGAAATTTTAATACTTCGTCGGAATGTTTATTCGTTTACGAAAGTGATAATTTAAAAAAAATCATAAACAATTTAATTTTTAAGTTATATAAATGATATGATGGCTGCTTGTAGAGAAAGGCATGTAGTTCTTCATGAACAAAACAGCATTTAAAAAACTCTATTCGTTTTTGAGATATGAATTTCTGAACTCAAAAGGGAAATTTATTAGTTTACGAAAATACCAGTTTTCTGCATTGATTTTCAAAAAATCATTAAAAAATGGATTCTTAAGATATGTTAATGAAATTATAGCTATTTATAGAGAAAAACAGGTACTATTTCATGAACTAAATCGTATTTAAAAAACTATTCGTTGTTGAGATATAAATTTTTGAACTTTTAGAAATTTTTATTAGTTTAAGGCAATATCAATTTTTCCAATGATTTTCAAAAAATCATGAAACAGCGAATTCTTAAGATATGTTAAAAAAATGATGGCTATTGGTGGAAAAAAGGATGTACCTTTTCATGAACAAAACCGCATTTAAAAAATTTTTGGTTTGAGATATGAATTTTTAAACTTAATCGGAACTAGCTTACAAAAGTATCAACTTGATCCAATGATTTTCAAAAAATCTTAAACAAATTTATTCTTAAGGTATTTTAATGAAATGGTGGCTAATTGTCGAAAAAAGCATCTACATTTTATTAAACAAGACCGCATTTAAAAAGAAGTATTTGTTTTTGAAATATGAATTTCTCAAAACGAATTTTTATTAGTTTATGAAAATACCAATTTTTTACAATGATTACCAAAAAATCATAAAACATTGAATTCATAAGATGTGCTAATGAAATGATAGCTATTTGTAGAGAAAAGCATGTACTTTTTCATGAACAAACAACATTTAAAAAAATTTATTTGTTTTTGGGTTAGGAATGTTTAAACTTAATCGGATCTTCTATTAATTTACGAAGGTGACAATTTGATCCAACGATTTTCAAACTATCATAAAAAATCGAATTCTTAAGTTATACTATTAAAATGATGTCTATTTGTGAAGAAAAGCATGTACCTTTTCATGAACAAAACAGCATTTAACATACTGTATTCGTTTTTTAAAGATGAACTTTTGAGCTCAAAGAAATTTTTATTAATTTACGAAAATACCAAATTTCTTCAATAATTTTCAAATAATCGTAAGAAAATCGATTTCTTAAGATATCTTGATGAAATTTTTTATGATTTATAAATGAAGATATGAATTTATCGCAGAACAAAACCACACATGAATATCCCAATTTGTTTTCGACACATCAATTTTTTAACTCAACCTAAATTTGGAGCATTTTATAGAATTTACAATTTCCTCAGTAATTTTTGTAAAATCGTAGGAAATCGACTTTTAATTTTAATATCAGTAGGAAAATTGATAATAAAATTAATCACAAGAAAAGTTTAAGGATATAACCTTTGTGATATAGCTGCCTTTGTGTCTCAGTTTTCTTTAGTCAATTTTCTTTAGTCTCAATTTTATTTAGTCAAAATCATGTTTCAAGTTTTATGTTGATTTGAGAACTACTTTTGGAAAATTCTTAAAGACCTATCTTAATATCCGGCAAAAGCCGGATAGCCTGGAGTTCCACTTCTGATGTAAATTATGGAATACATGTAAAGGTAAAACACTTACGTCGGCGTAAAGCTTTTTGTTCTTGTTTTTGTAACCATGAATTTTTTAGGGAAATATCTCTTTCTCCCAACAATCTTTGTTGGATATTTTTGTAAAAAATAGAATGTGATTTACTCTAGAATATTATTTGTGACGTAGGCTTAAGAATTTACTGTTAAGTCTTGGTTATTTTATAAATATTAGAATATAAAGGTTGAATGACTTATCATTTCGTATGACTGTTTACATTTATCATTTTCATGCGAATGGTCATAATTTTTATTCTAATATTAATGACTAAAATTATGCCACGACTTACATAAATATCCTGTATACATATTTATACTTTTAGAGAATCTGTTGTCGAGAAAATGATCCCAACGTTTGGTTTGATTACGCTGTATTTCAACTAGAAAATCGCGACATTGATAAAGCGACTGAATGTGTAACGGAAACGGTTCAATTAGATTTTGAACATAAATTCGGGTAAGTATTTATCAAACTTAAATGTCTACATTATTTTTTAATTACTTTAAGATTGATGATGTATGGGCTAATGTTGTATGATAAAGACATGATTTTAGAAAGCGAAACATGCTTTTTAAGAATGGTGTGTTTAAATCCAACATGGGTTGAAGGTTGGATCGTTACTTACGCTTTTTATAAACAAACGGGAAACTTGGAAGGGGCCGAATATTGCTGGGATATGGCCAAAAAGGGACTTGAACAAAAAACTAAATATCCAACGGATTATTTTAGCCAAACACCCGATTTAGCTTGGTCTGACGAAAAACTCGATGAAAACGTCTTTTTAAAAACTGCTGGGCTGTTAATAAAAATGAGATTATATCAACACGCCGAAAACGTTTTATCTTTTGCGTTATTCACTCATAAGGGATTTTGTAAATATCTTCACGGAGTTATAGCTTATTTACAAAAAGATTACGAAAAAGCTTTGGAGTTTCTCGAAACAGCTCAAAAATTAATAGGATTAGTAAGCAAAATTTTCAAAACTTTAACAATAATAATAATCCCCCATAAATTTAGGATTATGGTGTTACAGCATTAATGGGACATTGCCACATAAAACTCTATCAATTTGAAGAAGCCGCAAAATATTTCGATATCGTTCTACAAATGTTTAACAGACCAGATGATATTCACTTAGTTTTTATGAACGGCGCAATGGCAAACGATGTAATCGGGGATTCACAAAAAGCCCGACAACTATCGTTGCACGCTTGCAAGTTTAGTGCAACACCGCAAAGTTGGTTGTTTACCGGTGGTTTTTATTATAAACAAAACGATCTTTTAAGCGCCGAAGAATGCTTGATTCAATCGAATCTATGCGATAATCGCCTTTCAGAAACTTGGGCTTACCTAGCTTTGATTAATTACAATTTAAAAAAAATTCATCAATATTACCTTTGTATGGCACAAGCTAAAAAGTTTAACGTTGAAAATAAGGATTTAATTGCTACTATTGAAGAAATGATTGCTAATCAAGAAAAACAAGATAATTAATGCTTATTAATTTAGTTATTTATTTATTGTTATTTTATGTAGACAAGTTTTTGATAATAAAATGAAGTAGGGTTGGAAAAAAATACATGTTTTTTGTTGTTTTAAACTACTAAACTTGATACTGTTTCCAAAAAACTTGATACTGCCCCTGACGACATGTATTGCTTCCAAAGACTTGATGCTACCCCTGGACCACATGTATTGCTTCCAAAAGACTTGATGCTGCATCTCGAGGACTTGATATGCTTCCAGACGACTTGATACTGCATCTAGAAGACTTAGTGTTATTCCCAGAAAACTGAAAATGCTTTTAGAAGATTTGATGTCACTTCCAAAAGACTTGAAATGCTTCTGTAAGGCTTGATACTACCTCTGGAAGATTTGATACTGTTAAAGGATTACCCAGAGACCTGGTTAAAGGATGGGGTAAGCGTCCATATGTTACACGGTCATTCCATCGGGCAACGAGAACCAACAACTCTGGTTGAGCGTCAAGTTAAACAATATTAAAATGTTGCTGGCGGTTGTTTATCGACAACAAACCAGTATTAATTGTCGCACATTCACAGAGAAGTTAGAGGCGCGGCTAGCTAATTATTATAACTAATTAATTCCGACCCATGATGATGTGTAAAGACCGGATTTATAGAAAATATGCTTATGCTCAAAATTAAAGGCATTACAAATATATTTAAATATCTTTACGAATCAGTTAATAATAAGTGAAATAAGACCAGTTTAGTTACGAATTTTTTGCCTTTTTTGAATTTTCATGCCTATTATTTTTCTTATGCCTATTCAAAGCCTTTTTCCAACTTTTTGGCGTCCTTTCCCCAAAAATTGGTTGAATTATGAAAAAATATTTCGCTGCGCATCTGTACATTTCCTCGTTGTGCCGTTTGACGTAAGATCCGCGTTTTTCATCGATCCGAATTTAAGCTTTGGAATTCCCCGTTGTGCCGTGTCGTCTTACACGGGATTCCCCGTATGTGGTTTGACTTGCGTCAAGTCTTCAATTCATTTAGTTGTATTAAAGTTACTCCAGTGACAGTGTGAAGTTCTTGCATAGTACAATGCCGAAACAAAAGCCAACCGTAGAAGAATGGATTAAAGATTACAAGGAATTGAAATATGAACGCAATTGTTTATTTTGCCAAGCCTGTTCAAAAATCGTAAGTATTGATGGAGTTAATCGAGTAAAAACAATTAATTATATTAATTATATTTTTAAATATTTAAATCCGAAATTTAAATCTTTTTACGGTAAAAATTGGAAATTATAACGAATAGCATGTGATTCAATGTAGTACTTCGATCACTAAAATTAATAGAACAATATATTGATTGTTTAATAATTATGAAAGATATTATAAAATACTGACGTTATTAAATTACTGTTAACAGATTAATTGTGACAAGAAATACTACATAATTCAGCATGTCAAAACATCATTGCATCAGGAAAAATTAAAACTGACTAAAAGTCAATCCAAAAAAGAACAAACTATAGGTACAACTATACAATCTGTGGCATCAATATCCGGCTACACTGAACAATCAAAATTCAATTTTGATCTTTGCAAAGTTTTGATAAAAGCAAACATACCAATCCATAAAGTGACAAATAAGTATTTCAAAACTTTTTGACAAATATATTGTACAATGCATATTCCCGATGAAAGCCATCTCCGCAAAAATTATATTACTTCAGTCTACAAAGAAGTTATTCAAGAAATAAAAAATATTATTGGAAATAATTATATTTGGATAAGAGTAGACGAAACAACTGATGTGTGTGGACGATACGTGGCAAATTTAATACTTGGAGTATTAAGTGATGAAAATTCGTCAAAAAGTTTTCTAATAAGTACCAAAGAATTAAGTAAAACAAATAATAATACGGTAACAAGATTTATTCACGACGAATTAACGCATTTTTTCTTACCGGAGCCGGTACCGAATGATAAAATTTTACTAATGGTGTCAGACGCAGCGGCATACATGGTAAAAGCTGCGTCTAATATGAAGATTTTTTACCCTAATTTAATTCCTTGTACTTGCTTAGCACACGGGCTTAATCGAGTAGCAGAAACTATAAGGTTACAGTTCACATTAGTTAATAAATTAATAAAAAGCGGTAAACAAATATTTGTTAAAGCCCCTTTAAGGGTAGAATTGTTTAGAGAGAGGTTATCAAATACCCCATTACCACCACAACCAGCTCTAACAAGATGGGGAACATGGATAGATGCATTGAATAGATGCATAGAAATGAATTTCCGGCTACAAGTAGTAAAGCAATACAAGATTGCCAGGCCGTCCTAAAAGAAGTGGAGCTACAAAATAATTTGGCATTTATAAAAAGCAATTACAGTTATATAAATGAATCTATAAAATCACTTGAAAAACAGGATTTACCTTTAGTGACTGCAGTAGAAATAATTAAAAAGACAGCACGTATAGCGTACCAGTACATATTGGTCAAATAATTACGAATAAATTTAATGATGTTCTGTGTAAAAATGAAGGATTTGCCACATTACAAAAAATTGCATCAATTTTAAGTGGTGAAATTGTTACTGGATTTATGATGGATCCCGCATTAATTACAAAGTTCAAGTATGCACCAATTACAAGTGTGGACATGGAGAGAAGTTTTTCGGCTAACAAGAATACGTTAAGTGAGAGAAGACACAACTTCACAATGGAACATTTAGAACAGCATTTAATAATTAGTTGTTTTCGTGATTACTGGTTTAATAATTATATATGACGATGTATTTTTTAATGAAAACGTTATTAAAATACATTATTAATTAGGTATAGCAATTTTTTCGATTTCTAATTTTTATGCCTTTTTAATGCTTTTGTTGCTAAAATTTCATGCCTTTCTAAGTGCCTTTTTCCGCCTTTCTTGTGCCTTTTAATCCGGTCTTTAATGATGTCTTTTGTCTGGGAGACGTAAATATTAATATGTTGAATATAAATAATGCAGATACCCTAAGATTTCTTAATATGATCGAGGGGCTCGATATTACACAACTGATTGATAAGCCAACTTAACAATAAAACCAAAACCTAGTTTGTCATACGGAAACACTTAATGCAGATGCAATCTCTCATCATGAACTCATTTACTGTGAACTAAATTTTGCAAGATCAATAGAAGAATCCAAATACAAAGTGTTTCGTGGTGACTTCAGTAATTTTGATAAGCACAGGTTTTTAGCTGATTTTGCGGCAGTTCCGTTTCATTACATTTATAGAATAGAAGACGTAAATGAAAAAGAATTTTTCTTTACTAGTTATTTGCTAGACTTATTTCACCTACACGCGCCTACTAGAAGAGCTAAACGTTACTCTAAATGTATCCCGTGATTGACAACCACTAACATATAACATGTAACCAGAATGAAATGGTTGGGTGAAGGAGGGACGAAGAATACAAGAGGTGAAAGAATGTGAAAGAAATGTTAATGTCTTCCTATGTTATCCAGGATTGTGGAGTTGCACGAGAAGAGTGTCATGTATCTATCTGAAACTGAAAAAATGCCTATAAGTCTAAAAGAAATCACCTAAAGAGAGATGTAATGTTCGAACAGAAAGAAATTGCAGACAAAAGCCCAAGCTCAGAAAATGCGGGATATAATAACATAGAGTAAGGTGAGGAACGTGCTCAAACCCCGAAGATACACTCTGAAGATAGAGTCCAGGAAGAGGGTTGGGTTGTTCTTATCATCATATGGGGAATATGGTGGAAGTTCAAAGTTTTGTTCATTGGAAATGAACAAAACGTCAATCGAGACTATTTCTTCGTTAAAATTATTAATGATATAAAACTTAAACCTGCTTAGCCAATCCAACCCAACTAGTTATTGTTTGAGGAAGAAGTATTCATTTTACTTGGGTTCCAACCCAAGTAAAATGATGCCCTCTCTTACTTCACCTGGACTTTATCGCCGAATTTACCAAACTGATTGCGTTAACACAAGAAAGAGAGAAAATGGATATAAATTTTCGACATTTAATGTTGGATCTTCTGCTGGTGTTTTCTTGGATTTTGCAGTCGTGTAGACAAGTTTTCAGATCGCCTAAATTTTGTTTTCATTCTGTTATTTTTGCCTGATTTATGTTTTTGATGTATTCTATTTTACTATTTTGTATATTTCTTTTAAACGACTATTTTTCATGACTTGAATTACTATATCCAAGATTAGTCTATTTTTTTAAATTCTTCTATGTTTTCAGTTTTCCATTTTAAATCTATACTCCTCACAGATTTTTTACCATTCTTTTCAGGGAACGCATTTTGAAAGCATCTGATAAACTACTTTGAGCAAATTTCAGCCATATATAAGGTTTTAATTAGCTTCAATATTTTTCAAAAAAATTGAATTAATATAACAAACTTAACCCTCGTACGACCAAAATGATTGAACAACATTGACGACCACAACGGGTCAGTTTAGACCCATGCATTCAAAGCATTAAAATTAAATATTGTATTAGAACTAGTTATGAAATGGTTTAAATCACTTCCATGATATTGATAGCATCCCCGTTTTAAGGGTTGTTGATGTTTCGACTTTCGCTTCGGTAAGTTATTTTTCTTCCAGTACTTTGCAATATTTATACAATTTGCTATTCCTATTTTATCTTTTTGCATATTTGATTTAAATCGAATAGTAAACATTTCCAACCTAATTAAGACTTTTTTGTTCCAAATTACAAAGGCATTATACGCCGCATTATCAAAATAATTCATAAACAATACTTATGGCCATCGTCTTGTATTTCTACGGCAACTGTACTCTCAAAGATAGACATCGGAACAAGAGTACATACTTTGAATCGTGACTTGATACTGCTTCCAGAAGACTTGATACTACTTCTAAATGTCTTGATAATGCTTCCAAAAATTTTGAAACGTTTCGAAAAAACTTTAAATGCTTTCAGAAATTTAATGCTTCTTCTAGAAAACTTCAAATCCTTCCACAAGACTTGATACCGCTTCTAGAAGAGTTGAAGTCTTGTCAACTTGAAGAGAACTTGAATAAGTCTTGACTATTACTACTACATACTTGATATTACTTCTAGAAGAGTTCAAATCCTTCCACAAGACTTGATACCGTTCCTATAAGACTTGAAAGGCTTCAAGGAGAGTTTGTATTGCTTCTGGAAGATTTCGAATCCTTCCACAAGACTTGATACCGCTTCTATAAGACATGAAATGCTTCCATAAAAATTGATAATGCCCCTCGTAAGATAGGCACCGGTACAAGAATACATATTTTGAATTAAGACTTGATACTGCTTCCAGAAGACTTGATACTACTGCTAGAAAGCTTGATATTGCTTCTAGAAGATTTGATCTGCTTCCAGAAGATTTGATACTGCTTCTTAATGTCTTGATACTGCTTCCAAGAAACTTGAAACATTTCGAAAAGACTTGAAATGCTTCCAGAGATTTGATACTTTTTCTAGAAAACTTCAAATCTTTCCATAAGACTTTATACCGCTTCTAGAAGAGTTGAAATGCTTCCCCTGAAAGATTTTACATTGTGGCATTGAATGTTACAGTGGCCAAATTGCATTATCTATCAAAGTGATTGCACTATCTATCAACGTATAGTGTATATGAATTGAAAAAAGAAAAGCGAAAAAACTTTACTGACTAGAGAAGTTTGACTATTGACCACCAACTGGTTATGTACTTATTTCATCTTCCTCCTGCTTCCATCCTTCTTTAGGTTATCTCCTACACAAATTGTTGCTATTCTCTGAAACAAAATGTGAATAACGGATCTCTTCTGTAGAGGATAATGGCGTATTGTTGTCTTTAAATACACGTTAATGTGAATACTCTTCCTATACATTCCAAATTCCATGTCACCATTTGTCGTTTTAGTGACCAACGCTCTAGGAAGGGCAACTATTTGGTAGTTTCCTTTTCCATATTAAAGTTGATCGTGGGATGTTGAGCGTTTAAGTGATTTAAGAAGGCCATGGAGGTTCCATGGCTGCCCTGTCAAACTGCACGTAAAACTCTCCTGTCCAACTAAAATTCGTCGCAGATAAACAGTGCGGATACTGTTCTAGTATGTTAAATCTAGTACATATTCTGGTAATCCCTCCGCAATGAGTTTCTGGCGAAGACCGTTTATAGCATTCTTTATTGGTTTCCCTAGTAAAAACTTCTTATTGCTTCCTTCGGAACCTTCTTTGTAGCAATTGCGTAGTTGAGTTTTTTTGGTCAGTACCACGGTTTCTTTCTTCGTTAGTGGGACACTCGATCTGTTGATGACGATCGTTTCTACTGGTAGACTGTTGTTCGTCTTCTTCTGCATCCGGCGTTCTAATAATTCTCCCTCTTTTTCATCTTCTGTATTCGGCTTGCCAATGATTCAAACTTGATGTGCGTGCCATGGCTCTTCTCGAATTCTTATTATTATTAAGTGATAATGAAGATGTGCATTCGATATGTTTAGAAGATTGTGTTACCGAATATTTCGCGAGATATAATCGGATTATATCGAAGTACATTATTTACAAAAGAAAGTGAACTGATTATGAGATGCAATAATCACATTTTAATTTTTATACTTTACAATTATAAAAGATGTTTATTTAAATTTTTGGAAGAAAAATTGTAGACGTAAAGTTGTTTATCCAAACTCAAATGGTTGCAAAAAACTTTTTTATCTACCTACTCATTTCGATTCCATGTGTCGACCGATTACTCAAAGGAACGCTCGGCGCCTACCACGTCTGAAATAAGTCTGCAATAAGATGAATATTGTCTAAATGAAATATAATTTTTATAAAAAATATATTAGTAATTCTTTCTTAGAAACCAATTCCATATTATTTATGAAATGTCTCTTTTGTATAAAGATTTGTATATTCAATAATATTGATTTTTTAGATTGAGTGGACAACTTATACAAGTTGAATTTACCAATTCATTCATAAATATAGTGGCTTTCGTTTACCATTAGAGGCAGCACGAGCTGGAGCAACCCAACTCGACCGGTTGAATAATATATATATATGTATATCTATAAACAAGGGTTTTAAGGTCGCCGTTCAATCAGGTGATGTTCGTAAAAGTGCATAAAAAATTTATATAGTTCCGCAGTTGGTTAAAAGAGATCGCGCTGAGCTCAATTCAGTTATTCATAGCGATGCTTTTCTACATCTCCTTACAATTAGTCATCCTACCGTTGAAAAAATTTTTTCGTTGGAGAACATATTCCGGTTTAGTCCGTTTAGTCTTACGCGATTCTTATTCTCGACATTATTTGGTGTTTTTGTTTGGCGAAGTGTTAATATTATTATAGTCGGTGTTATTATTTAATTAGTGTTATTGTTATAGTTAGTGTTATTTTTATTTTAATTATTTTCACTTGGTCTAAATATGTCTTAGATAATGTGACCGTTTTTATTTCGACTGAAAACGGGACAAATCTATATAATTTTGTCGATAATCAGGAGCAGTCTAAAATTATTAAAATTTGGTTTTAAGTAAGACTTGATACAGCTTCCACAAAATTTGATACAGTTTCCTAAAGACCTGCAATGCTTCCAGAAAACTTGTTATTGATGCTAGAAGTCTTGATATTGCTTTCAGAAGACTTGAAATGATCTCAGACGACTTGAAACACTTTTAGAAGACTTAGAATGTTTCTAGAAAGCTTCACACTACTTCCACAGGACTTAATATTGCTTATAGAAAACTTAATACTGCTTCAAGGAGACTTGAAAAGTTTCCAGACGACTTCAGATGCTTTTAGAAAACTTGATACTGCTTTCATAGGACTTGAAATGCTTCTAAAAAACTTGATATTGCTTTCTGAAAATTTGAACTACTGGATGGCTTGTTATTACTTTCAAAAGACTTGAAATGCTCCCAGACGACTTAGAATGCTTCTAGAAAACCTGATACTACTTCCAGAAGTTTTGATATTGCTTCTCGAAGACTTAAAATGCTTCTAGAAGACATGATTCTAGAAGATATATTGCTTCTAGATATCTTGCTTCTAGAAGATTTGAACTGCTTCTAGATGGCTTGTTATTGCTTCCAAAAGACTTGAAATGCTTTCAGAAAACTTGATACTACTTCCGGAAGTCTTGATATTGGTTTTAGAACGCTTAATACCACTTCCAGAAAATTTGATACTGCCCTTGGAAGACTTCAAATGCTTCCAAAGGACTTGACACTACTTGTACAACTGTTTGTAAAAACTGGATACTGTTGATAAACCAATTGACTATGCTTTGAAAATATTAAATACTATTGAACAAAATGTACAACCTTTACGTAAGAAGTCCATAAACTATTAATGAAAGGTTAAATACTGCTGGCAGAAGACATTTTTATGGTAAAAAGCGAAGGACTGTTAATAAAATTTAATTTTCCTTCCAAAATATCAAATACTGTTGCAAAATACAACATCATCATATCTACTATATAAAAGTTTTAGCTGACAAAAAACTGAAAAAAGTTTAAAAACTGTCACTTAAAGACTGGATACTGATTTTAACAGACTTTTTTTGGAGAGTGCAAGCCAATCCCTTTTAGGCATTACAACTGCATCTTATTATGTAATTAAAGAAGTACAGCAAAGCGTTGCTAATTCGTACAACCCTAAATCCGAATTCCCTGATAATCTGAACAAAATTGAAAAACGTAAAATTTGCATTATGTCCCTTGTAATCCGAATTGGTAAGAGATTCGCTAATCGGAAAATACTATTCGTTCTATCTGCAGAGAAAGACGATTAATTCCAAAAGACTGAAGAGCATTCCTATCAAAAATGCTGAGTCCATACTTTCTAAGGATTGCAAATCATTGTAATTTATTAGCAAAATTGTAGAGACGTGTATTTCAAAAATTAGCTGAGGAAGAAGCACCTGATGGCGGCATTCCACTGTCCATTCAATAATTTATGTATCATGCTGCAGCAAATAAGGCAATTTGTCCATGAAGATGTTGGGATAACCGAATTAAAAGTGAGGAAGTTAGTAAAAGTTTTAGTGTATCATGTATTACAAGACAAACAGCAGATAATGTTATTATCTAATACAATTTGACTCTATAATCCGCATGCTTCCATCATTTAAATTCAACTGATTTTCATTGATTCGGATTAGCGAAGCTTTACTGTAATTAGATACTTAACTACTAATTGTAGTAGCTGTAATTATTCTATGCTTCTATTTTCGTGGAAATAGTTAGTAATTATATATAGGGTTATAATAAACTGCGAAACTAAGTCACTTATTGTTCATATGGGATGAAACTGTTCTTAATTTTCGATAAAAAAACACTAGTTTAGAAATTTTCAACAACTTTTTTGACTTTTTTCAACAACTGCGATATTTTTTTATAACGTAAAATCGTGAGCTGATTATGTCATCAGTTTTTCTCCATCACGTCTAGGTTTCGAGATATTCCCAAAAATTTTGCATAGTGTGCTTCTGTAATTATATTGACATGAAAGTAGAGATGCAGACGAACATTTTGAGATATCGATGAGATAAATCGAGCTCTTTGTTGTTTTGCTACGGCCTAAAACAACTCAACCGAATCAATTTTTTGGCATTTTTCACAATTTTTGTTTTCACTTTATCACATTTTTGGAAATATCTCGAAAACTGGACGTGATGGAGATGAACTGAATACAAAATCAGCTCAAGATATTACGTTATAAAACAAATATCGTAATCTTTGAGATTTTTCATGTACCTATTTTTTTATACATAATTTTATGATTTTCATTAATTTTTGAAGCTGCCATGTCCCCCAGTAACAAGCGTCCAGTACGCACTCCAAAAAGAAATCGACTAAAAGCTCTTATGATATATAAAAATATTATAAACACAAATGTTTCAGTACTAGCGAAGAAACATATTTCTTCAAAGACTTGCCAAATACAGTAGAAGAACGTGATGACGAGTAATAGATTTCGAATTGTAGACTTTATGACTTTAATACTTTTTTTAGCGTGCAACTAAGTAAATCGGAAAATCATTGGAAAAAGTATTTCCTTGTTATGAGTTATAAATTTAATAACATAGAATATTAAAATTTTCAGTATTCAACCTGTAACTAATGTGGACGTGGACAGGTAAAACTAAACTCAGCTACGTAAACGTATTTAAAAATTGTGTGTGCTCTTTACCATTTCAGTGATAATGATTATGTTTGTTTAAAACCTACAAAGGTTTATACTCGAACCATATCTTGCTTAATAATTATGTTAATTTATAATGTCTGTGAAGTTATCCCCCATTTTCAAAATTTAAAAGAAATAACTCTTCGGAGGGCTATCAGAACTCAAAATTTCCCAAAAAAAATTTCATGAAACTTTTGAAATAATAAAGCAATGCTTTATTCTCGAAATATTGCCATCTATAAGACGATTGCCAAAATACCAACGTTAAATTGTTCAGCAGATTCCTTTACATGTTTCTATAATTACGTGAAAATTGCACATTTTTACATAAAACACAATTCTGAGATAACAACATATCTATTGTACTTGCACAGTCCCGGCATCTCTTCTTATATTCCATATCTAGTGAATGAAGCATTGTCACCTCATTTGAGTGCACAATTTGTCACAAAAATCAGTTTTTATTATACCTTTTTTATGACAAAGTTTAGTAATTTATTATTGTTAATATAACAACTATTTTACAAAATAAATTATGTCATTCACTACTTTAATACACTCAGCAGCAGAAGTCTGCGTACAAAAAACTTGTAATACTTTAATTGAAAAAATAAGAGTCATAATCTAATGTGATAAACTTGATTTTTTTTTATTTTGTATATTAACTACATATAATTCTATTAACAAAATATGCTTCAACAAAACAGAAACAGTAGTTACAGAAAAAAATAAAACTAAAAATTCTACAAATAACGGGTATGCAAAAATCTGCGTACAAGTCAGGACAGTATTTATAAAAAATTCATAAATGAGATCATTGTTTCTATATTAATATGAGGTCGGATAACCTTTACGTTTAATGACCTCCCTTTAACGTTTAGGCATGGAGTGCACTAATTTCTTCGTTTCGTCCGAACTGATTTTGGCCCATTCCTCAATCATAACATTTTTTAACGTTTCCTTCGACGTTATGTTGTGTTGCCGAATCCTGCGTTCCAGTAAATCCCAGAGGTGTTCGATGGGATTCAAGTCCGGCGATTGTGGAGGTGTTTTAAGTTGCTTTGGGGTATTGTATAGTAGCCAAAGCTTAGTGTTGTGGGCGCAATGTTTGGGGTCATTATCTTGTTGAAAAAAGTATTCGGGCCCCAAGCCCAAGTTTTCGATGCTAGGCTTCAAATTTTCTTTTAAAATGTCTATATACATTTTATGGTCCATTGTCGATGTTATGAAAACCAACCTTCCCACCCCTTTGGTGCACATACACCCCACCCCCGTACAAATAAAGACGCCTTCTCCAAAATATACTTATTTACTTAAATACGTAGTTGATTAGCAGAGGCTTAGAAGCTAAAAGTTAGAATGGACACGAAAGTAAAGGAAATTGAATTGGGAGAGAGACAAATTATTGTAAAGACATTTTAAACGAAAATTTGAAGCCTAGCATCGAAAACTTGGGCTTAATAATAATGACCCCAAACATTGCGCCCACAACATTAAGCTTTGGCTACTATACAATACCCCAAAGCAACTTTAAACACCTCCACAATCGCCGGACTTGAATCCCATCGAACACCTCTGGGATTTACTGGAACGCAGGATTCGGCAACACAACATAACGTCGAAGGAAACGTTAAAAAATGTTATGATTGAGGAATGGGCCAAAATCAGTTCGGACGAAACGAAGAAATTAGTGCACTCCATGCCTAAACGTTTAAGGGAGGTCATTAAACGTAAAGGTTATCCGACCTCATATTAATATAGAAACAATGATCTCATTTATGAATTTTTTATAAATACTGTCCTGACTTTTGATTTTTTTCTGTAACTACTGTTTCTGTTTTGTTGAAGCATATTTTGTTAATAGAATTATATGTAGTTAATATACAAAATAAAAAAAAATCAAGTTTATCACATTAGATTATGACTCTTATTTTTTCAATTAAAGTATTACAAGTTTTTTGTACGCAGACTTCTGCTGCTGAGTGTATCTATTGTACTTGCACAGTCCCGGCATCTCTTCTTAAGGTGCATGTCCACTAGCAACAAAATTGCAACATTTATTGCGAGATCGAACACAGACACTTGTGTATACACATCTGAGAGTGAACTTGCAAGCGAAATTTAGTTGAACAATTTACTCTCGAGAGCGTTTGTGTTTACTAGTGTAGACGACTGTTTCGTTTGTTGCTGACACTTTGTAAGAATTTCCAAACGATCTGGAAAGAAACGAGAGAAAAAAAAATGGCTGATAAGAAGTCGTGGTCTAAAGAAGAGACATTATCTTTAATTTCTCAATGGGAATTACATCCCGTATTATGGGATGTGAAAAATAAAAATTACAGAAATCGAATAAAAAAACAAAATGCATTGAGAACCATAGGAGCTGCGCTAAATACAAATGAGAATGAAATCGGTCGTAAATTGCATAATTTACGAACTCAATTTCATAGCGAATTAAGAAATATAAAAGCCAACCATAGTGGAGACGGAACGGAAGATAAATATGAAACCAATTGGGAGTTTTTTGAAGCTATAAAATTTATTCAAGCTGATCGTTCCAATAAACAGACTATTGATAATGTTGTAAGTACTTTTATTAACTATCATTTTAAATAATACGTATAATGATTTATGAATTTTTATACTAAATAACCGTTTAAAACACTTAACACGATGAGTTAAATAATATATTTATTAGTTCCTAACATTAACTAAAAGAAGTTAATTTAATTTAGATGTTTTGATACTGCCAATGTATTTCTCCTTGTGGGGAAATAAAATAATCTCTAAATTCGTCACGTATCTCTTTAGCATTTGCTGCACAGTTATGAGCATTTCCATGTTCTAAATCTAAAAGATTAGATTGCGACATCTCTGCGGTTCTCCATTCACCCGGTCTCTTATCTGTATCAAAAGTACCTGGTGGTGCATAAAATTTACTACCATGCGACAGCAGAAAATTTTGTAGTACACATATTGCTGAGACAATTACTGTGGTTTTCTCAGGGCAAAGTTCAATTGGTTTTCTTAATATACGGAATCTATTACCAATAAGGCCGAAAGCGTTCTCCACTACTCGTCTTGCCCGGGATAGGCGATAGTTAAATATTCGGTTATGCGCCGGTTGACCTCGAAATGGATATGGTTTTAATAAATAAGGTTTTCAACTAATGCCATTAATACGATGCTGTGAAATCCTTTGTAATTATAGAAATTGCTGCCACTATTTGAACGAGCTTGCATCATTATGTGCTTCCCGTCTATTGCTCCTACACAATGCGGAAAATTCCATAACTTTTCAAAAAGTTCTGCGTGTTGAAGCCATTCTTGGGGTGTCTTTGGGGTCTGAAATATAGTTAGCAAATCAAAAACATTTTTAAAGTTATACTTATTTATATGTACATATAAAGTATTGGTTTAGAGATAAAACTAAATGCGAACTGGCTGTATATTTCTAGGAAGAAGAGGACAAATCAAAAAATGCTGAGGCGATTGTTAATGTAAACGAGAATCCTGACAACATGAAAAAGAAAAGGGTAAAACGAAAGGATAACAGTCAATTAAAGGAGGATGATCTTTTAAATAAAGCAATGAAAATAATCGATAAACCAGCCGATGAATTTCAAATATTTGGAGATTTTGTGGCTTGTGAATTAAGAAATTTACAGAATCGAGAAAATCAACAAAGGTTAAAACGTATGATTCAACGTGCAATACTAGAAGTAGCTGAACAAGATACTTCTCGCCCTTCCTCGACTGCATCTTATTATTCAAGTTTTGTCTCTAGTCCTACTGATCAAGGTATGAATAATCGTACGTATAAATCGTGAGCAATCGTACACACTGGTATCCGAAACAGATACATCAACGAATGATATGAATCTCCTACAAATATTATAATGTTATTCTTATTTAAGTAATCTTTAATAAATAATTACGTATAACTGTTGTTTCAATTGAAAACCTACCTGTTGCTAAGAACCTCAGTGTCACACACAGACGCTCTCGCGCAGTGATGGCACAACGCATTTTGGTATCTTGCTTCGTAATGGTGGGTCCTACAATTTCCAAAAGATGCTCAAAATCAGTAGCTGTCATTCGAAAGAAATTATCAAGTTGGCAAGGATCTTCCGACTTTAATTCCGACAACAGCGTTTCATAAATTCCAAGATCGCATCTTCGTAATATCCAGTTCCTCACCCACATTTTTCTTTTTTTCTTCTTTTGTTGTAATAAATGAATTACAATATATGCAGCACTACATTTAATTTGATATGCCATTTTAGTATAACTTTAGTATAAATCTAAATAATCTAGAAGTCTACTTTACGTTATTATAGTTCTGATAATTTTTTTTATAATGTAAACACATCCTACACTTTACAAGCAATAACTCCCGAGATCAATTTCAGAACTTAATTGCGGAGAGTAACTTTCGGAAAAAGTTGCGTCTAGTGGATACACTTTTGAAAATTATTTCTGAGACCAGTGTCGCAATTTTGTTGCTAGTGGACATGCACCTTTATATTCCACATCTAGTGAATGAAGCATTGTCACCTCATTTGAGTGCATAATTTGTCACAAAAATCAGTTTTTATTACGCCTTTTTTATGACAAAGTTTAGTAATTTATTAATGTTAATATAACAACTATTTTACAAAATAAATTATGTCATTCACTACTTTAATATGTGTACTTCAATCCTATGTATTTACTTTTTTGTAATAATTTGACATAAAGTCATAATTGTGTTAGAAAGTAACCTCTATCGACTTGTACGGGCCCATATAAAAATCTCCTTTGAACGGCGACCTTAACCCTCCAGTACACGCGCATTTTTTTTTTGACGTGAGTGCTCGCACCGGACTGAGAGTCCGGGTTTCTTTGCCAAATGATGGCGCTGATGTGTAATTTGTATTAAACTCCCTAGATTACTAAAGTACCGCGGTTCATGATATCTATGTATTCAAACGATTCGAGCCAAAATGGTGATTTGACAGCATGTCAGTGACCAGGTGTACGAATAGGGAGTTTATGTGTGAGAAAAACGTTTTGCTCCGCCCCCGATTCGAGACCATTATTAAACTTCACCTTTCGTTTCTTCGGTGGCTGATACTGCTTAAAACAAACTTGATAAGCTACCAGGAGCCTTGAACTGCTTTCAAAAATGTTGATACTACCTCTGGAAGACTTGATAATGCTTCTAGAAGCCTTAACATAGCTTTCAGAAGGCTTGAACTGCTTCCACAAGATTTTATGCTGCAGCTGAAAGACTTGATACTATTTCTAGAAGATTTTAAATGATTCCAAAAGACTTGATACCGTTTGTAAAACTACTGGCAAAAAATGTTTGAAAATGCAAAGTCTTAAAGAAGACATTTTTATTGCAAAAGGCACGAAATTGTTAATACAATTTGATTTTGCTTCCAAAATACCAAATACTGCTAGGATACAAAATGTTCATTTCAAAAGTTCAAAAAATTTCAATTATAGACCAAATATTGCTTGTGAAGGTGTAAGCACTGTTGATATAAGGCATTTCTATTGCAAAATAACCATAGGCGCCAGATACATGGACGTTTTTCATATCACTTTTGTTTTGAGAACAGTCATTCGTCGTTTGAATCTTTTCCCAATTCAGTTTTTTCACTATCCAGCACCCATACTTATTTTCAAGAACCGGCGCTTATGAAGCTACGAAGATTGTGTTAGATGTACCACTGACGATCTAAAGATAAATCAGTTAGCTGCAGAATTCTTCGAATCCTCTATTTGGGCATCGTAAATCTTACACAAATTGCTGGTTCTTGTCCTAAAAACGCTTTAGCACTAGCTCATCTGCCGTTTCATTGGCAGCACTTCCAGAGTGACCTCAGTGTAGTTAAAACGACGAACCGTTTGAGCTATCTGTATTTCCACCTAAATTTTGATAATCCTCTACTTGATTTCGAGCTTTGTGGAGATAAGTTACTCAGCTTGTGTTCTCATTTAATCCCAAGATTATTCCTCACTTGCGCAATCAGAAATAAAATGTCCAATATAATTATATTTACAAACTCACTTCTACAGTATTATATATTTAGAAATCTGAAACTAGCAACTAACGCCATTAACAACGACAACATTCTGATCTGAAATAATACTTTGACGTCCTTCAACATCGGCAAATACAGAAAAAAGGGATTAACTAACTAGAAACTGACGAAATGACCTATTTACCTTTATTAGCTGTTTCCACCAAAACTTATTTTCGAAAGTAAGTCCTTTTTTCGTAGACAAGAACGGATATATTAAAAAAAAATGTTAACTTGAACGGTTGCGGTCCGCCGAACCAGCGGTTGCAAATTGCTAAAAGACTCTGTAAGTCGATAGTTAAACTTGCAGGAAAAGATTTTATTAATCATAAAATCGTGGCTAAGAGAAAATACAGGAAATTATTTTCAGGATTCTGAGATGACCGCTAGGAGGTGCAAATACCATCTTTAATGCCTTGAAATCTTAGCAATTAAACAATTAGTCATCTTAGGAATGGTATCTCAATTTTAAGATACTTGTACATTTCAGTTTCAGTCCAGTCCCAGTATATTCCGGGTTCATGCAGGGATTTTATGAAAGAAGATTTATCGTTTAGAAGTTTGGGAGCATTAAGAAACATTTGCAATGAAAATACGATTGGCACCAAATAAATTAATTTTCTGGAAGCATTTCAAGCCTTATAGACGCAATGTTAAGTATTCTGACAGCAATATCAAATCTTTTGTTAGCATTCCAAATGTTTTGGAAGCAATTTAGATCTTCTAGAAGCAATATTAAGCCTACCTGAGCCAATATCGAGACTTTTGTAACCATTTTAAATCTTCTAGAAGTAGTATCAAGTCTTCTGGAATCTTCTCGAGTCTTCTGAAAGCATTTCAAATCTTCCAGAAACAGTATAAAGTCTTACAGGGGCTATATCTAATCTTTTGGAAGCATTTTAAAATGTCTAGAAGCACTATCATGTCTTAATTATTAAAATCTTCTAGAAGCAGTATCAAGTCTTTTGGAAACTTCTCAAGTCTTCTGAAAGCATTTGAAATCTTCTGGAAGCAGTATAAAGTCTTACAGGGACAGTATCAAGCCTTTAGGAAGCATTTTAAAACATCTAGAAGCAGTATCAAGTCTTCTGGAATCTTCTCGAGTCTTCTGAAAGCATTTCAAATCTTCCAGAAATAGTATAAAGTCTTACAGGAGCTATATCTAATCTTTTGAAAGCATTTTAAAATATCTAGAAGCAGTATCGATTCTTAATTATTAAAATTTTCTAGAAGCAGTATCAAGTCTTTTGGAAACTTCACAAGTCTTCTGAAAGCATTTGAAATCGTCTAGAAGCAGTATAAAGTCTTATAGGGGCAGTATCAAAGCTTTAGGAGGAATTTTAAAACATCTAGAAGCAGTATCAAGTCTTCTGGAAGTAGTATCCAGACTTTTGGAAGCACTTCAAGTAATTTTGAAGTATTTCAAGTCTTCTAAAAGTAAGTACAAGGTCTTCTGGAAACATTGTAAGTCGTCTGGAAGTATTGTAAGTCACCTGGAAGTAGTATTCTGGAAACCATATCAAGTTTCTTAGATACAATATCAAGTCTTCTGGAAGCATCTTCAGTCTTCTAACAGCGACATAAAGTACTTTGGAAGCATTGTAGGTCGTCTGGACACACTTCAAGTCCTCTAGATGCAATATCAAGGCTTCTAAAAGCGTTGTAAGTCATCTGTAAGCATTGTAAGTCGTCTGGATGCATTGTAAGACATCTGTAAATTCATCATTTTAAGTCTTCTAGAAATATCAGTCTAGAAATTCAAGTCTTCTGAAAGCAATATAAAGTTTTCTTAAAACAGTATCAAATCATCTAGAGGTAACAACATCAAGTCTTCTGGAAACATTTTAAGTTTTCTAGATGCTATATCAAGTTATCTGAAAGCATTGTAAGTCGTCTGGAAGTATTTTAAATCCTCTAGAAGCAGTAACAGTCTTCTGGAAACCGCGGTACTTTATAAATCTAGGGACTTTAATTTGTATTCTTTTTAAGACAATTATGAAAAAAAATTTTTTATTATCATAAAATTTGCGATAGGCAAATAAATGCCCGCGTTGAATACGCTTCTTCGTTTCTTCTAATCAGATAAGAAGCCATTTTGAACGGAAAAAAAACATCTTACCGTCTGCAAAATTTTTTGAAAAGCTTCAGTCTTCACCTTCAAAGAGTATGTTTCTTCGCTATCGTATTCATATTCGTATTTTACTGTGTTGTACACTAAGAAATTTTTGACACTAAAATAACATAATTATGTCGGTAAAAAAGTTGCCTTTTCTGTTAAACAATAGAGGGTGCAGAACCCGGAGTGAGAGTCCGATGCGTGTATCGAAAGGTTAATGAATTTTTAAAAAATATTTGACTCCATCTCTTGGCAGCGCTTGGCACTAATTAAAAATATAAATGTCAATAAATATTTGGGTTATGTTAATAAAATTAAATAATTAAACATTAAAGAAATGGAACAAGACGAAGCATATCTCCACACATTTTTCAATTTTATATCACAAAATCATTACGATAAAGCAAAAGATCACGTTGTAAGTAACGAAAATTTATCTACATATTACATCATAACCTAAAAAATTACTTATTATAGGAGAAATATAAACATGTTAAAAAATGTGGCCCTTGGTATATGCTAATGGTGCAATTATCTCAACTTATTATGGCTGAGAAAAGTTATATGGAACTTGAGTTTCTCCAAAGTAAAATAAAAGGATTTTTATGGAAAGACGTAAACACTTTTTTCTACATTTTAAGTTTAAACTAAATGTTCTTTGTTTTAGAATTCCCTAAAATGTTTGTATGAAAGTGTTAAATGTGAGGTCAAAAAAGTGGAAGATTCTTGTAAAGTTCATAATCAAGAGAAAAACATTTTAAATTACTGCCAAAACATATCTCAGTTTTTAAGTGCAAGATTACAATTAATCGACTTGTACGTTTAAAAAATAACAAACTACAATTTATTTATTATTAATTTTCTAGTTATGAACATGTTTATACAATCGGCCATCAAAAAGTAATTAATTATTCAGATTTAGTAACTCATATAACCACAATAATCGAGCAAAACATACCATTATTTTCCGATATAAGCATGACCTCTATTAAAGCAATTTTTGGTTTGGAATGTGATATCTTATCAAATTTATTTAAAGCCTTAGTTGAAGTGCAAAAGCTACAATTTTTACCGAGTTTAGTTTTAATCCATGGGGCTCACACCGGATTAACTTTATGGGAGAGTAAACTACAAAATAGAGAGGTAAATATTATAAGGGTGGAATTTTTGATTTTATTGTGATATAAAGCGGACATTTCAGTCTTGGAAATTAGGTTTTATTAAAAACATTCAATGGCCAGCCCTTTATCAATGGTTATCAAAATTAAAGGGGGCTGTTATAAGCAAATTTAGCTTATATTTTTACCATATTTTATCGCAACAAACTACAATGACAGATATGAAGCAATTATGTTCGAAATTACAATATGATAGCTATCAAAAGTAATTGAAATCATTTTGAATTAATTTTTTGGCTGATTTTTTTTTGTTTTAGAATTGCTTATTTTCATAAGAAGTATGACGCATCTGTTTTGTTAGTATCAGATAATCAATTTATTTGTGTAAACAGCGAAAATGATTCATTCCCAATTATTGTGTCTTATCCACAAGTAAGATATTCATTCATTTTTGTAAATGTGCAGTAATTTTTATTGAACTAAAGTTAGTACTAATCCTAGAAGTATTACTAGGACCAACTCTAGAAATTTTTACGTTTGCCCTGTTGCAACCTTCTTCAGCTTTAATAATATCAACACTCAATCAGTAATAACAAACATACTATGTATGTATGTAGGAAAGCGGAGGGTACGCTAAAGCATACGGCACCTAGGCCCCAACGGGCCCCTTGTACATCCTCCTACACTCTCTCTGGCTACATCAACCAGCCTAAGGATTTTCCGAAGGCTAGGATACAGTTCAGAGGTGTGTTCCTGATGCCATCTGTGCTCGGCCATTCCTCTCCAAAGTCTCTCATTCTGAGGTCTTGTAGAGTGGGGCATTCACACAAGATGTGGCGAACAGTCTCCTCGGTCTCTTGACAAAAGCGACAGAGGGGATTAGTAGCAAGCTTAAGGTTGTAGAGATGCTTGTTTACCTTACAGTGACCTGTGATGAGTCCCGTTAAAATACGTAGGGCGCTTCTACCGAGTCTTATGAAAGACAAGGCTGTCTTAGCTGAAGGATAACACAACAGTTCTTTAGACAGAGAGCAGCCCTTTATCCTATCCCACCAGTCTGTGAATTTCCTGTGGGTGAAATCTTTAATAAGCTCAATTTGAGTTGATATGGACGGAGCGATTAACGGTTCAGGTGAACAGATAGCTCGCTTGGCAGCTCTATTGGCAAGCCTATCAGCGTGATACACATACAAACACGCAAGTCTCTGTACTTTATTTAGTGCAGCAGTGGAAATAAATTTTAAGGTTTTTGACCACCAGACTACTGCACCATATGTAAGCATAGGTCGAATTACAGCTGTGTAGATCCAGAGGGCAGTTTTAGGTGACAGAACCCATGTCTTACCTATAGTCCTCCGGCACTGGCTGAATGCAACATACGCTTTCTTTACTCTATTGTCTAGGTGAGCCTTCCATGTCATTTTGTTGTCAAGTATAATGCCCAGATATTTGACTTCTTTTGACAGAACTAATGGAGTATTAGCAAGGGATGGCAAACTGGGCTTGCCAACCTTCCTCAATCGTGTGAAAAGAATCAACTCTGTCTTCCGAGGATTCACAGAGAGCCCTTGTCGGTCACACCAAGACTCAATCAATTTGAGAGCCACCTGCATCCTATCAAAAAGTACATTTATGTGCTTACCTTTGACACGGATGGTTAAATCATCTGCATAACCTACTGTTGTGAAGTTGGCTTTAGCGAGGGATTTCAAGAGGCTATCCAGGGTGAGATTCCACAACAATGGGGAAAACAAACATACTAAACTCCCTAACGTGTATACTATAGTATGGGAATTTTTTTCATGATTTACTATTTATTCAAACTTTTGGATTGCAAGAACAGCTCAACCATATATTAATACCATTGGCATGATCCTTCCTCAAGATGTGATTGGGTATAATCCCATAGAGGACCGAAATCATGTGGAGTCTCAATGCTATCCCATTCTTTTTGATGACAGCTTTTTCTCTTCAACAGATGCGTGTTGCTTGTTTTTGTTGTACACAGGATGAACTCCCCAGAGATTCAGGGATGTTCTGACTGTGTATCATGTATTGACAAAGGTTTGGCATGGATGGAGACATTGTCTTGCTGGCAGATAAGGTAGCGAGGATGGTTCCTCCTAATGAACAGAACGAAAGTGGTCTGGTGCATCATTTGATACTCAGTCAGAAGTAGAACATCCATTGCTAGAGTTGGCGTTGTGCTTATTACGTTAGAGATTATTAATCCGGCGAATAGTTGAATTTTTGAAAGTTTACCGATAACTCATAGGTCTAACCAAAGTCACATAGAGCCAGTACAGCTTCTCAGGGTTGGACCCTAAATTTTATCACAAAGACTATGACTATTAGAATTTTAAAACAGAAAGCTGCTGTCTGTTTAGAAATTGAAAACAAGTTTTGCGAAGTTTTCTATAAATTTAAATACAGTGCAGTCAGATGTCGCAGTAGCTGCTCAAGGTCAACTAGTTGAAAAGAATCAAGATCAACAAGAAAATTTCTGAAATAAATAAAAAGGATATCAATAGAAAATATGCGTCTTACGCGGAAAAAACAAAAATAAACAATTTAAAAAAAACCAATAATAAGCAAGCCGCCAATACTCCCTTAGGTGATGAAACAAATAAAATGAAATTACAAAACGAAGATTTTCAGACAGTTACTTATCGTAAAAGAAATAATAAAAATATAATTCATGGTTCAGCTCAAAATAATTTATTGATCAAGGGTATAGACAGATTAGCTCACTTATATATTTGCGGTCTAGCTGTTGAAACTGAAGAAAAGGATGTATCAGAGTATTTATCTTCAAAAGGCATAAAGAACGTTAAGTGTGAAAATCTGAAAGCTAGAAAATCAGACGAGTATTTATCTTTCAAAATCAGTTTTAACTTTCTTCAGTTAGAAACGGTAAAATCATCTGGTATTTGGCCTTGTGGTACAAAAATAAATCGTTTTTTCTTCAAAACTGACAGAAAACCGAATACAGGTTGAAAAATTCTAAGAAGAAAATATTAAATAATACAATAAATAAATTATCAAAAAACACAAAAAAAACGTGAATTTAATAAATATTAATGTACAAGGTTTATCAATACATATCAATCACCTTCAATATGTACTTAAAACAAACTCAAATAATTACATACATATTAGGAATTACAGAACATTAGATGTCGGAGGCAACAATTAATACCTTAAATCTGCCAAAATACAAACTTGCTACCTACAATTGCAGAACATGATGTAGACACGGTGGA
This sequence comes from Onthophagus sagittarius, assembly GCA_036711965.1. Lineage (NCBI taxonomy): Eukaryota > Metazoa > Arthropoda > Insecta > Coleoptera > Scarabaeidae > Onthophagus > Onthophagus sagittarius. The sequence goes on along the minus strand of JASERS010000005.1, from coordinate 18,484,077 downwards.
GTGGCTATTATTATTAAAAAACAATACCTCTTTGAGATTATTGATTTATCTGAGTTTCATAAAGAACGATGTTTGGAGCTATATTCGGTGTTAATTCCAAAATTAAAATCAATAATTATACAAATATATCGCCCTCCGGATGGTAATATCGACGAGTTTTTTGAAAGGCTGCAAAAAATCTTAGATTATACAACAAATACACAAACTAATAAAAATATATTAATGCTTGGAGACTTCAATATTTGTGTAAATGAAAAAACAAAAATGAAAGAAAATTTTCTATTATGTCAGAGTGTGGTCTTTATCCCATGTTTGATGAACTTTCAAGAGTGTGGGGACAATATTTTTGCTAATAGATTCTTACAGAAAAGCGTTGTGAAGACTGTCAACCTTCATTTAGGTGATCATTTGGCACAAAAAGCTTCTTGTATTTTGACATGGAAAAGAAGAAATTAAAATAACACAAAGAAGAACATGGAAACGCTACAAACATAGACATTATCAAACGTCTATTAGCAGAGAGTGATTGGTCACAAATACATAATGCAAAGTCAAAATAAGTCATAATAAGCTATAATAAGATATAATAAGTCAAAATGCACAAACAACTTACACAAAATTTCATGATATTCTCATGACATGTTTTAAAAGGACGTTTCTAGAACAACCTGTAAAAACGTCTGTAGGGAAATTAAATTTAAAATGAAATAAAAAAAATTATAAAAAATAAAAAAAAGGAAACAGATAAATTAGCCAAAATGAAAAATCAACTTGATGCGTTATATACGATTTTAGAAGTAACAGCAGGTAATGTACTTAAAAACACGTATAAAGCTTTTAAGCAACAATACAGAAATGAAGTTGACCTAACGAAAAAAGAAGCTTATGCAAAGTATATAAATAACGCAGAAAACAAAATAAAAGTAGCTCGGAAAATAACAAAGGAAGAAGTGGGAAAAGGATGCATTAAGAGTGAAGTTAAGACCACATTGTACGCAAATATTCACAATAATCATTTCATTACTATTGGACAGTCAATAACAGTTTTAACACAAAATAGTATGTTAAGCCAAATGGAAGCAGTGGATCTGGTAACATCAAAATCAAACAAGTTCTTAAATACAATGGAAGCTATAGATAGCAGTGACAAGTCTATGAAGATAATCTAGCTTTGTGTAAATTTCCTGCAAATGTTCATTCCATGAAAAGATTTTATCTACTGTTACTCCTAGATTCTTTTCGGACAGGAATATCTTCACCTTGGATAGCCGAGAGGAGTAATCACTCAGACAATCAGGTGATCAACCAGTAATAGTTGGAAGTAACTGGAAACAATTCTGCTATCAAGCATATTGCGGGTCCATCCCGCTATAATTGATTCGACTCCCTATTAAGAGCAACTGCTTCAAGAGATTGTGGTGTTGTTAAATGTACCTTTTATATCCAGAAAATCACAAACCAAGACTTCTTTATCTTGAATACTCTCCCAATTAAAATGTGTAAAACCAATTCTGCTGACTTTCCCGATTGATAAGCGTAGGATAAGCGGTGGTGACACAGAGTAGCCTAGATTTCAGTGCCACTGTACGTATATACCGTGCCAGAACTTTTTCCAGAGTTTTCAACGGAAACGCTCCATTCTGTTTTACCAAAATAATCAACAAGAATAATCATCCTTGCTGTAATAAAATAGGAAAAATGTTGTCTTATCTGGGTGATTTGAACGGCTTAAACGTTTGAAACGACTGATCGACGGATGTGTGAGTGACGGCTTTGTTTAGCTACACTTCAATCCGTGTTTGTAGGGCGCATCATCAATCTTCCTGGGAAGTGAGATTTCATATCTAAAGATGCTTTGCAGGAATGCGTAAAATTGCCTAGTTAAATTATCTAGTGAGAATCTAGTGAATACATACATTGCTAGTTGTGTCTTTTACTTCCTCACAGAACATCCTCAAAGACTCTCTTTTTGCCTTATGAATATTTTTACTATAATTAGAGGTAGTTTTTATTGTTCCTACCGTTGAACCTCTTGTCTTGTATGTATGGAACGGGGAGGGCATGCAAGGCATGCAGCTCTTAGGCTTCTCAACGGGCCCCTTGTACAACCTACCTAGGAGACTCGAGGTGTTCTGAGAAAGATCTCTGATCAGGTGACGATACCGCTTATTCGTGCCTATGACGAGTTACCGCCGCCCTGACTACACCGACCGCTCGCTTTCGGCCGAAGCCTAGGCGAGGGCGGTGGCCCTAAACTACTCCTAAACACACATGTGTATTAACGACAACCAGAGATGTTAGACTGGTTGCCGGGACCGACGGCTTAACGTCCTCTCTTTTTCGATTCATTCTACCAGGGTGTTCCCGATTACTATTTTTCACCTTCAGTGGACTGAAGGTGGACTGTGGTAGGCTGAACCAATTGCTACGCGAATAGCAGTTGTAGCCGTCCAGACCATCGAAGTTTAACAGCATTACCTTAGAAGGAGGAATTTAGGAGAGAACAGGTCATGTGCCGGACGAGTTGTCAAGTTAGTAGGTGGTCAAGTTGCCCCCTCTCAATCCCTTCTTCCAAGATAAAATTGGTCAATCATCAAGCGGTGCTCCAGACCATCCTAGTTACGTTCATGAGAATGAACCGTGATGACATCGTCTCCACTCACAACCAATTATAATTAAGAAGTGTAATTTAACACTTCTTAATTGGAATGCTTACGGCATCAACAAACAGAAAGTATAACAGGCATAGCATGTGTAACTAAAACATAAATATATAACGTTTTTAAAACCCATCGCAATGTCAAGCAACACAGAATAACTTCATTGGGAGTAGCCTATATTTCTTAAAAGTACCTAAAGTACTTGGAAACGACACCTTGTAATTTTAAAAATGTTGAAACAAATTAATAATAATTCAATAATAATTGAAAAAAAAACTAAAATAATTAAAATAAAAAAGTACAAATGAAGCAATTCTGGAAATTGATATTGAAAAACTGTTTAATATCAATATAAGTACAATAAAATTCGGCGACTTAAATAGCATCAAGCGAAGAGAATCTTGAAGAAAAAGCTAATCCGACATCTAAGAAGAAAACTGCAGACCTTGATCTCATAACTAAAAAAATATTATGTTTTCCTGGCCAGTTTGTGGCATGTTTAACAATTGGATACTCCTCAACTATGAAAGCATGTTAATACACAATTGTTCCATAAATCAGGTAAATGCAAATCTAAACTAGAAAGTTACAGGCCAATTAATTCATTACGCACGTTATCGAAACTTTGACAAGATTATTAAAAGTGATTGCTATATGATCTAAATAGACAACAGATGTTACCACCTTTTCAATTCGGGTTTAAACAAGTACTCTCAACAAATCAACATCACCAACAAATAGTTGAAGTAATAGAAGATAATAATAATAATAGACTTTATTGCCAACCCACATAAACTTAAAAAATAAAATGATATAAAGCCAAGAATAAAAAATAAAGCAAACTACTTAAATAAATGAAGCTATTATAGCATAGTGCGCAAGCAATTTGCGAGGAGCGGATTCAGGAAAAATAAAATCCTGATCTTACATCTGGACATTAACAACAATAATAATTATTAAATATTAAACATTGAATACATAAAAATGGTATTGAAATGGATGCAAATATTTACAATATTTACTTACAACAGAGAAGTACTTTGACGTCTGAACAATCTTTCAAATAACCGAGATCTGAATGTCGACACACTTAATTTTCTATCAGACATTGAAATAAAATTATGAAATTTGTCATAATCGAGTCAATCGATGATGAACATTACATCTGAATTTAATGTTTCTATATAAATAACTTGCCGTCCTCCTCAACATCAGTTTATGATAAACCAATGTCTGCAGTACTCTTCTGCTCTTCATCGACAACCATCCAGCGTCAACTAACTTATGAGAAATCTTATCAAGTTTTCGTATACCATAAATAAAACGTAGACAACAGTTTTGAACTGTTTCAATTCTAGTTGAAAGAAATGCAATCAACGCCGGATGGCAAACAGAAACTATGTAATTAAATTGAGACAATACAAGAGCATCGCATCCTCTTAATATCTATTATTAAGTACGACCTATGCGGAAAAAGTAACATCAGGGCAAAATAAGCGTTTTTAACTTATTTGATGACCTGAGACGAAGATCTAAAAGAACCACCACTTTTCAAACCGAGACTTCTATAACTATCAACTATAGGTAGTTTTGTGTCATTTATGAAAATATCAAAAGACCAAAGATTTGCCAAAGATCACGACACCGATTTTTCAGGATTAATCCTTAAACAGTATGCAGTGGAAACTGCATAAACACAATCTAGATCGTTTAGAATAGAAAATAAGAAATCTGTGTTGTACTTCAACGATGAAAATTTTATTATAATTTTTCGGTTTCGGTCGGTTTCGGCTTCACAGCCATCATCAGGAAACCACGTTAAAAATTTTTAAAACTATTCCCTAATAACATCGTGGTTCAGAAAATAGGTTATTTGTTTAATTCTAATATGGCCAAATATTAAAAAATTGGACATTCACATAAGATGAAAATATATCAACAATCTAGATCATTATTAATTCGAAGATCTGCCTTCCGTCAGACAGAGGGATAAAAGGAGTGGATCAACTGCGTAAACATACTGTTTACCATGTTTAATTCGACCAAAAAGATGATCTGTATAAATAGAGAAAATCGCTCGGATACCACTCCATCAATAACAACCAACTGCGACCTACCACTTAAATATGCACCAATTAAATTTAAAGCAGTGAATCAAAGCCAATTGGTTAAATACTCAAATGGTATAATTTACAGTATCAAATGCATGACTAAAGTCTACCAGAGTAAGAACAGCAACACTACCCTGATTAACTGCAGACATTGACTCATCCATAAGCGCCCTGATTGAACTCATTCTAACACCCGATTGAAATTCCGGAAGTATAATAAATGTATGAAGATTCTACAAGTTATTGTTTTAGAATCTTCTTAGATCTTTGAAAAAACTGGCAATAAATTAACTGGTCTCAGATCACAAAAACTCGTAGGATTTGGATTTTTAGGAATAGGTTTAATTAGAGCATGCTTCCAAATGTCCGGAAATTGTCCCTCAGTAATGCAAACATTTAACATATGTGTAAAATAAGGTAAAATAACTGGCTACCTTCAGAACATGATTGTTAAGTCATAAACAAGTTTTTCCGTCAAAGTAGAACACACAGTAGAAAATTTAAAAACAACTTCAGTATCAGGAAAATCAAATAGAGGCATTGAATCAAAAAAATCTGAGATACTCTTCAAAAAGAATCACCCAAGTCATTAACATTCTTCAAAAAAGAAGAATCGTTTCGAAAACAAAATGTACACAACAGTGCTCTTCTTAAACATTACACCAGTTTTCGAATTATCAAATTTGGGTGGATGGATTGAAATTCAATTAAAACACAATATCTCAAATCAATCTTTCGGTCTTTTCTGTAAAGCTGAAACTTTTCTAACAAAGTCCACGACCGCTTCTCCTTCAAATCACCAGTATGAGCAGGTGTTTCACAAGGCAGTGTGTCCTGATTACATTTTTTTTAAATATTTATATGCACAATATCTTACATAATGCTCAACTTACGGAGTTTAGACATTAACAAACAAAAATGTGAAGCAAAAAATCAGATTCAAATTAAGACGTTTAAGAACAACAATTAAATATCAACTACAAACGGGTAGAGTGGAAGAACAAAGTAGCAGTAAAATATCTCAGGACTCATTTTTATACAAGACTCGCTTGGATATATATCAATTTGAAGCTAAATAAATGTTCTTGGAGACGAACTGAATTATACAGTAGGTATAATAGACAGGAAATGTTCCTTTAAATGCGAATGCACGCCTGTGAGATATGAGTCGGAATGAAATCAGAACAAGTTGTGTGCATTACAAAATAAGATACTTAGAATAACTGTGGTCGCCGAATGCTTTATCACAATCTAATAACTACACAACGAATTGGGCATTAAATCGTTTGAAGAGTTTATTTTCATGAAAACCAAAAAGTTCCACTCATGACTGACAATCTAATTATTAATTAATTGCGTCGTGTCCGGTGGGAAGAGGGAGGAAGTCTTCTTCGTGTTTACAACCATTTTCCACGTTATGCAAAGTTCCCAGTATTTCTCTGTGTTGTTTTTAATTCTACAGTGAGTGTCAGCTTATTTGATGCAGGCAACAAAATTATGTTTCAAATCACTTAGCTTCTGAACGAAATGAGATATCGAAAAACCTGATATGGTATTTTAGAGGGCGAATATTTTCTATAAAATAAACATTTCAAATAGTTCATATTTTATTCGTAATTTTTATAAAATAAAAAGAAATAAAGAAAATAGTATTTTTACAATGAGCAGCTTATTTGATGCAGCCAACATCAGACGGTAGAATATGAAATTTGACAATTACTACACCAACACACATTGAGTAATTAGTTGTCAGTGTGTATGTTAAATTACATAGTGAAGACAGATTAATTTTTTAAACATTGGTCGACGTACAAGCGTACAGCAACGGGAATTAGTAATTCACCAATTTAAACATGAAAAACGCCAACGTTTAATAGCTCAAACGGTAAACATACCATCATTTATAGTCCAACATATAATAAAACGATTCTTGAAGGACAACCGAGTGAAAGATAGAGTCAGAAACGTGCCAAATAAAATGTTTACACCAAGTGACGAAAGATGGATCATCAGAAAAATTTGTGAAAACCCCAAGTTATCGGCTCAAAAATTAGCTGATGAGGTACACAATTTTCTTGGTAAGAATTGTAGTGCATCAACAATTCGCCGTATCTTGCGATCACGTGATTTTCATGGTCGAGTACCACTCAAGAAGCCCTTTATCAGCCAACGCAATAAAATCAGCCGGCTAGCCTTCGCCAAAAATCATGTTTCGAAGGATTCAAAATTTTTGAACACCGTAATTTTTGCTGATGAGTCCAAATTTAATATATTTGGTTCTGATGGAAGGTCGTTTGTATGGCGGAAGCCCAATAAACAGCTCGATTTAAAAAATTTATGCGCGAGTGTAAAACATGGTCGAGGAAGTGTTATGGTTTGGGCCTGCATGGCAGCATCAGGCGTTGGAAACCTTGTTTTTATAAACGGGAACATTGATAAAACCATGAATTTAAGCATATTAAAAGAGAATTTGCTACAATGTGCTGAAAAACTGGGTCTGCGTAGCAACCTCAGATTTTACCAAGACAACGACCCTAAACTCACCTCATGTCATCACCGGCGCAATCTCCGGACTTAAACGTTATTGAGAATTTATGGGCATTGCTAGAAACCAATATTAGAAAACATCACATTTCTAGCAAAGAAACTTTGAAAAAAGCATTAGTTGAAGAATGGGCTAAAATTTCGCCAAAAGTAACAAAAAAACTCGTCAATTCTATGGAAAAAAGGCTAAAGGCAGTAATCTCACAAAAAGGGTACCGTTCAAAGTACTGAAGGTACTGTAAAAATCAAAATATTCGTTTCGTTTTTCAATTTTATAATGTTGCATCAAATGAGCTGCTCATTGTAAAAATACTGTTTTCTTTATTTCTTTTTATATTATAAAACTTACAAATAAAATATGAACCATTTGAAATGTTTATTTTATAGAAAATGTTCGCCCTCTAAAATACCATATCAGGTTTTTCGATATCTCATTTGGTTCAGAAGCTAAGTGATTTAAAACATAATTTTGTAGCCTGCATCAAATAAGCTGACACTCACTGTATGTCGGAGGACCTCTCTGGCTTCTCTTGTCAGCCTTTGGTAATATTTATTGGCCCTAACCATCACCTTTATTTGGTCGATGTCCCTCTGCGTGGTAATGTTTCGCAACCGCCAAATGTTAGATCTTCTTCAACTTTCCATACTGCGCCATAGTTTAAAAAATTACCAAAGGCTGACAACAAAAGTCATAGAGACCCATCGTCATACAAATAATGTCAACAGAGGGGATGGTTGGGAACTTGGAAGACCATGGAAGATGGTGGTGAAGCTACTATCAGTTTCTAAAGAAGGTTGTTATATGGAATTAGAAACATCAAACATTTGGATACAAAGGGCTTCTTGTATTAGTCCTAATGATAGTTCTAATTTTAATTCAGTTAAAACAAGCCGTGAAAGCGTTTGTAATTATATTATATTTGTATTTTAGAAAATATGCTCCAATTTAGATATGATACTCCAAATGATTACAGATGTATCTCAAGATCTTTCTATAAATGATAGAATTATATTTAAATATATCGTTCAAGTAAGTACCTTTTTCAGATTAAACGAATTAGGTCAAATGTACCGGGTCACTAAGAAAGGACGCCGGCTATATCTCAGAAACCGTTGATCACATAGTTTTCAGATAAAAAAATTCTTATACAAAGTGACCCATAGAAACTGCAGGAATTTATTTTCAAGTTTGTAAAACTACCGCTAGGGGGCATAATGCCAACGATAAAATTTAAAATGTAGATTTTCGTAAAATTTTGATAATAAACTTCATTCGGCTATAACATTTTTAGAACCTTTAGATAATTTCTAACATCTTTCGTTAGCCATTTTTGTTTTGCATACTGCTTAAATAAGTGAGGTGCGGGGTGTTACATTTACTATTATAAAAGTAGCCCTAACTTTGGCATTGTTCATCCGAATACATCAAAATTAGTCTTGTTGGAAAGAGGAGGAATTTTTGTATTCGATTACATCCGAAATTAGCCGATTTATTATATTTAATTTTCTTGAAAAATTCAAATGGAAACGTATATTTTTGACAAGGTATGTGAAAAGAGCGGTAAAAAGTACGCCATACAGTGAAAACTGCAATATCGTACGTGTTTTAGTCTGATAGATATTTAAAAAAGAGGGATAAATTAAAACGTAACTACGTTTGGGTGATTATTTAATATCATAATAAGCTTTCAAAGAACACCTTTAACCAACTATCCTAAAAGAAATCAGTGATGTCTTAAATGTTCAAATTGTCTGCCATCAGCAGCAATGCACTGCTGGTGCGTAGATAAGACGGCAGCCTCTATTTCCGGTAATGAAATATTGCGGATAACTTTTCCTATCCGTTCGATCATGTCTTCTCGTGTCGTAGGCCTGGTTGTAAAAACGTGGTCTTTTATTCGCCCCCACAAATAAAAATCTAAACATGTTAAATCGGGCGATCTAGAGAACAAAATTTAATAGATGTATCACAGAATCATAGGTACTACAGACTTGTAACGTTTAAAAACTACTAAGTAACAGGTATCTCGCTGGCTAAGGATATAAGCTTCCTCTGCCTATCCACTTATTAAGAAAAGTTTCGTTCAAAAATTGTCGCACATTTGCGGAGAAATGTGCCGGGCACCCATCGTGCTGAAAAACATGTCTCTGCGAATAGCTAAAGACACATTTTCCAAAAGAATTGGCAGTTCATTTTTTAAAAAATTGAGGTACGTTGTACCATTTAGTCTATTGTTAATTATGTAAGGACCAATAATGCGTCCTCATAAAATCCTGCACCAAACGTTTACACTCCACCGGCCTTGATGCTGTATTTCTCGCATCCAATGAGGGTTGTTACGCGACCAGTAATGCATATTATGCAGGTTTACACCACCATCACTACGAATGTGGCCTCGTCAGTCCACAGTATCCTTGAAAGCAGTTGAGGATCTTCTATTAACATGTTTGTTAACCAGTAGCAGTAATCGAGACGAATATCATAATCTCTTGCAGTCAGAGCCTGATGGAGAACTACGTGGTACGGTTGCATCCTACATCAAAATGTGTTAGTTCATATTCTCTCTGGCCGATTTCATAAAACATGTAATATTTTCATATATTCTTTTATACCTACCTATATTCACTTAAAATACGTCGGATTGTTGTCCTAGTAACACCGAAATCATCAGCGATTGTTCTTGTGCTAAGCTGTGGATTGAATTCCACATACGCTAAAATATTTATTACGTTTTCCTCAGTGCGAGTTTTACGTGTTCTACGATATATAGGACGATGAATACTTCCTGTAGTCCTTAACTGATGGCCTATACGGATGAAAACCTTTGTGTTATAATGCCGTCGTTGTGGATAACGAACTGCGTAATGACTTGCAGCAATAGTTGCATTCTGCATGCATTCAAAGTAACTCGCAAGCATATCATACGCTTCTTCATTGGTCGGCATTTTTAAAATGAGTTCTCTGTCGTGTGAGTAAATTAATTTACTCACAGGACAGAGAAAACACTAAATGACAGTAACAACAGTTTGACTTGGCGCCATAAAATTAACCCTCGCATTACTGACGTTTCGCCAACCGTTGCGGACGGTGCCTGGGTCAACCGAGACCCGAACAGTTTTTGTTTACGTAGAATATAAAAAATGAAGCTTTTGCCATTATGATTTTGACTTATTTTATTTTAAAGGTGAACTATTATTAGGGATATAAAATAATACATAAAAATAAAATTTTAAAAAAATTACATAAAAAATATTTATTCTAAATCATTACAATTTGTACACAAAATATTTTTTGTACATGTTGAATGTATATTACATACATATTTATGACAAACATCACATTTTGATTTATATTTATTGTCATTTCCAATACACAAGCTACATCTTGAGCGTTTTTCTAATGTTGTACTCATTTGTTTATTTATTTTTCGGCCTGTACTTTCGATGGCGTCCACAATGTGTCTCGAAAATACTACTGCATTGGTTTCAAATGCTCTAGCTCTAGAATCTATGTTTGCAGCAACTAACTGTTCAGACAAATTTTCTATAAATTGTTTTCTTCTTGATTTTATGTTACCAGTTGCCCAATCCGGATTTTTGAGTTGCCATAGTACAAATGCATTATAGGCTGCAATATCTATATAATCTAAAAAAAGCGACAGAGGCCAACGTCGTGTACATCTCCGGCAAGTGTATTCTCTTAGAATTTTATCTAAAACATCCACTCCACTTTTTGTTGAATTGTAATAATTGATAATATTAGGTTTGTAATTATTATTTTCGTCAGAAATAGCATGTTCTCGATGAACGCTCGAAAGTAAAACTACGCATTTTCTTGGTTTTGGGATATACGACACAAGTGTTAGATTTTCAGAAAATATAAAATCGGAAGAGAATTGAGCTCTTCCGGATATTGTTATCAAAGATTTTGGTAAATCCTTTCTATTTTTCCGCATTGTTCCCACTATAAATATGTTATCTTTGAGTAAATCCTCTGCAAGTGAGATATCCGTAAAAAAATTGTCGGTTGTGATAGTTCGATTAGATCCCTTCCAAAACTCTGAAAGAACTCTAACTACTCGTTGTCCTTGTCCTTTCTCCGGTGTGTTTCCGCATTTTCCTAAATACACTTCAAAATTACAACAATAATATGTAGTAGCGTCACATAGGGCCCATAATTTCAGCCCATATTTCCCCGGCTTGCTCGGCATATACACCTTGAATGGACATCTTCCTCGAAATGTTACTAATTGTTCATCAATAGTGCCTACATTAGACGCTCGGTAATTATCTCTGCAATTTCTTGTTAAAATATTTGTAATGGTTCTCAAAGCTGCCACCTTATCGGTCATTTTTCTTTCTTCTCGTGTCTGAAAGTCGTCAAAACGCAAAAATCGTAAAATGTTTGTAAATCTATCACGAGACATAGATGCTCGATAAATTTGTCGACTATAAGCAATCTTTTTCTTCCATAGATCTTTTTTACTTTCACGTGATTCCCGAAAACGGCCAGTAATTAGTAAAATCCCAAAAAATGCCTTCAATTCAACACGGTCTACCGGCTTCCATATATTATTTGAAAACATTTCATAATATTTAACCGCTTTTTCATTTGTATAAGTAATTATAATGTCCATGATTTCATCATTTATAAATAAATCAAAACATTGTTCCATGGTTTCTACACCCTCAGAATTTGCTGTGAGTGTAGCATCATATTTACCAAATTCTGCATCTCTGTTTGTGGGGGAAATATATCTCCATGTTCGTCCACAAACATTTTGGTCTTTACAGTGTGACATATTATTACTATTTTCACCACTAAACTCATCACTTTCATAATCCTCTTCTTCTGGTACTGCATCACTAAAAGTCAATGACGCACATTCATCATCAGAAGACACTTCATTGTTATAATCATCATTATTATTTACAAAATTAGCAAACATTTTATTTTTCGATGTAGATCGTTGCTCTAAAATACACCTTCTGTGAACTAAATCAAGAATTTAATGGCAATTGTATTGTCGCTATAGCCTCTTACACAGACAGACGCCTGGCGCTGTAAAGAAACGGTCGAGACATATTTTTTCGTCGTTTTTTCGTCGGGACGTCCGTTTGACGCCGATCTAACTTAACGCACTCCTTGAGTAACGACAAATCTATTTATTACAATTTCTCGCAAAAATTTATTTGGGTCCAAATAGACCCAGGCACCGGAATACGAGGGTTAAACAATCGGATTATGTTATACCTGAGTAACAACTCAGGTCACCCTTCAACGTATTATATAAGTGAACAAAAAAAGTAGTAAAATTGTTTCCTTGTAAGTTTCACATATAAAACGTTGAAAGCTTACTATGATATTAAATAATCACCCAAACGTAGTTACGTTTTAATTTATCCCTCTTCTTTTGAATATCTCTAAGACTAAAACACGTACGATATTGCGGTTTTCACTGTATGGCGTACTTTTTTAACGCTCTTGTATGAAGACAAGGTATGTGAAATACCTTGTCAAAAATATACGTTTCCATTTGAATTTTTCAAGAAAATTGTAAAAATTAATGGAACTGTCAAATTATGCCACCTAGCGTTTGACATAGAAAGTAAATCGGCTAATTTCGGATGTCATCGAATACAAAAATTCCTCCTCTTTCCAACAAGACCAATTTTGATGTATTCGGATGAACAATTCCTAAGTTAGGGCTACTTTTATGATAGGAAATGTAACACCCCGTACTTCACTTATTTAAACAGTATGCAAAAAGAATGACTAACGAAAGTTGTCAGAAATTATCTAAAGATTCTGAAAATGTTATAGCCGAATGAAGTTTATTATCAAAATTTTACGAAAATCTACATTTTAAATTTTGTCGTTGGCATTACGCCCCCTAGTGGTAGTTTTACAAACTTGAAAATAATTTCCAGCAGTTCCTATGGGTCACTTTATATAAGAATTTTTTTATCTGAAAACTGTGCGGTCAACAGTTTCAGAGATATAGCCGGCGTCCTTTCTTAGTGGCCCACCCGGTACATAAATTTAGTAATCTTATTTTCTAGGAACATTGCACTTATGTTTTATGCATAATAGAACCAACAGTTTATCTCGTTTTAATATTTGAAAGTAAACGGACCGAAAAAGATCTCTACATCAATAACTTTATATCCGATTTATGTATAAATTTAAGATGCTCAAAAGTGTTTCTTAGCTTAAAAGATTCTCTTAAATAAAAAAGATTGAATTAAATAAAAGTTTTACTTAATTTAATTAAACTTTTACTTCTATTTGATTTAATTCTTTATTTTAACTTTTAACCTTACTTGAACATAATTAGATCTTGACATCTATGATGAAAAAAAAAAACAATTGATGCGTATTGTGCGTGACTTTTTTTCTGTCAGCCATTTTAAAGATTTTCAACCAAATTTTCTTCCAACGTGGTTAAGTGAGGTGATTTTGTGTTAATATGTTGGGTTTAAGACGAATTAACATTCAATTCGGTAAGCGAATTCTAGCACGTAACCGAAGCGATGGTATTAAACCAGCCGTTAACCCGGATCCTCCACAATTTGGGAACGACCCTACAACAGGTATTACAATAATTTCATTATTATTTCATTACTTAATTGCTTTAGAACTTAATAATTCACATCAATTTAATGAATTTAATTTAAATCAGAACGACAATTTTAAAAATCTCTAATGTATCAATTTAGTGACTATATTCTATCATTAATAGATGGCGCCATTTCAGAGTTTAATTTTTAGTATCAACAAAGATGTAATAATTTCATTATTATTATTATTATTTAATAATTGTTTTAGAATAGAGTAATTCTTAATTTTATTTAATTTTTAATGATTTAAATTTCAAACATTTAAATATCTTTAAAAAAAATTCTTAGTTCGTCGACTTCATGGCGCAACTCCAATTTAAAATTAAATATTTTATTATTTTAGAATCAACAAAATCTGAGACATCTCAAAGCACGTTTAGTGATGTAAAACAAGACGTGGATCTTTCTAAACTTTACGTTAAAGTCGGCCAAGTCGAGGGAATCCAAAGTATACCCGAATCGGCTTTTAAAACTGCTGCACCATTTGATGAAGTCCCTGGTCCACCTTTTTTGAAAAGTTTAGCCAAGTTTTGGTCGTTCGTCCCAGTTGTTGGTACTCAAGTTACTGCTAGTACAGTCCAGTACTTGTTAAGTGCCGGTAAACTATTTGGTAAATTATTTCAATTTTTTGTTTCTCAACATTACCTCATTAATTGAAAATTAATTTTTATCTTTGTTTTAGGGAGCCAATTAAGTTGGGGAAACAATCTATGGTTGTTTAAATATCTTTTGGATGAATATGGACCCGTTGTTCGTCTTCACGGTCCTTTTGGTGGAGATGTAGTGATTGTTAGCCGTCCGGAACATGCCAGTATGGTTTTCCAAAATGAGGGTCCTTATCCCATTCGATCCACTTTAGATTGTGTTGAAAAATATCGATTGCAATATCGTAAATATAAACACGCAGGACCTTTTCTTATGTAAAACTAAATTAAAGGAAAAATTTTATCTTATTTAATTTAATTCCAATTTCATTCCAAATATAGGTATGGGCCCGAATGGGAAAAACTAAGAAAATCAATTGAAGAACCTCTTTCTTCAGCCTTAGCAATTCAATACGATAAACTAGATAAAACTTGTCTCGAACTTGTTGATAGAATCGTGAGCGTTCGAAATAAACAGCAAGAAGTTTCGACAGAATTTCTTAATGAAATCCATAAATGGAGTCTCGAATGTCTATTCGCCGTCATGTTTAACCGTCGAATCGGTTTCTTAGATTCCCGTGGATTAAGCACTACATCAGAGCCTGGAATTCTTCTGGAGAGCTTAATCGGGGCAACTAATGCAATTAAAAAATGTGAATCAGGGCTACATTTATGGAAATTTTTTGAAACTCCATCCTGGAAGTCATTAAAAGTTCATTGCGACACCATCGATAACGTCTTAACGAAATACATAAGAAAAGCCCAAGATAAATTGAGGGAAAGAAAAAATAAAGGAGTTGACTTACAACCCGAAGAAATGTCTTTAATGGAATATGTTTTATTGAAAGAATCGATAGTTCCGGATGATATGCAAACCATTTTATTGGATATGATGTTAATTGGAGTAAACGCCACATCACACGCAACCGCATTCTTGTTATACCATTTAGCAAGATATCCGAGAGCCCAACAAAAATTATTCGATGAAATCAAAGAATTACCAATGCAAATTGATCGAGATACACTGAATTCGCTTCAATACATGAAAGCTTGTATTAAAGAAAGTCTTCGTCTTCAACCCCCGATGCCCATTTTAAATAGAATTTTGACCAAAGATATTTTGGTTCATGGTTATAAAATACCAAAGGGTACTTACATGTTAATCGCAACGAAACTTTCGAGTATCCGAGAGGAACATTTTGAAGATGCCATTAAGTTTAAACCTGAAAGATGGTCGCAAATCGATGCCAAAGATATGGAATGCATGGCTACGATTCCTTATGGTTATGGAGCGAAAGCTTGTTTAGCTAAAGAATTAGCCGAGGTTCAAGTGGGGTTACTTTTGTTTAAGGTGATGTAAATTATGATGTTTTATTGGGTAATTAATTTATTTTTTATTGTTAAATAGATTTTGAAGCAGTTTAGAATTGAATACCATTATGGAGATATACAAAGCAGCAATACTTTAATTGCCTCGCCAAATCGTCCTTTGAAATTCAGATTTGTTGATCGTATTTGAGTCTATTTTTCGAGTTGTGTTTGTTAAAATTAAAAAAAAAAAATGGTTTCATATAAAGCCGGTTTGTTTCTTGGTATTTCCGATTTAGGTTGTAGTTTATTTTTAAGTTTGTTGTTTTATTGATTTAAATTGTTATGGAGATAATAAATAAAGTTTATCTTTATTATGTTTCTCATGACAGGAATATTTAATTATCATACTTTTGCGTTTGTGATTTAGAAGTTCTTTCCAATGTAAGGCTATTTTTGAGGCCTCTCAATTATTGGTTACCTGTTTTAAGTTATTTTTAGTAGTCTACAACTGGGTTAGGATTGGGTTGGGTTAGTCTTGGAACTTACCACTTAAACTCTTTGATCAAGCAGTCACACGCATAGAACTGAATTGTAGTTTAGCTCTTCGTGAAGATATTCATGGATACACCTTTTTGCCGTTTTTGTAGGTTCAAAGTGTAGAAGGTATAGTAAGGACTTGTTGCTTAAAAATGGTTGTATCCGAGCTAAGTGCCAATTTAAGGCGGCTATTTGGTTCACTGATACGCATGCCTATTCCGGGTAATAATAATAATTAATTTCAACCAGTAAGCAGTTCATAGTATTGGTTATCAGCACTGGTCACCAATGTCCGTAGGTAAGACACCTCATTTATGGAAAAAACCTTAACCTCCTTTTTCAAATTTTCATATTTAGTTACTGCTTTAATAGAGAAAATAATAGCATGGCGACTTCGAAGTGGACAGTGGGTGACCACGCGCAAAATATGTGGGTTTAAAAATGCTAAAATTTTGTCTGTGTGTAAATAAGGACGACAAGACTCCATTGACCCGAATGATTCTTTTCTGCACAACAAAGTCGGTGCGCAAGGACATAATCGTAATTATATTTAGGACATAATCGTAATTACATTTAATTGTTATTAAGTTGAAAAGGCGCTCTGCCCTCGCGACGCTGGTGCAGGTTCGTCAATCGCGGGTGTGTCTAAGAAGTGCTTTATCAACGAGCGTCTGATAACAGCTAATAAGGCTCTTCTAGCTGCTGCCAAACGTACTGCCCGAGAGAGGAATTACAAGTATGTTTGGACCCGGGATTGTAAAGTGTTTGTTCGAAAAAGTGATGATGCGCGCCCGATATTAATCAAACATGTATCTGATATTGAAAAATTGTAATCTTTTGTTATTTTTTTGGATTATTTTTCCTTTAATCCTTTAATTTTATTGTGGCACCAATTAAGATTTATTATCAAAACGTGCAGGCCTTCGCACTACACTCCAATTGCTACATAATAATTTACTAAACGTTGAGTTTGACATCATTTGTCTGACTGAAACTTGGTTATACCCAGGTATTTATTCGCGCGAATTTGTCCCTCCCTCTTATGTCGTATTTAGATGTGATCGTTCTAATAATACCGATAACAGCCTCAGAGGTGGGGGTTGCTGCGTCTCTAGCTGTTACAATTCAATCACAATCATCTTGGTTTAGTGATATTGATGCTGTTAGGATTACTCTCCGCTCGGGCCGTTCTTTACTTCACGTTTACTGTGTTTACATACCCCCTTGCGACAATATTGCTCTTTATATCTTTATTAAGGATTTAAACTCCATTATGGAAAGTAATCCTAATAATAATAATAATTTTCTTATATGCGGCGACTTTAATTTACCTGACCAAAAAAGGTCTGGTCTTGAAGATTCACATTGTGTTGTTCTTTCCAGACCTCGTAGCGCTCGCTCTTGTGACTTTCTTGATACCTTATCCTTTTGTGGTCTTAACCAACTCAATTTTCATAAAAACTCTGCTTGTAATACGCTCGATCTCATTCTTACTAACTCTGATGCAGTATCTCTCATTACTCTATCTGACAGTCTGCTGCTTCCTAAAGATTGTGCGCATTCTACTTTAGAATTCTCTACTCTGTATTCTTTACGAACTGATGCAACAATATTTAACCATGAGGAACCTAATTTCACCAAAGCTCGTTTTAATGATATTAATCTTTATTAAATTAAAAATTAAATTAGGTACAAAAATTGCTACATATATATATGACCTATTAAAAATATGTTTGGAACAGAATTTCTGCCAATTTAATCATAAATATTATAAATTTAATGAAGGTTTACCAATGGGCTCTCCCTTAAGTGGCCTCCTTTCAGACATATTCTTAGATTACTTAGAACAAAACTTACTTAACAATAAAAACAACATTAACGACAATATCATATCATGGCAAAGATATGTAGATGACATATTGGTTGTATGGAATGATGATGGACTTAACCTTATTGATGATTTTTACCAACATATTAATACCTTACATCCTAAAATCAAATTCACGATGGAAATAGAAAAACATAATAAATTAAACTATCTAGACTTAACCTTAATAAACAATAGTTACTCCATAGATTTTAATATTTATAGGAAAAATACTCAAACTGATGCTATCATTCCCAACAATTCTTTTCATGATTATTCACACAAAATTGCAGCTTTTAGAGCATATCTATATAGATGGTATTTCACACCTCTTTCAAATGAAGATAAAGAACTAAATATTATCAGAACGATAGGCATTAATAACAATTTTGACCTACAACAAATAAACTCTTTAATTAATAAATTCATCACCCGACAAAATAACAAAAACCTAACTACTTTGAAACCATTACAGTCCATACGCCAAAATTACAGATCTATCCCTTATCCAGGTAATATAGCATACAAAATAAAACAAACCTTCAAAAAACATGACATCAATTTATCCTTCACAAATAATAACACCTTACAGAAACTACTTTTTAATGCTAAAGACCACATAGATATACTAGACAGTAACGGTGTATATAAGTTAGAATGTGATTCTTGCAGAGCTTATTACATTGGAGAAACAGGTCGCCCTTTAAAAACTCGGATAAGGGAACACATACAAAGAGAAGAATCCAACTTTGGCAACCACATATCCACTCACAAACATGTTTTTTATAAAGACAAAAACGTGAATCTTTTACATCGAATTAACAAAAGCTACAAACTCAATTTACTCGAAAAATATGAGATAGAGAGACACAAAAATCTCAAAACAGAATTAGAATGTCTCAATGATCAAGTATCTTATTCCGCTATTCCAATTTATAAATCTTTGTCAAAACTTTTCCCACAGGATACCGAGGGCTCTCATGCAAACGTACATGGGAGTCGCAGATCCTGAGGATATATATTTTTTCATTTTCACGTTGATTTCATCCCCCCCCCTCTTTACCACACTTTCTTTTCATTTCCAGTTCTAATCCTTACAATAGATGATTCATATTTTTATTTTGATTACTTTTATTTTAAATCTTTTATATATAATATAGTTGATTTTATTTTGAATATTTTATATAAGCTTTGCGCTTGCGTATTGTACCTAATTTTAATACCAGTGACTTTACAACCCGTTTTATCTTTTCGATCGACTTCTTCTTTTGCTTTAAACTCGTTTTAATTTCTACATGTTTCATACGATTTTCATTTGTATCAAGATTTTATTTTTCATCTTTTATTCTGTTCTTATGATTGTATTGATTGGATTTTCTCTATAGACGTTGCTTTTTCTTTGTAAGTACTTTTTGTTTAGTTCATTTTTACCATTTTTCTTTGTTACGCCATTTCAATTGGTCATGTTCCTTTCTGATGAAAACTTTTAAGTTTAAATTATATAATTTAGATTCACAATTTAATTTTAAATAACTTTGTAATAGTTTATTTTCAATTATCTTACTTAATTACAACTTTTTGTAGATTTCTGATGATGCCCACAAGCAATGGGCGAAAAATGAAAAAATTATTGAAATTAATACTATAATATAACCAGTAAAAGTGCAAAAAGAAACTTGTTTTAATATTATTCATTTATAAACTGGTTAAAATGGATTACTTGTTTGATTTTAAACTTTTTAAATATTAATTTTTATTTTGATGAAATTGACTGGGGTCCCTTCTGAGTGGGGGTGACGTAAATCTCGCTGTCAATTTATTTTATAACCATTTACAAACTGCTATCCGCAATTATGTTCCTAATAAACGATCGAAATCTCCCAAGGGCTATCCTCGATGGTTTTCTCGTGGTACTATCAGAGTTCTTCGGGAAAAGATTGATAAAATAATAATCAAATTAATTACCTTACTTTTTCTGTTTTGAGAGGTAGGGCCAAATTTATGATTGATTGGGATCATGTCCACTATATCAGAAGTGTTGAGAGCAGTGTTACTTTAAATCCTAAACATTTTTGGTCTTTTGTACGTGATAAGAAGGGCCTTTATATGGTTCCGTTGACGATGAGTTTCGAGGGTACAGTTGCCGAGGAAGGTGAAGATTTCTCGCTATTCTCCTTCGTGTTTATCACTCCCTCGAGTGGTTTGCCTGCGGCTGTTATCAATGATGCTCCTTGTCCCTTCGGTTCTTTGGAGTTTGGGGTGGTCGAGGTGGAGGACGCGTTTAAGTCTATTCAAATTAGTAATACTTTATGTACTGATGGTATGTCTTCTATTTTTGCAAAGCCATGTTCACATTTACTTTCATTGCCTTTCAAAATTTTATTTCATAATTCTTTGCTACAGTGGATTCGGAAAATTTTTCATCCGATTCTTAGGGTTGCAGTGCAAGGGTGATTGATCCACCTACCAGTTATGTAACAGGATGTATTTGAAATTACTGGAACAACTGAAAAAGATGCAAGAAATTGTAGAAATTAGTACACAAAAAAAGAAGCACAAAAACTATCAAAGAAATATTATGTTGCAATAATAGATATTTGCAAAACTAGAATGAATAAATTGCAAATGTAATGGGTCGATCCAAAGAAAGTAGTAAAGTAGATATCAGATACCAACTACATACTAAAAGAACTAACTGGAAGAAGAAAATAATTCCTGGTGTATATAAATTCCTGACTGTAGTTTAGCTCCTTTTACTTCACATTGGGATGATATGGATGATATTAACGATGGTGAATCTTGATGCTTGCTTGGGTATACTTCCAATTGAACTCTTTCGTGGGCTGCGCAACTTCATTCCGGTTTATCACAAAAACTCGCAAAGTCTCTGGGCCCATTTTGTTGATTTTGTTATCAAATTTGAATCACGGACTTTTGATATCATTAGGATTTGTGAGACATGGCTCAAGCCGTACCTTCCCTCATCTATCAAATTATCTATCTACTATTATCTATTTATACTATCATGGTCCTGGAGTTCTCATTGGAAGTTAATCAATATTATTGCTTCATCTGAGGGATTGCAGCAAACTGCCGAGTATTTGCTCAAACGTACATTACTTTGATCAGTTGCAGGATGTACTGCAAAGGCACGCATGTAATTACGCTACTATCCTTCTCATGGGAGACTTAAAAACCTGTCTCTTAAGGAAGGACTTACGATATTAAAAACTGAAATCCATCACATCTTTCTATTTTACCGATTCAACCAACCTACCATTTATCAACTTCTCAGTCGGCGTTAGCCCTTATTACAACGTCCTTTCCAGATGTGCTCCAACTACGACTTTATTTATTGCGCATTTGAGATTGGACGTTGTGTGTTCCCTAGATGTTATATTTCTACATGAAACTACAGCAGAATCAACATCTATGCGTTGATGTCTGATGCTTTGGGGATCGATTGGTTAAGCTTTTACCGCATGTCGGATATTAATGAGATGGTTAACTACTTCGATACATAAATCAAAGTACGTGTCTGCACCTTGGCTTAACAATGATTAGAGATCTCATGGTCAGACACAATGTTGCACAAATTTTCTTTATAGATCGTTGTAAGAACTTAAAAAAACCGTATATTTATCGTAAATTGTTCTGTGCTGTTCCCAATACTTCGTGGAAAACCATGGTTCTTGGTGTAGATTGACTGGATTGAGTTTCAATCTGGTTTTTTTTGGCTAGGTCATAGCACGACATCGGCACTAACCAAGATTACGGATGAGATTAAATGTGATTATGATGACCGGTGTTTAACCTCATTAGTTTTGCTTGACTTTAGCAAGGCATTTGATGGTGTTGATCATAGCTGGTTGGTGACAGTTCTAACTTCTGAAGGTTTTTCATAGAGCTGTGTACAGCAGCGGTAATACGGCTTAATCGGCAGATCTGCTAGTTTCTCAAGCTATTGCTTTCAGATCAAAACATTTACTAAAAAAATCTGACACTTGATGGTACAATCAAAGAATTTGCCAGTTAAAAACTTGAGAGTTATGATAGATTCTGCATTGTCATGGTAGCTCCGTTTTGCAGACAGATTCAGTCTGTCTTTCTGCTTCTAGCTCATACACAAATTTGGTTGTTTCACCCATCGAAGTCTTTGTTACTTATTTATTCTCCCCCATTTAGACTATGCCAGTCCCATGTATCCAGACCTTTCAGATTTCCGTAAAACATTAGAGAGCTTAGAGAGAAGAGCGTGACAATATGTGGTTGCATCATATCGTAATCATATCGACTTTCTCTAAACATATCGAAGCTGAAAGAAAAAAGGATTATGCGCACCAATCCACATACTTACTGAAATATCGCTCATCTCTAGACACGAGTGACATTTTTTGTTTCACATCTTTATGTGAAAAGTATGTTTTAACGAATTTAATTAAGTTGCATTATAACATTAAAATATTTTTCTTTTGTTTATACAGCAATAAAAGATAATGCAGATTTATAGGCATGTTGAATTAGTTGGGAGGAAGACTGCTGATGATTTAGATTTATTTAAGAATATGATCCTGCATAAAATTGGCTAATTGCATTCAACAAGTTAGAATTGTAAGTATTATTATCCCAATCATATCTCAAAATTAATGGATCCATTTAGTATTTATGTTCACATTTTGTATTATTTATGATTGTTACATAACACGATTTTATAAAGATTATCACGTATTCCTTACACAACTAATTGTAATTCATAGAACAAACAATTGCGGTTAGTTATAAAACCGCGGATTTTAACGCGAATTGAATACATAACGCTCTTAGAAATGATCGATTCTGAACTCCGCAAATAGAGACTTCGTAGTAAATAGTAATAAATTATTTGCCAGGAGCACTCGCGTGAAACGCGGGTGATATTTTTAGAAAAAGTGCATCCTACGCGTTTCCGCGCAGTAATTCGTGAAAGTTCATTCATACCATCCGTTGACGACGAATTCCTCTAAAAATAAATCGCGGTCCAAAAGGGAGAGGAAATAAGATGAGTTTAGGTTTTAAATAAAAATAAATAATTTTATTCAGTTAACGGCGACCAACACAACTTACAATAAATAATTCGTATCTACATAATACATAAATATTATTTACAAAGAAAACGGGATGGGCGTAGCGTAATTTGGTTCCAAATGGATTCCCCTAAAAACAACCACTTCGTAAATTTAGTTCTAATTACAGCCGGATGTGTATATTGCCAAATTTCCAAGAAAACGACCAACCGTATGAATTAACCTAAAATTTGCGCGAGGATTTCGAGCTCTCCGTTTATTTTCGGGCAAGATTGACAGAACGACACCAATTGTATGCGATTTAAGGAGGTTTATTTAAAACCAAATTACCCACAAAAAATCGGCACTTTTAAAACAAGACCAGCTCGGTTTTAAGAAGACCCAAAACGAATGAAACTTAACTAAAAATAATTTATAACTATTTAAATTAAAACTAACGGATGGCGACATAATTTTATTATAAATTACACAATTTGTACATTTTCTACTTTCCTAATAACATACATTAATGTATATATTAATTATTGTACTCTCGTTATGGAAATTTTGTTTTGCGTATAACTACGATTAGAAATGATGAAGTTGCTGTCGTAATTCATTTATGTGGCAAGGAGAATTGGTTAAAGATGGCGCGAGTACGATTAAATAGACAAATATACACGTAAATACACTCTCAAAAGTATTAAATCATTAATTTTGATTAATTAATTCATCAAACACTTTTAAGAGTACCTTATACAGAGGGTACACAGTAATCCGAACGTCTCGAAATTAACCTTTCCAACCTCCCCCGCACGTGGATAACGATGTTTTAAAAAAACATAAAACGACAACCGTTATAGGAGTTGAGAATTTTACACGTGACACACGTGGCGGGCGGAAACACATCCTTTTTTTTTATCTTGAGCTATCGAATCCATCCGAACTAGACTACGTTTTGCCGTTGATGTGCGACTTGTTCTCTTCGATGTACACGTTCCCGACCTTCCCGCTGTTCATATTCGGATCCTTCCGCACTGAAACAGGAAACAGAGTTGATGTGAAATGGTATCGTTTCGTTTTTACGGACGAAATGGGGAAAGGAACGTTGTCGTGTTGGGACATCCGGTCTATTCGGTCTGATGCACATGAAAACCTGATGTGTTTCATGTTTGGGTGTCTTGAACCGAGTTGGAATGTAATCCATTTCAAAATGAATAAAATAAAAAAAAACAGTTTCTTAAAGATCTTAAGTGCTGTAATTAAAAAATTCAGTAAATTGGATTGTTTTGATGTGAACGACTGTTTAGGTCGGAATTTTTAGATCTATTCATTAATGAAAAAGATAAGAATGACACAAATTACATCATCGTTTTTAAATCAACATATCGAGTTGGGTTACATTATCCTTAATAGAATGTAGTCTCAAATAGATAAAAGCCTTGGAGATATTAATAAACTTGATAACTCTACCTAGAATTCGTTTTTTCTATAACACCTGCCAAATTGTATTGTTTCGGTAATTGCTTACTATTTGAAACCTGATATCTCAGAAGAACTAATCATTCTCTCACTTGTCTTTATAAAATATTCTTAATGTACATGTTTTAATATTTTAAGAAATTAGTTTTCTTTAATTCAAAATTAGACAATTTGTAATTTGAACAAACCGGAAGAAAAAGGAAGAATATGTAGTACACGCAAATCACAGAGGTGGCTTTTTAGAAAATTGCTCGTTACTTTTTAATAGCAAAATACTGACAAAAATTACCACAAAACGATGAATTTCCAAATCTTTTACAATAGGGTCAACAAAAAAGTTTAATTCCATATATCCTTAATTCTCCATTATCATTCAACGCTTCATGAAAGAATATCAATCATAATGTCAGTCTTTTTACAATAAAATATAAAATGATGATGTCATAAATGATTTCTTCTACAGAATAATATTGAAGTATATTGAAGTGTTGCGACGTCCTCCTTGTCATTGTCAGTATAATGCAATTGAACTAATTTGTTCTCATTGCAAGTCCCATTATATTATATATATAAACGATTCAATAATGTCCTTCAATGAGAGAAATCGTTTTAGTAATATGTAGCATACTGCTGCATATGAGTAATACTTCCTTTAAAGATCTTCCGTTTTCTCATAAACCTGTAAAACTCTATTTCGGAAGGCAATAACGATGAATTGAGTGATGACGATGAATAAAAATAGTTTTAGGGTGTTTATTTCTAATTTGTTTATGTAGAAAAGGTGTTTTGTTTTATTTTATTGGTTTATTTTTACAAAAAAAATATGTTCTTGGTTAAAATCGTATTTACCTAAAAATTTATTAGCATTTTAACGTCAACGATTTAGTTACTGAAAATGTTACTAAAAATCAAGAAACTACCACAAATTTTACAAGGATCCTAGGTAATACCAACAGATATCCTAAAAAGATTATATTGACAGGTATTGTAGAAAATATGTTGAATATTTTTAGCATAGCATTAACATAGCTGACAATTTTTGTGATATAATATAAAGTTATATTTTTTAAATACAATTTATGGTTGATTATGATGTTATTCAGAGCTGGGTAATTTCTATTCAAAAAGTAATTATTAATTACTATTCTTTTTAAGTAATTTGTAATTGTATTTAATTTATATTACTTGTTAAAGTAATTTGGAATAGCAATTGCGGAAAATTCCTTGTTGGAATTGTAATTTTTAATCATATTATTCAATTACTAATTAGTTCATCATAATAACGGTAACTATGGAGGGGATCCATAGATGACGATCTATGATATATTTATCATCAAATTTGATCAAAACTACTTTGAAATCAATCTATCTTCAATTAAAATTTAATTTATTTTCATTTTATTGTTAATTTATTCACAATAAAACTATTGTCAATTTATTTGTTATTTATTTGTCAATTTATTGTTAATAATAATTGTTAACATTAATTAATTTTTGGTTCTCACGAAGATGTAACTTATTTTGTTGAAAGCAAAAATAAGATATAATTGAAAGTGTTACAGTACTTAAATGATTTAAGAAAAAATCATATCATACAAGGTGACACACGAGAGGCGGACGGTTTTAAAACAAAAAGAAGTAGCTAGATTTTGAACATGAAATGGATTTTTTTGCAAAAAAGTAAAATTGAAGATGTGGTATTTGAGTGAAATATTCAAGTGTGAAAATATTGTCATATAGGTGACCACCATTGATTCGTCTATCATTAGATCCAAAAGTTGTTGAGCTCTTCGCATCGGATAGCATCCTTCAACTCATCCAAATTTCGTGATTTTCCTGAACGCCCATTTCACGTTTCGGCGATATTTCATGGTTTCTTCAGTGGTCACTAAAGAACTATGTGTAAATCACACAATTTGGATAAGTTGAAGATCCTTCCGAAAAGCAATGCTCACGATTGAAGAGAGAACTGAACACTCTATGCAAGCACTAACTCAAATGACACGTCACGATCATTATTTTTGTACAAATAAATTGTTTTCAAATTGAAAATTTACCAATTTATGATATGTATTATCATATCAGCTATATTTGTACTGGGATTTAGTTAATTCGAAAATAATAATTCGTAAATTTAAACGCAATGTCTTAAATATTTTTTTGTCCAAAATGTGATCAGAAAACTAATTGACAAAATACTAATTCCTTTCTTTAACTTTTCTTTAACTCCTTAACTTTGTAATTGCAATTCTTGTTAAAGTATATGTAATTACCCAGCTCTGATGTTACTGAAAGAATTTTCTCCAATGAAATGATGAAAACAGTGCATTTGTCGATAATATGCGTTGCTCTCCAAATGATACCAATCCAATCTATAAAAAAGCTATAGGAATGATTTTTTTCGATAAAAACAAAAAGTCGTAATGATGAAACAAAATGTTTATTGTGGTTTTGGTGTTTTGGTGCTATACAAAACGAATTTCGAATGTAGCTAGTTGGTCCTCAGGCCTTAGGATTTGACGTCGTGCTTGAGGACGATCTACCTATGTTCGAAATACATTTTGTATACCACCTAAGCACCGAAATCACAATAAACATTTTGTTTCGTCACGACTTTTTGTATTTATCGAAAAAAAAATATATTAACGATGAACCTGGAGAGAACCATTGCTTCAATATATGAATGATGCCTACAAATTATAAAATCTATTGACGTAACGACAAAACGTGAAATCTGATGCTTGGTTGGGTTGGGTTACTGTTGACCCCAACCCAACTTATGAGATTATTGTCTACAAAACATGAAATCTAATGACCATTTGTTATACCAACCCAGCCTGATCGAAACCACTGTAAAGTAATCCCTTGAGTTGGGTTGGTATCAGAAATGATACTATCCCAACCCAACACAATCTATGGGAATGATGTATACAAAACATGAAATCTAATGATCATTTGGTGACCATAATTGACGTCCAGGCTGGGTTGGTATTAGAAATGGTCTTTAGATTTCATGTTTTGTAGACATCATTCTGATTAGTTGGAACCCAACCTATGAGAATGATGTCTACAAAATATGAAATCTAATGACCATTTCTTAACCCAACCCAACCTGACCAAACCACTGTACAGTATTCCCTTAGGTTGGGTTAGTATTAGAAATATCAATCCAACCCAACCCAATCCATTCCAAAATCTTATAGGAATGATGTATACATATCATAAAATCTGTTGACCTTATGACAAAACATGAAATCTGTTGCTTGATAGTGGGGTGGATTGGGTTGGTATTATAAATTATATCACCGCAACCCAACCTACGAGAATAATGTCTACAAAATATGAAATCTAATGACCCAACCCAACCTGATCCAAGCCACCGCAAAGTATTCACTGGAGTTGGATACCAACTCAACCCACCGTCGGGGATCAGATTTCAAGTTTTGTTGTTAGGTCAATAGGGTTAGGTTGGTATTAGGAATGATGATTAGAATTCATGTTTTTGTAGACATCATTCTTATTAGTTGGATTAGGTTGAATTAATATTAGATATAATCATTAGATTTCACATTTTGTAGATATCATTCCCATGGGCTGGGTTTGGTTGGTATTAGAAATATTAGCACCCTAACCCAAACCAACATCATCACTTCATGTTTTGATCATCTAACCATTTTTAATAGGATAATATCAATCTAATAAGGGTAACATCAAAGAGTCGAGAATTAGATTTTATGTTTTGTAGATGTCATTCCCGTGGGTTGAATTGGGTTGAGTCATTTACACTTTGTAATAAATCCATAATTACTGAAGTGTATACAATATATTGTGTTGTGAAATTAAACGACCTCTTCTCCAGTTTTAAAACAAATATACTTAGTACCGGTTTCGATAATTAATTATCATCATCAGGTAAATCTAAAAAGAAGCATTTGTTTTGAGATTAAGTACGAATAGAGAAAAAGTTACGAAAATGTCGGTGAATGATCAGTAATGATTTACACGACGAATAAAAAGTTGTGCTACTTGTGGTGGTGGTGAAGAACTTGCCACTTGTTCATTACGGATCGACATGAATGTTTCATCAAAATATGCCTTCTACTGATAAATGACATAGCATAAAATATGATCTTTTCAAGAACTTTGACCATCACTTTAAGAATTTTATTAAACCAATCTTAATTTTTTGAACCAAAGAACCTCGTGGTACCGTATTCTATACTTGTTTTCAAGACACCTGTATAGTAGGTTCTATAGGGAACTCAAACAAAGAGCGAAAGAATATCCAAGATAACTTTCGCCGAATTGTGGGTTGAGTTGGGTTTTTGGTCACAACCTTTTTACAAACGAAAATTGTGCTTTGTTCGCTGCTTTATCTCGAAAAAAGAATTTGTGATCTACTTTTTCCTATCTCTTATAGTTTCTGGGGTAGTTTACAAGAACACCAAACATTTTGCCCATCCTATACAGATAAAAGAAGAAACAAAAAAGAAGCGAAAATTTTATTTTGTATAAGAATCCAAAATATTGACTTATTAATCACCCTGTGTATTCAGAAAGGAGACTTAAAGATAGATGTTTGTTGCAAGTTAGACAGCAACTTTATATCAACGAGCTTATTAGTCGAACTAAAATTATAGAACAATTACTATTACTCAAACTAGAAGCTAAAACTCTTTTTGTTTGACATTTCGGATGCCATGTTGCAACCTTCTTCAGAAACTCGTTCAAAATCACTTCGGGTTGCAACGTAACACTTAAAACATGAAACATTTATTCAAAAGATGCGCAAAAACCCGAAAAAAAGTTTTGGTTCTATTAGTTTTAGTAATAGTTGTGGTGTTCGTTCTAATTTTAGTTCAATCAACATCGGTCGTGAATGCGTGGCTACAAAAAATTGACAAGATTAATGTTCTTACTTAAAGGGGAAAAGTGAAACTAGGAATGTTGTAACGACTCAAAAACAACTCAGTTATACTTTGAGTGTAGGCCATAGCTGTTGGCTGACCTTGATCGCGAAACCACGGTATCTAACACTATTAGATTTTTTCTTTTTGATTTTTAGTAGATGATTTTTGATTTAATTATTAAAATGCAGATTTTCTAAAATTTAAAATAAATTACCTTTTTCAAAAAATTAATTAAATCTTTAACAAAATTTAAACAATACCAAAAACAAGAAAGTATAAATGATTTTCTAGCGACTGAAACTAATCTTCTTTCACGAAGAGTCATTTATCTTGTCTGTTTCTTATCTAACTTGAAGTTTAATTATCGTTTTTGCGATATATATCGGAACTAGAATTACTTCCTTACAGAATCCAGTCCAATTTTTTTCGCTAATGAAAATATAATTTAGTTCTGGAAATTTTTATTACAACGTCACCTCTCTAAAAAATAATAAACCAAAAACAAAATAAACCTTTTAGCGCGTGTAACAAGAATAACTTATTTGAGGTCGACCATTTGTTGTGTGTCAAAACAAACGTGACTTTAAACTTCGTTTTTTCCACAAAACTGATACTCAATCTTGTAAAACCTATTATAACTCTTTGTTGTCACAATGCGTTAAAAAACACAAAATTGGTGAGATGAATGAATGGGATAAAATCCTATTTAATAATTTGTTGCAACCTCTAACAGGCTCATTTACATACGATGAATATTCACGAAGCATGTACACGATTTGAGATTAAGGATTTCAACGAACCTATTAAAATTGAAATGGACGTTGGTAATGGTGATGGGTGTTGTTAAAACGCGCGTTTTATTTTATTTAATAAAGCGCGAATTATTGCCGTATCGAATGAGTTGTTAAATGCTGTGTACATTATATGAATCGAAACGAGCCGTTGAATCCTAACGAGGACTTACCGTTTAATAACTGTTCGAGGTAGACGCACTTGTTGTTGTGGTAGTGACTGTCTCGGACCTCGTGTGTAAAATTTGGCTCCAAGATTTCGCCCTTTTCCATACAGTTGGCAGCCATTAAACTTAATCGGACCGAGAGCTCCTCAACGTCTGCAAAATCAAAGAAAACATAACATTTTAAAATTAGCCCCACGACTATTTCCAGTCAATGAAATTGAATGAATCATTTGAGTAAGAATGTATAGGGTGGCTAGAAATAGCTTTAAAGGATAGATATATTTTTGCACAATAGATGGCGTAAACAATTATTTAACTTAACGAAATGACGTAGACAAAGCTTTTTTGAGATTGTTATTGACTTTTTAATTAGATTTCTAAAGGAAGATAAGTTTTGTGGCGTGAGAAAAAAAATGTTTACGTTGTTAATTTAAAATTCAAGAGAGGTACCAGTTTCCAAGAAGATTTAAAGGACGCGATTGATTTTTTTATATACAATAAACGTGTAAGATCAAGGCCTTTTTACGACGGGAACGAGACGGGTTAGAATGTTTAGACTCGGAAGTCTAGGGCGAATTTTAGCACAACAATAGTGACTAATCACTGATATTGGCCGCTTTCCAGATAACTTTCGTGAGATTCGAAAAAAGGCGCGGCGGCCGTCAACAAATGAAGATTGTTAACATTGTTAACACATCAGTGTGACGTAAACGATTTTTGTGTACACAGGAAATAAACAAATACTTAGCGTTTGTAGTGGAATTGGATCGAAATTTGATTTTAGTCTTTACAAGTATATTCTAGATTAGCATCGAAAACTCGTTTAAAAAAGTGGGATTTTAAAGTGTTCCCGTTGAAAAGTTTTAGAAATTACTACGAGCGAGTATAAAGTAGACTTTTTTAATCCTGCACACAAATCATTTTTAATCCCCGCTGGAAAATCCGCTTATGTTCGTGTATCGGCGAGGCAAAAAATTTAAGAGGCTTCTATAACAGTTTATCATTTAACACTTAATTTTAAAGTAACTATTTACTGATTTATAACATTCAAATTTGTTTTGACTCGATTTTACACTACATCTACGTAATATTACTTAAATACGGCGCGCTTAAACTTTAGGGCATTAAATGTGAGCTACCACTTTATTCCACATTGCGCATCTATTTTTGCCGACCTTTTTACGGTGTCAATGTCGTCACACATTCCAGAGCGCAATTGCGGCCGAACGTGCCTCGCGCTTAGCTGCATTCCTTAAACTAAAAGAACCGCGCGGCATCAAAGAGCCCCTTTGATTTTCCATTTGATCATTATAAAAATAACTTTTTCCAACACAAGACCTCGCCTCTCGAGCTCGTGACGTTTTAAATCCACACGAACACGGCGAAGAACACATCAAAGAAGTGGTTTCTCTATATCGAAAAGATTTCCGTTTCAAAACACAAGAAATGTACACGGGGGAAGATCGTGTTTTCAGGACGAGGATGCCACGGAAACGTAACGAGAAATGCAATGAGAAGCGAAACTCGACGTCTCAACTTATTTTCAGATGCATCCATGCAATGTCATAAACTATAAAAGGCCTTTTATATTCGCAGAGTTGCTCTTTAAAGGGCGAAAAATCTGCACGGGGTTAATGGATGTACCTTTTCAACGAGGGAGTTGTTTTGTTGTACGGTTTTTATTTAGTCGTTTCATTACTTAAAAATTGTTCTTTTCCTGGAAATATAATAAAAAGACACTGATATGAAAATGAGAAATCGAAGGCGAATAATGACATAAACATTAATTGCTCGTTAACAGTACCAACATCTACTTAACATTTACAATTAAACGTAACATCCTCAAACCTTTGTTTTATTTTTAGATGCTGCTTTATTGTCGCCAATGTATTCCCACTTAAAAAGATTATGTATGGGATGAAAACATAAGACATTTATTGAATTATTATTTTTTATTATATTTTGAAAAGAAGAGAAATAACAAATGGTACTACGTATTGTACGTGTAAGCTACCTCAATCCAAATCACATGGCACCATTCATCTATTCTCACGTCCAGTGTAGAAACGTTGTGACGTTGCAGCAGGATGCATTATCAATTCTAGGATCCAGGTAAGATCCGTCCAGGCCCATACATACGTAGTTATTATACCGCAGAAATATTCAATTAAATTGCCTAATGTGCTGATTATAAGTTTTGCAAGCAGTATAAGAGCTTCTGCATTCATTTTTCATTTCATTCGGACATTCATTGTACACTGAGGTAAAGTTGTATGAAAAGGACCGCTTAAAAAGCTCCGTTTTATGAATCGAAATTGTAATAATATGACGGTGCCTGATATCAATGTTGTGGACATATGTTCTGAAACTAATCTTATTATGTAAATATGGCGGAGCTTTCTCAATGACTATTTTATGGGAGACCAAAACATAATTTTCTAGGATTTTCCATGAGATATAAACGTTTCGTTGGAGCAAAGAAGACCCGTAAATTGCTGGTATGTGTAAATAACGATAAGATCAGGGCATCACAGAGATTCTTTTTAAGGTTAACTTTTATACAATGCTTGTGTTGGTATAGTAATCTTAACTTCCTATCAAAGACAACGCACAATTTTTTTGCACAAATTTTATGCCTCTAACTGTATTTCCAAAATCTAACTGTTGAGATCACCACTTTGGATACACAGTGCAACAATCATTATGGAGGGTAAGAAATTCCACGTCAGGTTGAAAGTGTTAAATCAGTATACTAAAACTTCCAAAGGGTTTGGCTTTTCACCTATAACTCAAGAGTCATTGATTATTTTTCACGTTATTTTTCAGCAAAATTGTAGGTTAGGCTTAAATAAATAATTTCTATTAATTTATCTATGTAAAGAATTAGGTTGGCAAACTTTATCGCGTGAATTCTTCAAAGATTTGTCATGTTATTTCAAAAGAAAAACAAATTTTTGCGGAAATTAAGCGTGTTTGGAGTCATGAATGAGGAAGCACATATTAACTTATGTATGGTGTACAAACTGAGCAATCACCATCAAAAAGGTCTAGAGTCTAGGGTAATGTTTGATGAGCAGATAGGCTTTATTCTTCTTTACACTTTGTTTGTCCTTTTTTTTTGTTTTTGAAATGAGAATAACTCAAATTGAATAACTCACAATCAGATTGATATACTGATTATTTTTTATTGGGACACCTAAAGGCTAATTACTACGTTGATAAACCTAGAAATTTGAGTGAGAGAAGCTGATGAAGAACCTTGGCGATAAGCTGCAGCAGTGCATTGCAGAAAAGGGACGTCATCTTTCTGATATTATCTTCCAAAGGGTGCAATAAATGAGTGTATCAAAAATGTTGGATTATCACTATTCGAATTGAGACCATCAACTTTGAACGCATGTTGGAGATCTCTATGTTAGAGATTAATATGGGTCAATATCCCAACACCACAACCTTAGCTCATGCAATAAGTGGAAAAACTGTATTTTATTAGCAGATACCAATGATAAAATAATTAGTCTAGCGCTTGGGAATCGGGAAGATGTTAAACAATGCACTGCAAATGACGAAGAGGTTCCCTCCCTTACCGCAGATGTAATCAAAACTACTAAATTAGGCTGTATCATTTTCAGAATCATGATCTTATCGAGGAGAAATCGGCTTGGAATACAACGTCTAATAACAGAATTGAGAACCTGGAATCACCAAACATAATATTTTGGCCAATTCTTCAAATGTCGAAACTTATAGAATATTTTTACATAAATGGCATCTTTTCTGTGTGATCTTCTTTGACACGTAATTAGAAGTATCAAAATCAGTGTAATTAGAATTCGAATATAGACGTTATTTTTAAAATATAACTCTTTGAGTTGAAATAATTTGATGACCTTTTGAAGGTTTCATTCAATAAAATTAGCCCATTTTAATTTTTTACATGAATGTATGCTTGAAAGTTAACTACAATTTTGCTACAGAATGAAATGTCAAATTATCAATGGGTCTTGAGGTATACCTGAAAAACTAAGCAAATAATCATCGAAATAAGGAAAAAATGTATTAGATCTTTATAAGAGGTTTGGCGTGAGAACATCAAACGCTTTGGGGGTGTTTCACTGTACTGGCTTAGTAATTTATAACTACCTAAACAATGAAATGTTTAGGTAGTGATAAATTACCCTCTGAACAGTGCCGTCCTAAGATATTTGGAGCCCCAAGGCTGGGTTGGACGAAAGAAAAGAGTACGCCCGTTTTCATACAAAATTCAATGCCAAAGAAATGGCCGCACCTGAGAGGGGCACTGGCTATATATATGGCACGGACACCATACATTTCATTGCAGAAACAGGTGCCTCCCCAGAAGTTGGCGTCCAGGGTTATAGCCCTATTAGCCCTTAGGTCTACAATGATGCTACGTCTGAGTAATCATAAATTATATATCTTTTTTTATATAAGATATATATTTTTTATATATCTTTATTATATATCTATATCATCAAAGAGAAGGTACAATAGATCCGATAGTACTAAACCCTGTGGTACACCAGAATTGATAATGCAGATTAAAATTCGAAATAATAGACACCATTCGACAAGCAATATGAAGTTCGCCTGGTCCGTCATATTCAACCAATTTGCACTAGTTAGCTTATATATGATATTCTTTCATAACGGTGTATACCATAAATGTACCTGAGACAGGACTTCTAGACCCTCTATTCTCTGCACATCATCCAACAGGGCCTCATCAAACAAGGCCCATAAACAAGATCACAATGATTAAGTTGTGAGAGAACCAAAGAATTACACATGCTAAAAAGAATCAGCTTGGCATCTTTATTCAACAAATGTCTATTGGGGTAAAGAATTTTTAATTATCTATTTGTATGATGGTCTAACCAAGATATTAACATGATATGTGAAGCTCAAATCACTGTCAACATCAAGAACCAACATTTTTTACTTTATTAACGTATTTTATGTTTGTACCATTTATCTTGAGCAACATATTGGCACTATTGTTGAATGACTTCCGAACCTTTATATTACTAAAAATTATAGTCCAAGGTTTATTTGAATTCAAACTTAACGAATACGATTCGGACAGATGAGCTAGACGATCATAGTCATTGTTTATAAGCCCAAGAGATTCATATGATAAGAGTATCATCCTCGTATAGATGTTATTTACAACTCGATAAACAATTAGGTAAATGGGAAGTATATATCGAAAACAAATGTAGCCCAAGAATCAAACCACCAGAATGTGGTACACCAGAAGCAATACCTCCATGTTTCGAAATACAATCAGCGATCGTCACCCTTTGAGTTCTACCCTTTAAGTAACTTTCAATTAATTTAACAGAAATGTTATAAAATCTAACGTAATGAAGGACAGCAGTCATCATCGTATGGTTAACGGTATCAAATGCTTTACTATAATCTGAAATTACTAGCATAGTAACAAACCTTAAATCAGACGCTTGATGAATATCATCATTGACACTTGTAATTGCAGTTCAATTACATAGCAATTGTAATTCCAGTATCCATTGCGAAATCCCGACTGATATTTTGGTAAAATATTTTAACTACATATATGTTCACATGACTGATCATCTAGCACACGTTTAAAAATTTAACTTTGTCAACATCTTGATGATGAACTCTGTCGAATGCCTTACTGTGATCTAGTCGGACTAGAATTGTGCCTAATCCTTTATCCCGAGCCATATGTTACCCAAACTTACAGAAACGATTTAGGGCAGCTATGACCCGATTGAAACCCTGAGGGTATTGTAAGCAGAATATTTTGTCGTTAATGTATTTCATTAGTTAGATTCCATGCATTTTTCCATTATCTTTAATATAAGTGGTAAAATATTAATCGGTCATATGTCCTTCATAGTGTTAGATTCCTTCATCTTTGGTAATGGAGTGATCAAATCTGTTTTTTATTCACCAGGATAGACAAATTGTCCAAAGCAACAATTGGTTACATGTTTTATAAATTGAACAATGTAGTTTTAGCAGGCGATTTAAATATCGTAATGATATTTATGATCGTAGGGGTATCAACGTAGGCGAATTCAAACTCATCATCTCTTGGACTCCATTTATTCCGCATATAAAGTTCATAGAGATTATCGATCAAAGGTATGCGTTCATAATTATTAAAAAATTCCATTCCGAATAAGCTTTAGAGTCATCCCGAATCAGATTTAGAGTTCCTCACATTTTGCTAATATTATTGTCTGCAACTGCTGTTCTTATATAAACCTTTCTTTCCCTACTCATATATGCTGTAATCATGTTTCGGAGGACCGGCTCTATCGTTTCATCTGTTTAAATCTGCTAAATGCCCTATCTCTTAATTTCATCATCCTGTACATCCTGTACCGAGTTTGTGAGTCGCGGAGTAAATTTTTTAGAAAGATGATTGAAAAAGTATTTTCTCATTAATGTCCTTCGTGTTAAAGATATAATTCAGTGGTAAAGAGTCCAATTCTAATTGGAAATAATTTATATGCGGAATTTGACAATATGTAAGATTATGATCCGAGAAATGAGCTTGCTCAGAACCCGACAAAAGAACTATTGAATTCTCATTGGTAACGATAAATTCAATAGCTTTTCTTATCATTCGTCCTTGTAGGGGAGGAAATAAGTTGGCAAAGTGGTAATCATGCAGAATAATGTGTTTAAATACTTTAGCGAAATTGGACAATGACTATATCCGTTGATAATCAGTAATATTGGTAAGTTAGTCATGTTTAATACAGAAATAATGCATGAGCGCTTCCAAAGTTTAAGAAACGAGCCAATTCTTAAGAATAGGTTAATTATTAAATGAAGCGAAACTACAAACACTGCACAACAAACACCACTTCAAAATGGAGAGAGATCATCATAGCCAGCTGCAAATTTATTAGGTAAACTTTTTAAGAATTGAAGAACCTGTTCTTCAGTAACATTGGCAGTAAATACTGGAGGATACATAAAGAGTGTATCAACTATGTTGTAATTAGATATGCCAGTGTATAATCTAGAGAATTTATCTGCAAAAACATTAACTATTTTATCAGGATCACTGTAGTTATGCTCATCACACATCATTTTGACAAGAAGACGAGAAGTCGCTATTCTGTCTTCTATAACTCCAAAACTTCACAATGAAGCGATTGTTCAGCACTAATAGAGCATATAGAATTACCTCCCATTGTAGAGAATGACAAGATAAAATCTTAGTTCTCCAATTCCTTTGTAAGTTTGATTTATGATACTATTAATTAAATCTGATTAATGTGATATTGTGGGATAAAATTGAATGTACAAGAAAGTGACAATAAGACAAAGTTACGACCATCGAAGACTATTAATAGGAACCCTTTAATGCAGGTCAAGTATTCTAGACAGAGTCTGGAGGTCTCGGTTTGTAATAGAAACGCGGAATCGACTCTGAATAAAAAGAGAAAACCGACACGAATTAATGAAATGCCGTTCACGTTTCCAAGAGGTTATAAATAATTTATGCTAGGGCCTAATCGAGTGTTAGGTTGTGCATTATTTAACTATCTATACCTATTGAAATCGCACATCTAACCATATGCCACGAGATATTTATACTTGACAAAAGGTATTGCGATTACTTTAAAAGGTTAAGGATTTCTAGTGGTTTAATATGGTTAGTGGGTCACGGTGTTCGCGCCTTTTATAGATTGGAACGTTTATTTAATTGCACTTAAGTCGTATTCGAATATCGATCGATTTATAAGCTACAATAAGCCACGTACAGGATGTCGCGGCAATAATTTTGAGAAAACAACTTTTATTAAGGCCCATAAAAACCTACAAGAAGAGTATGAAATAAAAGGAATAATAATAATTTAATGATGATATTTTCGCATTTATTAAGAGGTCGTAAAAATGAAGCATAAACAATTCTCGGATTCAACACAAAGTTTAAGTTTCTGGTTCATATCAACTAGTTCTCTCTTTCTCAAGTGGGCATCAAAATTCAGTATCGAAGATGAAGAAGCCCACCGGGAGATATATTTACTCGAGGTTTCCTGTTTACGTTCACTTTTTAATCTAGAGCGCACATGATCAATTGCCTTTTTCCTCGCATGTTTACTAACACTCAGCATCCTGCGTTTTCTTAATTAACAACTCCAACTTTACCTAACTTAAAACTTAGCAAAACATTCAAGAATACCAAAGGCGTCACGTTGTCAATCAAACAGCTAAAATGGGTGGTAGTTAACGCGTACAACGCTATCAACACTATACCTCTCTCTCTTCTCTTAACAACTTTTGTTTGTTCTCTTCTGTTGTAAATCAGACGGGCACGTGCAATGCGTGCCATGAGCTCCGGCTCCTGTAAACGGAAGCTGCGCTCGTGTAAACATCTTTACTACAACGCCTGAGCCAAGAGATTAAACTTTAACGCACCAATTCAACATTTTATTAGCAAGAAACGTAGAGGTATTATAATTATTATTTCAACCTTTTTTGCATTGAAGACAATCAATTGCGACAATAATAACAGTGGAAGAATAAAAAGGATACAGGGGAAGTCACTTCCGCAAAAGAGTCGAGGTTAGCAAGAAGTGCGTGTTCGAAATAAGTAACGAGCAAACCGCCTGATGCGAAAAGAAAACGTTGAGAGTTATTTTTTTTCTATACCAACGGTTGATGTGAGTACGGAAAATTTATTTACTTAGGTCCCAAGACCGGAAATCTAACTATGTCAACCCTGACTTGCTCACGGCGGGTGTGTACAAAAATAAAACCACCGCGGCACGTTTTATTTTCAGTTTTATTTTCTAAATTCATTTCGTTTTATTTTCGTAAACGCCCACTTGGTAGCGGTATTGCGTTAATTAATATTAGAGGTACCACTTCCTAGAAACGCCTCGAAGGTTTCGCTCGCAATTAGTCAAATGGAATCAACGGGGACGTTGTATAACCGAAGATTTAAAACGGAATCCTTCAGTTCATTTTAGTAAAGCGACGTATTAAGCCTATGCATTAACGGGGGTTTTAAAAAACCTCTTTTGATGTAGATTGATTATGATTTTCGGTATTTATTTTTAGATAATAT
This sequence comes from Onthophagus sagittarius, assembly GCA_036711965.1. Lineage (NCBI taxonomy): Eukaryota > Metazoa > Arthropoda > Insecta > Coleoptera > Scarabaeidae > Onthophagus > Onthophagus sagittarius. Next base: position 18,444,287 of record JASERS010000005.1, on the reverse strand, counting down.
TTCCTGTTGGTGTAAATTTTTTGGCTCCTATTTTGAGTTTATACATAGATATCACGTAGGAAAATTTATTAATAATACATAACACAGGTTGTACCTTTTACGCTGATTATTAAAAAAATCCATCAACCTTTATCAATACAAACATTACTGAGACAATATAGATTTGGAGAGAATCTGCAAATCATAGTGATGACTCTTACTTTTGCTCTTGCTGTGAGCAAAGTTTTTATTTGAAATATAGAAAGATTTCGTATCCAAACGTTCCTTCAGCTATATGACCTGTTCCTCATGGGCCTGATGTATCTGTACATTGTCCTTCAGCTACATTTGAAAACATCTTAGGTGATGTTGATCAGTTGTTTCTATGACCCAAAATTCTTCATGTAGCCGAAACTTAAAGATTTGGTTAGAGACTTAAGTTAACCAGAAGATTTAAACTGCTTCCAGAAGACTTCATACTGCTTCCAGAAGACTAAAGTTATTATTTTCAATCAATTGTTAAATTCTAATGTGTTGAGCTTATTCTTTCCAATCCAGTGCTCCGTACATTTTGAATTTTGAATTTTTTCAAACCTTTTCAGCCCCATTACAGGCTTTTTTTGGCGAGCCGTCATTCGACGTTTGAATCTATTTCAATTCAGCTATTGACATAATAAATTAAGTAATAGTAGAATTTGATAGAATGTTATGAGAACCTCGAATTAGTACTTAAGAAGCTTAAGTACTCTTATCGTAGGTGGGCTGTTTGTGAAGATTAGAAAGTGATCTATGTTATTAGACTAATAGAGTGGTTGCAGAAAGTTTTCCATCTTCCTTTGGTTAGGAAGATATCTCTATGAGCAGTTTTCCGTCCTTCCAGTTACTGAGGGAAAATTCGATAATATCATAACATCATTAAAAAAACTACAAAAAATTTATCCATCTTATTCAATTTCTTCATAAATTGTGTTTAGAGAATATCATTAATCCACCTTCCGAAACTTTATCTGTCTATGTAAAAGTGTGATTTTGTGTCGAGGTTGTTGATTTGTTGAGTTTATGACACATACATCCACCAGCGATGGAAGGATAATACTTTAAATTGTCGATATCTTCATATTCTTTTCTTCATTTGGTGGCTGTTGATTATCAGTCATTAACCGAGATAAACACGTTATACTTTAAAAAGTATCAGCAGCAATTTCCTAGTTGAAATCTACCTGTAGTCTGTTGCAAGTGATATTGGTCTGGAAAAGGGTCCTTTCTTTCTTATGATTGCATTAGTCACAGCAGAGGTTTTTGAATGGAAGGCAGACTCTAGCTCTGAGCAATTAAAAGAGACAGTTTATTCTTCTTCACCTCGATTAACACTAAACAAGATAGATACAAACCATGGCAAAGAAATGGTTGTCTTTGGCTTAGTTAGCCTTGCCCAAAGTCAGGTGACTTCTTGCTTTCCAAATGCAAAGATTACGTTTTCTTCAAATGACATAGGTTTGTACTTTAAAACAAAAGATATATGTATCTCAAAGCCTTCCTCATCCCAAGGGGCGTTGGTCAGAATGTTATAGGAAGTTTTGAGTTGAAACTCATCAATGATCTTCAAATCCTTGATAAACTAGGTCTGTTTGCCTAGCTTATTCGTCTTAAACATTACACTGGTATTTTGATTATAGCTATGTAACTGGGATAACATTTTTTTTTTTTCTAAATTCCTCTATTCGAATTTTTTAACTGTCGTTCTCTTAGTGACGTCCCGCATGCATTGTCCACCATGTTAAAGATGCGCAATAGCTCACCTGTAGATTCTTAGTATCATGAGTATCATTAACATATATATAAATACCATCAGCTGAGATATTAATAGGAAGCTCATTTATGTAAATAATAGAGTGCATTTGGCCTGGCTCAGAATTAAACCGTTAACTCGTCAATAATATTTTTAACTAGGTAGGTTGAAACATTATATATGTCATAGGTTTTCTTGTTTGATAGGGAAAGGACCGTTTGAAGAATCTCTTGGTCGGTAGTAGGCTTTAAGAAAGTCATTACTGCTGTTTTCTTTCTTTCCTTTTAGCTCTCGATGACTTCGACAACAATATTTAATAACAATAATATTCTCTTCTGGTATTAGTGTAAAGGTTTTTCACTTAACCATCCTTCGTTAACTCTATTGATAGTATCACACATCAAAAGTTTCTTAATATCTTCAAGTTATGGGGATAATCGAAATAAGGTACACCCATGCGATTTTATTAGTGTTTCCTCTGGAAAAGCCGAGAAAGCGCAAAAGTAGTCGTGACAGAACAAGTATTGCCGGTGTGGAAGCAGCAGTGCCATTTCACTCCAATGAGTCACTCCAAGAATTCTCGACATTTCTAACTATTAGTTGATAAAACGCAGTTATTTAAACTAAAACATTTTTTGCAGGACTGTAATCTTCGAGTACCATAATTACTTTATGTATCAAGAAATAATTTTTCTTAAAACTCTCCTAGATTCATTAATTTTTTACGAATTCAAGCGATAAACAGACGTTGCACCTGGTTCTCTTTTCAAACCCCTCCCTATCGCTCTTGAGGCGGAATTGAAGTGACATCGTTGAAATGATTCCAATTGAATAATTCAAGGGCCGAGTCGACGTCGCAGTCTACCGCGAGTTGCAGCAGATGTTCAGAAACTCTTCTTGTACCGTCGCCGTCGTCCCGACACTAAATCAGTACTAAATTGTTGCCATACTGTCTCGGGGCGCGCCTTCCGCCGTCCGCCCGGCATTATTAATTCTAATTTTGACCAGAGAACGTTTCTGCGAAGAGCGCATTCTCAAAATAACGACGAATGTTTTTGCAGCTCGTCTGTCTTTTCGTTTCATCCAACATGTCGAGCAACAAGTGTTTGTTTACGCCTTCTCCAAATAAAGCCAGGCGAAAGAAATCTTTGTATTAGTTATTGTAGGTTCTTTTTTTAATGGAGGCTTGATAGGCAGTTTTGAGACGTTGTATCTGGTTTATACCTGACTGTTTACAGTTTTTATATTTTATATCCGCTATGTTGAGTACACAGAAGCATATGGCCAAACGTGGTAAGCAATAATTTGAGAAAACAAACATGTTTGAAAGGATGAAATGGGTGTTAAACAGGAAGAAGGATTATTTATGAGGTCGATATACCATCAAAAAAAAATTATATAAAAAGAAGATTTTTTTAGATTTTTGTATATTTACAACGAAAAGACGTATAAAAATACGACTCAATTGCAAACGCAATCCTAATGTTTTAAATAATTATTCAACATCTTTCTTTGGGTTCGTAACTCAATCGGATAGTTTTATCCTATAGGATAATTCGTCAATCGCCTAAAATTTACCTGAGAGAATTAATGTTTATTTATACGTCCTAGTTTTGGTGGGGAATCGGAACAGAACCGTTTCCCCATCCAGGTCGCTGTAATAATATACTGGATGGGCGTTTATTTTCTTCAAATATTTACACCGATCGACCTTGGCGCTTCCCAGCAGTCTCTCTGGAGCGCCTAATTAATGTTTACACGGCTGCTGCGGCGTTACGGGAATAGAATTTCGCAAAATGCTCTTTATACTGTCGATTGTATCGTTCGAAATTAGTAGAACGGGGCCATGGTGTCCCAATCGAGAAACGGTTTGTTGATATTGTCCCAAACAGACACGCCGCGGTTTATCTAAATACATAAATTTCTTTTGAAATATGCCCCTCGTAAAATCCACCAAAGGAAACGACGTTTTACCTGGGCTAACAGGTAATGGCACACGCCATAAATCAAGATTAGACGATGGATAAAGATTGTTTAGGAGAATACTTAAATAGGAAACATTAACAGAAAACATGTAAATAAGTTTTTTGTGTATCGTTTTAAGTGAATTTATCTTCGTTGATAATCATATTTTATGACATAATAACTTTTTAGCATTAGGAATTTTAACTTCTTATTATGGAATCCTACAAAAATCTTTATTGCAAAAGTCAAGCCAGCGTCGTCCTAAACCTTAGTGTTAGTAGGGCTACAGCCCTGAGATATGCTGTCCCAATCAGATATGTACCTGATGGGGTAGACCTTTTTGTTTTGGTTTTGAATTTTGTATGAAATAAGTGTACTTGTTGCATTCGTTCAACCCCGCCCTGGGACGCCAAATATCTTAGGACGGTCCTGGTTTAAATATTTAGGGTTGGGTTGGGTTTAGCCGTGTATCTATATATTTTTTATATATATTTTATGTTATATATATTTTTTTTTTGAGATTTATTTTATTTTATTTTTTTTCATTGTATAGCTTCTGAAATAGAGTACTTTACAAACTGATTTGGCAAGCCTGTATATGTCCATTGATATAAAACTAGAACTAACACTAGATCTAGAAGTGGGAAGTTTTTTTGTGGATGTCTTCATACGCATAGCTAAACCCAAATCTTTCCACTTCTAGGTCTAGTGTCAGTTCTAGAACTAAAAACATTCGGGTTTAGTCGTACATTTCTCAAGATAGCTAAACCCGAATGATTCTAGTTCTAGGTGTAGTGTTAGTTTTAGTTTTACTTCAATTCAAATATACAGGGTTGAGTTGGGCTGGTACAAAGAATAGTTTCTCAAATAGAGTACTTTACAAACTGACTTGGCAATCCTGTATAAATTAAATTAATACAAATTTAATACAGATTTAATCTGTATTAAATTTGCTGAATTGTACATAACAGGATATGGTTTGTGTAGATATACAGATTTAATAACAGGTATGGTATTTCAGACCACGCCTTATCTGGAGTTAATGTGCGTATTATAGCTGACTGCAGACATGAGTTCAAGTTTATAAGAAATGCCTAATCTTGAAAAAATGTTTTTAATTTAATAATCATTGATGAAACTGGTGTCTTTTTTTCAACTTATGCCAAACCACTCTTTTTAATTTAAAGGTAAAAGGCGTTCTCGTAACACTAAAAGCAAAAAAGAGTAAGAAAGGTTCTATGTTGCAAGGCTGATGGAAAGTACAAATTGAAACTGTGTATAATAGGAAAGTTGAAAAATCCCAGATGTTGCTATGTCCTGTTTAGATTGGTATATTCAAGTTGTTGGTTTTCTCAAATTGTGCAAAATCATGGAGGAGGTCCACGTGTTTGCCATAATGTACAGACTGAGGAAGTTCTTATTGACATGATTAATTATGAACCTTCCGTAAGCATAAAAAGAGTTTCCAGAAGACCAGGAGTTTTAAGAACTCGTGCATCCGTATCAAATGCAGCCATTGCAAAATTTACAATCAGGTATCCAGCGAATTTTGACAACAAAGACAACATTTTATAAACTTCTCTAAATATTTTTTATTTGGTCATTCTCTAATTATTTGGTCTGACGAAACTTTTATAAGAGATCACCTGAATTGTATCATATCTTGTAGATCACCTTTATCTTACATTATTATTAGTTATAATTTTTTTCTGCTAAAAATTTACATTACGTAAGTTTTTTGAAACTTACGTAACTCACAAATAAAGACAGAAAGATAGAGAAGCGCTGAGGGGATCCTGAGAGGTGATGGGCAAGTTTTGGGCTGATTCGAATTTAATCTTAAAACTTATTCCACGATAATCGACTAAGCCACACATTTTACATCGCAATGTTAAGAATGCTTTAAAGCTTTGCGATCGATCCTCGTACAAGAAAAGTATCGAGTAAAGATATGTAAGAAGATTTTAGATCGACGACTTTTTTGTTTTTTTTTTGCAAGTACCCTATGCATTGCAGGATTTTCAGCAAAGAAGGGAGCATTGAAATAGTCACCTATTCTCAGAGGGATGACTTAAATTAGACTTATTGCTTGATAAATTGTTTATTAGATATGGAATAGCAAGTAACAGCAAATGATTGCTGAAAGTCTGTATTGGTCAGAGTCGAATGCCCACAGTGATCAACACTGTCTCTAACTTCTATCCTACCTATAATCATCCTAAATACAGGTCAAGGTAAACCATTAAAAATTATAAGTGAGATATTTAGTCAGATACTGCCGGACTACTCGGAATTTTAACTGACTATCAAAACTTTTTGTTTGACAAACCATTTCGGAAATATTTCTGTTCATTTTTATATAGTACTTTTACATAAATTCTATTCATTTTATACAAAAAAATTTGCAAATCTTCTTGCTAGATTTTTTTGTAATACACTGCTAGCTAATGATTAGTTTATGTTTGGGTAGACATATCGTTGTGAGCTAAATATGCCTACAACTACAGTTTGGTATCAAAGATTTTACATTTAATATAGAATCTGCTAACGATATTTATCTAGAAAACGAAATCTGGTTTAACACTTAGCTTTACGTATAAACACAGATATAAGTAAGGTGACAATCAGTGTAATACTTCTATTGAGTTGTTAAATATTTACTGCAAAGGTATTGTAGGTTATTATGCAGTAATTCGCTAATCCGAATCAATTAAAACCAGCTTAATTCAGATTACGGAAGCATGCGGATTATTGAAGTCATATTTAATTATTTTAATTGTTGAATCAATAATGGAATGACGTCATCAAGTTCCTCTTCACTGCCATCCTAAGATATTTGGCGTTCCAAATAAAAACAAAAAATTAAACGAAATCTAGTTCTAGGTCTAGTGTCAGTTCTAGTTATACTTCAATTCAAATATACAAGGTTGCCCGATCAGATGTACTGCTAAACCCAACCGAACCCAACTCTGTATATTTGAATTGAAGTAAAACGAGAACTAGACCTAAAACTAGCATCATTTGGGTTTAGACGTCTGGAGAGATGTACAGCTAATACGAATGTTTCTAGTTCTAGATCTAGAGTTAGATCTAGTGATATAAAATTAGAACCAACAGTATACCTACAAGTAGAATGGGGTAATAAAATAATAAAATAAATAAAATAAAATAAATAATTCGGGTTTAGCTTTCCACAATCTCAATACCAAAACTTTCCATTTTTAAGTCTACCGTTAGTTCTAGTTTTACATCATTTCAAATATACAGCGTTGCCAAATCAGTTTGTGAACTACTCTATTTCAGAAATTATTCATTGTAGAGGTGTTTGTTAAAAAATGTCTTCAGATGTACGGCTAAACCCAACTCAACCCAACCCTGTATATTTGACTCAGAGCCGTCCTAAGGTAGGCGCTCCCCAATGAGTTGGCGCCCTAGAACTGTAGCCATATTAGCCTTTAGGTTTAGGACGGCACTGTAACTCTTCCTCAACTGACTATTTCTCTAGCATGCTGCTGATAAATTGCAAGGATTGGCAACAGGAAGGATGAACTCAGCAATTTTAATAGAATCCTTTCAGCGTTTTCGAAATATTCTTTTGCTCCACAAATAAAACGAAAAAATCTGTTAATTCCGATTAATAATAATCGTAAATTTTTCATCAATTCGGAGTACAAGGGACACAATGCAAATTTTACATTTCCTGTATATAAAATCATAGAATTATGCCTCGAGTTTAACTCACATTTTATTCTTTCCACTTTAATTTCATTTAATATGTTAAGCTAAAAGTTGAAATCGAATACCGTTCAAGTCGATTTAATACAACCAACAGTGTTAACGGTTCAATAATTCTTGTCGCTTTTAATTTAGAGCGTTATCGGTGCGGTTGGAATTTAATAACTTCAGAGTATCGAAGGTATTCAATTATCAGTGGCGGCGGCAATACAGAAAAGATTAAAAATTAATAATAACGTGAAATGGTAGGGATAAAAGGTTAAAATGAATGCTGTAAAAAGTGATTCATTGCTGCTGAAAAAAAAATGTATCTGAAAGCCCGAGAAATGACAAACTGCCGGCGGATGCTCGAACAGTTACACCCACGGTTGAAAAAAAAGGTGGTCCTCGTAGGCTAGGATCCCAATTTGTCACAGGTGACAATAAAAATAGATTTTTTGGGTGGCTTTAAACATCCGACGAGGGTTGTGTCGTTTTATTTTTGTGTATAAAATTAATGATTTAAAAAAAAAAACAATAAAAATACTTTTCTTACTTCTTTAATATATTCTAACACAATCTTTATTACATTTACAAAATCACTAATCTAATGACTAGATCTCACCGTCTATTTCCAAAGAACAAATAACATATTTACAACATTAACTTACTTAAAGATGATTTTTGAATTTCAAAAATCCCTCTTCGCTTCGCAGAATTGCAAAATTTACAAAAAAATTTTTAATTTTCAAGAATGAAAATAATTATTTTTTAAAAATTTCTTTATCTTCCATAAAAAAAATCTTCTCGGCGTCTTAGACCCACACGTACCTCTGTTGGTTCGTATTTTCACCAGATGTGCCTGATGATAAAAGATTCCTCGTCAATTTAAAAGAATCACTAGTACACAAAACAACACAAAAAAAATAAAAAAAAACACACTGTAATTATATATTGATGTACCACTATTTTGTTAATTAATTTATTTTTTCCCATTTCTTGTAATTATATTGTAATGATCAATTAATATACAAGGGAATAAAGTGTTAGATCTTACTCGAGGTTGTATAAAGAGTTAAAATATAACTTTTCCCTGTGTATAATATATTTTCTTTTTCTGTAAAGGGAGAAACGATGATTTAACATTGAAAATAGTTATTTATATTACAAGTGGGTTAGATATCGTATGAGTACTGTAATTATGTCCGAACCCACGTGTGATATACAATATTTTATCTACGATTGCTTATAATTACTTAAAAATCTTTTTTTTACAAGATCTATTTTTAAGACAATTTTTAAAATATTTTGATAATTATAAAAATATAACAATTAATGTTTAGTATAAATACTATTATTTTATTTCAATAAAATAAATCTGTTCTGATTGGGCTAAAAATGCGTTACATAATGAAAAACCAGTGCGGTAATGAACTTCATTTCGTAACTGAAATGAGTGTTGTAATGATGACTTATTCAAGCGGTCGTAGATAAAATTTATTTATTTATTTTAATTTGAAATATCATTTTTGTTGATGGGTCGTAAAATGCCACTTTATTCCCATGGTCGAAAAATACATGCTTTTTTCCCATGGGTAAAAAAGCGTACGTTTTTCCCATGTTCAAAAAAAAACATACATTTCTCCCATGGGCATTCTAAGTGGTCTTTTACTCCCTGTCAACAGAGATAAATGTCAATTATTTCCCGTTAAAGAAAAAATATTTTAAGAAGTTTATTTCAACAAGAAAAAGGAAAAACATTAATATAACAATATTTATATTAGGAGATTTGTTTATAAATTAACAACATCTACTTTTACACTTATTAGTATTGTAAAGAGGTGCGGTTAGTAATTTATCCTGGCACGTTTTAATTATCCCGTACGCCAAGTACACGTCGTGTTTTCATATTAAACATTGTCCTCGAAATTAGTTTCGGGCGAAATTTTCATTAAATTCCGTCACGTTAGTTTAAGCCCTTTGTTCTTGTGCCGATAAATAAGAATGAACGGCGTGTATTATGTTAATTAAAATACGAACGTTGTATATTAATTCAAGTGAGGGGGAAAACTTCACAGCGTGTCCCGGAAACTGCAAATTTGTGGGAATCTGACCGACTCGACATTTTTATTTGTTGGCGTAATATTTATAATTAATCGCCCTCATCTCGCCTCTTGGAACATTGTCAAATCGTCTTTTATTTTCACATATTATAAATATTGACGTCGTTTATTATCTAAATATAAATACCTTCATTTCGGACAAATTACACTTTTTAACCTCGTTCTATCCTATTTTCCTTTTAGATTGATATCTACAGAAATAGAAATCGCCTCTATCGATTCGTATAAATACAGCGTGGAAAAGTTAATGTTCATTGTTCGCCAAAAGATATAAAAGCGTTTGCTTCCAATCGGTATCGATAAACAAAAAATACGGCGCGACTCGTAATGTTTACACTCCGATATATTTTACTATATGTAAAGTTGGTTTTAGTGCGCGGTGAAATTGTAATTTAACTTTCAATTTTCGTACCTAACAAACTATTTATTTAAAACAAACACGTTTTATTGTATGAAGTGATTATGATTTTTTTGATATCGAAAAGATAAATTGGTTGGTTTTGTTATTTTGTGCGCATTTAAAACAGATCGAATTAGACTTTATAACACTACAAAGAGCTCTTATTTTGGAAGGTGTGAAGAGATGAAGAAATAAAACGAAGTCCAACAAAACATTAAATCCAAGTTATTTCCTCTTGTTGTTTGGTTGAGTTTGGGTCAAACATTTATCACTTTAATGTTCAAAGGCGAGCTAAACACTGTTGGATAGATGTTGGAAATGTCCAAAACACGAACATTTTGACGGGCAATAAAGATGGATCTGATTAAATGAGTTGAATCGATTTTATTCAAAAAGAAAATAATGTGATTAAATTGCTCGTATTTTTTTATGGGCGAGTTTCAAATTAATAACCGATACATTAGAAAAGTAACAAGAAAGTATTTTTACAGAAAGGAATATTAATGACTTGGTTTGCCTAAAGAGTTGTTGCGAAGTCTGAATAGTCGTCCACCATTCATCGGGAAGACTGCCAAAAGATGGCAGAACATATGGCTCTCCACCACTTAGGCGGTTCAAAAACGACTTCAAAACTAACAAAACGAAAGCTCTAAGAAAACCGAAAAGAAAAAGACGAAATTTGGAAATAATGATGATAAACCGAAGCATATCTCAACGCAGAGCAATCTGGTAAATCACAACAACATCAAAAGTTACGAAGTATTTATATCCTTCTGACAAAGAATTTGAATCTTTATCTTTGCAAATTAGCTGACCCAAAAGCTCAAACCATCAGTTTCACTTTGCCATCAATTCGTTCGTGGACGATAGAACTAAATGGAGTTAATCTTATCATTATTTTGGGAAAGTTGACAAAATCTGAATCAGAAACTGAGGTTGTGTAACGGTTCTTGCTAGAATAGAAGAGGTGCTTGATAGTATGAATTGGTACAAGAGTAGAAGAAAGTGATGTATGGTCACAGAATAACCAGAAAGGACAAAGAGGCTCTCCCGCCAAAACTCATTTTTATGCGCATGTGCATAAAAATCATCCCTGTTACCACGTACGTTTGTTGAAATTATTTGATTGCGAAAGTTTTTCTTCTAGTTATACCCTAGTTATTTAGTATATTATTATATTTTTTCTAATATTTTAAAGTAGTATTGGTTTTTTTATCTTTTAGCGTAGTTTATTTTTCAATTTTTTTAATAATAGTTTTTTAGTAGTTATTTTAATTAATTCATTAAGCTAATTTATCAGATTAAGATTATTTTATACCATAACGTTTCACAATCCGAATATGAAAAAAGCACCTAGTGCAAAATTTTAAATTGTAAATAATTTATAAAATAAAAATTTTTAATATTTTTAATTAACAATATACTGTATTAAATGAATTTTATATAATATATTAAATTTTCATAACAATAACCATAATTATATCTTCAATAGAATTTAGTAAAAGTAAATTTCAAAATCACTTTAGTGGACACTCTCCTACAATAGAGGAGTACTTTACGTTTAAAATTGGCGCCTACACGCCAACGCTATGGCCGAAGGGCAAACAAAATAGCTGGTGAAACATCAAAGGCACCGCCGGTTTTGTCCTTTCTGGTTATTCTGTCGTATGGTCATATTTTTCATGGATTGATTCCAATTTAGGTAAGTAATAAGTAAAAAAGTGTAACAATTATCAGTGTTTCATTACAGAAAAGAAATTTGATGACGTGGCATGATGAACATTGCCAAAAGTTTTCTTCTAAAACCAAAATAACTGTTATATTGAAATTTGTTGTTATTGCCATAAAAAGTAACAAAAGATGACAGAAGAAATAGCTTAGGAAAACCACCAACAATGGCTTTAAAATTAATATATCGAAAGGTTTAAGAGAAATAACAAAAAAAATGTATAAATAATTGTCAAACGAAGTTTATCCCACAACAATTAATCAAAATTTGAAAAGAATTTTTTTAATTCTGATAAAGAACCTTCATCTCTATCTCTGCAAAGCTCAGATAACCCAGAAGCTCAACCCAACAGATTCATTTTGCCATCAATTCATTCATGGTCCATGGAACAAAATCTTATATCCTTATTCATCCAGTAAAGATGACAATGTTTGAATCTGCAACTGAAGTTGTGTAGCTGTTCTTCCGAAACCGAAAGAGGTTCTTGATAGTCTGCTTTGACACAACAACAAAGGAAGGTGATAAAAGAGATAATATTTCTTCATGGGTTAATCCATGAAGAAATGTTTCGAGTGTACATAAGTATATTGATCAGTAATATTTCATTACAGAAAAGAAAATTAATGACTATTTAGGATTCTCAAAAGAATTTTTTTGACGTATGAAGAACTGTTATATTGAAATTTGTAAATACAAATCGTAAAGAAAACCATGAAAAAGCCGTACGTTAAGAAGATGTCCAAAAGATGGCAGGACCACTGCTTAGGAGGTTCACCAATAATGGCAATTCACAAATATGGCTTTAGATAGGTAAGTCCAAAAATCAAAAAGAAAAAGAACATATTTATAAATAATGATATAAAATTCATCTCAACTCAGAGCAATCTGGTAAATCACAAGAATTTTATTTAAAATTTGAGAAAATTTTCTTTAATTTGGATAAAGAACCAGTATCATCTGTTCTTGCTAGACCAAAAGAGGTATTTGATAGTCTGAATTGATACAAAAAAGAAGAAAGTGATGAGCTCATATTTCTTCATGGATTGATTCTAAATTAGGTCAGTAATATGTAAATATGTATATCAATTAACGATGTCATGTTTCATTGCAAAAGAGCAAAATGATGATATGGGTTCTTCTAAAGTGTTTTACAAATTTGTAAAAATAAATTGTTAAGAAAAATTCTTTAATTCTGACAAAGGATTAATTTCCTTCATCTCTGCAAAGTTCAGGTGACCCAGAAAATCAACTAAACAATAGAATCATTTTACCATCAATTCATTCATCCTTGGTTCTTGGAACAACATAGAGTTCATTGCATAATCCAATTCGTCTAAAACAGATGACAAAGTTGAATCTGCAATTGAAGTTGCGCAGCTGTTCTTATGAGAACGGAAGAGGTTCTTGATACTTGCAATTAGTTTCATTTGACACAAGAAAAGAAAAAGGTGATGAAAGAGCTCATATTTGTTCATGAGTTGATCAATGAAGAAATATTTTAATTGTACATAAGTATATTAATCAACAATATTTGCCAAAAGCATTCTACTGAAACCTAAATAACTGTTGTATTGAAATTTGTAAAAAGAAGATATTTATTTAAAACGAAATTCAATCTGGTAAAATACAATTTACTTCTTATTTAGGAGTATTTCTTTAATTTTGATAAAGAATCAGTATCTTCAGCTGTGCAAACTTCAGCTGACCTACAAGTTTAAAGCAACAGACTTTAAAAAAATGATAACAAAATGGAATTAATCTTATTGCTCCATAAAAAGTATTTCAAGTCTTTCAAAGACAGTATCAAGTCTTCTGGAAGCAGTTTAAGCTTTCTGGAAACATTTCAAGTCTTTTGGTAGCAATATCAAGTCATAATGTTCTGATAAAGAATCAGTATCTTCATCTGTGCAAACTTCAGCTGACCTACAAGTTTAAAGGAACAAACTCACTTTCTTATCAATTCGTTCATGGTCGATGAACAAACAAAATGGAATTAATCTTATTGCTCCATAGAAAGCAGTTCAAGTCTTCCCGATGCAGTATCGAGTCTTCTAGAAGCAGTTCAAGTTTTTTGAAAACATTTCAAGTCTTTTGGAAGCAATACCAAACCTTCTAGAAGCAATGTCCCGTCTTCTGGAAGCATGTCAAGTCTTTCAAAGACAGTATCAAGTCTTATGGAAGCAGTTTGAGCTTTCTGGAAACATTTCAAGTCTTTTGGTAGCAATATCAAGTCATAATGTTCTGATAAAGAATCAGTATCTTCGTCTGTGCATACTTCAGCTGACCTACAAGTTTAAAGCAACAGACTCACTTAGTTATAAATTCGTTCATGGTCGATGAACGAACAAAATGGAATTAATCTTATTGCTCCATAGAAAGCAGTTCAAGTCTTCCCGATGCAGTATCGAGTCTTCTAGAAGCAGTTCAAGTTTTTTGAAAACATTTCAAGTCTTTTGGAAGCAATACCAACCCTTCTAGAAGCAATGTCCCGCCTTCTGGAAGCATGTCAAGTCTTTCAAAGACAGTATCAAGTCTTCTGGAAGCAGTTTAAACTTTCTAGAAACATTTCAAGTCTTTTGGTGGCAATATCAAGTCATAATGTTCTGATAAAGAATCAGTATCTTCGTCTGTGCATACTTCAGCTGACCTACAAGTTTAAAGCAACAGACTCACTTAGTTATAAATTCGTTCATGGTCGATGAACGAACAAAATGGAATTAATCTTATTGCTCCATAGAAAGCAGTTCAAGTCTTCTCGATGCAGTATCGAGTCTTCTAGAAGCAGTTCAAGTTTTCAGGAAACATTTCAAGATTTTTGGAAGCAATATCAAGTCTTCTGGAAGTAGTTCAAGTTTTTTGGATATATTTCAAGCATTTGGCAGTAATAAATTCTTTTGGAAGCGATATCAAGTCTTCTAGAAGCAATCTCTCGTCTTCTGAAAACATTTCAAATCTTTCAGAGGCTCAAGTGTTCTTAAAGCAGTTAAAACTTTCTGGAAACATTTCATGTTTTTTCCAAGCAATCCTAAGTCTTTTGAAACCAATAACAAGTCTTCTAGAAGCAATGTCCCGTCGTTTGGAAGCATTTCTTGTCTTCAAAAGACAGTATGGTCCACTACAGGCAGTATCAAGTCTGTTCAAGTTTTCTGGAAATATATCAAGTCTTTTGGAAGCAATATCAAGTCTTCTAGACGCAGTGTTCGGTCTTTTAAAAGCATTTCAAGTCTTCCTGAGACAATATCGTGTATTCTGGAAGCAGTTCCAGTTTTTTGGAAACATTTCAAGTCCTTTAGAAGCAATATCAAGTCTTCTAGAAGCAGTGTCCAGACTTCTGGAAGTAATCCAAGTCTTCTGAAAGCAGTATCAAATCTCCTAGAAGCAGTATCAAATCTTCTGGCTTAACTAATTAATTTAAAATGGTAAAATTTGATGATTTTATCCGGTTCTTCAATCCGGATAAAATCATTACCAATTTTGTATTTGACCAGAGATCAACCTATTTGGCGTCTATCCTAATAACTGCTCTGTACCCATTAAAAATTTTGTATTTTGCCGAGCATCCACTTACCCAGCGTCTATGTAGAGCCTCATTTTTGTGGAAAATATGACCATTCGAATCTGAAACTGAAGTTACGCAGCTGTTCCTGCTAGAAGAGAAGAGGTCCTTGATAATCTTAATTGGCAGAAGAAAAGAAGACAGTGATGTATGAGCTCATATTTTTCAAAGATTGGTCTCAAATTAATAAATAACCAAAACTGTGTTTCAATACAGAAAAGAAAATTGATGACAATTGAAATTTATAAATAGAAATGATAAAAAGATAAAAATTAACAAAAAGTCGTACGTTAGGAAGACTACTAAAAGAGAAAGAAAATAAGAGAAAGAACCTTCATCTCCATCTCTTTACCATTAATTCATTCATGGTCGATTAAACAAAATGAAGGTAATCTAATAGCCCCATTCTACTGGAATAGATGACAAAATTTTAATTTGAAGTTGCACAGCTGTTCTTGATAGAACGGAAGAGCTTCTTTATAATCTGAATTGGTACTACACACATTGAGGAATTAGACAAAATACCCAAAAGGAAATCCGATTTCCACTTGATCGATGTAAACAATCATGAATGTCACATAAAAATACAAGGAAGTCAACATTACAGCTCTCCATTACATTTATGTAAGTATATTTTATAGTGTTAAAGAGTATTTATTAATTAATTAAAGATATTATACTAACAATGGGTTGGTATAATTATATTAAGAATGCAAGATATGTTTACTCTGGAATTTAGCCCGTAGATAACAAGAATAACAAAAGTTCAAAGCGAAATATGCTTTGACTAAGGACTGAAACGAGTGTAATTGGACGAATATAACAAGATAAAAGACCTTGTTTTTGTTCAATTAATTTTATTACACAACAAAAATTGAGAATAAAAAAATGTGGGCAATAATAAAAATGAGGCCATAATAACTAAATGATATTCTGAATTGATTAAATGATGGATTGGTTTTAGATGTAGGCTGTGTTAATAAATGGTTTTAGAAGGTTTAAATTTATAGTTGTCGCTAATTTTCCGTACGGCCGCGCTCAACAGCATGTCCCAGATCTATATTTAAGCACGGACTTATTATTGCCACGACTACAAAACCGTCTGCAAACTAAAAACAAACAGAGCGCTTTTCCCATTAGGCGGACCCGTCCGGAACGGTTTAACAATGCGTCGTTCCTAGTCGTAGTTATAAGCTAAGGTAAGCGTTTTGGCAACAAACCACACCGCAAACGTAAAATTATCCAACTTGAAAGTTATTCAACACAATCCTCAAGAAACTTACGAGAAACTTAAGCAAACTTCAACAAAAAAAAGTTACAATCAACTTACCCGCTTCAAAATTTTCCTTTAGCCTCCTCCACTGTCTCGCTTGATGAAGGGAATATACCGAAATTACCAAAAAGAAAACTATGCAAGATAGAATCGCTACGCTCAAAGCAATCGCTTGCCAATCCCAAATGAGCGTTTCAACTTTCGAAAAAGGAACCTCAGTGGAAATTTGCAACGTACTTTCAACAATCGGAAGATGCTCCTCTTTCTTCCTATGCTCTCGATTCATATGATGATGCCTATGATTATGGATATCATTCTCGCTGCGCACAATCGCCGCCACTTTACTAAAAGGCGAACAAACTGTGTCCTGGTGAATTTCGCATGGCCTAAACACAACCATCCCTTTCTTGTCGTCGCATATCGTGCAATTCACGCAACTTTGAAGATCATGGTTGTAATACTGCTCCCTTCTTGTACACACTGAAGCAACGGTTAGTGTGAAAATAAACGGTAGCAGTAAAATCGTTTTCATCGTTGAATTCGTCATCTGCAATAAAACAGAAAATCATTAAAAAAAATAATTGGAATTGGTGTTACATAAAGAGTAGAAACACACAACCTAATGTATGTAATATCGAACTAATCGGTTCGTAAAGAACGATAATTATGCAATCGCACAAGGTAACACGTGCAACACGAGACTGAGCACAATTCGTAACGAAAACAACATTACATATTAGTGTGTATGAGCAGTGTTGGTAAATACTCGGGTATTTACTTTCAAATGAATATACCCTGGGTATTTAGTTAAGATGGGTATTTTAAGGTATTTATAAAATTTAAAAAATACAATACTGACACCAATTTTTAAATAACAAAATACGAGTTCTTTTTAATAAAAAGTAATATTAATAGTTATAAAAATGATATAATAATCTCTAAATCAGAGGTTCCCAATCTTTTTCGGTTAGCTCCCTAAATAATCGGAAGCGTTAGTGTTGGCTTTGTTTTTAATTGATATTCAGTCTGAAGTTGTTGTATACTTGTATCAAACTAAAACTAGAATTAACAATAGACTTAGTACTAGAAAGATTCAGGTTTAGCCGTGCGTCTTCAGATTCTTATTTATTTGGATAGAAATGTTAAAATTTTATTTGTTTATTTATTATACATTTTCGAACTTGGCATGGACCAATATAATTCCTAAACACGCGTCCACTCAACCCAGAAGAACGAAAAAGTCCGGTTTTTACTCATTTACTTCATTTCTTTAGGTAAATTAGCAATCTAGATTAGCTTAATTACGGTTGGCTTAGGATGATTAGCAATTTTGCTTAAATTTGTTGTGCTATTTTCTTAAAATGCAGTATTATACGCACGAAGAAAAGTTGTTTATGGTTGGGGAAGCCTATTCTGGGAACGGTTTGATCTTGATAATATTTGGTTTCAGCAAAGTGACTGTCCTGCTCATAATACCAGTAACGTTATGAATTTTTCAATTAGTAATTCAAGTTGTATTAAATAGTCAGCACAATTCCCTAATTCAGCTCCTAACGACTTTTTTGTGGCTTTTTTAAGTAATTCTATTTACGGGTATGGAAAATTACTGAAATAAGTAATATAATTACATTATCTATTTGCTACAAAACATCCAGCAAAATTTTAATTATTCGTTGGATTACTGCTCAGCTCAAGAGGGAGAGGTTTATGTGAGCATTTATTATAAATAAATGAGTAGTATTATGTTTCATTTGAAACGATCTGATGCTTCATAACTAAGAAACCTACGCGTACTGTGAACGATGGATGTAATTCTTTTTGGTTTTAGCTAAATCCTCCTTTTTAATAATTTTACAAATTACGGTTAGCGAAAATAATTGATAACTAATTTTAATAAAAACTACCAATTCTTAAACTATTACAGCATTCGATATATGAGAGCGCAAACTCCATCCGTAACTTCTGTGCAGTCTTTATATAGGGTGTAAAAAAGTATGGAGTAATGATGTAGAATCATTAACTTCAACTTACATTTAAAAATTTGTCTTATAAAAGTTACTTAAACCTATCTTCCGCATATCTTGGTGTAAAAATAAAGTAAAAATAATGATAGCAGTTTGAGTTATGACATGGTGACTGATCTGGGTAGTATTCGGATATTTCTGTATCCCGGTACTTTTTAACTATTCCACTTATAACGTGAACAACCAACAAGAATTCACGATTTTTCGTCAATTGCGAGTTTTTCAGCGGTTATTTGGCCGTCACCATGGAGAACGACTATACGAACCTTTGTATAATCAATCGCTGTAATAATCGCTCGTCTGACATTTAAATAATTTTCTTTTCTATTTAAAATTCTAAAAATGTATTTTTTATTCGTGAAATAGTCTACCCTTATACAACTCGACAATCGAAAATACCCGAATCTCGTCGTATTGCCTTTTTGAAATACCATTCGACCTTGGGTCTCGTGGTATTCCAGGCAATAAGTTTAATATTATCGGGTATTTTCAATCATTTTGTTGTATAATATTTGAGTATCCGGTACTCTGTTCAAATCTGAAAGTATCCGGATACTTTTTAATTATACAACGAAATAGTACAATACATTCTTCTTATGAAAAAACTGACATCATAGAAGACATTTTACATTTGTGGGAAAATCGAGGGCTCCCTCTTCGACTAAAATTTGTACATAAAGTTTACAATTTTTTTTTAATTTTCCCTTTTAGCAAAAATGTAAAAAAGTCATTTCCTAGCAAGTGTCCATAAGAGAAAGTATCTGGATACATTGTAAGTATTCGGTACTCGGTTCAGCTCTGCATGGTGAAAATGTTTTTTAAATGGAACACTTGTATATTTTAATGTTTTTGGATTCCTTTTGACAAGGTGTTGCAAAATGCCATAAACTTTTAATACTAAATGCATGCCTTTCGAGATATCGAAACTTTTATTTAAAAAGATTTGACACCAAATTATAGCGTCATTATGGGATTGTGTTATCTGTCACTATGGTAGTGAAGACAGTTTCTGCTCGAATTTTAAGTAGTTTTCGAAAAACCTTAATTGTAAATATTTAATTAGGTGACTAAAACATTTAATTGTAACAAATAATAATTAAACAATAACATTATGTAACGAACAATAATATTAAATAAAATATAAACGGAGCATTAAATTAAATGTTCAAAATGTTATCCATTAGCAGTAAGGCAGTAGCTTAAACGATCACCAAAAACAGTAATTGTATTTCTTAAATGATCGGACAATAAGTCTTTCAATTACTTCCTATAGTATTCGTCGTTCTAATTATGCTAAATGATTAAGGGCCGGTCTTACAAAACAGTTTATACCGCTCTATATTCCAAGAGTAACTAAATGTTGGTATAAACACTAAAATAAACGTCTTACAATACCGACGTAGAGCATAAGCAAGGGAATATGACGCCGGATAACTATTCCGAACGAAAAAATATTTAACACGGTTCAGAAATTCTTCAACTAACCATCGGAATAATTATTCTGGTATAAAAAAACCTTTATAAAACGTATTCGTCAAATTAACGCCGTGAATAAGTTATTCTGGGAATAACTATTCCACTTATTATACCAATACTTGTAAGACCGCCCCTTACACGGTTTTGGTATACTTTGCTCTTTACATGACACCATAAGCTGCCTCTAAAACCCTGCATTTTATTGATAGTGATGAGGTGCCCCATCTTGTTGGAACCGGACATTGTTTTTG
Organism: Onthophagus sagittarius; assembly: GCA_036711965.1. Lineage (NCBI taxonomy): Eukaryota > Metazoa > Arthropoda > Insecta > Coleoptera > Scarabaeidae > Onthophagus > Onthophagus sagittarius. Next base: position 18,424,008 of record JASERS010000005.1, on the reverse strand, counting down.
TTCGGAAATTATCATTTCTGCACAAAATTTCTATGTATCAAAATCATCCTCTGATAATTGCTGCACTAAAATTGATTTATATGGATGTTATTTCTCTATAATCAAAATGTTTTGAATAAATCCTGTACAGTGATATCGAAATTTAATGCTAGCTAACAATTCGAAGTAAGTGGATTAACTATCATTTCTTGTAACACACCTTGCTTCATATCAACCGATTGACTAATTTGTTGTCGATTTGGATGTTTCATTAAATAAAACACATACTTCATGTTGCTTTCTCGTACGATCTCCAAAACCAACCACTGTTAAAGTAATAATTCGTTCTGTTTCGGTTAAATGTATCACTTTTCTTGTTTAAACTATGTCTAACCCAACAACAACTAAACAACAAATAAAAATTTTAATATATCAAAAGGTATGCAGTTTAAAACACTAAAATTTTATAGCATTATGCAACACCTTGTCAAAAGGAATCCTAAACGTTAAAATATACAGGGTGTTCCATTTAAAGAACATTCTCACCATGTCGTAATTCAAGCTAATGTGAACATTTTTATTTTATTTTGACATGAAGATATGCGGAAAAAAGTTTTAATTAAGTTTCATTTAAAACTTTTTAATATAAATTGAAGGTAAGGCTGTAGGATAATTATTCCATACTTTTTGTACATCTGTATATAATGAATTTAGCATATCAGCTACATATTACATAGTACACCTATTTAGTTTACTAAGCTATAGTTCTTAAAGTTAAAAAAAATAACATCACATAATTTCAGTTGTTTTTCATTTATCTAGCACGCTTTATCTTGAATCATTACAATTCTTTTTTAATTTTATAACTTGAAGTGTTACCTAATAAGATGTTATATAAAACTTCACTTTCTTCCACCGACTTTAGAAAATATTGACTATCAAATAAGAGCAGTATCATAAGTTCTAGATTAAAATTTTCTATATTTAGATGTTTTGAAAGTAAAGCATAAGTAACATGATTATGCCATTTTCATATCTTAATTAGAGTGGATTAAAGAGTTATTTTAAAATTAAAATTTCAATACAATAGCAATATTTTTTAAAATTATTACTTAATTATTTTTTAACACATTTCCGTTCTCTTTGCTATCTCACTGCATAAACATTTATTATTACGTATACAAATATTTTAAATCAATCGAATGCTAATGTTGCATCCAGTTTATTTTATTTTAAAAAATGCATAATAACATGAGACCTCATTTGAAATTAATTAAATTTTACTAATTTTGCTAGTTCTTGTAATTTTTTCAAAAATTGCAATGTTTCCATTATCAAACTGCTTTTTATTTAAGCTATAAATTTTATTAACTCGTTAGAATTTTGAAATTGTGAAGCTCAGTTTCTGGTATTCCTTTTTATATTTAAATGTGTATTTGATAATTTTTACAGCATTTGAAGTTTGTTGTAATAAACGGTCGATTAAGTCCGGAATGCTGTACTAACAAAAACACAAATATACATAAATCCATGAAAATTCACGATATACTCTAAATTAATCCATTAAAATACTTTTATTGCATTCTATCACACGGAGGGTTTAAATATGAACTAAATCAATAAACCGATTACTTCCGGTTACGTAATTTGACTGATATTTAATATATACATGTTTGCATACAAAGGCTTATACATATTCTCATTCTCATGTTCTTTTCTTAAAAATTCCAGTTTATATCAAAAATTATGGATAGTGTTCAGATTAGGGACCATTTCCGGTTACACCGTTTGAGTGATATTGATGACATGGATATTTTTCATAATTTTAATCGCTTATGAGGTATTTAATTTGTGAATTAGCTAGTTCATTAGCTATAGTGTCAAATAAAGTACCACTTCCGGTTGACTATGATTCAAACTTGGTATATATCTAAGATTTTGTTACTAACAGCCACACGCAAAATATCATTGCTACAACTTGCTGGATTTTCGAGTACTAGATCTAGTGTTAGTTCTAGTTTTAATTGCTCGAACTAAAAGTGGAACAACTAATACTAGACCAACAACTTAGATTCAGAACTAACACTAGACCCAGAACTAGAAACATTAGGATTTAGCCGTACGTCTCTTTAGGCGGCTAAACTCTAATGTTTCTAGTTCTAGGTGTAGTGTTAGTTCTGAACCTAAGTTGGGTTGGATTAGGTTCCATCTTAAGATAGGTAGGTACGGCTAAACCTAAACGTTTTTCGTTCTAGGTCTAGTACTAGTTCTAGCTTTGTGTTGGCTCTATTTTTGGTTGTGATTCAATCTTAAATTGATGTATACTTGTATCAAAGTAAAACTAGAACTAACACTAGACCTAGCACTAGAAAGATTCAGGTTTAGCCGTGCGTCTGAAGACACACGGCTAAACCGACTCTTTCTAGTACTAGGTCTAGTGTTAGTTCTAGTTTTAATTACCACTCAGTGCTTGATTGCTGAAAATTCTTCTGGAACTAAAAGCATAGCTGATACTAGACCAACAACTTAGCTTCAGAACTAACACTAGACCTAGAACTAGAAACATTAGGGTTTAGCTGTACGTGCCTTTAGAAGGCTAAACCCTAATGTTTCTAGTTCTAAGTCTAGTGTTAGTTCTGAAGCTAAGTTGGGTTGGGTTGGGTTCCATCTTAAGATAAGTAGGTACGGCTAAATCTTAATGTTTTTCGTTTTAGGTTTAGTACTAGCTCTAGCTTTGTGTTGGCTCTATTTTTAGTTGTTATTCAGTCTTAAATTGTTGTATACTTGTATAAAAGTAAAACTAGAACTAACACTAGACCTAGTACTAGAAAGATTCAGGTTTGCGGATAGATTGATTCAGCCGTGCGTCTGAAGACGCACGGCTAAACTAACACTGTCTAGTATTAGCTCTAGTTTAGTGTTGGCTCTATTTTTAATTGTTATTCAGTCTTAAATTGTTGTATACTTATATCAATGCTAAACCGAAATATTTTAGTAATAAGTCTAGTGTTGGTTCTGGTTTTAATTGCCATTCAGTGCTTGATTGTTGTAAATTCTTTTGGAACCAAAAATATTAACTAATACTAGACTTAGGAACTTCTCGCATTTCTATACTTTACTAACTACACAAACAGATATTTTTATTTTTTCATGAATAAATTAATACATTCGAATTAAAAAATATATACACGTAACTATATACACAATACATAACTATAAATTTTTAATTGATTAAGTACTCACTGATTACTCACAAAACATTCACTATACTATTCACTGTGTACGAGTGTGGGGCCAAAAGCAAAAACACAAAGCAACGTTCGTGATTACCAATTCACCGCAAGAACGTGCCAAGTTGCAAATTAAGCTTGTTGCCCGCGTTAACACGACTAGACATCGTATTTGTCGTAATTGAAACCGTAATTATCATGATTTTTTTTTAATGCAACAAAAAAAATTAAAACGATTCATAAATATTTCGAGACTTTTTTGTTTGGGTTTAACAAACGGATTCTAACAAGTGTTTGGTGGTTATACGATACAAGAGGATCACGTTACACCACTTTAGCTTTGTTTTGAGGTGGTCCTCAAGACCTAACTAAACAATGAAGTAAGAGACAAAATGAATGGGTGTTTATCTCGAAACTGAAGTTAGAAAGTTACTCTGCTTACAATTAATGAAGAAGAGAACGTGGTTGTGGCACGCTCGGAGACTTGGTCTACAATGAACCGGAAATCTTCTAAATTAAAACCGAGTTAATTTAGAGGTTTATCATGGTAAATTAAGCGGTTTTAATGGAATAAAATTAATTTAAATTTAGAATTTATTTGAGGATTTAATTTATCTTCAAAGTTATAACAATGACATCTAGAGTCGTGGTAGCTTTCAGTTCCGGATTCAAACTCTATTCATTCTATCTAACTATTAGAAACTTTGACGAACTTTACGGATACATCTCGCTAACTTAGATTAAAATGAAGACATGGTAAACTAAAACAAGGAAGTAAAACAACTTTCCGCAAATTTTCCTCCCAACAATCAAGCCGATTATTATAATCACAAAAATAATTCAACTTACTTTTTCTCAAAAAAATTTTAAATTTTATGAACACCAACACGTAAATATTCGAACAAACCGCGTAAATAATCGTCGTAAAGAAGTCGCATCGTTCCCGAGGATATTTAAAACGCGGTGCTGCGTACGCGTTAGCAGCAAAGACTTAAAGCTGACTGCTGACTGCGGCTTCTCTCCGTCGACTTCCACCGTATTTAGTTTCAGTGTGCGTCGGTTTTTCGTTCGGTAGGAAAGGGTAGACCGAAGACAGCCGGCCATATGTTCCTTCTGGTGTGCCGTGGAGAACGTGCGTCCTACATGAAAAAAGGGACCAAACCAACCAAGAGGGACGCTGCCAGCGATTCTTTTCATTCCCCGACGTGATTGAAACGTTTATTTTTTTTATATTCGTTTGGCGGTGATGAAAAATTTGTTCGGAAAATTGAAACCGGAGAGTTGAAGCATTGAAATGAAGGATTCAAATTAACTCGGACAAATTACCCCACAAATTTCCTCGGTATTACTGTTGTTAAATTCTCGGGTATTTATCTTCAAGGGAAAATTTCGAACGTTTACACCCGAGAGTGGGGTAATTATAAAATTTAAAAACGAGATGCATAAGAATAATAGAATTAACCCTAAATATATTAGGTTCCAACCGTAATAACTTGTCCTAATTTAAATTACGTAAGAGTTACGTTGTTACTTTTAGTAACAAGAAAAACAAATTTCACTCAATTATCAAATTGTCTGAAAAGAAAACTGTTGGGCATCAAATTTCTTCTATCAATCTTGTTATGACTCCACTCTCAGGATCACATCTCAGAATTTAAGTTGAGTTCGAAATTTGATATCCCAAAAACGAAATGAGATATTCAAATATAATTTTGATCTTGAAAAAGTACATACTTTTCATTAAAAAAGTGCAACAAGATATCTTAAGAAAACGATTTTTTTTAAATAATATAAAAATTTGTTAATTTTCTGAATTGCTACATATTTAGGTTGAGTTCAAAAGTTGATATTTCAAAAACAAAGTTATATACCGGATGCTCCCAATCTTTTTCGGTTTGTGACTGCTTAAATAACCGATTTTGATACATTCAATTTCTTTTAATTGTTAACTTTCTTGAAAAATTAGAAAACTTTCCGTACGTTTCTTAAGACCACTAAGCCCTAAAGTTTTTAGTTCTAAGGCCTGTTACTACCAAATCGTTGGCATCTGTTAAACGAACTAGCTATAAGTTACCGCTAAACTAATAGTTTACAGTGTCGCCCGTCTTACCACCTCAAAACCTTGAGATATCTAAAAAATCCAATGATTTTATTTGGGATAAATTTTTAAATTGGTAACTATACAGCTAAATGACCTAATATTTTGACTTTTTCACCAATTTTATCATCAAATGACATCGCACATAGCGTGTTTACTTCTGTGTGACTTTATTCCCTTTGTTTTCTACGGTATAGAATCGTAATAATGGTTTTTTGAAAAGTTGTTACGAAATTACTTTCAATTACTACGTGGACTATCTGCTTTTCAAAAATGAAGTTAATATTGAGATATCTCACTTAGTTCTTGAGATATAAACCGCTGAACTTAATTGCGATTTTTCCAATATTTTGATTAAATATAAAATTCTTTAAAAATTGATTTTTTGGAAAATTGTTACGAAATTACTTTCAATTACTAATTGGAATATCTACTTTCCAAAAATTAAGTCAATTTTGAAATATTTCTCTTAGTTCTTGAGAAATAAGTTGCTGAACTTAATTGGGAGTTTTCCAAAATTTGAATAAATTTGAAAATTATTGAAAAATCGATTTTTTGTGGCAAATTGTAATGAAATTATTTTCAATTGCTAATTGGAGTATCTACTTTCCAAAAATTAAGTCAATAATGAGATATCTCACTTAGTTCTTGAGATATAAGCTGCTGTATTTCATTGCGATTTTTCTAATATTTGGAATAAATCTAAAAATTCTTGAAGAATAGATTTTTTTGGAAAATTGTTATGAAATTACTGTCAATTACTAATTGGAGAATCTGCTTTCCAAAACTGAAGTCAATTTTGAGATATCTCACTTAGTTCTTGAGATATAAGCTGTTGAACTTAACTAGGATTTTTCCAATATTTTGAATATGTGTATTTTTTTCTTTTATCTATTAGATATTGATTTATCTCGGACTGAATCCAATGGTTATGGTTAACACGAAAGTTATCCTTGAGTTAATGTTAGCTACAACATAAATGCAGTGGTAATAACCGATTTTTACGTTATTTTTAGATAGCGCTAACTATAATTTTAACTATGAGTGGCAGTAACGGGCCTAAGTCTAGTGTTAGTTCTGAAGCTATGTTGGATTGGGTTCCATCTTAAGAGAAGTACGATTAAACGGTAAATAAAACGGTCTAGTATTAGTGCTAGCGTTAGTGTTAACTCTATTTTTAGTTGTTATTCAGTCATAAATTCTTGTAAAATTGTATCAAACTAAAACTAGAACTTACACTAGACCTTGTACTAGAAAGCATTTTGGACCTTGAACTTAGAACTTAGAAACATTGTTAGTTCTATAGCTAGGTTGGGTTGGATTGGGTTCAGCATAGTGAGAGATCCGTCTCCCTCTCTTGTTCAGGTACGTATAAAACTTACATTACTTCAAAAAATAATTCACTCCATTTTCTACAAACGCTGTGAGTCTTCAACAACGAAGAAGCGAATAGACGAGAAGCTTTATGAGGAGTAAATGAAGGAGCAAAATAGAGAAAGAAGAGAAAATGTGGAAAGGGCGCAGATAGGAAGAATGAGGCGAGGGAATCGACCCTCCCGCTTTCCGGGTATGTACGAAAATATATACGGGTATGTATAGTAATAAAGCTGTTTCAAAAAGTAAAGACTTCTTTTTCCTTGGCAATGCAAAAAATGCCAAGAATTACTAAACTACTCTGGTCAGTGTCATTGAAGTAGAGAGGGTCGGAGCCTTTAGGCTCATTAACCCAGGCCAGATGTCTATCTGATTTTCTCCGACATCGTTAAAAATAGGGTTCAGAAGGAGACATAAATGAGAAGTAAGGGCAAATAGGATGAAATAAATTGAAACAAGGAAATGACATTAAAGAAGCAGTTAGACTTTATAAAACTGGTAAACGAGAACTGAAGCTCTTCATATACACCAGTAAATAGGAAAAGTGGAAACAGGTATGATGCCCTGGATAGGGATATATTGGGCAACGCAAATTTAATTGTCATGAAGAAACTGAGATCTCGAAACAGGATAGCTGTAAACGTGGAGGAAACCCGGAAGCACATCGCGATACTTTTCCCAGACAGCAAAAAATCGTATGGCTTTGCAAGGAACCTGTGAAAGATGTACCTTTGTTCTACATGGAAAACCTAGAAGTTACAGTGACAAAGACACACAAAAAAATCAGTTCCAGATGGTATTACACTAGAAATCATTATTGCGACAGTTTTGGTAACAAAGATACTTTCCTGAACATGTATAATGCCCACCTCACACGAGGTTATATTCCGAAATAGTAGAGGGTAACAAATCTGGTAATGGTGGAAAAGTCGAGTAAAGGAATAAATGGCGTGGTGTCTTGTAGACAGATCTGTAAGGAGGATACCATGGGAAAACTACTGGAGCTATTACTAAGAATATGACTCAAAGTAGAAATTGAGGAGAAAAGTACGCTGCGCAAGGAGCAGTATAGTTTCAGAAATTAGAAATCAATGCCATTAGGAGGGTACAGAAAAGTGATAAAAAGGTGTTATGGTTACCCTGGACATACGAAACGTTTTTAACTCCGCCCGATGGTTGGAGATTATTAGAGCCCCGATGGTAGGTAACGTCAGCAAATACTTGATCAAGATGTTACAATCCTGCCACTCCGAGAAAGAGATAGTAGCACCAAATGGAGAAAGACTCGAGATCAGGTGCAGAGTACCCCAAGGCTCAATACTAGGCCCTACACTGTGGAATGTCTTCTATGAGGATATATTAAGAACACAGGTTGAAAAAGGGGTAAATCTGATAGCATATGTCGAAGATCTGGCAGTAGTAGTAATGGATCGAACAAAAACAATTATAGGCGAGAAGGAAAGCCAGAAACATGAAAGTAAGGATAGGCAATCAGCTAGTAGGTTGTAAGAATATGGTCAAGTACCTAAGAGTTTATCTCGACACGGAAATGAGTATGACATCCCACGTTAAAAAGGTAGTGGAAAAGGCGAAGATGTGTAACATGCTGTGACGAATCATGCCAAACATCGGAGGCCAAAGAAGTAGAAGGAGAAGAAGCTCGTATCATACACGGTTTTATCAGCAACCTGTATGCCGAAATCAATCAATAGGAGAGTGACGATCGGTGTTATTTCGGCTTGCTACACGGTAATCTCCTCGGCCATAAGTATAGAAGCGAAACCGGTCAGGCCTCCGCTTGATCTTCTGGCAGAAGAGCGAACAACGTTATATGAGAAGGGCAAGGAATATAAAGAAGAAGCACGAGTCAACGTGTTGTATAGATGGCAGTAAAGATTGTAATGGATTGGATAATGTATTCATAGAAGACATAGAAGCTTGAGCAAACAGGAAGTGGGCTGCGCTAGACTATATGGTCCAGGCTTTTACATGGCATTGTTCCTTTGGTACCTACTTCCATAAAATCAAAAAGGTTAAGACGACAGAATACTGAATTTGCAATTAGGAGGACTCACCCGAACATACTATGTTTGTCTGTAAAACATCGAAAGGGAGAGAGAAGTATGTGCAAGAATGTGCAGCTGTTATATTATATTAGAAAGGAAAGAAAACTGGACGGCAATAAAGTTGCCTCTATGTAAGGAGATCTTCATTACAAAGCAGAAGGAGATGGCAAGGGAAGTTGCAAGAATAAACGAGGCTGGTGGGTCCAGGTGAGAAAAACAGAAGAGGAACGAGGGCTCCCCTTTGTCAGGTAAAACTCAAAAGTAACATTGATTAAAATTAATGAAATGTGTATGTTTCTTGCTTTTCTGTACATGATATGACGAAATTGAGGGACAAAGCATAATGATGGCGAGGTAATATAACGCCAAACGGCGAAAATGGGACTAGGAAAAAATAGAAGTGGAACGACTTATCCCAGGTAAACGGTAAATAACAATTAAATAACCAACAATTAAGAGAAACCTTTCTATTCGCATTTTCGCTCTGGACAAACCATTGCTTGCGGTTCCTGAAAAGTTGACGAAAGGGGTACTTTAGTGGGTTGGGGTCATAGACCCAGACCATTCTGGTCCAAAATTATCTGCCAATCCATCATCCCAGACCAAATGTCTGCTCACAAATTCCCCATCCTCAAGAAAAAAGAATAAGAGTCAGGGTGGGTTGGGGACAGTCTTAAGAGATACTCTATCATTAGTGTTGGCTCTATTTTTAGTTGTTATTCAATCTTAAATTATTATATCGAACTAAAACTAGAACTAACACTAGGCCTAGAGAACTAAAAAGATTCAGGTCTAGCCGTGCGTCTGAAGACTAGTTTTCATTCTTACTTAACTCTAGATTGATTTAATTTTTTTTGAACTAAAAGTATAACTAATACTCAACCTACAACCCAGCTTTAGTACTAACACTAGACCGAGAACTAGAAATATTACGGTTTATCTGTAAGTCTCTTAAGACGGTTAAATACAAATGTTTAGTTCTATTTCTAGCCTTAGCTTTAGTATTGGCATTATTGTATACTTGTACCGCACTAAAACTAGAACTAACAGTAGACTTAGAATTAGAAAGTTTCGGTTTCGGCCGTGCGTCTTCAGTCGACAATTCTTAACTATTTTTGAAAAATCGTAAAAATCGAATAATTTAAGATATCTCGATGATTTTTCTGATTTATAAGGGAAAATGTGTGCCCTTTCTCGTATATTAAACCATATTTGAATATCTCAATTCGTTCTTGATCGTTTTGAACTCAACCTAAATTGGTAGCATAAAAAAATTTTAAGAAAATAACCAAACATTCTGTGTAGTATTGTTTCCACACTTGCATATTTTAAAAAAATTCTTAACTTTGAAAGTTCCTATCTTAGTCATTCAAAAAAAATATTACACGAATTTATTAAATCACCATTATTACTTTAGTATTTGTGACGACTTACAGAAACATTCTGTATAACCGCTTTGTTCGTCCGTTTTTTCTTTATGATGCACTTTACGTCGTGTAAGAATCGTCGGTCTTTTGTACGTCGTCGAGTCTTACTCCACTTGACCCAACTCGTATATAAGTGACTTCCAGTGACAAAGAAAAAGTACTCTTGTATCAGGCGTGGAAGACTTTCTTTTTTGAAGCGCATTAAAATTCAATTAGAACAAAACGTCCTTATTTGTAAATTAGAAAAAAAATTTTTAAACTTATTTTTCTTTTTCGAGTCATTACTCTTAACGACAGGTCGTCGAAAGCAGGTCTTCTGTTCTACCATGCTACCATATCCACTTGACCTAATCTAAGTGGCTCCCCACAATACGAAGAGTAACGTTGAGTTTGGCGAGACGTCTCGTTGCGCGCTAACCAAGCCGTAATTGGCCGATTATTATTTAATCTCGGGGAGCTGATTGCTTTTGATTTAGAGTTATACGACAGTTTTACTACCGAATGCACTCGTGCGGTCGTAGTCGTAAACGAAAGCTCTACTTGGGTATTTTTAGGATCGTCCTTCTTGTGTGAATTCCTTATAAACCTTTCGCATACAGACATTTTTAATTTTATGGTATAGGTTATTCATCCTGTTATTAATAATCACAGATAAAAGGGCACTTTTATATTATTCCAAAAATGTTTTTATTGTTTCCTTACATTTCTTGTTATTAGTACTAAGCAGAGGTGCCGTGTAAATATTATAAATACTCGAAGGGTAGGATTGCGTTTTCTTAAATCAATATGAATAATTTTTGTGAATTGTATGGTGTTTTATGGATTGTAGTTGTGGTATAGTCATGAATTATTGATTAAACAACTATAAAAATAATAAACTAAACAATTTGAACATTTTGGCAATTATCACTTTATGTCTAGAAAATGGCAAAAGCTAGAATATACGAACAATTTTTGTACATGTTTTGGTTTTTGTACTGTGGGTTGTAGTTTTGCTGTAGTCACGTTTCATTGATTAAATACAAAAAATACTACAAAATTGCAACATATAACTGATTATGGACCATTTTTTCCTGTTTTAAACATAAAGCTCATTTAAAGCAGTTTGAATCAGGAAAGTTTGAGTTGTTTTAGATGTTTTTTTATTGTTATTATGTAATTTGAAACCACTAAAGTAAATATTACTACAAGATTAGCTTATAAGGACACAAGTATTGTAATGGTCAAGAGAGTACAAGTACAATCGGGAGTAACTTTATGAAATGCCACAAATTTAGGTTCAGTTGAAAAACTCCTCTCTCAAGAATGAATCTCACACGCAGTTTTATTCTTGAAAAGTTTACACTTTTATTTATAAATAACAAAAAAGTTCATGAAGATGTCTTAAGACTTCGAATGCCTTCGATTTTTAAAAAATTAATTTAATTAATTTAGGTTAAGTTCAAAAATTAACATCGCAAAAAACGAAGTAGGATATTCAAGTATGGTTTTGTTGTCGGCAAAATAAAAAACAAAAATATGTTCCTTTTGTTTCTAAATCACAAAAAATATCAAGATATCGTAAAAATTTGTAATGCTTTTGGAATCAATTCGAAAATTTTAAGGTTTACGACGTAATAAAAAAGTGTAAAGTAAATAACCTTTATGACCAACCTGTACATAAGCGATTAATCGTTATAAAATAAAAACTCTAAATTAGGTACATAAATTGTAAAATTACTAAAACGAAAGTGGCCAAATAAATATCACGAATAAGAAAACGATAAAATGCTAATTTAATTTAATTTAAAATGCGATATTTATTTTTAATATACTTTCATCAATTAAATAGATTTAATCATTCTTTTATTTATACCTGTATTTTTGTTGCAAATCTTTTGTTTTTGGCTCTATCGGTTTCAAATATTTATTATATTCATTTTCAGGAGGTTTTAATTATTCTTTAAAATATTTAAGAAACTGTTAAAAAAATTCTTAATTTTGGGGGCTCTTATCATAACTATTTGTGGGTTAAACCAAAGAATTTTATAAGATAGGAATTTAAAATTGTGATTTTATTACCATCTGGCTAGTTTCGCTTATAACAAGGAATTAAGTTACAAAACTAATCTACAAAAATATTTACAACCTTAAAAATATACTTACGCATCTAAACTACATGAATATAACACCTTAAATATTTCCAATATTATTTCCATTTAAGCAAACATTAACAAACGAATTTGTTCTGATAATGTAGAACTCTTGTAGTTTACAATGATGAAGATTGAATTCAGTTGTAGATTCCTGAACGTATATTTATTTTCCGAGATTTACCGAACTATTTACACAGTAACTATTATGTTAAGAGTACAAAAGAGCCAAATTTCATCGTTTTTATCTCGATTTCAATAAAACATCAAAAACACATCATCTTTTAACATTTCTTAAGTGGAATCGATTTCAAACTGAAACAACAAGTTATACACCATTTGAAACAGGAAGGTTCATCCTTTAATATGATATACAAACATTTCTTCATTTTCAAAAATAAGACCTCCATGATCTTTCAAATCTTATCATTTTTTTCGTGATCATCTTTTTTTAAAGTTTCCTAAATGAAATCAATTTCAAATTAAAACAATGAGTTATACATCATTTTAAAGATGAAGGTTCAACCTTTAATTTTGAATGTAAGTGGTTTCTGCTTTTTCAGTACTTCCATTCGGTGATAAAATAAATTCGAATAAATTTGCTTCAAAATGCTTCTTATTTCAAGTTAATATCTCAATATGTGCTTGAAATACGATACTTTAAATAAAATGATTAAAAATTTAACCAAAAAAATCGCATGGCTGTATTAACAAAATCGTATCTCACATAATTATTGAATCGAGGAAATTATTTTTGGTGAGCTAAAACTGCATAAAATTGATCATAAAATGGTGTTTATCTCAACTTGATATCTCATTTACTTTTTGAGATATGATTTGATTAAAATTGGTGTTTAAATAACGCTTTAAATTGATTCGGAGATGAACTAAAATAATCATTATGTCTAAATTTGTGGAGACGAAGAAATGATTTTCTCCGCATTAATTATTAGTTAAATTTACTTCAAAATGCTTCTTATTTCAAGTTAATATCTCAATATGTACTTGAGATATGATACTTCAAATAAAACGATTAAAAATTTAATCTAAAAAATCGCATGGTTGTATTAACAAAATTATATCTCCCATAATTGCTGAATCGAAGAAATAATTTTCTTTGAGTTGAAACAGCATTAAATTTAAATTTTAATATATTAAACAGCATTAAATTTTAATTAACATTAAATTCATAATATGGTGTTTATTTCAAGTTGATATCTCATTTACTTTTTGAGATATGATTTAATAAAGATTAGTGTTTAAATAACGCTTTAAATTGATTCGGAGATTAACTAAAATAATCATTACGTCTAAATTTGTGGAGACAAAAAAATGATTTTCTACGTATTAATTATTAAAATTCGATTTTTCAAGTTTTATAATTTTTTACGTGATTCTATTGAAACGTAAAAAAACACATAATCCTTTAACATATCTTAGGGAATCAATCTCAAATTCAAACAACGAGTGAAACATCAGTTGAAAGAGGGTGGTTCAACCTTAAAACTTGTTATACAAGTCATTTTTTTATTTTAATAAATAATACATCCACGATCTTTCAAGTTTTATCATCTTTTTTCGTAATTCCACTAAAACGTCAAAAACACATCATCCTTTAATATTCTGTAGGTGGAATCGATTTCAAATAGAAACAACGAGATATAAATCATTTTAAACAGGAAGACTCAGCCTTTGATTTATCTTTATTTTCAAAAACAAGATCTTCACGATCCATCAAGCTTTATCACTATTTTCGTGATTCTACTAAAACTTCCAAAACACATCCTTCAACATTTCTTAGGTTGAATCGATTTCAAGTTGAAACAATGGGTTATACATCATTTGAAAGAGGAAGGTTCAATTTGATATACATCTCATTTCTTCATTTCAAAAATAAGTCCTCTAATTATAAGAATTTTGGCTAATCCCTGAACTTAATGTAATCAAAAACCTAATGGTTTTTCTGTTGATTTTATGAACACATTATTACATAAAACTCAACATAAACAACAGTTTATTTTTTCAACTAATTTACAATCAAGCCTTCTATACAATTTCTTTCAAACAAATCCATAAACTACCCAGGCAATATGGCCTACATCATTCAAAAAAAATTTGACAAATATATAATTTCCTTTTTACTCTAGTAATTAGTGCTCAAAATTATGCAACGACTTACAGAAACACGCTGTATACAATGGCACTTGTTGAAATACTCCGATAGTCGTGTCAAATTTTTTTGTTTCGTCGAGGTAGTCCAAACCGAGGTTAAAAAGGAGAGGCATTGTTGTTTTAATTTGTCTATTGGAAATTTAAGCACGCATCGGTACTCATTGTCCATTTGAACGGGCACGGCAACACGACATGGCTCTTTAAACGCGCTTTAATGGCAATTAACGTTCGGAGCTTTTACGAAACCGGCACAACTTCAATTAAGTTTATTATTAGCTTTCTTGGAATTTCAAGACGATTTGAGTTTTAGTTACGTAACCATTTAGTACTACTCGTATTTCAGAATTATTTTTATATCTAATAAATTTGCAACGAGTAAATATTCAGCGAAATTAATGTAGATTAAATTATAATACAAAAGCGTGTTTTTGTTTCGACATTGTTGTATTATGAATATTTAAAAGAATATCACCATTTTCGATTTGCATTGGTAATGAGATTCGGTTCTGTGGGCCATCACGCGCACACATACAGGTATGGAGTACATAACATGCAACAAAACATGAACGAGCCCATTGTATGCGAAGCTAATTTATTTGGTATTGTGTGTGCATTTCGGCCTCTAGAGTCAGGGTGCGCTTTTTTTATTTTCGTCAATCTGCGTCCGTCCAATATTCATTTCATAAAAGCGATCCTATAGAAACACCAACAATAGAAAATTATTACAGATATTTTCATCGATTCCTAGAATATAATTTTTAACAATATTGTTATTTATCTTTGGGTGTGTCAACAGAAACAAGTTAGTTGCGTCATTTCGTTGTAAATATAACGAACAATGGACCGATTCTTTTTGGAACAACTCAATAAATTGTTGATACCGATTCTTGATATCGGGAAAATTATTCTGCCAATAAAAACATGTTCCCCTTTAAAACCCTAAATCATGCGGAACGTAAACGGGATGTGGTTTACAAGAATCGGTTTTGGGTAAATAAACCGTCTGAGCTGGGTTTTTCGAAAATTAATCGAACCTTTTCGGAAATATCGGACGTCCGCTTCAAATCAACGCTAGAAAACCGAGCAAAGCAAGCATCCGTTCGATGCGTAGCGGAAAAACAATGCTTTTCCGCGGAAAGCCGGACTGCTAAATTTCAGAAATCGCGATATTTTTGGCCCAAGGTGACCCCATGTTATTATAGTGCGCGGTAATTAAAATAATCCGATCGAAGTTTAACGGAAATGTACAATTCAATTCTGTACGAACGTCACGGAAACATTTTCGTACTGATTATTTTCATTTTCTCCGTATATTTTAGTTACGTAACTAATTTTCCGCCGAAAATTTATATAGTTAAATACAGCTTTTGAATTAAAATTGCTTCGCTAATTGCGTTCTTATTTATCCGGCAACATTTTAAAAGCAAATTTTGTAATTTATGCGAAAACTTCTTTCGTATATTTCAAAGCAAAGTTCACCAAACAATAACGATGTTAATTACGGGAGTAATGAATTGGAAAAATGGTAAACACTTTTCTTTGCGCCCTTGTTAGTAATTTTATCTAAAATTAGATCATTCTGTTCTTTCAAAATGCAGTAAATGTTCAGAACATCAGAAGAACATTAATATGTTAGCATAGCCACGTTATACAAGCTTGATGTTTTACTGCATAAACAAATCTAACTAAAAAAACAAACTATTTATATAAAGTTTTACAAAACATATCGCATCAACCACTCCATCAATCAAGCCATGAATTTCATAAAGAAGTTACAATAATAAGAAAGACCGTCATAATAGTTATTTATCTTGGTCTCGTATACAATTTCAATAATTCAATAATTTCAATAATGATGTCAGTTATCCACGAAGATGGAGTTGCAACATAAAATACGTTTTAAAAACTTAATAAGCATTTTAGGCATAACCTCAATATCAAAAAGCTATCATTTTTGTTAATATTTTATTTTTTGATTAGAAGCCCGTGGTAAGAACTGTGGAATAATGGCTTTTATTCAGCGCTTTATTAGTCATACGCAGTAATGCTTGTCATTATCTATCAAAAATCAAATGTATAACGAATAGATAATTCAATAGATGTAGATAAAAGGTATTTACACCATCTAGAAAGAAACTTTCTCTTGGCTTTTAACGATTTTATTGCAAAATCTATTGTACATATTGTACAATTTTATCATAATTCTAAATATATTAAAATTTATCAATCCTTACAAAGCGGTTTCAATCAAAAATCATTTCTTTAAAATGTTCGTAGACTCCTTAGGGAGCTTCTTACTTATAGGGAGCTGGATAAGAAAGGAGAGGAATTATACCCATTGTTGTTTATAGATCTGAAGGCGACTTTTGATAAAGTGGATAGTGGGAAATTGTGGAAGGAGATGGGGAGGAGGGCATCATGGATCACCTAATAGCGAGAGTGAAGGAAACATACATGGAGACTATGACTAAAAGTGGGGGATAAGGGGAGCGACATGTTTTGGATGACCAAGAGACTAAGGCAGGATAAGCTGAGCCCAAGTCTGATTACACTGCATTGATCGAGAAAGGGGCAGGTGGGAGGGTTGGTGTTGGGAAGTAGAAAGGTGGTTATGACGAAAAAGACGGTGGAAGTGAAGGATATGATAAAGCCCTTGGAAAGATATTTTAGGGGGAAGGCGTTGGAAATGAATAGAGGGAAGATGAAGATGATGAAGTTTTGTAAGGGCAGGAGAAAAAGAGCAAAAAGCGGTTAGATCGAGGTTAGAGGTCGAGGAGGTAAGGGGGGTATACTTACTTGGGGTATGTGTTTAGGGAGGATAACGGAGCGGGCTCGCATGTTAAAGCAATGGCAGAAAAAGCGACTAAGGTGATGGGGCAAGTATGGGGTTGGGGGAAGGAGACTTTGAAAGGAATGTGGCAACAAGGAAGATTATGTTTCAAGGTCTGATTAGTAGTGTAATGATGTATGGGACAGAGGTATAGGGATGGAGGACAGGGAAAGGTCAGACGTGGGAAAGGAGACAGGGACATAATTACGGATGGGCTGCCTAGACACTTGGTATTGAAAGGAGATGAGGAAAGGAAGAAATTGGTGGCTAAGTTCTGATGTGGAAACGAGGCTAATAAATACTGGATGGCTGGTGGGGAGAGTTGGTGTAGGCTGTGCAGGAAGGGAAATATTGGAATATATGTTGAATAGGTGCAGTGAGTTGAGGGAGAAGGAGATGGACCGAGAGCGGTCCATCTCCTGGATCTCCTGGACTGTTATCTCCTGGACCGAGAGCGGTCTTTTGGGAGGGGGAGAGGGGAAAGGATGGATGTGGAGGGTTGTGGGGGTGAGGAGACAAAAGGTTGCTGGGGATGCGGAAGCATAGACTTTAGTATGGATTATGAGGATTTAGACGGGAAACGGAGGAGTGGGGGGTGTGAAAAGCGACAAAGTGGGTAGAGAGGGTAAATAATATTTCAACAGGGAAAGTATTGTATATGTTACAGGCAAAGTGTGCATTTCAGTTAATGTATACATTAACTAGTCAATGTATACATTTACGTAACGTTTTAGTGAAAGTATTTACTAATCATAGAGTGTATACATTTACTAGTGAATGTGTACATATACTAGGTAGTGTATACATTTGCTAACAAATATCTGTAAAAGTTGTTCCATAGGACGGTATAATTTTTTTAATAGACGGATAAATACATTTTTGACGTAGTATCAAAAAACCGAAAAATAACTGTAAGCTTTGTACTAAGATATGTAATAAAAATTTAAATACGGATTTTTTTAATACAAATATTTATTCCTTAAAACAAAAATACAAAAACAAACAATATAAAGAACAAATCCGTTCATCTATTAATGCAAATACAACTTTTATTTGTTACAGCATGGTAAATTTTGGTGGCACTGCGAATTGCACAAATTTGTTTTCTTTACACATGTGCATCTATTACCATTACATTTTGTTTTGCAATTGCATTTCACAAATCCCTGTCCACTTCCTACCGATTGCTCTGTGACCACTGTTCTAAGAGGTAATTGTTGTGGTGGAATATCATCGATGTTTAGTACCTTCTCTGGGTATACACTAAATTGGGATCTAGTGTAAAGCCCTTTCAAAATGGCATTCCTTGTTCCTATTTGAAAATAACCATCATCGGTGTTTTTCATTATACATCCTAAGATTGAACGAGAATCTCCTCTTCCCCTGTCTACATCAGGTACTTTAATCCGGACAGTCATTTCGTTTTCTGCTGCCATATGAGAAGCATCAGATATTGTTTTCATACGTGTAAGTTAAAGTTTTAAATTTTCTTTGGCCTCATTTCTGTTATTATTAATTTCAAAACATTACAAATTGAATTATCTTCCGACAATAACAAAACCTCACATTTTCTGCACTTCTTCACTTTCAATATATCGTTATTTTCTTCTTTATCAACACACGTTGTTGCTATTTCCTCTACTAGCAAAATTTCTTCTTGCAAAGCTTCTTCTAAAATTTCCAAAGAACTTTCTGGGATAGATTCCTACAAAATAGCAACATTGCTATGAAAAGTGATTTCATTTTTACCTTGTTCTTCTGTATTAGATGCATTAGAAGTCTTTATTAATATGTCCAAGACGTCCTCAGTATTAATTTGTTTAATAACATCTCGTGGAAGTGAAGAAGAAGTAAGTCCAACATTCGCTGGCTCTCCAAACATTGTTTCATATGGACTTCTTTTGATTCCTTCATAAAGCGCCCTATTATATAGCGCTTTTTATTGTAGAAAAAAAGAAAGATTTGATTGAAAGGTTTTTATCTTTACTTATCTTTCTTGTAGCATTCAAGCGTTCAATATATTTTCTACATCTCGGTTGGCGTGTTCTACACTGCCTTGCGATTGACTATGTCGCGGTTTACCATGAACAATTTTTAATTCAGGCCATAGTTGTTTTAAATCTTTTATTATATTATTTACAAATTCTCGTCCATTATCAAACTGCAGCATGGATTGGGCACCAAATAATAAGAATATATTAAGTAGTTGATCTGCTACTTCCAATCCCTGCTTACTTTTAAGTGCTCTAAGTATCACAAATTTCGTCAGATGATCTTGATAGACCAATATAAATTTAAGTTCTCCGTCAGGTTGTGATTGAAAGTCTATTAAGTCTTCTTGGCATCTAGAGTTATAGTGTGAAAATATCATCAGCTTAACTACCAACCCTTTCTTTTCGTTTTTCCGCTTTTTCAAACATAATTCGCATAAATTTAAAAATAGTTGTATTTCTTGAGTTGTAATATTTTTATACCTTTGTTGTTCCTTCTTCATACGGTCACGTCATAGTCGAGCCTTCGCTTCGTTTTTTATTTAAAACAACTTCTACAACTTTTGTTATATAATACATTTTAAACGTATATTAAACTTTAACTGAGTATCGTTAGTAATTATATACATCAACTAGTAAAAGTTTACATTTCGTATTTTATATACACATTAACTAAGTATATTAGTTAATGTATGCATTGTCTAAATAGTGTATACATTCACGTAATGAATGCTTTAACTGTAACAAATACATAAAACTATACACAATAAAACTCTTATATATGCAAAAAACAGGTATAGAAATTAAAAGTCACAACTACAAAAAGAAAAGATCCATTGAAAGCCGTTCTTGAGACTGTAACTAATTATCATCATCAATTATCATTTGTTAGGAAACCCAACCAACTTAAACTTCTTTATATCCAAAAAAATCACCCAATTTTCTAGAAGTACATGATAATTACGACCTAGCTTCGAATCACACAGAAGTGTTTCTGACATTAAGTGGAAAGATGATTGAAAAGGAAAAAAACAACCCTGATGTACAATAGATTAGGAAAGCTTCAGATTGGAGCTTGAAGGAAAAATGTTGAGCGTTCAACTGAACACAACACAACAACTTGAAGATGATATAGAAAACTTTGTACAAGATTTTCAGTATGCATCATCAAATAACACTAAAGAACTGAAATGCAAAACCGCTTGCTACAATTATCGTTAAGAAATTAGAAAACTAGTTTCACAATAAAGAAAAGTTAGAAGAACATGGCATTAGACAAGATGTCAGATATAATATTTTATTATGTAATTTACAACATTATATAACACGTATATAATATCACAGAGCATTTTTATATAAATTTTTTTCATATCACAGTTTTTTTTTAATTTGCACGGCGAATTCATGAACTCGCTAGTATGTCTTTTTACAATAGAGTATAAGTTTGTAATATAAGTTTATTATAAAATTTAACGCTTTGGTAATGTACCGACGGTTGGCAAGTAGTCAGTCGGTGTTTTCTTTTATGAGAATAAGACATCTATAGATATACAACGTATAGACAGTCATTAATTTTAATTCTCTAAACAATGGTTTACAGCTATCCATTTGATGTGCATCCGTCAAAGCTTTGGCTATTCTTCTGAAAAATTCTATACCTGCTGTACACAAACGACCTTCCCAAGGATAATATTCAAGAGGCCACAAGCAAAATTGTAAAATGGTGTCCATATGTTGGACTATGATTATATGATCTTGTTCATGTAGGTAAATCGTATTAATACAAACTGACATTGAATTTTGGTTTGGATACTTTGAGAAATAAGAAAAAGATAATGAAATTACTGCAAATAATAATATTTATTGTTGATTCGAGAAATATTAGTGGCACTTCGAAACGAAATTCTTGTTGAATGTGCAGGACGACTTCAAAAACGAATATGCAGTATGAAGCACAAAAGGAAGATTATTAACAGTTTTATGGAAGAAACTAGAAAATCCAGAATATCTTTAAGAATTAAAATTGCCTCAAAAAAAAATTTTTTCAAAATGATGAGACATTTCAAAATGTGAGGAATGCAGACATAGTTACAAAAGCTATGCCATAATTGTTATAGCTGACAATGGAAATGATCTTTATAAGGACTTATCTCATGAAAAGAGTATCAGCAAGAATTTCTAATGTTAAGGTCGAATCCTCTTGAATATTTCCAGCTTAAGTGAGTGGACTACTAAAGAGAGGTAACCTTTTCCTAGCAAATAGTTTTGTAGACTGTATTTAAGTTCTAAACTGTTCTGCGTGATCATGAAGCCCTTTTTTTGATCAAATGATATCCCAGACATGTTTGTACAGACCAGGACAAAATCTGCAATTCAACCTGCTCCAGGAATCTTACTGACCACAGCAGTATGGGGTCTTGAATTATGCTGTTGGAAAGTGGCGTTATGCAGCGTCTGCATCAAAAGTACTAACACCGATTTGTTGAAGAACGTTGACAACGAATTTAATGTGGATATTGATCATAAGGGATAACCTTCATACAGGACTCATCGCCTCCCAAACCATAACCCCAGATGTTAAGGTTGTATGCCGTCTTTGAACGACCTGCATATTCCGTCTTTCCTCTCAATCTCGCCTTATACTTTTCCGACCATCATTAACGACCCATAAACAAAACCTTGATTCAAAGCGTTCTTGACACTATGCAGTTTGGCTGCTTTAGCCAGAGGAAATATGTTAAAGACGACATGAATGAAACCCAAAGAAATAAATTCTTCTGTAAATTGTTGCCATCGAGAAGTGTGATTTTGTTGTTTTAAATCGAATCCTGGTAACCATTTGCCTGGAGCTTTGAATACCGATTTTCGAGTATTCCAAATACCGGGATATCGGATGTAATATATAGTGGTATTGAAAACCGATATTGTCATAAAAATGGATGGACACATAGAATCAGTCATAGTTAAATTTAAAAATGAAACGTTTAATGAATCTTAATCAATCCAACCTAACCCAGCTCAACCCAGTACCTGTTCGCTTTCTATTCATTGCCACAACAGAATGTGGCCACAAATTTCTTCCTTTCCTTACAAAATATATTGGAAACCGCTGCCTATTTATGTTCCCATATCTTTCATTGGATCACCCCTTTCATTGGCATCCTTCTCTTCTGCCTCTACACCGGTTTTTTACCACTACCTACTAATTAACAATACAAATCAACCTACCACTATACAACCCTTTCTTTTTCGAGGTCGGTGAGAATCTGCTATACAGACATCCGGCCTGAGATCTTGAGAGGCTGGAGAGTCTGGTTTTATGGTGCTACACCTCGACGCATTAAAATCCACTTTCCTCGTCTTCTCCAGAAACACCCTTCCGGGATTTTATCGAAGTTTCTATCTAAGTGTCACACTGTCATCTCAGGCCTATCATTCGCCAAATCCTCGCCTCCTATCATCTACGGTTCAAGAAAATAAGCAGAAAGAAAGACATATCCCAATCTTTTAGAATCATCTTTATAATGGCTTACCCAACTTAACCAGCATCATCCAGGGCTGACAGGAGAAGCTATAATAGGTTCCCTCATCATCAGTTTGATCTTCCCAGTTCCTTCAATCTCCACACATCAGCTTTTTTTTGCCCTCGGTTCGTATGTTAAACCCATGATGTTTTTTAATTAGACTATATGTTCTTTAACTCTGGCCATTAGGACTCCATCTTTTCAGGAGCGACAGTCAATTTCCCAACTGTTAACTATCCCGACTATTAACTATCAAAGTCGTCAGCATAAGGGATCAATTTTACATGTTTGTTATCTCTCTTTTATTCCAGTATTTGATCGAAAAAGACATTTTACAATATGGGCCTGAAAATAGAACCCTGTGTGCACCCCCTTCAATTTCTGCCTTTATCACATTTATAAACATAACACAACCCAACTCAGCTCAATCCAACTCAACCCAATATACTACTTGACAAAACCAGTTTCCCTTTCAAATCACTTCGAACCAGCTTGGTGAAGACCCCCAACATAGCGTCCGTAATATTACATTATTTCAATTTTTTTTTTCAAAAAACACACTCTCTAGTTTTAGTGTTAATTCTCGTCACTTTCTTAGTGACGCCATGCAGGTATTATCCGCTATCTTATCATGGCTCATCTGTTAAGGATATATTAAAAAATATGGTTACCTTTTTGATTCAGCTCTTTAGAATTGTCACTATTTCTATCGCATTGGAATACTTTATTCTATGACACAACCAAAGAAAATTTCAATCTATACTTAAATATGTCTTCAATATATTTAAAGAATTTGCTAAACTTTTTGGATACATTCCAAACTCATACCTCAACTATCAAGAGAGCAATAGAATGCTTGATATATTCCATAGAACTTTGAAAACCTCATTAATAGCTAGAAGAAACACTATAAATTGGAAAAATAAACTACCCATAGGAGTTCTTAGTTTAAGAGCATCAATTAAAGACAATTTAAAATATTCATCTGCCGAATTGGTTTCTGGACAACCTTTAAAGCTCCCAGGTGAATTCTTTACATTATCTTATTCCTTCCCTGACATTGCTCGTCTCTTGATGAGTGTTTGCGACAAAATGAATCAAAATAACTCTGCTTGAAGTATGAGGAATGCAGATAATTGTTATAGTCGAGACAAAAAAGAATTTTATTTGGACTTTTCTGATAAAGATATATTAAATGCAATTGGTTGTAACTGTCCAAAATAGTATTACCATTTTGTTTCAGTTCTTTGGAGGTGTTGATTTTTTTGGCACCAATTTCTTAAATTAATGTATTTCAGTTGTAATTAAATTGTTCCAAAACAAATTAATATAGAATTTATTAACCATAATGACTCAAACATGTTAAAGAAGATTCCAAATTCAAATTTAGCCTAACGATCCTCTATTTTTATTGGCACATTTAGTGGCGTCTCCCAAATGAGGGATTTGTTTGATGATACACGAGGCTTAGTCAGTTGATTGGACAGCAATTCGTAGCGTTTCCCACAGGTTCAAACAAGAGGTCCAAACAAGCCAATTGCTCTTAATTACCAGCGTCGACAAATCAATTTGTCTTAGAACGATGGCTTCAAAGTAAATTGGCCCGTTTGTAGGGTTGGAAAGATTGATGGTTAAGATCAATTTATTTTTTGCCACTCAGAGAAATCGAATCCTCCCCCGACGAGGAAAAAGACGAAGAAAGAGCAAGTGGTAGATCGTTTCTACATGCAAGTTTCACACCTCTCACGAGATTGAACTTTTCCGGAAAACGTGAATTTTTCAAATTGGATTGCATCGGGAAAGAAACGGCCGTTGCGTCGCGGGAAATTGGTTAGGATGGGTAGACAATAACTCTTGTAAACGGGGACTTAAAGAAAAAATAAAACTATGGGAGATACATTACAATGTGTAGTCGAGTCGGTCCGCGACAGTTAAGACAGCGAATAAATTTTATTTTAAGAACTATCTTGACGGGACCACTGTAAACTTGGCAGCAGTGGCGCGTGCAAGTGGAAAATTTAACGAGCCTTTCTGTTGTCGACTGTTTTTCGAACTTTTTTCTTACGAAACATCATCGTCCAAACGTAAACTAATATTTTTCTTTCTACGTTTGTTTATCCGATTCTTTTTTAGAAATATAAACAAGAATTTTTAATCAGATTTACGCTTTTAGAATGCACCTTCAAAAATCGTTTTGGTATTCTAAGGGGATTGCGACATGGTTGCATAAAAATGGATCGAATATATGCACCCATACATATATGCATTTTTATCCCAAAAAATAACTTGAATAAATCGTAACAATATATTTGATTCGAAACGGCGTGAAAATCCTCTGCCAAAATATTTAACTTAAAAATATTTAAACGTGCTAGTAAAATCTGTGTTTAAGGAAAGTTTGTTTCCTTAACGTTTTTTATATCCCGCAACACTTACTCATCCAGTTAGAAAACTTACACAATTTCAATCGCTTTATTTATTTTGCGAGTGTTCGTCGAATCATCGAATACCAAAAAAATTGAATTTAAATTAGAAATTGAAATTAAATTTTTTCCATCCTTTTTGGCACGATAATGGAAAGAAAATTGCCATAAAATTGTCTTTGCGCCATCTGCGTTCTTCGCGAACGCTAAACGATTTCCTCAAAGGGATAACTCCAATAAAGTTCTAACGTCTTAAAAGGTTAACGTTCAACCCTCATAAACGTTTTGAAAATTCGAATACACTCTTATCCTGGTTCCCTATTGCACTCAATCTATCATCTTTATAAACAGTTTCGATCTTAGAAATTACGACGTAAATAAAAAAAAATCTAGAAAACGAAACTTGATTGAATTTCGAGACTTATTTAATGCGCAACACCGTAGACAGGCCTGCTTTACATATTCAAAATTCTTAAACGTACCTAATTGTTCGTGTTTCGAATGGAATCGTTTAAATTATACCGCAATTATCGTCTTTACCGCAATTAACTCGATGGGGAATTGTGGGACAACCGCAATAAATTTCGATGATTTATTTTCAATGGGGACTGATACCATCACACCGGAGTATTAAGGAAGATCGGGTCTTATTTGAGGTACCTCTGTTTATCCCGATGGCGATATAAATTACACGCAACGTTGCCCCGGCGGAATTATTGGAATTGGTCCCCCGTTTGTTATGCAAATTTAATAAATAGAACTCGCTCCGTGCTCTGACTTCTTGATCTTGAGGAATTGAAAGTGCTAAAATGCTTTGTATGTAATTTTTGGGTGGGGTTAAGAATACGGTCAAAGAGGTCGAAGAACTTTAAAGTATTTATAAAAAAATAGATTGAATTTAGATTAATTTTTTGTTCGCATTTTTTAAGCTATTAAATTTTTTTTGAAGCTATAATTTTTTTTCAAAGTTATTTTCAAAATCAATTTGATTCGAAACCGAAATTCCGCCATAATAGTAGTTTCCACCGAAACCGAAACCAAAACTTTCCTTTGAAGTGAAGGAATTAGTTCAAGATATACAGGGTGAGTCAATAGTGCGAGGGCGGAAGATTGTGGCCTTACTGTTGAAAATTAAAAAAACGTTAACCCTATGTATCTTTTTACATATGCTGATTACTTGTCTTAAATGCTATAAAAGCATATCTTGTTTTCATATTTTAAGTGCAAGGTTGCCAAGTTATTAATCATTTTGTGAAAATTTTTGATAAATCATATGATCACTTAAAATTTGTTTTCAGCATTGTTACTAAATGTTGAATATTGCAATTTGGCATATCAATAAACAAAGCTTCGGCCAAACGCTAGTAACAGAATTGGATAATATTATATAGGATAGTTACCAGAGCCGGTTAATTTACGCAATGTTCTTTGGGGATCATAACTTTGTTATTTTAAGTGTAACACCCTATATTTTTCCAATGCTTCAGAATGTTTTATGAATTATCTTTCATTTTTGTTCAGCATAAGATATGTCTAATATAAGTACTTTTTGAGATAATTAGATTGTTTCAAAACTGATAGCATAAACCTAATTTATCGCAAGATATAAGGTATGAAGACATTTAAAAATTAAATAAGTTTGCTTCATAAAAGATGAAAAAGCATACATTTGTGCATATTCAATACAAATAGGATTCGAATTTTTGAAATGGTTATTAGAAAATGATCAACAGAAATATAATTTTTCTTAATTATCTTTTATTCAGTGGATAAGCGATGTTTCGCTAAAATTATTATGTTAACCGCCGTAATCTTCAATGCTGCGATGTTTTCAACATAAATTTTATACAAGAAGTGGCCCACAAACATCGATCGTTTTAAAACATGTGGGCATGGATTGTATCTTATTTGATCAGACTTCAGTACCTTTTCAAGCCAAGCGTTAAGGACCAAACATTTTGATTTAGAAAATCAACTGTCAGCCCTTTTAGAGGATGTTTCACTAGACGTTCGACAAAGAATGTGATCTCAGCCTGATGATGCACCTCCTCACTATAATAAAATTTTTACAACATATTTAAATAGAATTTATGAAGAATTGTTTTTTTTAATGCTATTGTCTGTGGAGGTCAATACTTTTTCATCTTTAAGAAAATAAATTTACTCACATTTGTTTAAAATTATCTTTCTCATAGCTTATTTCTTGTAAATAAATTAGGTTTATGCCGACATTTTTGAAATAATCTAATTATCTCAAAAAGTACATGTGCTAGATATACCATGAGCTTAACAAAACTATCTATACTTTTATAATAAAGAATCTATACTTTTATACGTAGCGACTTAATCTTAATCCTAGATTATCCACCAATTTCGGACCACCTGTGTATATAATATATCGCCGGATCCAGTTACAAAGAGGAGAAAAAGTTTTACTACTGATTTTGCTTATCTCAGCTTAAATAATGTGTCTGATATGTTCAAATTACAAAATCACACAAATTTTATTCTCTACCTACTGAGTTTACTAACTCATAAAGTTTTTTTCTAAAATGAACATTTTTAAGTTCAATTTATATGTAACCATAGAATTAAGTTTTTCCATACGACATTAGCTGTAAATGACCGTGAAAGAGAAAATTTGTAACACTAGAACTAATACTAAAACTAGAATTAACATTAGGCTTGGAATTAGAAACATTTGGTCTGAAGACGCACGACTAAACCTAACTCTTTCTAGTTCTAGGTATAGTGTTAGTTCTAGTTTTCATTCTTATTTAGCTCTAGATTGTTCTAAATTCTTCTGGAACTAAAACTATAACTAACACTAGACCTACAACGTAGTCTTAGTACTAACATTAGACCTAGAACTAGAAACATTACGGTTTAGCCGTACATCACTTAGACGGCTAAACCCTAATGATTCTAGTTCTAAGTATAGTGTTATTTCTGAAGCTAGGTTGGGTTGTTGGGTTGGTTTCAATTTTACGACAAATACGGCTCAAATGTTGTTAGTTCTAGATCTAGGTCTAGTTCTAGATTTTAGATTATTGTATGTTTGTATCAAACTAAAACTAGAACGTCTTAGATGCACAGCTAAACTGAAACTTTCGAAAAATAGATAACGAAATTATTTTGCATTCTCGAACGATTTTTTGCTCGCAAGAAAACTTTCGTTCTCGAATGCAAAAGTGTCATTTAAAATCATGTAAAATCAAAAATAACTATTTTTGAGAATATTTTTATTATTTGTAATTTCAGACGAAACAGCAAGACTTTTGATTTTGTTTTGTAACTTTAGTTACCTAATTTTCATACAATATTTTAACTTCTTTTTTTGGTCTAAATTACTACGACCTCACACATCCGACAACTTTCAATAAATGCCATTATTGTTACTTTCTTTTTTTATCGTCGTGGAAAGCCTGCAAATCACGATCTTTAGTAAAGTTATATTGTTATTTTTCTTATTTTTATTCGTTTATTACAACGTTAAATTTCATTTTTTCTATAAAAAAATAATATTGCTTTAGCTGGTCAGAACAATTTCGGGGAGAGCGGAGCAAGTGAGTCATGTTTAGGCCAAAATAAGCTACAGTTTTTAATCTTAAAACAAAATTATATCAAACAAGTTTAAATTCATTGAAGGAATGCAAAAGACTCAAATAATTCACAAGCACCTCTTAAGTAGTTTAGTATAATCTAAATCCGTGTGCCTAGGTACGAAATTAGTATAACTAATCCTCACATGGAGAGCGAGACAACCCTGTTGGATGGGGATGCAGCAAATTGCGAAGTAACCTTCGTCAATGGCGCATCGCTACACAATATTGCCTGTAATTCACCAAGCCGCCCTTCATACCTCTTTCGCCAAGGGAGCCAAATAACATTAAAGTCTCCCACCCATCATATCCCAAGCATGTGCAATCGGGTTCAGATCCGAAGAAATAAAAACATTCTTATATAGTCCACAAAGGTCTTGATTATTTCGTTATTGATTATTTCGTTACTATCCATAGACCCAGAGACTACATTTCATACACATGATCCAATGTTTCTCGCAGGTATCACCATAAGTTTCATTGCAGAATATGCAGCAAGCATTTTTGCTGTATTTTGATGATTCAGATATATTTTGGATTCGAAATTCTTTAGTGTTTTTATATGTTGGATAGGATTCACCTTTATACATCATTTTTTTTTTAATTTGATAATTTATTTTCATTTGAGAGTTTATATACTAACCTTTTTTTTTATTATTTTTTAATTTACAATATTTACATCTTTTGTTCTATATTATTATATTTATTACTCTTAATTTATGTTTTACTTCTTTTTCGCCATACCCAAACATTGTTTATCCTGTTGCAGTTAAGTTTCTTAAGATATACTTGCAGATTTACTGGCACCCTATTTTATTGTCAAATATACTCCCTTCTCTTTTGAGATTGGTCAGGATCTTGTCATATTGCATCGGTTTATAGAGTTTTTTTTTGTATTGTCGATAAATTTTTATTAACGCTATACTCGGAAGGATATCCGCCTCTCAAATATCATCTCTTCCATATTGGACAAACTGAGGATTCAACTTGAAACAGCTGAACACATACTGTGTAGTTGCGTTCCAAGTGGAGAAAAACAATATTTTCAGTAAAGCTCTTTTGACACCCATCGACATAAGGGAACAAGACCTTGGAGCAATAGTAACATTTGCCTTAAACCTTTGAGAGGTTAAAGTTACAACAGATTTTATAGGTCACAGTAGAGGGAGAGGCTGCGAGTAGTTTCTTTGTTTTTCGCCTTCAATGTGAGGGGTAAAATCTTTTGTAAAATCATTTAATATTCCAATTGTTAATTGACTGACTATTATCGAATACGCTGTTTACTGAATAAGAAGGAATGAATTGACTCAATTTTCCACGATCCTGACCTATCCACCTTCTCTTACTATGGTAAAAATGATGAGGATTCGCCTTAGGAAGCATTTAACCGTTTGAGTCCCAAGCAGCGCGATCGCGCTGTTCAGATTTTATGTTGAGAAAACCCAGCACTAGCGCTAGCGATAGCGCTGCTTGGGATTCTTCGACAGTGTTTTTTCAATACCGTCTGGGACTCAAACGGTTAAATATTATCTTAAGCAAGGTCCACACTCACGCCATAATCACACGAGAGCGAGAGTGTGTATAGATGCTCATTTTGCCTTGATTCTGCCCATGTCACCCCGGCAGCACTCCATTCAAAGTAGTTTTTGGCACGACTCAAAGGTCTCTCATCGAATCTTGCCTAGATGCAAAAATAACCCCTACACTAATCGAGAGTATGGAGCTAGCATTAAATATTTTCAATTCGACGAGACAAACTGATAAAAATCATTTCTAAAAATATGTAAACCTTGGAAATCACAGGTCAAATTGTATACTCAAATTTAAAAAAAATAAAACATTTTAGATTTACATTTAGTTTTTAGACGAAGCAGATCGTAGTTGAAGATATCTTGCGGTCAATGTTATCTTCTTTTTGTGCAGTGTTTATCTCCCTCCTAATGCATAGGTGCTACTTGATTTCTTCCTAATCAGTGTCATCAAATGGACTTCATCTGAATCTAATAGTTTTGATAGACATACGGATGGTTAATTGACTGATGGTCCAAAAACTAGTTTTTTTACAAGAAAGCAATTATTTAGGTATAAAGAACTATTTAAAGAAATGGATTGGGAGTCCATCTTTGCCAGGATTAGCGTGGAAAGTATGGTTGATAACGCTACAATTTCACAAAATGTGAAAGTCTGGTAAACGAAACTGAGATTATCTGTCCTTATTAATTTTGCATCGTAAAGCTAAGAAATAGATTACTGCTGATTACAGAAATTATTTGAACTTTATTCAGACAGACGTTTTGGGAAATGCAAAGAAGATATGGTCCTTTGTTTATAACAAATAAGGGTCTCCATCGGGCATGCCAACTTCAATGACTTAAATTGATTGTACTATTTTTGACTCTAGTTCAGGAAGATAGGTTTGGTTGGCTTCAGCCTTATCAGAGATACGGATAAACCCAAAGTTGTTAGTTCTAGGTCTAGTGTTAGCTTTAGTGTTGGTACTAGCTCTAATTTAGCTGTTATTCGGTTTTAGGTTATTGTATACTTGTATCGAAATAAAACTAGAACTAACACTAGACCTAGAAAGTTATAACTTATAAGTCGTGACCAATAAGTGTTCCTATAGGAGCACCTTTATATGCATACTTTCTTTTACATCTCTAATCATAGCATCCCTTATACAAGACTTAATCAACAACATGTCTCCACATTTTCCCTATCATCAGTAATATTATTTTTTGAACAATTTGGTTATCATCCTAAACATATTACAGTATAATCCCTAGCATCTTCCAACATTGGTTATTTGTGTTTCAACATTAATTATCCTTTAACATCGCCTATGTTAGATTCAATCTCCATAATAATCCTCTTTGCACGTCTCTAAATACACTCTGATATCATTGTTTGTCATGATTGTCAAAATTTCTACCATCTTTTCTCAATATCAACAATCTCCAACATCGTCGTTAAAATTTCTCAATATCTGATATCGCATTACAATCCTGGTTTTCCTCAACATTTTTACAGCGTAGTTTTTGATATCTCTCAGCAAATTCCTTGGAATCCTTCAAGATTCCTTCAATATATTTTCCAGTCATTCATCACCATCGTCTTGGCCATCTTCCAATATTACCTGTGACTCGATTAATTCCTAAGGTCTTTTTGACCATCGTTCAAGATTTCTAGATTTCTCTCTTTATCAACATCTCTTTTGATGTTGATAAAGAAAGAAAGCAAAAGAAAGAGTATTCCACAATATTTTTATAAATAACAAACATAATTAAATAACATCTCTGACCCTAGTGATTGTCATCCAAAGACAACATCTTTCTAAACTGTTTTTGACATCTCCCAGCAACATCCCTGTAATTTTTCAAACTCTCTTGGTATCTCCCAATATCTTCTTAATTCAATTTTCAACATTTTTGTCATATTTCATTATCACGTTTGGCTGGGGTAATCCCTAAGGTCATTCAGAACATTGTTTAGAATTTCTACATTTTTCACTGCCTTGATTTCTCCTTATATTTTCTCTTAAACATTATTTATGATGTCTTTCTCACTTTCCTCAACATTATTCGAGTCTTATTCAACATTTAGAAATAAGATAGCCTCTGAGATCAATATTCAAAGATAGCATCTTTAATTTTTCTTAATATTATTTATGGTATCTTTCTATGTTGTTTTTGACATCTTCCATCAACATCCCTGAAATTTTTCAAACTGTCTCAATCTCTTGTAACATCTTTTCCAATCACCCATCATTATCGTCTTC
The DNA here is from genome assembly GCA_036711965.1 of Onthophagus sagittarius. NCBI lineage: Eukaryota > Metazoa > Arthropoda > Insecta > Coleoptera > Scarabaeidae > Onthophagus > Onthophagus sagittarius. The sequence goes on along the minus strand of JASERS010000005.1, from coordinate 18,391,385 downwards.
GCCATCTTTCAAAACTATGTCTGATTGCCTAATCCTTAACATCATTCAGAACATTGTTCAGGATTTATACATTTCATTCATTATCCATCAAGATCATTCTTGATATTGCTTAATGTTATCTTGGTCTCCTTCAATATCTTTTCCTATCATCTATCAACGTCGGCTTTGTCACCTTTCAACATTATCTATGACTAATTGTAAGATCTTTCAGAACTTTGTTCGCTGTTTCATGTTGTCTAGGTCCACTTCAGTATCGTTAAAATTATGAATTATCTTTCAATATTATTTTTGTCATCTTTCAATATCATGTTTGATATAATTAGGTACTGTTCTTAATCACATTCCTCAACATCTCTTAAAACATCATCTTTAACATCCATCAGCATGGCTTTGGTTTGTCTGGAAAGATTTTTCTGAAACATAATGATATCTTTCTCACTTTCTTCGACATTTTTCTGGATTTCGTCGACATTTTTAAATCTGATCATCACTCTCAAAGATAGTATTTATATTTTTTCTTAGTGTTGTTTATGATATCTTTCTACAACATTTTTAACATATCCCAACAATATCCTTGAAATTTGAGGAACATTGTTTAGGATTTGCTTAATGTTGTCTTAGTCTCCTTTAACATTTTTTCAAATTATCCATTAACATCGTTTTTGTCACTGTCCAACATAATATCTCACTAATTGTAAGATCTTTCAGAACATTGTTCGTTGCTTAACGTTGTCTTGGTCGAGATCAGTATCGTCAAGATAATTAATTATCTGTCACTATTATGTTTAATAACATTAAACATTATTCTTCAAACTTCGTACCAACAGTTTAGCATGGAATTGGTTTGCATTATAGGAAGATACAAACAACTGTGTCAGAAAAAAACAAAATTTCTTGCAAATTTACTAGTTTTTCTTGCATATTTTGATAGATCATATTCGATAAATACAGGTTGTTTGTAAACAACGTTTAAATAAAAAATCAAGTCGAAAAGTGTTAATCACCATGGGATGCAAATCAATCGTTTTCGAGATACAGAATGTCCAAATTTTTTGGGTCTCTACGTTTTTGATTTTTGAATTTTCTGAAAAATAATGGTATTTAGTTTCACCTCCAGTCTAACCGGAGCAAGAGAAACATCATATTACTGTCAAAAAGGAACAGTTTTATATTGTATTGTTTTGTCAAACATCGAATATGTAGTAATATAACCTTAAAACAAAAAATTTTAACGAATCCATGTTGAGTAACACTTTTTGACGTGTTTTCTACTGTAGTACTACCCCTATAAATATTTAAACGTTGTTTTAAAACACCTATATATCACATCGTCAAATTTTATATGAAAAAATCAATCAAAAAGTTAATCAGCAAATTAAACCATTAAACATTAAAAAATTGTCGGTTATAACAAACTATAGTGCAAGTAAAAGTACAATAACGAATTGAAATGTGAATGAAATAGCCAGAATATTCAACTTAAATTTCAAATATTTTTCATTTAAATTACAAATGAAGTTTTTGAAAACTTTTTTATTAAATACTTTTACATCACCCTGTATATTGTTATATTATGGAATAATAAAACGTCAATTGCAGTACTTCTGGCGCAAACGAGACAATGCAATGCAATATGTTTTGTCCATTTTTTATTCATGTGATATCAATTTATGTTGTTTGCAAACAACTATAAACGATTGTTTTTTTTTTTTCATTTTAATTTTTTATCATTTTACCCAAACTCCATTTCTAAATTATTAAAGAACCAAAAAAAAATAAAATAAAATTAGTGAACTACATATTTCCCCAATTCCCTATCAACTCAAGAAAGTTAAATTTGTCTTAAAACTCGAACTCGGCTTTCCAAAAGTTTAAAACGTGTTCGTATAATTTATTTGCGGGAAATCCCGATAAGGCTTCGCTACCGTCGAGGCGGTTAACCTCTTGAGATGACGATTCTTCCAGCAAAAGCGGTTGTGCAAACCTCTTTACCACCGTATTCATTGTGGCGTATATGTGGGAAATTCCACCGTGAAACTGAGAATTCGTCATTTCGGGTTCATTTAAATTGCTAACTAGGTGTTAACGAGAAGAACAAACTTACGCGAAATAATACCTCGTCTTTATTTTGAATTACGTTTCGTTGTGAAATCCGCAATGAAACATTCTCGTCTTGATTAAACTCGAGAAAAGAAAATTAAGTTTCGCTCAAATTCAATTTGTCTTTTAAAAAATCTTCATGGTAAGAATTTTAATAGAAAATTTCCAATCGAAATCGCGCGGTTAAAAGTTTTTCTTCGAGTTAATGACGTTTCTTTTTCTTTGGTTTTTTAACTTTCGCGTAATCTCAAACGAATTTAATTTTCTGGTAGCACGTGATAAATAAGAAAAAAACTTCTTACCTTTATTCTTGTACAGACCTCGTTTCGCGGTGAGTTTAAATTTAAGAAAGAAAAACGGAGTTTATCGAATCAAGGTGAATGGTAATTACAAAAAGAAGTGTACACCACTCCACTTTTTTTTTGTTAAACACGCGCCGAAATACCAAGAAGTAAAAGACCGTGGCCGTTCTGGGCAACGGTCCGCGATGTTCTGAGCTTCTCAGATGAAGCTCGCGCTTTTTGTCCATATAGAAAATTACTCCTTCAACAAAATCGATATGTTATAAACTTGGTGTGTGAAGCTTGGTTGTTTCTATGACATTTATAAATATAAAGAATGGATGTCTTTTTGTTTAAACTTTAATTAGTTTTAATACACAGAAGAACTCTAATTAAATTTTTAATATCCCGCAGTAGAATTTAAGATGAACCACTTTATTATTTAGAGTTTTCACGAAACGTTTTGAATAATTTGTGGCTAATCAAAAAGGGTTTCTTAAATTTTTTATGATTAGGAAAGCTGTGATATAACCAATATTTATATCAACCAAGAGTTATTTTCGGTGCACTCCCTTTAATAAATCATAAAATATCGATTCGTTGAGAAAAATCTGTAGGTGTCATAAAAAGACCACCTCCTGTAAGAATCCTTGAAATATATTACGGTTATTTCCACAGCATTGATTCTGAAAGGATACAATTTTCGACTTTCCGAACCTATTCCGTACCTATAAAAGAACTCGCAACTTTAACACCGTTTCTCTTTTCAAAGCATTTCATTTCAAGAATACTGAGTATTCCTATATTAGGTACATATTTTAAATTAGAATGTTTTAAATATTGACAACTAGGCTTTTTAACTTATTAGATATGAGTATTTATTATTTATTTAACACTATAGGCACAAAATGGGGCGAACCCAGACTGTGCCACAAAATAATACAAAAACAAATCATCAAAGAACAGTGTTAATTAAACCAAAATTTTAATTAACAACGTGACGAGTTATTTTTTGGTTTTTATATGTTTAAAACAATAACACATAAAAATAAAAAACAATAATAAAAGGTAAATCTTTATAATAACAACAAAAGATAACAATATTAAACATTATCGACGGGTTATATGAATTAATCAGTTTTAGGCTTTGAATATCCAACTACCAAGTCCTATGATGAAAATGATCAAATGTATGTGCCATTGTCAGTATAGAAGCATTCTAAAAGACATTCGTGCAAGGAATGGAAGTGTAAAATATATAATTTAATCGAAGCCATCAGGGAGCAAATCGAAGATGTCATTAATAATATTCTAGTACAGGTAACCCCCGTATAATACGGTATCCTTATGAAACGGTTTCACTCTAACACGATTCGAGAATTAGGAAGAATTTTCATATAACACGGTTTCTTACAACCCGGTTTCACTCTAACACGGATCGAGAAATAGTAAGATCCCTGCACATAGTGAAGATCCCTGTATGACACGGTATTTTTATTTCAGCTATAGGGAAATCCCCTAAATTAGATCTTCCGTTACAGCAGGTTATTCAGCTCGTCGTAGAGCACCCATTCTTGAAAAATGGAAAAAGCTCTTTGTGTTTGGATTGACGATTGCTCAAATAAACGAATGGCACTAGACATAAATAATAAATTATAATAGAAAGTGAAGAATCTGCTAGTGATCCCGATTTTGTTACAAGTAAAGGTTGGTTCGACCGCTTTAAAAAATGTTTTTCATTGCAAAACCTGAAAATACAAAGAGAGAGCGCATCTGCTGATTGTGAAGCTGCTAAAAAATATCCGAAAGAGTTGGAAAAAATTATTCAACAGGGTGGATATACACCATATAATTTTTTTAACGCAGATGAAACCGGCATTTGGTGGAAAAAAATGCCAAAGAAAACATTTATTTCAAAAAATGAAAAAACTGCACCGGGTTTTAAGGTAGCAAAAGATAGTCTAACACTACTTATGTGCAGCAATGCCTCAGGCGATCACGTGGTGAAACCCATGCTAGTTTATAAATCTCTCCATCCTTTTGCATTGAAAAAACTTAATAGAAACGCTTTACCGGTATATTGGACTGCAAATAAGAATGCTTGGGTTACCATTGACTTATTTAAGAAATGAATGTTGAATAAAATTAAAGATGATTCTATCGATGTCATGCAGGCTTGGAAACGCTTTACATTTTTGGACAGTATTAATCACATATTTTCATCAATTAAGGAATTAAAACCATCAACATTGAATAGTTGTTGGAAAAATCTATGGCCAGAGGTAGTTGAAAAGGATAACTTAATTGATCCAGTACATAACGAAATAGATGCAATTGTAGAAGTTGATAAGTCTGTAGGAGGGGAAGATTTTGACGATATGAATGTCGAAGATATTCAAGAATTACTGGTAGTAGAAGAAATTGATATGGTCAGTTCGCTGGAAATGGCATCAGAAACAAACGACTGTTATTGTAAAAGATTTTACTGTAAAAGGTATAGAAAAAGGCCTAGATATTCCTGAACAATTGGAAAGATATTTTGTCAGTGAGGATCCTTCCACTGAAAGAACCACAAAATTTAAAAGAGAACTTTACAAGTGCTTGGCTCCATACAACGAAATTTTTAAAGATCTGTCAGCCAACAAGAAACAGATTTTTTACAAAAAAGAAATAATGAATCATCATTCTCTGCTGAACAAGGAGCACAGGATGAAAGAAAACGCCCTCGCGTGATTAGTAGTGATGACGAAACATGTAATATGTAATAATAATATTGTGTTAACATTAATCTTTTTGTAAACTTGATTTAGTAAGTAAATTTAATACTCCTTTATTTATTAATTAAATTAGTTTATTTTTTAATTGTGAAACCTAATCCTATCTTTGGTATTAATTTTTGGTTCGCATAATAGGAATTTGCATAACACGGCGTCTTTTAGGAACGTATATATCATGTTATACGTAGGTTACCTGTATGTCAAAGCATCACTTCAAAAACGGTGCTGACGAAAACATAAAAGATTCTAGACTTATTGCAAAGGTACTTTAGGAATATCTTTTGAATTCTTTCAATTCTCGAAATGTATATTTGAGGATTGATTGAGGATTTCAAATAGAGGTACAAAAACTTTACTATGAACATAAGCAAAATACAGAACTTTTATAGCATAGACATATGCAAAGTCTTAAGCATTGACTTCCACAAAGTGGTTCCCGTAACGAATCTTGGATTCGTGCGAGAATCCATGTTTGCGCCATATCTTCGTGACCACCTAGCCCTCAAACATTAGTTTACCGTCATATATGACGCCCAAATCTCTAATGTGAGTTAATCTCGGTATGGTTATGCTACCTATATCGTAATCGTATCTGACCACATTTACCTTCCTTGCAAAACAGAAAACATCATGGTCTCATGGCTTCATAGCATTATGGTATGTTAAGACATCATTTCAAATATGGCGCTGGCTAAGCGATCAAAGACTCAAGGATGAACATGCAGATTCGTAATCAATGCAATCAATACCGGATTTATGACAAAGGTTCTATAGGAATTTTTTTTGAAATCATAAAGAAAACACTTTTTTTTATAGCATTGACTTACGGAAAATCTTGAGTACTGACATCTGCAAAGTGGTTGTCGTAACGAATGTGGCCCTCAAACATCAGTTTACCTCATATATGACAGTTTACCCAAAATTTTAATCTTAGTTACTCCGTGTATGGTGATGCCACTAATACCATATTCGTGTCTATCAATATTATAATTGATATATTTACAAATGATGAAAGATGGAAACATTATTACCTAAATATTCGTGTCTGATAACATTGACTTTCCTTCCAAATGAGATAACATCATGGTTTCATGACATCATATATATGTGTTACCATCACATTTCCAAAGAAAATTAAAACCATACATTTTGATTACTTTATTGGAGGGGAGTTACTGCAGATAAGATATCTGGGGGTGACCTTACAAACTTTTATTTAATGAGAACATCGGAAACGGTGATCAGCAAGGTTTCTCACATGTTTGGATTTATCATGAGATCAGACACAGATTTCACTGATATCAGTTCTATAAAAACCCTCTACTTTACGTACGTATTCATTCCTAAATATGACATGCACGTAAATAGATTAGAACCAGTCTGCAAGAGATTCCTCCGATTTTTATGTTGGAAGTCTCTTATCACCTATGTTGACTACGATTCGGCGTGCCTATCCTTTCGGTTTCTGCAACTGACTCAGTGACGTTTTGCTACTGATGTATTGCTGTTGTATAAATTAATTGATTAACTATGTAATATATTATTATATACTGTGTAATATATTCACTGTGTAATATATTTGTTTGTGAATCAGCTCGTTTAAAAAATTGACCTTAATTTTTTTTTGGAGCATACCGTATCATTACAATCAGCAATTCCTTATAATTGATATTTTTTACTTGTTTACAAAATGTTTCTTTAATTTTAATCTGAATTTCTTTCGTTATTTCACTTATTTTATTTTTCTTTTACTACTGTTCACTATTGATATTATATTTCGTCTTTATTATTTTGTTTCGTTATTATTCTTTTTAGTAACACAGCTTTTATTGGGTTTGTCCTGTACTGTGTCCTATGTACATAACTTAACACTTGAATTTGAAATAAGTCGTAATTAAATTGTTGTAAATTAATATTAGCAAAGTTTCGCAGTTTCTTAGCAGTTGATATCCACATAGTTCTTCCACGCATGATTCGATGGAATCGTCGAATTTAACAAGTAAAAGTTTATGATTCACCTGGTTGAAAGCCTTACGGAAATCCGTGAACGTGAACTTTCATTAATATATTATTTGTGTTATACAAAAACATCTCCATAGCTTTACACTAAAGTGATTGAAGGGGTTAAACCCCCTTGAAAATAAGAAAAATAATTTTTGACTTTTTTTAAAATAAGTTCTATAAACATTTAAGAATATCTTGAACATCAACCATTAAAGTATTACCAAAGTTATAGTAACTAGAAGTTGAGCCTGTCGGAGCGAGTCGAATCGAAATCTAGATATGTTCAAAAGGCATTAAATTTTAGACATATTAAATTTAATGTGAAAAAATATTAAAAATAACCTGGCACATAACATGATCTACTGTTATTAACACAAAACTGAATAGAGTTACATGTCAGCTCTAAAACGTTTTAAAAACGAAAATGTTAACCCTTTTCTCAATAATGTTTTTAATGATAAGGACCGGAATTACACAATGTGACTGACAATTCAACTTAAATGTCAATAATTTGTTAATACGCCCATTAGAAGAAGTGGTGGTTACTGGGCAAGAAGTAACGAAGAGAAAGCAAATACCTTTATGGAACACTTGCACAACGTCTTCCAAACCACACCCCAGCAAAGAGAAATAAGTCATACCTCATTAAACAATTCTTATGAAACGTACCTACCGATAAAGAATTTTAAACTATTTGATCCTAAAACACTTATTGATTCCCTAAATATTGAGAAATCACCCACTTACGGTCTTATAACTGGCTTAGTTCTTAGACATATTCCTAAGCATGGGTTACGAATGGTACTCGTTATCTTCAACGCTTAAGATATAAGAAATTACTTTCAAAAGTATTTGGGAATTAATAGCAAAAGAATTCAGAAGCAAAATATTCATTCCTAAGTAGAAATTTGAGCTTAGAAAACAACATAGCACTATAGAACAAGTTCATAGAGGAGTAAGATCGGCTAGTGATACCCTAAAGGGTAAAAAATATTGTATAGCAGTATGTTTAGACGAGTCACAGGCTGTTGACAAAGTATCGCATGACGGTCTTATAGTCAAACTTAGAAACTATCTACCTTATCCAGTTTGTACACTATCGGAATAATATCTAACGGAAAGTTACTTTTCGTTAAACAAAATGATCCAAATTCGCAGTTACTACCGACATATGCTTAAGTTTCTCAAGATAGTATTTTGAGGCCAACCTTATACCTGCTAGTTAAAAGTATGTATTCCCTATCTTTAAAGACAAAATATCAAAAGATTTTCCATTTTTCTGATACTTTTTAAAAACGTATATATTCGGTTTTGTACACGAATTCCTTAATTATGGCTGCCCCTACATAGCTTTTAAAAACTACTTAGTTTTGCTGGAAAAATGGCTTGCACAATAGCGACTAGAAGTAAACTCGAAGAGGTTCGGGTTTATTTCCCGTCCTTTACTAATTCCCTTCCTTTACTTTATTTGTGTTACAATCACTCTAAAAAAAGGATTCTGCCTCACGGTTACATTATATAATGTACCATTACCTGCTGAAAACGAAGTCAAATACCTGGAAATTTACCTGGATCATCCTGGCAAAAATCTATAATGACCAAACGGCTTCAATTAGGACTTTTATACAGAAAAATGCACTAATTTATGAATAAAAATTTAAAACTCAGTCAATACAAAAAATTTCTTCCAACATCCATTTTACAATCAAACATTTTGCAACGCATTTTAGTTCGAACCTAATTACGTTCTACATCAAGATCTCAAAATATTTATTGTAAAAGAAGTAATCTCCCACCGAAATTCTAAGTACCTGCAAAGGTTGATAATGTATAAAAACCGACTTGTGTGAACATGTTTTTTATTATGGACCTACTATTGAGTGAGTTCCTACTGTGTTATTATTACATTGTTTTTTTTGTATTGGTATGCATATTGCTTAATGTTGTTTGTACGATAGATTGGAGTAATAGAGGAAAATAAAAACAATATAACGTCAGAGCTATGAATGATATTATCATTGCTACTAAGTTCAATTATTTGTGAATTATTTATGAATGATGTTGCTCATTAATCCCACTTTATGATGAAAAGTGAAAAGATGTCTGATGTTCATACCAGAAAGCGACGACAGATATTCAATTCTTGTAGATATTCAATAAGTAATTAAATCAGTATACAATAAATTAACCGATACACTTTATTAGAACTCTGTTTATTATACTCAAAATAACAGTGAAAGCTTGAATGCTGTTGTTCAATCTATAGCTCCGAAAGTGCATTACAGCGGCGCAGAAATAGTTGAGACTGCGTCAAAGTATTACAGATGATGCTTGGTGTTAAGTTCAAGTGACACCATTGACGAATATTCACAGCTAACGTTCAACAGATGAAAAAAGCCAGAAAAAGAGCTACTCAACACAAAATTGTAGATATTGCGGCAATAATGGAAGACCTTTTGTACGGCTTGGAAATTGCAGATTGAAGATAATTAGAAAAATATTTGGTTTCAAGACGATAACTAGGTACTATTTTTTAAACTTGTAACTGGCATACACGATATCTGAACTTCTAGTCAAACGATTTCGTTTAAATTTATAGCACTTATTGCTCATATATGTTATTCACCATACAAACATGTCATCACAACATCTTTATTTAAATCTTAGTATTAATATAAAATAAATCATAATTTTATTATTGTTTTTATGGTAATCTCTACAGCAATTTGTCTCTATATTTTGGCATATAGCGAGAATCAGTCCGGGTTAGTTTTTGATTGCTACTACAAATTAAAGTTCTTTGGGTGCTTCGGACTGGCGAAACGAACGGTTTATGGTTCCGAATAATTTGACGTGATCCTAATTGTGCCCTTTTTAATCTTCTTTCTACTGTACCATCAGATACTAAATAAAATAAAAGAAAATACGACGCCACCATTTATGACTCTTTCTGTTTATTCCAAATACAGTTTTCAAAGGATCAAATTTATCAACAAATGCTGTTGATAAATTTATTATTTATATACAAATTGTATTGTTTTATTGCAGGAAAGTCGCTAAAGTAAACAAATTGTCTAGGATCCACCCAAAACGCTTTACGTTCACTATATTGGAAATAAATGAATCATTCCGATCCGAAGGCGACGTCCAGTATTTATTCCTATTAATGAATTGATGGCAAGGAATTCTTTGAATACCTCTTCAGTTGCAGGGGTATATGGGGGATTGCATACATATTTGTATGAGAACCAATTTTTGGAAAATAAAGCATCAAAGAGAATCCCTGGTGTTATTTCTTCTTTTATATTTATTATATTTTCAGAATGTCTGCCGTTTCCAGAAAAAGCTTCTAGTTCTTTTATTTTGCAGGATTTATTCCATTGCGGAACTCGATCTTCACGAATTTTACAAATACGTATCATTTAGAGCAGTATTTTTATTTTGTCTCGTAAGACGCTGAATGGAATTTCAGATTCAGAAAGTGCATCGTCATCATAATCGTCTTCAAATTGTTCACTTTTTACGACATTATCAGTATCCGCTTCATCACAATCGTCAAGTATATTTTCAGTATCATCTACGCATAATTGATCAGATGAAATGTCCATAAATAATGTTTCATTAAAGTCGGCAAGTGTCATTCAAACTAAATTGAAAGGAAGTTCATTCAGAGAAAGCCGATTCGCATTCTATAATTTAAAAAAAGAATGTATCACTTAAATTGTTCATTGATACTTTACACTGTAATACAACATATTACAGAAATATTAATGAACAAAAGCTAACTTACCTTTTAAGACACTAAGCTAATAAAACCACCAACTTTTTCTCAATAAAATAATATGTTTGTAATCCAGTTAACCTCAACAACCATCACTTAACCTAATAGTTACTCCCGATGTTTGTGGGCGTTCTTTATGGGTATAAACCCAAAATGAAAAGTTTGACCAATAAAATCAATTTACAAACGAAGAAAAAAGCACGAAAAATTTAGTGGTGTATTATTGTACCACCATTATAAGATAAATTTGAAGTGGAATATATTTGTACCACTATGCTTGAAAGGGTTAGCCTATTGGCAGTAACGAATTTGCTACTATTACTAGTCCGTTAATAAACATTTTAATAATAATAATTTATTGCCATAATAAAAAAAGAAAACACAACTTAATGTATACACATCACAACTTATTATAAAGAGATATGAGCAAAAGGATCAATTTATCGCATAAACGATATCTTCCAAAGGACCCAATCAATGAACTGTATACTGTTCGACCCATAACTCGGTATTATGGGTCGGGAGCATAAACAGAGGATCAAGCTGAGATCTTGTGGGTAAACAATGCGACGACAAGCGCTGAAATATACAGTACAGGTACCTTGGTGTTTGATTATGAAAAACATTATGTAACATCGTCAATATACGAAATGATCTACGATTCTGGCAGGTTAATATCTGTAAGTAGTTACGGTACAGAGTTATGTGTTGAGATCTATCGAGATCAAGAATATACCGTATGCAGTTGTTCTAAAGTCGTTGCAGTTTGTTTCGGAGTGTTAGCGAAAGATCAGGATATGCGGTGTCAGCGTAATCTATATGGGGGAAAATAACAATAACAAAGATTACGACGGACCGTGGAATGAAGGAAACAACGGTGTTTTTTCAACGAGTGGAAACAATGATAGACTTTTTGCAAACGGATTGAATTTGAGGTTTCCAGGACATTGTGGAGTCCATCACCACCCCAAGGTTTCTAACCGTATCAGATAGCTGAATAATATTACCGTCAAGCATTAAGTGAATGGATGAAAAATCATTAAGCTTGGCAAGTAAAGGTCGACTGCCAAATTAGTATTTAATAATATTTAATTTAAGGCCGTAACGTTTAGTCCAATCCAAAATATTAGAAAGATCAAGATTGAGTCGTGCAATTGCTTTCGGAAATTTATCAATACTTGTAGTGTAAATTTGGAGGTCATCAGCATACACGTGATAATTACAAGAAATGTAATGGGTGACAGCATTAATAAAAATTAAAAAGAGCAACGGACCCAACACACTGCCCTGGGGTAAACCACATCTAATAACACAAGTAGACGAGAGCTCAGAATCAGTACGTACACACAAAGAACGACAGGAATGATATGATCGAAACCAAGATAAACATGAAGAATTAAATCCAAGGGCAGCCAGTGACGCTAACAAGATATCATGATCAATCGAATCGAACGCCTTGCTGAAATCAAGTAACACAAGGATGGTAACACAACGTTTGTCACATGCAGACCTAATACCATCTGTAACTTTAATAAGTGCAGTAGTCGTGCTATAACCTCTGCGAAAACCCGACTGAAACTCGTTATGCAAGTTAAAATCTTGTAAATACTGTTGAACTTGTAAGTAAACAAGGCGTTCGAAAGCTTTTGAAAGAACTGATAAAATGGAAATAGGACGAAAATCGTTTAAACTTGAGGGACTCTTTGATTTAGGTATTGGGACAATATGAGCAACCTTCCAAATTGAAGGGGATGCGGATCGTTCAAGTGAAAAGCTAAAAATGTTAGTAATAGGAGTAAGAACAATATCCAATATAGGAAGAAGGAGTTTGAGACCGACTCCATCAGCTCCCACACTAGTAAACTTAGAATGATTCAAAGCATCACGGATTTCTGATGCGTTGACCAGAACAAAGGAGAAAGAGGAGGACTTAGATGAAGCAAGAGTTTCAATAATAGTGGTCGTCTTAGTCACCCTATCAATGTTCAGAGGAGGGTCAGCAAAAAACCTTGCCAATGAGCCCCCATCACAAGCATTTCGAACAGAGAGAGATTCAACCGCCGCCCCTAAGGAACGCATAATGTTCCAAAACGTCCTCGGACTGGTATTGGATAGTCTTTGGTAGGAATAAATTTTTTTTGCATTCTTACATTGGTGATTGCAACGGTTACGCAAGATTCTGTAGTTTTCACGATTAGTAGCAGTTGGAATACGTTTAAATAAAAGTTTTGCATGGTTGCATTCTCTCATCAGTGATCTTATTTCATCACTGAACCAGGGTGCATATGGTGTAGGTGACGTAAGTCACATTTTAAAATGAAAATTCAAGCTGTTTTGTGTGCATACAATTTAAACTTTTCCAGAATAAACTTGTATCCATTCGTTATCATACAGATTATAATATAGAATCTTATCGTCGTCAATTTATAGTTATATTAGCACTATTTCCTAAACACTTTTGTGCGAGAGAATATAAAGATTTGGAGATTAGTTCGGATTAGCTATCACGTGATGCTAACAATTAATCTGAACGAATCTCCAAATCTTCAAATTTGCTTCGCACAAAGGTCAACTTCATGGGATCGATATAAAAAAATTATATAACTTGTAACTTGATCTTAACAGATGCAGTTTGAAAAGTGAAGAGACAAGTAAGACGCTTCCAAAAACATTATTTTGGTAACAAACCAAACCAATTTATAGTTTACTTCTTAATTCTTGTGGGTGGTATCTAAAATAGGCTTCCTAAACCTTGACTGCCACGGTAAATAAACGTAATGTACGGTCGGAAATAAATCATAAACTTTTTCGACAAGACAGCCACCGAGCGAGCGAGCACGAACCGTGTAATAATAATAGCTCCAAAACGAAACGGTAACCTACGAATGGGTTGTATGCACATAGTTGCCTTTTTAACTTGTTACAACCTGCCATCGTTACCTACGCCTTTCAAGCTACTTTGTAATAAGTACCTCCTTTGTATATTGTTCTTTCTTATTTTCATTTATTAATATTTAACTAGATTTAAGTTTATTTTAACATTTCTATTCATTCATACAAATAAGCTATCATAAAGTTAAAAGTGTTATGTAGATTTAGTAATAAACTTTAGATCAAAGGTAAAATGTCGAGTACAACGTCTAATATCCGTTAAATTGCTGTAAAATTAGAAGAGTTATTGTCCATCTTTATTCGAAACGACCGCTTTTACGAGCCTTAAGTATTTTCGACTTTTCTTCTATTCCCGTATGTCCTTTATAGAGAGAGAGACTTTTGGGGACTTCCTGTTTCGATATATCCACTTTAAGGCTTCCGGTGTTGACGGTGTCGGTGGGCAAAGAAGTCGGTAATTAGCGCGCCCATGAAACTTCCCTTGCAGACGTGCAACGCTTTATTTATCACCCTTATTTCGAATTGTTTGAAAAATGTCATCGTTATAATTCAAATTTAATAAAGGTCATTTATTTTTATATCGATATAATGGTGGTAGATTTAACCCGATATGGTGAGGAAGTCTAATACACGAGATGCTCGTTTGATTTGCGCTGTAATGCACATTGTGCTTCTGCGGAGGACGTTTCACGATTTATGCACTATTACGGACCGTTCCTTGCATATAAGTAGCACCGGTTACTGTCAGATCTGTCCGTGATGTCGTCATATTTAAATTCTCGAGGCGGCAAAACGACCAACCGTTTTCTATTTTTATCCACATCGTAAGATATAACTACGTTAGGTTGGTCTACGTCCAAAGAAGTGCCAATCGAAATTATTAACGAACTTTCAGTTTATCTACATATTAAAGCTTGACTAAAATTAGAACTTACATTAAAACTGTTACTAGGACTACTACTAAAAGTAAAACTAGAAGCTTTCTGATTCGAACACTTTTTCAAAGAGCATTTGTAGTTATGATATTAAAGCTTAAATAGAAATAAATTTTGATTAAATGAATAAATTAACGGACAAGATAATTGTTATTAACGTTACTAAACTTAACACGCAACAGAATGACGCAATTAATTTGGCCATAGTGTTGATTATATATACAATCCTCGTCATTAAATTTGCAAGGCGAGTGTGAATGGTAAGCTAGATAATTAATTCTAATTATAATTAAACTCCGGTCGCGTTTGCGAAGTGTGAATTCGTCCAGTGGGGACACCTGTGGTTAGGTCCAGGTGTTGTCATCCCAACTCGACGCTTATTTTAACCCGACCAGTAATTAATGAAGGCTTCTATTTATATTCACGTCGAGAGTCAAGAACTCGCGCAACATTCGGAACCATTTGACGTTAACTCGCGTTCGAATTTATCGGTTCGCGATGTTATGCACTTATCTCCATGTCCTCAAAGGCTATTTCTGCATATTTTGAATGGATAGGAGAGTCGGGGAGAGCGAAATTGTTGCTTCACGACCCGGCTCTATTTTCAGGCTCTTTTTAATGGCTTCGAGACGTGATGTTTGCACAATTAGCGGGCTCGTGTGAAAAGAATTTACAACACCCACCCCGATCTCTCTTCACGCCACCAAACCCACAAACCAATTAGGTATTTTCAAATAAACCCTACAGTTGTTGTTGGAATCGTAAATTTTCAATTTCGTACTTGGTACTTAACGGTTTAATGGAAACCAGACAACACAATTTCGTTTAAAATCCTTTTCATATTTATGTTTTTCGAAGAAAAAGAAATTTGTCACACACTCTTTACTAAAAATACATTTATATCTTTTTATTATCTTTTCGTTGAGGTATTTTATTTTTTTGCGTTCGAATAGACAACATCCTGTCGATAATGGCCGAATAAAACGGTCGGTCGTTCCTTGGGAACGGATTTTTCAGCCTGAAAACGTTAATGGGACACTGCCAGAGGCTCTTTTCTCGCTAGAAATATATCTCGATGTCAAAATAAGCGCTTCATGCCAAGATTTTCTTTATTTTTTTACGGGACGTTTAATGAAACTCTAAAAGAATTTAATTAGTAATAGGTTTCATTCATTTTCAATAATTATCATAATTACGTTGTATCACAATTAGTTAACTAATATTATTAAAAAATATAATTAAAAGAAATAAATTTTGAATTTAGTACGTACAGCCATCTGTACTTAGAAAGCTATGTTAAAGGAGTCGATAAAACAGTTATTAAACAAATCCTTCTTGTAACTTAGTTTGTATTTTGAAAATACTAAATACAATATATTTTTTTAAATATATATGTGAGATCCTTTAAATCGTCTACAAGAAAACTGCAGTTTTTCGTTTGAGACTTATAATCAATCTAGCGAAACCTAACTAATACCTATCTACCTCTTTCTAGATGATGATCAAATATCCGCCGTTGTACAGCTCCTTTCTGAAAATGCAGAAATGACTTGTATATCAAATTGAAGGTTGAACCTTCCTCTTTCAAATGATGTGTAACTCGTTGTTTTAATTTGGAATTGATTCCACCTGAGAAATCTTAGAGGATGATGTGTTTTTGAAGTTTTAGTAGCATCACGAAAAAAAATCATAAAATTTTAAAGATCATGGAGGATTTGTTTTTGAAAATGATGAAAAGACTTACATATCAAATTGAAGGTTGAATCTTTCTCTTTCAAATGATGTATAACACTTTGTTTCAATTTGAAATCGCTTAGATAGAAAGAGCTTCTTATGTGTTAAAGTTCACTAGATTGATTGTAATAATAGTCTTAAACGAAGAAGTGCAGTGTGCTTGTAGAAAATTTAAACGATCTCACACGTACGACAAGAGTGACAAACTACTTTTGCCATTCTAAATACTTAGAATACTAATAGGTTACTAAATAATGGTACTAAAGTTGTTCCCAAAGTTTTTCTTAGGCGGATCAATTTCACACTACCGACATTTTTGACGGGACAACAAAAAAAGTATATACCGTATTCGTACGTATTTTACAAGATTGTAAGTATGATCGAAAGAATAGTCTAGGAATGATGTTGAAATGTAAATTAGAAGACTTAAAATGTTTCCGAATGCCTCAAAAGACTTGATACTACTTCTAGAAGATTTAAAATGCTTCCAGAAGATTTAATATTGCCTCTTGAAGGCTTGAAAAGGCTATTTGCATTGCGTTTAGCTGATTTTAATTCTTTATGGTATTGGTGACGAAAACCATTTCTCAAAGTGCGCAACTTCGGACATTGGGTATGATAATAAAGTTCGTTCAGCTCCTGTAATTTAACACGCATATGTCTAAGCTTATCGGTAAACCACGATATAGATAAAGACCCATTCTTCGCAAAAGAAATCGTTTTAATGGGAAAAGCTGTAACAGCGGCTTTTTTTTAGGATAGTCATGAAAACTGACATTTTATTTGCTGCAT
The DNA here is from genome assembly GCA_036711965.1 of Onthophagus sagittarius. Classification (NCBI taxonomy): domain Eukaryota; kingdom Metazoa; phylum Arthropoda; class Insecta; order Coleoptera; family Scarabaeidae; genus Onthophagus; species Onthophagus sagittarius. The sequence goes on along the minus strand of JASERS010000005.1, from coordinate 18,374,089 downwards.
CAGTGTCGTTGGTATAAATGAAAGCAAAATCTTCAGAAGATATGATATTATAAAAATTGTGTAGGCCACCAACTGTTGTAGGTCTTACCATCCTTTTAATATTTACTTGTGGTTAATGTAGTGGTATAATAAATTCGCTAACAATTCCGAGATGGTCCGAAAACAACAAATCAACTGTTGAACTAGAGATCTCCGTATCTAAATTGGAGAAAATATTATCTAGACAGTTACCAAATCTCGTAGGACCACAAAAGGTAGAAAGGAGACCAAACCCGCGTAACACATCGCTGACCATACACGCACGCCGATCGTTAGATCCAAAATGGACATTGAAATCGGCAGTCAATAAAACATTTTTATTGTGTGCATCGATGAAGGAAAGTACGTTCGAAACTATATTCATAAAAGTATCAAGATCACCAGAAGGAGAGCGATACGCGGTAACAACCGTGATCCCTAAAATAGGAATGACGACAACAGCAACTTCGCAATGAAACTCCACAGAAAAGCTATCACAATTTAGCGGTATGCCACCGAGATCATCCCTCACGAACACAGCAACACCTCCGTGTATACGCTCGGAACGGGCAAAGTATGAAATGAGAGTATAGCCTGGTATATTAATAGTTAACATTTCCGCCGCAGTCAGCCAGTGTTCACACAAGCACAAGACATGGAATTTATTGTTATTGAGCTGTAAGAAAGATTCTAATAATAAACATTTGTTACGCAGACTTTGTAAATTTATATGCAAAATATGAGCCCTCCCAGCAGTCGACGAAACTCCCTTAGCGTTACTCGTAGTCGGTGTACTAAAAAGAACGATTATTACTATCGATCGGAGTCAAATATCGCAAGTTATCCCTATTAACAAACGTGAACTGGTGAGCGTTTATCTATTCAATAATGATTTGGGCTACAGTGTTCATAACTTTTCTTTTACTAGACAACTTCAAGTGTAAACAATGTTCAGTCATTAGTGGTTCACTCAGCATATAATTTAGATCAACAAAATGACAAAATCTTTTGGAATAGAGTCCCTCATACAATTCACAATTAAACTTATAAGCTAACATATTATGAAATTACGTATATTATTAAATATACGTATACGTATATTATTACGTATACAGTTTATATACGATTTATAATACGGCACTGCCAGAACAATCAGATTAGTATGTGACATAGACTTAATCAGTTTGCGCACAACACCAGTGTTCGGCAATAAGTCTCTCAATACATCATTGGTTCCGCCAAAAACCACAACGAAATCATCCTTTCCAAAATTAGCAACTGATTTAGATAAGCCGCCAGTGACGTCACTAAAACAAGCGTTGGGCTTCACTACACCAAGAACTTCAAAATTGGGACCCAGCCTCTCTGAAAGTATGGATGCGCAGTGACGACCATGGCTATCCGCCACAATTAGCACTTTCCGGGAGATAGTTTTTGCCAATACAGGTTCCATGAGCTCCCAAGAAGGAACGCACCCATCACCCTCGACAATCCCATGAACGCAAACGTCGTCATCAGATTCATTCAAGGATGCCTCAAGATACCTTTCATTAACACTAAACAATCGCTCCCTTAGAACCTCCATATCCCTATCCTTCGAAAAACACCCAGAACAATCAACCGGTGTATTCGAACCCTTGGTTTGGCAGCAATGAATCCTGCAATCCTCGTCGACGAACATTCCTGGTATTTTAAGGACGCAGGATGGATGATAGTTGTTGCCGCAACTCGAACATGAGTAAGCTACTTTGACGCTGACAGAACATTTGTTACAAATTAGGGTAGAGACAGATTTAGTCTTTACTGGGGGCATATCAGCGTTTCGTTAATAAGCAATGGTAAAATTTTGTATGTCGTTGTACTCAACGAATCGTCGATGAACAAAAACCAGAAACCAGTCCGTCACGAGCGCACAAAAAAACCAAACCGCTCGCTATAGAGTACAGTTGTTACGGACGACAGTGTATTTAATTTCCCGAAAAAGCTGAAAAACAACGTTGAAACTCGGTTAAATGACTCACCAACGACTCAAGAAAGTATCGATCTATATCAATTTGCAGTAAAAATTATTTAATTCACGCAAAAACACCACGAAAACATACGAAAGACACAGACACGATACACTCGGTCGACTCGTTTTTAACAATGTTGATTCTTGGGGAATCAACCTTTAAAGTTATCACATAACAACAATCGATTTGTTGTCACGCGCTGTTAGTGTTGTTTTCAACAAATAATACCTGGGTGGTGATTAAAATCGAAGTAACTAAATTGTAAGCATCGATTCGGAATTCTATGGCCAATTTAATTATTACACCCGTTTTTTGACATCTCGATTGGTTTTTGAGAAATCAATCTTTGAAGTTAGTCTATAAAAAACAATCGATTGATTTTTACGCGTTGTTAGTGTTGATTTCATCAAATGTTATCTGGGTGGTGATTAAAATTGAAGATGTTTAATTGAGAACAGTAATTCAAAATTCTATGTTAGCAATTTTACAAGCAATATCAAATATTCTTGAAGCATTTCAAGCCTTCAAGAGGCAATATTAAATCTTCTGGAAGCATTTTAAATCTTCTAGAAGTAGTATCAAGTCTTTTGAAGCATTCGGAAACATTTTAAGTCTTCTAATTTACATTTCAACATCATTCCTAGACTATTCTTTCGATCATACTTACAATCTTGTAAAATACGTACGAATACGGTATATACTTTTTTTGTTGTCCCGTCAAAAATGTCGGTAGTATGAAATTGATCCGCCTAAGAAAAACTTTGGGAACAACTTTATTAGTATTCTAAGTATTTAGAATGGCAAAAGTAGTTCGTCACTCTTGTCGTACGTGTGAGATCGTTTAAATTTTCTTTCATAAAGAGAACTACTGATGCTTTGGTGGGGCCATTAACAAAACTGTTTAATTGCTGTATTGAGGAAGGCAAATTTCCGGCTGTTCTTAAAACAGCGCTTGTGCTGCCCATTCTTAAAAAGGATGATTCTAAAGATCCAGGGAATTACAGACCTATAAGTATATTGCCTGTAATTTCCAAAATATTTGAGGTTCTGTTGAAAGATCAGTTGTTGGAGTATTTTGATGTTAATAATTTATTAAACGACAGCCAGTGCGGCTTCAGACCTGGCAGATCAACAACAACAGCTCTTCTTCAGTTCGTTGATAACGTCATCGATTGTTTTGAAACTTCTCAATATTGTGAGGCAACCTTCGTTGATCTATTGAAAGCGTTCGATTGCGTTTCGCATGAAATCTTAATCAGTAAACTCTATACGTACAATATTTCTCCGTTGAGTTGTAGACTTTTGAGTTCTTATCTGGCCGACAGGTTCCAGTTCGTCAAAGTTGGAAATGATCTGTCTAATCCCGGCCAACTTCTTTGTGGGGTTCCTCAGGGTTCGTTTCTGGGACCCCTCCTTTTTTTAATTTACATTAACGACCTTCCTGGTTCCCTGAATGATGGTGATATCGAAAGCTCGGGATGCCGCCATAGCACGGCAGTCCGACCTTACATCTAAGGCGGCAAAATGGTTCAATGATAATCGACTCGTAATGAACCAGTCAAAGACTATAAACATGACGTTCACCCTACGTATCAATGATTCCCCTACAGTCTCCAATAGATTTCTTGGTGTTCTGATTGATTCAGAGCTAACTTGGCACAGCCACGTTGAATCACTCGGGAAACGCTTGAGCTCGGTAGTTTTTCTGTTACGTCGTCTGTCCAGCGTGGTGTCTATGCACGTACTAAGAACATGCTATTTTTCATTTCTACAGTCTCAGCTTTTATATGGTTTGCTGCTTTGGGGTCACTCCCCTGCCTCTAAACTGTTGCTTGCCGTCCAGAGTATGTTATTGCTGGACTGAACTACGGAGATGACTGTAGACGGGCCTTCAGCCAGCTAAGGATTTTAACTTTACCTAGTCTTTTTATTTTAGAATCAGTCAAGTTTCGACACAGAAATAGAGGTTGCCGCGCGCGAGATCGTCCACGCCTACGACACTCCTTTTGCAAATGATATTCGACCGGAATACCTAAGGCTGACAAGGTCTCGTTATGCAGTTAACCACCACAGCATTAGATTTTTCAATGCACTACCATGCAGCATTCGTGATCTACCTTACAACAAGTTTTGCCTGTTAATTAAAAATTATCTATTGGATGAAGCCTTTTATGATGCTGATGACTTTATAGTGCACCCTCCCGACGGTCGACGATGATCCTTGTCCTTTTAGAGTGTATATATATTGCGTATTTTTTGTATGTTTGTATATTTCTCGTCTCACCACCTGTATTCACTTTATATGACTTGTGTAAACCAATTTGAAGTTAACACTAATAAATATATTATTATTATTAATCAATCGAGATATTAAAAATCGGGTTTCACCATCAAAATTGTCTTAGGATTCTGACTTAATACTCATATTTGGTTACTTCGATTTTAATCACCACCCAGGTATTATTTGTTGAAAACAACACTAACAGTGCGTGACAACAAATCGATTGTTTTTATGTGATAACTTTAAAAGTTGATTCCTCAAGAATCAATCGAGATATTAAAAATCGGTTTTCACCATCTGTCTTATCATCATCAATTTTCTTAGGATTCTGTCTTAATACTCATATTTGGTTACTTCGATTTTAATCGCAACCCTGATAACATTTGTTGAAGTCAACACTAACAACGCGTCAAAATATATAATAACAAATCGAGATATCACAAAACAGGTTCCACCATTAAAGAACCATTAAAGAAATTGCCATAGAATCACCACCCAGAGACCATTTATTGAAAACAACACTAACATCGCATGAAAACAAATCGATTGTTTTAATATGAGAACTTTAAAGAATGATTCCTCAAGAATCAATTAAGATATTAAAAAGAAGATTTCACAATTAAAATTGTCTTAGGATTCTGACTCAATAATTACAATTTATTTGCTTCGATTTTAATTACTGTACTGATTGCATTTTATATTTTTATTTATTATGTGTAGTTGAAGTTATTAAGAATATCTGTGTAAGAAAAAAGGTGCGTCTTAGATTCGAATGAATACGGTAAATATCTTATTTATAAAATTTATTATCTATTTTACTATTTACTTATTTATGTTTTAATAAAAATACAATATATCGTATCGATCGTACCGCACTTTTGGAAGTCATGCGTTAAGATAACTAAAGAATTTGGAAAAAAGTGAATAGTATTTTGATAGCTTTGTAGATTATGGCAAACATAATAATGATAAAAATGATTTAGTTCCATCGGCTGTCTCAGCGCCATGACGTATATTATGACGAACATTAACTCCCTAATCATGAGATGTGCAACTCATACTCTGCAGTTGATTTAGAACAAGTTAGAATACAAAATAATCCTTACAATCATACCTAAGCAGTATAGAATCTATGTTCCAGTTACTATCAACTCCATAGTAGTCGACACATTTTGATGGTGCAAGAATACTTAAATGCGTTAAGAAAATTAAACTGTCCACCTTTAAAGGACAATGAAATAGTTTGCTTCTCGAAATACATAAGTTGTTTAAAACCAAAAAACTTATTGTGGATGTCTATCGGAACCAAATTTTATGTTTATTATGCTAAAATCCGATTATCTAAAGTAGTGCAATACTAAAATAATAATCGATACAATGCTACATGCTACATATTTGAAGATTTTAATTTGAAACTATTTCTTATTAGAACAACATCTAAAGAATAATTAGTACATTACTATGATTTTAATTAACGTTTTTGTTTAAATAATTAAAGTTAATTAAAATTTCGCAAGCAAAATCTAACTAAAAATTACCAAAAAACTGTTTTTATGAAAGAACATTCTTAAATTAGAGACCATTTAAGCAAACGTTACTAAATGTAAATTTAAATTGGAACATAGAAGACTTAGAAATTTACAAATGACTTTGCAATTAGACCCGAGAAACTGAAATATCTAAGATCAGCACTTAACCTAACCTATTATTCCCTCCTAAAGGATATTAGTGGAACATGTTAATGAGGCTGCTAATACTTAAGGAAACTTTAGCGGTTCGACTCGTCGTGTACTCATTAAATGTAGTAGCCCATATCAAGTAACAATGTCACAATTCATTGATTTCATTACATTACTTGACATGACCGACTGTATGTATCGCTTCTGTGTGAAATTTTTTTTCTACTTTTTATCGATTCCAACTGACTTTGGAACGCTGTTCACAAGATGAACCAAAAAGTCATAACTTATTTAAAAGTTCCCTAAAAATAAAGAGAAAGAGTACAAAAACGAAACAAACAAGTTTTTGTTAGGATTATTAGGATCTGCTTATACTCCATATAAACATATGTACGTTTTACTATACCAAGTATTTTTGGTAGTACCAATGACATTGCTTAATTTTGTATCTTTTCGTTTCTTCGATGTGATCTATTAGTTTAGTAATAGTAGTACTATACGTGCTTCACTTGTATCCGAAACGATACAAACTAACGTATAATCTTTAATCTCTCTAATCTGTATTTATAAATGACTTACAGAATGGTTTAAGGTAACTCTCCTATTTATAACAAACAATTATATAATATATAATATATTATAACACCTGGTAACGATTGTAAAATGCACTACAGTAATTCATCATACACGTTGATATTACTGAGAGCGTACTTATCATTAAAAATGTTGATGTTGTTGCGAATTTTGTATAGCTTGGTATGTTTAGGAGAAAAATAAATAGTTCTGTTAAATTCTAAAGCCAATCACTCTTACAGATATAATAATAGAACGAAAAGGACGAGTATTTGTATGTCCTTTTAGTAGGTGATAGTGCAGAATGCTCCCAACGCAATTCGTTTATTTACCCATATCATATTTTTCTACTATCAAGAACAAATAAGATTATGTCGCTCACTTGTTAGGAAACTGACATAAGTCAAAAAGTATCAATTTGATATAACCAAGATTAAAAATTATTTTATTTCTTTATTGCATACAATTGCATATGAGCCCTTATACTTTATTATTTACTTGTAATCGCCGTAAGCACGAAAGCGAGTTTTTCGCGTATGTTGATACAAAAATGTCAAAATTGACACACTTTGAGTTGTGCCTGTATTATAGCAAATGACCGATGTGAAAACATGCAATTTGGGCTCGCATATTTATTTGACAGAATCCTAAGCTGTACTTCTCGTGATTCAAAGTAAGCCTTACCAGGTGGACCAATGAACCGTTTGAGCGAGATTTAATGGCACAACCTTTGCTATATCATCAGTACTTCCACAGTAATTATGATAATACGATAATAATAATTTCTGGCTTTATGAAGATGATTGCGAAGTTTATGCAGCTTCTGTTCTCGTTAAATGTCAGTATTGTTCTTCACTTGCGCAATCAATACGGAAACCGATCAACAATACATGCTATGACTCTTTATCTCGCCTCAATAGTATTCCATGCAAAGTGGGGTTTTTTGGCACGAGTTAAAGAACAGTTCCCGAATCTCGATGCAAAAATTAGAGTTATTATACTTTTCACTTGTGTATGACCTAGAAGTTCTTTCCAGCGTGATACCTTTGAGGCCTCCCAGCTATTGATTATCTATTTTAAGTGATTTTTTAAGTGATCAGCTTATTCGCCTTCTTATTGCTCTTAACATCATTATGTCCTAGAGTAACATGTACCACAGAGTAACATCATCGCTCCCTGCGAGTTCTTTCAAGTTTCTGTTACATTCAATGATCAGTGACAAGCCGCACTAAAAGGTCTGATAAAGGACTTGCTGGATGTGCCTTTCTATTTATTTTTGTCGGTTCAAAGTGATGCATAAGTTTATAACAAGAACTTCTATCTGAAAACTGATTGTGTGCGCGTTGAGTGGCAATTTAATGTAGCAATCTAGTCCTCTAACGCCCATTCCTAATCCCATTCCAGTGTACCAATAACTTCTTCATTAGTTGATGTTTACCTTTATTCGAATCATAGATGCTTTTAGACAGGGAAAAGAATCAGAGTTCCAAGCAAGACTCCAAAACAAGAGTGTAGTGTGGTGCCGTATTTTGTCTATCAGGCTTTGTGGAATGTTATAAAGGTCGGATCGTCAAGAAGTTGAATACTTAGTCATTTGAAAAGGTTGGGTGGAGAGAAAACAAATTACTGAATATCATTAAAGACTACCTTAGCGAACGAGCAATTGAATATGATGGATATACATACCAAACCAGAGGAAGATAAAGAGACCCACTGTCAGATCAAAGAACGCAGTGACATACCTCGGGGTTATGATAGGAAAAGACTTAAAGTGGCATGAACAAGTTAGCTACAACACAAGCAAAACACAAAAAAACATCTTGAAAAGAAGATCAATAAGATCCAACGACGAGTGATGATAAGAGTGACAAGCTCATACAGGATAACATCAACGGAAGCTCTCCGGAAACAAAAGACTGGTATAAAATGAATGCGCAAATAATAAATCTGTTGGAAACGAAATGTGCAAAGGATACCGGAAAGGCCCGCTGGACAAACAGGCTAATTCCAAAACTGAAGCCATGGATTGATAGAAAGTGAGGAGAGCTAAATTACTTTCTAAGCCAGTTTCTAAGCGGGCATGGGTGCTTTAGAGCTTACCTCTAGACCAGTGTTTCTCAAAGTCTTTTGGCCCACGGACCCCTTTTCTTAGTCAAACCTTGCCGACGGACCCCCAGGGTGAAAAACTACATTAAAGACATAATAGAGAAATGAAGACTATAACTTTGTTGTCTTAATGGTAAATGGTGACGTAAAAATAAAATATAAAGTAAACATTTTGTTGAAGAAGTATTTATTGATTATAACTTTTGTACTAAAATACAATAAAATATTAATGGCTTGTATGAACCTGATGGGATGTTATAAGTTTATTTATTTATACTGTTTCTTTTCCTTGTGACGAGGCCCCTAACGACACTGAATCCACGTTGTACCAAATACGAAGACGGAATCAACAGCTTCTGTACAATAACTCATAATGCTGGATATAAAATTGGGATCTGTTTCTGTAACCAGAAATTTTCGTATCCTTGCTTAAACATTAGTTTCAGCTCCTCATTTGCGGATAATTCAATAAGTTGCTCCTGTACTGTCATGTACTCATCTGCATTTGTGCTCTGAGTTTGACTACTTACAAAAGGGTTCAACGGTCTTTAAATCTTTGAGTAAGGTCCGAATGGAGTACCGTTAATTGTTGACAATAAGCAAGCAAATCTTCGTCTCTATTTTGCAATTTTGAAGGATTTGGAAACTGAGAACATTCTCCTCTTCCCAAGCTTTGTTTGTATAGCAAAAGTTTTGCAACAAAGGCAGATATTATACTTTTAGTTTTGATTAAATTTAGTGTGTCACCTTGTAGTTTCAAATCAGTCTCGTTGAATCTGGCAAATAAATCAGTCATATAAGCGATGTTATTTTTGGAGATAATTAAATTATGACGGAAGTTATTGTCTTTACTCTCCAGGAATTCCAGCACTGAATCAAAAAGCGAATAGAAGCGATTCAAACACGCACCGTTAGACAACCATCGTACTTCTGTGTTAAGTAGTAAACGATTATAGTCATCGTCATTTTCCAAACAAAGCTGATCAAATAATCTCTCATTTAAGGTATTCCTTTTGATTTTATTAACTGCTCTAATGACATAATGTAGTGATTCATGCAAACGTCCACTAAGGTTTTTTGCCACCAAATGATGTCGATGAATAACATAATGTACTGATAGTACATTCGGTATGACTTGTTTTAAGTACGCCAGAAAGCCTCGGTGTCGTCCTACCATTGCCGGAGCACCATCAGTAGCAAGGGAGATAATATTAGTCAAGGTAATATTGAAGGTATATCCAGGTAATGTTGACTCGTCAAGAGAATAGAGAATTGAGATGTTTTTAAGTAGTCACATAAAGAGTTTTCCACACTCTGAGCCATTTCGTCGATCCTTCTTCGTACTGTATTATTACTCAATGGAATTCTTTTTATAATATCGTAAGTTGGTTTATGCATCACGGTGCGTATTACCTCACTTATAGCTGGTAGAATAAGTTGTTCGCCAATAGTGTGCGGCTTTCCGGACTTCGCAATCATTAAAGATATATTATAAGAAGCACGCAGTCCATCGTAATCTCTCTGAAATGTTGTCCCTATGAGTTCTTGCAATTTCAGTGTTTTCAAATATTTGTTTTTGAGTGTTTGAAAAAACGTTATATCGTTATCTTTTTTGTCACTATGGATTTTTATTAAATGTTCCTTAAGTTTAGAAGGTTTCATTGAATCGTTTGACGTCGTTTTATTACATAGAAGACAGAAAGGTAAAGTATTATTTCCTAGTGACGGAATAAAGCCAAATTTAATATATTCAACACTGTATTGTCTGCATTTTTCTTCGGTTACTCATACTATTATCTGAAAATAGGATACAAAACGATACAGGAATGTACTTATATATATATTCATATCTTGCAAACTTAAATTTTGCACGATTGTCTTAAATTAACAATATCTCTGGTAAAATACATTCGATCATGGTGTTCAATGCTTCGAAATTTAGAGAATTAAATGTTCTACAGAACAGAATAGTTAACTTTGTTGTTCATATATAATTATTTTTCGTTATGGTGCGATGAAGTGAAAAAAAATTGGGAAAAAATGCCAAAAAATTTGATTTTGTTGAGTTGTTTTAGGCTGTGTCAAAATAACGGAGAGTCCAATTTATGCCATCAATACTTCGAAATGTTCGTCTGCATCTCCACTTTCATGTCCATGTGGCTGCAGAAGCACACCTTGCAAAATTACAAATATACTGGACATGAACCGTTACTGTGTTTTTTAATTTACCATTTTCCACATTTATGGGTATATCTCGAAAAGTGGACGTGATAGAGAAAAACTGAAGACAGTTTCAGAATTAGCACATTTTACATTACAAAAACAATATAACAGTCTTTGAGATTTTTCTTGTAAACTAGTGTAATTTATTGGCGATTTTTATTATTATTTTAACTTCCGTATTAAAAAAATGTGTCTCAATTTATTTATTTTTTATAAAACCTTGCGCGGGCCCCTTGACGTTGTTCAGGGACCCCCAAATTGATTTTAATTTTCCGAGGACCCTCAGAATGACCCTAGGGACCCCTTGGGGACCGTAGAGGAGCGAGAGAGGATAATGTGGGGAACACATTCTTCGAACATACGAGATGGAAAGAGAATATTGAACAACTTATTTGTTACTGTCTGCCACACTTCAATGAGAGTAAACCAGAGGAGAAACGAGAAGCAGGGGTGAAGAGACGGTCTGATGAGTAAAGACCGGATAAAAGGCACAAAAAAGACGGAAAAAGACACCTAAAAAGGCATGAAATTTTGGCAACAAAAGCATTAAAAAGGCATAAAAATTAGAAATCGAAAAAATTGCTGTACCTAATTAATAATGTATTTTAATAACGTTTTCTTTAAAAAATACATCGTTAAACTAAACATTCATATATAATTATTAAACCACTAATCACGAAAACAACTAATTATTAAATGCTGTTTTAAATGTTCCATTGTGAAGTTGTGTCTTCTCTCACTTAACGTATTCTTGTAACCCGAAAAACTTCTCTCCACGTCCACACTTGTAATTGGTGCATACTTGAACTTTGTAATTAATGCGGGATCCATAATAAATCCAGTAACAATTTCGCCACTTAAAATTGCTGCAATTTTTTGTAATGTGGCAAATCCTTCATTTTTACACAGAACGTCATTAAATTTATTCGTAATTATTTGACCAATATGTCCTGGTACGCTATACGTGCTGTCCTGAAACTTTTTAATCATTTCTACTGCAGTCACTAAAGGTAAATCCTGTTTTTCAAGTGATTTTATAGATTCACTTATATAACTGTAATTGCTTTTTATAAATGCCAAATTATTTTGTAGCTCCACTTCTTTTAGGACGGCCTGGCAATCTTGTATTGCTTTACTACTTGTAGCCGGAAATTCATTTATTAATTATTATTAATTTAAATATATAATTTAAATAATTAATTATTTAAAATGATCTAAGGCGTTTGTGTAGTATACTTCTAGTACTTCTGGAGGAGTTGAAATGCTTCCAGAAGACTTGACACTGCTTCGAGAAGACTTGAAACTGCTATCATAAAACTTGATACTGCTTCTAAAAAACTTGATTCTAACTACTTTAAAATGTTTCCAGAAGACTGCTCTTGCTTCCAAAAGGCTTGGATTACTACCAGAAATCTTAATTAATTAGATTCGATAACACCTCTGAAGGACATGATACTAGGCAAAATATTTGAAATACTTCCAAAAGACTTAATATTGTTTTCAAAAGACTTGAACTGTTTCCAAAAGACTCGATACTGCTTCTGGAAGACTTGATATTGTTTTCAAAAGACTTGAATTGATTCCAGAACACTCAACACTGATTCTGGACGACTTGATACTGAATCCAAAAGACTTGTAATACTTCCAGAAGACTTATAACCTTTGAAATTACTTGAAATGTTTCCAGAAGACTTGATATTGCTTCTAGAAGACTTAGTATTGCCCTTGGAAGACTTGAAATTCTTTCAAAACATTCGATACTGCTTCTAGAAGAGTTGATGTTGTTTCCAAAAGACTTGTAACACTTCCAAAAGACTTATTATCCTTGCAATAATTATTTGAAATGCTTCCAAAAGACTTGAAATTGCTTCTAGCAGACTTAGTATTGCCCTGGAAAACTTGAAATTCTTCCAAAAGACTGAATACTGCTTCTAGAAAATTTGAAATATTTCTGGAAGACCACACATTACCTCTGGAAGGCTGGAATGCTTTCAAATTAGGTGACACTGCTTCCAGAAGATCTAATATTACTTCCAGACTACTTAAATTGCTTCCAAAAGATATGATACTGCTTCCAGAAGACATGATACTATTTCCAGAAGAATTGATATTGTAATTTCAGGACTTGAAAAGCTTCCAGAACAAATGAAGTGACTTAAGAAGACTTAATATCCTTCTTCTAGAAGACTTGATTTTGCTTCTAGAAGACTTGAAATAACTTGATACCACTTCTAAAAGGCTTGGAATGTTGTCAGAAAACTGAACTTTACCTTTAAAGACTTAAAATGCTTGCAAAACTTGATACTGCTTCCAAAAAAAACATAACAAAATAAAGCACGACAAGGGAAATAAATTAAAAAGATATTTATCATTGTATATTAGAACCATGATAAATATAGCAGGCATATATAGCGGCATCTAGCCATGTTCCCCATCTTGTTAGAACTGGTTGTGGTGGTAATGGGGTATTTGATAACCTCTCTCTAAACAATTCAACCCTTAAAGGGGCTTTAACAAATATTTGTTTACCGCTTTTTATTAATTTATTAACTAATGGGAACTGTAACCTTATAGTTTCTGCTACTCGATTAAGCCCGTGTGCTAAGCAAGTACAAGGAATTAAATTAGGGTAAAAAATCTTCATATTAGACGCAGCTTTTACCATGTATGCCGCTGCGTCTGACACCATCAGTAAAATTTTATCATTCGGTACCGGCTCCGGTAAGAAAAAATGCGTTAATTCGTCGTGAATAAATCTTGTTACCGTATTATTATTTGTTTTACTTAATTCTTTGGTACTTATTAGAAAACTTTTTGACGAATTTTCATCACAATACTCCAAGTATTAAATTTGCCACGTATCGTCCACATACATCAGTTGTTTCGTCTATACTTATCCAAATATAATTATTTCCAATAATATTTTTTATTTCTTGAATAAATTCGTTGTAGACTGAAGTAATATAAGTTTTGCGTAGATGGCTTTAATCGGGAATATGCATTGTACAATATGTTTGTAAAAAAGTTTTGAAATATTTGTCACTTTATGGATTGGTATGTTTGCTTTTATCAAAGCTTTGCAAAGATCTAAATTGAATTTTGATTGTTCAGTGTAGCCGGATGTTGATGCCACAGATTGTATAGCTGTACCTATAGTTTGTTGTTTTTTGGATTGACTTTTAATAGGTTTTATTTTTTCCTGATGCAATGATGTTTTGACATGCTGAATTATGTAGTATTTCTTGTCACAATTAATCTGTTAACAGTAATTTAATAATGTCAGTATTTTATAGTATCTTCCATAATTATTAAACAATCAATATATTGTTCTATTAATTTTAGTGATCGAAGTACTACATTGAATCAATAGTGAATTTTATTTCTAGTGAATTTTGGGACTGCTATTCTTTATAATTTCCGACGAGGAAATGTACAGAGGCGCAGCGAAATATTTTTTCATAATTCAACCAATTTTTGGGGAAAAGACGCCAAAAAGTTGGAAAAAGGCTTTAAATAGGCATAAAAAAATAATAGGCATGAAAATTCAAAAAAGGCATAACTAACCTGGTCTTATTTCACTTATTTTTAACTGATTCGTAAAGATATTTAAATATATTTGTAATGCCTTTAATTTTGAGCATAAGCATATTTTCTATAAATCCAGTCTTTACTGATGAGGTTTCTGGTGTAGGAGTCAAACGGAAGGGGAGTGGTTGACACAAAAGCCTCCTCCCCCGGCCATGTATTCTTTTTGTTATGGAAATTTATCCAATACCCGAGGTTGTGGATCCAACATTAGATCTATCATTAGGAGGAGCGTTAGAAGGATCAGCATTCCAGTTTAGGCCTACATTTCTCAAGACTTCAATTTAAATATACTGGGTTGGGTTTAACAAGAAATAGTTTTTGAAGTAAGGCCTTTATAAACTGATTTGGCCACCCTGTATATCTAAATTAAAGAAAACTAGAACACTAGATCCAGAATTATTTTTTTTTAAATTTTGTATGAAAATGGACGCAGCGGTTTTATTCGTTTAACCCAGTCCTAGAGCGCCAAATATCTTAGGACGGCACTATTTACAATGCTTTACAAACAAAACATTGAGAAACAAGACAAGGTATTGTTATTTGGTAAAGTGTTCATTAAAAAGTCTTTAAATAAATTCTAAAGACTTTATTCTTAGATTTATTTTTTAACGTTATTAAACGCATGTTCCCCCATTTCATTTACACATGTGATTTGTGCTTGATTTTGTTAGAAAACCTGATTAATTTACTAAAAGGATAAGTAAGAAAATAAAACGCTAAATTCATTTAATAAAAATTTATTAAAGTACGTAATACAGATTGTGAATGTTTCGTAGGATACTTCTATTATTTTTCTTTATTTAAATATAAAAAAGAAGGTAACTCGTACAGTTCTACAGTAATATTTAAATGCACCCGATAAAAGTATCTAGATACAATCTAAAACAAATAAAAGTAGATTTGTGCATGATTACGTGACATTTTCAAATAAAATTTTTTAAAAGTTATTTACAGTTTTTAAACACTAATAATCTCATTTTATAATAAGTCGTAAAATATTGCCGCAATCTTTTTTTCTTTTTTGGTATATTTTCCATAAATATAAAAATATCGGATTACAAGGAGGGAAATTACGAGTGAGACTAAAAAAATTTAAAGTCCTAATACTATCACAATATAAATAACACAAAAGGATGAAGAAACGAAGGGACGTCTCTTATCATTAATTTTGTTTATTATT
Organism: Onthophagus sagittarius; assembly: GCA_036711965.1. Classification (NCBI taxonomy): domain Eukaryota; kingdom Metazoa; phylum Arthropoda; class Insecta; order Coleoptera; family Scarabaeidae; genus Onthophagus; species Onthophagus sagittarius. The sequence continues at coordinate 18,358,429 of JASERS010000005.1, read as the reverse complement.
TTCTTACTCTATTATTTTTTTTAAATATTAGCGGTTCGTAAATATTTTGACCCGCAATGAGAAATATGCAAACACCCGTACAATTATAAAGAACCCCGCCAAAGCGGCTAAATCGATAAGATAAGTATTGAGGTCGTCGTTCATCGCCATCTCACTCAAGAATTTTTTCGGATACTTGAAGTGGCAGTACATCTCGTTACATTCTAATTTTTCACGATCCAAACCATAAATCGCAATCATCGTTCCTTCAAAACTATATCGTACGTATGTTACGTATGACAACCAACTTAAGTATGGTGGGATATCTCCTAATTTTGCAAAGAAACCCGAAAATAGTACCATTGGGATTGTTGTTATTGGACCAAGAAAAACACCAGCCTTAAAATATTATTATTATTAAAATCTTTTTTTTTACGTTTTGTATATATTACCTCTATATTAAAAGCTGCACCTATTAATAAACCAAAACTTTGTGAAACTAGTGCCGTTAAAACCCCAATAGCGACAACCATTCCAAATCTAACTGGTTCCATTGGTTGTGATGTCAAATAATATACCCCTACTATGAAGCTAACTGTCAAAATGATCTACAAAAAAAATATGTTAATATAAAAATGAGTTTTGACTTAAAAAGTTGAGTTTGAAATGAAAAATGTTTTAAAATGAGTATAAACACGACGGGATTAACTTTGAAAATAAAGAAAGATAATTTAATCCATTTTTTTCCATTTATCCATTTTGAAAGAAAAATATGACGTATGAATTTTGTTATGAACTTCTTCGCCATTAGATTCGCCATAAGATTTTTCAAATCTTAGTTTGGTAGTTTTTTAGATAAATCCATCCTGTTTGGTATTATTTTAAAGGATTTTTGTTTAGATTACGAATTTTAAGTTAAAGCTTTCAACATTTTTCGAACTTCTTCAGATAAAAAATCATTTTTTATTGATTTTATGAATATTTCCGTATGGGAAATGTAAAATCCTTTAAAAATAACAATATAACATAAAATAATCGAGATGAACTTAGCCACCATCTGGAAAATCATATTTTGGTAGATTTGAAGATAACCCCATCGCATTTGGTATCATTTTAAAGGATTTTTGATCCAGATTACGAATTTTAACTTAGAATTTGATAATAAATATTTTTCGAACTTAACCTAATCCAATCACTTCGCATAACAAATTATTTTTCATTGATTTTATGAGTATTTTATTATGGGAAATGTAAAATCCTTTAAAATGAGACAGAACTCGATGGGGTTATTGCTAAAAATAAAAAAAACCAAAATAAAAACAATATAGCATACAGTAATCAAGATGAGCTTAGCCGCCATTTTGAAAGTCTTATTTTGGTAGCCTTTAAGACAACCCCACTGCGTTTGGTATCATTTTAAAGGATTTTTGATCTAGATTATGAATTTTAAATTAGAATTTCCAAATTAATGTTTTTTGTACTTAACCTAATCAAATCTCTTCACATAAAAAATTATTTCATTGGTTTTATATGTATTTTATTATGGAAAATGTAAAATCCTTTAATATGAGACCAAACTCGATGGTGTTATTGCTAAAAATAACAATATAACACACAATAATCAAGATGAACTTAGCCGCCATCTAGAAAATCTTATTTTGGTAGTTTTGAAGATAACCCCATTGTGTTTGGTATCATTTTAAAGGATTCTTGATCTAGATTAAGAACTTTAACATAGAATTTCAAAATTAATATTTTTCTATCTTAACCTAATCCAATCTCCTCATATAAAAAAAAAATTTTCCATTGATTTATGAATATTTTCGTATGGGAAATGTAAAATCCTTTAAAATGGGACTAAACTCAATGGGGTTATAGCTAGAAACAACAATATAACACAAAATAATCAAGATGAACTTAGCTGCCATCTTGAAAATCTTATTTTGGTAGCTTTTAAGACAACCCCATTGTGTTTGGTATCATTTTGAAGGATTTTTGATCTAGATTCCGAATTTTAACTTAGAATTTCCAAATTAATATTTTTGAACTTAACCTAATCCAATCTCTTCACATAAAAAATTATTTTTTGTTAATTTTGGATTTTTGATCTAGATTAAGAACTTTAACTTAGAATTTCAAAATTAATATTTTTCGAGCTTAACCTAATCCAACCTCTTCATATACAAAATAACTTTCCATTGATTTTATGAATATTTTCGTATGGGAAATGTAAAATCCTTTAAAATGGGATAAACTTAATGGGGTTATAGCTAGAAACAACAATATAACACCAAATAATCAAGATGAACTTAGCTGCCATCTTGAAAATCTTATTTTGGTAGCTTTTAAGACAACCCCACCGCGCTTGGTATCATTTTAAATGATTCTTGATCTAGATTATGAATTTCCAAATTAATATTTTTTGAACTTAACCTAATCCAATCTCTTCACATAAAAAAATATTTTTCATTGATTTTATGAGTATTTTATTATGGGAAATGCAAAATCCTTTAATATGAGACCAAACTCGATGGTGTTATTGCTAAAAATAACAATATAACATACAATAATCAAGATGAACTTAGCCGCCATCTAGAAAATCTTATTTTGGTAGTTTTGAAGATAACCCCATTGTGTTTGGTATCATTTTAAAGGATTCTTGATCTAGATTAAGAACTTTAACTTAGAATTTCAAAATTAATATTTTTCTATCTTAACCTAATCCAATCTCCTCATATAAAAAAAAAAATTTCCATTGATTTATGAATATTTTCGTATGGAAAATGTAAAATCCTTTAAAATGAGACCAAACTCAACGGGGTTATAACTAGAAACAGCAATATAACACAAAATAATCAAGATGAACTTAGCTGCCATCCTGAAAATCTTATTTTGGTAGCTTTTAAGACAACCCTATTGTGTTTGGTATCATTTTGAAGGATTTTTGATCTAGATTCCGAATTTTAACTTAGTATTTCCAAATTAATATTTTTGAACTTAACCTAATCCAATCTCTTCACATAAAAAATTATTTTTTGTTAATTTTATGAATATTTTCGTATGGGAAATGTAAAATCTCTTAAAATGTGACCAAACTCGATGGGGTTATTGCTAAAAATAACAATATAACATAAAATAATCAAGATGAACTTAGCCGTCATCTAGAAAATCTTATTTTGGTAGTTCTGAAGATAACTCCTTTGTGTTTGGTATCATTTTAAAGGATTTTTGATCTAGAATAAGAACTTTAACTTAGAATTTCAAAATTAATATTTTTCGAGCTTAACCTAATCCAATCTCTTCATATACAAAATAACTTTCCATTGATTTTATGAATATTTTCGTATGGGAAATGTAAAATCCTTTAAAACGGGACTAAACTTAATGGGGTTATAGCTAGAAACAACAATATAACACCAAATAATCAAGATGAACTTAGCTGCCATCTTGAAAATCTTATTTTGGTAGCTTTTAAGACAACCCCACTGCGCTTGGCATCATTTTAAATGATTCTTGATCTAGATTATGAATTTTAAATTAGAATTTCCAAATTAATATTTTTTGAACTTAACCTAATCCAATCTCTTCACATAAAAAAATATTTTTCATTGATTTTATGTGTATTTTATTATAGGAAATGTAAAATCCTTTAAAATGAGACCAAACTCGATGGGTTATTGCTAAAAATAACAATATAACATACAATAATCAAGATGAACTTAGTCGCCATTTTGAAAATCTTATTTTGGTAGCTTTTAAGACAACCCCATTGTGTTTGGTATCATTTTGAAGGATTTTTGATCTAGATTCCGAATTTTAACTTAGAATTTCCAAGTTAGTATTTTTGAACTTAACCTAATCCAATCTCTTCACATAAAAAATTATTTTTTGTTAATTGTATGAATATTTTCGTATGGGAAATGTAAAATCCCTTAAAATGAGACCAAACTCGATGGGGTTATTGCTAAAAATAACAATATAGCATACAATAATCAAGATGAACTTAGCCGCCATCTAGAAAATCTTATTTTGGTAGTTTTGAAGATAACCCCATTGTGTTTGGTATCATTCTAAAGGATTTTTGATCTAGATTAAGAACTTTAACTTAGAATTTCAAAATTAATATTTTTCGAGCTTAACCTAATCCAATCTCTTCATATACAAAATAACTTTCCGTTGATTTTATGAATATTTTCGTATGGGAAATGTAAAATCCTTTAAAATGGGACTAAACTCAATGGGGTTATAGCTAGAAACAACAATATAACACCAAATAATCAAGATGAACTTAGCTGCCATCTTGAAAATCTTATTTTGGTAGCTTTTAAGACAACCCCACTGCGCTTGGCATCATTTTAAATGATTCTTGATCTAGATTATGAATTTTAAATTAGAATTTCCAAATTAATATTTTTTGAACTTAACCTAATCCAATCTCTTCACATAAAAAAATATTTTTCATTGATTTTATGAGTATTTTATTATGGGAAATTTAAAATCCTTTAAAATGAGACCAAACTCGATGGGTTATTGCTAAAAATAACAATATAACATACAATAATCAAGATGAACATAGTCGCCATTTTGAAAGTCTTATTTTGGTAGCTTTTAAGAGAACCCCACTGCGTTTGGTATCATTTTAAAGGATTCTTGATCTAGATTAAGAACTTTAACTTAGAATTTCAAAATTAATATTTTTCTATCTTAACCTAATCCAATCTCCTCATATAAAAAAATTTTCATTGATTTATGAATATTTTCATATGAGAAATGTAAAATCCTTTAAAATGAGACCAAACTCAGTGGGGTTATAGCTAGAAACAACAATATAACACAAAATAATCAAGATGAACTTAGCTGCCATCCTGAAAATCTTATTTTGGTAGCTTTTAAGACAACCCCATTGTGTTTGGTATCATTTTGAAGGATTTTTGATCTAGATTCCGAATTTTAACTTAGAATTTCCAAGTTAGTATTTTTGAACTTAACCTAATCCAATCTCTTCACATAAAAAATTATTTTTTCTTAATTGTATGAATATTTTCGTATGGGAAATGTAAAATCCCTTAAAATGAGACCAAACTCGATGGGGTTATTGCTAAAAATAACAATATAACATAAAATAATCAAGATGAACTTAGCCGCCATCTAGAAAATCTTATTTTGGTAGTTCAAAGATAACTCCATTGTGTTTGGTATCATTTTAAAGGATTTTTGATCTAGACTAAGATCTTTAACTTAGAATTTCAAAATTAATATTTTTCGAGCTTAACCTAATCCAATCTCTTCATATACAAAATAACTTTCCATTGATTTTATGAATATTTTCGTATGGGAAATGTAAAATCCTTTAAAATGGGACTAAACTCAATGGGGTTATAGCTAGAAACAACAATATAACACCAAATAATCAAGATGAACTTAGCTGCCATCTTGAAAATCTTATTTTGGTAGCTTTTAAGACAACCCCACTGCGCTTGATATCATTTTAAATGATTCTTGATCTAGATTATGAATTTTAAATTAGAATTTCCAAATTAATATTTTTTGAATTTAACCTAATCCAATCTCTTCACATAAAAAAATATTTTTCATTGATTTTATGAGTATTTTATTATGAGAAATGTAAAATCCTTTAAAATGAGACCAAACTCAATGGTGTTGTTGCTAAAAATAACAATATAACATACAATAATCAAGATGAGCTTAGCCGCCATTTTGAAAGGCTTATTTTGGCAGTTTTGAAGATAACCCCACTGCGTTTGGTATCATTTTAAAGGATTTTTGACCTAGATTATGAATTTTAAATTAGAATTTCCAAATTAATATTTTTTGAACTTAACCTAATCCAATCTCTTCACATAAAAAAATATTTTTCATTGATTTTATGAGTATTTTATTATGGGAAATGTAAAATCCTTTAATATGAGACCAAACTCGATGGTGTTATTGCTAAAAATAACAATATAACATACAATAATCAAGATGAACTTAGCCTTCATCTAGAAAATCTTATTTTGGTAGTTTTGAAGATAACCCCATTGTGTTTGGTATCATTTTAAAGGATTTTTGACCTAGATTAAGAACTTTAACTTAGAATTTCAATATTAATATTTTTCGAACTTAATCTAATCCAATCCCTTCACATAAAAAAATATTTTATTGATTTTATGAATATTTTCGTATGGGAAATGTAAAATCCTTTAAAATGGGACCAAACTCGATGGGGATATTACTAAAAATATCAATATAACATAAAATAATCAAGATGAACTTAGCCGCTATCTTGAAAATCTTATTTTGGTAGCTTTTAAGACAACCAAATTGTGTTTGGTAACATTTTAATGGATTTTTGATCTATATCACGAATTTCAATAAAAACTAAAATATTATAGAAAATCCGATTATTATTGCTTACCTGAAATGGTATATCAGCTAAAGTTTTGGCTAAATAATACGATTTCACCGAATACCAATAATTTAAATGTTCTCTCATGAAAACGGACATTTCCAAAGGAACTACAACATAACATCATTAAATCGACATTGAATTTGAGAATGAAAAATAATACTTACAAGTTAAAATCGTCGGCATCATTGCAGCAAACATAGTGAACATAACGGTGAAGAAAATACATCCAGCGTTGCTGGTAACTTTAGCTGCGTTAGTTCCTATGTTATAATAAATTAACCCTAATAATATACCGATAACGAAATGTGCAATAAGTCTCATTCTGGTTAATGTTGAATCCCTTAAAATGGTAAAGAAGGTTCTTTTTAATAAAATCCAAAATTGTAAGTAGGATGATGTAGGGAATGAAACTTTTTTCTCCGAAATCGGTAAGTTTTCTGAAGAATCCAGCAAAGAAGTTGTGCATGTAGCACCCGCTTGCGTATTAACGCCGTTTGGTGTTGTAGCAGTCGCTTTGTCTTTAGGTAATACATTGGAAATGCCGTTTCCGTTAGATTCTGGGGTCTTTTGAACGTAATTGTTACATCTGCCAGCATTTACGGCGATAACCAATTTTTGAACGTAATCGCCGTGTTCGCCACAAGCAACTTCCATCACATAATCAGCTGGGTTATGATAACTTGGACATTCAAGTCCCATAGATCCTAAGAATGGCACCAATCCCGAAACTTGCCCGCGATAAATGCATTGACCTTCAGCTAACATATATAAATGATCAAACATTTCGAATAATCGAGCAGACGGTTGATGAATTGTGCAAATTACAGTTCGTCCACCTCGAGCCAATGATTTTAATAATGATAGACATTGGAAACAAGATGAACTATCTAAGCCACTTGTAGGTTCATCAAAGAACATTACTGGGGGATTATTCACTAATTCTAAAGCTATAGATAAACGTTTACGTTGTCCCCCAGATAAACTAGTCGTCATGGTGTTTTTACAATCTTGTAATCCAATCGTTTCCATAATCTCTCCAATCACAACTTTTTTATCGGCTTTCGTCAAATCTTTTCCTATTTTTAAATTAGCAGCCACCGTCATTGCCTCCCTCACCGTTAAATGCGGCTGAAGGCAATCATCCTGCATTATATAACAAGACATTTTACGAAATTTCTTCAAACTTCGTTCTTTCCCGTTTATCAAAACCGACCCGTTTAAATTCGAAGTTCTATATCCAGCTAAAATGTTCATTAACGTACTTTTTCCGGCTCCTGATGGACCCATAATTGCGGTGAGCTCGCTGGATCTAAATTTCCCATTGATACATTTCAAAATAGTCTTGTAACCTCTTTTACGTCCTTCAGATACCGAATAAGAAAGGTCTAAGAATTGAATATCTACGGGCGGTCTTTTGGGCAGGTGAGTGAGCGATATCATTGGTCGTTTGTGGTTATTTGGGCTGCTGTTGGGTACTTTTCGAAGCGCTCCAGGTTTTACAGAAACTGCTGATGCTCCGTTGCATAAACTACCTTGAGATCCACTACAAAAAAATATTTTTAATTTGAAAATATATTTAATTAAAAATGTTTTTGAGATTAATAAATTTATTCTCATGCAATGAATTGATTCAATTCTTGATTGGTACCAATTGGTGTTAAATTTCAATCAGCGTCAATTGGTCGATTTTTTATCGTTGATTAATGGGGCTTTCTTGTATTGTGCTCAAAGAAAAATAACGGTCTTTTGTTTTTGGGATATTGTTTTTTCATTCTTTGAAAACAAAAGATGCGAAATAAAACCCGTTTTGCTTACCATAAGGCATTGTTGAGAGATTCCAATTCTTTTTGTGGCGGCGAACTGTATCCTTTGTGATAGGAGACACTTCCACCTCCATTTCCAACCCCAGATTTACCCCCATCTTCGGAACTATGTAGGTTTATTTTCACATCCTTTACATCTTTTACATCCGCCATTATGTTGGTGTCCAAAGTTACGACACCCTTTATATAAAAGAAACGAGTAATTAATAAATCATTTTAACAAAAAATTTTTTTTTTTAATAGAATACTATAAAGATTGTATCTTTTTGTATCAAAGATATCAAACACTTATTAATCTTATCGATCCTTTACGTGGCCGTAACAGTCTTTTGTGAATCGAGGAAAGTGGAATATAATGAGTTTTATAAGAAAAATAGATAAAACTTGTTTGGCAGTTATGGTGCTATTTGCTTAGATAAGAGGAAAATGAGATAATAACATGTAATTATGAATTACAATTTTTTTTACGCACCAAGCAGGTTTTGTATGACTTTCAAAAAATGTTTTTTGTGCAAAATGACAACGAAAATTATTTGATCTAATACATGTGTTCCTGCAAGCGTATTAAATTCGAACAAATACGATGTAACATGTTTGTACCCCGAATGATTCTAGTCCTAGATCTAGTATTAGTTCTAGTTTTATCTCAATGGTATATATGCGATCGAACATTGAATAACAACTACAACTAGAAATAACACTAGCATTAAAGCTGACACTAGACTTAGAACTGGAAACAATCGGAATTAGCCGTACGTCTCTTAACCCTCGTATTCCGATGCCTGGGTCTATTTGGACCCAAATAAATTTTTGCGAGAAATTGTAATAAATAGATTTGTCGTTACTCAAGGAGTGCGTTAAGTTAGATCGGCGTCAAACGGACATCCCGACGAAAAAACGACGAAAAAATATGTCTCGACCGTTTCTTTACAGCGCCAGGCGTCTGTCTGTGTAAGAGGCTATAGCGACAATACAATTGCCATTAAATTCTTGATTTAGTTCACAGAAGGTGTATTTTAGAGCAACGATCTACATCGAAAAATAAAATGTTTGCTAATTTTGTAAATAATAATGATGATTATAACAATGAAGTGTCTTCTGATGATGAATGTGCGTCATTGACTTTTAGTGATGCAGTACCAGAAGAAGAGGATTATGAAAGTGATGAGTTTAGTGGTGAAAATAGTAATAATATGTCACACTGTAAAGACCAAAATGTTTGTGGACGAACATGGAGATATATTTCCCCCACAAACAGAGATGCAGAATTTGGTAAATATGATGCTACACTCACAGCAAATTCTGAGGGTGTAGAAACCATGGAACAATGTTTTGATTTATTTATAAATGATGAAATCATGGACATTATAATTACTTATACAAATGAAAAAGCGGTTAAATATTATGAAATGTTTTCAAATAATATATGGAAGCCGGTAGACCGTGTTGAATTGAAGGCATTTTTTGGGATTTTACTAATTACTGGCCGTTTTCGGGAATCACGTGAAAGTAAAAAAGATCTATGGAAGAAAAAGATTGCTTATAGTCGACAAATTTATCGAGCATCTATGTCTCGTGATAGATTTACAAACATTTTACGATTTTTGCGTTTTGACGACTTTCAGACACGAGAAGAAAGAAAAATGACCGATAAGTTGGCAGCTTTGAGAACCATTACAAATATTTTAACAAGAAATTGCAGAGATAATTACCGAGCGTCTAATGTAGGCACTATTGATGAACAATTAGTAACATTTCGAGGAAGATGTCCATTCAAGGTGTATATGCCGAGCAAGCCGGGGAAATATGGGCTGAAATTATGGGCCCTATGTGACGCTACTACATATTATTGTTGTAATTTTGAAGTGATAACATATTTATAGTGGGAACAATGCGGAAAAATAGAAAGGATTTACTAAAATCTTTGATAACAATATCCGGAAGAGCTCAATTCTCTTCCGATTTTATATTTTCTGAAAATCTAACACTTGTGTCGTATATCCCAAAACCAAGAAAATGCGTAGTTTTACGTTCGAGCGTTCATCGAGAACATGCTATTTCTGACGAAAATAATAATTACAAACCTAATATTATCAATTATTACAATTCAACAAAAAGTGGAGTGGATGTTTTAGATAAAATTCTAAGAGAATACACTTGCCGGAGATGTACACGACGTTGGCCTCTGTCGCTTTTTTTACATTATATAGATATTGCAGCCTATAATGCATTTGTACTATGGCAACTCAAAAATCCGGATTGGGCAACTGGTAACATAAAATCAAGAAGAAAACAATTTATAGAAAATTTGTCTGAACAGTTAGTTGCTGCAAACATAGATTCTAGAGCTAGAGCATTTGAAACCAATGCAGTAGTATTTTCGAGACACATTGTGGACGCCATCGAAAGTACAGGCCGAAAAATAAATAAACAAATGAGTACAACATTAGAAAAACGCTCAAGATGTAGCTTGTGTATTAGAAATGACAATAAATATAAATCAAAATGTGATTTTTGTCATAAATATGTATGTAATATAAATTCAACATGTACAAAAAATATTTTGTGTACAAATTGTAATGATTTAGAATAAATATTTTTTATGTAATTTTTTTAAAATTTTATTTTTATGTATTATTTTATATCCCTAATAATAGTTCACCTTTAAAATAAAATAAGTCAAAATCATAATGACAAAAGCTTCATTTTTTATATTCTACGTAAACAGTGACCCGTGAACCGAGACCCGTGTTCGGGTCTCGGTTGACCCAGGCACCGTCCGCAACGGTTGGCGAAACGTCAGTACTGCGAGGGTTAAAACGGCTAAACACGAATATTTCTAGTTCTAAGTCTAGTGTGAGTTCTACTTTTAGTTCATTAAACATATATAAGATGTTTTTACTCAACTACAAGTAAAACTACAAGTAAAACTAGAACTAACACTAGACCTAAGACTATAAATATTCGGGTTTAGATGTGCGTCTGAGGACGAGAAAATATTTTTAGTCCTAGGTCTAGTGTTAGTTCTAGTTTTAGTTCAATGAAATATATAGGATCTAACATTGAATAACAACTACAACCAGAAATAACACTAGCATTAAAGCTGACACTAGACTTAGAACTAGAAACATTTGGGTTTAGCCGTCTTAAGAGACGTACGACTAAATCCAATGATTAGTACCATACATTTGACTGGTTATAGGTCTCCTTTTTCTGAATAAAAAATTCTTGGAAGAATGTTCAATAATATAGTATAACAAAAATAAATTCTAACTCCAATCAACAGAAGATTTGAAAAAAGGAATTTACAAAATGTGGAGATAGAAGCTAGTGCAGTTTTGAAAGACGAAAACATAGAAGTTACTGACAAAAAAGCCAATGAGGCGTCACAATCTGAAGACACAGATTATCAAGCTACTGTAATTCAAAGTTACAAAAAAAAGATTGGGGGCCTAACTCATCAGAAGATATTTCGAAGGATGAATTTGCGAAAGGCACTGTGCATCAAAATACTACTAATACATAAACTAACGAAGATTCAGATTATCAACAAATTGAAGACTTAAATTGATTAAATGTACGTATAATGGGCCTCAAAAAATGTCAACCAGCAGAAGTTGAAGATCGTGTACTTCAGGTTTTTAAAGAAAAACTTAGTATACAAATTAATCGAGAGGCAATTGATCAGTGTCATGCAATTGAGAAACCGAGAGTTTTGATTTCAAAATGCAATAGTAAAATTTGTTAGTTATCATGAAAGAAGTAAGATTATGATGAACAGGAAGAAATTGAAGGGGTCAGTAGTAAAAGATTTAACGAAGTTGTGGTATGATTTATATCGTGAAGCGATCAGTAAGTTTAATTATAAGTCTGTTTGGACGATATTATTCATATTAATGATAATGGTCGAAGACTTACAGTTAAGACTTTGATGGACTTATATAAAATCGTGAGACAAGAATAGTGGAAATTTAAGAAAAAATTTAAAAGTATACGTACTGTTTTTATTTTATTATTGTTTGGTTTTCTTTACTGGATTGTATAATTATTATGTAGCTCAGATGTAAAGCGGAGCGGTATGCGTACAGAACTGTGTATATTATTCCTGTTTTTATAGTTCGTTTAAGTGTAAACGAACTATAATCATTATAATTGTTCATAAGTATATAATTTAATTCTTTTTTTGTTGTTACTTTATAAAAAAAGAATTTAATTTTTGTTTTTTAGTTACTATATGGATGGAAATGTAATCAAGTTTGCGCACATAAACATAAGATCATTACTTAGTTCTTTTAATGCATTTGGAACTATTGTCCGAGACTGTGACTATGACATTGTTGCAGTGAGCGAAACTTGGCTTTCAGTTGATGCAGACGTGAGTTTACTGCAGATCGAGGGTTTTTCTTTGGAAAGGGAGGATCGTGTTGGTAGGGGTGGAGGCGTCGCAGTGTATATTAAAAATAATCTACATTATAGTGTGTTGGATGTATGTAATAGTATTGGACAACTATGGCTAGCTTTTACCACGCCTACTTTATCAATGAACTTGAGACAACGCTTTCTAATATTATTCCTCAGTATGATGTAGTGATATTGATGGGTGATTTTAACATTAATCTTTTTGATATAAACAGTAGAATGTGTATAGCTTTCAATGAATTGTTGGACTCAATAGGTTTGTCGCAAATAATTGATACAGCTACTGGGATAATAAGTAATACTCAAACTTTGATTGATCTTATTTGCGTAACGAATGTGGAAGATATTAAGAAGAAGGGAGTTGTTAGCATGAATGGGATTACAGATCACGAATTGGTACACTGTGTACTAAAGTACCTGAAACTTCATCAGTTTCCGCAGCTTAGGATTATCAGAGACTTTAGAACTTTTAATTATGATCAATTTCAATTTAATTTATATCAAATACCATTTTTTTACATTTTTGATTTGGAGGGTGTTAATGATAAGGTAAATTTTCTAACGACTGAGCTTTTAGGCTTGTTTGATGCCCGTATACCGGGAAAAAAAAGTCGCTTCACTAGACCTCCTGCGCCATGGCTGACAGGTACTGTAAGGGAAATGCAACGCTTGCGTGACAAGGCCCTTAAATCCTTTAAGTCTTCTAAATTTCCATAGCATTGGGGGTATTATAAGCTATTAAGGAATATTACAAATCATGCAATTGATTCCGAAAAGAAGGCTTTCCTGGAATGTCGAATGCAACAAGCAGGGGTGAGTGCATGGAAAGCATTGAGGGGATAGGTAATACAAAAAAATATAATATACCCAGTTATCTCTGCATTCCGAATCAGTTAAATGATTATTTTGTTAATACAATCTTGAATACGCTACCTCTAGATATAGAATTGTGTCGTTATTATGCCACTAACAATATAATAGACTTTAAATTTAAATTTTACACCATTACAGATGGAGATGTGTTGAATATCATTGGTCATCTAAAAAGTGGGGCGACTGGTCATGACAAATTAAATATTCAATTTATTAAGTTGTGTTGTCCACACATCGTACTCTATTTAAGACACATTATAAATGAGGCCAGTGTGCAATCCATATTTCCGGACATGTGGAAGTATGCTCTTGTTAAACCTCCACCTAAAGTAGCGAATCCCAAGACATTTCTTGAGTTGCGTCCACTGCAAGGTTCAACACTGCACATCTCACTTTTATGCGGATGATACGCAGATTTATTACTTATTTTTAGCATTTTTTAGCTCATTTCAGCTTATGCGAATATAAGAAAGTTATGCAATAGTAGACAATTCCTCAATAAAAAGAATAGAATAGTATTGTGTGAGTCCTTAGTACTATCTCATTTCAATTATTGTGACATTTCAGTGTATTCTTCATTTATAAGTTATGTATCTAGCAAAAAAAAAATACAAAAGATTCAAAATTCATGTTTAAGCCTGATTTATGGAATTCGTAGAAGAGACCATATTAGTGATAAACATTTTGAAACTAAATAGCTAGACATGATGAATCGTAGATGTTTACATACAATACGATGATACAGTTTAGGTCTGATGTACATAATTTGAACGTTAGATATAAAGGTACACTGACGTCTCCAGCTCATGCCCATGAGTTTTTCAAAAACTCATTTAGTTATCAAGTAACATATATACAATAATCTGCCCCTTGAGTTAAAGTGCTCCTTGAATGTTTCGACCTTTAAGGTTGGCTATGGAGGTTCACCTACATAGCTGCGTAGGCAACACGTAGGTGCCATCTCGGACTGAGATGTTTGTGTATTTATAGAGTATTTAAAGTTTCCACATTATTTTTCTCATCAATGTTTCTTATTGTTGTGTACTATTGATTATTGATTATGTGTATATTGATCTTTAAGCGCAATGTTTACGATCTATAAAGATATATGTATTGATTTTGTTTTTTTTGTTAAATATGGTTAAGTTAAAAAGCAGCTATGTAGCTGAACTTCGCCTTTTTCCGTATTAATTATCGCTTACATTTTTTGTTAATTGTGTTTTATACCGAAATAAAGACATTATTATTAAATAGCGAAGAAGAAAATGCGGAAAATGAAGAGCCTTTGGCAAGAAAAAGACTGAAAAAAAGACACGTTAAAGAAGGCAACTGAGTGAAAAAGCAAAAGAACGAACAGAAAAAAGAAGAAGATAGCTAAGCGACTCGTATAAAGCAAAAAAGATAGTTGTTGGGAAATGGGAATACAGCATTCCAAAGCAACACCGAGTTCTGAAAGAGAGCCGTTCGTGCAAAATATCTACCAAAAATTTCTAAGGAGGATCAATAGGATGGGATCATAAGGGGTCATGCCTAGTTACGAATTTTTAAAACTATCTTTTAAACGTATGAAAAATATTTCCTGAAATTTGCATGTCGATTCCATGAAAAATGACAAAGTTACAGAGTTGAAAGTACGCCCCGCTGTCTAATAATTAGGGTACGGAACTTTTGCAACAAAGTGACGCTATTTACCTACTCCACTTGTTCTCCGTGGAGTCCTAGTATACACCAAGCCACCTTGCCACTCACAATAAGTGGGGGGAGGGGGTTAATCATATTATTCTGTTGTAAATGTTCCGTGCCCAACTAATAACTAATTTACGTGGTAATTCAATTTGACCTTTCACATTGCCAATATTGTATATTGGTTATATATATTACGATTTTAGTGATTTTGTAAATAATTGACAAAAATAAGTTGATAGCCGAAAATGTCAAACATTGATCTCTGTAAACGTTTGTTGTATGTATCGTGAAGATTTTCTTAGAGATTTAAAAACTATCGAAAATCAAGAAGCAAGAAAAGGAAACAATCCTTCAACCCAAAAAGTATTGAAAGCGACAAAAGTAGTTTCAGTGCATCTGCAAAGAAAATAAGAAATCAGAAAGAAAATAATTGTGTCGCAATATAATTCTCTAAGATAATGGTGTAATAAAGGTTCATAAAGGTTAATTATAAAGGTTCAGCCGGAATAATGTAAGTTGTCGCCATCGTCGAAATGATTCAACGTTTTAACAAAACATGTATGGTGTAAAGTACATGGCGACTCTACAACTTGTGTAATACGGGGATCATCAAATCTGCTTCTTATGGTGATGACATTAATATTAAAGAGGAGCACATAGGACATGTAAAAAAAATAATAGGGCGTCGCTTGCGTGAGTGCAAAAAGAAAACTATAGGACTCGGAGGAAATAGTAAACAGACTGATAAGATGATAGAAAAATTGACTGTGTATTATAGTTTGGCGATACTGCAAAATTGTGACTCAGTAGAGAAAATGAGAGTGGTTATAGGGGCTACATATCACCATTACAGTTTCTTAGATGAACATCCGCAACAGGATAAATGTCCAACCAGTACAGAGTCGTGGTGCGTCTAGCAGTTTCGCTAATAACGCACTCTCTTCTTATAAACATGATTATAATCCACTACCTCAACATCTTTTGGATACTATTTAACCAATACACCAGGATCTTAGCAAAGAAGAGTTATTATCAAGATGTGTTGATGGTTTCAATCAAAATAACAATGAGAGTTACTACCAACTAATTTGGAAAATATCTCTTAAACTAATTCTAAGTGGATTGAAGACTTGTTGAAGTTGAACTTGCTGCGCATATTTCTGCCTGCGTTTTTAACGCAGGTTCAGAAACTTTATTGCAACTGCTGTCGAGCATAGGGATGACGCAGGACCTAATGCTCACAGATATATGGCGACATAGGATACAATTCGTATCGAAACATTCTCTTAAGAAGCTTCAACCTCTTCAGAAGCTCTAATGCAAGGCGCTGAAATAGATGACGTAAGATATCAAAAACATCTTATTTAAGTGCAAATCTCTCTTGAAACTTTAAACGCGATTATCTCAAAAGTACATTTTTATAAAGGGTGACCAACATATCTTGAGAACAAATGTATCGATCTTGTGTACTTAAATAAAGAAATTTGAACTGCGATGCATACTTTTTTTATTAACAGAAAACGACTACTATTTTCATCGAGTATCGAGATTTTAACTTTAAACGTCCGCCATTTCGTCAAAAATGAATATTTCGAAAAACCCTACGTTCACGCACTGGATGTATTCATATTAACATAATTATTTGTTTATTGTCGCCGCTAAAGCCGTTTTTCAAACTGGCCTTCATGAGAATGGCCTTTACTTGTAAATTTTTCTTCACAAAAATTCTATTATATTTCCGAAAATACATTTATTCACACACATAAACCCAATTATTAAGAAGTCCTATACCTTGCGCAAATATTTTTGAAAAATCGCTTATTTTCTGGCGTTTTAACTAGGCATGACCCCTTATTGACCCCCCAAATCATTGAGGATAGGGAATTGGACAGCACTTTCTTGTAAACGTAAAAAGAAAGAAGATGAAACAGAACTTGATTTACACACTAAGGCTAATGATGACGAAGCTATAGAAACTGAGACAAATCGAAAAATGAAAACCCAAGTCAAAAGAAAATGAGAAGAGTGAATATTACAAGAATAGATTCACTTAAACTAGTTTTTCAAACTCTGCCAAAGATAGAATCGCATTATTGCAGATCAACATTTAAGAAATTATATCTCGAACTGTAATGACAGTTCAAACAACAGTTGTCAGAACGTCGAGCTATTTCAAAGAAGAAAGGACGAATGTGACTTATGTGTTGCTAAAAATTTGAATAATATTTTAAAAGAAAAATACACAAAGCTAATACATCGCTTGTATCATAAAACAAAGTTAGTTATTCAACTTTATTATTTTTGATATTAAAATATATGCTGGATATTGCTTCTTAAGGAGCGAAATAGAAGGAACTATGGATGCAAATCAATTTTCTACAATAATTTGCTAGTTTGCAGAAAGCCAGCTGCCATATCATCAATTTGGACAAGAACTTTTTTTTATAACCATGGATGTACTAGCTAGCGTGATCCACCTAAGTGGGCATCAATTTTTGTACCACTCACGTGAGCATGCGTGATCATGAATAATTTTAGTTTCGACGGGACCCGGCGTGAACCGATTAGGCCGATTCTTTAATTATTAACGAAAAATACAAAGCATATTTAACAATTTAAGAGACCTTGTAAATATCAATTGTAAATCGTATGTTACGAATGAGTTTTTAGTTCTAACAAGTATGGATACTTGTCGATGGTAAGGTATCGAAAATATCGAAATTGTCGAAATATCGAAAATTATTTTTTATATACAGGAAACTGCATTTCCAGTATATTTACAAGAGTGATTCTACATACAAAAATATTAAGAAAACTTGATATACAGATACGTATAGAGATAATGCTTTAAGGGAGCTAAAATACTTTGAAGATGAGATTCAATATGTGGTTATTGCCCATTATTTCAAAACCCGCTAATGTTAAAAACAAGAAATATATATCAGCAACATATGGTGGATATAAGAGTTAGCATAGGTGCCAGTTCTTGAAAATAATTTGGGTATTGGGTAATGGAAACAACTGAAAATGCTGTATGAACTATTACGTATCTTGCCCGTATGGTTGATTTGAAAAGAAATGTTTTCTGCCAGCAGTGTTTAGAGTTATGCAAGCTGTATCTAGTATTGGATGGGCTATTTTTGAACTTTTGAGATGACGATATTCTATTTTGCCAACGGTATTTGGTAGTTTGGAAGTAAAATCATATTTTATAAAGAGCTTCTTGCATTTTGTGTTAAAAATGTCTACTTCCAGTAGTATTTAGTGTTTAATTAACAGTTTCTGGACTACTTACGTCAGGATTTTGCATTTTATCCAATTTTTTATTTAATATTTTTGAAATAAAGTCAAATGGTTTATTATTTTTTTTGCGATGAAAATGTTTTCTGCCAGCAGTGTTAGAACACTTCTGGAAGCATTTCATTAAGTCTTTTGGAAGTATTTTGAGTCTTTTAGAAACAATATAAAATCTTATGAAAGTATTGTAAGTCTTCTGGAAAGCTTTTAAGTCTTCTAGAAACAGTATAAAGTATTCCAGAAGCACCTCAAGTATTCTAGAACCAGTATCAAGTCTTTCAGGGCCAGTATCATATGTGTCATATCAAAAGGTGTGGTCCTCCCTCTTAATCAATAATTTTAGTCCTTTAGTCAATAATCCCGTTTTTATCCACAGTAGTAGAAAGACGGAGTTATAAAGACTGATCTTGATATGGAAGTTTTTAAAGGATTACAACTTCTGCATTATACTTTGTTTTTTCATAATACATGTTGCCGTGACGCACGCGTGAGTAACGTGATTCATGTCTGATATTTACATAAGTGGCTTGCGTCACTCACGTAGATATAGATCGTGAGCGGGCATAAAAAGTCACTCACGCGCACATCTCTAGTACTGGTCAAAAGCGCAATACAATTTTGTCCAGTGCCTTATTTAATTTTGCCGTCTATCACAAAATGCGTGTTGTCCAGAAATGTTTATAGCGTGGCAACACATAAATGAAAGCTAATTCCATGCACTCTTGCTTTTCCGAAATTTTAGCAGCATGCACTCTGTACTTTCTATTAGGCCAGGAAAAAGATCCTACTGTAACTAACTTTGAACTACGTTATAACCCAAATTGTGCATTTAAATTTAAGCTTCGGCATACTGAGGACTTTCAGCCTCTCCCAATTAGACGTAACAAAGAGGTACCTTTAGACATATCATTTAAAGAGATACCACAAATCTATCGAGAAAAACTGAAAATTAAAAAAGAATAATTTGAATATCTCCCGGCATTAAAAATCACTATGCTGTCTGATTGCTACGTATTGATAACTTACAGCATCTTTAAAATTTTGTTTTCAATAGTATGCTTTACGTAAATCATTGTATGAATGTATGTATCTTTTACAATATAGACATAACTGATAAACTAGCTACTTACAGTGATACATATGAATAGAAACTGTCTAGAGACTGAATAGAGAAGATAGATAAATTTACTTGTTCCCTACAAATTCTGTCATTTGGGTGTTACAAGTTTTGTTAATTATTGTGACGATATATAACATGTTTGTACTGAACCACAACTAAATCTAGAACTAACACTAATTCTACAGGTGTGAGCAGCAAAAAAGTTGAGTGGTTATAGGTCTCCTTTTTTTGAATTAAAATTTTTTATAACACAATGGCAAATTCTGCAGCCTTTTTAAAATATGATACGGTAAAGTTAAGGGTTCACAAGTTTGAGTACTACTGGAACATGAAAGATACTAATCATGCTTTGCTTATGTATTGCTTGAATTTGACTAAATTTGACACAGAAAAAAATTTGATACAAAATAAAACCTTGGTTCAGTAATACACTCAGATTTGATAACCGGATATAACAAAACCGGATATACCCGTTTTTAAAAGTGTCAAAAAACGCGAAAAGCTACTTTTAACTAGCTATTAAAGTGTTATATATCCGCTTTTACTTATATTTCAATTTAGCAAACGATGGAAGCCATGAAATCTATGCGAATACATATGCCAAATAAATTTCGTCAAAATGTGCATACCTATAACCGGTTTTACACGCGAGCTCCTCAATTACATATTATAAACACGGTACGTCTCTGCCTTCGTTATAAAAACTCCATGCAAATGTATCTAGCTTGCATTTACTCAATTAAAAAGGAATTTATTCCATATAAACCTTAAATATGCCATAAGCATAGTAATAGATAATAATATCTGGATGGATCGATGTTACTTGGACACGCATATCATTTTCAGTATCAAATCGGTTTCTGTACTTTATTTTTATAACGGTGTAGTACATAAATAAAGTAAGTATATGGAAAAGGGTATCTCACAGAGATGGGTTGTTACGAAAGGCCTGTGGTCTAACTCAAACGACAACTAGTTTCGTTTCTCAGAAATCTGAATTTGTCGTGAAATCGTTGTCGCGTCATTTTTTAAATTCTCATGGAACTCCTTAAATATCTGTATAGAACCGTAGGGTTCCGCGGAACACAGGTTGAAGAACACTATAGTATACCAACAATGCATACACTGATATGGTTCTGCTATATGGTTAATGCGATTTCAGTGCTTATGCTGCAAGACTACAATATTTTATGCAATTTCCTAATCGCCTAATGTACACTTATAAAACATTAAAATGTTTTATAAATTTTTTATTTTTATATAAATATAATAATATATTTATTATTTTTATAAAATTTTTATTTATTATCCATACTAAAGTATGGACATGACGATCATAGGCTAGATCAATTTATAGAAATTCGTCTGCGAGAAGCCTAGAATTAAATATGATCTAAAAAAATCTCTAGTGAAGAAAAGTGAAAATTTGAATACCTCTCAAATTTGAGAATATGAAGTAAAAATGCCTTTGAAAGTACTGAATAATACATTTGAGAGTGAAGAAGAATATTTTGAGCAAAATTTGTTTCTAGTTTTATAATTTAGTTTTTAGCATAAGCAGTTTATTTAAATTTTTGTAAATTTTCATATCAAAAACGATAAAAGAGAAGTGACAAAACTTTTCATTCTTATAAATTAAAAAAAAATATGTTAAAAGTCACTGAAGTATATAGCAGTACTCAAACTTCGGAACTCTTAACCATATCGTACACAAATTAACTTGTGTCGGTTTTCTAGCAAGTAATCAGTGAGCGATATGCGACGACGGGAACAATGTTAGAGGCTGTTTACAAAGGTTATTTACTTAAAACTTGTTTCTTTGAACAAACTTTCCTTTAGAAAACACAATAAACTTCATGGAGATAGCTCAAGAGTTCGATTTAAATGCTTCTTTTAAAAGTTATTCACGCAATTTTTATGATTTTGAGCATCTACCATTAACAAAAATATTTCAATAATGACCTGACACATTTTCAGCAGATTGTGCGACACAAGCTATTATAGATAAGAAAATATTATGAATTATCTGAATGCTACGAATTTATTGATTTAAGATATCATCAGAGTGCGTCAGAATACGACATATAGATGTGAACACTAACCACCACGTCAAACAAATATAAATCCGGCTTAAATGTTCGTCATATCATCCTAAGACATAGGATATATGTACACATCTTACTGTTGTAGTTGAATTATGACATTTTAAAAACTAGGATAGTGGAAACAAAGAAAATATATGATGATATTGATAGTGATTCTGATGATAGCGATTATAACATTCCGCTTAATATGTTAAGTGGCCTTCCTGTAAATACCTACATTTTTCTTTATCTACAATAAGGAAGACAACGTGGAGCGGACGTTGTTACTGCATATAAGTGGTGTGGATTAGTGGACTTATGTTTGAATGGTAAAAAAGCATCTGAATACAAAAAAGAATGATCCATCGGTCTAAGTGTAGTTCTGCATCATCTTTTCAATAAAAAAAGAAGGGATGAGTCACGGCCAACCTATAACATCACGTCTGACAACATTTGACATTGGCTTTTACAGATGGATAATCGCCAAAGATGCAAAAACAATCTGGACTTAGGGGTCCTTATTATCAAATTAGATAATTAATCAATCAGAAATTTGCACCAATCCTCCTTTACAGAATTATTTTCTGTTAGGTACTCCAAAAACTTGACGTTTTCAACGAAATTGTAGATAACAAAATTGAAAGATACGTCATATTGGATTTTGTTGGTGCTAAAATGTGCAAGATAACCTGCTAAACATAATTAGTATGGGTAATCCTAATTTGGCAATGAAAAATAAATGTTTGACGTTTTTGAAAACACATAAGAAGTGTTGATCTTGCGATGATAAGATTTTTGTTTCTTTTGTCATTTCTTACTCAACATTTAAACTCTGTCAAAATGGAATATTAAGGTCAAATAAAGCGTCCAAAAGTATTAGGCTAAAGATTGGAGGAAATTACTTCAAAAAATTACAGAAAAAATCAGCAAGTGCTGTTCTTGGATTAATGCTGGGTAATTAAAATTTGGCAACGGATCTTGCGGTGATAAATTTTTATTACTTCTCAGGTCATTTTTTAGTATGATCTTTTCAAATATGACCAAAATGAAAATAATTTGATCATCACTAAACTTTGAAATTATGCCAAAAAATAATATTATGGTCAAATAAAAGTTGGCAGAAACGATAAAACGTATAAGGCTTGAGATATTAGGGAGAGTTATTGCAAAATATTGCAGAAAAAGCCTTAGGAGTAGTAAGTGGTGGCCTTACGAATCTTTAGTATCAAATCTGAAACAAAACAATCAGAAATTTGCACCTATACTTCTTTAACAAGCTTTGTTTCGGTGAAATACTCCAAACTTGACATTTCCAGTGAAATTGTTGACATTAAAATTGAAGAATATCGCATGCTTCTTGGTTTTAAAATATGCAAGATAGCCTACTAAATACAATTAATATGGGTAACCAAATTTGGCAATGGAAAAGAAAAGGTTGACGTTTTTGAAAATATCTAAGAAATGTTGACCTTGCCGTGAAAAATTTTTGTTTTTGTTCTTTTGGTTATTTCCTATTATAATAATTGTAAATATGATTAAAATGAAAGCAATTTGGTGTCTCAACTCTCAATCTGTGTAAAAAGACAATATTAAAGTTAAATAAATTTTATATTAAAAATATAAAAGTTAGTATCAAATTAGAAAAACTATCAATCACAAATTTAGACCCATTCTTTTGGAACAGACCTAGTTTCGGCGAAGAACTCTAAACTTACCGTTTTCAGTGCAATTGTAGATAGAATTATTGAAAAGTACGTTGTATTGCATTCATTTTTGGTCTAAAATGTGCAGGATACCCTGCTGAATATCTAAGAAACGGTCCTCGCGATAATAATTTTTTATTGCTTCTTTAGTCATTCCCTGTAATGATCACTTCAAAATGAAAGAATTTGGTCATCCATCACTCGAGTCTCAAATTATGTCAAGAACTTGTATTATAGTTAAATGAAGGTGGCAATGTCAAAAATAGGGTAAAGATTGAGGAAAGTTCTTTCAAACAGTGACAGAAAAGTCAATAAATAATAGACATAATATCAACCTTGAAAGACAATCATGGACAGCAAATCGTGCCAGAAACGTCAAAAGTGTTAGGGTAAAGTTATTTCAAAAAAGTACAGAAAAGTCAGTAAATCGTAGATTGAGGAGCCCTCAATATCAAAGTTTAACGACAATCAAAAATTTTCACTCATTCCTCTTTAACAGACGGAATGTGATATTTTCAGCGAAATTGTTGTGAGCAAAATTAAAGGATACGTGTTGTCGCATTCTTTTTGGTTTTAAAATTTGTTAAATTACCTGCTAATTACGATTAGTATGAGTAATCCTAATTTGGCAATGGAATAAAAAAGTTTGACGGTTATTAAAATATCTAAGAAATGTTGACCTTGCAGTGATAAGTTTTTATTGCTCATCTAGTTATATCCAATGTTGTCATTTCAATTATGACCAAAATAAAAGGAATTTGGTCATGACTCAACCCTCACATTGTGAGGGTTGAGTCACCCTAAAAGATGATATCACCCTAAAAGATGATATTAAAGTTAAATAAAGGTGACAGAAATGTCAAAAATATTAGAGTGAAGTTATTTCAAAGAGGTACAGAAAAGTTAGTAAATAGTATACTTAGGAACCCTCAATACCAAATTTGAAAGACAATCAAAAATTTGCACTCATTCTTCTTTAACAAACGGAATTTGATGTTTCCAGCGAAATTGTTGAGATCAAAATTGAAGAATACGTGATTCCACATTCTTATTGGTTTTAAAATTTGCTAAATAACCTGTTAAATAGGATTAGTATGGGTGATCTTAATTTGGCAATGGAATAAAAAAGTTGGACGGTTTTGAAAAAATCTAGAAAATGTTAACCTTGCAGTGGTAAGTTTTTATTGCTCCTCTGGTTATATCTTATTTTGTCACTTTAAATATGACCAAAGTAAAAGGAATTTGGTCATGACTCAACTCTCACATTGTGCTAAAAGATGATATTAAAGTTAAATAAAGGTGGCAGAAATGTCAAAAATATTAGAGTAAAGTTATTTCAAAAAGGTACAGAAAACTCAGTAAATCGTAGACTTAGGAGCCCTCAATATCAAACTTGAAAGACAATCAAAAATTTGCACTCATTCTTCTTTAACAAGCGGAATTTGATGTTTCCAGCGAAGTTGTTTAGGTCAAAATTAAAGAATACGTGATTTCACATTCTTTTTGGTTTTAAAATTTGCTTAATAACCTGTTAAATACGATTAGTATGAGTAATCCTAATTTGTCAATGGAATAAGAAAGTTGGACTGTTTTGAAAATATCTAAGAAATGTTGACCTTGCAGTGATAAGTTTTTATTGCTCCTCTGGTTATATTCTGTTTTATCGCATCAAATATGACCAAAATGAAAGGAATTTGGTCACCACTCAACTCTCACATTGTGCCAAAAGATGATATTAAAGTTAAATAAAGGTGGCAGAAATGTCAAAAATATTAAGGTAAAATTATTTGAAGAAAGTTCAGAAAAGTCAATAAATGGTAGATTTAGGAGCTCTAAATAGCAAATTTGAAAGACAATCAAAAATTTGCACTCATTCTTCTTTAACATACGGAATTTAATGTTTCCAGCGAAATTGTTGAGATCAAAATTGAAGAATACGTGATTTCGCATTCTTTTTGGTTTTAAAATTTGCTAAATAACCTGTTAAATACGATTAGTATGAGTAATCCTAATTTGTCAATGGAATAAAAAAGTTGGACTGTTTTGAAAATATCTAAGAAATGTTGACCTTGCAGTGATAAGTTTTTATTGCTCCTATGGTTATATCCTATTTTGTCATTTCAAATATGACCAAAATAAAAGGAATTTGGTCATGACTCAACTCTCACATTGTGCTAAAAGATGATATTAAAGTTAAATAAAGGTGGCAGAAATGTCAAAAATATTAGAGTAAAGTTATTTCAAAGAGGTACAGAAAAGTTAGTAAATCGTATACTTAGGAGCCCTCAAAACCAAATTTGAAAGACAATCAAAAATTTGCACTCATTCTTCTTTAACAAACGGAATTTGATGTTTCCAGCGAAATTGTTGAGATCAAAATTGAAGAATACGTGATTTCACATTCTTTTTGGTTTTAAAATTTGCTAAATAACCTTTTAAATAGGATTAGTATGAGTGGTCCTAATTTGGCAATGAAATAAAAAAGTTGGACGGTTTTGAAAATATCTAAAAAATGTTAACCTTGCAGTGGTAAGTTTTTATTGCTCCTATGGTTATATCCTATTTTGTCATTTCAAATATGACCAAAATAAAAGGAATTTGGTCATGACTCAACTCTCACATTGTGCTAAAAGATGATATTAAAGTTAAATAAAGGTGGCAGAAATGTCAAAAATATTAGAGTAAAGTTATTTCAAAGAGGTACAGAAAAGTTAGTAAATCGTATACTTAGGAGAACTCAAAACCAAACTTGAAAGACAATCAAAAATTTGCACTCATTCTTCTTTAACAAACGGAATTTGATGTTTCCAGCGAAATTGTTGAGATCAAAATTGAAGAATACGTGATTTCACATTCTTTTTGGTTTTAAAATTTGCTAAATAACCTTTTAAATAGGATTAGTATGAGTGATCCTAATTTGGCAATGGAATAAAAAAGTTGGACGGTTTTGAAAATATCTAAAAAATGTTAACCTTGCAGTGGTAAGTTTTTATTGCTCCTATGGTTATATCCTATTTTGTCATTTCAAATATGACCAAAATAAAAGGAATTTGGTCATGACTCAACTCTCACATTGTGCTAAAAGATGATATTAAAGTTAAATAAAGGTGGCAGAAATGTCAAAAATATTAGAGTAAAGTTATTTCAAAGAGGTACAGAAAAGTTAGTAAATCGTATACTTAGGAGCCCTCAAAACCAAACTTGAAAGACAATCAAAAATTTGCACTCATTCTTCTTTAACAAACGGAATTTGATGTTTCCAGCGAAATTGTTGAGATCAAAATTGAAGAATACGTGATTTCACATTCTTTTTGGTTTTAAAATTTGCTAAATAACCTTTTAAATAGGATTAGTATGAGTGATCCTAATTTGGCAATGGAATAAAAAAGTTGGACGGTTTTGAAAATATCTAAAAAATGTTAACCTTGCAGTGGTAAGTTTTTATTGCTCCTATGGTTATATCCTATTTTGTCATTTCAAATATGACCAAAATAAAAAGAATTTGGTCATGAGTCAACTGTCACATTGTGCTAAAAGATGATATTAAAGTTAAATAAAGGTGGCAGAAATGTCAAAAATATTAGAGTAAAGTTATTTCAAAGAGGTACAGAAAAGTTAGTAAATCGTATACTTAGGGGCCCTCAAAACCAAATTTGAAAGACAATCAAAAATTTGCACTCATTCTTCTTTAACAAACGGAATTTGATGTTTCCAGCGAAATTGTTGAGATCAAAATTGAAGAATACGTGATTTCACATTCTTTTTGGTTTTAAAATTTGCTAAATAACCTGTTAAATAGGATTAGTATGAGTGATCTTAATTTGGCAATGGAATAAAAAAGTTTGACGTTTTTGAAAATACCTAAGGAATGTTGATCTTATGGTGATAAGTTTTATTTTTTCTCTGGATAAGTTTTCATTTACTCATAATTAAGGAAGACAAGTAAGATGTTCTCGATAACAGTTAAAATTATCATTCTTAATAATTTATAAATAATGCTATATGATAATGATGTGAACCACAAAAATTAATTGAAGTAAACAAAAAATAAAAGTAAACAAAGAAATGATGGAAAGGACGCCACATAACTTGAGTAATTTTAGCCTACATTCTAAATATAATATCCTGTTATGCGTCATTTGAAATATCCGATTCAAAACATATCATTATATTTAATCAAAACATTTTTTACGATTATATTTTGTAATTGTATAACTTTATCTCATAAAAGTTGATTGAAAAGAATTAAAGTTCCGTTTGTGTTAGTCACCAACAATGAACTTTAATACTTCTTGAAACAATGAACTTTTACTCGCCGTAAAGATTAAGATATCAAAATTATTTCCTAACATTCGAAAAGGTTTAGAAACTATTTGATGCCAAAAAGGGGCGACACGTGGAAATCATTATTTACCAAGAAGTTAATTTTGTGGCTATAAAACCGTGCGTTAAAAATAGAAAAATGTCTTAGAAAAAAGTGTTTGGGATTTCTTTTCGGGGGAGTTATTAAAGAATCTATTCCGGGACGAGTTTCAATAACAATGCCAAAACCAGACAAAACGACGCCTAAAATTTGCATAACGATTGCACCAATGTTAATTGGAAACCTTGATCGATATTCTAATAGATTTAAATTATTATTAAATTAATTTAAACGTTATTATCATAAAATTGAATGTTTTAATTTTTTGTTTAAAGGGGTGGTGCGCCTAGGAAAAGCGGCCACACGAATGGAGTAAAATCGATAGGAATTTCGCCCTCGTTACAAACTCAAACAGCCCTAAATCCCTTTAAACTTACACATCCCATCAAGATTCCATGGTATTTAATATAAATTTAAATAATCATACACACCTTTAACACTGTCACAAGAACATTTATAACGAACGACGGTGTTTCGTCAGCTGAGCGCGACCGCGGACTGTCATACAAAAGCTAATACTAGCCGAGAATCTCGCGCTATACGAAAATAAAAGCCTTCGGTGCACCAGCACTCCGTTCGGTATCTCGGCAAAGACTATGTTTAGGGTCACCTCTATGTATACCTAAGCGCAGAATCAAGCGATTTTCGCACAAAATGGTCTCGGTGCACGCGAACTCGCGCGTGGAAATGAACACAATCGATGTGCCGTTTCTCTTGCGCAGAACGAACATTTTTAACTTACTTGGTATTGTTAAGAAAAAAATCCAACGACTTTGAACAAAAAGCCATTTCGCACTCGTGATTAAACCGATAACAATTTTAATTATTTTCCACGAATCGATTCAATCTGGGAAATAACTTTGTGGAAAATAAATGGGATAGGATAGGTCAAGAAATCGTGTTGAAAGAATTAAAGGTATAAGATGTTAGAGGTCAATATACTTTTCATTTACACAAATAAAATATTTACTTAAATATTGTTTATAAAGTTAATACTTTTGTTTAGAAATAGATAATGTTAATTTAAACCCCGATGTCATATTAACTAAGTGACATTAATCGTTTAGAATTAATTAATTATCAGGTGTTAATTAATTGTAATAAGAAAATTCATAAAGACAAAAATTTCTGTTTAATACTACAGAATCAAAAAAGGAATCTAAATGAAACAAAAAGAGAAAAGGACAGAAACAAGGCTAAACAAAAGTCAGATACAAGACAGATAGAAATAAGCTACGATTTAAACTATGGCAAAAAAGTAACAAAAAGTATTCCTCGAATCTAAGGATCACCCCATTATTAGGAACATCGTGCTAACAGAAACAATGTCCTAGATGTCGTGTTAGTTCTAGTTTTAGTTCAATGGAATATATACAATTTAACATTGAGTAACAACTACAACCAGAACTAACACTAGTATTAAAGCTGAGAGTAGACCTGGAACTAGAGTCACTCGGATTTAGTTGTACGTCCCTTAAGACGGCTAAACCCGAATGTTTCTAGTTTTAAGTCCAGTGTGAGTTCTACTTTTAATTCATTAAACATATATAACATGTTTGTATTGAATCACAAGGAAAACTAGAACTAACACTAGACCTAGGACTAGAAATATTTGGGTTCAGCCGGGCGTCTTTTCTAGTGCTAAATCTAGTGTGAGTTCTGCTTTTTGTTCGTTAATCATATATATATATATATATAACATGTTTGTACTAAATTACAACTAAAACTAGAACTAGCCATGCGTCCTTAGACGCACGGCTAAACCCGAATATTTCTAGTACTAGGTCTAGTATTAGTTCTAGTTTTAGTTCAATGGAATATATATGCAATCTAACATTGAATAACAACTACAACCAGAATTAACTCTAGCATTGAAGCTGACACTAGACCTAAAATTAGAAACATTCGGATTTAGCCGTACGTCTCTTAAGATGGCTAAACCCGAATATTTCTAGTTCTAAGTCTACTGTGAATTCTACTTTTAGTTCATTAAACATATATAACATGTACTGAATCACTAGTAAAACTAGAACTAACACTAGACCTAGGACTAGAAATATTCGGGTTTAGCCGTGCGTCCTCGGGCTAAACCCAAATGTTTCTAGTCCTAGGTCTAGTGTTAGTTCTAGTTTTAGTCCAATACAATATATACAATCTAACATTTAATAATAACTACAACCAGAACTAACACTAGTATTAAAGCTGAGAATAGTCCTAGAACCTAGAATCATACGGATTTAGCCGTACGTCCCTTAAGACGGCTAAACCCGAATGTTTCTAGTGCTAAGTCTAGTGTGAGTTCTCCTTTTTGTTCGTTAATCATATATAACATGTTTGTACTGAATTACAACTAAAACTAGAACTAGCTGTGCGTCTGAGGACGCACGGCTATACCCAAATATTTCTAGTACTAGATCAAGTGTTAGTTCTAGTTTTAGTTCAATGGAATGTATACAATCTAACATTGAATAACAACTACAACTAGAATTAACTCTAGCATTGAAGCTAATACTAGACTTAAAACTAGAAACATTCGGATATAGCCGTACATCTCTTAAGACGGCTAAACCCGAATGTTTCTAGTTCTAAATCTAGTGTGAGTTCTACTTTTAGTTCATTAGACATATATAACATGAACTAAAATTAGAACTAACACTAGCACTAACACTATAACTATCACTAGGACTAACACTATAAACTTTCGGGTTTTGCCGTGCGTTTTTTGAAAAAATGACGTTTCGGATGCCATGTTGTAACCTTCTTCAGAAACTGGTTGGAAGTGTCACTTCGAACAGTTATTCAGTTAACACCAGTCGTGAAAGCCTTCGTACTCATATATAACATATTTATACTGAATCAAAAGTAAAACTAGAACTAACACTAGACCTAGGACTAGAAACATTTGGGCCTGACGATACTTAGAAGTACCATGCTTTTTAAATAAATAATATTTTAATACCAAGCTTAAAAATGCCATTTGGCCTGACGATACTGGAAAGTACGTTAATATTTGTCTATAAAAAGATGATTCCTAACAATACAACGAGTAATAGATATTGGTAGACACAGAAAATCAGTGCATATAGTAGACGTTCGAGTGAGTATAAATGGAAAATATTTTTATTGTGATTTGCGTGACTTTCAACAAAAGGTAAATAACTTTTGCTATTTAATTTGTAACAAATATTTTACTTGTGTAAGGGATGGTTCTTTCTAAAAATGAGCAAGATCTTACAAATATACGAAGCATTTGATTTATGCTTCGGTGAAATTATACCTTGATAAAAATATCTCGAAGGAAAAATAAAGCACTTATGGATTGAAAACTCCTTGAAGAAATGAATAAAGCGCTCGATGAATTGGAAAACGTAATTATTGATAACTGATAACAACCATGAAACTGACGAGGAAGATAAAGATTTAGAAGAGGGTGAATTTCTACAGATTACGAATGTTAACGATGAAACTGATTAATCAATGAAATACCATCCAAAGAAGTCAAAGAAAGAAAATGATAGAAAATGCTGAAAAAGAAATTTTAGTTTTGAATTACTTTAATAGAATCTAGAAGGTCCTGTTCAAGAACATTTTTCTTACTGTAATTCAGCAGTAGATGTTCTTTTTTAAATTCCTTAGTATTGTTGCTAAAACTACCGTTTATTAGTGGAATCTGTACGCTATTCAAAGAAACAGAATTCTTGTCTTTCCAGAAGAAGTTTTTGCATGCATTTATTCATATAAATCAGTTCATGTGCTATCATAAGTTATCTTCTTGGAAGCTATTGGTCATCTAGCAATGATCTAGGAGTTCTCTTGATCACAAACACTTTGTCTCTTAATAGATTTGATAAGATATGCATTTATACATATAAATCAGTTCATGTGCTATCATAAGTTATCTTCTTTTAAGCTATTGGTCATCTAGCAATGATCTAGGAGTTCCCTTGATTACAAACACTTTGTAATCTCTTAATAGATTTGATAAGATTTTATCAAACTTGCATTGCATTGATAATAATAATAATCTAACTCCTACAATACCGATAAATTGTTCAAACCTTGACCCTTTATTCTAAGACTAAATGTAATCTTACTGGTATAATACCACATGAAACTCGTCAAAAAAAGCGAGAGAAGTTCTTTTAATGTTGTTGAAGCAGAAACACCCACCTTACATACTTTCAAAGAAGTAAAAAGGTCAATAAGTTCTGATGAAGAGTGCTGCACAAATCATTCCGTCTATTTTTATGAAAGATGTTGGATTATTACCCAACAAGATGGAAGATAACACAAAAGCATTCCTGGCATTTCAAGGTCCGTTTGGAATTCAAAATTTATATGGCAATTTCCGTAAAGGAGTAAAACGACCTGGTAGTACTACCAAAGCCAAAAGTGCAATAAAAAAGCTTCATCGCGACTGGTATTTCAAATTTTGCCTTTTTTTTAGCATGCAATGTATCTTCCACGAAATTATTGCTAGAGCGATGATTTTACATTTGGCAACTTTTAATTGCAATATTTCAGTTGCAATCAATGCTACTAACATATTTTTTTGATGAAATTATATGAGGGATCACACGTGAGAGATGTTAATGATTTTATAATCGACAACACCGAAAGTAATTAAAAAAGTCACCACACTTTCATCATAAATTATCGCAATATTTAATTAATTAATTAATTTTTTAAATTTTAATTAATTAATTTAATTATCGCAATTTTTTTTAATATCTGCCATGATGTCTTATGCTTTATAAAGTTGCAATATCAACGATACCAAAAATTGGTTTTCTCGTTCTCTTCAATTTTCTCTATCACGATTTAATTCTGACTTAGTTCGTTTTCTTCTGCCTTTTCTTACTTCGTTGTAGCTTCCATTGATTGAAAAGAGTTGTATTGGGTTGAAATAAAAAGGTGGTATTAAAAATAAATAGGATATGTCAAGTAATCATATTGAACGAGTTGAAGGAATAAGAAATGTATCGAATTTTAGAGGTCAACATACTTTTCATTCACACAAACAAAATGTTTACTTAGAAGTTGTTTATAAAATTAACATGATTAGAACTAATTAATACCGATTTAAATTGATGTCAAGTTAATTAAGCACGTAACTGACATATATCGTTTAAAATTAATTAATTACCATGTGTTAAGGAAATTAGTACCGAAAATAAATGTATTTAGTACAAAAGTATCAGAAAAGTAGCCTAAATTAGGCAACAAAGATAGTTGGAAAAAAGTTACAATGCTCCTTTTTGTTCCAATTACTTAATTTAGGCGTTTTTGTTTTTTTCTTTTCTAACTATTAGCCATGATGTCTTATACTTTCTGATCTATAATTGGATTTTTTAATACCTTTGCTGCGATATGGGATAGCGAATTTTGAAATAGTTCGTTTTGTTTACTTACTCTGCTTTTCCTCCGTATTGCCTTTCATTAATTGAAAAGGGTTGGGTTGAGATGAATAGGTGGTTTTAGAACTTCTTCTTTCTATATGAACTGCTTTGAACTAATTCCAGCGTATTGTGAACCAGTCCTTTCCTCTTCATTGTAACCCTTCTAGCCCCTCCTACTTTCATTCTTGTACCTTAACTAGCTGTTTTCTCTTGTCTGCCTTCATTAAAACTTCCTGTTTTCCTTAAATATAGTATCTTCTTAATGTTTGCATACTTAGTTTATTTTTACCGCTCTTCATTGTAACATCAATCCATATGTATATGTCATGTGTTAAAATTAATGTTAATTTGAAACGGCTGTTTCAGGTTTCTGATGGACACAGTTTATGTACCAACCCATAAAAGACAGAAGTAATGCTGTTTGGTCCAAAATCACTTAAGCAACACTGTAATAAAGTTTGTATTAAAATTAACAACGAACAATTAGTAGTTAGTAAATCTGAAAAAAACTTATTATTAGATGTAATCAGAGTTGGGCAGTAGTTAACTCCTTATTCTTAACTCCTTTAGAAATTTCAACTATTTTTGTCTACTTTAATTCTTTTTAAGTAATTTAACTACTTTCAAAACAGTTGAAACTTTAGAAAATTATGATATATACAAAAAACATCAGAATCAGAAGGATTTAGTAAAAAATAAATTGCAGTTAGAGTTATTGCAGTACTTTGAGGATAACATAGCTATTAAAGAAAAGCTCTATTATTATAAGTTAATTAAATAAACATTTATCAATTACAACAAAAACGTACGGATGTTGAATTCTGCAACCTTGCTTAAATCATCAAGAAGATATATTTTTGTTGACAATCTTTTTGAGCATTTGGTTTTCTTGAAAGTAGATCTAACATAAATTACTTGAAGTTACAAGATTCTGCGTTCGTTTGTTTTAACTTTAAACAACTTAGTATTTTTGAATAAGCTTAATTTAATAATAAAGCAGCATATTCAAAAAGTAGTTTAAGTATCAAGTAGTTAAACGAATTTTTGGTAAAAATAGTTAGTAGTTATACTCCACTACTTTTTTCAAGTAGTTAGCTCAGTTTTAGATGTAATATTGGATGAAAATTAAAAAATTTGATATACGCGTTAATAAATATAACGCATTTAACCCATTTTTTTTACTACGTTTCCAACTTGCTTCATTCTTTATGATTTCATTAAGTTTTTTTGGTCCTTTCATGATTCTTCTTTCTGGACTTCATATTTCTCTTGTCTTCTTTTATGACCTAATTTCATCCTCTTTTTCTTCTGATTTCGTTGCAGCTTCTTTCTTTATGTTTATATCTTGTTAATTCCGAAAATACTCCTGCCTTTTTAATTTTTTCATCTCTCTCGTTTTTTTTTGGCTCCAGTAAGCTTCTCTTAATTTCATTATTTAGGTTTCTTTTCATAGTATAATATAGATATACAAGGTGTCAGAAAAGAAACGCCCCTAGCTACAATTCTATTTAACTAGTTTTATCCCGATTTTCTGTACCAAGAAATGGTATCATGAATACTTCGTTACAAAGTGAATTTTTTCAAAGCGACATTCAATTTTCAAATTGCTCAGTATATTTTTATCGACGTTTTTTAATATCATTGTGTAAGGATTTTGCTTTTGAAACTGTTGATGTATAATACATCAATATTATTTATAATTTTAGTAGAGAAAAAATTAAAACATTTTGCGAATATTTTCTTGAAATCATTGTAATGTGCCATGAAAAAAATAAAAGATAACATCCAGTTCTGGCGACAATCATTAAAAGTTATTTCAATGCAACTTTATAGCTAAGTTCGGAAAATATTTTAAGTTTTTTCTCTACTAAAATTACAATCAATACTGATCTATTGTGTATAAGGACACAAAGATACGGGGTGTTGAATTTTATTTTATTTTAAAAAATGGATAAAATTTGGTATACAGGGTTTTTTATCATGCTAAATTCAAATGTGATCTTAGTTTTGTGATTACTAGATTAATGTAATAATTGTTTGAGATATTTCGTGTTCGTGATTAAGTTTTTCATTGGCTTTCTCACTGATTATTCAAAATTGCTTTCAAAAATGGTTCGCTACACTTTTGAAGAATACAGAGACATGATTATGTGTTACGGCGAAACTAGATCAAATTCTTACGAAGCTCAACGTATCTATCGAGAAAGATATCCTTTAAGACAAGTTCCTAATGTTCGAACATTTATTGATGTACATAGACGTTTGGGAAAAGATGGTTGTTTTAAAAAACCAAAATTGAATAGTGGCGTTTCCAGAACTCGTCCAAACGAAGAAACTGTTTTACGAATGGTAGAAAATAATCTGAGAACAAGCACCAGAAAAACAAGTTCAGCGGTGCGAAACCTTAACCGTGAATAAGAAATAAATTTTCTATGAACAACTTCTTCGCCCATATTATTTCCAAAAAATTCATTCACTATTGGAACATGACTTTTTCCCCGTGTACAATTTTGCGAAGGGTTACAAAACCAAAGACAAAACATTATTTCATCAATTTCGTTTGCCGACGATGTTGGTTTTAGTCGTGATGGTATTCTGAACCTACATAACATGCATCATTGGAGTGATGAAAATCCTCATCAAACTGTAATTCGAAGTCACCAATATGGGTTTTCTATTAAGGATGTTGAAATTTGGTGTAGTGATTGAATTAACTTTATTTAACATTCGTATCCTTTTTCAAGAAGCCGCATGCAAAGGGTGGATCCATGAATGACGGCACGTTTGCGAAAATTTGCTTCGCTTACGGACGTCCTATTGCCGATATAGATGATCTGAAACAAAAATATCAAACATATTCTTACTCTATACTAAACTGCGAATAAAGTGAACTAGAATCAAGAAGAAAAAATGAAACACGAAAAAATGGTGAGCCATTGAAATAAAGGTTTCGATTTTTTTCATTTCTCTTTGCAGATTATCATTTATAAAAAAAAATGTTTCAATATTTTTTAATAATTCTAGTTGAATTGCTGCACACACTTGTGATGCATGTGTCTGCCAAACTTCATTACGATTGCTTATCTAGAGCGCTTTGTAGCACTTCTGTAAACTTGAAAAATGTAGTTTCGAGAAAAACACATAAAGTTTTATCGAAGTTTGTTTGGGTATAAAATGAAAATTTTCATACTTACATTTAGTCTGCTATGCCAGCACCATACAGCCACCTTCCTCTTTTTCGAAGAATTCC
Source organism: Onthophagus sagittarius (assembly GCA_036711965.1). Lineage (NCBI taxonomy): Eukaryota > Metazoa > Arthropoda > Insecta > Coleoptera > Scarabaeidae > Onthophagus > Onthophagus sagittarius. The sequence continues at coordinate 18,321,961 of JASERS010000005.1, read as the reverse complement.
TCTTGAGCGATTCGTCTATTATATAGATTGGTTGTTCTAGCCAATCTCGTCAGCCAATCGCGTCAGCAGTAGCTTTAGCCTGCGGTCCGATTGTGATGCTCATCACTTCCATCATGCGTAACAGGGAAGTGAACCCTTCGTTAAAGATACATGCATTCATAAACGCCGCCAATTGAATTGTTTTTGCCGTACAAAAAATGTGTTTCGGAGCAAAGCGCCAGAGAACAGAGTTAAAACTTTCATTGTTATTTTGCGTATTTCCGCCCAAACACCGTTGCAATAAATCGTTTGACGACAGGTTTTCGTATCTGGGACGTAGGAGCTTTTGAACATTAATTGCAAGTGGTGCTGGGTGTTTATATTCGTGTAACTTATTCTCTGCTTCAGCGAGTCTCCACTTACACCACGATTCAGGTCCGATCGGACTATTATCTGTCGAGCATTTGTGAAAAAATGTTGCAAAAATGTCTTTTTTCATATCTTTTACAGAGTGTGGATTTCGGATAATTGCCAAACCATAATAAGAGGTCAGGTCGCGTATCAATTTATCCATTAACTTGCCATCGCTCTTGCCACCAACTCCTTTAGTCTTTTCCTTTCCCGATCTTAGCCTCGATCCCATTCGCTTTTTCACGTGTCCAACGCACTCCGATTTTGTCACTATTAATTCATCACAATATGGCTGTATTTTCAGAAGCGATTTGAAATATTTTGTATCACCGTCACCTATGTAGTTGGTATATTTTACATTATGAAGTTCTTCGGAGCGTGTAAACATTTCAATAATGCCATCGACTTCCATTTTGCCAGCGGTTCCTTTGTGCACAATTTTCTTCGTGTTCTGCGTACCTGTCATCAAACTCCTTCGTGTCCTCAACAAAATTTGGGTTTTACCATCAAGTCTAAAACTTTATTGGAATATTTCCCAATCAAAGTGACTACGCCAAACAATGATGAAAATCCTCTCTTGCTCCAAGTTCCATCTCCTGAGACGGTCAAATGAGATGGCTCATTTCCTGCTGCAGCATTCTCTGTCCTTTCTTCCTCTGCAGCTTTTCCGGAGTACGTCGGTGGTGGCTTTTGCAGCAGTCCACGCATTTTCCAGACAAGTATAATAGGTGTTTATCGCTATTCCTTGACACAAATCCATCATACCGCAGAAAAGATTTATTCCTTGCACGCCGATTCCAAGAAGACGCATTACAAAGTCGAGTCGTCGATTGATTTTAAGGTCACAATCACACACGACACAGATCTTCAATCCCAAACCTTGCTCACCTTTCACATTAAACTTCACGTCCTTTTCACTTTTCAAAATCGACGTTTTTTGGCTTTATGACCAGGACGATCATTTTTCGCTTCGCCGAATTTTTTCGTTTTAAACATCGTGGACACGCATATACTGTTTTTGTAGCGCACATATTGAGTATGTGTAGTTAGCGACAGTAGGTATATTCGCTCCGATTAGCGCTTCGACTTCATACCCCTTCGACGGCTGATAACTTTTCCAATTTAACAGATTTTAACTGTGAAAAATTTTGTGAGCGTATTCTTAAAACATACATTTATCTGACAATACAAAAAAAAACTTTTTTTTGACCCAACAAGCTAGAAACCTCCCTTGTTGCGTGGGCGGGTATAATTGACAATTACTTAATTGGCCAATTTCGATTGAGAATGATTTAAAGACATTATTAGAGGATGTCCCATTGCCCATTATTGGAGTGCATGATGGAGCACCAGCTCACTTTTCTCGAGTGGCAAGGGAATATTTGGACAGGAGATTTGGAAATACGTGGATTAGTCGAGGGGGACCTGTACGCTGGCCACCTCGTAGTCCCGACCTTAACTCCCTCGTTTTTTCATTTTGGGGATTTATGAAAAATGAAGTTTATGCTGTAAAAATACATAATGAAGAACAATTGTAGATAAGAATTATGAAATCGGCAGATAGATTTCGTAATAACCCAGGAATATTTCAAAGATGCCGTCAATCATTAAGAAGAAGAATGAAAAAATGTATTGAAGTACAAGGGCAACAATTTGAACATCTTCTAAAAACTTAATGTTTTGTTTTAATTAATCATATTTTTCATCATACCATTAAAATTTATTTGTTGAAGTATTTATCATTGTTTTTGCAAATAAAGAAAAAGAAAATTAAAAATTATCTATTAAGTTCCCATGTTCATAGGAACTTTTCTTCTTATTTTAGTATCCTATATCGTGTGGCAGTATGCAATATACTTTTTTCTATGTCACCTGTAGAAAACTAATGAATAAATCATATCAAAGCTTATAAAGACAATAAAAAAAAACCCATACGTAACATTTCGTTTAAATAATTTAAATTTTTCCAAGAATTACATTCTTTCAATGAATTACTAGAATAAATAACACAAGTGTTTTCTTTTTCTCTAATCAACCTAAATCGTCTAGAATTACCATACAATACAGTTGTCTCTGTTAAATTAATTATTAATCATGGAATAGATAACACAAGTGTCTGTGTTTGTATTTTCCTTTTTTAAAATGAACCAAAATCGATTAGAATTACTTATACAATTGCGTCCGGTAATTTTCGACCTTGATTTCAATATCCGTCGACTCATAAAATGATGACGGCAAAAATAATAACCAAGCGAGAAAGTTGTAATTTTATTGCATCCAATGAAATACAATGGATTTAGGCAAAAATTGTAATGGAAAACTTTTTCGATGAACGTTTATTTTCAGCATGCGAATGAATTGACAACACGCAAGATGATTTATAAGTCTAATTTCTTTGTGCAATTTCTTGTCGTCACAAAATAATTATAGCGTGTGGATTTTTTTATCCTTTGAACTTTGAAACTTATTTTATCTAAATGAATCATGTAGAAAAATAAATAAATCAATCAAATGGTTTTTTAACAAATAGTAATAATAATCTAGCCAAATTTATTTATTATCAATTCATATAGATATTAAATAAACGCTAAATACTATAACTACAATTGTATATAAATTAGGGTACATTTAAAAACGTCATTTTTATTTCTTTAAATAAGTAAAAATCTAGATATGAAAAAAATACGTAATTATATATTTTTTAATTATTTAGGGGGAAGCAGTTTGTAATATAATGTTAAATCTGCTGTAGATTTCCATATAAAGTGTTTAACCGTTCTTAAATCCATGGATGGATCCAAAACTTGATCGTTACAAGTTAATTCAATTTGGTCAACACTAGTTCCATTGGAAGCTAAGGCGTTAGCGTCGTTATCACCACCCCCTGGAGATCCAGCCGTTCCTTCTCCCAATAATTTCTCTAAAATGTGTTCAGCAACCTTTCGACATTGGATAAAATCGTTAGCAACCAATCGATCTGGTTTTTTAGTTTTATCTTGTTGCTTAAGAAGGTGAGAAGGGACGCTTGAATGGGGTTGTAAATAAAATTGCACTTTTATGAATTTCCCGGAACAATTGTCTTCTAAATTTGAAGTTACCCAACTTGGAACCGTCTCTGAAAGCAAAGCCGATTCGGTATCGCCGGGAGTATCATTTACTAAGACTCTATAAAGAGTCCTTCCACCGACTTCGCTAAAAATTAAAGGAATGTGTCTTGGTACTTGAAAATGTGGTTTATTTTCCGGATCAGTTTCCGGCCTCCAAAGATCGAGTAACGATTGAAGTAGTAACTTTCCATAATTAACTTTTTGGTCAAGATCTGGACAATCAGTAAGACCTGCATCTCTCGCAGCAACCCAAGCAGAAAAACAATCAACTTCATCTTGTCCTAAATGAATTGTTAACATCTAAAATCGATGAATTAAAAGAAGTAATCAAATAATTTTTATTAAAATTACCCCCGTTTTTAAATCAACATTAAACCAATTTGGAACATAAACCATCTTAAACCTATTCTTAAGTTCTTCTTGATAATTCACCTGGCCGAGATCCTCAACCTTTTTAGCTCTAAGCACATCGTAAATAGCAACGTTATTTTCGCTATCTTTCGTAATTATGTGTCTCTTATCGTTTAAAACGTCCGCTTGTTTTATTGCCGTCCCTCCGACAATCGTCGAAATAGGATTTTGCGGCATTTGAGCTTCGCCTCTAAAATGTCTTTCGGTCGGTAATTTCCAGCACTTTATGTGAGACTCGAATGTGGACACCCAAATTGCGTCGTGATTCGCTGTAAAACACATTCGGATGATCGCGGCTTGTTCTACGCAGACCACCACGTGATTATCTTGATTTCCGATTTCAGTCATTATCACCTTTTTATCTCTACCACCAGAAATTACGTACTGAAAATTTTCCGTTGCCAATAAAGCCCAAACTGAATCGGTGTGCACGTGAATCGTTTGAATACATCTAAATAAAAATTAAATTAAAACTTTAAATTTGCATTGAACCAAGGATGATAGGATTTGGTATAATTAACCTTGTAGTTAAAAACGAATATTTGAAATTCTAAGTTTAGTGTTCTAATTCTATATTGCTCCTAAACTGACATAATCTTTTGGATTAGAAAGGATGTAACAGACCTTAAAAGATCTAAAAGACCGAAAATGATGACTATTCATGTAAAATATTGGTAAAACTGCAAAGATATCGGTCATCAAAGTTAAAAAATTTGAACACATATTTCTAATAACATAAACATTGTTTATAGTAAAGCGCTGACATTTAGTGTAGTATAAACCAATATCACGTAAACTCAGACAATTTATGAGTTAGATCGGTTTGTGGGAATAATGATATACAGGAGTTCTTAATATTTGTTTGCATAGAACTTTTTTATTCGATCACAACCCCACATTTATTTTTGTAGCTTTTAATAGAAAATTTATTTCAGAAAGATTTATCACATTTATTGAAAATACCACCGTTCGATTTTAATCAACTCACAATAATAACAATTTTATTTTCTAAATACTCTTAGCAATGCTATAAAAAGTACTCAAATTGACCACCCCAAAATTAAACTAGATGACGACACACACTAGGCTGAATTCTGATTCTAGCTGGTTAGAAGACTAGAATAACTTTAAAAAAATGGTAGTAATAAAAAAATATGTGAAGAAAAAAGTAGGTGATTTAGTTTTTTGATTTAGTAGAACAGAAGTAAAAAAATAAAATGGAAAATAAAATAAATACATATTTGGTTTTTGTGAAAGAATGAATTAATTTTACAAAAATTTTAAATCCAAGTCATCTTCCGATTCACTTAATGAACCCTAAACACCCTTCGTTTCACTGATTTCGTGATAAGCTTCCTTCCCACAGAACTCCATGCCTTCAATAGTACTTTCTGGAATGTTTTAAAGCCTGTAATAACAGGATCCAATTAAAAGCCTGAATAAAAAAAATATTTGTTTAAAATTAATGAAGATTGTTGATAATGATGCACTAGTGCATGATCCATGGTTCGCTGTAACTATTACAATTTTCTAAGAATAAATCGAAAATCTCTAATTGTAACTACAACTCAATAATCAAAATAGCTGGACAAAACCCTATTATACAAAGTACCAAAGTACCAGGTAATTGTTTGTAATGAAGCAGAAAAGTATAGGTTGTAACCAGTTACAACCTCAAATAAATGGAGAGATTGTAGGAATGCAGCAAAAACCTTCAAAATATAATAATTTCGCGATTTTAAAATAAAAATCAACCACAACTCGAAAATTAAAACAAACAGTTTTTACATGAACATTGTAATGAATCATAATCGCTAAGCCATAACCAAACACAACCTAAATAGGAGGACTCTGAGGGAATTGTCAAAAATCTATAAAATGTTATGGTTAAATAATAATAATAATAATTTATTGCCATAATAAAAAAGAACATACAATTTAATGTATACATATCACAACTTAATATATAGAGATATGAGCAAAAGATCAATTTATCGCATAAATGATATCTTCCAAAGGACCCAATCAATGAACTGTATACTGCGTTACAAAAAACATTAAAAAAATAGATTAAATGGCAAGCTTCAACGTTAAATTTATGGTAACTGATGCGCTATGTTAGTTGCTAGAATAAAAGACGAGAAGCAAGAGAAGAAGCAGAAAAGCAAAGAAGAAAAGTTAGAAGTTTTCGGGCAGATAATTGGCAAGCAAATAAATGGCGCTTTAGATAATTTTTACATATTACATGTCGTAATATGAGGAATATTACGAATATCAGTAGGCAGATTGTTCCAAAGGGTTATCGCCTGTACAGTAAACGAGTTATGGTAAAATTCGGTATTATGGGTCGGGAACATAAGCGGACAATCAAGCTAAGATCTTGTCGGTAAACCATGCGACGATAAGCGCTGAAATATACAGTACAGGTACCTTGGTGTTTGATTATGAAGAACATTATGTAACACAGTCAATATACGAAATGATCTACGATTCTGGCAGGTTAATATCTGTAAGTAGTTACGGTATGGAGTTATGTGTTGAGATCTATCGAGATCAAAAATATAGCGTATGCAGTTGTTCTGAAGTCTTAGCAGTTTGTTTCGGAGTGTTACCAAAAGATCAGGATATGCGGTGTCAGCATAATCTATATGGGGGAAAATAACAGAGTAACAAAGATTACGACGGACCGCGGGAAGAAGGAAACAACGGAGTTTTTTCAACGAGTGGAAACAATGATAGACTTTTTTGCAAACGGATTGAATTTGAGGTTTCCAGGACATTGTGGAGTCCATCACCACCCCAAGGTTTCTAACCGTATCAGATAGCTGAATAACGTTAACGCGACCTTTACTAGCTTCGCAAGTAAAGGTCGACTGCCAAACGCAATTGCTTAAGTTTTAGCAGCATTTAATTTAAGGCCGTAACGTTTAGACCAATCCAAAATATTAGAAAGATCAAGATTGAGTCGTGCAATTGCTTCCGGAAATTTATCAATACTTGTTGTAAAGTAAATTTGGAGGTCATCAACATACAGGTGATAATTACAAGAAATGCAATGGGTGACGGCACTAATAAAAATTGAAAAGAGTAACGGACCCAACACACTGCCCTGGGGTACACCACAGCTAATATCACAAGTGGACGAGAGTTTAGAATCAGTACGTACACACAAAGAACGACAGGAAAGATATGATCGAAATCAAGAAAAACATGAAGAATTAAATCCAAGGGCAGTCAGTGACGCTAACAAGAGATCATGATCAACCGATTTAGGAGTCTTATTACAAAAATTAAAATCGATAGTCTTATGTATGAAAATTATTCGTTATAGTTTAAAGATTCATAATATACAGGATGTCACTGAAATGCGTGTACAACGGAAAACCACAGATTCCTTGGGTCAAAATAGGTCGATTTAAGTTAACTTATATAGATAAGTTAACTTGCTTCGTGGATATAGATCCAAACTTGCTTCGTTTCGCCGCTAGAGGACTTCAAAGTTGGTAAAAAAATTCGTTTGTTCTTTATAACTCGAGAACACGTGAATGAATCAAAACCATTTTTGCGATAAGATTTTGTAATTGCAATGACGTAAAAAACGCTTGCAGATGTTCAAAAATTCAAATTTTCTGGCTTAACCAATAATGTAATCAAAATCTTATAAGGGACAAAAAAGTTCCAGAACTAAATGGGCTATTCAGAAATTTTAATTATGTAGTCATCCCCTACTTAGCAAAAGATATGTAATAATAACTGACTAAATAAAATTTATTACATTGTTAACTTTTGTCAATATATTAAATAAAAAAACAAAAAGATCCTAAGAATAAAGCTTATTTGCTCTTGAATACCAGTTTCAGAAATTAGTGTTTCCGTTTTCAGGTTCGTTGCTACAAACATGAATAAAATAATTTTAAACCACTTCACAAACGTAAAATAATTATCGTCAATTAATAACGACCGCGTGATACAATAATTTCAGAAGCCTCGTTTCTCAAAAAAGTAGTTTTAACTTTGTGTGAAATCTTGTTCCCAAAACACCTCCTTTTAATTAAGTCTTTTTTAATTTAACACAATTTTAACAACATTCTTAATCTTCTTCGAAATTATTTGTTATTAGTACCACGACATCGTTATTAATTGACGCTAATTATGTCATGTTTGTGTAATTGTATTTTAAAATCAGATTCATATTTGAGCAACGAACCTGAAGAGAGAAACAGTAACACAGTGGTACCTCGGGTTACGAGCGTCTCGTTTACGGGTTTTTCGGTTTACGAATTTTGAAATGGCAAAATTTTTGCCTCGGCTTACAAGCAAATTTTCGGTTTACGACCTGCTTGACGGGAAGTGAGCTACGACACGCCGCAACGTATACATAGTCTAGAGTCTAGACTATACATTGCAACCTTGACGCGTGGTTTGATTGTAGTCGCAGCGAAGCATTCGTTAGCGGAGGAGCTTTTGGAAAATTTTATTATTGTATTTAATTTTATTTATTGTAAGTATGTTTAGAAATTTTGTATTTCTGGTGGTTTTCAATTTCAATTTCAAAAAGGAAAAATTCTACTACAAAATGTTTTTGAAATTTTGAACACATGTTTTACAGGTTAACAGAAAAAATGCTCATGAAGAAAAAATCTGGTGTTGATGGAATGAAGAAAGAAGCTATCATTCTGGAAGTGAAAAAGAAAATCATTAAAAATTATGAAGAAGGTATGCGTGTTATCGATTTAGCAAAACGGTATAATAAGTCAACATCGACCATCTGTACCATTCTTAAAAGCAAAGAGAAAATTAAAAGCATAGATGCAGCAAAGGGTCTCACAGTGAACGTATCAACAAAGCAAAGACCATGTGTGATGGAAGAAGTTGAAAAATTGTTATTAGTGTGGATAAACGAAAAACAAATAGCAGGCGATAGCAATACCGAAGGCATTATCTGCGAAAAGGCCAAGATGTTGCATGCCAATTTATTAAAAGATTTGCCATGTTCTTCAAGTGATTCTGCTGAATTTAAAGCAAGTCGAGGATGGTTTGAAAAATTTAAGAGAAGAACGCGAATACATAGCATCTTCCGTCACGGAGAAGCAGCCAGTGCCGATGTAATATCAGCAGAGAAATTCATAAGTGAATTCAAAACACTTATTAAGACGGAGCAGTACATTCCTGAGCAAGTCTTTAATTGCGAAGAAACAGGGCTCTTCTGGAAAAAAAATGCCAAATACGACGTTTGTCACATAGGAGGAGACCAAGTTACCAGGTCATAAACCAATGAAAGACCGTTTGACACTGCTCCTTTGTGCAAATGCGAGCGGCGACAAGAAAATAAAGTCGCTCTTAGTTTACTCTTCGGAAAACTCGAAAGCGTTTAAGAGATGCAAACTGCAAAAAAATAGAATACCCGTAATGTGGAGGTCAAACAGGAGAGCATGGGCCGATGAAGTAGTTTTTATAGAATGGATAAACTCTACTGCTGGTCCTGAAATAAGACAATATCTGCTTGATAATAACCTTCCGCTAAAAGCAATGTTGCTTATGGATAATGCGCCTGCTCATACAAAAAGAATTCAGGATAATATTAAGGAAGAATTTAATTTCATAAAAGTAACTTTTCTTTCCCCCAACACTACTTCGCTCTTGCAGCCATTGCACCAACAGGTTATTTCGAACTTTAAAAAATTGTATACAAAGGGCCTTTTCAAGCGTTGTTTTGACATAACTGAAACTACACATCTTACCCTAAAAGAGTTTTGGAAGCACCACTTTGATATTGTTGCATGTTTGAAATTAATTGACGAAGTTTGGAAGGGGGTAACAATAAGAACACTAATCTCTGCTTGGAGGAAGTTGTGGCCTGTTATGGTTCAAAATCATGAAATGGAACCAATTTCAAACGAAACACAGCATTATGAAGAAATCATGTCTCTGGGAAGATCTATTGGACGTGAAGTAAATGAGTGAGATATTAATGAACTCATTGCAGAACATAGTGAGGAAATCAGCATTGATGAGTTGAAGGACTTGCATATGCAACAATATGAGCTAGAAGAGGTAGACGAAGATCAAGAAGTACAAAGTGGGAAAAAGACTGACATTGGCTGACACTAAAGATCATACTTCAATGTGACCAAAATTAAAGACGTTTGTAGGGGATCATCATCTAGATAAAGCAGCAGCTTTTAGGGCAATCCATTTATTCGATGATGTTGCCATGGCTCATTTTAATAACGTATTGAGAAGCCACCAGAAACAAACGTCTATCAATGATTTTTTTTAAGAGAAAAGTGGAAGAAAACGACTACACATTAGCTAAAAAGGCGAAGAAAACTGAAGAAGAAATACTAATCAGCGAATAAAACCACTACACGACCATCAAAATAAAAAAATTTAAAGAATATTAATTTTTTGTTATTACCCTTATTGTAGTTATAACAAAATAAATTTGATTATTATTGGACAGATGTTGTTCTTTTCTTTACCATTTTTTTAGTCTGTCGAATTAATTGCATTTACATATGTACATTGTTTCTTATGTGAAAACTCGTTTCGGGTTACGAGCAACCTGCCAGAACGAATTAAACTCGTAACCCGAGGTTCCACTGTAATAGCAAATAAATTTTATTCTTCGAATCTTTTTGGTTCTTTCGAATTTGTCTAATAGAATTTTGTAGTAATAACAAAATCTCTAAAATATCGTAATTGATGAAAATAAAAATAGATCATCACTGAAATTGTGCATAATGAAATAGAAAAGCATAATCCTTAACCAATCATAACCTGAACATAAAGAATTTGCAGAAATACAACAAATATCTTAAAAAGTCATAATTTCAGGTTTTCAACAAAATATCAACCATAATAGTCAAGTGGTTAAGCAAGTAATAAAGATTTATTTCTTTTACTATTAAACTAAAAACATTTATATTGATGAATATTATCTTATCATGACAAAAAAATAGTAATTTTTTTTTATAAAGTGAATTTTAACTGAGATATATACTCTATTCCATAGATAATGGACATCTTTCATGGAAGATTGTCATGGCCAATATAGATTACCTTTTCTTTTTAGTGATATTGAAATTGGAGCTTAACATTTTTGCATTTAATACAAAAACAGTGATATTTATCAATATTATCTAATTGGAAGAGTAATAAAAATTTCTAAAATAAATTTTCCGTGTAAAGCTGGAAAAATAAATATAGTTTAGCTAATTGTGTTTATACAATATTTGTCTCCTTACTTATTTTTTAACTATATTATGAAAAGAAATGCTTTTTATCTACACCTGACGGTAATTATTTTTATCGCCAACCGGCAGCAAAAGTATACTTTATTGTATCCATTTGTTATCCATAAATAACTGTTATTTTTCTATAATTTTTTTATAGTTTTGTATGATATGCTTGTTTTCATAATTTTTTAATCTTTTTAGTCGTACTTGAAAAAACTAACATTAATAGGCGAAACATGTAACACTGAATCAAGAGTTAATAAAGTTATTTCATCATTAACTTGGTGTATTATTAAATGATAGATAAATATAGGGTTACAATTGAATAAAAAAATTTTGATTAACACGGCAGACCAATTTAATTTACAATAGAGTTTTCAGTCCCTGTACTTGCTCCCAGGATCTCATGAAAGTAATGGAGATCTTAAAAATCTCGAAATTAAGAAAAAAATTAAATTACAATGAAAATGTGCTCAGTATTAGGAATAATATCTTGAACTAGACTTGACGAATTAAAAAAAAATAAAATTAAGCCCATTTAAATGGTATTTGCGTATTCTGTGTCTTTTTATGTTTCTTTCATTCTATCTAAATTTATGTTATTCAATTTGATATATCTAATAGCTTATGACTTCTAGAAAAAAGCATTCAAATGCTGGGTACTGAAAAATTAATTGAACATAACTTCAATTTAGATAAAACCATTAACGATTTTCTATGAGTGCTCTTTTGGAAGCACTATCTAGTCTTCTGGATTTCAAATATTCTGAGAGTATTTCATATTATCTGGAAGCAATATTAAAACTTCTAAAAACAGTATCAAATCTTCAAGAAGCAGTATCAAATCTTCTAGGAGCAGTATCGAGTTTTCTGAAAGTATTTCAAGTCATTCAGGTTATTCAGTCATTTGGTTTTCTGAAATCAGTTGAAGTATCAAGTCTTCCAAACCCATTCCAAATCTTCTGGAAGCAATATAAAGGCTTTTAGAAGCAGTATCAAGTATTCTGGAAGTATTTCAACTCTTTTAGAAGCTACATCAAGCCTCCTGGAAGCCATATCAAGTCTTTTAGAAGCAGTGTGAAGTATTCTGGAAACATTTCAAGTAATCTGGAAGCAATATCAAGCGTTTTAGAAGCAACATCAAGAAATCCTCTAGAAGCATTTCAAACCTTCTAGATGCAGTATCGAATTTTCTAGAAGTATAGCAAGTCGTCTGGAAGTATTTCATGTCATCTGGAAGCATTTCAAGTCTTTTGGAAGTAGTATCAAGATATCTAAAAGTGGTATCAAGTCTTTTGGCAGTAGATGACGTTTCCTAGAAGCAGTATTAAGAAGTGCTCTAGAAAATGGCTGTCAAGTCAACCCATCCCATTACAAATTTATTATAGGTAGTTGCGAACCTAGAGCACCAACGTAAGTAACCAACGTCCCAAAGTAACACTAATGTAAAAAAAACAATGTACGTTTTTCGGAAATTTCAGGACCTTTAGCCCTAGTATCCAAAATGATGAGTTCCAAAAACATTTTTGGACATGCTAACTAATAAGTTGCCCATTGATATTACGTGATATTGGACTAAATTGTACCAAATTTCACAGATTTACCATTAATGGTGTTATTAAGTTATTTATAAAAATGTGTTAGAATTTTCTAACTTTTATGGCTGTTCTTTGCAATTTGACATCTTTTACCATTAATATTTTAATTTCTCAATTTATTTTATTTTACTTTTACCATTCTTTTCTATACTCTAGTATATGTGGTTAACATTGTTTTTTGCGTCAAAAAACACCCTGTATTCTACCAACATTGAAACAATAATGAGATTATTTTTTGAATTAACCTTTGAGCACCTAAATTCCAAACTCGAATAGTTCCATCACTACTCCCCGATATACAATATTTTCCATCGTTTGAAACAACCAAAGCTTTTACGTTATCTGTGTGACCTTTTAATTTACACAATTTGGTGCATTGCCTTGGATCCCAAAGTCTTAACGCTCTTTCGGTGGATCCACACACGATTATGGTTCCAGGTGGATTCATGGCTAAACTGTATATTGATTCCTTATTTCCACTTAAACTAGAAGCTAATTATTTGAATTATTTTTTGGATACATTTTTTATTGTACAGGAGGAGTCTCACATAAGTTAGCAAAGTACATAAATGGCATTAAGGAAACATTAATGTTTGTTTAAACGGAATGATATAATAATGATAATATAATATAATATAATGATATAATATAATCTATCAGTAGGTAGAAGCAATGAAGAAGCGACTGAAAAACTGCAACTTGCAGTCAATAGTATATACAGGGTGTCTCACGTAACTGGTTCATTAGAACTTTTTTAGGTTCCACTATTCGTAGAGGCTTGAAATTTTGGTAACATGGGTTGTTCATTCCGATCTATTAATCTAAAATATTTTCAAGATGGCCACCACTTCCGGTCTACCGGAAGTAGACTTCAACTTCGTTATTTTAAATGGAATGCTACAGTTTTTATTACACCATTCAATTATACATAAGAAAATATGTTGACTTTGATAACAGTTGTTGGTGCCTACCGTTTTTTGTTTTCGAGTTATTTTGATTTTAAGTGTTTTTTGGCAAATATCACCATGCTCTTTACAAGCCCATATCTCAGCCAACGTTAACTCAAAAACGTTTTGCATTGGTGCGATAACTCTTCATATGCTGCTAAATAGATTGTCACTTGTTGTATCAGTATATCTTATACAGGCTGGTCAAAAATTGAGTTACCGTTTCTATGTATTCAATTGCGTGAAAGTCGAAAATTTTAAATGGAATGCCCCATATTTTCATACCCTATCAGAAAGGAAATTTAATTCTCTACAAATTATCTATAAATATTCCTATACCTATTTATTATAGTTTTCTTGCTGTTGAGGAATTTATCACAATCATAGGTAAAATGCTAGAAACCGTCTGTGTTTTTGTTTGCAGGCCATGACATTTTAACAGTTTTTTGTTTAATTTATTTAAATTATTATTAGTATTATTCCTACAATGAACTGTGATTGAATAAACTTTAGATTGCTAGCTGTAATTTACCAAAAATAACCAAAAGAAAACCGAATAAATGAAACAATGAAAAACAACAATTTAATGATAAAAATTAAAATCAATAACATAAAAGAATGAAAAACTGAAAATTACAAAAATAAATTATGGGAATTTAATTCTCTACAAACTATTTAGATACTTTCCTGCGCCTATTTGTTGTAGTTGCCATCATATTTAGAAATTAATGGACTCATGCAATGCTGGAAGCTTCTTGTTTTTATGTTAGAAAGCCATGGAGTTTTGATAGCTTTTCAACCATATTTATGTTATTGTTGTCATTACTTAGTTGTGTCATCACTTACTGCTGTTAATGTCTTTGAATATCATGGCGAATTATTCTCACGCCAACATTTTAAATTCGTCTTATATTCATGGCGGGTGTAATAAAGCTTTGGATAGGATAACATACGTATCTCTTAGTTTTGGAAAGATCAAAATAACAAGAAAACGTAAATTTCTATCACCAGCAGCTTAAGATAATAGAATAAATGTTTTGTTATTTTATTGCTTTACCAAATTCTTCGGTAAGAGGTGCTTCGGTCGATTTAGATGAATAATATTTTACTAAAAAGCACCGTAAATAAATAAACTGAACTCTCTAGGAACATCTCGCGCATCATTACGTCGAATATTACGCCATATCATTGTTTTTCATTGTTTCATTTATACGTTCTTCTGCTGGTTATTTTTGGCAAATAAAAGCTAACAAACTCAAGTTGGTGGCCATCTTGAAAATATTTTAGATTAATAGATCGGAATGAACAACCCATGATACCAAAATTTCAAGCCTCTACGAATAGTGTAACCCAAAAAAGTTCTAATGAACCAGTTACGTGAGACACCCTGTATAGTTGGACTGTCAAATGGAGAATCAGATTAAATGAAACGAAATCTATACATGTCAACTTTACCAACAAAGTTTGTCAACAGATGCCTGTTAATATCAAGAATACACCAGTTCCGTATTCAAACACTGCGAAATATCTTGGTATAACACTAGATGCAAAGCTCCGCTGGAGAGCTCATGTTAAAAAAAAAGACAAGAACTTGAAATAAAATATAGAAAAATGTACTGGCTAATAGGGCGAAATTCAACCCTAGCGTTGCATAATAAATTAATACTGTACAAACAAATATTAAAACCAGTATGGACTCATAGTATCCAGCTATGGGGCTGCACAAAACAAAGCAATAAAGATGTAATTCAAAGATTTCAAAACAAAGTGCTAAGAAACATTGTCAATGCACCCTGGTATATAAGAAATAAAGATCTCCATAAGGACTTAGAGATAGATACAGTAGAAGAGAGTATCAAGAAATTTGCAAGACATGAAGAAAGACTGCATAAACACGCCAACGTTGAGGCCATCCAGCTCCTTGACAACACTGGACTAAAGAGAAGACTCCAGAGGCAAAATAGGTGCATGTCAAGAATAGTGTGCAGACGGAAATCAGAAGGTCACTGAAGAGTCGAACCACTGAATCGTTTATTAATTATTAAGTTAAGTTAGAAACAAATTGCTAATTGGTCTTTCTGACCAGATTGTAATTACGTTAATAAAAAAAATGAATTGTACTGTATGCAATTAAATATAAAATTGTAAATCGCAAATTTTTTAATTTTTCTTTACTTTTTCAATGTTTTTAATTTGAGGTGCTGTTTATTGTTTTATATTTTTTTATTATCTGTAATTATTTTGGTTTACTCCAGCCAAATATACACTTAGCAGCAGAAGTCTGCGTACAAAAAACTTCTAACACTTTAACTGAAAAAATAAGGGTCATGATCTAATGTGATAAACTTCAATTTTTTTTTTATTTTGTGTATTAACTACATATAATTCTATTAACAAAATATGCATCAATAAAACAGAAATATTAGTTACAAAAAAAATTAAAATTAAAAATTCTCCAAATAATGCGTATGCAAAAATCTGCGTACAAATAAAGACGCCTTCTCCAAAATATACTTATTTACTTAAATACGTAGTTGGCGATGTACGCTTTCCGATTTAAATAAAAGATAATCGGTGTCAATTATATTAGCAGAGGCTTAGAAGCTAAAAGTTAGAATGGACACGAAAGGAAAGGAAATTGAATTGGGAGAGAGAAAAATTATTGTAAAGTTATGGAAAGAGGAAAATCTTTTCGAAAAATAGGAGAAACTGTCGGCAGGTCACACTCTTCCATTCAAAGAGTAATTAATAATTATAAAGACACTGAAGTTTACCTCTCACGTCCGCGATCTAGTAGACCACCCCTTTTAACAAACCGAGAGAAGCGAAAAATTGTACAGCAGGTTAGAAAAGAACCTAGGCTGACGGCAAAAAAATAGTAGAAAATGTACAAGAAGAATTTCATAAAACTATCAGCAAAGATACGGTGAGAAGGACGTTAAAAAAAGCTAACTATCACAGTCGCATTGCACGAAAAAAGCCATTTGTGTCAGAGGTCAATCGTCAGAAGCGGATCGCCCTTGCAAAAAAACTCTTAGACAAGCCCATTGAATTCTGGGAGAAAGTTCTCTTTACAGATGAGAGCAAATTTTGCATTTTCGGCATTAAGGGTAAACAACTTGTATGGAGAAAACCTAATACTGCCCTTAATCCCGAAAATTTGAAAGCGATTGTAAAACACGGAGGTGGTGGAGTTATGGTTTGGGGGTGTATGTGCACCAAAGGGGTGGGAAGGTTGGTTTTCATAACATCGACAATGGACCATAAAATGTATGTAGACATTTTAAAAGAAAATTTGAAGCCTAGCATCAAAAACTTGGGCTTGGGGCCCGAATACTTTTTTCAACAAGATAATTACCCCAAACATTGCGCCCACAACACTAAGCTTTGGCTACTATACAATACCCCAAAGCAACTTAAAACACCTCCACAATCGCCGGACTTGAATCCCATCGAACACCTCTGGAATTTACTGGAACGCAGGATTCGGCAACACAACATAACGTCGAAGGAAACGTTAAAAAATGTTATGATTGAGGAATGGGCCAAAATTAGTTCGGAGAAATTAATTAACGAAGAAATTAGTGCACTCCATGCCTAAACGTTTAAGGGAGGTCATTAAACGTAAAGGTTATCCGACTTCATATTAATATAGAAACAATGATCTCATTTATAAATTTTTTATAAATACTGTCCTGACTTGTACACAGATTTTTGCATACCCGTTATTTGTAGAATTTTTAGTTTTGATTTTTTTCTGTAACTACTGTTTGTTTTGTTGAAGCATATTTTGTTAATAGAATTATATGTAGTTAATATACAAAATAAAAAAAAATCTAGTTTATCACATTAGATTATGACTCTTATTTTTTCAATTAAAGTATTACAAGTTTTTTGTATGCAGACTTCTGCTGCTGAGTGTATCTTAGCAAATTCATAAAAAAGCGCATTAATTGAAAATATTGGTATATTAATTTGATTTAAATAGATTTGAAACAAATAGCAACCAATTAAAATTTAAAATTGGCGCCAATTTCATTTAAAATTTTTAACTTTTTTGTACTTGAATAAGATAAACGGGTATAAAATAGATTGAAGATACTAATAGCATTCTACTTAAGAGCATCCAAGCAGAAACTGTCATAACTTTTAGCTTAATCAACATTTAAAGAATCAGATTTAAAGAAAACAATGTTATTTGCTAAAAAAAGACCTAACTAAAATAACTCAAAATTTAACTCAACATATCATATCAAAATCAACATACTTTAGTGTCAAAAACTCTATATCTCAACTCCTTAGGCCATTTATGTACTTTGCCACTTACATAAGACACCTGTATAAAAACCTACTTGTAACTGTGTTATTACTGGCCGTTAATGCAGTTAATGTGTTAACATCCCATAAATAAATTGATTTATCCAAACCAGCAGATGCAACTTGTTCTCTATCTTTAGCATAAGCTAATGCTTTGACGTAATCTCTGTGAGTGCGAAGCGTTGACATACAAAAACCTTTATGGGCATTCCAAACTTTCACAGTTGTATCAGAACTTGCTGAAATTACTACACATTTTTTTGTTATTAATTTCATTCTCAATTCAACACGTTTAACTTACAATTTCTACCTCCACAACACAAAACAATATCGTTAACCCAATCGGTGTGATGTTCCATACTCTGTAGATATCTTTCATGTTCGTGAACTCGTATTAAAGAGTCTCTTCCCGCTGAATAAAGCCTGTTCAAGACAGGATCGAATTGTAAAGCGTTTACGCCTGATCTATGTCTTCGTTCTTCGACATCACAGATGACCATAGATACCTATTTTCGAGAAATAATTTTTCATTAAGATAATTAATTATAAACTAAATTATTTACCTGGACTTTCTTTCGACCCGATTGTCCGCTCGCTTTTAAATTCGACATATTCGAGCTTAAAATACGATTCAAAGCACCCAAAACAAAATTTTATGTTGACTTAGTTAGGTTATGTTTGTTTCTGAGGTTATACGTCGATTATATGTTCTAAAATATAATTGATTTTACATGTTTACACTTAGATTTTAACGCTAAATTAAATTTATAAATTAAATTTAACAATAACTTTCTTTTGCACAATTAAACTACCTGTTTTTAATAAAACAAAAACCGCCCTCTATAATCATCTGTCATAAAACAATAAAAAACGAATAAATAACATCTCGTCTCATAGATGGCGATAATAACTTTTTTATTTTCAAAAATAATATTTAAATATAATTTACCACCAAAGAGGTTTAAATGAATCTTAATTTACAGTTTGTTTTCTCTTTGTATTTTCGAAGAAGCGGCTCATGAATTAATTAAACTGATATATTCTCGCGAATGTTTGTCGGCTCGCGAATTCAATTTATAAAGGATTCTATTCGGATTGATATCAATCAATTCTGCTGATAAATGGCTCTGTTTATTCGTGACATTGTGGCCAAGGCCTCTATAAACTTGACGGGCCCCTTTTATGCTAACAAGAAAGGAATTTCTTTCGGTTCACGATCAAGCGTAATTTATTTAAATTTTTTTTATTCGAATTATAACAGCAAAGAGATTCCGCCGGAAGTTAAATTGAAAAGAATTCAAGAGCAATGCTCTGTAACACAAGACCTTCCCGAATAGGCAGAAATTTTGCACACCAAGCTGGTGCCGGTCATTCTATAAAACGATTGCGTAACATGCTTTAATTACGTTAAGATCATACGATTCTCGGCGAAAATGTTTTATATTAGAAAAAATTTTACGGCTATCGTTAAGGCGACCCCTCTTATTGTATATAAAATTTCTTTATTATGGGTAATAAACTTGATTATTGCATCTAGATCGACGTAAAGATCCTTTTCAGAAAATTCGATACTCAAAAAGGGAAATTGATTCTCCACCGAAAGTTATATTAAGACCCTTAATGGTCGTTTTATGATCACATTAAGGATTCAGTTGGAAAGATAGAATGTGAAATCGCTTGATGTACAAAAATATAATATATTTGTAAAGACATAACAGATTTTATCATAAAAAACTCAACTTTTAAAGTTATTATTAATTTTCGGTTAATTGAAATCTGATATTTATAACTTCAAAAGGTTTCATTCCTTTTATTCAAATCGTTTAGAAGAAAACGATTTTTTTTTGTATATAATTTGAAGCATATAATTTGATACCATATAAATCGATCATATTCGTTTCAGCCCCACATGATATATTGCCGGTATGCTTACGATTGGATTATATTTCATTATTTGTATGAAAATCCAACTTTTCTTTTGCCCAAAGATGAAAATAAGGACAATTTGCTGCCCCGAAAGAACTTCTTGGGAAGCAACACATTGTATTATTTACATACAATCTCAGTTTTTTTCTATCAATTTCTTAATCTATTTTGCTAATATCCGTGGTCTCATCTGTATATTAGTAATCCCTGGGTACTGAAGAGTTGTCTACTCCTTTCTCCCCCATAAAATGAGTAACTGTTTAAATATAATATTTGAATACAGTCCTTTTAAGTCATTACTTTGAACAGTTTTCATAGTGCCAAATGTAACCCTCGAGAACGACCTATTAAAGTAGTTTTGATAACGCATCATGTCCATCAAGCTTGATTCGTAATACGTTTAAACTCAAAACTTTGGATGAAATATGATAGATAAAATACTAATGAGCTTAAAGTATAGTTGGAGGACCATCGGGCTGCAGGATCTTTGCTGCAGCCTGGTGGCCTTCCGAGAAACCTCTGGAATCCTCTCGGAATCTAAAAATTCATTAATTTTTATTCTCCACCAAATTACAAACAATATTTTTGCATTTATTAAAATGTAAATGGTCTCTTTCTGGCCGATGTATCTAATAATGTATTAAGTCCTTCTAGATGCAAGATTTATCGTTGTGATCAACGTTTGGATTCAATAGATGTTGTTGGTATAAAGATTTTTGGTGTTTTGTCTTTGTTGCCTGTATACCTCTCTCCACTTCTGTGGAAGTTTTTGGGACATTTTTAGAGCAACTCCAAACGTTAAACTATCTTCTCAATAACCCTATTATGATTACGGGTGACTTTAATGTTCCATCATATGCGAATCCTTCAGGAATAGATCGCCTAGGTACAACTCTCTTATATTATGAATCATTTAACAGCTTGACTCAAGCAAACAAAGTCCTTAACACCAATAGCCTCTTGGACCTGGTATTTTGTAACTTCCCTTGTGTGGTCTCCAGAGATTTAGACCCTATTGTGGTCGAAGATCGCCATCATCCTGCACTTCAATTGGCATTTTCTTTCTACTTCGCCTAATTTCCAAGCTATATAGTGTGTCATAGTACTTATAACTTAAAGCAAGTGAATTTTTGTTTGCTATGCAAGTTGTTAAACTCTACAGATCGGTTAATAATTTGTAATGAAATGGATGTGGAGATTATTTAACATTTTACAAGCTCATTTATAAAAGCCACTATAAAGTAAATAATTTTTCTTGCAAGAAATGTATTTTACACCAAGTTATTGTGGCAATAACTAGAGCGATTGAGTTTACATTTGGCAACTTTTAACTGCAATACTTTAGTTACAACTATATAAGACATTATATGGGAGATCAACATGGGGGATGTTATCTATTTTATAATTGGCAATATCAAAAGTAAGTAAATATTCAGCATACTTGCAACGCAATTGCAAAAAAATATATGTCCAAACCTATCATCTGGAAGTGCAAGAAAACAAAACAAAACGTGTTATTCTCGCATTTATGCGAGATAAATTACTGCAATATTTCTTGCTAGCAATGAAACTTGCCGACTGTAAAGTGGTCTTGAGGCATGTGATGTTGTGGTACCAACATTTGGATATTTACAACCTGGAAAAAAGAAATACCCGCTCTGGTTCACAAAGGACATTAAGGAGACTTTTTGGGATAAAGAAAGCATACATAAAATATATAAAAACCAACATATAACTAACCAGATTGAGATTATAATTTGTAGTGAACCAAAGGGTTTTTGAGGATATAAACAATCTAGAAAGGGCTCTTCTCAAATAACGGGTATTATGAACTACAGGTAAAATGAGTATACATTGATTCGGATCCTCACAATTTGTCCGATTCTGGGTTGACATTAAACCAAACCCTTCAAACCAGTGGTTTCGTTCTCGAAGATTTAAAATTCAGCATCGCTACAGGTGAAGAATAAACTCTTCATGAGAGTTGATGGTATTCCTTGCTTCTTGCTAAGAAATTGCGCCGCTATTTTTGTTTTTTTTTTTGTATCTCTTCAACTTAATACTCAGGAAGTGCGAGATGCCTATACCATGGATTCAACCCATAAGAAAGGTAATTTTAGCAACACTGAAAGCTATCGACCTACTTCGGCACTGTGTAACTTTTCCACGGTATTTGAGTCAAATTTTATACAAATATATCCACGCACTTATTAAGCTCTACATAGCACCCTCAAACATGGTCTTGAAAAGAATCGATTAATTATAACAAACCTAGTTTGTTTTACACAATTTGCGTCGATGTGCTGGATGATAGAAGCTAAGAAGATGTTGTTTACCAAAATTTTCAACAAGTCTTTGATCAATTGGATCGTTATGTGTTGTTGTCCAGTTTGAGTTCCGTTGGATTTAGTAATCCTTTGATCTCCCTTATGGAGTCTTATTTTCGAGATAGAGAGCAGAGGGTCAAATACTAATTTTTACCTCAGTTCGCTCTTCAGCGAATAATGTTGTTCTTCAGAGTAGTATGGTTAGCCTAATCTCTGAGTGTTATCCGAACATTATCCAATAAGTAAGTCGTTTTCTCTTAATAAATTTATCTAATAGTTAAAAACCGGCTCATAGCCAATGGGAACGCTTAAAATCCCTGTAACCATCGCTTGTTAGTTTAACTGAAAATTGATAAAGTGGGCCACAAAGTACTGAATCGGTAATAAAGTATTGCGGTGCACTAATAATACTACAGACTTGGAAGCAACTTTGGATTCAAAACAAATAATTATAGACAGTGTAACTAAACTAAGCGCGGAATATTAAAATTATTCAGTACGACAAAACTTTCTTAAACTAATACAATCTGAGCCAGTGAATTGTCAAATAACTTCTTTAAAAATTAATGATTAATTTTTCATCCAATATTTTTTGAAAAGCTGGATGTAAAGAGCGCAAAGATACGATCTTTTGACTAAGTTAGTGGGTCAAATATATGTGTGTATTACATAATGTGTGCTGGATCATATTTATAAAGTAAATCAGATATCTTGGAGGCAGCCGACGTCATCGAAGTCGACTGAGATTCTTTCTGCCGTTTATTATAGAAGTCTGTTTTCGAAGTCTGCCAAAACTGCACCAAATTTTATAGCTGATGTCTATTTTTTCGCAATAACGGTACAAACTTGATTAACTTGTGTTATTAAGAAAGCTATTAATATTGTTTTCAAAATTCTAAAGATAAGCAAAAAGTTTAAAATTACACTTTTCATATTTGCACTGATTATTTAGACTAATTTTTCTGTCATTTAATTTTTTAACTTCTTTGAGGTCTGCAATGCTAGGTTTAATTACTATCCAATTAGTTGCAGAGCACCGATTAAAACATAACGTTCTTAAACTTATGCTAATTTATCTACTACTTTCGAACTTGATGGCAAGAACTACGCTTAAGTGTTCCTTAATTTGTTGCAGAAAATCGAGTAAAATAAAATCTTCCTAATTCAACCCGTTTTTTGTCTTGTCACGGAAAAGTGTTGTCAGATACCAAGCCTAAGATTTTAAGCGGTCTGATAGTGATGAAACCTCTTTCCTCAAATACTTTTTGGACGACCGAAATTACGCTATCGCGATTCATCCATCAACCCTCCGATTGGTCCATATTTGTCATCATTTCATTCCGACTGTTGTTCGTTCTTTTACATTCTCCTTCAGACGCTACAAGACATACAAAATACCCTCAACAACTTTCTGTAATACATTTTCTGTAACACGTATCGGGAAAGGAGGAATCCCCCTTTTATCGTTTTGACAATTCCCATCAGAAACACAAGCATACAAGCTTTATGCATCATATTTGTTAAGATACATACTGAGAATGAGGAGTCGCACGGACTGTTTCCACCCAGCACCATCTTCTCGTCTGCTCTTAGCAGCCATACATCCAGGAAAGGGAGGTCGCCAGGACTCCCCAAGTGTGCTTTCTCTCTCCCCGTACGTTTCTTTTCGTGCCTGTCACTGTTCCCACTCCTTCTCGGCCACTATGGTTCTCACATACGCTGTTATAGTGTTTCACTTGTCTTCACATTTCAACATAAGGTATATTGTGTTGTGCGGTGTAATGTCTTCTCCTATTCCTCTATTGGTTTACTACTTTCCTTTTTTCGTTTGACCATCTAACGCAACTGTAGAAAGTGTGCTCTACGTCGTCTTTTTCGTCACAATACATATATAACTTTTCTTCAATTTAAAAAGGTAAGTCTTGAAACACCCATGACCCGAGAGAAATTGACATAAGTGGTGATCCACTTCATTCCATCCACACGGCCTTCCCTAAATCTTTACGCCATCTAGCTTCCCATTTCTCCAAAGCTTCCTGCTTTGCCTCAAACTGCTTTTCACCAACTTAGCCACGCTTTCCATAATCTTCAGGTCCATTGGTATAGAATTCGCTATTACCTGCGGTACTTCAGTTGAGCAGGTTCTATAGGCACTGCACATACGAATCAGTATCCCTCTGTCTATTTTATGCAGCCTTTCAAGGTTTTATTTTGCTGCTGCTTCAACGTGTTTGTTCCATTTGCAGTCCTTTTTAAGCACCACACCTAGATACTTTAGTGATACGCTTGATTTAATTTCATTTATTTTTACGCTCAGACTCGCCTCTCTTTTCTATGATATTTATAAATTAGATAGACTCAGACTCATTTAAAATCATCTTCATATTTGGATTGACGAAGGTTTAATATTCTCAAAGTCTACCCACATTCTAAATTGCATGCGATTATCACAATATGTGCTGGATCATATTTATAAATAAATCAGATTCTTCGAGGTAGTCGACGTTTTCGAAATCAAGATAATTCAATCTTAAGTAAGATAGTCTCAAAGATTTTGAGACCGTTTCCTTTTGATCAGCCAATCATAAATTTTCAAAGTCGATCTAATAAATGCCATAAAGTAAATGACTATCAAATCAGTACTAACTTTGCCTACCCCTGGTCTAGAACGTTACAACTAGGTATAAATTAAGTTCAAAAATTTCTTTACAACCTCAAAATGTTTCAGTTCCTTAATCCAAACCGTTTGGTAGAAAATAACTTTTTTGTAAAACCTCAATCATAAAAAACGCAATATTATATAAGTGTTTTTTAAAAATTAATATAAAATAAAGGTATTACTCTGGAAGCTTATAATTTGGTATAATATAACTTTAATAGTCTCTTGATAACCTCAAAAAGTTTCATTGCTTCAATTAATACCTATTTCAAGTAAAATAAGTTTGCTTAACCTCACCTTGCATAGAATGTTGTAATTGAGTATAAATGAACTGCAGACGTTCCTTTACAACCTCAAAAAGATTCATTACCTCAATCCAAATTATTTAGGAGAAAACGATCTTTTTATCCTCAATTTTAAAAATAGTCACAATAGGTTGGTGATTTTTTTAAATTAATATAAAACACTGTAAAAACTTATAATTTGGTATAACATAATTTTAATTATCTCTTTACAAACTCAAAATGTTTCATTGTTTCAATTTATAAGGTTTTGATGTAAGAAATGTTTTTTAGTTAATTTCAGTTTTCATAAACGTCAAACAAATAGGCGCATTTTAGAAATGTTTATAAATTAAATTATTTACTCTAAAACATAATAATTCGATACAAATAAAGCTAAAACGTTGCTTTACAACCTCAAAAAGTTTTATTTCTTCAATCTAAACCGTTTAGGAAAAAACGATTAAATTAGTAATTTTAAAAATGAATACAATATAAAGTGGTTGTCCTGAAAGCTTATTATTTACATGATTACTCTGGACATCACTCCTAATATATTACAATATCGTTCTTTTATTTTAAAAAGTATTGCAAACCATAAAAATGAATTTTGCATATAATTAAGTCGAAATAGCCGAGAATTCTGTTCCTCTCGGGTCATAATTCATCACCGCCCCAGAATTTTCCAGTCATTTAGGGTCCCCGTTTCCGCGTTATACGATCGTCATCGCCGTTCGATACAAACACCGGCCCCCCAAACTAAATGTCGAGCCTGTTTTCTTGTTTGAAGAAAGCGGTTTGTTCGAAGATCCGCATTAATCGAGTGGATGGGCCCAAACCAAGACGTTTTACAAATGACCGTAATAGATCGTCATGTGCAAATACACAGATTTGACGAGAACAAACAAACGACTTTTATCGAGAAACCAATTCGGCTTTTAAAACGAAAACCAACAAAATTGATAAGTGTAAATCCGTCCTTTGATCTAATACACCTCCGGCATTTAACACTTAATATCCTTCAACCAAATCGTGAATCGTTAGAATAACGGTTTCGTGAATGATGATAAGATATCGCGAACGTTTTTAGAACTTTGCGACGATGGGAGCATCGCAAGACGTCGACAACAGTAACGATTTTCTAGAGGCAACGGAATTTTGTACAAGCACAGTACCATATATTGATTTAAACTACTATATTTAGAGGGTCTTATGTAACGTTCTGCACGAATACTCTTCGTAAAATTGAAAATCATTACGATTTTAATGCAAAGTTTTACATTTTTATTCTAAATTCGACGTGTCCATGTGCGTTATCCCCATATGCAATTGTTGATGGGCAGGTGTTCGGAATCACTCGACCAAGAACCAAGTTAACTCTTACGGAACGAATTTCATCCGTTCAATTCGCGTACTGTATGGATACCGCATCGTTTCCTTGCGTTTTGAAAAGTTCACCATGTGGTCGAAATTATCCCCGTCGTAACCTGAGAAGTTTCAATTTCAATTTGAAGACTTTAATCCGACCTATCGTTCAATATGGTATGTCACCCTCTGGATTCTCTAGAATGAACACCAAATTAACCAACTGCCGGTTTTAAGAACCACACCTGACATTTTCTTTGCCACGTGTCACTTTTAGTTCGTTAGATCTTAGTTAAATTAAAAAAATGTAATTGAAGAGTTAAAGGGAAAAAAGTTTGATTGTTAATTTAAAAACATAAATAAACTAATGTATCGATATTTAGAATAAGTAAAGAGGAATAACAAACAAAAGTAGATGCTTTCAACATTTCCAAAGAAGTAACAATATGACCAGAAGAGCAATTAAATTTCTTAATCACATACTCGGAACCACATATACATATGTGTTCACGTTTATGTTAATATCTAGAGCAAATGATTGAAACATGTAATGAAGAAGATCGATCTAATTTAGAGTTGGGGCAGTGACTGATCACAGTAGAATCAATGCAAATAGTAATTCAAAAATGAAACTGACTTTGATGGAAATATCTTTCAGAACCATAATTGAGCCAGTACTACCTATTACATTTTTGTACCATTCAGACTTGTTAGTGCCACAAATTATGAAATATTGAGACGAAACCCGGTACCAGCTTTCCCCAGATACTGTCGACCAATAAGAATAAAATTTGTTCAGGAAACACAAAATGCTATCAATGACGAAACTCATTATTCTTATAAATAACCAAATAAATGACTCACATATGTTGTTAAACAGTGGACAGGATGTTTTAGTTAGTTATACATTGTTATTTACAATAATTGATGGGAAGATAACTTATGCTGTAACTAACACAGCGTCTAGGTTTGTATGGTAAAACATCAAAAGATTTCAACGACCTATCCGAAAAAAAAAGATTTAAACCCAGCATTACTACAACTAGGGATACCTGCTCTCCAATGATGCCAAACATACTGTTTATCATGCCGTTTTCTGTGTTTATTAAAGATTTTCTTATCGGTGATGTTTACTTTGTCTAATAATCTGACAAATTAATACCACTTTTGTCGTGCCAATGATTGTATTGGGTTGTATTTGGATGAGTTGGGTTGGGCTGTGTTGTGTTGCTCACTACCAATTCAGCTAATGACTAGATGGAGGACATCTGCAGAGGCAGCAAAGGAAATTCGAAATTCGAAAGGAAGATAATACTTGAATTTGAAGCAAACTACTTTACCAATAAACCGTGATTGGAGACGACTGCTTCAGAGACTGTTTTTTTAAACACAACATAGATGATATGAAACATACCTTGTTTGAGTATTATTGAGTTGAAAAATAAGAAATTATGGACAGTATTGACCCCAAGAAACTGCTATAAAGTTATGGCGGAATATTAGGAAATGTAGAATACAGTAGAGAAGTTTATGAGGGAGATCATAGTCTCGTCAGAGGCAGAGAAGAGAACGTAACAGAACAGCATTTAGGTGTGGTGATGATATAATGGCATACTGAAAAAAGGTTATATTGGGTTATATTATTAATTATTGGAAAGGAGGTAAGCGGCAGAAATAGGGACGTCGTAGACAGAAGAGATGAATGCTGATAAAATAGTGAACATACAATGAAAGATATGCGGACATAATTACAGAGTAGCTTCCAAAATACCTTGTGAAGAAAGAGAGTGAGGAAAGGAAAATGTTGGTGGTCAGATTCTGTTGGGGGTCAAAAGTCAGTAAAGTAAAGTCTTTTGTATATTATGCTGTTTGTTAAGAGAAAGGACGAAGACAGAACATAGTGAAAATGGGATTGACAATATCCGGTGGTTGATGGTTAAAACGCAACAGCATGTTTCCGACTTCCGTGGATGATTTAAAGATACCAACCCGACACTAACTGACCAATACCACAGGTAACGTTATCTATTACAGATTTTTCCCGACCCCCCGAAAAAAGAATGCATTAGGTTGGGTTGGACTATGATTCCAAAAGGTTGCGGCTCTCGATGGTTTGGCGCTTTTTAATTTTTTTTTGTGTTTAGTTTATAAATGATACTAATACCAAAATACCAGTATTTTGACATCAATACCGATTTTTAATACCAGACAAAAATTGCCCGTGATCCCAGTACTGCATGCTCTAATCCTATCATATAAAAATTTGAATGCTAAAATGGCAAACAAAGTCTGATGAAGATGGAACAATTTTTAACAGTGACGAAATGAATTCAAGAAAAATTTTGAAAGGTAATGATCCTTCTTGTCGACGTTCTAAACGACAATTTCGGAAATTTTAATGACGGGAAAGCTGTTAGGATATATTTCCGGGACATAATTGAAGAATATTGATTCAGAGGTTAAAAATAATATTGGAGGTCATATCCAAAGGATGTGAAATTAATGTTTGTAAATTCCAAACTATGCCATAGAAGTAGGTAATCATCAATATATGATAAATAAGAAAGTGTTATTTATTTTGGCGTAAAAACTTACATAATCAATAATAATTAATAATAAACTTATTTATTTTGTCATGGAGAATACCATTGAATAGACATATACATATGGTCACGTTTAAATGAATTCCATCCTCATTTTTTTGATGCCAACTATTTCTTGGGTATGGTATTATCATATGTACTTTTCTTACACTCTAACGATAAGCCTTGGCTGTATAATGTTTGGGCTACGACGGTCAACAGATTTTAATAAAAGTTAAAGTGAGTAGACATCCCCATTGTCTACGAGTGATCAATTTAGGTGGTCAAATTAAGTGGTCAAATTGTGCTATGCCAACAAATGACTACTCATAGAATGGTTTAAGATAGCCGATCTATTTGTACCAAATAACATTTTCAACCGATACAGCATTGTTATAACAACGGGGTGATAATTGTACCATGCACTGCAGCAAATCTTCACACGTCTCGATGTTACTGAGACCGTACCTACAATTAGTCTTAAAAATGCTACAGTTGGTTCTTTGACCCATCATTGTTTTCGCCTAACAAGTAATTATACTTTAAAAATAAGCAAAACAAGCAATTTGGGCTAAGATGCGGAATGGAAATTTAAACTTTAGAAGCCTTGATACTCTTTCCAAAAGAATTGATACTATTTCTAGAAGATTTTAAAAGGTGCCAGAAGACTTGATATTGCTTCCAGAAGACTTGAGTTGCTTTTAGAAGACATAAACTCCTTTCAGAGTAATCGATATTGCCTCTTGAAGACTTTAAATTCTTCCAAAAGCAATAAACTGCTTCCAGAAGGTTTACCACTACCACTGAAAGATATGATATTACTTTTAGAACACTTGATACTGCTTCTAAAAGATTTGATATGTTGTGGAGTGACAGGGTAACGAAAGGCTTGTGCGAAATCGCATGACACAACCTTTACTGTATCATCAGCTTTGTGGTGATCACAGACGCCAGATATATGGGTACTTTGAGTGCGCAAGCACCCATACATATCTTTAATGGATGTAGAGGACCAATATATATATGTATAGTATAGGCACCGAATGCGTGGGTGCAATCTGCCGTGACGGGTTTGTTCTTGGAAAATACTCATACGTATTTTGAATAATTTTTTCTTGATTCAGATCTTTGTTTTTGGAAAACAGCCATTCGTAGTTTAAATCTTTGTCCAATTTACTTCTTTGTTGAGTGCACCTAGCACCCATACCTATTTTCAAAAACTAACCAACATGATAATCATACTCAATTCTTCGGTATTATTTGTTTAGAAATTCAAATTGTAACTTTCCCTATTAACTCCGATAACATTCTGATCTTAACAATACTACTTTGACGTCCTTCAACGCTGGCCATGCAAAAATGTTTTCTCAAAATCTTATTGTCGAACGTAAGCTCCATTTTTCATAGACCAGGACACATACTATTGTTATTCAAAAATTAACCCTTCAGTACAAGCGCACGGTCTCTGAGGCTGAACAGATATTAATACGAGTACAAAACAATAAACTGGCCCCTAATGATTACGTCATTTACAGCAAATATAGATAATGTATTGTTATAGGTGAGATTGCAATTGGGAGTTCCCTAGAGTGAATCTCATCATTGTTAGCTATAATCTCGGTAAGGGAATCTAGGGCGTGAAATGTCATTTTATGCTGTATCTTATACATATATAGTAATTTGTGATATATGCACATACACATAAATGCATTCACTGTCGGTGTTAATCGAATTAGCACTAGCACGAGTACTAGAGCTATCACAAGAACTACTAGTAATACTAAAACTAGAAGCTTTGGTGTTTTGTCGTGCGTCTTTTGAAAAGGTATTTAACGCTTCGGATAGCATATTGCAATCTTCTACAAAAACTAATCTGAAGAAGGTCGGGTTTAAAGTGATTACTTCAACACCTTTTCAGAAGAAGCATGGCAAAACCCAAAAGCTTCTCTTTTTAGTTATAGCTCTAGTGTTAGCTCTTGTGGTAGAGGAATGTGTATTGGTGCTAGTGTTAGTTCTAGTTTTAACCAAACTTATCTCCCATACTACGGTCGTAAGGTGCAATCTTTTGGTAATGGGAAGTTACGAGAGAAGGCGACTACGTTTATAGGTTTCTTTTTAGATGTGTAAGTTTATAGAGAAATGTGCAGTTGACGATGAAATCAATTCTGTAATGGATGACGAAAAAAATGATTATTCAAAAACTGAAACAAGTTACACGCAGTACCAGCAATCTGAAACATCCTCTACAAATTTGGAAATATTTCCTATGTGATGAAATAATATCTTCATTGTCCACTAACGTAGAGTTGCAAGTTTTTATTGGCTCATTTTAATACGCTGGAAGATTTAAAGTGAATAATCTCATTATAAACCATTTATGGCGAATAGAAGCCTTAAGGTGGTGAAGTGGAGATTTTTCATCTTAACATATCCATCAATAGATTTTATTCCTACTAGATATATTTATAAGGTTTTACGATAAAACTAAACGCGCAGAAAGATTAAAATTTGTAGTAAGCTACCCCTTATGCTTCAATGAATTCAATACCGGCCTAAAATTCATAATAATGTAATAAAAAATTTCATGTAATAAAAGGCAGAGTTGAAAACCAATAGTTTTTTTAAAATATTTGAATAAAACACCTGTTTTTAATTGTTTTAAACAGTTTTTTTTGTTTTAAACTTATTTTACGTTGCTACCAAAAAATTGTATTTTAAACCTGTTTTTAACTGTGTTTTAAACAAGCTGTTGGAAATAAATATTTAAGAATATTTTTAAACCAAAAATCGAACACTTACGTCCAAATTATGCCTTATATAAACTCTAACTCAAGTGAGATAAAATATAAACTCTTGTTATTGAGGTTAAATTGAATAATCTAATTTACATCATCATATCTCAAAGACGAACTGAGATATCATTATGAAATAAAAATCATTTTGAAGCAAATTTAATCTAGTTTTAACACACCAATCATAATTTTTCGATTCCATAAATTAATACGATAAATTTTTTTTAAATCACCTCTCTTATTATTGAGGTTAAATTGAATAATCTAATTTACATCATCATATTTCAAAAACGAATTGAGATATTATTATGATAAAAATCATTTTGAAGCAAATTTAATCTAGTTTTAACACACCAATTATAATTATTTCGATTCCATAAAT
Source organism: Onthophagus sagittarius (assembly GCA_036711965.1). Lineage (NCBI taxonomy): Eukaryota > Metazoa > Arthropoda > Insecta > Coleoptera > Scarabaeidae > Onthophagus > Onthophagus sagittarius. Next base: position 18,289,639 of record JASERS010000005.1, on the reverse strand, counting down.
TAAAAAGATACATTTTTTTAAATCGCTTCTCTTGTTTTTGAGGTTTAATTGAATAATCTAATTTACACAATCATATCTCAAAGACGAATTGAGATATTATTATGAAATAAAAATCATTGTGAAGTAAATTTTATCTAGTTTTAACACACCAATTATAATTATTTCGATTCCATAAATTAAATAAAAAATAAATATAATAAAAAAAAAGATACATTTTTTTTAAATCGCTTCTCTTGTTTTTGAGGTTTAATTGAATAATCTAATTTACATCATCATATTTCAAAGACGAATTGAGATATTATTATGAAATAAAAATCATTTTGAAGTAAATTTAATCTAGTTTTAACACACCAATTATAATTTTTCGATTCCATAAATTAAAACGAAAAATTTTTTTTAAATCACCTCTCTTATTATTGAGGTTAAATTGAATAATCTAATTTACATCATCATATTTCAAAAACGAATAGAGATATTATTATGGAACAAAAATCATTTTGAGGCAAATTTAATCTAGTTTTAACACACCAATTATAATTATTTCGATTCCATAAATTAAAAAGATACATTTTTTTTAAATCGCTTCTCTTGTTTTTGAGGTTTAATTGAATAATCTAATTTACATCATCATATCTCAAAGACGAATTGAGATATTATTATGAAATAAAAATCATTTTGAAGTAAATTTAATCTAGTTTTAACACACCAATTGTAATTTTTCGATTCCATAAATTAAAACGATAAATTTTTTTTAAATCACCTCTCTTATTATTGAGGTTAAATTGAATAATCTAATTTACATCATCATATCTCAAAAACGAATTGGGATATTATTATGGAATAAAAATCATTTTGAAGCAAATTTAATCTAGTTTTAACACACCAATCATAATTATTTCGATTCCTTAAATTAAAAAGATACAATTTTTTTAAATCGTCTCTCTTGTTTTTGAGGTTAAATTGAATAATCTAATTTACATCATCACATCTCAAAAACGAATTGAGATATTATTATAAAATCAAAAAAAATTTCGAAGTAAATTTAATCTAGTTTTAACACACCAATTATAATTTTTCGATTCCATAAATTAAAACGATATTTTTTTTTAAATCACCTCTCTTATTATTGAGGTTAAATTGAATAATCTAATTTACATCATCATATCTCAAAAACGAATTGAGATATTATTATGGAATAGAAATCATTTTGAAGCAAATTTAGTCTAGTTTTAACACACCAATTATAATTATTTCGATTCCATAAATTAAAAAGATACATGATTTTTTTAAACCGCTTCTTTTGTTTTTGAGGTTTAATTGAATAATCTAATTTACATCATCATATCTCAAAGACGAATTGAGATATTATTATGAAATAAAAATCATTTTGAAGTAAATTTAATCTAGTTTTAACACACCAATTATAATTTTTCGATTCCATAAATTAAAACGATAAATTTTTTTTAAATCACCTCTCTTGTTATTGAGTACTTGAGACTTGAGAACTTTATTTTCACGACTAATTTTTAGTTTTTAAGAGCTGTAAATAGAAAAAGCCAATAGTTTTTTAACAGACATCGTTTGAATTTGAATACTGCAACAGCTTCAAGCGATTATATTAGGAAACCACTACCAGTGATCAATAATATTCTGGATTCCCATCGTTTCTTGTGTGAACTGTGTTTCGTTTTCGTTGGTGCATACGGGACGTAAGAAGGACCCCGTTTGGTCTTTTTTCGAAGAAATTAAAAGACCTAGCAATAAAATAAGAGCTAAATGCAAAAAATGTAAAAAAAACATTCTCGTAAATGTGCTATCTAGAAAATAAATTTTCGAGTAAATAGTACACCGTTTAAAAAATATATATGTTTTCTAAACTATTAATAGACAACGTCAAACCTTTAGCTTGGTTATAGAAAGGATTTTTTGTCTTTTGGTTTACTACATTCGTATATCAAAAATAGATTAGGGAACGACAAAGCAGCAAAATTAGTTTCCATACTTAAGGAATTAAATAACAAATAAAATAAAAAAATGCTCAAGTTTTAGAAATATTAGTTTAAAGTGTTATTAAAATTATTTATGTTAAGATTATTATTTCTATGATTTTAAACAAGTTTAAAACAAATTTAGTTTAAAACATGTTAGGTTTTATATGTTAGTGTTTTAAACATATTTAAAACAAATAGTTTTTAACAAATCGTTTAAAACTAACAACCCTGAATAAAAAGGGTCCCAGACCGGGGCATGTAACTGTGTAAAGTTATCTTTGTTTGATAACTTTACAACTAACTCGACATTGTTCAAAATAACTGACCGGACCACGCAATTTTTGGACAAATTCTACAGTCCACAGTTCAAAAAAGTTGAGAAATGCAGATCTAGACGTTATGTTGAACGAGATACTTCAGGAGAACATCGACCAATTATTAGAAAGCATGGGTACTACTAGTTTTTTAAAATATTAATTTTTGTTTTGTCTCTTTCAACTAAACTGTCATCGTTTCTCAGTTGATAATTAAGCATTATTTTTCCATTATTATTCTATTTTAAGTTTCAAATGTACCCTAATCCTTAATGGGTGGTGTATTTCATGTATTTTAAAAGTGGGTGTATATTTATTTGAAAATTTACTTAACTATTGAAAGACATAGATGGTACTTCTAAAATACAATGATAAACACAATGATAACCTGTTTATATGATCAAAGTTTTATCCAAAACTTTTTTTTCATAAAACTGATGGATTATAAGTCATATGGTTGTCTTAATTTAAATGGTTCACCCTGTATATTATACTAAGAAGTAAATGTTTCACAACTAACAATTTTTTATTATTGGCACTAAATTATATGTAGAATAATTGCTATGAAATTTTATAAGATTAAAAATATTATATCTGATTTTGCCGAAAATGAATAAATTATGGCTGTTATCGTTTTTTCCCGGCCTCGTCCAATTATTTAATTTTGTTTAGGTGTTGGTGAAAAGGGAAAGTTAAATAAAATAATTTCTGTTCAGTTTTAATCTTGGAAAAAGGAAACGTGATACAGGCGATTTTCGCTTATGTTGCTTCTTTAATTGATTTCCGAAGAAGTCAGCAACCTCGATAATTCGTATGCATTTGCGATAATTCGGTTTTCATTCAGAAATTGGATTTTATAAAATTTAAAATAATTTGAATAATTCTTTTTTTTTTGGTGTTAAAATTTGAAGTTAATGGTAATTGAAGTTGAGGTAACAATATCGTAATAGTTACGCGGTGTGTTACGGTTGCACCACGTTCGTATCTTAATAGTTGTAAAGCCGGCGGCGTTAATCACCTGGTAGCGTCGCGACGGCGGGCGTCGTCAGCGTCGGCGCGCCCCCCTCTCGCGGCGTCGTCATAGCAGGGGCACACTGATACAGTCGCCGTTCGACGGAGGTCGCCGCTCAGTGGCGAATGGTCATATTTCGAGCGCGGACGGACAAACGGTGTTCTTCGGTTCCGGCCTGAACGATAAAATCTGAAGACACCAATACGAATTTCACCACTAAAAACGACCGAAATCAAAAAGACCTTTTTGCCATAACATCAATCTGAGAAGACTTGTACCAATACATCACGGTCGTAATGTGCGTGACAACGTGACGGCATCGCTGAGGTGTGCAGTGCTCCGCAGTACTGAAAGATGGGGTGCTCCTTCATCATTTCTTCGGGGTGACTTCGGGGTGGAAAGCCGCGAAGAAGGGACATGGCCTGCTACCTATTCGCGGCTACGGTCACTTTGCTGTGGCTCGCCTCAGGTATGTGCTAATTCTTAAAAATTAATTCAACTATTTCAAATTATGCAATGGTTCACCATAACCTTGGCTCCAATTGGTGTCCTTATTGATTTTCATTAAGATCGGAACTCTTCCAGTGCCGATTTTGCGATATCGATCGAGGACGGCCGTAGGCGTAGGGTTTCTTACTGGTGGTCCTCTCGAAGCCGCTTTTTCGCATTTTCGGGGTCTTTTTCATTAAAAAGGGGAGGGAAAGCGCCACTTGCTTCGAGTCATAAATATTTAGTTATTCAAATGCGTTCGTGAGTGCCCCCTTGATGGAACGATAGATCCAGAGTTGTTGCAACTTTCTTACACCTCACCATCACAGTTGGGATAAGTGAAAAATTTTCTCATTATACTTTTAACCAAGTCTTTCAATTTTAACTTGTTCATATTCTTATGCGGATTATGAAATAAATGAAATTTATTAAAATAAAAAAAATATTGCAAAGAATTTATGTAAAACGATCACTAAGCTGATCGAAAACAGCCAGCGGTGCCCATTTAAATATTTACACGGTAAATCTTTTTTAACTAAACATTGAAAAGCCGCGCATTCACCTTCAAAAGTTGGCCCGACCCTAAATAAAATCGAAGACCGAGCTCGCGGGCCAATTAGGTGAGACGTAAATCGATCGGCACCCAATACATAAATTTGAAAATATCTCTTATACATGATAGTAGGAGTAAAAGTCCCGCAGGATCAGGACCCTATCCTCAAACAAACATTGTCCCCACTATGCGAAGTCGCCTCATTGTCTCCTTGATTATGTTCCCATCCCTCGCATTCTCTTTTCGATCCTGTGATGGTCAAGCAATTTGGGGTGAAATGGGAATTATCCTGGTGAGGATAAGGAGGGGCGGCCATCTGCTCGCTCTCGTCTGTTCCATCCTCTTCGACGATTTCATTTGATTTGATTTGATTCGATTTATTATTGATTTAAGATTGATATTGAATGCTGAGTAAACGATAAAAATAGTTTTAAACCGATCGAGATCGTTATAAATGATGGTCCGTACACAAAACGCGAATGATCGTTTGCCAAAAAATATCGGGTAACTTTGCCAACTCCGCGAGGTTAGTTAGGAGTTGAATCGATATCGCGTCGCAATAAACGATAACCGTTAATGGGCTATAATCAACGGGATTCGTAGAAACTAGGAAATTTGCTTTATGAGCTTATTAATGCGGCGGATTACAGCTTTTAGGAGACAGAGCGGTGCCTGTCTTGATCCCACTTGTTCGTATTCTTACAGGAGCGTCGATCTATTTTTAAACATTAAGATAAAAACGTCGCCGCCCACGAAACGTTCCGTAACGTAAACAAAGATTTTGCAACGTGAAAATGAAATCACGTCGCCGGTAACGTTACTTTGGTTACGTTTATTTCGTCTGCGAGAAAAGGGGGAATGCGCCGGTTTCAGGCGGGTCGAGAAGGAACGCGGGGCCCGCACTCGCTAAACAATCGGGTTCGTATTTCGCTCCGCGTCCGTCCCCCATTGTTCCTTCGATTCGCGAACTTCTGAATGGGAAGCATTCGCGCATTGTATTCGGGTCGACGTCGTCGAAAGAAAACTATTCGGTAATTGTCGATAAATCAGCCGAACAGCGCGGAATTTGCCTATTGTTGCCGGTCCGGACCCGGGCCTAAATTCAAAGGAAACGGAATTTAATTTGGGCCACCGCCATAAATTAACAAGCGCACCGGCAACAATAACTACATCTGCACCTTCCTCCTATGCGCCACTATTATAGAAATTCTCAAACTCCCCCTTTCCGATTCAAACATTCGCTGGACATTCCTATTGTTCCTTTGACCAAACTTAACGGTTATATTTAACATTTCCATATGAATACAGTTTCCAGTATATTCCGAAATTATTCTACAAACTAACAGTTACATCAGCTTTTCTCGAATACTACTTTATTTCCTAATCCAACACCTTAAACATTTTAACTTTTTATTCATTCTTCATTCGTTCTCTCTTAAGGAGAAATGACAGGGTGTATATATTGTAGACATACAGCAGTTAATTGGTTAGAAAGTATACTTTGAACTTTATTTTGAAATAGTTGTACTGTAAAACCTCGACTATTCGCCGAATTAGGTTTAAATAAAGAGTTTAAAAGTGTTTAGTGTAAATAAAATAGTTATTTTTCGAGAACTGCTATTAAAAATTCACTTTTGCGTAGTACTCAGCAACTGTCAAAAGATACTTTTTTGTTCACAGAACGTAAAAGTCTTTTACGTCCAGCTTGAAAATCAAAGAATTTGATACTATTAATCGTTGATTTATTGTTATGGACAAATTGCAAACACACCATAACGAACAATTAATTGTATTATCATTTCATTTCCTGTTAAAATGCAAATTTATAATAGTAAATTTGTGACATTTCTGACATTTGTAAATACCTCACGTCCAAATATAAATGGTGGATTGACAAAATATTAACCCAATTCCAAATGTTATTAATTAATATGGTTGTTCTATTAATTTTTAATGTTTAAAACACGCAGTTTTCGAAAAAATCTTGTTTGATACACGATAGCGAAATTCTTTTGCATTCTCGACGACTTTTTTTGCTCTCTAAAGTTCGCAACTTTCGTTCTCGAATACAAACGTGTCATTTCGCTATCTAGAATCAAAAATAACAATTTTGATCAAAAATAACTATTTTGATCAAAACTAACTATTTAGACTCTAGATAGCGAAATGACACTTTTGCATACGAGAACGAAAGTTTTTGCGAACTCTGCATCAATTGATTTTCGAGCTGAACGTAAAAGTATCGTTTTGACAGTCACTGAGTACTACGCAAAAGTGTATTTTTAATAGCAGTTTTTGAAGAATAACATATTTCAGTATAAGTTTAAATCACTAAACTAAAAAAGAATAATATACAAAAAATATAACGTTCAAAAAATGTTCAATCACATTTAAAAAAATCGGTGACCAATATTTGCTTTTTGTTTTGGAAACATGTTTTTTTATTTCTGAATTGTACGTATTTTATCATAAGCTTTTCTGCCGAATTTGCATCGTCTTGTTCTTTTAAATATTCAAGCAATCCATTTACAGAAGACTGGTACCTCGTCTTCTTCAGTTTCAATTTCGTCTTCCCTGTTATCGTTGAGTCCCATTGCTTTGTTTATAAGGTCCATGTTATTTAGTTGTTTAAACTCTGGCTCATCTTTGTCGCACTCTAGCCACTCTTCTATATTTTCTTGATCAACATTCTTACCTACCGGAACGGATGTTACCAAGGAATTAAGTGTAGCGATCGGCATGACTTTATTCTCTTCTTTGCAAATGTTTTAGTTGATATTTATCTTGATATTCGGAAAGAGTTTTCGCCATAACTTTATGTCAGTTGAGGTTTAAGGGAACCCATGTAGACGTGTAGATATCGTAAATGCTGTATATTCTCTTCATAGTTGCAATGACTCCCTAGTCTATAGATTATATTAATGCGATAACGTTCATCCTACTTTTTTTTGATTAAAATAATCAACTGGTATATTTTCTGCTCTTGTCCCGTTGAAGGCCCTGGTTTCTTAGATTCTGCAATACAAGAAACTTCAATTTGTAAGTAGGAAGACACTTTCAAAAAAGCCGTGATTATCAATAAAAAAATATGTTGCTTCCGCGGACTTCCGCTTACGCATAATCGGAGCTCTATTGTATGTAGATTGTTTGAAGTGTAGTTACAAGGGAAACTATAACACTCTACACGAAGGAAGCATTTTGCTGGTTGTCAGTCTAATCTAAGAATGATCTAAAATACTGTTTTAATCTACAGTGTGTCCCTGGATTGTATTGTAAAGTATAATTAATGATACATTTTTGAATTCAAATTCCATCTTTTGCAATTAAAGTCTGGATATCATAAAACGAAATATAACCAAGTTTCACGTCAAATGTCGTCAAAGTATCAAAGATAACGCAAGAAGTGTATTGTCCGTTGCAGGTTAAGTCTTTCTGGGCAATGTACAACAAAAGTTGATTAAGTTATAATGTTTGTTTTGTTAAATTATAACGATATGCAGAATTTTATTAATTTAGGATATAACAGTAAAATGCGGATTTTTAAATCATAAGTTCAACAATATTATATTACAGTACAAGTGAGGAAACTAAGATTTTTCATCAACGTGTATGTCGGATTTCACACGAGCCGAAGGCGAGTGTAGAAAGACATACAACTTGATTGCAAAACATTAGTTTTCCACGTGCAAAATTAATAATTTATACAAGTGAAATACTTAATTTAATTTTCCAAGTGTGCTCTCTACCGTTTTGTAATTAACATTCATTACGTTTAAACAAAGAGTTGTTCCTTCAAAGGTTTCAACAAAGGTTATTGTATTTCGCTGATAGTGGTTGAAGAAAATTAGAGTAAGTGAACAAAATTTTCACTCACTCGTTAGGTAAGATTGAACAAAACATTTTTGATCTAAACTAAATTAACTAAACCAAAAAAAAATGTCTTATTTTAATCAATGATATCACCACCAACATTAACACATAATTCAGTTTATTTATTTTTATGTTTCTACCGGTTTCGACACTTAATTGCCATCTTCAGGACACTACCTAATTTATAAATTACATCAATATGTTACATTATTTATTCTATTAAACTTAAGCTTATAACTAGCTTAAACTTACGTTATTTTGATTTCTGTTTCTTTGTTAAAATCGTATTATTTTTCATTATCTGTTGTGAATTTATTATTTTTTATTATTTTTTTGCTGTGTTTTTGAGAATTTATTAACAGTAGAACTAATACTAAAACTGGAATTAACAGTATACTTGAAACTAGAAACATTTGGGTTAAACCCCAAATGTTGCATTTGGGTGCGACTAAACTCTAGGTCTAGTGTTAGCCTTAGGCCTAGTTTATTCACCTTTAGTTAAATTTAACTATCAGATATTTACCATAGTTACTGATAATATAGCCAATCATGGCAAGTGAAATTACAGTAACCATAGAAAATATCCAGTAGTTAAATTTAACCAAAGGTGAATAAACCGGCCCTTAGTGTTAGTAATAACTCTACTTTTAGTTGTTATTCGGTTTTAAATTAGGGTGTACTTGTGTCGACCTGAAAATAGAATCAATGCTAGACCTTGAACTAGAAAGTTGAAGTTTAGCCGTGCGTCTGAAGTCCTGCATCTTTGTAGTTCTAGGTCTAGTATTAGTTCTAGCTTTAATATTTTGTTTAAATCTAAATTGTTTTAAATTCTTCTGAAACTATAAGTATAACTAGTACTTGACCCACAACTCCGTTTCAAAACCAATATTAGTCTACTACAAAGTTTCGGTTTAGTCGTGAGTCAGGTTTAAACTTGAATCTTTCTAGTTCTAGATGTAATGTTAGTTCTAAATTTAGTTTTTGTATAGCTATAGATTTTTTAAAAATTCTTTTGCAACTAAATGTATAACTAATACTAGGTCAACAACCTAGCTTCAGAACAACATGCGTTTTTTGAAAAAAAAATGTTTGATGTTTCGGATGCCAAAACTTTCTCTTCATCCGAAACATTTTTTCAAAAAACGCACGGCAAAATCCGAAAGCTTCTAGTTTTAGATCTAGTATTAGTCCTAGTGATAGTGTTAGTGCTAGTGTTGGTTCTAATTTTAGTTCAAATAATCGAATTGTTTTTACAATTTATTGCATTTTCTGATGAAATTACTTTTTCAACAAATGACATCGTTTCTTGTGAAAATTCATTGTGAAAATGTAAATCAATAGAATTTTTTGGATATATTACAAAATTATTTTAATGAACAATTTGATTAATTATCCTTAAATTTTGTATGGTCAATATACTTGTAGCATGACGGTGACCAAGCTCACCATTCACTCAATGGTTAATTTAATTTACAATTTACCAAATGATCCTGTTTTATGACTAGCATATAGTCCTGATCTTTCAATTATGGATTTTTTGGGAATACTTTAAACAAATTGTTTACAGTGAATCATTGGAAGACGATACAGAATTATTAAAACTATTGTGTTATTAGCTATATTTAATTTTTAATTTGGCCGTATATTTTTCACCAACATAACTTTTATAGTTTCCATGGTTACATATCGCTTGAAAAATTTCTAATTTAAAAGAAATCTATTTTTACATAAAAACGGGATAATTAGTTAATTTCTATATTTAGAGTATAAAATTCTTGTGATTTAGTGGTTTGAACATGTCCGACATATTATTTATCCTGAGATAAGTTTGAAAAATCAGTAATAAAACTTTTTCTTTTGGTTATTAGATCATTCTTAGATGAGTTATATCAACAAGCAGCAAAGTATATTTTTTTTGGAGAGTGTGAGAGTTTCCTTTGCTTAAGGTTGTCAACAAAATTTGAAGATTTTTGCTGCTCAAAGCAGTAGAATATTTGCAGCTTTTCTAGCTATATTATCATTTTCTATTGTCTTCACTCTCATCTTCGTAAAAAAGAAGACTCGCTTGTACTAGGTTGATCCAAACATCTCCAACTTATGCTTATGACTTATTTTCGTCATACTGGATCCATTTTTAGATCTTACTATCATCGCTTCCCTTAAACTCATAGGCGTTCTACTGCCTATTCTATTTGTACTAATGCAATTAGTTCAGATTTGGTTACTTCTTTTGTAGAGCTGCATCCAACAAATTCATCATTAATTCCTTCTGGTAAATGCGTTTCATTGTCTGAATGACATCCTGATCCATTGATTATGCAATTGATATAATATCAGGTGGAACGACGAGACAGGAGAGCAAGCATTGCCCAAAAAAGGCAACTTTTTCTTCTTAAAATACGACTTCACTTTAGGAATCATCTTCTTATGGAACCAATTTTGAAAGATGGTACAAGTTATCCAAGTAGTTTGCTGATTGTAATCGTGAACTGGGAGAGTGTGTATTCATGTCTTTAAAAACACGTGAATTTTGATTTTCCTGCTACAGTCACTTTCAGTTTATACTGTTATACGGTTTTTACTTATTTTAGTTCCTAGTGCACTTTGTTACAACCAACGTTTTAGTATCCATTGCCCGAAAGAATAGCTCCGTTTCCCCAGCGTTACAAACTCGTGAACGTTTAAGTGTCTAGGGATCGATTAGAAATGTAAACAAAATTAATGAAAATGTTATGGCATGGATATTCCGTAGCCCCGATAATCGGGATTTTACTATATTTGTAAATACAATTATTGCAAATAAAGTTTAAAGCTTGTACTTCCAAACCCATAACCCCCGCATCTCTACAATCTATGAAGGCAGCAAACAAATCTTTATTGTGTTGTTCTCCCTTAAGATATAATCTGAAACTTAAGACCAAAGTTTTATCACATCTTGATAAATTTACCCAATACTTAAAAACCAGCACATTGCGAATGGGAGCGCAGACTTCATTGTAACCATGGTAACTATCCTCTAGATTAGCGATGGGCCAACTCGGATTTTCGCCAAACCGAATTAACCGAGTTTAGAAGTTGTGTAAATCAAATTACCGCGTTAGTAGAAAAATCTAAAATCTGTAAATTCGCAAACCGTGCACAGGTTTGAATTGATGAATGTCTAAGATAATATTATATTCTTTGATTTATATTACTGTACTTTTTTTGTGCCGTAGGCAATAAATTAAATAGTTACAATAATTCAGAAAAAAATATATGTGAGCTTTCTTATTGAAATTTATAGAAAATTAAACGCAGTTTTCAAGAGAATAAACCGCAGGCTCCTAAGTTAGAAACTTTTGCTGGAAATTATCCTTAAAGTTCAACGTGAATTATAAAATTCACGAGAAAAATTGTAAATAGATCACGGATTGTTTTTTTTTGATCTTTTGCTTTTTGTGGTCGGAAAAATCGATGTTTTTTAATGAAAATTTGCAGAAATTGAAAATTGAACACCCTTTTCCATTAAATAAATTCAACATAAATTACATAAATGCAAAGGCTTTTTTGATCTCTTTCTGTTGATGTTTTTTTTCAAATCTTCATTTGTTTCTTATTTAGTTTTTGAGCGCGGATGTAGCTTTTTGCTTTGTGTATTTTTCGGTTTTCTTCATTGACGTCTTTTTTGATGCGAATACTGCATTCCTTTTTTGATATATTTTCTTTGCTGGTAGCAATTGGGTCAGCTTTTACTTTGGCCTGAACCAAATCTCTCCAGTTATTGTAAGTCAGTGGTACCATATAACTTCTTCGGCAAAAACTGCCTTATTATGACCAGAGTGGGATGAGGCGGCTACACAATTCATTAGATCTTCGTGATTATCAACGTTGTTTAGTGCTTATTTTAATTTAAATAATCCAGAAAATCTGTCAGAGGAAAACTCCGTGTATCCCGTAAGGAGAAAATTTAGCGAAATAGCCGTATTCAGACTTTGAGATATCTTAACACAACGTTATTGTTATTCTGGCCTACATAATTGTCACTAAAGAGGACAAGATTAGCCCTATTGTAGGTTTGGAGATAATGATAAAGGAAATTAATAACGCAATTCGGATCTTTTTCAATATCAACGCTTTCATTGGAAGTAATTGATGATACAAAACAAAATAAAATTTTTTGTAAGATCTTTTTGGGATTTTAGAGCTGAGCTTAAATTGGTAGCATTTCATAAAATCAACAATTTTTTAATCATTAACCAATTTCAAAAAGTATGTACTTTTCCATGAAAAAAATTATGCGTGAGTATCTCGATTCGTTTTTTGGATATCAAATGTTTAGCTCAACCTAAGTTTGTAGCATTTCATAAAATTAACAATGTCCTTAGTCGCTTTTGGAAAATTCCAGAAAATCAAATTCTTATGATATCTTGATCAACTTTCCTGTGATTAATAAAGAAAAGTATATACGCATAAAACCATACTTAAATATCAGTCAATTCATTTTGGACATCCCAACTTTTTAAGTCAGCCTAAATTTGTAGTATTTCATAAAATTCATAAAAAATTCCGTAAATAATGTTTCGAAAATTCTAGAAAATCGAAGTCTTAAAATATCTTAAACAAATTTTTTATCATTTACAAAGAAAAGTTTGTTCAAAACCATCTTTGAATAAGCCATCATTATTTTTACTCTGTGTTTGTGATTACAATTATGCCAGGATTAACAGTAACATCCTATATGCAGCAGATAATTTTAGGTGATCCATTCCATCAACGTTTGCAAACTGTTATCAATGTACTTCTCATTAAAAAAAAACCTTTGGTGCTTGTCTCTTTAAATGATTCGATATAGATATTTTTTGCATTTAGGTTTATAAGAGAAACGCCAATCGCTTTAAGATCACTTTTCTTCTTGTTCTTCGTTTCTATTCCTCGGTAAACAATCGTTTAATAAACGATATGATCGCACGAAAGGATTCAAATCTAATCACGTTAAAAGGTTTTCCGTTACGTACACTCCTTTAAGATGCCGTCGAATCGTTAAAAGCAACAGATACAATAAATTTGCTCGTAAAAATCCTACCTAGTTTCCTAATTTAAACAGTTTTAAGAGCTTAATGATATTTGAACTACTTAATTTTTACATACATTTTATATAATGCGCTTGTTCTTCCGGTTAAGTACAAATAGCAAGGTGTAACACGATTTTGTTGCTGCATAACAGAAAAGGAACACGAGCTTAAAGTCTTTACAATCCATTAGCAACAGCTTCACGTAAGTGCCAGAATTTACGCCGCAGCAGATGTTCTCGTGGTCCCTCGACATCTCGTCTGTCACGTGCTGCTCCTCGCTGTGCTCCGTGTACAGGTGGGCGCTTTGTGCAAAGCTTAAAGCTTTAAAATTGCTTGCTCTTTTTCAATAATGAAGACTAAGTGATGGTTTAAAAGTATACATATAAAATTGAAATTGTTATTTTATCAATTTAATTAATTTATTGCGTGTTATAAAATATTATTGAATTGAAAAGTTTTGTCTGCAAGAAGTTGTTGGCGCCAAAATCGTTTGGCATCAAGTTGAGTGCAGGAAAAGAAACCGCCTATATTATGTTTGACGGAACGTTAAACTCGGTGGGCGAGCGGTCAAAATAGAGTGCTGTATATTCATTTTGATTTGAGTACACGGTCGAGAAGTGCAATCAGTTTTCTGACGGAAGTTTCAAAACATTTTGAAACGATCCAAAAATACACTTGGGTTGTTTAACTTGATTCTCTTTACGTTTAACATTAACTTATTTATTTCACAAATGCAAACGATAAAATTGATTCAGAATGTGATCAATGTTAATTTGGAGCATGTGATGAAACCGGAAGAGTAGCATTGACCGTGAGTTGAAATGTCGAACAAGTAGAAAACAAAAACCTAAATGGAAAATGTCAACAGACGCGAGCTTTCTATATCGGAATTTTGGCACCCGATATTCATGGCCGGTTTGAGCTCTTCCTTCTCTATAGCGCTTTAACGATGACTAACACTCTAATTTCCTTCCGCTTGGTCTGAAACAAACTGAAAGGGTAAGCGATCTTCTTGTAGCCGTGAAACTGTACGGGTTTATAATTAATCCGTCGGGTAACAGTGGCAAGGACGCGGTGTCTGGCGGGCGTCGGCGTCGCGACGTCCAGCTGGCGTGAAATGGCCCGCGTCCAAACCAATTTCACGCGTCGATGCACGAACCTTATTAGACGCATGGCATCTGTCGTCGACGGAGGCGTTTTTACGAGACCGGCTTCCGAGAAGCAACATCACCTGATTTCCTGCGGAATTTCGGTCGTCGCAGGACGACCACCACATTAGCCAAAACCGAAACAGGAACGCCGAGGGTCGCTCGTTAAGATTCCGAGGGCGGCCCATACAAAATGTAAAGCGGCCCACCCCGAAAGCCCACCTTCGAACGAATTCTTAACGTTTCGTCACGTCCCCCATTACCTTTTTAAAGTAAGAAAAGGTTTCTCTTGCTGAACGGGCAACCACGGCCCGTTGGTTGGAAACGTTTTAATGCGCCAAATTCGCTTGCGTAAAATTTGTTTACGCTCGGCGTCGTAGTAAACAAACCTGGGTTGTAAAACGTCGGGAGGTGGGCCAATTAGACGGACAACGATGTCAAAATTGCGACGCCTGCGTCGATCAGCCCTGACCTCGACCAAGTCAGTTTGTAACGAGCCTATTGATGCGTTGATTGCGACCATCTTATTCTTTTCCGTGCTTTTCTCTCAAATTGCCACCGTTATTCCATTGGATTGCGCCCTTGTTCGGGGATAATTTTCCATGATGTAATGTCACAGACATTTCTAATGTATCCTTAGGGGATTAGGTCATTGAGTTAAGTAACTGATGCTTTCTCCTTAATTACTCTATTGACAACAAAAACTTTCAATATACAGGGTGTTTCTATAAAATGATGACGAATCGTATGAATTTCTTTTTTGAAAAACCATTTGGAATCATTTTAGAAATTATAGAACTATGTATTTAATCAATGCTATACAGACTGATTTACAAGGATTATTTACTTAATAGTATCCACCAACTATTCGGTATACGGCCATATTTATATAATATAAATATTAAATAGTAACACTTGCAGGTCAGAATATGTCACAAAATTTTTTTTAACTTGTAACAATTACTTAGTGTACTTTTGTTCATAGATGCATATATATTGAAAGAAATACGAAATAATGAAAATTTGATAATCTCCGTTGCTTAATAAGATTTCAATGGCAACATTGGATAATTGCTTCAAACTATAAAAAACTCTCTTTGGAATTTTTGCGATTAAATACGTCATATTGAGGAAAATACAAATGTTTGATCAGGCACAGAGTATCTATTATGAGTAATGAGTGAAAAATATATCTATCCATTTAAAAAATTGACATAACATGAAAAGACACACAAAATGTTGTCTCTGAAATGTAATGTTAACCGAACAGAATAGAAAATTCCTGAGAAAAACTCAACTCTTTTAACAAAATTTGACATCGTATATCTTAAATCTTTACAAATGAACCCTCTCAGTCCGACCCTAAAAAGTATTATAAAACTTCATAAAAAAGAGAAAAGCATTAGACCGATCATTAGTAATTTAAATACACCCACCAGTAGAATCTATAAAAGTGTTCAGAAATTTCTTTTCAAACTTTATCAAGATAAATTTAAATATACAAATAGAAACGCTACAGAATTGTTTCAAAAACTTAAGAATATAAAACTTAAACACAATAGTAAATTAATATATTTCGATATCAGAAATCTCTATTCCAACGTACCCACAGAACCAACCTTAAATATTATTAAAAAACATCTAATCAACTCTCAAGACTCCCTCAATATCAACATTATGGAAATTAATTGTTTTATCGATTTACTTCACTTAACATGTACACAAAATTTCTTTACCTTTAACAATGAATATTTCAAGATGAAAGATGGTCTCCCTATGGCTTCCTCGATCTCAGGAATCCTTGCTGACAGTTTTGTAAACAATTTTGAAACAGAACTCTTCTCGAATAAATACGAGTTATCTACCAATAATATTGCCTTCTATGCTAGATATGTTTGACCATATCTTCATTATTTTTAATGGTAACCCTGCTCATTTATCCGCTTTATACAATATCGTTAACAACATAAGTAACCTACAATTCACCATTGAAATAGAAAACAACAGCACGCTCAATTTTCTTGCCCTTCAAATTTTTAGAAACAATACAGATAATAGTTTACAATACAATATTTACCGAAACCAACCATGTCAGATAATATTATTCCAAATAACTCTTTTACCTGTTATCAACAAAAAATAGCAAGTTTTAGATTATTTTTTAATAGATTGTATCAGCAGAAATTCAGAAAATTATAAAAATGAGAATAAACAATAATTTCACTGTTACAGAATTACAGAACACTTATTTCAATGTCCATAAATCTCACATCAATAAAATAATATATCCACACAAAAAATATATCCAAAAATTCATTTCTTTACCTTTTAAACCTTCTTTAACCAAATCACTTAGTCACAGTTTATCTAAATATGGCATCACCACTTCTTATAATTTTGAAAATAAAATCTACAAACACCTTTTTAATATGAAACATATTTTTAATGAAAAGGAGCTAAGTGGTATTTATGAAATTAAATGTGCAGAATGCGACATGATATACATTGGTCAGACAGGTCGCTTATGTTTCAACAAGGTTTAACGAACACTTAAACCGAGAAAATTCTGCTGTTTATAAATACATTCATAATTTTAAACATAAAATAGAAACCTTCAACTTTAAACTTATCAAAAATATCCGCAAATCTAAAGAGTTAGCCCTTTTTGAAGAATATTACATTAACAATTACAACAATCGCCTTATAAATGATATTAATGACTTTAACAAGTATAGATACTTTACTAAATTCATATAAACTGTTTATATAATAAAATAAATTTCCCGCTTTTGAGAAACTTATTCAACGCATACGTTTTCTCTGTTCTAACTACGCTGTTTTACAAGGTCCATTTATTTCCTTTAACAAATGTAAGTTATAAATTTTATCACTGAATCTAACACTTCATTACTTTTTACTTTTACAGCTTTACACAGAAAGTAACTTCATTTGATAAATTAATAACATAACTAAATTTTTTAACGAAGAAACATGTGAGTCACAAAAACTTTTTACAGATGATTAAAATATTAACTTCATAATTTTTTAGATTTTTTGGACCTCCTATAATTCGTTCTTTAAGTTACTTTTCTAAAAATCTAGAATTTTACATTTTTTAAATCTAAACTTGTTGGATTCTCTTGAATTTGATTTTTATTAGAAAAGCATTGCAAACCATTGCGATTATTAGAAGCAAGCGAGTTGATATTTAAATAATAAATATTCCCAAAGATTTGTTCAAAAACCATGATTCATGACACACAACTCCTCTGAATTGACGGTAAATAGACTTGTATCCATTTAAATTTTAAGCTATGTTTAACCATAAATTGTACTTTCAGTCGCGACTGAAGAAGGAATAAGATATTCCGAAACTAGTCGCACCGAATTTAATAAAAAAACTTCATCGTTAGTACGCTTGGTTTTATTTAACTATTTATTTTGTTCGTACAGAATAGTTTCCCCTTCATATGATAGAACTTTATCTGAAACTTTTTTCAATAAAATTGATAGCTTGATAACTATAAGGTTGTCTTAATTTACATTTTAACCCTTATGTGACTGAAATAGTACCGGGGTACTAATTCCGTATTTAATATCTTATAACTTATTTATTTACTATTCTTTGTACGCAAATCTGCGTGACATCTTGAAGTATATCGTTGTCAAAATATTTTTGCATTTTTTAATTTTTGTTCGGTTAAAGTCATGTTGAAAAATTTTAAATCTCTTAATGCGTGACCCAAGTATTAAGACATAAACAGAATATAGAAATACTATTTTATTGGCAACGATAAATAAATACTTTAGTAAACAATATGAACAAATAAAAAAGTAATAACAAATTTATTAATTAGCTCTATTATTGCACAAATCACACACTGGTTTGGATATAGAATGCTCGGCACAAATAGGTTTTGTGTAAGGACTGCATGCTTTTCGTGTTTTTCTTTGTCTTTTGAAATTTGTGCGAGACATAACAGCATCCAACACACTAGATACGTCCAGATTCATCCCTATTTACTACATCTCATGTTGTATTGACTGCTTCTGTAATTTGACGACCTAAAGCCAATTCAATTGAGTTGTGTGTAAAATTATTTCCAATTACTTTAGGAATTTTGCTTCGGGTAATAATAGCAGGCACACATAACTCATTCGCAAGAGTTTTGAGATATTTTCTTCTCTGATCGGTTGATTTATGTTGTGGGTTGTGTTCCTGATAGATAATATACGACGCCAAACCTGCAATATCAATCATATTTAAAAAGAAAGCCAACGGCCAACAGTTTGTATGTCGTTTCACTGTATATGCTGCCAACATTTTATTTATTACATCAACTCCTCCTTTAGTTTTGTTATAATATTTTATTATTTCAGGTTTGGAAACGTCAGTCTCCTCAACTTCTCCTGTCATATGCATTGATGAGAGAAGAATAACTGACTTTTTTTTTTTTTGGAACGTATGAGCATATAGTCGCATTTTTGCTGTATGCAAAGTTTGTAGAATATACAGATCTTTCTTTGAAGGCTTGCATGTTGAAGGGTATAAATGTCTTATTTTTCCTAATAGTTCCTACCAAAGACATTTTCCAGGAATTGAGAGTCTGCACTAGCTGAAAACTTGTGAAGAAATTATCCGTTGTTACGTTTCTTCCAGAGTTCTTGTATTTGGCCACCAAGTCTAATACAGTTCGTTTCCCAATGTTTTTGTCATATACCATCTGACGGTTTTCCTGTATAAATTTGGCCTTGTAGAGGGTAACCATACGACGCATCGTACGCTCAAAATACTTTTATTCCATATTTCGCCGGCTTTGATGGAATATACTGGGTAAATTTTGTGTGCCCTCGATAAGGAAACAGTTGTTCATCAACCGTTATGCATTCTTTTGGCATATAATATTCGTCCAAATTCTTATTTAGCATCATCCAAATGTCACGGATAGGAGCAGCTTTGTCCTTCTTAGCACGTTCAGCACGAGTAGTTTGGCTGTCAAAACGTAAAAGGCGTAGAAACATCTTGAACCGATCCCGAGTCATCGCTGCTCGAATAAGTGGCAAAGAATCGCATTTCCACATTTCGGTAATATGTTCGATATGTTCCTTATGAACGCCAGCAATTATGAGAATCCCCAAAAACGCATCCAATTCTTCTTGAGTAAATGGCTTAAAAACTTGAGGTTGCCTTTTAGTACAACCTTTATATTTTTCTAAAACATTTGTGTTATAATTTTCTGTTATCAGTTGGCCTTTTGCATTACTTTCTCGAAGAATTGTGGAACAGATGTCGTTGGAGATGATAGTTATAAATA
Organism: Onthophagus sagittarius; assembly: GCA_036711965.1. Classification (NCBI taxonomy): domain Eukaryota; kingdom Metazoa; phylum Arthropoda; class Insecta; order Coleoptera; family Scarabaeidae; genus Onthophagus; species Onthophagus sagittarius. The sequence goes on along the minus strand of JASERS010000005.1, from coordinate 18,269,896 downwards.
ATTCCTTTGGTGTATACGTAGAAGTTACCGCCGTTACACCCATTTTACTTCTCAAAATATTGCGGCTAATTGTTTGAGCCTGCCGTTGTGGTACAGTATTCCATACAGTGCCATCTTTGCTTGTCAAAATAGTAGATTTTGAAGAGCACTCTAATTCCACTTCGTGTTCATCGTAGTCACTTCCATCTGACATATCACATTGTTCAATAAACGGTTGCTCTTCAATATCGGACGCTTCTAAATCTAAATTTTCGGGAACATATTCCTCTTCATCTGAAGAAATTAAAGGCTTCTCATCAGATGATTCGTCTAAAGACGCTCTAAGCTCGTCAGGTGTTAACCTTCAGTGGATATAATTATTATATTTATTATTTTATATTTACTATTTTCTTACCTTTTCTTTTGACATCTTGGCTTACGCAATCCAACGATAGTATCTGTCATTTTTTTTATCAACACCACAATACTATTATATAGCAAAATATTATAAACATTAATTTATACTATATTTATAATTGTTTCTTATAACTACATTTATTTACGATGTACCATGTCTCAGATGTTACAATAGAATAGTGTAACCTGATGTGACGAGTATTCGTTTCACGCGTATCAGAATCAAGATCGAACATGTTTATAAACAGGTCTAAATACATAAATGCTTACTTATGATATGTTAACACAAGTATTTTTTAAATTCATTGGATTATATATGTCATACAAAACGATTTCAATATCAAACATTAAGATTATCGGTATGTAGTACCTGGGTACTATTCTCGTCATTAGCCGGTGTTTTATTTCTCAGTCACATAAAGGTTAACCCGATGTTATATAATAATATAGAATAATAAGCGATACTGCTTATATTATTATTGAATTAATTTTAAATTGAATGATGTAACATTCGTATTTGTTAAACGTAATCGCCTATTTCGGACAAGTGCCGAAATAATCGAGCATTTCGCGGAATGTTTAAATACATTTGAGCAAATGCCAATCGTTTCGGTCTTCAGACGGTGTAATTTTTTTAAAAATAAAATTCAAAATAAAGTCCGCACATATTATTATACATATATTATTAAATACAATCCACATATTAAGTAATAATAATACGATTAATCAGATTTTTATTACATTACATAACATGAGCAAATCTATTATTCTGTATTTGAAAAAAGCAATTTTTAAAACATTCTTTATATTTCATATTAATGATTTAATGAAATATATAACAAAAATTTATTTTAATTATTAAATATTTAGTAATAACGCGTATTTTCACTACCACTAAATATTTAGTGATAATGTAATTTACTTTTCACTGTTACTAAATATTCATTGATAATATAATTCGCGTTTTAACTACTCTTCAAAAAGTATACAAGAATACGAGATCATTTCTATTTTAAAAAAATAAGTGCATATTTTACATTTTAACAGTTATCAAAACTTCAAAAAAACATATTTTTAAATATAAAAATTAAACAACGAAAAGTATCTTAATTATTGAAGTAAATATTGATCTTATTTATGACATTTGCAGCCACTCTCATTTTATATTTTTTAATTAGTCCTACAGTTACAACGGATAAATCCCTGTTTACAATTTGTTTCTGCAAAAGCAGCCAAAACGAAACTGCAAAGCTTTCTGTAATAGAAATTGTAGTCTTGTTTTAAAATAGCTAAAGAATTGTTTCCATTTGCTCTTCCTAGTTTATATAGGTCTTCATAGAACAACCGAATTTTCAATAAAATATTTCAATATATACAGATGAAATTTTTCTTGAATTACATTCCAGCATTTTATCAGCTTGTCGTTTATTCTAACCCTGTAACGTTCTCATCCATTTCTTCAGTTACAACTAATACTTCTTCTTGTAACTGAATGTTTGTTTGGTTGTTAAGCAAATACTCCAGTTTTATTTCTCTTTCAATATGCGTGACAACAGTATCGGTCAAGTTGAAATCTTTGAGACCATTCATCATTGAACGATTTTTCTGTAATTGCACAACGTGCAAAACTTCTGTCGATTTATCGGTTTTATTATCTTACATCCAAGAAATAAGAATGTCCCGTTCGCTTTAACTTGCCTTAAAATTGCTTTAAACTTCAGAAATTTGTCAGGGGATTCTGATAATATAAAATAAATTTTAAATCGTTATCAGGCTAGGTCTGCATATCAATTAAATCGCCCTCTATTGTTAAAGGTCTTGGGTAATATCGGGTTTAAAACTAAACCTTTATTTTTTTCTCTTTTTTCTTTAAGTGACAAATTAAATAAAGTTTTAAATATTCTAGAATAACAATTCTGCTAATTTCTTTACTTCCTTCTTGAACCCCCATTCTAAAGCAAAACATTATTGCACAGATTAATACCGTGTTGAGTTTTCCTTAAGCTGTGTAACAGCTCGAAACACATCTGTATTTCTAGTATCATAAAGACGAACATTAGATCCTTTCGCTCATTGTTCCTTTCTCTCGTGTACGTATACAATGCATACAACTATGTATTACAACTATGGGATGCTAAGTATATTAACTCCAATTATATTCTTGTAGCTTTTTTTTGGGTTTATTAGTAATATATGCTTCCTTTTGTTTTACAAATATTTTCCGTGTATAAGGAGGTGTCTCCTACAAAAGAATTACGTATGTTGCAGCACTGTGAAATAGAGCAAAATAATTGTGTAAAAATTGTGGATAAACGAATTCTTAAGATATCTTGATAAAATTTATTGTAATTTATAAAGAAAAGTATACTCTTTTCGGAGGACAAACCATGCGTGAGTATTTCAATTCATTTTTGAGATATCAATTTTAGAACTAAACCTTAAATTTTTTCTATTTCACTGTTTTCAAAATTATTTTTTAAATATTATAGATCACCGAGATGTCTGATGATCTTGGAATTAATTTGAAGTTTATCTAAGACAAAAATTATAAGTTATAAGTTCTTTTCCTATCAGCATATCAATTAATCTTTCTCCCATTTCCAAACAATTATTAACTTTATTGGGGGTTAACACAGCTAAAAAGGCGTTTTCGTTATTTTCATCACTTTCACTATATTCGTGATTATGATTAGCTACTAAATTTGTTAGTCGCTCTTCTGGCAGTTTTTTCAATTTTCCCCAAACAACCATTTACTATCAACTTTTTCATACAGAGGATGTCCAATTTTCTCCAGACATGTGACAAAAACACTATTACAACCAGCTGACTCAGAATCAATGGTAAAAAGAGTATTGCACATATTCTTCGAGTTGGTTTCCACCAGCCAGACATTTTCAACCAGCTGGAATGAATAAATTACAAATGCAATAGGAAGGCCTAAGAAAAGTAATATAATATCAGATACCAACTATCTAATAAAAGAACTAACTGGAAGAAAACAAATCCTTGTACATTGAAATTTAAAACCTTATTATGAGAAGCATCAAATAATTCAGATGTATGTAACATTTTTGGGGAGAGAACAGATATTAATGATTATATATGAATTGGAAAAGGAAAAGAAAACACTTTACTGACTACAGAAGTTTTACAACAAGTGGACAGAATTGGACAATTTTCACAAGAACAAGGGATTTGAAGAATTTAATTGACTTTATTGATTGTTAAACTAATTTTGTGCAACATTTCATAGGCACTGGATTTTGAAAATACGTATGGGTATTTGGTGCCAAAAGAAACTGAATTAGGAATAGACTCAAACGACAAATGATGGTTCTCAAAAAAAAACTAAATTGTATCTGAAAAATGCAAAATATCATACTTGCTCTCTAAGAAATGTTCTCATCTGCAGTTGCTACCATTGAATTAGGAAGAATAATCTCAACAGTACATTAAAATAAAAAGAATTAATTGAAAATGATAACTTCAATCCAAATAAAACGATAGAAGTTATGTATGGGTGCTCTGTTGGAAACATTTCAAATCTTCCAGAGGTAATATCAAGTCTTTAGGAAGTATTTCAAATCTTCTAGAAAGAGTATCAAGTCTTCTGCGAGCATCAAGTTGTCGGGAAGCATCAAGACTTCTGGAAGCAATATTAAGTCTTTTAGAAGTAGTGTGTGGAAGCATTTCAAACATTCCAGAGGCAATATCAAATCATCCATAAGCAATATTAAGTCTTGTGGAAACATTTCACGGCTTCTAGATACAGTATAGACTTTTGGAAGCATTACAAGTCTTCTGGAAGCATTTCAAGTCTTCTGTAAATAATGTTACGTTTTCTAGAAGCAATAGCAAGTTTTCATTTAAAGTCCTCTGAAACTATTTCAAGTCTTCTGGAAGCACTTGAAGTCTTCTGGAAGCATTTCAAATCTTTTGAAAGCTATATCAAGACATCTAGAAGTATTTCATGTCTTCTGGAAAAAGTATCAAGTTATAATTCTAAGTACGTGCTCTATAACAAAAACGTTTACAGCTGATACTGGAATTGAGTTGGGAAGAAAAACCTCAATAGTACATTAAAATTAAAACATTACTTGAAAATGGCAACCTCAATCCAGATAAAATCATTATCAATTTTGTATGGGTCTTTAGAGGTCTGAAAGTTAATGATTTTTGAACCAGCAGCTGTTTGGTAATAAAAATCTCTGATGAATTTCAACAAAATAGAAGTTAAAAATTACTTAACATTTACTAATTTTTTTCATTTTTTGATACAAAGGTTCTTGAGAACATTTTTTACAAAATATCCCAGTCTCAGCTTGAATTATCCTTCTTAGAGATCCTGCATACAACTTTTCTGCCTCATAATCGGCTGAAACAGACTGCTTTATCAACGTCAAATTGTAAAAAAAGACAATTTTTAATTTGATTCGATTCAAATCAACTCTCACTTGCCAGATATGATTTTAGTTCAATTTAATGAAAAGAGTTTATTTTTAATAAAATTCTCGTGTAATTTTGCTCGGTCTCTAATGAGTCTAAGCCTAAATGTGGTTCTTTTTTAGTTTGATCCTTAATCCATAAAATTAACGCGTCTTCAATTTTTTCTAAAGAGAAGCTACTAAATCTAGAATCTTCTAAAATATTTGAGAAATTTTTAAAGTACATGAGTTTTGGTCTCATGAATAGCTCTTATTCAAGATTCGTTAATGATATTTTTTTCTAGTTGCTTTTCTATTTTTATAATAGTCATTACATGTAAAGTTTCTAGGGGAATACAGTAATCGATTATCCCGTAAATTAAATATTAGAGTTAAATACTTAACCGGAATTGTACCTGTATTCTACATCATTAAATAGTCTTGAATCTTCAAATGAAAAATGAAACTTTCGAAAACTTAGCGACCTTGAAAACTTTTAAAACTTAATAAAGCTAAAACTAAAGCTAATTAACCTAAAACTATTATAACTTGCTACAAGTATGTGGGAAAATTATTAATCGGCCAATATTAAGACATTGTATTCAGTATAGTACTGTAATAAAACCGTATAGAACCAGATGGTTCAAATTGCACACATGTACGTTATTGGATTTTTGAAATTTGAAACTCAACATGACGGGATTGAAATCAAAACTGCATTTGACGAAAAGCCAATTTTTTTAAAACACCAATCGATGGTTTTTAATCAAACTTTCGTTTCGTTTTTTTTTCTTTTTTTAGTTAGTGTTTGACTCACTCCAGTTCAAAGAGAAATTACAGATTTGAAATAAAAAGTTGAATTTAAAAATAATTCTAATCTAATTCTTAATTATGTGTTAATTAATTGATTGGATCATTACGGTCAATTGATAAGTGACCACACGCATTTATTGGAGATAAAGTGCATTTAGCAAGTTATTTGCGATTCTTCTTCGAATATCGAACGTGCTACTTCAACACTTCTTGACGACCACTTATCAGTATCAGTAATGCTTAAGATCTTCTACTCCGCTTCCTCACAATTCCGACCTCTCAAATCCGCTTACAAGGATAGATCTTCTATTCAACGATCAATAATCATTTCCATTTATATGTCTATTTTTGTATTTATAATTTCTAAGTTTTACTTGGAAAACTTGAGAAATGGGGGAACGGGATCGATAAATTTTATTAAACCATTCCGTTTGACGTCTTGGGTTCATTAACTTTGCCCACCTATTAACTAAGGTGGGTAAAAGCCATCAATCAAAATCCGCTGGACGTAGAACTAACACTGGTTAATGGCTGGGCCGTTTTATGGTGCGTACACGTTAGAACTCGCCGAACCTAACGTACACTAGCATTAACGTTTGTCGCGCACCTAAAACGGGTTGGATCTGGTTATGGGGGCGTTCAATACTCGCGTAACGATTCTCGAGGCTCGACAACGGTACAACACAGAAATATAAATTTGGGTCGTTAATAAATTTGATTTTATTTCTTTACATCTTCATTTTGGCCGATTTTTCTACTCGATGGCGTTTTTAGCTGCTGGGTCAGGCCTCGTCTCTCGGCACCCCGATATTGATTTCTATGTCTTATATGCCGCACTACTCCAAGTGTCCACAATGGAGAACGTTGATTGTGTCTCGTTTCGATCGATTCGGCATTGCGGCGAATTTTTCAGTTTTCTTTCCCCATAAATTGAGCGATTTAACTTTCTGTGTTGATTGTACAAATTGATAACGCGAATCAATTATACATCTTGGAAATAGCTTGTCTAATGCGCCCAAGTTTGTCTCTGACCTTTGCGTGTTTAATACCAATCCATTAAGTCGACCCAGACGAGCAAAATTATTACTTAGCGAGGGTAGCAACCTCATTCACTCGATAAATTGGCTCTTTCCATTCTACCGCGTGCGAAATTAGCATTTATTACGAAACAGCTAATCGAAGTGTGAAGGAATTAAGTTGCAATCGATCAATACAAAAAAAGGGATTATTTTGTTGGGGAAATCTCTAGGGAAAGTGAGTCAATGATCGGGTGGGAACAACAGCAGGTGATGTAAGTTGCGAGGGGTGTTCAAAATACCGGAAACAGATTGGGGAAGTGCACGTTAAAAGGGTGTCTGAGTGTGTTTATTTTAGTCTTGTTCGTGATGGGATATAAATCGAAGCGAAAATAATGCAAAATTGATTGTCGAAGCAGTGAAAGTTGGAACAATTGCGTTTGGCAGATACATTCGTGTCAAAGAGTGCCAACAGCAGCCACTGTCTGAGGGGAACAGATAGAGATAGAGAACAGACGGGCGCCTGAAAGGCTGAAACTAGCGCCGGCTATAAATTCACGTTCACAGCAGACACACAGGACGTTGCCACAGTTTTCGGGGTAACGCAGTGACCTCTATGTCGGGGTCGAATACGTTACGTAATAGACTGAACCCTTCATAACCCCTTTTCATTGCATTGAATTGAGCAAATAACCTGTCCTCCACCTACTTGTGTAACGCCACTCAAAGGCATTAAATTAAATTGAGCGCGCCTCCACCAATTCAAAACAAAATAAAAATGAAACTTATGAAATATAATTTTAATTTTATGTGTTTCTGGGTCATCGAACGACGGTCTAAAATAGACGTTACTATTCTTTTAGCCACAGTAATAAATCACCAAGAAAAAAGAATTTAACTTACAAGACATTTTTAGAATGATCAATAATTTCAGTTCTTATCGATTCAAGTCAACACAAACACAAATCTCTTAGCGATAAAATCTTGTGAATTAAAACTAAAAAAAGTGCAATGTTAACCCCGTTCTACGAAGGGTTATTGACCAAACTGAAGCGGTCTTCAACCTTAAAATTAACTCAGCCCCTCTTCGATGATGAAATTCAATAAATCCTAATGGTATTGAAATGATAGATAAGCGAGTTTAAGCGTTTGGTAAAAATGCGTAATTAGTTTTGGATACTGTCGTCTACAGCGCTGAAATCAGTGGCAAGCGGGAAATAAAAATTAAATTTGTTATTTGAAAGTTTTATGGATATATCTAGTTTTTTCTTAAACCCGAACGTTTCTAGTTCTAGTTATCTTATGATATAAAACTAGCACTAATATTAGACGTAGAAGTGGAAACATTTGGATTTAGCCATGCGTCTTCTAGCAGCTTAACACAATAATTCTAGCTCTAGGTCTAGTGTTAGTTCTAGATTTACTTCAATTCAAACGTACAGGTTATCATATCAGTTTGTAAAGTCCTCTATTTAAAAAACAAATTATTGTAAAAGCCTTCATTAAAAAAATTTCTTCATATGCGCGGCATATTTGTGTTGAAATAAAACTAGAAATAACACTAGACCTAGAATCATTGGGTTAAGCTGTATTGAGAGATGTACGGGTAAACCCAAATGTTTCTAGTTCTAGATCTAGAGTTAGATCTCATGACATAAAACTAGAACTAACGCTAGACTTAGAAATGGAAAGTTTTGGGTTTAGCCGTGCGTCTTCAGACATGGCTAGTGTTAGTTCTAGTTTTACTTCAATTGAAATAACAGGGTTGCCATATCAGTTTGTAAAGTACTCTATTTCAGAAACCTTTCATTTTAGAGGCTTTCATTAAGAAAAGTTTTCATATGCACAACTAAACCCAACTCAACCCAAACATATGTATGTTTGGGTTGGGTTGAACTAGAGTCGTAAAAAGATATTCGGCGCCCTAGGGTGATTTGGACAAATAATAGGAGTGCACCCCATTGCGGAAACTATTTATTGTAGAGGCCTTCGTTAAAAATTGTTTTTAGATACACAACTAAACCCAACCCAACCAAAACTTGTATATGTGAACCAAAGCCGTCCTAAGCTATTGGGCTCCCTAGGGTTGGCTTGGACGAACGAAATGAGTGCGCCCCTTTTCGTATGATAGGAACATCATGCATTTCAATGAAAAACAGGGGCCCCTCCAGGAGTTGACGCCCCAGGGTTGTAGTTGTACTCTTCTATACAAATCAATTACAGGTTCCTGTATCAAAACTATTAAAATAGGTTTTGTAGTAGAGGGCAGCGCTATAAGTGACAGTATCCACAAAGCAGGTTTCTCCATACCCCATTAACTCCTGATTGAAGTAGTGTCTCTATTATACATGTACCCAATGTCTGAATGTGTCGGAACTTTTCCTTTGGCATTAAATTTTGTATGAAAAGGGGCGCACTTAGGATACTAGAAATCTACAAGTAAGTTATTGCACATCCTTAAGATAGCGGACTATGCATGTGTGAACGTCTTATTTAGAGAGTAGCGCACAATGCACCGGCCTTGTATGATGAGGTGGTAGATATAGGAGAAACAGATGACAAGTTCAGTTCTTCAGCCAAGATGTGAAGTTACCATGGAAGTTGAGCTATGGATGATGCGAAGCAACCCTCGCCTTGGAAGAACAGACCATCAAAAATTACCGAAGGACAAGCTACAGATGATAGCGTAAAGTCAAGTGAGATGAAAGCTCCGAAGAAAGCCCAGAAGAGTGTTTCGGGAGAACACGACGAAAGGAGTTTTTAACACCCGGAGTTACGGTTTGCTATCATTTACGTTCATTTCAGGCACATTAAACGCCTTTCATGCAGACGTTGCAGAATGCCACTTTTCAACCCATACTGTTGTGATTATAAGAAATTTCCTGGAGAAGATTGCATTGTTGATTTAACCCTGGCCTGCACGGTCAGTGGAATCGCCGATTGAACATGTCTGTGATATGATGGGTCAGCAACTAAGACAAGTACCTAGACCTCCTAAGAAACTAGATGAATTTCGATACCATCTAGAGGTTGCATGGAATGAGATAACTAATGGGTGGTGTATTTCATTTGAAAGTAAGTGTATATATTTGTTTGGGCACGAATCAAAAGGTGGTCAGAAACATCATCAGCAAAAAAGAATTGTCATATCAAGAAAACATATGTGTGTTGTCAACTGATGAGATGAGAATACGAAGAGCATAATTTACTAACATATAATTATGTAGAAGTTTGCATAAGGAGAAGTTTAATTGGCAACTGGAAGCAACCTATTTTCTTTGATTATGATTGTATTTTAACAAAAAGTGAGTTTGACCCGCGAGAGAGAACGTCAGCATCAAAAGGCAAACAAAAGGCCATTCTTTCGAAAATATCAGAAACTATGAGGACAAGTTTGGTTAAAGAAAAATCATCCATGTTAGTTAGTTATAGAGGTATTCAAAAGTAGGTATCAACATTGAAACTCTATGTAGAAAAACAATGTGGCTCAAAAACTAAAAATAGCATCCAATTTTGAAACAGTCTATACGTGAAATTGTGACCAAAAGGATGACTTAAAAAGATTGTGATGCTGCACTCTTTGAACCTGCCAATATTCTATAGTTCCGATGTGTCTATAGTTTTGTGTTCTTCGATATTGTTCTCATAAAATCAATTTTATTTGAATATATTGTTTTTAGGCAATCTTTAGAAACGATTTATTCGGGATGAACGAACAATTAAATTGCAGGAACAACTTTTTTTTAATTTACTTATATTTCGGTTGCTTGATTTCAATCTTTATCAGAGCATAATTCATGAAAATTTCTTTTCATAAAAAGACATTTTAATGTGTAACATGCTGTTCAAGATTGTATTAACTAACTTCTTTGTTTAATCTGTAAAATAGTTTTTAATAATATGTCGGTTATATCGAATTCAAGTCACCAACTCCAAAAAATAACTAATGTAAATTATGCCCTGATGAAAGTTGAAATCAAACAACCGAAGTATAAGTGAATTTAAAAAAGTTATTCCTACAATTTAATTGACCGTTCACTCCGAATACATCGTTTCCAAAGACTGCCTCCTACGGTATCGGTCGAAGACACTTCTTCCTATAATCTTTTTATACTGTGAACATTATACTATGAACTTCGTATACAGATGTTGTATATGATTGTATATGTTGTATTGTTGATTATGTTTAAATGTAACTTAAAAGTCTACTACTTGACGTTCTAATTCTACCGATGAAGGGCTAGTGCCCGAAGTTAGTTTAGAGAAATAAACATTAAAAAATATCACTAGAGTATTATAATTAATTTTGAACTTTTAAATTACTATAAAATAAAAGTGAATTGGATAAAAAACCTAATCTTAATAATCAAGAGGATTTGGAAATTACTGCTGATAATCTTTTAAGTAAAACGTGTTTATCTCGGCTAGTAACTAATAATCAACAACTACCAAAAGAAGAAGAAGAATCGATTAGCCATTGTGTTTATATGGTTAAAAAACCTAATCTTAATAATCAAGAGGATTTGGAAATTACTGCTGATACTCTTTTAAGTAAAACGTGTTTATCTCGGCTAGTAACTAATAATCAACAACTACCAAAAGAAGAAGAAGAATGTGAAGATATCGCTTTAAAGTATGATGCTTTATAATACAAAGTAACGCGTTACTTTAAAGTATTTGCTCGATACATGTGTCCTAAGTAGGATAAAATATAAGTATATGTGTCTCATTAAAAACAAGAGTTTTTTTTTCAACATTACCGATAGAAGTTCGCAAGGTTACATATGCACAAATTTTTGTCCAAATTGGTCAAGCCGTTAAAAAGATTTTTTCATGTTTTTACACTTTACGCGCGCACTGTGTATTAGCAACTTGTTTCTTACTGATGACGTAGTTTTCTTTGGCTGGTTTTTGGCCGGTTTGACATCCAGCGTCATACTAAGATATTTTGCTGTGTCATTACAATTTTTATGTACTGGCATATAGTTTACTTTCTTGTAGAAAAAGTTTATGTACCTATGTCGATTTATTCGTATTTAATTTTATTAGCCATTGTTTGGTCCAGTTTTCTATCGAATTTAAAGCCAATTATAATTTGTTTGTTGCAACCAGTTCATTTTTTGCAACAGCCAACGTCGCTGTATCATCTGCGAATGTAGCTGTTAAAAATTCTAGTATCCCTTGAAGAAGCGCTGGCTTGTATTGCATGTAGTGAGGAATGAGTATCTTCATATTATATCCTAAAATATCGATTAGAAAGATAAGATTTTAACAGTTGACTATACATTGTTGGTAGTATTAGGTCTAGTTTAGACTTTGTCGAAAACTTGTGCAACATTCAAAAATATGGCTAAGCAGATTTTATTTTCTTTCACTGCTGTTTCGATAGTAGGTATTTGTTATTTATTGCACTTTGTCTATTGTTGCATGTTTATCTTGAAACCCAAATTGATATATTGGTATTACGGCTTTTTCTTCTATAATAGGTTTTAGTCTTTTTAATAGTAACTTTTCAAGTTATTTTGATACTAAAGGTAATAGTGTGACTAGCCTATAGGATGTAACAACATTACCTGGTTTACCAGGTTTTGATATCATTCTTACTCCAGCAAATTTCCATATACTTGGGAAGTATTTATGTTTAAAGGCAGCATTAAATATATGTAGAATTTTTGTATTCGCCCGTTGTGGTATATTTTTCATTGTTTCTCCATTAATTAGGTTATAGACTGCTGATTTTTTTATGTTATGTTATAAGCCATAAGGCCGGTAGAGATCAATCTTGCATTCTAGAGAACGGCAACATATTGGCAGCATAAGCTGTGGGCCCAACAGACATCTATCGATACACCAGAGGCTGCCAACTTGTTGACAGTATGAGCTATAACATCGGTAGAGAACAATCTTACATCGTAGAAACTACCAACTTGTTGACAGAATGAACTGTGGGACCAACAGGCATCAATCTATTCAGCAGAGGCTGCCAACTTGTTGGCAAAATGAGCTATAACACCTGTAGAGAACAATCTTGCATACTAGAAACTGCCAATTTGATGGCAGTATAAGCTGTGAATCCAACAGATATCAATTTATACACTAGAGGTTGCCAACTTCTTGGCAGCATGAGCTATAAGATCGGTAGTAGCAACATATTTTTAGTTCTTGATCTATTGTTAGCTTTAATGTTGGTACTAGCTTACTTTTAGCTCATCAATTGTTATTCGGTTTTAGATTACTGTATACTTGTATCGAACTAAAAAACCGCACGGCTAAACCTGAATCTTTCTAATTCTAGCTCTAGTGTTAGTTCTAGTTTTATATCATAAGACCTAACTCTAAATCTAGAAGTAGAAATGATCGGGTTTAGCCGTACATCACTCAAGGTGGCTGGCAATGTTTTCGTAAAAAACATCGAGAAAACTCTCAAATAACAAATTTAATTTTCACATGGCAGCGCTGTAGACGACAGTATCCAAAACGAATTACGTATTCTAACTAAACGTTTAAAATTGCCAATCTATATAAAAGTATATTACATATAATTTAAGTTTCTATTATTCACTCTAAATCATTTTTGTTTTGTTGCAGCTACTGGCCTCGATCCCTTAAATCAATACTTCGACCTGTTCGAATCTCTGGATCTGCACAATACAACTCGACCGGGTGTTAGAGGTTATTACGATAAACTTCCTCACCAATTGGTGCCTGCATATTCATTACAAGGTAAGATTTAGAGTTTAGAAATAGTTTTTATTTGAACACGTTTCTTCCATAAAACAGAGTTTTCTGAGACGCGTGTATAGTCCCGAGTGTATTACAAAGTGAAAAATACCGTCTCCAATTTTAGATAAAAAGGGATGTCGCGAGCCCGCGAGATTTATGCGTCTGCTGGGGTTGCCTCTTCGTCCTCGACGCAACCTCTCTCGTTTCGTGTCCCATTAGATACAAAGTTTTATATGTTGTCCCCATCATCACCGGATTTTCTTGCAACTTATATCCCGCCGCGAATTCCCTCCTTCGGGAAATCGAGATAAATTCGCACAACTCTTTGGAGAACTTCCCCGGGGAAATATTCGCCGATGTCTTCTGTAAAGTCCGAGTTCGATGTAATGAGAAAGAATGGAAGTAATTTCAAGATTTGTCGAGCAAATAATCCGGCTGCCAAAGGGTAAGTTAATTTTCCGGTAGGGGACCATTAATGAACCCGGCCGAGTACGTGATTCGATTTGGATGCTGCCTAACACAGTTTCGTACGCTCCATCACGTCTTTGATGTCACAACACCATTTCTAAGCCAATTAAGTCATTAAATGCTTCGTTGTTTAACTTTACGTATACAAATATACTGCGTGAACGGTTTAAATTAATAACGTTAACATAGTAAATTACGCGTTCTCATAATCGTTAGAAACTTCAAAACACGTTAAAAGTTCCCTAGAAGTGGATGGAACGACGTCGCAATGCATTCAGAGTTCGTGAAAGCAATTTAGGAACCGGAATTACCCATAATATTTGAAGCATCCCCATCTGGCTCTAATCTCTGATGTTATAAAACTTACAACCTCTATTATACAAGTTAGGCAGTTTATTTACTTAGAAAAAAGCATAATTCTTTTAAATTAATATAAGGTTTGAAATTTTACTATTTACCTTGTTGAACAGATTGAAACTACTTTTCGATACTTTTCACTTTAAGACAGGTAGAACTTTAGGTACTTGTAAGTGGCAAACATGGTTTAAATTGTACGAAAGAAGGTAAAAGGAAGGTACGAAACTACTAGGTACATGTAACCTAGTAGTTTCGTACCTTCAAGTTTTATTTCGAAAGATTTCGTTCTAAACTTATCAATTTTCGAGATATTAAACATAATTTTTTCCATCATTTCAAATTTTAAAATTGACTAATTTTGTTATTTTTTGTATTCATATCGTTTATGTTACTGGTTTATAGAATATATTCAAGGGGTGCATTTAGAATTATCTTCATTTTCATTAGAATTCAGGAATTTGTTACTTTTTCCATTTATATCTGTTATGTTGGTAGCATTGCTTTAAAGAATAAATCCAAGGGGATATTTTTTTTTCATTTTGGTTAAGTTAGTAACACTGCTTTATAGAATAAATTTAATTTAAGGTATTCCCTTAAATATATTCATGTTTTTAATTAATAACGAACATGTCTTGTTGAAGGAATTTTGAGATATTACACATTATGTTTATTAAAATTGACTTTGTTACTTTTGCTTTCATATCAGTTAAGTTGGTAACGCTGCTTTATGAAATAAATCGCATTAAAAAAATTATGTTTAGAGGTTACAACAGATTATAACGAACAATTTTTGTCCGAGACATCTTGCTCAAACTCTTTCAATTTTCTAGATATCACATATTATTTTCATATAAATTGATTGATTTTGTTATTTTTGCATTAATATCAGTTAAGTTGGTGGCATTGCTTTATGGAATAAATCTAATTAAAGAAAATGCCATTAGAGATAATAAGGAGCATTTTTTGTCCGAGACATTTTATTCTAACCCTTTCACTCTTCGAGATATTTCATATCATTTTCATTTTCAAAATAAACTGACTTTTTTACATTTTGCGTTCATATCGGTTAAGTCGGCAACACTGCTCTATTGAATAAATTTTATTAAAGAAACAGCTTTAGATTATAACGAACAATTTTTGTCCGAGATATCTTGCTCAAACTCTTTCAATTTTCTAGATATCACATATTATTTTCATATAAATTGATTGATTTTGTTATTTTTGCATTAATATCAGTTAAGTTGGTGGCATTGCTTTATGGAATAAATCTAATTAAAGAAAATGCCATTAGAGATAATAAGGAGCATTTTTTGTCCGAGACATTTTATTCTAACCCTTTCACTCTTCGAGATATTTCATATCATTTTCATTTTCAAAATAAACTGACTTTTTTACATTTTGCGTTCATATCGGTTAAGTCGGCAACACTGCTCTATTGAATAAATTTTATTAAAGAAACAGCTTTTAGAGTTAATGATGAACATTTTTTTGAACAGTTATCAACCTGTATACAATGATATCAACCATGCCAACTTGTTGGTAAAATGAGGAATAAAATCAGCAGAGGTCACCTTTGCATTCTAGAGACTGCCAACTTACTGGCAGCATGAGCTCCAATAGACATCTATCAGTACATTAGGGCGTACCATCTTGATGGAGGCATGAACAATGTGAGCTATAAGATCAGCAGATATCAATTTTGTATTCTTGAGACTGTCAACTTGTTGGCAGCTTGAACTGTGAGACTAACAGACATCAACCTGTGTACCAGAGGCTGCAAACTTGTTAGCAGCATTACCTGTGGGACTAGCAAACATCACTCTGTACACTAGAGGCTGCCAACTGGTTGACAGCATGGGCTATAAGACCAGCACTAGCAGATATCAACCTGTATACTAGAGACGACTGCCTTCGTAACATTTGCACCATACAAGGTGTTCAGAAATTGACAAATAATCTACACGTAACGAAATATTTCGTTCGATTCTAAAAGAAAAATCTTAATGTTAAAATATAGTACCATGCTTTATACGTCTTCACGAGATTGTCAAAGTTCGAATAATTTGTCCATAAATTATCATTACTATTCAATATCTGTTGATGGGAGCGGCTGTAATTTAGTGTATAAAGAATTTTAAATTAATTTTCTTTATTGGAGCTGTTTTATTTACATTTAAAGATTGCTTTTAACATTTCTTAGTTAACATACATACCCGAAAAATGTATGAAAACTTGACAACATCGTTTACAGTCTTGTCATTCAAAAATCGTAAAACAAAATTTAAATAATGTAAATAATTTTTTTAATGAATTTAGTTAATAATGATGCAATTTTCATTACTACTTTAAGATGAATTAACGAGAAAATGTAGTTATAGATTAATTTTCAGAAAATATTACATATATCACTTAACAGTATACAAATGCAATGTTGTCACATGTTTTTGTTTATTTTAAGTGCTTCTTAAAGCCATACAAAGCATGCTATAACATTTTAGTATTAAAACTTTTGATTCATAGACTATCAAACAATGTCGCTACGTGTACCTTATCCTGTATATTAGAGTCTGTTAACTTGTATGAGTTGTTAGATCAGCAGTCATCAACCCTACATTTCGTTCTAACCTGCCTTATGGAATAAATCTAGTTAAAGAGGGTACACATAAAATTAATAACAACAGTTCTTTGTGTAAAAGTGTATTGGACACACTTTTAATTTTTGAGATATTTATCATATCATTAAAATTGACTAATTTTGTTATTTTTGCATTCACACCGCTTAAGTTGATAGCACTGCTTTATGGAAAAAATTGGATTGAAAGGAGCTTTTAGAGAAAGATTTTTTTGTCCGAAATATTATGTTTTAACCCTTCCCTTCTTAACCCTTCCCTTCTTAACCCTTCCCATCTTAATTCTCGCGATATTAAATACTATTTTTACAAAATTTCATGAATTTATTACTTTTTGCATTCATGCCGATTAGAATATTAATTTTTAGAACAGATCCAAAAAGAGAATGCATTTAGACTTAATACAAAAAAAATTGTTCGAGATATTTAGTTCTAACTCTTTCAATTTTTTTTATATTAGGGGAGTTCGAGTTTGATGGTACAGTTTTCACTTTCAAATTATTTATTTCTCATCTCTAATATTTGGGAAAAATTAGACAAACTGTTGGAAGTTAGTAATAGTTGGCAGTCGTTAGATCGCAAATAATAATAGAAACTGTAAAACAGTCCGCTCTTTAAAACTATCGTAAGTGTATCAACCAACCTCGTACCTGGGGCAGGTTAGTACACACTACGGGGTTGGTTGGTACAAGAAAAATGCAGGACAATTTCAATATATTTTATGCCGAAATTTATGTAAAAACTTCAATTTATTCATAAAATGCTACAAAATGATTAATTTTTATTTACAAAACTAACACAAACCTTTTTTGAAGGTTATTTATTCACTATAACGAACGTTATATTTATCTGAGTCGCAATTGTTATACACATGAAAAAGCTCTCCCTCACAACATTATTCATGTTCACAGTTTGCAATGTGTGCTCTATATCCACTTCTCTTTGAGTAAGCTGTTGGACCAAGATTCCGCACAAACAAGACAAAATGTCTCTTCATCTTCTGAACTGGACTCACCCATATATTTATTTGATTTCTTATTTTTTCCTTTCCTTTTCTTCTTTCCTTTTTCAGCGGTTTTTGTTTTACCAAATATGTAAAACAAGGTTGTTGCTTTCTTGCAAGCAGTTAGAATGGCTGAAACTCTTTCAAGTTGATGTTCTTTTAATTTTCGATCACCGGCCTTTGTAAGAGGATTTATATATTCAACATTTGCTAAATCTTAAGAAAGCAAGTTTACACAGGTTTCCGACTGGCGATCTTTCGTTGCAGTTGAACGGACACGAGCTAAGTTCTTACTACATCCAAGTTGAGGATCGATTATTGCTGTTGCTCACAATATTCATCTGCGACAACGGAATGGGAAGAACTACCTTTCGTCATTTAGACTGATTTCATCAGAATCTTCGCTCACATGTAAAAATTATCTGTAGATGAGAGTTCATGTTCTGGATCCGGTGCCGATCTATCACATAAACTCGCTGTCTGTAAATATGTCTTTATTAAAAGGTAATATCCCTGACTCCTGAAACCCAATTATGATGTGAACCTCGGTTGCTGCTAAAGGTAAAGCTACGCGAACAATTCCCGGAATGTCATAAATTGTCATTGTCGCACCAGGATGATTGGTCAACAATGAGTCACATGCTGTATTAACATTCTTTAATGCACCGTACAAAACGGAGACCCCATTTTCTTTACAGATAGTTAATGTACTCGGAGACAAGTGAGAATCGTGATCATCGAGCAATAGGAGAATCGGCTTTTCTTTAGAGGCTTTCGTATGTTTAATAAAATGCCTCAGATATCAAATCCAGCTATTTTGTTGTATTTTCCAGCTGTCCGACAGGTTCAAATGCAACAACCACGCATTCAAAAATGTCATTCGTTTCACTTCTTTTGGAGTGAAACCATAATGTATGTATATTTGTAATGAATAAGTTTCTGCTCATTGTTGAACACCTAATACGTAAAAATTGATAAGAATAAAAAGTAGAAATATAATAATTTCTGTTAGCCTAATGGTAGCAGAACTAATTTCTTCTACGCTAAACTTCTGACAGTATCTTCGTAATGTTATTAAAGGTATGTCGTAATCTCTAAATGCCGATCTTAAAGAATCTCCATCATATTTCACCGCTTTCATGGCCCTTAACATTATATCAGGAGGCGTTTTCCCCCCTCTGCGATTTCTTATTATAATTTCTCTTGACAATTGGATGCCTAAACCAGTTTTTTCCATGTAGAGTTCCGCAAACAATATTCAAATTTTGTGGGGTTAGTTAATGTAGTACATCAACCTGGCAATTAGGATGATCACTGTCCTAGATGCAAATGTATCAATCAGCCCCATAGCCTACTATAAGTTTATAAATTATTTTTTACTCAAAAGAAGCAATCGAAAGTAGGGTTATGATACATCATGCATAGCTACCGAACTTGACTCTGCTTTGAAACAACGTTATAAAGTATACACTAAAAATCTTAAAAGTTACTTATCGCTTCCAAAAACACAAATTATTTTATCCTTAAAAAAGCAACAATCTTATTGCCGAAAGAACCAGATCGCGATAGAAACACTGTATACGCGTTAACAGAAAAGAAGACTGAACCCCTGTATCTTACCAGCCCGTCTTCCATACATATCAATCAATATCAACTTCATAAAAATTTACTGATTTTGTTAAATGTGCATTAATACTGATATTAATTTGTGACTACTGATATTAAATTGGTAGTATTGTTTTATGGAATAAATCCAATTAAGGGAAATCGTTATTATGTATTTAGACATAATAACGAGCATTCTTCATTCAAACATTTTATTACAACTCTCTCATTTTTTGAAATAGTACACACCAGTTTCATTAAAATTGACAGGTTTTGTTACTTTTTTAAATTCATATCACTTAACTTGGTACCACTGTTTTATGGAATAAATCTAATTGTAGGAAGTACTTCTATAGTTAATGACGAACAGTTTTTGTCATAAACATTCTAACACTTCCATTGTCATTAACATCGGCTGACTTTGATACTGTTCAGTTTTGGATCAGATACAACTAACAATAAGTTACATCCGGTTACTTATTTCTAATCGGTATTAAATGATAAGTGTTAAATAGCAATATTTTTTGTGGCAAACCTAAAAAATTACTAAAGCTTAGGATTCATTTCTTTCTTGTTTTCCATACATACCAACCCCAGTATTAAGATCTACTTACATACATCAGTGATGTGTCAGTTCTATATTTTTTCAGTGTCAGTGAAATCTGTAAACATAAAAGTACGTCGGCAACAACATTCTTCAAATTTCATTGACGTATTTTTTACGCGTCTTTTGCAAACAGAATTAAATTATATAAATATAAGAAGAACTAAAGGAAATTATTGATTAAGAAAATAATCAGGGTGGGCCAAATTGGATACGTTTAAAAGGAAACTCTTGTTTCTATAAGAGATAGAAGTGATATCGGTGTTTGAGTCTCGATTTTTATAAGAACAGTGCCATCATGTTTGGTGCCCCATGGCTGGGTTGAACGAAAGAAACGAGTCGACCCCTTTTTCACACAAAATTAAAAAGAAATTCGAGTTCTAGGTCTACTGTTAGTTCTAGTTTTACTTGAATTCAAGTATAAAAGGTTGCCAAATCAGTTTGTAAAGTACTTTATTTCAGAAACTATTTATTGTAGTGGTCTTCGTTAAAAATTGTCTTCAGATGCACGGCTAAATCCAACCCAACCCTGTATATTTGAATTAAGATAAAAATAGAAGTAATACTAGATCTAGAACTAGAACCATTCGGGTTTAGTAGTTTTGAGAGATATACAGCTAAACTCCAATGTTTCCATTCTAGATCTAGAGTTAGATCTAGAATGGAAACATAAAACATAACTAACACTAGACCTTAAAGTGAAGAGATTCGGGTACTTTACTTTACATACTTTTCACTTCTAGTGTTAGTTCTACTTTTACTTCTTTTCAAATATACAGAGTTGCCAACTCAGTTTGTAAAGTACTCTATTTCAAAAATTATTCATTGTTTAGAGGTTGCCATTAAAAGAATTTCTTCAGATGCACGGCTAAACCCAACTCAACCCAAGTCTTAATGTTTTAACCAGAGACACTAGGTACATGTATGATAGGAACACCACGCATTTTATAGCAAAAATAGTCGCCCCTCAGTAGTTGGCGCCTCTAGCCCTAAGATTTAGGACGGTTTCTAGAAGAAGAAGTTTCTAGAAGAATCTTATAATAATAAATGTCTTTATTTATACCCAATAATGGTAACAAAAAATGACATTAGAAAATAAACTTAATTGTTATGTCCCGACTAAGAAAACAAAATAAAAAAATTAGTAAAGAGAAAAAAGGATGAGAAGGGTACAAAAGGGCGAAGTTCAATACTCTTCAAGTTCAATGTTCAAAACAAAATAAAAAAACCATGAAATTAAAAAATAAACATCCACAGTAATAATTAAAATAAATTTTAAAAGTAAGTACCTATACTTGAGTAAACGGATACTTTACTCCGGTTGTACGTAAGGTATCCGTTCAACTAAATAAATATATGCCAAGCTTACAAAATTATTACAGGCTCATTATATTGCGGTAACTGAAAAAAGAAGCACTTAAAACTAGAAAAAGCTGGTGGGACTAGAGGTAAGCCACCCATTCAAGCACGCAATTTTCTCTGACCGAATTCAAACTTTGATCTATTTTATGAAGTTCCTCCTCGAAAAGGCCACAGCGTATGCGACTTCTAAAGGAGTATGTCGTTAATATTCTGATACTTTCCAGTTAACGATTTGAAAACTGAACGACTATTTAAAACTTCCTCTGTTCTCTGTGTAGCTAGGGTAAGTAAACCCCTGAATCTTAGATTCGGGTTATGACCATCCGACAGGTATCGTAGCTTATTTAGGAGGTATTCTATATCCTTTATCACTTATGGTTTCAAAGAAATTCAAAAAATTCACTTTCGCTTCTTCGCTTGGTGCAATTGTTACATGTATTACATATGGAACGTATGTAATACTGATAGACACTGAACTAATACGCAATTAATGCAAAACTGATACATCACTGATGTGTGTAAATGAAAATTTAAACTGACACTGATACAATATTGACGGCAAAAATCGTCATTGTGGCGGACGTGTGTAAATGTGTTCATATAAAGCAAACGAGACGATATTATTTATCACTGATACGGAAGAACGGATGCGGTATAGAATTAATACGTCACTAATGTGTGTAAATAGACTTTTTTTAAATCTTTTTCCAACATACTGATGTTTTCATTGTTTGAATGTTTTTATATTTGAATATATATTTGAACGTTTGAATGTTTTTATTCTTTCAATGTTTTTATTGTTTTAGGAAACGATCGGGAGTTAAAACTACCGTCTAGTGCATTAAAGAAGATTGTGAATTTGCTACAGGATTCAAACGAATTTACAATTTCGGCGTATGTGCGTCAAGAAGTGCAAAATGTGGGTGCTATAGTGAGTTTCGCGCGCGGCGATAACCGTTACTTGGAATTGCAATCGAGCGGTCGAAAAAATGAGATTCGGTTCCATTACACATCGGCAGTGGACTCGAAAGTGTACGTGGAGACATTTCCGTATCGGCTCGCGGACAATGAGTGGCACCAAGTGGTTGTATCCGTGTCGGGTTGGCAGGTCCAACTCTTCGTGGACTGCAAGTCGCTTTATAAGCGTCTGCTACGTCCAGGCGTTTTGGCCAAGAACTTTTCCGATACCCAACTATGGGTTGGCCAACGCTACAATCTCTTCTCCTTCAAGGTGAGAGGGGTTCTCTCGATTTTATCCTTTCATCTTATTATATTTTTTCCTTTCAATCATTTTTTCCTTTTTGTTTGTATTAAAGCATCTTTTAATCTTTAATTCCAGTCTTACCAACCCCGTATTGACTTAACCAACCTAATTACTAATAAGCGAAATACGGTGGTAAATGGCTAATAAATGGTTTTAAGTTGTGCGGGTGTTGCAGGGTGCCATGCAGGAGGTGCGGGTGATAACAGGTCCTCTAAGCTACTTGACGGCGTGCCCAGCTGCGGATGGTTCGTGCCCAACTTGCGGACAATTCAGCTTACTTCAGGATACGGTGGTGGAGCTACGACGGAGACTAACGGAGCTTTCCGAAAGGGTATATGGACTACCATGTAACGTCCCTTAAGCGTTCAGTACAATTTTTTGATTGTATATAATTGTGTGATTTGCAGTTGGTAGCAGCGGAGGGGCGTATCAGTAGGGTGGAAGAGTGCGACTGCCAGAAGTCCTGCCTACGCAACGGGACCATTCATGTCGACGGGGAAACGTGGAAGGAGGGCTGTGACCATTGCACTTGCGTGGTTAGTATTTCATCATTATTATTCCACCCTATTTTATTTTAAAGCTTGTAATTTATCATTCCCCGGTTTCTTATCGCACCCTTGCACAAGACGGTTCACCCTTGTTTTTTTATGACTCCTAAAGTTTATTAATTTTAAATTAATGTTTGTTCTTAATATTACAGCATGGTGAAGTAAAATGTCGACCAACTGAGTGTCCACCTGCAGATTGCAAATATCCAGTAACACTTAACGGTTCCTGCTGCCAAACATGTTTAAGTAAGATTTTAATTAATTGATTTTGGTGCCTAATTTAATTCATTTATTTTCCCAGAAAAATGTTACATGTTAGGTAAATTCTACGATGATGGCGTTTCCGTTCCCTTAAAACCTTGCACGGGATGTATTTGCAACAACGGAAACATGAACTGTACGAAGATAGACCCGAATACTTGTCCACCTTTACCGTGTCCGCCGGAAGAACAATTCAGCAGAAGAGATGAATGTTGCAAAGCATGCCAAGGTATTTGATGAATCCTCTTTTTTTCTAAGCTTAACTAAAATTGCATCTAACATATTAACGCATATTAACTAACAACTAACCCCTTTCTGTTCGCTTGCACCACCAAAAGGAGTGGATTATTGTGCTAAAGGAGACTTTTGCCATGCTAACGCTACATGTCGAAATTTAATGACAACTCATGCTTGTCACTGCAATGTTGGCTTTCAAGGAGACGGCTATAAATGCGAGGGTATAACAAATCATTCGCGACGTGGCCCATTTCCAACATTTCCTTTAACGTTTCTTTATTCGTATAGACATCGACGAGTGTTTAGAGGAAGGAGGCCTTCGCGGTCATCACTGTCATCTTAACACCAAATGCGTCAATATCATAGGGTCGTACGAGTGCGAATGTCTTCCGGGCTACAAGAGGGTGGACAAATTCAATTGCGCAGAATTGGACGAGTGCAGTTCGGGGAAACACGAATGCGACGTCAACGCTAATTGTATTAACACTCAAGGAAGCTACCATTGCGTTTGTAGGGATGGTTATATCGGGGATGGAAGAACTTGCAGACGTAATAATTAAGTTAAATAAATAAATTTGATTTAATTTTTTTTTAATTTTTAGCGGTTTGTCTACAAGGTTGTCTTAATGGAGGAACTTGCGTCCGACCGGGGAAATGCTTGTGCAGACATGGATACACGGGAAGGAGTTGCGAAAAAGATGTTAATGAGTGCGCGACGAATACTCACGGTTGTAAAGGATCCTCAGTTTGTGTAAATATGATTGGATGGTATTATTGTCAGTGCAAACCTGGGTATTTTAGTCCAGTTGAAAATAACGCGTTAGGAGAATATTGCCAGGGTAAATTAATTAGATTTAAAATATAATTATGAAGAAATGTTTGTAATATTTTTTTAGACGTGGATGAGTGTCAATCGGGAGAACATACTTGCCATCCGACTGCGCAATGCAGAAACTCAAACGGAGGTTTCTTTTGTGTTTGCCCCGATCAAGCGAAAGACTGCCTAAATTGTATCTATAAAGGCCAAGAAATTAACCACGATCAATACGTAATACCAGAAGATAAACCATGCACTAGGTGTTCGTGCAATTATGGAGTGGTAACGTGCGAAGAACCCGCGTGCAACTGTTCGTTACCCGGAAGTGAAACAAACGAGTGCTGTCCGCAGTGTAATCCTAAATTAGGATGTCGCCATCAAAAGCTTTCAAATGTAATTTTTCGGCACGGGGAGCATTGGTCGTACGATTGCCAACATTGCGAGTGTGAAAGGGGCGAAATCGACTGTTGGGATATGAAGTGTCCTCCTCTTCCATGCAAGAATCCTATTAAAGGGGATTCAGACTGTTGCCCACATTGCGATGACTTCGATCTTTGTTCCTTGGGGAACGTGTCTGTAGCGGGATCTGGTCGACCGTGCTTCTACCACGGGAAGCAGTATAATTCGGGCGCACAAATCTTGAATCCAGATGACCCGTGCGTGTCGTGCGACTGTAAGGTAAGTAATTGAAGATAAACGCCGTTAAAGATTCGATGGTGATTTCGGTAAGGTACGGTGCTCATCCCCACCTCTTTGCTGCAATATTAATCTTAATGATAACTAATTTTCTTGATATAAGAAATTCAATTACGCGATTTTTATGATTTTTTAACTATTTTAGCGCCTTCGGTGTGGCTGATTTTATTTATCTATTCGGATCATTAGAATGTCATATTTCATAAAAATTTTAAACAAATATTTCGGTATAGTAGTTGAAGAAAAGAAGTTGAGCTGAAATGTTTGTTGTTTTTTTAGTTTCCATCGAACCGAATCTATCGTATATAGCATGGCTAGCGAAATGTAGTGCTAGAGACTGGCAGATCCGCGGCTAGGCTACTACTAACAATTAACACTAAATTCCCTTGCAGGTGCCGTTCTGCGCCCATCTGGTGAGCAATGTCGCGTGTTGTGTGCATCGGTAAACACATCACTCTAACTACACTCAAATCTCAAAAAAAAAGAGCAAAGACGAGAGAGATAAAATAACAATACACACCTTTAGTAGTGCCTGCTGCCTGACTACGTATTATTATCGTTACTATTTATATCATTTGTGTAGTAGTGAGCGATCCCGCCCCCCGAAATCTCGTTCTAATTTTTTTACTCTTCAACACAAGCACTCTACAGATGTGTATCGCTCTTTTGATCTTGACCTCTTAGTGCATGATTTTCTTTTTATCTCTATCGTTTCGTTTAAACGTTCTTTCCTCCTATTTCGAGAATTGGATGAACGAATGCAGCATGCTTACACACGTTAGAATTTATTTTCTTGAAAAAATTGTTTTTCTTTTCTTTTATTAATTTGTGGGGACGCACACTTTTTATTTTATTTTATATTAAATCAGTACTTACGATCGCTAAGCGGTTTCTTTTATTTTATTATTCCAGTGTGGTGACAAATTTCAACCAAATATGTTAGTCCTTATTATTATCATTTCGCAAAAATATTAAAAAATAATTGAACTAAAATACTGTTTAATATTTTTGATTAAAATGATTTTATTGCAAATATACGGAACATTTCTAAATGATTTTGATTTGACGTTTTTGTCAGAAAAGTTTGAAATTTTCTGTATATCGGGTGTATCAAAAGTTTTGTGCCAAATCATAATAAGACTTGATTAAATCAACAAAAAATTTCGCTTACTCAGGCAGAACTTTGTTACATTGTCTTCAACTTAGCTTGCCTAATTATGCGATTTGGTAGCTTTGAAACACTTTCAAAAAACATCAAACTTATTTTTATTAATTATTACGTCATTGTTAAGTAACCTAAGAATGTTTTTAATCAATTATAATCAATGTTCAATTTGAATTGAACAATCAGCTTTTTTCGTATTCCAAAATCTTTTAAAATTTCTGATAACTGTCCATATTAAATTTTTATATTACCTTTATCTTCTTTAAGGAACTTGAAATTACTAAATTGACTACAATGATCAAATAATTTTTATTATCTTCGAAACCTTTTCTAAATACAGTGCACTTCGGTTAATTGGGACACTTGGTCCCGCGTAATTTGTCTCAATTGAACGATTGCCACAAATAATCGATTGTAAACATAATTACCAACAATATTTCTCCAATTGTATCGGTCTTTAGCACTCGATGACGATGTCAACAAAATTTACAAGATATTTTACATTTTTATATTTTTGAGCATCCATGTCCATGTCCATTGGTTCAATCGGTTTAACGAAATTATTGAGATATAACTAAATTAAAATGTGTAAGATTGTGTTTCAAATTATTTAAACTTAAAGAAACTTAAAGCTTTAATGATGGAGATAAAGAAATGAATCATAGTTCATTCCAATTGAAAATGAACACGTCTTTTTTAATATCATATATGATAATCGCTGGTTTTTTCAATAATTATTGAGATAGAAATTTAAATGTGTAAGAGTACGTTCAACTTTGAAAACATTAAAATAACAAAAATGGAACAATTTAAAAAATTGGCCATGGCTAAAATAATAGAGATAATGGGATAATTGATGGATCAAATTGAAGGCAAATTAAAATGCGTAAGATTCAGTTTCAAGCTATTTTTATTGAAAAAATCGGCTACAGCTTTAATATTAAATATAAAGGAATGAATCATAGTTCAAATTGAAGATGAAAATATCTTCTTTCAATCGTCTGAGAATCGCAATTTTGTATAAGATATTGAGATAGACATTTAAACGTTACGTGCAAATAAAGGAATGTAATGTCTTCTTTGATATAATGTATGATGACAATTGAAGAGTGGAAGTACCGAAGGTGATAGTGCAAAAATTTACATTTTAATATAATTATTGCTACATAAGGAGGGGTATATAACATCTATCTATAGGTCTAACTAAAAACCAAAAATTTTGGCACATATCACCTTTGTTATTTCCTTTCTTCAATTGAGGTCGGTTGAGGTATTTCTCAAAGATCTTTGTGAACTCTCCGAATATCTTATTGGTCTGTATGTCCACAATATATTGACTCATATACTTCGCATAGTTTCAAGCAGAAGCAGATCATTTTGAATGGACTTGAGAGCGTAATCGAAAAAATTAGTTCGAAAGGAACATCAATTCCTTTAAAAAGGAAATTTGAAATTTGGAGGATATTGAGATTAACGGCGTCACAAAAACTGAAGTTGCATTTCCTGGACCAGCCAGAAAAATTAATACAATAGTTTACTGAAATGAAAACAAATAATATTTTCTTGATGGGTTCATTCATTCAAGATAAGGCAAAAGCCAAATTGAATTGAACACAACAGGATCTGATTTTTCGTTGTGCAAATTTAAGAGCAGTTACCATATTTCAGACCATGCCTTATATGGAGAAGGAAATAAAGTTCATGTGCTTATTGTAACTGACTGGAAGCATGAGCCCAAATTTGTAAGGGAAACCTATCTTGATAAAGATGCTTTTAACATTGATGGGTCTAGTGTTTGTTTTTAATGTTATTCCAAACCGCTCTATGGATTTAAAAAATGTTATGGTAACACAAAAAGCAAAGAAAGAGCAAGGTGCAATATTGAAAGCAGCGAAAAATTAAAGCTATAGATAGTGGGAAAGTCGAAAAATCTTAATTAATCTTCAAATCTTCAAAAAATCTTTTCTTCTTATATATTATTTTCTTTATTTCTGAATAGTAAAACAATAAGAATAGGAGAATTCAAAAAATCGCGATGGCTAAACTAATGGAGACAGAAATGCCCTCTTTAAAATGATATATTCTGAGTGAGGTTTCAAGCACAAATTATTGAGTTAAAAAAAATCAAAAAAAAGCTACAACAATTTTACAAATGACGGAAAGGAAACTCTTCATAAGGATTAAAGGCTTTTTGCACTTGCATCATTGACTCCGGCAAGCTTGCAAAGAACAGTGTAATAGTTAAAAACCTCACTCTTAATAATAATAAGAGATGGTTGCAAACCCAATTAGTTTAGACAAGGAAATTTCACTGCTGAACCTCAAGATTACGACCCATGATTAACCGTAATTAACCAATTCAATAATGTATCCAAGAAGTTCTTCTAGTTTCTGGGACATCATTTTAAAACTTTCAATCAATTCGTAAATCATCATTAATGAACGGATTATTCGGCATAATAAGCGAACATAAAATACGTACAAAAAGTTGTGGCCTGATTAACCGGAGTGTAGTGTACAGGGTGGGCCAAATTCGACAGGTTTAAAGGGATACTTTTCTTTTTATAAGAAATATAAGAAAATGACATCAGTGAGTGGTGAAAACCGCATTTCGATATCTCTTTCAATTTCAAACATAGAGGGTGTTTCTCAAAAAAATGCAATTTCGGAAAGTCGTCTACCGTTTTTTTTTTTTTATTTAAAAATCTTCTTTTCTGTGAGAACATTTGCAAAGCAACTTTTTGTGTAAAATCCGATTAACTTTCCTTCAAAGCAATATTTTAGTAGTTTTTATTATACAATGTGGAGAGAATGCAGAAAATTTATTTCACAAATAATATCATTGCGAATATAATTATAAAATTTGCAAGATCTTAGAAGTTCTATTTTTGAAAATGAAGAAGTGACATATATTAAATTGAATGCTGAGCATTCCTCTTTCAAATGATGCATAACTTGTTGTTGCAATTTGAAATCGATTCCACCCAAGAAATGCTAAAGTTGGAAGGATATGTTTTAACGTTTTAGACAAATTACGAAAAAAATTGTTAAAACTAGAAAGATCGTGGAAGTCTTATTTTTAAAACTGAAGAAATGCATGCATACCAACTTGAGGGCTGAACCTCTTTAAAATTGTGTATATCTCGTTGTGTCAATTTGAAGCTGATTCCATCTATGAAATGTTAAAGAATATTTTTAACGTTTTAATGGAATCACAAAAAAATAATAAAGGTCTTATTTTTAAAAATGAAGAAATGACTTGGTTATAAAATTGAAGGCTGAACCTTCATCTATAAAATGGTGTTTTAGTAGAATTAGGAAAAGAAAATGATAAAATTTGAAACATCGTGAAGGTCTTATTTTTGAAAATGAAGAATGACTTGTATATCAAGTTGAAGGTTGAATTTTCCTCTTTAAAATGATGTATAACTCGTTGGTTTCAATTTGAAATCGGTTCCAGCCACGAAATCTTAAAGGATGGTTTGTTTTGACGTTTTAGGAGAATGGCGAAAAAATATATAAAGTTTGAAAGATCGTGGAGGTTTTATTTTGGAAAATGAAGCTATGACTTCTATAATCAAATTGAAGATTGAATCTTCTTCTTCTAAGTGATGTTTGAAGTCGATTCTTTCTAAGAAATGTTAAAGAATTATATGTTTTTGATGTTTTAGTAGAATTCCGAAAAAAATGATAAAATTTTAAAAAGATCGTGGTAGTCTTATTTTTGAAAATGAAGGTATGACTTGCATACTAAATTCACGGTCGAATCTTCCTCTTTAAACCAATTATACAACTCGTTGTTCCAATTTGAAATCGACACCACTTAAGAAATGTTAACGGTTGATGTGGTTTTATTTTGGCAAATGAAGATATGACTTGTATATCAAATTGAAGATTGAATCTTCTTCTTTTAAGTGATATATAACGTTCCAGTCTTAAATCGATTCTTTCTAAGAAATGTTGAAGAACTATATGTTTTTGACGTTTTAATAGCATCACGAAAACTAATGATAAAATTCGAAACAGATCGTGGAAGTCTTATTTTTGAAAATGAAGAAATGGCTTGCATATAAAGTTGAAGGTTGAACATTCCTCTTTAAAATGATCTAAAACTCGTTGTTTCCATTTGAAATCCATTCCACGTACGAAATGTTAAACGATGATGAATTTTTGCCGTTTTTTATTTTTGACGAAATTATTTGTATACATAATTGAAGATTGAACCTTCCTCTATAAAATGGTGTATAACTCGTTATTTCAATTAGAAATCGATCCACCGAAGAAATGATAAAAGATGACATGTTTTTGACGTTTTACTAGAATCACGAAAAACATTATAAAATTCGAGTGGATGTCTTATTTTTGAAAATGAAGAAATGGTTTGCATATCAAATTGAAGAATGAATCTTCCTCTTCAAAATGATGTATAACTGGTTGTTTCAATTTGAAATCGATGCCTCCTAAGAACTGATGTGTTTGAATGATGCGTTTTTGACATTTTAGTAAAGTCATGAAAAAAATAATAAAACGTGAAAGATCGTGAAGATCTGATTTTTGAAAGTGAAGAAATCACTTACATATCAAATTGAAGGTTGAACCTTCCTCTTTAAAATGATCTAAAACTTGTTTCCATTTGAAATCGATTCCACCTAGGAAATGTTAAAGGATGATTATAATATGTTAGCATATAATTATTATTGTTTATAACTTTTATTAATTATTAACATAATCTCACTTTTGTTTTACTTCCAAACCCTACTGTTTCAACATCGTCACATATAAGTTTTAAAGTTGACAAGATATCGTGTGCTATATTTTTGGAAAAGAAATTGTATGCACTCCTTCAATTTACAAAAATATATATGGTGTTCTATTTGAAAAAATCATTTTTATGTCAATAACCACTAAAATATTGCTTTAAGGGAAAGCTAATTTATTCCAGTGAATTCTACATAAAAAGTTGCTTTAAAAATTTCACAGAAAAAAATCTGTATCTTTGAAATCATAAGAGATATCGAAATGTGATTTTCACCATTAAATTTTATATAAAAATCGAACCTCATCATCGATACTGATATCATTGTACTTTACCTCTTGTAGATATGGGAAATTCGCTTTAAAAGTGTCAATTTTGACTTAATTTTTTTTTAATATTTTGTCGTTCCCAAAGTATACTAAGAACCATTTTCAGTTACATTAATTAGCTTTTTCTATATTTCAAAATCTTTGAGATGTTTTGGAAAATATCCCCCATTATTTTTTTAATTTCTTTCGCATCCTTCAAGTGTCCTGACCAAATATCCAATCGATTAAAACCATTTTGACAAACTCCATTAATTAGTTTATATTGGCACGTTACTTTTGATATACCAATACAACAACTTTAGCACACTTTTTATTTAATTTTTCTGAGATTTCTTTCACACAATTGGCACCGAGTTGTGTTTGAAACAAAAATTAGTTTTCGATTGTTTATTGAGATAGAACTAACGTTTGATTTTGTTGTTTTCTTCTTTTAGGACGGAAGCCTTTGTTGCAGCTATAGCGACAATTGCAATGACAATAACGAAGGAGTCCCTCGACAATATATTAGTGCAAGTGATAGCGAGAGTGCATTGGTTAGTGACGTTCCGCGACGCATTAACGACGGTGACGTTTCGACGCCTGATGGCGGTTGAAAATAGCGGGGTGCGGTGAGGTGAAAAGTTACACCGACGGTCTCTACATTCCTCGGAAGGCATCATAATAGGACTTACAGTAAAATTTTTTCGGTGCGAAACGGCGGAGATTGCGGAGGCGAGAAGAAAATAACAGGAAATAAAAAAAATAAGTAAAATGTAATGTAAAGCGAAACAAAAATAAAACCGATAGAAAAAAAAATGTAGATAAGGCGACTAAATACTACTAAGAAATTGAAAAAATTAATAAAAAATTAATAGAGCAGTACCCGCCTGCCGCTTGCTAGGCCATCTTTTTAAATGAAAAAGTGTCTTCCTAGTTAATCTAGCCAGGCAGATTGAAATAATCGATGCAGCTTTTATTATTGTTGTTAAACTGACGCCCAGCTGCAGAAATAATAAATAAAACGAAAAAAAATAATAAACTAACGCTGTATTATTAAAGATAAGTCTAGTCAAAAGAAATCATTTAAATTTAAATGAAAGTTACTAAATTAAAAACAAAAATAAAGAAAAAACCGAACATAGGCTTTTAAAATTTCTCAATCAAATCATGCGGACGAAGATGAAATTCGAAAATGGGATTTATATTATCTAGGTAGCATATCTAGCTACGTTTAAATTTTTGCAATATTGAAATTGTGATATTGTTGTATGAGACTAATTATAGGGTATAAGGTTCTTTTTCCATTAAGTGTACAAGTTAGTTCCTGAACAACAACGCTTTGGCCTAACACAAAGAAGATTTAACAATTAAATCAATTACAAAAAAAAAACTAAATTAATCAAATCGTAACGAAACGCGACAATTTTTAAGGGCATTTAAAACCGGACTATATAAAACTATATCTAATTTAATAATTTTTGTCACGTTTTGATACGAATTGAATTGAACTGATTGAAATTGAAATAAAAAAAGGAAAAAATAGATTCGGATTGAGATGATTCAAGATTCGAATTGAATTAAATTGAATCGAAAAAACCAATCAATTCTAAAAAGAATTATCAAAAAGTTAATGAAATAAAATTGATAAAATTTCATAGTAGAGGATGTATTAAACAGGGAAATGACGTACTTAGCACAAATACATTTTACCGTTTAAGACGTAGAGTAATTCTAACACTATTTCGATGGTAACTTTGCTGCTGATGACAACGAAAAAAAGAATAAAATAAATAAATAAACCCGTTCAGTTTCGTTCTTCGATTTGTTGCGAAATCGGGAAGAGGAAGATCGGGGACAAAA
Organism: Onthophagus sagittarius; assembly: GCA_036711965.1. Taxonomy (NCBI): domain Eukaryota; kingdom Metazoa; phylum Arthropoda; class Insecta; order Coleoptera; family Scarabaeidae; genus Onthophagus; species Onthophagus sagittarius. The sequence continues at coordinate 18,236,582 of JASERS010000005.1, read as the reverse complement.
AATTTATTATAAAATTAATAAGAAAAAATTGAAATTGAGAAAACTATTAGATAGATTTTGTAAATTTGTTTGATATGTAATACAATATTATTTATTGCTCATCCGATATATGGCGCAATATATTTTACAATATTTTTTTTACCAAAGATGGTCACTATTGTATATATATACTATATATCAATTGCTGAAAGTATTGTTAGATAATTGCAAAGTGTAACGGGCCTATCGATTTTATTATGTCTTTTTGTTGAGCACATACATTTTTTTTGTAAATTTTTCTTATAAACTTTTTTTTTATTACTAAACTTTTAGAAGCCGATTTCGTTCGATTTTGATGTTAACCCTTTGGAACAGGGGGGGGAAAGGTGTAAAAAATTTTAAAGGAATACCGATTTTAAGCGATCCTTAACAAAAAAAAACTTGTTCTACTAGTTCGCATGAGTGTACATTATTTTTCATTTTAATTTTCATTTTAATTTTTTCATTTTATTCGACGATTTGTATTTATTTGAAAAATTTTATTATTATTGTACAAAACATTGCCATAAGCTCTCTGTTGTAAAAGAATGTGTGCCAATAATTATTACAAATAAATTATAAAGAACAAATGTTTTTGTTTCATATTTAATTAATTAATTGATAGTTTTTAAAGCTACTACCACATACAAGATGACATCTAAGATGACATCATCTACTGTATTTGAAAATATTCAAGAAAACGTCAAAAAATTTCTTAATTTTGAATGCTTTATCTTATTGTTAGGCCAACACAGTAAAATCCCGAGTATCCGAGGAATTAGGCGACAAGAGCAGCGCGGATAGTGAAAATCGCGGATAAACTAAAAAAACTCAAAAACTACACTAAAAAATCAAAATCTTATAAGGGACAAAAAAGTTCTAGAACTAAATAGGCTATTCAGAAATTTTAATTATGTAGTCATCGCCTATTCAGCAAAAAAAATATGGAGTAATAACTGCAATAAACATATGCATTTGATCGTCTTCCGCGACAATCATTTGAAAGAATATTTGACCGGCGCAAACCTGTTGATCGACGATCAATTAACCTAAAAACGGCAATAAAATTTTTATGTTGAGCGTGAAAATGAAGCAACAACGAAAATTTTCATGTGAAAATGACGAAATATTAATTGAAAATATACGTGAACGTATAAAATTATACGATTTCTCAAATATCCCCTAATGTTACATATGGTGTGGTAATATTTGGGTCTTGTAGTGTTGTAGGTTTGGAAATGTTTAAAGTCCCATTTTCAAAACGTGAATTAGCAAAAAAACCCCCATCGTTATTTTTTCCGTATGACCCAACATCAACAACGGAAATTTTTTTTTATAATTAAAAAAATTTGAACCGCCATTTGAAGGAGCCATAATTTGAACGTGTTTACTATTCAATGCTCCTATAGAGTTCTGGGACTTCCAATACATCTAAAGATTTTTGGCAATATCATGCCAATCGTTTTCACTTGGCACTAGAATGCATGTAGCCAACAAATTGTTTATAATTGCTTTACATACTTCATGCACAATAGAATGCACCGTCGAATGCCCAAGGCGATAACTAAATGCTATCGTCTAAAACGAATCTCCGATGGCATGAAATCTGTAAGTAACAGCGACATTATTACGCATATTGCCATTTTAATATTATTATTACAAATCGTCATATTTATAAATGGCTTAAAATGAAAATACCTACATAGTTTTAGTTCTGGAAGTATTTTAAATCTTTTGAAGCAGTATCAAGTTATTTAGAAGTAATATGAAGTCTTATAGAAGCAACATCAAGTCTTCCAGAACTTGATACTAGAAGACTGGACATTGTTCATGTCATCCAGGTGCAGGATCTAAGTTTTCTGATAGCAGGTCAAGTCTTCTGGAATAATTTCAACTGTTCTGAAAGCATTTTAAGTTTTTGGAAACAGTATCAAGTCATTTTATAGATGTAGTCTTCCAGGGGTAATCTTAAATAATAAGTCTTCTGTAATTATTTGTATGCATGGATGTTCTGTATCCATTAAAAATGTTGTATAAAGTTTTTTTAATCCGATAGTGAAATTTCCAGTGTATTATTTGGAATGATGATAATTCTTTGCTACTAAATAAGGTAATATTGTATTAGATTGTAGCTTTAGAAAAATTCTATAAGCAATATTATTTTGTATTTTCATAGTACCCTTATTGTTTAATAAAATGCCTAAACAACAACTTCCGAAGAGACAAGCAATTTCCTTAGAAACTAAAATAAAAATCTTAGACTGTCTAAAGAAAGGCGAAGGTCCCACATCTGTTGACAAAGCTTTTGGTTTAAGCGAAGCGACTATAAGAACAATTAGAAAAAATGAGAATTCCTTTCGACAATCCGTAATTTCTGGATCGAGAGTAAGTGCCAAAACATCATCTTATAGTCGAAATCCTATCTTAGAGAAAACGGAAGAACACATGGTGTTATGGATAGAAGATTTACAGTCAAAAAGAATACCTATTGATGGGAAACATATAAAAGAAAAAGGACTTCGAATATATAACCGACTTCAGGAATGACGAAAATGCTGCAAAAATCTTTCCGAGTAAACTAGCAAAAATTGTTGAAGAGGGCGATTATACTTCAGAACAAATATTTCATGCCGACGAAACGGGACTGATCATGAAGATGTTCGAAATAAGGATCAGTTGTTTGCACAAATCCAAAAGGCTTGGGCAGCAATTCTACAAAACTTCACTGACCACCTGATCGACTCCATACCTCGCAGATGCAAGGCCATAATTGAAAATAAAGGATTCGCTACGAAATATTGAAAGCCAAATTGAATTTGGTAAACAACACGCGAAGTTGCGCTTGTTTTGTCCAGGAGGAAAATATTGACTTTTTATTTCTTTTTTGTTATTATTTTTTTGTTATGATAAACATGAAACTAAATGATAAAATACAAACTAAAAAACATTTTTCTCCCAATTGACTTTATAAACCTTCAATGTAGAGTTTCATGTTTGGGAATGACTGGTTGCAAATGTTTTGTCCAATACTGTATATAGCAAAATCTGAAAAATGAGCTAGTGGTTTTAAAGTGGCCAAAGATCGAGTGACGTTCTTGTTATGTAGTAACGCATCTGGTGATAAAATGTTAAAGCCTTTATTAATCAACAAATCTTTTATACCACAAGCATTAAGAGGTAAGAACATTAAACAACTTCCAGTCCATTTCAGGGCGAATAAAGAGGCATGGATGACGGCTGATCTGTTTACAAATTGGTTCAACAATTGCTTTGTTCCTGAAGTCCAGAAATATATGGAAGAAAAAGGTTTGAAATTCAAAATACTTTTGCTCGTTGATAATGCGCCCAGCCACCCAGTGTTGGATCACCCAAATATTCAATTGCTATTTTTACCGCTTAATACTACCTCGCTGATTCAGCCACTCGATCAGGGCATTATAGCAACATTTAAAACATTCTACGTAAAGCAAACGTTTAAATATATTTTAGATTCAGTGGAAGAAGCAAATTTGACTGTTTCAGGAGCATGGAGAAAGTTTACGATTATGGATTGCATTACACTTACTTCTGTTGCCTTTAAACAATTGCGCCAATCAATCTTAAATGCTTGTTGGAAAAAAATATTGCGTCAAAAGTGGAAGTTTTGTATTAGAAAAATCAGCTGTGTGTTCTGAAATTCAAACGGCTGATATTGATGAATTGATGCGAGAAAGCCCTTTAGATGAAGATGATTTGATCGAATTTATGACAATTTGTGAAAATAAAGAAATCGATAATGACAAGGTAGAAGATGAAGTTCAGCTATTAACGTACCTATATGAACTAATAGCCACTAACTTTGAACCAGTAATAGTTACCCAACAACTTTACCATCATCTAAATCTGTTAGAGAAATGGCTAGAAACATGAAAAATAAGTGTCAATAGTGCAAAGTTCATGCACGTTACGTTTTCCCTGAAAAGAGACGAACATGTCCGTCAGTGAAACACAACAATATTCCGCTACCTATGGAAAATTATATTAAGTACCGTAATGAAAATAAACTTAGAATCTACAAGGCTATACTAACATCTATTTGGGAATACAGAATACTGATGGTTACGGTTGCAAATACTCCGCCATATCTGTCAGGCACCTTTTAAATACCACCAGCGGAAGAAGTAATTGCTAATAGATTAGAAAACCACCCAAACATTCTCGCCAATGAGTTAACTCGCAGTCAAGTCATCAGAAGGTTGAAGAAAGTGAACTCGCTCGACTTACCATCATAAGCAAGAAAAAGTAACTAAAAGGTGTGATTTAATTCGCGATGGCTTGATATTTGCTACAAGTATGGAACAACATTTTCTTACTCATGATCCTGACATGGAGCGTGCATTGAAATTTCAACGTAGTCTTAAGTTATGTGTAGCTGGATATGAAGAATGATATAAGCTTATTGAGAAACCAAAAAAGCAGCAGCTAATAACCGACTTCACAACTACAAAAATAAAACAACACAGACCGTTAATAATGAACGAAATTCTTCATTTGAATTAAATCCGATAGTTGTGCTAGACCAGTGGTTTCCAAAGTAGTCCATACGGACCCCAAGGGGTCCCTAGAATCATTCAGGGGGTCCTCGGAAAATTAAAATCGATTTGGGGGTCCCTGAACAACGTCAGGGGACCCGCGCAAGGTTTAATAAAAAATAAATGAATTGAGACAATTCTTTTTAATACGGAAGTTAAAATAATAATAAAAAACGCCAATAAATTATTAGTAAATTATTTATTAATAAATTATTAGCAATATTTACATACATCCCAACTAAAATATAAATATAGACAGGTGCATAAAATTGTACTTTATTGTATTGCACTTTATCGTACTAAATTGTACGTAATTGTATTTTATACAAGTAATAACAGGCATCGCGATGCAGGCTTATGCCTGCTCGATCTTGTATAAACAGGAACAGCGTCGATCCCTGCACCCACTAGTGAGTGTACAACAATTTAGTTCTGTCTTGTGCGTGATGTGAAGTGCATACAACAAATTTTCCGAGTGTTGTTCAAAAAGAAGTATAATTTTATGTTTTGATACACAGATAGTGTACTTTCGTTGCGTAAGTATATTTGAATAAAACTGATACCTCTTAAATTTAAATTTATCACAAAAAAATTCAGCTGTAAATTTAGTTTTAAATTTAAGAATTCGATTCGTGATTGGTAATAATAAACAATGTGTTTACCCAACTGTCGAGTTCTTAAATTTACGACTAAATTTACAGTTAATGTTAAATGTAAAAAAAATTTGTATCACAGTAACACTCATTAAGGATTTCTTTTTTATCAAAATTTTTGAAGGAATTTCAAGTTTCTTCAATTAATATTTCAAATTGCTGTGTTTTAGTGTATTCCGTTGTTAATTAAATTTGAATTATTTATTATAATTATAGATATATATAAGTACTTTCCTGTATCGTTTTGTGCCTTCTTTCAGATAACAGTGAACCGAAGAAAAAATGCAGGCAATACAGTATTGAATATATTAAACTAGGCTTTATTCCGTCACTAGGAAATAGTACTTTACCTTTCTGTCTTCTATGTAATAAAACGATGTCAAACGATTCAATGAAACTTTCTAAGCTTAAGGAACATTTAATAAAAATCCATAGTGACAAAAAAGATCAGGATTTATCGTTTTTTCAAACACTCAAAGAAAAATATTCGAAAACACCGAAATTGCAAGAACTCATAGGGACAACATCTCAGAGAGATGACGATGGATTGCGTGCTTCTTATAATATATCTTCAATGATTGCGAAGTCCGGAACGCCGCACACTATTGGCAAACAACTTATTCTACCAGCTATAAGTGAGATAATACACACCGTGATGCACAAACCAGCTTACGATATTATGAAAAGAATTTCATTGAGTAATAATACAGTACGAAGAAGGATCGACGAAATGGCTCAGAGTGTGGGGGCTCTTTATGTGACTGCTTAAAAACATCTCAATTCTCTATACAGCTTGACGAGTCAACATTACGTGGAAATGAGGCTTTACTTTTAGCTTATGTGAGATTTGTGAAAGAAGAAAAAATTTCCCAAGAATTGTTACTTGCTAAATGTTTGGAAACTGATACGAAAGGTGAAACATTATTTACTGAATTAAAAAGATTTCTTGATGTAAAGCTATACCCTTGACTAATCTCATCTCCGTTGCTATTGATGGTGCTCCGGCAATGGTAGGACGACACCGAGGCTTTCTGGCGTACTTAAATCAAGTCATACTGAATGTACTATCGGTACATTATGTTATTCATCGACATCATTTGGTGGCAAAAAACCTTAGTGGACGTTTGCATGAATCACTACATTATGTCACTAGAGCAGTTAATAAAATCAAAAGGAATGCCTTAATTGAGAGATTATTTGCTCAACTTTGTTTGGAAAATGATGATGACTATAATCGTTTACTACTTAATATAGAAGTACGATGGTTGTCTAAAGGTGCGTGTTTGAATCGCTTCTATTCGCTTTTTTGTGCGAGTGAAGTGTTGGAATTCCTGGAGAGTAAAGACAATGATTTGCGTTATAATTTAATTGAAAAATGACATCGCTTATATGACTGATTTATTTGCCAGATTCAAGGAGACTAATTTGAAACTACAAGGTGGCACACTAAATTTAATCAAAACTAAAAGTGTAATATCTGCCTTTGTTGCAAAAGTTTTGCTATACAAACATAGCTTGGGAAGGTGAGAATGTTCTCAGTTTTCAAATCATTCAAAATTGCAAAATAGAGACGAATATTTGCTTGCTTATTGTCAACACTTAACGGCACTCCATTCGGACCTTACTCAAAGATTTGAAGACATTCTTCACTTGGATATTCCCGACTGGGTGTTGAACCCTTTTGTATGTAGTCAAACTAAGAGCACAAATGCAGATGAGTACATGAGCAACTTATTGAATTATCCACAAATGAGGAGCTGATACCAATGTTTAAGCAAGGATACGAAAATTTTTGGTTACAAAAACAGATCCCAATTTTATATCCAGCATTATGGGTTATTGTACAGAAGCTGTTGATTGCTTTTCCGTCTTCGTATTTGGTAGAACGCGGATTCAGTGCCGTTATGAGCCTCATCACAAAGAAAAGAAACAGACCGGAAATTAGTAATCGGGGGGATTTGCGGTTGCTATTGACAAACATCGAGGCGGACATAAATAAACTCATAACATCCCATCAGGTTCATACAAGCCATTAATACTTTATTGTATTTTAGTACAAAAATTATAATCCATAAATACTTCTTCAACAAAATGTTTACTTTATATATTATTTTTACGTCGCCATTTACCATTAAGACAATAAAGTTATAGTTTTCATTAAGAGGACTAAGAGGTAAGCTCTAAAGCACCCATGCCCGCTGAGGAACTGGCTTAGAAAGTAATTTAACTCTCCTCACTCATCAATCCATGGCTTCAGTTTTGGAATTAGCCTGTTTGTCCAGCGGGCCTTTGCGGTATCCTTTGCACATTTCGTTTCCAACTGATTTATTATTTGCGCATTCATTTTATCCCAGTCTATTGTTTCCGGAGAGCTTCCGTTGATGTTATCCCCTATGAGCTTGTCACTCTTATCATCGCTCGTCGTTGGATCTTATTGATCTTTTCAAGATGTTTTTTTGTGTTTTGCTTGTGTTGTAGCTAACTTGTTCATGCCACTTTAAACCTTTTTCTATCATAACCCCGAGGTATTTCACTGCGTTCTTTGGTCTGATAGTGTCTCTTTATCTTTAGCTCCACTTACTTTGATTTAGTATGTATATCCATCATATTCAATTACTCGTTCTAACCCAGAAGAATTAGAAATGCTTAATAAAGGCCATAAATATGCATTAACAACTAAACCCAATTTGAGAAAAACCGCTATTGAATTGGAAGCAATAACGAAGAAAATGGCAACCAAAGAAACAATTAATAGAGAACTTCAACAGATATTAATAAAAGAAGAAACAAAAAAAACAACAAAAAATAAAGAGTTAATGAAAGAACGGAAAATTAATAAAGAAAAACGAATAATTAATAACATAAAACATAAAATCAAACAAAACAATCTAACTATCACCAAAGCTGATAAAAATGCAGGTTTAATAATAATGAACAAAGAAGACTACATAAAGAAAACTGAAGATTTTTTTAAAAGAAAACGGCTTTACAACTGTTTCCAAGGATCCAACTACAAATTTCCACAAACAACTAAAAAAATATATTTGAATCCAAAGAAACACTACAAAAATTTAACAAAAACATTTATTCTATTTTACCAATGAATCCCAAAACACCAAGATTGTACGGTTTGCCGAAATTACACAAACAAAACATACCCATTCGCGCTATCATTTCCTCAAACGATTCTTCCACTTACAAGACAGCAAAATTTTTGGTCAACATATTTAAAGATATAACAGGATTTGAAACTAGACACACCATAAAAAAACAAATACGATTTAATCAATAAACTTACAAAAATTAATTTTCCTGACAAATACAAAATGATCTCATTTGACATCGCTAACCTTTACACTAACATTCCAACTGATGAAACCCTTCAAATTTTAAACAACATTCTTAAAGATAGAATTAATAATGAAACCGATAGAAAAAATATATTTAACCTTTTTAAAATTTGCATACAGCAAAACTTTTGTAAATTTAAAAACACTTACTACACCTACAATAAGGGCCTTCCAATGGGATCACCACTAAGTGGATTACTAGCTGATATATTCTTAGACAAACTTGAAAAAGAACTTATAATGAACAATAACAACCCACATAGACACAACATCATAACATGGTTAAGATATGTAGATGATATCATCGTTTTCATCGACAATGACAGACAAGAAACAATAACCAACTTACACAACTACATTCATAATTTACATAGACATCAAATTTACAATCGAAATAGAACAGATAATTTTTAGACTTAACAATTTTAAAAACAGACAACGGACTTCAATACAGTATCTATAGAAAACCAATACAAACAGATACTATATACGTATATATACACCGTGCCTTCAACACAAAACACAGTGAAAAAGAACTTAGAACAGAAATATCCATTATCAAACAAATTGGTCAAATAACGGATATAAACCACAAATCATCAACAAAATGATTGACAAATACAGAAACAAACTGAATCACATAAAACTTACCACTCTTACAAATACAACAAATAACACAAACAATATTTATAGAACAATAGAATATCAAGGTAACATACATAATAAAATCAAAAAAAATTTTAAGAAACACAATATAATTATAACATATTATAAAACAACAACACACCAGATAAAATTTTAATTAACAACAAAGATAGAATCAATAAAATGAACGATAATGGAGTTTACAAATTAGAATGTGATACATGTAAAGCCACTTATATTGGTGAAACAGGAAGATGTTTAAAAACTCGTATAAAAGAACATAAAACACAACAGAGATCAAATTTTGGAAGACATATAATATTTAACAAAGAACACCAATTTCATGAAACAAACAACACAGCATTACTTCACAAGAAAAACAAAAGTAACCTTTTGGAAATACTTGAACTTTATGAAATTAGAAAATTTAAACATAATCATCCATAAATATTTTTTTTTATGTCTGAATGACCAAATAAACTTCACAGAAAAACCTTTATATATGTATTTGAAAAATCCATTTACTCCAGCTAAAAATAAAATTAAAAACCCCCAACATATACAATGAACTCAAACCGCAATAACATTTTCCCATATTTCCCTTCCCAAATTCAAATTTCCTTTTTTACTTTCTTTTTTACCTCCTTTACAATAGATATTTGAACTTTTGGTTTGGGAAATATTCAATTTTAATTTTATTTTATATTAATCCTATTTTAATTTTTCACATTGACAGAACATGTCATAAATCACAACATAAATAAAAATAAAACGTCAATACGATCAACAATTTTTTAAAAATGTGTTTCCTGAAGATGGTCTAAACGTGACCGAAACCGGTAGAAACATTGTATGAAATACTATCGTCTTAATAAAGTGCAAAAATTATTAAATAAATATTTACCATTAAGACAACAAAGTTAAAGTCTTCATTTTTGTATTATGTATTTAATGTAGTTTTTCACCCTGGGGGTCCGTCGGCAAGGTTTGACTAAGAAAAGGGGTCCATGGGCCAAAATACTTTGGGAAACATTGTGCTAGACATATCTACTAATGATGCTGGTGATAGCGCTTTTGGTCAAGTCCGTAATAGACGTGCACGTTTATTATCAAGTAGCGATGAAGACATGGGGGAGGATCTCTAATGTATGAAAATTGTAACCATCGTCAACGCCATCCGATGTCAGCGTAGATAACTAATCTTTTCTAATAAAGTGCCATCTTTTCAAAATAATTCCAAAAATATAAATTAACATAAATAAATAAAATAAGTCAAAATAAATAAATTTATTTTTGACATACTCAAAATCTTACTTAATTGGAAAATGAGTACTTAATTTTTAAAGATGTCTTTTATTAAACCTTGTTGTGTGCCTTTTTGTAGTGATAAAGACAACAAAAGGTAAACTAAAAAAAATTATACGGCGCTATCATTTTTGTTTCTATACAGGGTGTCTCACGTAACTGGTTCATTACAACTTTTTTAGGTTCCAGTACTCGTAGAGGCTTGAAATTTTGGTAACATAGGTTGTTCAATCCGATCTATTAATCTAAAATATTTTCAAGATGGCCACCACTTCTGGTCTACCGGAAGTAGACCTCAACTTCGTTATTTTAAATGGAATGCTATAGTTTTTATTACACCATTGAATTATACGTAAGAAAATATGTTGACTTTGATAACAGTTGTTGGTACCTACCGTTTTTTGTTTTCGAGTTATATTGATTTTAAGTGTTTTTTGTCAAACATCACCATGCTCTTTGTAAGCCCATATCTCAGCCAACGTCAATTCAAAAACGTTTTGCATTGGTACGATAACTCTTCATATGCTGTTAAATAGGTTGTCATTTGTTGCATGCATGAACGCCCCATATTTTCATACCCTATCAGAAAGGGAATTTAATTCTCTACAAATTATCTATAACCATTGCTATACCTATTTATTATAGTTTTCCTGCAATTGAGGAATTTATCAAAATCAAACGTAAAATGCTAGAAACCGTTTGTATTTTTGTTAGAAGGTCATGATATTTTGACAGTTTTTTGTTTAGTTTATTTAAATTATTATTAGCATTATTTCTACAATGAACTTCGATTGAATAAACTTTAGATTGCTAAGTGTTATTTACCAAAAATAACCAAAAGAAAACCTAATAAATGAAACAATGAAAAACAACAATTTAATGACAAAAATTAAAATCAATAACATAAAAGAATGAAAAACTTAAGATTATAAAAATAAATTATTGGAATTTAATTCTCTACAAACTATTTAGATACTTTCCTGTGCATATTTGTTGTAGTTGCCCTCATATTTGGAAATTAATGGACGCGTGCAATGCTGGAAAGTTTCTTGTTTTTATGTTAAAAAGCCACAGAGTTTTGATTGTTTTTCAACCAAATTTATGTTATTGTTGTCATTACTTAGTTGTGTCATCACTTACTGCTGTTAATGTCTTTGAATATCATGGCGAATTATTCCCACGCCAACATTTTAAATTCGTCTTATGTTCATGGCGGATGTAATAAAGTCTTGGATAGGATAAGAGACGTATCTCTTAGTTTTGGAAAGATCAAAATAACAAGAAACCATAAATTTCTATCACCAGCAGCTTAAGATAATAGAATAAATGTTTTGTCATATTTTATTGCTTTACCAAATTCTTCGGTATGAGGTGCTTCGGTCGATTTAGATGAATAATATTTTACAAGAAAGTACCGTAAATAAATAAACTGAACTCTCTAGGAAAATCTCGCCCATCATTACGTCGAATATTACACCATATTATTGTTTTTCATTGTTTCATTTATGCGTTCTTCTGCTGGTTATTTTTGGCAAATAAAAGCTAACAAACTAAAGTTTATTCAATCGCAGATCATTCTAGAAATAATACCAATGATAATTTAAATAAATTAAACGATAAACTGTCAAAGCCTTCTAATAAAAACACGAACGACTTCCAGCATTTTGTGTAGAATTTTGATAAAATACTCAATATGAAGAAAACTATAATAAATAGGTATAGCAATGCTTATAGATGATTTGTAGAGAATTAGATTCCCGTTTAGATAGGCTAAAAAGATATGGGGCGTTCCATTTAAAATTTTCGACTTTTTCGCAATTGAATACAGCGAAACGTTAATTCAATTTTTGACCATGCTGTATAAGGTACACTGATATAACAAGTGACAATCCATTTAACAGCATATGATGAGTTATTGTACCAATGCAAAACGTTTTTGAATTAACGTTGGCTGAGATATGGGCTTGTAAAGACCATGGTGATATATGCCAAAAAACACTTGAAATCAAAATAGCTCGAAAACAAAAAACGGTAGGTACCAACAACTGTTATCAAAGTCAACATATTTTCTTACGTATAATTCAATGGTGTAATAAAAACTATAGCATCCCATTTAAAATAACGAAGTTGAGGTCTACTTCCGGATAGGATTTTTTTTTTACTCTCGCGAGTAAAAAATCCTAAGTTATATGAGTTAATTAATGAAGAACGTCTGCGTAACTATTGTGTGTGTGCGACACATTTTGTACCAATGTGTAAATATGTTGGAGACAAATTGAAAAAGCGTGCTTTACCTACATTATTCTTACCAGGTAAATGAAGTTTTACAGAAAATTGTCGTTTTTTAATATATTATTTAGATTTATATGAAGAAACAGTTGTTGATTGCTTTTTATCTGAATCATATCAACTAACTCCACATATTTCAGGTATGTTGCATGGTATGAAATTAATTATTTAGTCTCATAATTGATAGTTATATAATTCAATATATACCAAATTTAATATTGTATATGTTCATGTTTTATAGAATCTATCCAGGAAGAACAAACCGGCCAACTAACTAGTCCTATCAAACTATCCGATTTTAAATCAAGTGTTGTACGAGTCTATCCTGGATGCAGTAAACAACCAGGAGAAGTCGCTTCAAGCTCATCTTATGAAGAAAATTCTAACATATTATTAGAATTGAATAGGAAACGGCTTCACACACGTAACGAAAAAGAAATGATTGGTAAAAATTATAAAAACCTGAATAAACATTCTTATTTAAAATTATTTTTAATTTTCTCTAGATAAGAAACAGAGGAATTTACCTTTTGTAAAAAAACTGCAGCAATTGCAACACGGCTGTAGTAAAAAGAGCATTGTGGCACGCTAAGAGAAATGCTAAAACGACAAGACAAAAACTAATGGAATTGAGGAGAAATCCTCAGCTGTTAGTGAATGTCAAAAATTTAAATCAAGCCACTATAAATTTCTTTAGCAGCCAGTGTAGAAATCAAAAAAAAAGAACCACGAGGACGACGGTTTACATTGGACGACAAGGTGCTAGCTCTTTCGATTTACAAGCAAAGTGGTAAAGGATACCGTTTCTTATCAAATTTCTTTTCTTTGCCATCCAGGAAGACTCTACAGAAGCTTTTAGCTTATTTTTCTTTTAAGTCTGGAATTAATGAGTCCATTTTTGAACATCTAAAACATTCTGTAAATAAAATGCAGAATGATTTAGATAAATATTGCATTTTAATGTTTGACGAAGTGTCATTAAATACTGGCTTGCAGTATAACTTGTGCCAACTTAGATTGTATTGATGGTTTTGTAGACATGGGTGGGTCAAACAGGAAACCTAAATTTGCCAATCATGCATTATTATTCATGGTAAAAGGAATCCATAGAAAATGGAAGCAAGTAGTTTGCTTTTATTTTGTGGAAAACTGTACCAGTACCCCAAATCTAATACGTATACTGAAAGATGTCATTAGACAAACAGGACTGCGTGTAGTGTGTACAATATGTGAGAAAGGTGTTACTAATACAGCCGCGATTAGCTTCTTCTTAAAAGAAACTAATAAAATTTGTATTAAGAGTAATATAGAAAACAGGTATCAAGGATATCTTATAGATGACGGGGAAATCATTCATTTATATGATGGTCCTCATCTTCTAGAAGGTATCCGGAATAATTTGCTTACGAAAAATTTACATTTTACCGAAAATGGTGTGTTGAAAAAATAGCATCTTGGGAACATATTGTAGATTTTTACCATTTGGATAAAAGACTTGGTTGTAATGTTTTCTTTTAATTTAAAATAATTAAACAAATTATAATTGGGATAATAAAATAATTGGGATCAGAGGTAAAAATTGATATTTTCGACGGAAGATTTGGTGAATTGTTACTTTCGCCGTACTCCTTGGTGAGGATAAATTTTAATTCGCGTGGAGCGGTTTAAAAACGATTATCATCGAGATTTTTATTTGGGAAAAGCGTTTTGTTATCGATTATTGTATCGGACGAAACGGTAAGGTATTTAGTTTTTCTTAGTATAATATTCTTACGTTTTTTTAAAGCTTTTTTGTTTTGGTCTAAACAATTGCGGTCTCACGTGTCGTCCGACAACTTTTGAAGCCACCGTTATTGTCCTTATTGATTATCAATCGATATAATTTATTGGAACTATCTAAAAGGAAGAAAAAAAAACCACTACCATAACCATAAGGTCAGATTTTTACTATTATTTTAATTTGTCGAGGAAAAGCCCGCCGTTCGTCAACAAAATATAACATCATTTTGAGCTCCGATATCAATATTTAAATTTAGTTCTTTTCTTATATACGAAATAAACAGTATTTTTATTGCGTTTTTATGTCAAAAGTAACATTTTTTTTTCTTTTGTAAAATCTTCGGTTGCTCGAGTATACCATTGATTAATTTTGATTTTTGAATTTATATATACATGTTTATTTTTGTTTGTTTTATTTAATCATTCTTCATTTTGTTTTACTTTATACATTATTATTATACATTATTATTACACATTATTATTACTCTTTATTTACGTTTTTTTGTTTTGTCGTCACACTAATTGTCACAGTGTGGATCCTGTTACAGTTGGATTTGTGAAGGTATATTTGGCGATCCACTGGCGCCCTATTACATTATTAAATCCACCCCTTCTCCTTTGAGATTGGCCGGGACCTTCTCATATCGTGGCGTTTATTGAGACATTATATTTTTGTTTGGATAGTCGAGATTTCTTTTTTTTGTTGTATAACACTATTCGTTTTTTTTGAAACGCTACATGGTCAGCATTACAATCAATGTATTAAATTAACAGATGAACACGTTATGGCTAAAAAAATTAATAAAATGAAAGTAAGTAAGTGTGCTCAAGTTTTTAGCCATACAGTTGCATCTGCGTTAAGAAGCAGAGCATTGATTAGTAATGATTTGTTACCATCGTCTGTATACTGTATAACACCTAAGGCCTCTGATACGGCAGATTTATGTTTCTTTTTTGACAAACTTTTTGATAGTATCAACGGGAGCAAATTATATGGTTCGCCAGGAAAGAACCTTCGGTGCGTAGTATCAAAAAAATCGCGTCATGTGGCGATGTGGCAATCTGCAAGTTCAATTCTACAATCTATGTATTTCACGTTACCGCAGTCTGCAAAACATGTGCTAATTCCGTCTTTGAAGAACTGGATTTTTACACTTGATGGTTTCTTATACTTGTGGAAAAAATTATCAGGGATAGGATTTCAACATATGGCTCCACGATCATTCAATCATGATCCCGTTGAAAATTTCTTTTCAAGTATAAGAAGCCATGGAGTAAGAAACATCAATCCCACGTGTTCATCATTCATTTCTTCTGCTAAATCTTTAATAATAAATAATTACGTTTCTCCGCATTCCACCGCCGCCAACTGTGAGAGAGATCAAACAGTTGGTGCTCTTTGTGATTTAAAATCTTTTTTGCTTGGTACTCATTCTCCGATTGTAATAGAACAAATAGAATTATTCTTGTCTCATCAGACTTCAGATCCGTTAAAAGACACTGAAATGCAATATGACTTTGCAACAGCTTATGTTGCTGGAGCTGTTGCGAAAAAACTTTTTAGACGAATTAATTGCCAGACTTGTAAAGAGAAAATGCAAGCTCCATATGATATACCACAAAATTTATACATTCGGCTAAAACAATATACTAACTGCAAACTTTTTCAACCGAACAGCAAATTCATAGAGATATTTGCAAATCTCAGTATAAAGGCGTTTGCAGTATTACCTATAATAATTTTTCAACACGGTGTGAATCAAAAGTTATCCGAGTATTTATTACGTGGGAAAACTGAGTAATCAGATATATTTTGTGACGCACATCAAAATTGCATTAATGATTTTATTTTAATATTTGTTAATATTTTATTATGTTAAAATAATTAATAATATTTTAAGTGGCAGAGATTTAAGATATATAGAGTTAGATAATTTAACAGCAGCTGCATATAAAACATATTTAAAAAAATTAAAACTAAGAAAAAAGTTCATTAGTAGTTAGTTCTTATAGTGATTCTTAGTATAAGTTATTATTACAATGTTATTTTATAAGTTAATAATTATGTTGATTTACTGACAAAAATATATTTATTTTATATTTTCAAAACAATATTTGTTATTTTTTTAAAATATTATTTAATTTTTAAATGTGGCGGTTAAAATTAGCGTAGTTTTACACCATTGTTCTAGCAAAAATTGGTTTTGATCTGTGATTAGTACTCTACGCTGAGATCGGATGACGCTGTACGCAGGGTATAATTTAATCAGACAGAGTTGGCCATCTCTATCCTTTCTTGTCTCTGGATGAAGACTTGCGAAATTGATTTTTATTTCTAATTTTAGTTTACATTTTTATTGCTCTGTTGGAGTTTTGACTGTACGCTATTTTTTTAAGTAATAGCTTTTTTTTATAAATATGTCATATACATTGTATTACAACTTTTTTTACACGATTCTCTTTTGCACGGTTTTCTAAGGAACGCATCTACCGTGTAAAAAAAAAGAGTTGGGTGTATTGTTTCATTGTTATTTACGTTTATCAAATAAATTATATTCATGAAATGATGTTTTTAGCAAAAAATTGTAAAAATTTTACAAAAAACCTGTAATTTTTTTATGTATGACGATTTTTCGTGCAGTATGCATTTAAGAAAATAAATATTAGTTATTAAAGGTTCTTGCAGAAGAAAATGAATTTTTTGAGTAAATAGTAAGAGTAGCGATAAAAAATTTATTAATTAATAAAATAATAAATAAATATTTATTTAAAAAAATCCTCTACTTCAGCTAATTCCCTTTCTCGGGCTTGTTCGTGGGCCCATCTATCTTCTGCTAATCGATCAGATAACTTCCACTTATGATGCGAAATCCTTGTTCCACAAAAATGACACATTTTATTACCAAAAGGAGGCGCTTTCATATAATCAAATAAACACTGTTGATGATATAAATGACCACAATAAACTCTTTCAATATGCCGGGGCGAATTCTCATCAATAATTACCAACTAAAAAATAAATATGTTAATAGGAAAAAAAATTAAATTAAACACACATTTGGGTTCTTGGGAAAACACAATTCTTTACAGTATTGGCATTTTTCGTTTGGTAATCGTTTAATACAGTCAATTAAAAATGAGCATGATTTTTCTAATGATGGCACTGGTTTAAACTCTGGTTCTCGAGGGTTTTTTATTCTGGGCGGTTCAACACATTGTCTTGCAATTTCTTTCGCTTGTAGAATCATGTGTCTATTAAAACACGGTGGAAAATTTGTGTCTGTTTCATTAATACTAAAATAGAGATAAATAAAATTTAAAAATATGTAACTAAAAAACTTACTCGATAGCTTGTAATGGATAATGATCGGGCACGATAATCTTAACATTTAAAAAATATCCCCCATTAATAACTTTTAAAATTAAACTAGAAGATTTTTGTCTCAATCGAATCTCATCAATTTCACCATTTAACGACTTTCTCAATTCGCTTATTTCGTCGTAACAACACGAAAGGGGATTTTCATCGATAAATTTCCTTAAAAATTGAAGAACTTTAATCACCTGGGCTTTTCCCAAATATTTCTTTGCCTCCTCCTCACATACTGACATCAGTTTTTGGAGTAACTTATCCGACAGAAATTTACTTTTTAATTCAAGTAAAACGGGCGATTTTGGATAGGCAACAGGAAATTGCATACAAGCCACCAATTGTTTGTGTTCGGTCCTTTTTATTTCCGTTCTCACCATCGTTGGTACGCACGACACCAATCTACTACCTTCCACGACTCTTTCGCATAAACTTTTAACCTCTTTGAGCTCATCTTCTATAAATCCCATGTGGTTATTACATGAAAATCATTTAACTATAATGACAACTTAGAAAATCATTTGACAGTTTTTTAAAAATTAGGTTATGTTGTCGATAGTGCTGCCGCCCACAAATTTTATGATGTACTAGCCTTATGGGTAAGAAAATCTACTAATTCTTCTGTAGCCATACTGTTGAGGGTTTCCGTGAGTATAAACATTTAAACGACCAAAAAAAGACTATTTGTGCTAAATAAACTAAAAAAGTTAATATATGTTTAATTTAAAAAAAATTGAATTTAAGAAATTCGAGTGCAATCTGATAGATGTCACCGTGAACAAGATGTATTAAATTCATTGCCAAATTTTAAAAGTTGTATTAAATTAATTAGAGCACCTAAAACATAGTATATTTAATACAATTATGATAAGTAATTATAAATTTAGCACTAATTTTAAAAGTCATTTGTTGTAAAATTACATTGTTATCGGTACATGAGTGTAAGCGGGTGTTCAAAAGATAAATTTGCTTTTATTAATTGAAAATTACTCAGGAATTATAAATTAAAATTATCATTATTTTGATTTTGGTTGTTTAGTTTTTGATATCGATTTGTATTTGTTGCAATTTTTGTTTTAAATGTTTTGATTAACAAATTGATTTAAAACTTATGATTGGGTTGTGTATTTACTTTGACGTTTAAATGTTGACAGTAGATAACAGTGTGTACGCGGCATATAACACAAAGTTGAGCATACATTTTTAGTATATATCTCTTTCTCTTAATTCTAACTGGTTCAAGTATTAATAATCGTTTTAGAATATGGAGAAACATCCTGTTTCTTATTTACAAGAAGCTATGGCTAGACCAGGAAAAACTGCTCCTTTTTATGATATAAAACCGTGTATAGGGGGTTTTGTGTGTGAAGTAACTGTGGAAGATATTACAACATCGGCGGTTTGTACATCAAAATCAGCAGCTAAGTTTGAAGCAGCTTATAAAGCAGCAATTAGTTATAATGAAAAATATAACAGAAATCACATCAAAATTATCCCACCTCCAACTATAACAATTAATAATTCATTAAATGATTCAAATTCAAGCTCACTGGATACATCTATAAATTCATCATTAAATTCTTCTCAAACGTATATGGCAAAACATCCAATCTCAGAGTTACAAGAATTTATGGCTAGGAAGCAAAAACCACTGCCACATTATTCAGTTGTAGATCGATCAACCCTTAGTAATCCCTACTTCCATTGTACTCTAACAGTTGAGGGTAAAAGTTACGAATTTGAAGGTCCCAATAAGCAAATAACAAGAACTCAGTGTGCTAAACTTGCCTTAAATGATTTAAGTGGTTTAGATAAAGATGATACTGGAAGTGGTGTTACATACAATGCTGTAGGCACATTAAATGAATTTTTACAAAGAAGCAATTTTCGTAGCGCCTCCTTCCAAGAAATGGGAGTTAACAGTAAAGGGCAGTTTCTCATTGTTTGTGAAGCCTTAGGAAAACGTGCTGAGGGATGTGGTACAACTAAAAAGCAGGCTAAGCAAAATTCAGCTCATAACATGATTGAAATGTAAGTAATTTACTGCTTCTCAAAAGGTTACAATTTATAATGAAATAATATCAAAACAATGCCATAACACTGTAATTATTATAAATAGGGCAATCAAAAATATAATTCAAAAATGGTAGTTAAAAAAATTCTGTAAAAATCAAAATGTAAAATTAATTAAAAAAATGAAAAATGACTAATTTCTGCAACTCGAAATTAAAATTAAAATTCATATTTGAGTTTAGTACTCTTAGAACAACCCTTACACAAAATATTGCAAGGGGGTGTTTTCATTTAAGGGAGAAAAAATTCCCAAAGTTATGAATATCACGTGCGCCATATACCGTTTCGTTAAAATCGTAAAATGATCAATTTCGGCAACTCAAAACCTAACTTAAAATTAAGATTCGCGTTTAGCACTCTTAGAACAACCCCTACACAAGAATTTGCGAGGGGTGTTTTCATTTAAGGGAGAAAAAAATGTGATATTCATAACCTTGAGAATTTTTTTCTCCCTTAAATGTAAACACCCCCTAGCAATAGGGGTGGTGCGATATGGAATGGTCACTAAAATTCGGAATACACTCCCGGTAGCCAAGGACAAGCTACCTCTATTAAAAGGAGCGGGTGTCTATCGGCTGTCATGCAGTTGTGGGATGTTTTACGTTGGCCAAACCGGACGAAACATCGAATGCCGTATCAAGGAACACGAGAGAGATGTGAGGCTGAGGAAGATTCAACAGGCGGCGGTTACGGAACATTGCCATTCGGAGGGACACCGAATAAACTTCGACAAAACAAAGGTTCTGGCTAGTAATAATAAATATCATCAACGGCTAACAAGAGAAGCCATAGAAATCCACCGACATAAAAACAACGTCAACAGAGAGGATGGCTGGGAACTCAGCAGAACATGGAAGATGGTGGTGAAGACGAACACGACTCCCAAACCGGACGCGACGCAGTGATTAGTTAGTAATTAGCTTGTAATTAATATAAATTAATTATTAATTAGTTTTTCGACCTATATATTGTTTTACAATCCCCGATTTTGTCAGTTAGAACCAGTTTCTGAAGAAGGTTGCAACATGGCATCCGAAACGTCAAACATTTTTTCAAAAAATGAAAACTTAAAACTCTCCCTTAAATGAAAACACCCCCTCGCAAATTTTTGTGTAGGAGTTCTTCTAAGAATGCTAAACTCAAATATGAATTTTAAGTTTAGTTTCGAGGTGCAGAAATTGGTCATTTTTCGATTTTAGCGCAACAGTCAGTCTATGGCGTACATGATATTCATAATATTGGGAATTTTTTTCTCCCTTAAATGAAAACACCCCCTCGCAAATTTTTGGTAGGGGTTCTTCTAAGAATGCTAAAGTCAAATATGAATTTTAAGCTTAGTTTCGAGTTGCAGAAATTGGTCATTTTTCGATTTTAGCGGAACAGTATATGGCGTACATGATATTCATAACTTTGGGAATTTTTTTTCTCCCTTAAATGAAAACACCCACTCGCAAAATTTTGTGTAATGGTTGTTCTAAGAGTACTAAACTCAAATATGAATTTTAATTTTAATTTCGAGTTGCAGAAATTGGTCATTTTTCGATTTTTGTCGCACGGTATATGGCGCACGTGATACTCATAACTTTGGGAATTTTTTTCTCCCTTAAATGAAAACACCCCCTCGCAAATTTTTGTGTAGGAATTCTTCTAAGAATGCTAAACTCAAATATGAATTTTAATTTTAATTTCGAGTTGCAGAAATTGGTCATTTTTCGATTTTTGTCGCACGGTATATGGCGCATGTGATACTCATAACTTTGGGAATTTTTTTCTCCCTTAAATGAAAACACCCCCTCGCAAATTTTTGTGTAGGAATTCTTCTAAGAATGCTAAACTTAAATATGAATTTTAATTTTAATTTCGAGTTGCAGAAATTGGTCATTTTTCGATTTTTGTCGCACGGTATATGGCGCACGTGATACTCATAACTTTGGGAATTTTTTTCTCCCTTAAATGAAAACACCCCCTCGCAAATTTTTGTGTAGGAATTCTTCTAAGAATGCTAAACTCAAATATGAATTTTAATTTTAATTTCGAGTTGCAGAAATTGGTCATTTTTCGATTTTTGTCGCACGGTATATGGCGCACGTGATACTCATAACTTTGGGAATTTTTTTCTCCCTTAAATGAAAACACCCCCTCGCAAATTTTTGTGTAGGAATTCTTCTAAGAATGCTAAACTTAAATATGAATTTTAATTTTAATTTCGAGTTGCAGAAATTGGTCATTTTTCGATTTTTGTCGCACGGTATATGGCGCACGTGATACTCATAACTTTGGGAATTTTTTTCTCCCTTAAATGAAAACACCCCCTCGCAAATTTTTGTGTAGGGGTTCTTCTAAGAATGCTAAAGTCAAATATGAATTTTAAGCTTAGTTTCGAGTTGCAGAAATTGGTCATTTTTCGATTTTAGCGGAACAGTATATGGCGTACATGATATTCATAACTTTGGGAATTTTTTTTCTCCCTTAAATGAAAACACCCACTCGCAAAATTTTGTGTAATGGTTGTTCTAAGAGTACTAAACTCAAATATGAATTTTAATTTTAATTTCGAGTTGCAGAAATTGGTCATTTTTCGATTTTTGTCGCACGGTATATGGCGCACGTGATATTCATAACTTTGGGAATTTTTTTCTCCCTTAAATGAAAACACCCCCTCGCAAATTTTTGTGTAGGAATTCTTCTAAGAATGCTAAACTCAAATATGAATTTTAATTTTAATTTCGAGTTGCAGAAATTGGTCATTTTTCGATTTTTGTCGCACGGTATATGGCGCACGTGATACTCATAACTTTGGGAATTTTTTTCTCCCTTAAATGAAAACACCCCCTCGCAAATTTTTGTGTAGGAATTCTTCTAAGAATGCTAAACTTAAATATGAATTTTAATTTTAATTTCGAGTTGCAGAAATTGGTCATTTTTCGATTTTTGTCGCACGGTATATGGCGCACGTGATACTCATAACTTTGGGAATTTTTTTCTCCCTTAAATGAAAACACCCCCTCGCAAATTTTTGTGTAGGAATTCTTCTAAGAATGCTAAACTCAAATATGAATTTTAATTTTAATTTCGAGTTGCAGAAATTCGTCATTTTTCGATTTTTGTCGCACGGTATATGGCGCACGTGATACTCATAACTTTGGGAATTTTTTTCTCCCTTAAATGAAAACACCCCCTCGCAAATTTTTGTGTAGGAATTCTTCTAAGAATGCTAAACTTAAATATGAATTTTAATTTTAATTTCGAGTTGCAGAAATTGGTCATTTTTCGATTTTTGTCGCACGGTATATGGCGCACGTGATACTCATAACTTTGGGAATTTTGTTCTCCCTTAAATGAAAACACCCCCTCGCAAATTTTTGTGTAGGGGTTCTTCTAAGAATGCTAAAGTCAAATATGAATTTTAAGCTTAGTTTCGAGTTGCAGAAATTGGTCATTTTTCGATTTTAGCGGAACAGTATATGGCGTACATGATATTCATAACTTTGGGAATTTTTTTTCTCCCTTAAATGAAAACACCCACTCGCAAAATTTTGTGTAATGGTTGTTCTAAGAGTACTAAACTCAAATATGAATTTTAATTTTAATTTCGAGTTGCAGAAATTGGTCATTTTTCGATTTTTGTCGCACGGTATATGGCGCACGTGATACTCATAACTTTGGGAATTTTTTTCTCCCTTAAATGAAAACACCCCCTCGCAAATTTTTGTGTAGGAATTCTTCTAAGAATGCTAAACTCAAATATGAATTTTAAGTTTAGTTTCGAGGTGCAGAAATTGGTCATTTTTCGATTTTAGCGGAACAGTCTATGGCGTACATGATATTCATAATTTTGGGATTTTTTTCTCCCTTAAATGAAAACACCCCCTCGCAAATTTTTGTGTAGGAGTTCTTCTAAGAATGCTAAACTCAAATATGAATTTTAAGTTTAGTTTCGAGGTGCAGAAATTGGTCATTTTTCGATTTTAGCGCAACAGTCAGTCTATGGCGTACATGATATTCATAATATTGGGAATTTTTTTCTCCCTTAAATGAAAACACCCCCTCGCAAATTTTTGTGTAGGGGTTCTTCTAAGAATGCTAAAGTCAAATATGAATTTTAAGCTTAGTTTCGAGTTGCAGAAATTGGTCATTTTTCGATTTTAGCGGAACAGTATATGGCGTACATGATATTCATAACTTTGGGAATTTTTTTTCTCCCTTAAATGAAAACACCCACTCGCAAAATTTTGTGTAATGGTTGTTCTAAGAGTACTAAACTCAAATATGAATTTTAATTTTAATTTCGAGTTGCAGAAATTGGTCATTTTTCGATTTTTGTCGCACGGTATATGGCGCACGTGATACTCATAACTTTGGGAATTTTTTTCTCCCTTAAATGAAAACACCCCCTCGCAAATTTTTGTGTAGGAATTCTTCTAAGAATGCTAAACTTAAATATGAATTTTAATTTTAATTTCGAGTTGCAGAAATTGGTCATTTTTCGATTTTTGTCGCACGGTATATGGCGCACGTGATACTCATAACTTTGGGAATTTTTTTCTCCCTTAAATGAAAACACCCCCTCGCAAATTTTTGTGTAGGAATTCTTCTAAGAATGCTAAACTCAAATATGAATTTTAATTTTAATTTCGAGTTGCAGAAATTGGTCATTTTTCGATTTTTGTCGCACGGTATATGGCGCACGTGATACTCATAACTTTGGGAATTTTTTTCTCCCTTAAATGAAAACACCCCCTCGCAAATTTTTGTGTAGGAATTCTTCTAAGAATGCTAAACTCAAATATGAATTTTAATTTTAATTTCGAGTTGCAGAAATTGGTCATTTTTCGATTTTTGTGGCACGGTATATGGCGCACGTGATACTCATAACTTTGGGAATTTTTTTCTCCCTTAAATGAAAACACCCCCTCGCAAATTTTTGTGTAGGAATTCTTCTAAGAATGCTAAACTCAAATATGAATTTTAAGTTTAGTTTCGAGGTGCAGAAATTGGTCATTTTTCGATTTTAGCGGAACAGTCTATGGCGTACATGATATTCATAATTTTGGGATTTTTTTTCTCCTTTAAATGAAAACACCCCCTCGCAAATTTTTGTGTAGGAGTTCTTCTAAGAATGCTAAACTCAAATATGAATTTTAAGTTTAGTTTCGAGGTGCAGAAATTGGTCATTTTTCGATTTTAGCGCAACAGTCAGTCTATGGCGTACATGATATTCATAATATTGGGAATTTTTTTCTCCCTTAAATGAAAACACCCCCTCGCAAATTTTTGTGTAGGGGTTCTTCTAAGAATGCTAAAGTCAAATATGAATTTTAAGCTTAGTTTCGAGTTGCAGAAATTGGTCATTTTTCGATTTTAGCGGAACAGTCTATGGCGTACATGATATTCATAATTTTGGGATTTTTTTTCTCCTTTAAATGAAAACACCCCCTCGCAAATTTTTGTGTAGGAGTTCTTCTAAGAATGCTAAACTCAAATATGAATTTTAAGTTTAGTTTCGAGGTGCAGAAATTGGTCATTTTTCGATTTTAGCGCAACAGTCAGTCTATGGCGTACATGATATTCATAATATTGGGAATTTTTTTCTCCCTTAAATGAAAACACCCCCTCGCAAATTTTTGTGTAGGGGTTCTTCTAAGAATGCTAAAGTCAAATATGAATTTTAAGCTTAGTTTCGAGTTGCAGAAATTGGTCATTTTTCGATTTTAGCGGAACAGTCTATGGCGTACATGATATTCATAATTTTGGGATTTTTTTTCTCCTTTAAATGAAAACACCCCCTCGCAAATTTTTGTGTAGGAGTTCTTCTAAGAATGCTAAACTCAAATATGAATTTTAAGTTTAGTTTCGAGGTGCAGAAATTGGTCATTTTTCGATTTTAGCGCAACAGTCAGTCTATGGCGTACATGATATTCATAATATTGGGAATTTTTTTCTCCCTTAAATGAAAACACCCCCTCGCAAATTTTTGTGTAGGGGTTCTTCTAAGAATGCTAAAGTCAAATATGAATTTTAAGCTTAGTTTCGAGTTGCAGAAATTGGTCATTTTTCGATTTTAGCGGAACAGTATATGGCGTACATGATATTCATAACTTTGGGAATTTTTTTTCTCCCTTAAATGAAAACACCCACTCGCAAAATTTTGTGTAATGGTTGTTCTAAGAGTACTAAACTCAAATATGAATTTTAATTTTAATTTCGAGTTGCAGAAATTGGTCATTTTTCGATTTTTGTCGCACGGTATATGGCGCACGTGATACTCATAACTTTGGGAATTTTTTTCTCCCTTAAATGAAAACACCCCCTCGCAAATTTTTGTGTAGGAATTCTTCTAAGAATGCTAAACTCAAATATGAATTTTAAGTTTAGTTTCGAGGTGCAGAAATTGGTCATTTTTCGATTTTAGCGGAACAGTCTATGGCGTACATGATATTCATAATTTTGGGATTTTTTTTCTCCCTTAAATGAAAACACCCCCTCGCAAATTTTTGTGTAGGGGTTCTTCTAAGAATGCTAAACTCAAATATGAATTTTAAGTTTAGTTTCGAGTTGCAGAAATTGGTCATTTTTCGATTTTAGCGGAACAGTATATGGCGTACATGATATTCATAACTTTGGGAATTTTTTTCTCCCTTAAATGAAAATACCCCCTCGTAAAATTTTGTGTAAGGGTTGTTCTAAGAGTACTAAACTCAAATATGAATTTTAATATTAATTTCGAGTTGCAGAAATTGGTCATTTTTCGATTTTTGTCGCACGGTATATGGCGCACGTGATACTCATAACTTTGGGAATTTTTTTCTCCCTTAAATGAAAACACCCCCTCGCAAATTTTTGTGTAGGAGCTCTTCTAAGAATGCTAAACTCAAATATGAATTTTAAGTTTAGTTTCGAGGTGCAGAAATTGGTCATTTTTCGATTTTAGCGGAACAGTCTATGGCGTACATGATATTCATAATTTTGGGAATTTTTTTCTCCCTTAAATGAAAACACCCCCTCGCAAATTTTTGTGTAGGGTTTCTTCTAAGAGTGCTAAACTGAAGTATGAATTTTAATTTGAGTTTCGAGTTACAGAAATTGGTCATTTTTCGATTTAAAAATATATGGCTGGAATCTATGGATAACTTCACAACCGTATGGGCTACACATATCAATGCGCCCTTATTCCGCAAAAAAATTAAATATAAGTGGGGCTACATACATTTTAAGTCAAAAATTGCCGCCCCCTAAGGTATGGCGCCCTAGGGCTAAAGTCCTATTAGCCCTGTAGGTAACATTAAGAGGCTACTTTACCATGCAATTCGACAAATTATAAAAAACATACATTATTTATTAAAATAATTGAATGAGATTTTGTAAATAGCTTCTTCTAACAATTCTACATAATGTGCAAGTGTTACAAAATTTGAAAACAGGGTATGCACTTATAGCATTTAAGACAACTAATTAATGTATGTGAAAAGATACATAAGGTTCTATTTAAAAGGTAAAGTTGAATACGGGCCTGGAATAGTAAAACATCTTATGATCATACTTTTCGCTTGTCTGTTTTTCGTTTTCACTGCTTCTTTGACCAGCGTTTCTTTAGTCCGTCTACTCCAGGAGTCCGCAAAGTTTAATGTTCAATGATTGACGTAAATGTTAGCTGATTAATGGCGATCGACATTTTCAGAAATAGGAAAAAAATAACGCATTGAATGGTAATTAAGTTATTTATTCATATCAATATATATAATTCATTTTTTGGATGTGGACGCATGGCATTCCATTTTATCACTGAGTTTATTAAAATTGGGTTTATATTCACTAACATAATCGCATAGATGCCATCAAGTGAATTTAAATTTTGCTTTAAAAGCATTTATTGAACTCACTAATTGAATAACATTTTTTTCCTTTTCCTTGTAATTCTAAATTTAGTAGGTTATAATGACCCATAAAATCAGTTAGAAACGCCAACTTTTGTACCCAAAGTGGATCTTCCAGCTGTCTATGTTTTTCTCTCACCGAATTTAAAAATTCTACTATTTCGGGCAATAGCTCTAAAAATCGTTCCAAAAAACATCCTCGACCAAGCCATCTAACATTGGAAAAAAGCACTAAATCTTCATATCATTCTCCTCTAACTGATTATAGAATTAGCAATTTTCACTGCAACCTTCATAACATCGTTAACATCTAACACTTTTGCATATAAAGCGTTATTATGAATGACGCAGTGGAATGAAATAAAATCGAGAAATTGTTCGTTTTGTCGACAAAGGGCTAAAAATCCATTTTTTCGGCCAACCAGACAGGGTGCTCCATCGGTTTGTATAGAAACCAACTTATATAAAGGCAATATTGTTTTCTCAGTAAATGAGACAAATATGTCTTCACCTCGTGTTGTTCTTTTCATCGGAAGTATTGTTGAAAAGTCCTCTTTTATCGAAATATCGGAGAATATCATTCTTATAAAGACAATTAATTGTGCAGTATCAACGACATCAGTAGATTCGTCAAACTGTAATGAGAAGAAACTGCAGCTATGTATATTCTCTTCCAATTGTTGAATTACACTCTCATTCATTCAATTCGTTACGTTACAGTTCGACGAGAAAGTTGTAAATCTTTAATTGCATTAAGAATTTCGTTTTTATTTTTAAAGTTACAAAATAATTTTTCGCTCGCCTCAAGGAAAGCTTCTTTAAAAATTTCACCATCCTGATAAGGTTCTTTATGTTTTGCCAAAACGTAGGAAATAGCATACGATGCTTCAGTTGCCAAATTAGACTGTTGCGTAGTAGAATGAAATAAAAGTTGCTGTGCTCCTAATTGACCTTTTAATTCTTTTAGTTTTCGTTTTCTTAACTCGCTATTTACAGGGTATTAATTTTCATAATTTTTATGTAAACTCGAAAAATGTCTTTCCAGATTCCCTTTTTTGCTAAAGCAACTGTAGCACGCCATATCAAACACAGGCAATTATCTCTGTACATTGTGAAAAAATAAAGTTCTTCCCATTCATTATGAAAATGATACGTTTTTTTCCCTATCCATACTTTTAATACAATCTTTAAATTAGAAGGAATACTTAAATATATTTTTAAAATTAAATTACTGAAAATAAATTTACCTGACAAAAAAGGATAGTAAAATTAAAATGTAAATAAGCAATTTCCGTGCAAAGTTTTGTTGAAAAAAACCAGAACAAAACGCGTAATAAGTATCGTTCAATGATAACTGATGTACCTTTCTTTGTAAGGTATGATGAGTGACTGTGGACTTGCTTTGCAAGTAACGTTCGGTCTTATCAACACCGCCGCACTAGTATTTGAAAATCTTTTGTGATCTCGTGCCGATCTCTTCGCGATCGACTGTTTGCCCACCTCTGGTCTACTCATTACCGAAAATTAGTGGAAAATAGAACTTGTGAAAATATTTACTTGAAGTATTGTTTTCAAATAATAAAACGAAGTCGAAATAAAATTGACTTGCTTGGGCTCAGGACGATATCTTGTCCTGTTTTCAATTTATACAATGTCCGGGGTTTCTTATTAACGAATTGTATATTATCCAATGGAAAACATTTTTTTTTATTTTGCTACTTTTCATAGCTATTTATTATTTTATTATTTATTATTAATAAAGTGTTATATAAATCCAACTAAGCTTGTGAGATCTTGTCTGACGGCTGCTTACTCAACCTTACACCCTTACTACCGCAAATGTAGTCTTATGCTGCAAAGAACTTCCAAGCATAGACATGCGAAAATTAATTCTATCTAATAAGGATAAGCTTGGGATCAAATAAAATTACTTGCACGATGTTACTCCATCATAATAATATAAAGATGTAATTAGTTTATTGCACTTGCAATTGATTTTTGCCTTACACTGAATTAAAAAAGTATCAAAAAAAAATATCCTCAGTATCCAAAATCTTAAATCTCCTCGTCTTTATCTAATTTCAAATAAGCACGTCTTGAAGGCGAAATATTTGATGTTTTTTACGTATGTGGGGTCGGGCTTAATAGAAAATAAACTTCGCTTTCTTGCTTCCAAACGTCCGTCGTCTGCGCCCCTTAAAAACTGACCGATCTAGTAAAGTAGCCTCTTAAATACAGGGTGTCTCACGTAACTGGTTCATTAGAACTTCTTTAGGTTCCACTACTCGTAGACGCTTGAAATTTTGGTATCATGGGTTGTTCATTCTGATCTTTTAACCTAAAATATTTCCAAGATGGCCACCATTTCCAGTTTACCGGAAGTAGACCTCAACATCGTTATTTTAAATGGAATGCTATAGCATTGAGGTCTGCTTCCGGTAGACCGGACGTGGTGGCCATCTTGAAAATGTTTTAGATTAATAGATAGGAATGAATAACCTATGTTACCAAAATTTCAAGCCTCTACGAATAGTGAAATCTAAAAAGTTCTAATGAACCAGTTACGTGAGACAGCCTGTATATTAAATGAAAAATGATTTCTACTTATATTACTGAGATATTTATTAGTTTGCATTATAAGTTATCGCTAAAAGCAGAAGTGCGGTTGCACTTAGTATTAGCCAGCAAGAATTAGATGCAGCTGCTCACAGGTGGTTAAACTTAGATATGTCTTACAATCAGGGTTTAGTCATAGTCGGGGATAAAAAACGAAAAATGTTATATTCAGTTTTGTTCAGAATGAAAACGTTAAAATTTCGTTCGTTCTTTTCATTTTTAACGAAAAGAATAATAATAATTGTTTATTGTGCCATAAGATTATTCTTTCAGACTCATCAAAAATACATTAATAATTAAAAATCAAAAGGAGGGAGATTACATTATAGGGAGGGTTATAAACCCATTACCACTACTATTGCTAACAGTTTTTACATATTTATATGAACACACAGCGTTTACCTATACTATAACATCACTCTACAAAAATTCATTAACAGTGTAGAACGCCTTTACAATTAGATACAACCCGAACTTATTGTTAGACGTTAAACTGGTCGTATAAAACCTGACTTATGTAATTCGAACCCCACTGCCCTCTAGTTAATCTGCGATACTGAACATATATATTATCTTTTTAAAAGTATTATAGTAATGAAAATCCCCATGTGTAGGCATCTAAAGTGTTAACTTTAGTTGGTTTCCTCAAGAGAATCCGATGCGACATGCAGTCAAATGCCAGCGTCAGATCCAAAAACATTGCAATGATGACCCCTTTCAAAAGAATCCAAGGACATGTCAACGAATTTGATAACAGCTTACCCTTTCACTTTGTATAAAAAACTATTTTATCATATGTTGCACGGCTAAACATCTTGGAAAAAGCCGACAGTACACTTACCTTTTTTATGCGCGGGAACCCCTTTAGATATTTTCAATATATCAGGGAACTAAGAATCAGCAAATACTGAATACAGAACTTTTGCTAACGGCAGCTCGTACGTTCCTCTTTATAAAATAAGTTGAGATGAAAAAACAACACGTGTAGACTACTTTCTGAAAAATGAAATTTTTTCCATTTGATCCACAAATTCACACATGAGAATGTTTAAATTTATTATTGACCACACTGCATTAGCTTTACCTTTTGCAGTGTTTATAAAACTGCTAGTTGCGTCTAGCTTAACTTGACTTATAGCCTTTCTACACCCACAATGATAACCTTTTTTGGTCTTTAACAGATTAGGGGAACCATACTGGCTGTTTAACTCATAAACTAAACTGTAGCCAGCACGTATTTCCCTGACATTATCATTGTACCATTTAACACCATAATCACGTCTTCTAGTTGAGAAGCATTTCTCCGGGATACACATATGAAAAGTATTCAAGAATCTTTCATGCTATGTTCGGCTGTGACGCAAAACTAGGTTTAAAATCATCAGACCTTCCTACCATGATAGTCAAATATAGAAACATATTTAGAATGTTATGAATAGCTATGATGTTTGAATTTATTAAACCTTTTATTTTATTAATTAAATTAATTTGAATTAATTAAAACCTTTTCTATATTTAAACGCACAAAGGAAACAGGTCATAAAATCAACAAAGATTCTATAGAACTTGTTAAACAATTTCCAAAATAAAAAAAATAACTGGATCCATATGAGGAAATGGAAATATATAAATATAATAATATTAATAAAGATTTATTAATGAACGAAATTACGGATATAAATCCTCATCGCTTGTTTATTCCATTCATAAATTCAAAATTGCCACCCAAACCTGATCCCGAAAACCTGCCATTTTAAACCAGTCCAAATTTCACATACTAGTTCCCTTTCATCAACTGTAGAAAAAACTTGTCAATAAAAAAGATACAATTTTAAATTAACTTCATAATAACAGTTAATACAAAAAAATAATAATAATTTTACACTTATTCAAAATGTTTGAAGATATTCAATGAAGCAATTTAACATCTGAAATTATTGTAATACCCGGACAATACTAAATGACGGTAATTATTCTCATGTTTGTGAAATTGTTTTTAAATTATTGTATTTTTTAATATTCATATTGTAGCAACAAACAATGAATTTTTCTTCTTCGGAATTTTTTGATTTTTTATTTTATTGCATTGATCGAAGTGACAATGGAGTCCTTTATTAAACAATTGGAGAGTTTGTAAGAGAAGCAGAAAAAAAGTATAGATTGTGGTAGCACAGGTTTTGCGAGGATTGCAATTGTTATGAAAATTCAAAATTCCGTCTTTTGTAAAAGCGTCAATGAATAAAAAACTAGCATGAAATCACCTCTCAAACCCTTTTCGAAATGTAGTCAATAGCGACAAATTCTTGCACTTGTTGAACTTGGTAAAGATAAAATTATTGCTTTTGTTACTGAATGATTTTCCTCAATCCTTCTCCAAATATCTTCTTCTACTGCGAAAGTACTCACAGATAGAGATCGATTAGCATCGTGGTGAGCTGTTTTAAAGGAACTCACTTTCGACAAATGTTGATGCATTTTATGAACGTTATTGAGAAGCAACATAAAATGGACTGCATGTCTGAGATAATTGATGTTAGGACCTAAGTTCACTAAGACTTTGTTGTTTATTTGATGAGAAGTCAAATAAACAACACGGTTTGTAAGAGAAGCAGAAAAAAAGTATAAATTGTGGTAGCACAGGTTTTGTGAGGATTGTAATTGTTATGAAAATTCAAAATTCCGTCTTTTGTATAAGCAGCGTCGATGAATAAAAAACTAGTATGAAATCACTTCTCAAACCCTTTTCGATATGTAGTCAGTAGCGACAAATTCTTGCACTTGTTGAACTTGGTAAAGATAAAATTGTTGCTTTTTAGCTGTTTTAAAAGAACTCACTTTCGACAAACGTTGATGCGTTTTATGAACTTTCTTGAAAAGCAACATATAATGAACTGCATCTCTGAGATAATTGATGTTAGGACCTAAGTTTTCTAAGGCTTTGTTGTTTATTTGATGAGATGTCTACATTAGTCAATTAAAATTGTAAAAGTCATATATATACAGATGATACACATGTTTATTTACACGTTTCATAAGGACAATGTACGGGATGCAGAAGTATGTATCAATGCTGACCTTGATATACTGCTTGATTACCTTAAGAGGCACTGTTTTACTATTAATTCTACGAAGTCGTGCGTTATAGTTTTTAATTATATCTCATTTGAAGCTTGCACTCATGGAATCATTTTAGATTCAGATTTGAGATTCAGAAAATATATTAATGGACTTCTACAGCGTAGAAATAGCAGTCTACGCAGTAGAAGTCCATTAATATGTAGTACCCTCTTTATTTAATTTTGGAGACGCTCTATACCATTCTCATATTGATGGTATGTATAGAGATAAAATTCAGAGTGTGCAAAATGCTTGTTCGCGTTTTATTTACAGTTTTAACAAGCGTGTCAGGATTTCTCTAATGATTTGTATTGTATATACTTTTTATGTTTTTAAATTAATGAATATCTATTATTATTATTAAGTATAGGTGGGTAAAATATCCGAACACAATGTTCAAACCTGTATAATTCTCAATGTACAATATATGTCCTAACAAATTTCATACTTTAGTCAACAAAATCTGTCTAGTCCATTCTTTTCTCAAAGTATATATTAAAATATGTTTGCATATTTTCGGTTGCCCTACTTATAAATTTACGATTACTATTCCTTTCTCTATATACCTCCGCGCTGTCACCAGCTCTCCCAACCGCTATTTTCCTCCGCCCTTTACCCCAACAACCGCCTCCAATTCATGACCTCCTCCTTGATTTCCCTATACTCCACCAAGGGATGATATAAAGATTCCCAACGCACCCCACAGAATCTGCACCCTCTCCAATTCTTGCATCCCATATATGTTGGCTCTTTCTCCATTCGCACACCTAAACTCTTTATGATCTAGATGATGGCGTCTGAGTAACAACACACGCATTGTCTGGTCCGCGAGAAACGCCGTTGAATCGTGTTTTAATAGTGAAGTTGCTAATCAAAAGCATACTGTGAATTTCCAAATTATATCAAGAAGATGACAAAACAGGCTACAGAACGAAAAGGGCTGGCTAAAATTGTATGATAGAGTTGGTTAAAGATGAAGATTTCTGAAAAATATTGCGAGAGAGTATCAATTCACAGGTGGAACGGGTTTTCGAGGAGAAAATTACGGTGCTGGAAGAAACGGTGCTAACACTAAAAGAGGAAAACCGAAAACTTACTTCACAAAACGAGACTCTTGAGTCATCATAGGACTTCCAGCCATAGAACGGAACCGTGCGGTGGAGCGAGAATCCCTCAATCTCCTGAGGCAAATGATCGATGCTATCCCATAAGTAACCAACACAACGGAAAACAGTCAATATTGGACAAATTCGTAAGTTATAAGAATAGAACACTGGTACTTTCAAAGAAGTGCCTTCTGAACGACAGCAAAATAAAAATAACAAGATCTGTCAAAGGCAAGGTTTAATTTATACAGGGCGACTATAGATAAATTTGACATTAGGTCGATTTGGTCTCAGACGGGGTTGATTTCATTAAATCTGAAGATATAAGGTTCAAATTATTCACATCAGAAGACTTGCAAGTGAATTAGTGTTTAGTTTTTGTATAGTAATTGTTTTTTTCTTCCTTATTTCTTTAGTGTTTATATACTTTATTTACACTATCTTGTTTTTTTTCTTTTTAGTTATAGCTTTTTTATTTTTGCAAACAGCTGTCGTTAAAACAAATTATTTGAAATATTTTTGATATAATAGATCTAATTTTCATAAATAAAGGTTTATCTGTTGTGCGATATAGCATTCTGCAGGAACAGTTTGTAGATGACGAAACCATTTTTTGCGTTTGTAAGGGTCCTAGACCTGGGATGGTTCTCTTTTCTAAAACTTACCGTGATTTCAGAAATCTAGATTATGATCAATTCAAAAGCGACCTAAGGATCATATCTTTGCGTAATATTTATCATTTGAGTGATATTCAGTTTTTTACTGACTGCTTAAAAATGTTATTTCATAAGCATATACCTCTGACAACCAGAAGGATTCCCAAACCGCCGGCCTTTTAGTTGAATCCTCACACACGATTCATAATGGAACAGCACCATTAGTCTTTCCAAATCCTCCTGAGATATAAAAGCATAGAAAATAAGCAAGTAATTACTCCTTGCGAAACCTGGTGACTCGGGTGTGTCGTTCACCGAAAAAAGCATATATATCCAGCTAAAAAAACATCAAGCTAAACAACTTTGGAAAGTTTGGAGGCATAAAGGGATAAACATAATAATGATTTGCCACCTCATATGAACGATGTTCAGGTGAGCCCTAAATTTTTCATAAATACTATCCCTAAATTTGATTAGGACGTTGCAGCGTCCTGCAAGAAAATTATGGATAGGTGACTTGCTTATCCTAACTAGTGCTTGAGTGTCAGTCGGGGTTCAGGGTGGGTTATGGTTGCATCACTGTTTCATTAGACGATGTTCATGAAGCTATGAATAGGAAGGAATACGTAGGGCTTGTTTTGTTAGATTTTTCCAAAGCGGGACTCAACCATGAAATTATGTTAGCTATTTTAACGTCATGTGGACTGTCACCATCGATTGAGCTGATCAGTGGTTTCATACGGGATAGGTAGCATTTGGTTGTGTATAATAATAACACATCCGATCCGCTTCCTGTACATTGCGATGTTTCGCAGGGATCAGTTATTAGTTCATTACTATTCTCTTATGCACGTCAAAACTTATTTCACACGTTAGTAGCATTAAGTCATCTTTAT
Source organism: Onthophagus sagittarius (assembly GCA_036711965.1). Classification (NCBI taxonomy): domain Eukaryota; kingdom Metazoa; phylum Arthropoda; class Insecta; order Coleoptera; family Scarabaeidae; genus Onthophagus; species Onthophagus sagittarius. The sequence continues at coordinate 18,200,264 of JASERS010000005.1, read as the reverse complement.
GCCGATGATACTCAACTGTATTTATCCTTTGCAACTTTAGAAGTTGACCAAGTCAACAAACAACCAAGAAAACGAATCGCGAATTCACGATTCACTTGAAATTGCCTACAAATTAACACTCTTAATTAATTAAATCCCTATTTATTTTGTTATGCAATATTTCACATGTTTGTGCAACATCGCCAAAACTGCACAAAATGAGGTGAAGACCTCGGGGCTAACATTAGACAATAATCTGAATTTTACATTTCATATAAATGGATGTCTGAAATCATGCTTAAGCTAATTTTTCAAAATCGCGATGTTCTGACCACTGATTTGAAAAACAACTTTGTGAAGTAACTGTGTTATCACGATTAAATTACTGTGATATCCACCTCGGTCTACGGTATCCATCTCGGATTTTGTGATAAGCAGAAGGTGCAGAATGCATGTCTAAACCCTCTGACTTAACATGGGTAATATAAGCGAATTACACGCTGGTACTTTATTTTATACGGATTTGCACAATGCTATGTCACAATGTATGTATATAGTTCTTTCCTATTCACGTTTCTTCAGTGTGTATTGTTTGTTACTGTTGTAATTATTATTATATAGGAATTCTATTTTGTTACTTTTTTTTATTTGTGTGCATTTAGTTTTGGAAATCCGAAGAGATTAATCGTTTAATTTAATCTGTTTGTTTTTTTGTTTGTTCAGCGTAGTTTTCATTTATTTTTGCTAATTTTAACCGGAATAATTAAGTTAGGTGGAAGAACAGTCTGCGGACCTCGATTTATATAATTTTTTTATTCTGTATACAATTCTTCATTTAATAAATTCCTTTATTATTATTAAACATTGCCACAAACTTCTTCTCCTCTTTCCCTCTTTCTCTTTTCTTTTCCTAATCACTTTTTCCGTTGAGTATTCCACCTTTGTGTAGTATTAGTATTATCTTTTCTTTCCTATTGCCCATAATGCTACTTATTTGCTTGAATCTATTTGTAACACTCCTCCAAGATTTTGCATTGCCCTCTACCATCCATCCTCTCCTCAAAACGCAACGCTCGCTTACCCGTCTCCGCCCTTAACTTATTTACTTTCATTTCTTCCCTGATTATATATCCCGGAATCTGGAGAGTAACCATCCCCAACACCCACCTCTTAAAACTGGTCTGCACATCGTCAAAGAATCCTTCAGCGCCGTCCTAAGCCTAAAGGCTAACAGGGTTACAGCCTTGGGGTGCCAACTCCTGGGGGCGCCTGTTTTTGCAATGCACCCAGTGTCCCCTCTGAGGTGGAGACTGTATCAACCCTGTATATAGATACAGGGTTGGGTTTAACCACATTTTTTTATCGAAGGCCTCTACAATGAATAGTTTCTGCAATAGAGCTCTTTACAAACTGACTTAACAACCCTGTATATTTGAATTGAACTAAAATTAGAACTAACATAGACCTAGAAAGAGATTTTTTTTAAAAATTTTGTATGAAAAAGGGTGTATTCGTTTTGTTCGTCCAACCCAGCCCTGGGGCGCCAAATATCTTAGGACGACATTGAAGCCCTTGCTTTTCCCATTTCCATATCTCCAACCCATACAACATTACGCTTTTTATTAAGTTCTCAAACATTAATTTCCTTTCTCTCAAATCTTTGAATGAAATAAGTAGTCGTAATTTAATCGTAATCGTCGCAATAGTCATAATCAATTTGAAAAATAATCTTTGTTGTTTAAATTAAAATAGATTGCAGATTCATAAAGAATCGGAAGAAAAAACGAGAAAAGCTATCATTAATGTTGAACCAACAGTTAATAATGATGACAACATAATAAAGAAATTTACCGAATTGAGTATTCAACCGCAGCAGCTCTTGGAATCGGCGATGCCTACCGAAAAACTCACGCCTGGCGATGTTAATATAAAAGTGAATTATTTTATTTTGCGATCAAATTAAATACATTAACTATTATTATTTTAGGATACATCCACACAGGACGATTTGACAAAATTATTAAATGAATTGGGTTTAGAGTTCTCTATTAAAACTTTACCAACAATGGATGATTTTGTAGTACTTGCCTTAGTTATTAATGACAAAGAGTCAACTACCTATCTTTGTTGTGGAAATAATTATGAAGAAACTAGAATAGATTTATTGAAAAAAGCATATAAATTAATGTCATTAAGTAAATGATATCTAATTAAGAATAAAAAGTATTAATTTTTGTGAATATATGTTACTTAGAATTTGTTATTAACTAACATGAATTATGATTTATTAAGATGAAAATATGTTTATTATGGATAATTGCTTATAATAGTTATTTAGGAGTATTATCTTTTAAACCCATACAGTCTCTTTTGAGAATTATATTTAGAGATAGAAGCATGTTTTTTTTTGGATAATTGAGTGAAATTATTATTTATTGTTTTTTGAACTAATAAAGTGTCTTTTCAGAATTATATTGGTGTTTTCATAACCAATCTTTTTAACTATTTCCGTGATGTATAAACATTATTTGAGCCATATCAAATAAACACTCCTTGTAAGTCCTACCGGGCAATTTTCACTACATGCAAGATTCATTTTGGTTACCCGCGAATAGATGCATGTGCTATCAGCAAAAGTTGAATTCAGCTTTTCAGAAGATGATGTATCAAAAACCCAATCTAAGAAAGCGGGAGATTTCAAGAAAGAAAAAAGAATGTTATAACTATAATCCGTACGGCAAACGATAAGAAAAAAAGGGTGGTAGTGCAGTGCAAGAACTGTTAGAACTTTTGAGAATATACAATTACCTATTAATCAATTTTCTAATCACGATATCATTTATTGTGCTGTTCAACTGCGCCATCCTATAACTGCTCAGCGTACCATATTTTATCGTGATTTTAGGGATATCGATTAAGAGGTCCTTAATTCTGATGCAATGATGGTTGATTGGCAACCTCTATACAGGGATGTCTCACGTATCTGGTTCATTAGAACTTTTTCGGTTACACTACTCGTAGAGGCTTGAAATTTTGGTATCATGGGTTGTTCATTCTGATCTTTTAACCTAAAATATTTTCAAGATGGTCACCACTTCCGGTCTACCGGAAGTAGACCTCAATTTCGCTATTTTAAATGGAATGCTATAGCTTTTATTGCACCATTCAATCATACGTATAAAAATATGTTGACTTTGATAACAATTGTTGGTACCTATCGTTTTTTGTTTTCGAGTTATTTTCATTTTAAGTGTTTTTTGTCAAATATCACCATGCCCTTTAAGTGTGGATTACACGGGGCTAGTTTACACGCCACAGGCGCGCTTTTTTACTATCCGGCTAGTTAGATAGTTGCGAGTGAAAAGCGCGCATGACTATACGTAGCTAGTAAACAAGTTTGAACTCGCAACCACCGGATTATTGTGTGACTTGTTTGGAACAATAAGAGTTCTGATGTTCTACAGGAAGCCATGCAGAATACTTTCCTTAACAATACCGACAATGCAATTTATATGTCATTATAATTTCTTTAAGAAAGAAGAGAAAAATAAACTTATTTCATGCTCATGTCTAGTTTTATTTATCTGCTATTTCTCTAGGTTTAACGTTATTGTATTAACTAACTACTAACCTTTAGGTAGGGGTTGAGAACTTCTGATATTGCAGTCTGGACTTCTGGTAAATATTTCGAAATTGTGCATTCCGGGACGCTAAATAGCGTAGCGTTATTTCAAGTTTAACTCTTGAAAGAATAGCCATTCTCATTACGGTATTCTTTTTTTGGATTGAATCTTCTACCATTTGCAGCAAATTATTAAAATTTGTAGTACTTATTCTTAGGCTATTCCTGTAAAGCTGTCGGATCTTCTTCGGCTAATTCTTTTAAAAGGGTGCAAGAAGCACCCAACTTATCCCTGCGAGAAATCCATTCCCTCACCCATTTCCTTTTCCGTTTAATTATATAATTCATTTTTAATATCTAGACAGTAAAAAAGCCAGCTAGTGGCTAGTAAAGTTGACCGGTCTCCAACTTTACTCGCTCACGTATTTACTAGCAAACTATCTGGATAGTTTACACGCTACCATAATTACACAGAGCTAACTTACTAGCAGCCAGTAAAAAAACGCGCAAGCCGCGTGCAAACTAGCTCCATGAATTCCACTCTTTACAAGCCCATATTTCAGCCAACTTTAATTCAAAAACGTTTTGCATTGGCACGATAATTCATGTGCTGTTAAATAGATTGTCACTTGCTATATCAGTATATCTTATACAGGATGGTCAAAAATTGAGTAACCGTTTCTCTGTATTCAATTGCGTGAAAGTCGAAAATTTTAAATGGAACGCCCTATAAATGGAAGATGGCTGACAGTGGGTAGTAACACTGAAACTCGCTCCGTTAAATAAATATTTTAAAGTGATATAAAATGCGGTTATCAGCGGAAAATCTACGGCAAATAGAAGAGGTGGTGAACAAGTCTGTAGGAGAGTTGTTGAAAAGTCAAGATTTTTGTTCTAAAATTGCTAATTTGGTTATAAAGGAAATTAAAAACCTTCAAGAACATGTTGTACAGATGGAAAACGAAAACCTGTTCAAGACGTTGTTGTTTACGCGTGTTTGGTGTTCCCGAGGAGGTTAAAGAGGATACGGAAATTAAAGTATTAGAGATATTTAACAATAAAATGGGAGTCAAAATTGGCGCAGTTTCTATAGATCGCTGCCACCGTGTTGGTGCTTTTAAGAAGGAGGACCATAATGACAGACGACGTCCAATTATAGTAAAATTCACCGGCTATAAATCTTGAAATTTAGTTTTTAAATCCAAATCGATGTTAAAAACTTATCCCAAAATTCGTATAAACGAGGATCAACAAGAGAAGTACGGAAATCGAATGGCTTGGTCACGTGATGGTAAAATTTACGTTAAATCACCAACGAATTTGGCAGCTCGATGGATAAAATCTTTATCGGATCTGGAAAAGGAAAATTTGGATGTTACAAACATTGAGCGGATTGAAGAGATTTTATCTTCACAAAGATGAGTCTAATCATGTGGTAACAGAAATATGAAATCGATAGGAACCCAAGTTTCAATTGAAAGTAAATTGAAAAGTAATTTTCAAACATACCAGGGAAAGTAAGTAGTTTTTAACTAAGCTTTGTATTAAAAATGTATTAGAAATTTAGTTAATCTGTAAATAATTGGTTTCCTACTAGATCTTTATGATATCGTTCTTTTTTTTACGTTATTGTTTGCGGAGTGTGTGATTGCTCATTTAATTTATTTAGTTGTTTTCTCAACGAATTTGATTATTTGTTTTATATATATATATATATATATATATATGTGTTTTGGTTGATCCGAGGTATCATCCGTTCATCTTCTTGGTTGTTCCCTGTGGACAGGGGCAGACGTTTCGCCAAGATCTCACTTGGCATCTTCAGTGCTTTGTCGTAGTCTCCTGTTGACAGACTGAGGTACTGCGGTGCTCTGGCTCCTTTTTATAGTAGGGCGTCTTGGTCGTAGGTGATAGCGATTGGTCGGGGGTGAGGTGGTGGGGGTGTTTATGTCCGACGTGACGTGAGTCGTGGGTGGTGGGGGGAGGTCATTGACCTGTCGTACGGCGATTAACGGTCCTGGGGATTTTCCACCGGATATGGCTTTGGTGACGTCATCCATGGGCGAGAAGAGGCCACTGACCCGCTGTCCGGTGATTGCTGGACCTGGGCTGCTCCCACTGGACGCTTCAAGAATGATAGGCAGCTCGGCGTCCTGCCGTTCCGAATTGGATGGTCCTTGCCTCAGGAAAGCAGCCCTGGGCCTGGAGTGCTCTAGGACCGTTCTCCACGCTGCTGACAAGTGTAGGGCATCATCCCTCTTGTTGAGGGTGCCGTTCTTCGCTATTTCAATGGATTCCCGGATCAATCTGGTTCTCCAATGCGGAACGTTGGCTACCTGCTTGCAACCCTCGAAATTGATGGTATGGCCTGTGTCCAGATGGTGGCGGAAGAGAGCAGAAGTGAGCTGTTTGTTTCGGATGCTCAGCTTGTGTTCTTCTACTCTGGCAGCTATTCTTCTGTTGGTCTGTCCCACGTAGTTCTTGTCGCATGAGCCGCAGGGGATGGAATAAACTCCTAGATTTTCCAATTTTATTTGGTCTTTTGGATTCCTGAGAGAAGCTCCTATAGTCTTGCCGGGTCTGTAGGTGGTACTAATGTCGTGTTTCCGTAGTAGTCTTCCTATGCGATCCGTTGTTCCTTTGATGTAGGGTAGTACGACGTTGGGTCTTCTGGTCTCTTCTTGTGGATGTGGGTCCTTCGACTTGAATTGTCGATCGATAGCTTTCTTCACCATGTATTTGGAGTAGCCGTTTTGAGCAAGAGCCAAGGTGACTTTCGTCATTTCTTCTGATCTGTTATCGTTATCTGTAAGTCGAATGGATCTTGAGATTAGTGAGTTGGCGACTGATTGGATCTGTGAAGGATGATGATGAGAAGATGCATTTAAGTATCGATTCGTGTGGGTAGGTTTTCTGTATACAGTATGCTGCAGGCTGTTGCGAGATTTCTTTACTAATACGTCGAGAAAAGGTAGCTGTCCGTTTTCTTCTATTTCCGTGGTGAACTGGATCTTTGGATGAATGGTATTCAAATATTCTTGAAATTCCTGGAGCTTTTCTTTTCCAAAGGACCAAATGACGAAGATGTCATCAACGTACCGGATCCATAACTTCGGTTTGTATTTGGCCTCCCTTAACGCTTTCTTCTCGAGGTAAATCATGAACAGGTTGGCGATGACCGGGGACAGTGAAGAACCCATAGCTGCTCCTTCTACCTGCTTGTAAATCTGACCGTCAAACAGAAAATAAGCATTGTTGAGACAGTGTTTGGCGAGGTCTACGATGTGGCTGGGCAAGTCTTCGTTTTCTCTGATCTGCTTGAGGGCCTCTTCGATCGGGATACTAGGATAGAGAGACTTGACATCGAAGCTCGCCAAGATGTCACTGTTTTCAATTTGGACGTTGTCCAGAATTTGAACGAAATGTTCAGAATTTCGCACGTAGGAGTCGGCTTGTTGTGTAATAGGCTGCATGATCTTCGCCAGGTACTTTTCAAGTTTTTGTACCGGTGAGTTGAAGGCACTCACAATGGGTCTAAGTGGAACGTCCGGCTTGTGTATCTTGGGAAGACCATAAAGTTTAGGGCACCTGCTTGATTTCTCTCGAGGGATTAGAGTTTTCTTTATCTCCGGATCTATTGGAGATGCCTCTATTTTCGACTTGGTTGTCTTTTCTAGGTAAGTTGTAGGGTCTCTTGCTGCTGGTTTGTAGGCCGTATCTTTGAGTAAGTCCATGATCTTCTGCTTGTAATCTACCGAGTCCATAACCACTGTGGCATTACCTTTGTCCGCCGGAAGTATGATGATATTGTGGTTGTTTTTAAGTTGCTTCAGGGCCTGGATTTCACTTGGATCTAAATTCGGCTTCGGTGGTTTAGCTAAACGTAAAATCCTGGAGATGTCCATTCTTAAAATTTCGGCTTTTTGTTTCTCCATTGATGTTAAGCTGGATTCCACGTTAGACGTTCCTGAGGCAAGGACCATCCAATTCGGAACGGCAGGACGCCGAGCTGCCTATCATTCTTGAAGCGTCCAGTGGGAGCAGCCCAGGTCCAGCAATCACCGGACAGCGGGTCAGTGGCCTCTTCTCGCCCATGGATGACGTCACCAAAGCCATATCCGGTGGAAAATCCCCAGGACCGTTAATCGCCGTACGACAGGTCAATGACCTCCCCCCACCACCCACGACTCACGTCACGTCGGACATAAACACCCCCACCACCTCACCCCCGACCAATCGCTATCACCTACGACCAAGACGCCCTACTATAAAAAGGAGCCAGAGCACCGCAGTACCTCAGTCTGTCAACAGGAGACTACGACAAAGCACTGAAGATGCCAAGTGAGATCTTGGTGAAACGTCTGCCCCTGTCCACAGGGAACAACCAAGAAGATGAACGGATGATACCTCGGATCAACCAAAACACATACTTTTCCATCCGCGAAGCATTACGAATTACCATATATATATATATATATATAGTTATTTGATTTTTATTTCTTATTATTATTATTTTTAATTATATTGTTATGACTTTTTTGCGTCTTGCTCACGTCAACGTTAGATCATTGATTCCGAAGTTAAATGATGTTCGATCGTTATTTTCTGAAAATAAAATAGATGTGTTGGTTGTTGTTGAGACTTGGCTGGACCCTGGGTTGGCTTATGACAATCTTTTCGCTGATTATATTATGATTAGGTGTGATAGAGTTGGGAGAGGTGGCGGAGTTGCGGTGTTGTTTCGCAATACCTTTCACCACGAGGTGATTAGGGTGGGGGGATGTATTGAGCAGGTGTGGTTGAGGTTCAATATTTCCAGGTGCACTTTATTTGTTGTTGGAGTTTATAGGCCACCATAATTAAACTGTAAACAATTTTTAGAGGCCGTCGAAGATCTTTATACAACATGCTCTTCGGAGTCGGAGAATGTATTCTGCTTGGGAGATTTTAATATTAATATATTACGATGCAATAGCCCTTCGTTTGTATGTTGTATGTTGCACGAGTTTCTTGAGAATTGTGGTGCAACTCAGATAATTGGGGATCCTTAACGCGGTGCGTGCGGTTCGTCCACTCTTCTTGATCTCATAATTACAAGTAATACGGATATTCTTAGATCTAGTACAGTATTGCCTTGGGATGTTTCTGATCATGACATCGTTCAGTGTGACATTGAGCTTCTTATGACACGGACACAGCCTAAAGAAATTATTACCCGATGTTTAAGTTCCATTGATCGGCAGCTCTTTGACTTTGATATGCAGCATTTACCACTTCATTTTATCTTCAGAAGAGCTGATATAAATGATGAATTGGTTTATTTTTATAACATAATTCAGCAGCTATTTGAAAAACATGCTCCTTTAGTCGTAAGAAGGGTAACGAAACCATTTAAACCTTGGATTACTAGTAACACCAAATATCTAATAAGGCTAAGAGATAATGCTAAGCTGAAATACAAGAGAACGAAAGTAGATTTGGACTGGCAGTATTACAAGGAGCTTCACAATTTTACTACAGGAGTAATCCGTAATGAGAAAAAAGCCTATTTCCAACAGATTGCTTCTACTATCTTACTCTGGACCACAGTTAATTATGCCTGAAAATCTAAAGGATCCCAACACATTAAACGATTATTTTATTAACTCGATCCCTGTTGTTTGCTCTGATCCGCCTTTCTCATATGATGCTTTACCACACAGATCATTCACCAACAATAATTTCAACTTAAAATTAATTAGTGACATTGATGTGCTAAATGCAGTACACCGTATATCATCCAAGGCAGCTGGTTGTGATAGCATTGATATGTCCATGATGGGGTTGTGTTTGTCTCATATATTACCGTACATTGTTCATTTAATTAATGTTTGTATTGAACATTCTGTTTTCCCTAAGATCTGGAAGACGTCTTTAGTCAAGCCTCTCCCTAAGATATCAAACCCTGTAGAGGCGAAGGACCTTAGAATTCACTTACTGCCCATTACGTCTAAAATTTTTGAGAAAATTATCTTTAAGCAATTATATGAATACGTCCAAGGAAATGACATATTGCCAGAATGTCAGTCAGGATTTCGTCAGGGACATAGCACCACGACAGCTTTGTTAAAAGTGCCCGGTGATCTTCTAACTGCCCGGGATTTAAGACTAAATTCAGTTGTAGTATTGTTGGATTTTAGTAGAACGTTCGAGACTGTTGATTATGATGTGTTGTCTTCGGCTATGCGGTACATGGGGATTGGGAGTGAGCTGCGACAGCAGTTTCGAAGTTATCTTACTGATAGATCACAAGTTGTGAAGATTGATGGTTGCATGTCGGAACCTAAACCAATTAATAGAGGGGTCCCACAGGGTAGTATCTTGGGCCCACTACTATTTTCGTTATATACTTCCCAACTTCCATGTCAGTTGAGGCATGCGGAGTATCATATGTATGCAGATGATTTACAACTGTATATATTGTTTGAACCGTAGAACTATGAAGACGCTTTCCGTAGGTTGCAGGAGGATTTAAATAGTGTTAATAATTTTGCATTGAGGCATGCACTTACTCTTAATGCTGGCAAATCGGCGGTGATGCTGTTTGGAAGTGGATGTGAGGCATTGGTTGAACATGTACGGCTGGAGCTCGGAGGAGTTCCGATACCACTGGTTGTTGATGCTAAGAATTTGGGTTTAGTTATGGACAATAAATTTAGATATAAGAAGCAAATTTCGAAATACGTTTCTATTATGCGAGTCACTTGTTCTATCGCAATTTACTTATCTGACACCTGTCTATAATGTATGTCTGGACAGCGTTGATGTGGTTAGGGTTCAGAGAGTACAAAATTCTTGTTTACGCTACATATATGGGACTCGTAAGTTTGACCATGTGTCTTATAAATTAGAACATGTACAATTATTAAATATGCGCAATAGGCGAAAACTACAATGCTTGTCCCTGTATTACAAGATACTCGCTTTTAAGTCACCTCGATATCTCTATAAACTGATTAAATTTGGGACAGATGTGCATGCGATTAACACTCGATTCCGAGGTCGCCTCTCTCCACCGGCACACAGACTGGCAGTTTTTCAACAGTCATTTTTATATCAAATTTATGCAATGTTCAATGGAATTAGTGATGATATAAAGCACCTTTCACATGCGCAATTTAAAAGAAAGGTTTTCCAGGCATTGTTTCAACAATAGTGTTATCTCGGGGGTAGATGCTAAGTTGTTGCCGTATGCGAGAGTTGACGTGAGGAACATCAAGTTATATTTATTTTTATTGTCAGGCTAATTTAATTTTTATTTGTTATATTATTTTATTTAAAATGGGGTTAGATTGAGCAGCTATTGATAGCTGGATCTCGCCTCACTGAAAATATTTACTTTGTTTAATTTTTTTTTATATTCGTTATATTCATCATATCAATAAAGTCGTTTATTATTATTATTTTCATACCCTATCAGAACGGGAATTTAATTCTCTACAAATTATCTATAAACATCCCTATCCTATTTATTACAGTTTTCTTGCTATTAAGGAATTTATCAAAATCATACGTAAAATGCTAGAAACCGTTTGTGTTTTTGTTACAAGGAAATGACATTTTGACAGTTTTTTGTTTAATTTATTTAAATTATTATTAGTATTATTTCTACAATGAACTGCGCTTGAATAAACTTTAGACTGCTAGACTGTTACTTACAAAAATAACCAAAAGAAAACCGAATAGATGAAACAATGAAAAACAACAATTTAATGACAAAAATTATAATCAATAACGTAAAAGAATCAAAAACTTAAAATTATAAAAATAAATTAAGAGAATTTAATTCTCTACAAATTATCTAAAAACTTTCCTGTGCCTATTTACTAGTTTCTCTCATAGTTGGAAATTAATGGAAGCTTGCAATGCTGGAAAGCTTCTGGTTTTTATGTTAGAAAGCTATGGAGTTTTGACAGCTTTTCATCCATATTTATGTTATTGCTACCATTATTTAGTTGTGTCATCACTTACTTCCGTTAATGTCTTTGAATATCATGCGAATTATTCCTACGCCAACATTATAAATTCGCTTTATATTCATGGCGGATGTAATAAAATTTTGGATAGGATCTGTTTCTTAGTTTTAGAAATATCAAAATAACAAGAAACCATAAGTTTCTATCACCAGCAGATTAAGATAATGGAATAAATGTGTTGTCATATTTTATTGCTTTAGCAAATTCTTCGGTAAGAGGTGGTTCGATCGATTTAGATGAATAATATTTCCAGCAAAGCACCATTCATAAATAAAGTGAACTCTCTAGGAGTCGCCCATAATTACGTCGAATATTATGGCATATTATATTATATATGTTTTTCATTATTTCATTTTTGTTTCATTTATGCATTCTTCTGCTGGTTATTTTTGTTAAATAAAAGCCAACAAAGTAAAGTTTAGCCATTTTGTGCAGGACTTTTATAAAATACTCAATATGAAGAAAAATAATAATAAATAGGTATAGCAATGTTCATAGATAATTTGTAGAGAATTAAATTTCCATTCTGATAGGCTAAAAAGATGTGGGGCATTCCATTTAAAATTTTCGACTTTCTCGCAATTGAATACAGAGATGGTAATTCAATTTTTGATCAGCCTGTATAAGGTACACTGATGTAATAAGTGACAATCTATTTGACAGCATATGAAGAGTTATCGTACCAATGAAAAACGTTTTTGTATTAACGTTGGCTGAGATATGTGCTTTTAAAGAGCATGGTGATATTTGCGAAAAAATATTTAAAATCAAAATAGCTCGAAAACAATAAACGGTAGGTACCAACAACTATTATGAAAGTCAACATATTTTCTTACATATAATTGAATGGTTTAATAAAAACTTTAGCATTCTATTTAAAATAACGAAGTTGAGGTGTATTTCCGATAGACCGGAAGTGGTGGCAATCTTGAAAATATTTTCGATTAATAGATCGGAATGAACAACCGATGTTACCAACATTTCAAGTACACCCTGTATACTGCGCGTGAGATTAACTCTAAAGTTGCTTACTTTAACAATAAAATTACAAGCTTATACAATAAACATTCCCAACTCAGGAAAAGAAAAGCAAAGCATTTCCCTGCCCCCTGGCTCACTGAAGAGGTTAGGGCTCTTATGCGGGATCGAAATAGAGCTAAGGCGCGATTTAATCGCACTCTGGCATATGTTGATAAGGAGAGATATCGTGTGTTGCGTAATCGGAGTAATCATAGATGCAAGGCTGCAAAAAAGGCATATTTTTACCAGAAGCTTTCCGGAACTACTCCTAAGACATTTTGGAAAACATTAAGGTCACTTGTAGACGTTGATTCCACCCGCACTCAAGCTAACATGAACGGATCTTCTTTAGCTAGGTACTTTACTAAACCTCCGGGAACGGTTGATGCGGAATCGAAGGTCACTCTTTACGTACCATCAAAGCAAAATCCAGTTATATTATTTAAATATTCCCAAATTAAAAACTCCAGTTTCACCTAGTGACTTTCGTCTTATATCAATTCTTTCTGTTTTGTCAAAAGCTCTAGAGCATGCCGTGTACACACTAGTATACAATTATCTTGACGAGCAACATTTGATAGATGAAATACAATCTGGTTTCCGCCCTGGCTATAGCACCACAACCGCTTTGATCAAGATTACTGATGACAAGGCATGCCTGTGATCATCGTCGACTGACGACTTCAGTAAAGCCTTTGATTCGGTTGATCATGATATTCTGTTGGCAATTCTCTCATCTATTGGTTTTCCTCCTTCTTTTGTATTATGGTTTCAATCCTATTTCGCCCATCGTTCTTTATTTACGTACTGACTCTGGCCTCTCGACCAATCAAGAACTTTCATGTGGTGTACTGTAGGGAAGTGTTCTGGATCCGTTGCTTTTCTCAATTTTTATTAATAGTGTAACTAAGGTCATAACTTCCAACTATCACTTATATGCAGACGATCTCCAAATCTATACTAGTACAACCGTAGATGAGTTTTCCTCAACTATTAACCGTCTTAATCGTGATCTTGCTACCGTACTTGATTGGGCTAATTATTTTGGATTGAAACTAAATTCGGCTAAAACTCAGGCCATTTTATTTGGTACAAAACTCCTGTTAAATAGATTGCCCACTGGGTGCTACATCGCAACTTGTCCTCGATGGCGTCAGTATCAAATTCTCAGACGTAGTTAAAAATCTGGGAGTTATGATGGATTAAACACTTCCTTGGCGGCTCCAAATTCAACATATCTGCAAAAAGGTGCGAAATACCTGTTTTAATTCTATTCGAAAACTTAAATGCTTTCTCCTTATGTCCGTCATAATCTGTGTTATACGTTAATCTTTCCCCATTTAGATTATGCTGATACTGTTTGCATTGATTTATCGATTACATTGAGTAATAAGCTACAAAGATTGCAAAATAACTGCATTCGTTTCATATTCGACTTGGATTAGTATAGCCACATCTCGCCTTACCGTAATAATTTAAGATTGTTAAGGTATGTGAACCGACGTATGTGATATTTAAGTCCTTTGTGTTGCATGCGATCTCCCTCTGGAATAATCTCCCTGCTATTATTCGCAAAGCATTTTCTCTTTCATCATTTAGGATATCTCTAGCACAACTGCAATTTGCTAACAAAGCGTCTGTACACGAAACTTGTTAATTAAATGTGCTGAAATTACTTCAAATAATTATGTCTTTCTTTCTCTATCTATGTGTCTTACTTTCTGTCGTATATTTTCTTTCTTCTCTCTTTCTACTTTTTTTATTGTTGTCGTTACCTTCTTTTTAATGCCATATGTGATATTGTTTAAGCTAAGTAATTTTATTTTATCAATTGGGTCTATTGGAAGATATCGTTTTACGCGATAAATCGATCCTTTTGTCAACTACTGCAATAATGTACTTATAGTGCTATGTAATCTTTTCTTTTGTTAAATTGTTCTTATGGCAATAAATCTTATTATGAGTGGAGATTGTAAGAAGTCCTCAAAGATGTACAAGTCGTTAAAGTGTTGCTCTAGGACTTTTGATATGTTAATAAACATAACTGTCGCAATTGGGCCGGTGAAAATCACATCAACTTAACGAGTAACCTCTTCATTCGCCCCAAGTTACAGTTTGGTGTACGATGTCTTCGAATTGTATAATCGTCGTATACTTTTATGGGAATGATGATGTCCATGCCTACGAGTACCTATGGATAAAAATACTCAATTTTAATAAGATGGAGCAATTTGTCACATAGATAGGGTTACATTGATCTGTCTTAAAGAAGTATGGTAAAATCATACTTAAGTGATAGATATATTACGACGAGAACTCAGTCTCAGTGGAGCAGGGGGCGGGGGTGGTGAAAAACGCAGATGATCTCGCGCTTGTTGTGAAACGGAAGTCAGAAATCAATTAGAGGATAAGACTATGTACACGGTAAAAAAATGAATGCAGAGGCGGGAAGAAATGGGATTAGAGGTAGCAGCCAATAAGCCGTAACTGGTTTTACTCCAGGGAAGGAGAAAGATCAAAAGCATGAACATAATAGTAAATGGAAGGGAAATAAGCAGTGCCGAAAGAATAAAATAGACCTAAACAGTATGTGTATATGTGGATAAAGGTATTAAAATGATCATTTGTTGGAGATTATAAAAATGAGGATAATGCCCAAGTGCTAGAAGAAGGAGCCCATTGTCAACCACGGTAACATCAATTATCCGATGTGCAGCAACAACATGGCTAAAATACAAACGTTACCGAAATAGAATAGCGTCTGCATACAGAACCGTATCCGCTACGGCTATTTACGTAATCGCAGGAGACCCAACGATGGATCTTTGGTCTAGGAGTGAGTTGATGTGTATATAAAGGGGATAGAATATAACTTAGAAGCTGGAAGAAGTCTGATGCTGAAATGGAAGAAGGTATGACCACTGTATTTCGTCTGGGTAAAATGTGTCACTCAGGCCTTGTTGATACATTCGAAGTCGTTGGCACATATTTTAAGAGGAAAGGCAAATACCGATGAGTGCTGGTTTTGTGGTGAGGTGGATTGTGCAGCGCACACGTTATTCCCCTGTGTGCATTTTAACAAAATCTCAAACATTGCTATACCAGATTTTGTAGAACGATCCGGATACAATTTAAGCGTGAAATAACAGAGATTTTCAAAGTATCTATATCAAATAACACAAATTCTATTTCAGTACGATAACTGATAAAATATGCAATGCCATTACTGCAAATCGATCGACGCAAAGGTGTTATATTTGTGGTCTAACTTCGCAAGACTTTAATAACATTGATAAAGTACTAATAATAAAAGTTATAGACGAATCTAGGTATTAGTTCGGTTTGCATTATACAAATTAAATATTTAGTAGAGGCAAGCTCAGGAAAAGAAAAAAGGAAACCAAGAAAAAGTTGCAAGTAATAAAAATCGAATCCAAGAATGATTTTATAAAGAAGTGGGGCTTTTATAGTTGAATATAAAACATAAAAAACTAGGCCAAAGGCAGGATTAGGGTGCCACCTACGCCTCTTTTTACAATGAAATGCATGGTGTCCTCGTTATATATGTCACCTCTGAGATACGAAGCTTTTTTTTGCATTGAATTTGTTATGATACGGGGCGTACTTTTTTCATTTTTCCAACTCAACCCTAGGGTGCCGAATATCTTAGGACGGCTCTGGTTCAAATATACAGGGTTGGGTTGGGTTGGGTTTAGCCGTGTATTTGAACACATTTTTTTTATCCAAAACAATTTCTAAAATAGTGTACTTTACTTTTTAGAATACTGTGTTTCAAGTGAGGTAAAACTGAGTGAGGTAACAACCGAATGTTTCCACTTCTAAGTCTAGTGTTTGAATTATATATGTTTGTACAAATATATATACAAATATATATACAAACATATGTAACATAGAAGCTTAGTTGTACATCTCTTGAGAGTTTAGTGATAGTTACCAAATCGGTTTGTAAAGTACGAATCTTTATAGTACTATCTTTGTACTTGTAAATCTAGTGTTAGTCCTAGTTTTAGAATCTAAGAAGACCTTAAACTAGTATCTTTTTTAATTTTATATAGGAGCGCACTTCTTTCGTTCGTGCAACCCAGCCCTGTTTAGATGTTATATTTAGCCAATCTGCTAGAACAAGTGTGTGACTGACATGGTCTCTTCGACTTAATCTATACAGTAATCTCATACAAGAATTTTGCACCATTTGTATTTTATGTTTTAGATTATAAGAAATAAAGGGATAGTACAGAACATCAGCACAATCAAAATGATAAATAAGCTATTCATCAATTATAACACCTAAATTCTTAACTTTTTCCTTGAGTTTCAATGTTAAATCACCAATCAACTGGGTTAAACCAGTCTGGAGACATTTTTTTAGCGAAAGCCAATTTTTGTTAAATTGTATAGTCTAGCTTTATTTTTTTCACCAAAAAGTATCAACTCGATTTTATCAGAGTTAATTAGTAGACCGTGACGAGCGGACTTATCAATAAGAGTAGGCAAATCCGCAATCATTTTGGCGCATGCTTCGAAAACCTCCGATTCCTTAAATGATAAATATATTTGCGTATCGTCCGTATACCACTTACTGGTGCAATCATTTATAGAATACTGAAAATTACTAGTTTATATACTAAAAAGAAGCGGGGAAATCACAGAGCCTCTACTAAAACGTCAATAAATTGATTGGAATTTTGAACAAAAATGTTAAAATAACTATTTGTCACATGACTTTCCTGTCATATGTTCTATCCTTATAATGTAACCATCTCAAACAACAAATATAGGATAGAGCAATTTCGCCAGGATGTTGTATTGTTGTTCGAAATTTAGGTCATGTCGATTAATAGGATTCAAAAGCTGTTGTTCTCCGAGTACTGCGACTTCGAGGACATGGTTTTAGTGGAGAGCCCTTTCGCGCAAACGACAAGGGAAGGAAAAGGTTTAAGGCAAGTCCAATTGGGTAAGTGTTAATTAATCTAACCATAATCGCGCACCATCATTTCACCATCGCTTTTTGACGCACTGAATAAGTTTTGACACACGTCGCCGACAAAAGCTTTTTTCGCGAATTTGTCAAATGGGTTTTTCGTTGTTGATCACCGTCATTTTTGTTTCCAATCAGGCTTAACCCCGTCAAAATTGGTCTTAGCCACGGATATTTTGCAAACTGCAGAGTTATCGCCAGTCACTTACATCCCCGGTTTAGATCCGGAGATAGAAACGTTCGAATTGGTCGCTGTGTATCCGCTGGAATGCGTTAATATCAGCGTTTTCCACAGGAGAAGCAGACAATCACTAAAGGCGCACTTTTGTAATAATAGAATTTATTATTTTGAACTGGGAGGATTTGAAAAAAGACATGTGAGTTCAATTAATTAAAGTTAGTTTTATTTTTTTTTTTGATTTGATGAATAGATGTTTTGGAATTTATGGTGTGAGAAAGTAAGGTTTTTGAATCCAGAAGAACCGGGTTCATCAAATTCGGAGTCTTCGGCGGCTACTTCTAACACGAATAGTACACTTTATTTGGTGTCTAGTAGACAGATTATTAACGAAACTGGTACGACGCAATTATGGTGGAAATTTGGGGCTGGCGATTACACTACGGTAAAAATCTTTCATTTACACTTAATTAATTAATTGCTAATTTGAGTTTTAGACGAATAGTTTTCGTTGGACCGATAGGTATTTATTTTTGGGCTCGAAAGACGAAAATCCTTTACAGTATAACCCACTTACAAGATCCCCGACTTTGGCTGAATTTTTGCACAAAGACGCTGATCGGTATCTTCATTTCAAAACGATAAAACTAAATTTAATTTTAATTATTTTAGTATTGATATAGCTCCAAAACAGTCGCCCGAAACCCCCACAAAAACTTCCAGCCAAGTGAATAGGTTTGGATTAGGAGTCATGGAGAATTGTCGATCGTGCCTCTTTCTTCCAGCGGAAAATTATATCGTAACGAACAAATTTAGCAACCACACCACCCAAGTATTTCACCCCATCCCACGAAATAATCGTTTTAACCGATTTATTTTTAGTCAACGGATGTTTTTACGATGTATAAAAGCTTGAGAGAACAAACTCAGGCGAACATGATTAAATTAGCCGAAAACAGTGTTAAGCAATGGGAGTTTTGTAACTGTAACGACCCCATTTCAGAAACTAAAATTAAAGGGCGCCATCGTCGTAGATACGGGTTCTCACCCCAACCTTACTTCTTACACGGATTAGGCCCATGGAACGTTTCACCAGGAGCGCGATACTCCGTCCAAGTACAAACAACTTAACTAAAATCCTTCAAATTAACCATTAACTTCCAGATTAAAAGAGCAGTTTCCTTGGTAAACATCAGAAGGCAACCACTCGAACCGGAATTAAGACTTCCAGTTTCCAAACGTCAATTAGTCGCTTCAATATCCCACGAAGATGTTCGATTAGACGACAGATTATTTCCAAACAATAACATTTTAAAGTATTTACTAATCAATTTATTAATTAAATTAGTGTATTCGTTCAAATATAAGATGCACCCCATTATTAGGAACATCTATCTGATAAAAATAGTGCCTCTTAGATTTGAACGATTACGATTTAACATGTTTGTACGTCGAATACTTTTAGTCCTAGATCCTAGGAAAATATATAATTTAACATTGAATAATAACTACAACCAGAATTAACACTAGTATTAAAGATGACATTTGACCTAGAACTAGTAACATTCGGATTTAGCCGTACGTTTCTTAAGACGGCTGAACCCAAATGTTTCTAGTACAAAATCTAGTGTTTGTTCTAGAATAAACCTCACCAAAATATTCAAACTATGTTGAAATGATTCAACTTTAAATCCTTATATCACAAAAACGAATTGAGTTAAGATGATGAGATAACAAGCATTTTGAAGCAAATTTAATCAATAATAGTTATTTTAAAGATCGCAATTTAAATCTTAAAAGTCTTTATGTCATCATTATTTGAATGAACCTCGTCAAGATATTCCAACTATTTTGAGCTAATTCAATTTTAATTAGTCATATCTTGAGAACTAATTGAGATAGGATAATGAGATACGGAGTAGGTTGATTCATTAACCTTAACCTTCTTTTATGAGGTCGGGGAAAATCTACGTATAGATATCTATCCAGGGATCCCATCATCCCGGCCAGACAGTATGGGGTTGGGGCTAATAAATTAATACCGATCCATTAAAAATTCCTGTCCTCATCTTCTCCAGAATCCGCCGGGCATAACAGAAAATATAAATACCGAGTTACTTTTTGCTTTAGACATTTTTAAATATTTTTTGACATTCTACTTGCTTCTCCGTATCTTCCTTCATCTCATGGTCTTCCAATGTAAAGTATAGGCATCTCGGGCATTATAAAAAACAAAATCGTATTACTTTTTCTTTCAAACAATATCAAACATCATCATTACGTAATCGTCCTGAGGGGGCTTCACTAAAAAAGAAAACCCCCCGATCCTCTTTGTTGTCCTGTTGGTTTCCTCCATGATTTTTGGTCCTACACATTCCTTATTACATACACGGTTGGTTACCCTTCTTCCTTTTCCTATACGCTTCATTCCCGCCCTTATCTCCGCTTCTCGTCTTCCTTTGTTTTATTACAGATCTCAGAAAAACTCAGTTTCAACATATTTCTCCAGCTAGTTAGCACTAGATATTACTTAGGTTGGGTTGAGCCATCAAAATTTCAAATTAATCAGTTTGAACATTTTTGTCGATGAGCAATTAATGTTAACATTTTATTGAATTTCAACACCTAGCGATTTCTCACGATTTTTTATGACATGGCTCCCGACATTCTACGTGTTTAAACTGGATACCCTGCCAGTAACATTTAATATATTATAATACAAGGCTGACAGCCAACGGTTTGTGCCACACTTGCAAGGGTGGGATAAACCACTGAGTAACTAATCCACTGAGCAACTGGTCCATAGTATCGACACCTGCTTTACTTTTGACTATCTACCGTTTAGTGGATAAATGTTCTTCGCATCACAAAGCCGCGATTCCATATTTGGTCGGCTTCGAATTGATGTGCTCAATCAACAGTGAGATCAAATGGGTGTTTCCACCTTCATACCGAATGTAGCGTAAAAGTAATTTGAAGCAGTTGAAAGACGTCATGGCTTTATAGATGTCAAGGTCATTGCCGGCGTTACGCACAGACATAACAGGCGTCTGCCTGTAACGGCCAAAATTAGGGGCAGCCGAAACCACTATTCGATATTATTCGAAAAAGTGATATTAACAAAGGCGGCTAAATCCATTTTCACCTGTGGCGGCCAAATCTCTGGCGCCGGCTCTGGTCATGGTGATATGGTTTCCAAAGTTCTTTAGCTAGGTGAGTATTCGAATTGCACATACTAGCAATTATTAATAATTAGAAGAACATTTTCATTTGTTTCTGTCCAAACTCTGCAGTCGAATCAGGATGTTTCACAAACAATTAGATTAACCATCTTTGAAGTACCAAATTTTTTTGAAATACTTCATCACCTCCAAATGTATCATCGTCTTCATCCTCGATATTCTCACGCGCAGAAAACGCTGTCAGACAGTCCTTATTGAGCTGTTACCGATTTCTGGGCAGACTAGAAAATCGTTTGCCCCTATTTAGAACCATATCAAAGTCTTATCACACTTCGTCGGTTATTTACGACATTTCATTCAAATGGTACAAACCAAGAAAACACAAAAAAAGAGCACAAAAAAACTCTAAAAATGAAGCGAGAGTTTTAGACGTACATAGGGTGCTATACAGTCACCAAACGTGATCAATCGTGCGTAAACACGTTTTACTAGCAGCTTATACAGACTGCACGGGGGCGACCTGCGGATGAATGCATTAACAATAGCTGGGCTTGAGAATCGGTGGATTTTGTTAAAATTAGTTATCAATTAATATCACTAACTGCAATTTGTAATATTATATACAGAAGAAGCATTTAGCGAAAATCAAAAAAATAAATCCGTCGTACACAGTAGTATGAACATAATTCTACTCATCTACTTATAATAAATGTTTCAATAAACCTCCCTCTTGAGTTGAACCGTAATCCAACCAGTATTGCTTATTTCGTGCTCCATAATTGCAAATAAAATTATTTCAACAGGCTACAAAAGATCGTTGTTTGCTACATCAGGATAAATTGAATTACCTATATACCTGTCTAAGTGTTATTTAAAAAAATCATAACATTACGGGTATTATGAGTACGACAGATTTCACCATTTTGTTGAAACCAAATTTTATCAAGATTTAATCGTTTCTGAGTTGCAGGAATAACATTGTTTTACCTTAAGTCTAAATATTGCCGTTTAAATTTCCATTAGAAAAAAAGGCTGTCTATACATTCAATTTCTGATGACATTATGTCCTTATTGGACCATTCCAATGAAATG
The DNA here is from genome assembly GCA_036711965.1 of Onthophagus sagittarius. NCBI lineage: Eukaryota > Metazoa > Arthropoda > Insecta > Coleoptera > Scarabaeidae > Onthophagus > Onthophagus sagittarius. The sequence continues at coordinate 18,178,177 of JASERS010000005.1, read as the reverse complement.
TTCTTTACAAATAATTCATTTTCATAGCATTCAGGATCATAACTATTTCGCAAAACTCCATGCGGTGATAATAATCAGTGGGCAAAATTTTTAACACTGTTGCTACTCCAACCATAAATAACTATTCTTCGGGCGTATAATACTACATTTTAAGAAAATAGCGTAACAAATTTTAGCAAAATTGCTAATCACAACCCAACTCAACCACAATCTAGCTAATCTAAATTGCTAATCTAGATAAAGAAATGACGTAAATGAGTAAGAACCGGACATTTTCGAGTTAACTTGTGCAAAAAATTTTAACATCTCTTCGAAATAACTAAGAATCCTAAAAATTTATTTCTTTTTTATAAAATAGGAGTATTTTATAATCTTTATTCATAATCTCAAAAGCTTAATTTTTTTAATTTCAAATACAGATTTATGGTTAGAAAATAATGTTTAAACTTAATCAGGTAAGGGCCACTTTTACCACCTCCTGATAAATTTATCGAACAGGTAAAATCCGGCTCATAACGAATAGGAGCGCTGAAAATCGATATAACCACCGCTAATTAGTTTAACTGGAGGTTGGTAAAAGCGGGCCTAATTTGACTATAAGAATTTTGGTCAATGCTACGAATCATGTTAGAAACATCGATATATTATTAAAATAAAAATCAATTTTTTTAAAACATCTAAAAATGTCATTTTTAATAGAATGGAAAAGATAAATTTGTAATTTGTATAAAATCGGTTTGTCCCGCCCTCCATATGGATAGAACGGTTTCGTGATTGTAGCGACCTGCGGATAGGGTTTTTCAATGTGTTAGGCAAGGCTGGACAAGGCATAGGATTTTAATGAGTTAGATAAAGAGTTAGATATAAACTCCAATAGGCCGGATAAGTAATCGTGGTATATCTGTTCTGTGTTAACTAATATAAACCTCATTGCGTTTCTTTTCTTTCAATCTGTATACGTTTCCCATATTCTAAACGAGCAGTCTGAAGACGCACGGTCAATCCAAAACTTTCTAGTACTACGTCTAGTGCTAGGTCTAGTTTTAATTGCCATTTAGTACGTGATTATTGTAAATACTTCTGGTACTAAAAATATACTATTACTTGACCTACAACCTAGCTAAACGCAAAACACTAGACCTAGAACAAGAATCTTTAGGATTTAGCCGTAAGTCTTTTTAAATGGCTAAACCAAATGTTTCTAATTCTAAATCTAATGTTAGTTCTAGTTTTAATATTAGCTCTTCTTGAAACGGATATGGTAATTCAATTCATTGAATGAATTTTAGGAGTTCAAATAAATCTCCTGTCATATTCTTTTGGACCCCGGAATATTGGTACAGGCCTAGATCCGCAAGAGACGCCTATTTAGAACTTCAAACCCATCTATCAAAAATACGAGAGTTTCGGAAACTTAATATTAAAACATCGCCGAAATCGGCGAGGAAAAAGTTCTTGAGAAAAAAGAAACGTCAAGAACGTGAAATTCTCCGATCGGATTCCGAGGATAGCTTTGAAAGAATCATTCACACCCCAACGAAAAGAAAGCGCCAATCGAAAGTTTCCGCGTTCACAAAAACCCACGAATTACTAAAAGGTAACTTTAAATTGATTTGGTTTTTAATTCCTAATAGTGCTCCCGTTTCTGTGTTTGTTTTCTTGTATAGACGAGGATAAACCGCCGGAGGAGACGTCGTTGCAATTTTTAAAACGAGTCCTTCGTCTTGAAGTTTCTCTGACAGCTTGGGATTTCGACTCGAGTACTTTAGCTTATCAATTGACGTTAATCGATAGAGACCTTTTTTTAAAGATTCCCCCGACGGAATTAGGGGTGTTAATTTGGCAGCAATCCTCCAAAAACGCCCCGAATGTGGGCGCTTTGATCGCGTTTTCCCATCGGGTTAGTTGTTTGGTTGCCACTGAGGTGTTAAGGGATGACTCGGAGAAAATTCGCGCACGTTTGGTTGCAAGATTTATTAATACAGCTGAGAAATGTAATAAAATCGCGAATTTTCAATCGTGCAGAAGCGTTCTATGCGGACTTCAAAGCCCACCGATTTATCGGCTTTACTCTACGTGGACTTATGTAAGAAAAAAACATGCTACAAAGTATCAGTAAGAACCAACTTTATTAACACTTTTTTCGTCATAAAATTTAAAATTAATTTATTTAGGGTGTTTGAAAAGTTATGTAGATTGTATAGAGATCCAAGATTACCCGCTTATCAAAAATCTTTTTATCGCGCAACTCAAAATCATCAATATCTACCGTACATCGGCGATATTATCACAAAGTTATTGGATAGAATCCCCGAATACAACGATAACTTAATGAGTTGTTGTAAAGTACCTCCACAACCATGCATTCAAGCGAAAGTTGGCGATGCTGAAATTTCCTCAAATTTATTTAGGAAGATTTTGACGAGCTTTAGTCGATGGTCAACCGAAGATAGAAGTAATAAAGAGCGGCTTAATAATACAGCGACCGTTTTAACGAAAGAAACTCCTAAAAGAAACGCGAAGGGTTTAACGGATTATTATAAACCATTAAATTGTTATGAAGACAATCGATATACGAGACTAAGAGAGGCCGTTGAACTTTTAACTAAGTATCAACGAGCTGCAGCGAATTTCATGTTTTCTAGGAATGAGCTAGCCACAGAGTACCTATTAAAAGCTCGATATCGAGAAGATAGGGAGAATTTCTTTAATTCGTTTAATGTAGAACCACCTATTACGTAATGAAAGTGTATTTATTAAAATAATTTAAATATAAATAAATGAAGTGTACAACAAAATTTGTTATGTTAATATAATATAATAAACACGCTGTGTACAGCGTGGGCCAAATAGGGCAATTTTAAAGGGGAACTCCTCTTTCTATAAGAGATTAAGGAAAAATGACTTTAATTATTATTATATATATTTTATGGTCTTATTATCCAATTGAATGTTGACCCTTCCTGTATCAAATGATGTATAACTTGTTTCAATTTTAAATCGACTTCTTGCCTCTTCTTGCGAACCAACGTGTAGACTTTAGGATGATTAACGTTTTTGAATTTTTGTTTTTAATGTAATTACATAGTGTTAAATTTTTTGAATTTGCGTTATTCAATTTTTGTTATTTTTAGCCTGATGAAGAATTTGAATAATGCGAAAGCTTTGTAATGAAACAAGGAAAAGTTCTTTGAAATTCCCTAGCAATTTGGTCGCGAGAATTTCCTTTCCTCTTTAACTGTAAGATAACCTTTTAGTACAATGACGCAAAAAATGATAAAATCTGAAAAATCGTGAAGGTCTTATTTTTGTAAATCAACAAATGACTTGAAGGCCAAATTGAAGGTTGAACCATCCCCATTCAAATTATGTATAATTCGTAGTTTCAATTTGAAATCAATTCCACCTAAGAAATGTTAAGGATGATTTGTGTTTAACGTATTAGTAAAATCGCGAAAAGAAAATGATAAAATTGGAAAAATCGTGGAGGTCTTATTTTTATAAATGAGGAAATGACTTGTATATCAAATTGAAGGTTGAACCATAACTCGCATAACTCGTTGTTTCAATTTGAAATCAATTCCACTTAGGAAATGTTAAAAGATGATGTTTTTGACGTTTTAGTGGAATCAAGATAAAAATGATGAAATTTGAAAGATCGCCGATTTCTTATTTTTGAAAATGAAGAAATGACCGACATATTAAATTGAAGGTTAAACCTTCCTCTTTAAAATGATGTATAACTCGTTGCTTCAATTTGAAATCGGTTCCCCTTAGGAAGTGTTAAAAGATGATGTGTTTTTAATGTTTTAGTAAAATCACGAAAAAAATGAGAAAATTAATAAAATGGTAAAGGTTTTATTTTTGAAAATGACGAAATCATGTCAGTTTGAAATCGATTGATTGTGTTGAATGTTGATTATGTTTTATGACATTTTAGTGGAATCAAGATAAAAATGATAAAATTTTAAAAATCGCTAGTGTCTTATTTTTGAAAATGAAGAAATAACTTGCATTCCAAATTGAAGGTTGAACCTTTCTCTTTCAAATGATGTATGTAGGATTAGGTTGTGAAATTAAACTCAGTGATAAACTATTATCATGTTAGATTAAATCTTTTGTCTTTCAACTTATTTTAACACACCGTTTTTCACAGAACTAAATATGTAACGTAACATATTTATTTTGCTTCAGTCATCTCGGCCATTCTTGATCTTCAGTAGACTCGGATGATGACCAAACATCATTATTTTGTGGATATGACTTCAAATGATCTGCTGATGTTATAGTACCTACAACTTGAACCTTCTCCTTCAAGTTTCTGTAATTGATAACGATCATTAAGCATTCTTTTACTTACTTTATGGCCCATATAAAAAGTTTATTTTCATCTTCAATCCAGTTCCAAACTGAGTTCGTCTAACTGCAACCCAACCAACTTCATAAATTTTTGCTTTCTCTCTTCTTTTATTGTAGTCTCTCTTACTTTCTTCTTGAATTCGTGCTATTTGTTTTGCAGCATCAACTCGTACTTGAGAGTGTTCTTCATCTAGTCTTTTCTTCAAATTTTTCTAGTAATTCCTGTAGTTTTAAATCTTCAAAGTAACCCATATCAATTCCAGTTAAAACATACTTAAACCATTTTTACAGTTCATCTTTTGGTAATGCACTTAAACATGGTATTATGGTTCTGTTTAATTTGAATATGATTAATATTTTTTTTCGACAATAATTTTTGAATTCTTCCGATACAAATGTTCTTTCTCAATCGGATATTATCCACGGATTGAGACTAATTTTTTGTTGACTTTCTAATTTGCCCATCACTTCGTTGCTGTTCACTGCTCTCATTGGATATAACCAAGTGAATTTACTAAAAACATCTATTGTTGCAAAAATATATAATTATTGTTCTTGTTGGTAGAAGGTGAAGGACCAAGGTGATTAATACGATAAGTATTCAGGGGTCAATTTAATTGAAAGCGGATCCACGTTTTCGATTGAACATTGAAAACCTTCAGGATTACACGACTGTCTTTTCACCATGATACACATTATACAATTCGAAAGACACTTTGCCATTCTCTTTCTAAGTTTTGATATCCAAAATTTTTGTTTAAGGATGTCAATCATTTTCTTAAACCTAGGTGTCTTGTTGTCGTGACTTTTCTTGATGATCCCATGTTATAAGGTTTTTGGTAGCATCAGTAATCGTTGACCATTTTCATACTTGTACAACACTTTATCTTCAACAACATAGTTCTCATATGGAACGTTATAAAGTGAATCAAAAATTAGTTTCAGCTTATCATCGGATTTTGGACTATCTTAATTCGGTTTCTTGTACCTTTGATGGTTAACATCACTGGATTGGGTTGGATTAGGTTGCAGTCATTACGAGCATCGACATGCTTCATATGTCCAGAAAAAGTGGATCGTCTTGCATCACTAGTACTTAGCTTTTCAATACTTTTGCCGAGCCAACTCATATAATAAATGGGATGTAATTTTTGATAATCTTCGCTTTCCTGCATTGTACCAAAACCAAATTTTGAGGCATCACAATGTAATTTTGGTTTGGAGTTACTTTGATAGATATTAAGGAAAGTGTGATCCGACAATCTCTCTGAATCATACCGCCACAAAACACCTGATTCTGTTTCATCGAATCGCTTAACGGGTCGGCTATAAGTGAATAGTTTTTGACGAATTTTCGAAAATAACCAGCAAGACCCAAAAATAATTGTCACATTTTTAGGATCTGGAAGTATCGTTATCGCTTTTATTTTCTGGGAGATGACCGAATACTTCTATTAATTACATTATAACCCAGATTCTCTATTTCTGACTTCAAGAATTGACATTTTTTGAAATAATCTCTAATCCATGATCTTCAACCACTTTTAATACACTTTTCAAACTTTTCTGAGTGCATCCCATTTTCAGCTAAACTTAATATCATCCATGTATGTCAGAATCATTCCATTCCTTATCAATTCTCTGAAAGTATTGTTAATAAATCTTTGGAATATAGTGTTTAAAGAAACTATATATTGTCTAGCGGGAGTCACAAACGATGTAAATTTTCTACTTTCTTCTTCAACGGAGGCATGGAAAAACTACGTTCCATAATTCCTTCGTCTAACCATTTATCAATCTATTTATTCATTTCATTTATTTATACATGCGATAAACGTCGAGGTCTATGGAAAATTGAGCTGTTTTCCTTTCAAACTATTTCTGTTTGCATTTCAGTCATTACACGCTCTTCCGGTCGATCGATTATATTTCCGGTCAATCTTGTCGTCATCAACAGCAATTTCAATAATTTCAAATGTTTTCAATACCTCTGCCTGTGAGAGTAAATCATCACCCAAAAGTAACTTGCAGCTCAACATTTTCAGGTACAATGTGTAAAATGATATTTGATTGATACACATCACCATCTAAAATAATATTACACACAATCTAACCCAAAGTCTTAATGTTCTTTCCAATTCCAGTAAGTGTTATAAATCTTCACACAGTGATAAGTTCAATCGTAAGTATTTGTTGATGCAAATTGATTGGATTACACTTCACTTCTTTAAACGACATTAATTGACACATTTTGGTTAAAACTGCGATGAAATCTCTCCGGTTGTTTTTAAAATAACCGCATACTACTAAACCGCGATTTTATGCAAAACTGTGTTTTACATAAAATTTTTTTAATAATTTGAAATTTTTTCGTCGAATAGTTTTTGAGAAAAAAAAAATACTAAAGTTGACAAAGTTGTCGACACTTTCAAAAATCGGGTACACTTTTCACTTATCTCGCGATAAAATAAAAACCGCGAATCCGAAAATTTCCAAATTAACATATGATACTCAGAAATGTTCATTGATTACAATAATCTATACCACATTTTTTTTTGCCGAGGGATTACGAAGGTATTGATCTCTAAAGGGGCCTTGGTTTTTGGCACGGACTTTAGTCTCGAACACTTGATGTACAGGGTGAGCCAAATTGGCCACTTTTTAAGGGAAACTCCTCTTTCTATATCAAACAGTCCTCTATCTGATATCAGCGTCTGACACTAGATATTTATGAAGCTTAATGGCGAAAATCATATCGATGTCTTTTACGAATTCAGAGATACAGTTCGTTATTTTTCAAAACTGTTTCTTTTCGAAAAGTTTTTTGTGCAAATTCGACGAGAGGAATATACAACTTTAAAATTTAACCACGTGATATCTCAAATGAGATATCAATTGAGATATTCGTGTATGATTTTGATTAATGAAAATATTTAAAACACGAACTTGAATATTCTGGGAATAACTCTATGTGTTTAACTAAGAACTTTGAAGAGTAAATAATCTAAAAAAATAGGTTTTTAGAATCAGTTGGAGAATTTAAGGGTTTACAATGTAATATAACAAATAAGGAAATAAATAATACACATAGCCATTTTTTCAAAGATATTCAGTTGGTATCGACTAGATAAAAAGACATTTAGAATCTAAGATAGAAACCATAAATTCAACATAAATCCTATTTAAACCCATCAATTTAAAAATGGTATCTCCATTTTTGGATTTCGTGCATATTCCTGAACCTATGTGTTCATTTAGTATACATCTTTAATATGTGCCTTAAACATGGAATATTCCCTAAGGAATTAAAAGTTGCTAAAATAGTTCCTGTTTATAAAAAGGGGGACATAAGCAAACCGGAGAATTTCAGACCTATCTCAATATTGCCTACAATTTCAAAACTACTAGAATACTTGATTGCAGATAGTACCTCGAATTTCTTTGAGAAAAATAATTTTTTCACTGACTACCAACATGGATACCGTAAAGGTAGATCAGTAAATACTGCATTAGATAATACAATTCAAGATATCCTGAAGGCACTTGATCAAAGGAAATTTGTGGAACAGCATTTGATAATGTAAATCATGATCTCTTACTAAACAAGTTGGCTTTTATGGTGTGCGCGGAATTGCATATGATATTCTAAACTCTTATTTGCAGTTTAGAAAACAGGTAGTGGTAAACGATGAGAAAAAGTCACGAGAAGTTGAAGTTCATACTGGGATTGATGGCCCACTGCCATTTATAATTTTCATTAACGACATGCCTAACCACGTACCTAACAGTAGACTGTCTGTATGCCGATGATACTACCATAGTTACGGAGGGTGCTACGAACTTAGACTTGAACAATACTTCAGATGAATCGGTGTGTAATGTGAAACGACGGTTTCGCCACAATGGATTATTACTAAACGAGGACAAGATTCAATGTATTACTTTTCACAAAGAAATCGGCAGTTCACATGTCAGATTATTGAAGTTTCTGGGGATTCATCTTGACGAGGAACTAAAGTGGTCATCACATATTGAACATCTGTCGAAGAAACTTAATGGCGCGATCTTTTGCACTCGTAGTATACGTAGTATTAGTACCTTAGAAGCTGCTAAACTTACCTATTATACCAACTTACATAGCTTAATTTCCTATGGTATCCTCTTTTGGGGAGCTTCTTCGGCAGCAGAAAGATGCTCTTTCTGCTGCCTTGTACTTCAGAAACGAGCGATAAGCTGGGAAGCAGAGAAAGTTATTAAGCAAATATATATTCAATTGTATAAAGAATATTCACCAGAAGTTATACCTTCTGCCAAAAAACTGTGATTCCCATCACTATCACTCTAGAAACAAGGAGGAACTGCGCATCCCCACACATCGTTTGTCTAAAACCCAAAATAATGCCACCTATTGGGGCTTAAAGTCTACAACCATCTACCTCCGCAAAAATGAGGAACGTTGTAAAGAACTACCTTGGTCAAAACGTCTTCTATACAATTCAATAATGTTTGAAGAAAATCTTCTGTGTAGAATAATATCTTTAATTTCGTTATGATACAATTTATTATAGAACCTTGATTTGTTTATTTGTGTTTTTAAAGTGACATGTAGAAGGTTTTGTTTTGTAATAAACTTATTATTATTATTCAACTTTATCTAAAAAACCAAGTTAAAAATCGCCAAAACCATATAAAAATATTCCTTCTTATACTTTTTTCAAAAAATAAAATTTTAAAATTAATTAATTATAATTTTCAACAAAACCGGGTCATTTAACCCTTTCTAACATTTGATATGTCACAATCTATATTTACGATTAAATCCTATTTCAAGTTAGTGTTTTGTTTTCGGCCATCTTGGATTTGATTAAAAATACAAAAATCGCGATATCTTATAAATTAGTTCGAGTTTGATGTCGTTGCAATGCGTTTTTAATACCCCATCCCAAACTTTCTAATTAATTACCATCACGTAATCAACTTTAATTATGTGACATAAATTTGATCTAATGAAAATAAGTTTAAGGATTAATTAATGGGCGAAAAGTAATTAATTTTTTATTAATACACTTATTTAGAGAACGAGCTATTGTTTATTTAAAAAAATTAAATCACAATACATTATTATTTTTATTATTATTGTTATTATTATTTTAATTATAAATATTTAAAATGTAAGCATATAAAGTTAAATACGAGTTTTATATGTACACATAAAGTACGATTCAGTCAAGTTCTTGTTTTACGTGACATGTAATTGTTGTTCATTTATCACCGTTGGTCTGGAAATAAAAAACACATCCAATTAGGAATAATTTATGAACGAAAAATGCGGTGTTAATGAAATGAGAGGGAAAAGAAATGCATGCGTTATTAGTAATTAAAAGAAGAAGTTTTAAGATCCAGAATATCCTGATTAATCTTACGTTGGCCCAAAAGTGATCGACTTTTGTTGAACTAACGATCGATGTTGTCCGTGTTTTAAAATACCATTTGGTGCATCATGTTTTTTGTCGGATGGAATACATAATATGGTCACTCTGTTCGAATAGGGTTTATTGTATGTCTCGGTGTTACCCAAATTACTTAAGTCATTCGTCGATTTCGCCAGCTGTTTACTTAACGGACTGTTTACTGATATTCTAACGGAGCCGTTGGTTTCTGCTTTAATTTGTGGATGATTTAACAAATTTTCCTATAAGTTCAATAACGACAGATGGTAGAAAATATAATATGAAATGATTCATCAGGTTGAAATGGAATCTCATTAACGTTTTATCTTATTAGCGATAAGCGAATAGATAAATTGTGTAAATATTTATTATTATCTGGGTTATTCAAATAATCTTAAAAAATAACTTACCATAGATTCAGTTCTTTTTTTTAAATTTGATCTGTTTAAAGTTAGAGCCAACTCGGAAGCTAATTGGCTGCTTATAGATTGACCGGAAGCCCTATCAATTGTATCGCCTCCCGATCCATTCAAAAAATCCAACTTTTTAATCTGCTTTTTCGTTGTTCCCGACGAATAACCACCGATAGTTACATTAACCGGCTTTTTGGTCAATGTTGAAGTCGTCGAACCGTTCGAAAGTTGCCCACTGAGTCTCGTTTTATTAAAATACGTATTTGGTGGCTTTCGATTGGTTTCATTATTAGTTTCATGAAGCTTAAACGATTCCAGCGATTCCATTTCGACGGCATCGTTAATTCCATTTTGAGAGTAATCTTTCTTGGGGAAACTTGCTTTTCTTGGTAATGTCGAATTTAAACTTAAATTATCATAATCTGGAGTTGGACATGGAGGCGGTTGAGGTAATTGTGATGATGACTTTTGCGGAACGGGTGGTGGTGGTGGTTTAGGTCGTTGATTTGTTGGCTGGATTAATTTGTCTGTAGATTCGTCGTAAATTGGTAACTGAAAATTAAAAGTTATAAATCAAAAAATATATATGTTATTTATAATATTATAATCTAGATTAATTTTTATCTTGTTATAATTATAAAATCTATATATTTTTATATTTTATTTATTCGTTTATAAATACATTGCGATGGTGACCTCTAGAAATTTTTAGAAAACGAAGAAATTTCTTTATGAATAAAAATTTTCTTTGATGCAAAATTTGAATTAACGTTATGTTCTAACTAAATTTAGATGTTAAAAACTAATTGCATTTTATTAAGTAAACTTGTAAAAATCACGAAATTTATTTTCGTTAATAAACTTGCATAATATGTTGATTGCAATAATCAACATTCTTGACTAAATGCTAATCAAATTTTGAAAAAACTGCTTAATCAAAAAAAAATGATATACAGGTACGCTACTGAATTATTTATATACATCTGATTTTAACAAAACTAGGGTAAATGGGTTGACCTATTAATATGTATATTATTTTTCTTGTGGATTAAAATATGATCAAATACATATTTGATCCGATTCATTTAAAGTTTCTTTTCCCGCATATAAAATCAAGAAAACATAAAGAAGGTGTGTTTATTAGTGTTTGGCCACTTTGATTACATAGTTGATCAGTCTTCTAGTCTTTGATCTTAAATCCGTCAATATGATATTTATGACGTTATTCTTGTGATAGTTCGTTCTTGAAATTGGTTTCGAGATAGCTTTCATAGGAAATGAAGAGAGTGATGATGGTGACGTATAGCAGTTAAAATATGTTTCTTAATGATACAAAAGGGAAATTGTTATCACCTTATCCTACATGCATCTCAGAGTAGACCTCTTAGCAACATCTAAAAGGTATCTGGTTCCTCTAGGCATGTTAGTTTGGATCGACTATAGGTCTGCAAATTGTCTTGTAGAGTGAGGCATATTTCGTTGATATGCCACGGGGATCGAAAGTAATTTATGGCATGGCCGCAAAATTTAAATTTTCTGACCATCCATATTCCCAGGTATTTACATTCGGGTTTAAAGAGGATCAACTTGAATTTACCATTTCAGCAGCCAACACTCTATAGATTGGAACAAATCAAATCAAAGGTATCTGGGTCAGAATGATAAATATTGCAACAAAACAAGTTATACAGCGTTAAGGAGAGTGGAGATACTTGGGGAAGACCTTGCTGAGGAGAAATTTGCGAGACAACAAAATTCTCAATCTGACGACAGAGGAGCATAATATGGAACATTCAAATTATTAAGTTTGAATCGATCTATGCCATATTGAGTCGAAAGCTTTACGGATATCCAGGAATGAAACGCCACGTAGAAGTTGGAAGTTAGTACTGCTAATGGGCGAGACGCCGACCTACCAGGTTGAAAGCCACACTGCCAATTTGGTATTTTATTACGGCTTCTAATATTTTCTAAACTTTGGGGAACTGCTGGTTGGTGATGGAGAAATTGAATATTTTTGTATTATGAGTATGAATGAGGTGATCTAGCTAACAAACAAGAATTAGATCTACCCACTTTTCTTGTAGTTTCAGGTTATTTTATATTTTTATATTTACTTATTTTAATTGTTTGTTCAATGTTCTCTTTTCGATGTACAACCAAAATGTATTCAACAACAAACGACACTTTTTACGTAAATGCTATGAACTTTGCACATGCCTAAATTTGTCTTACTGAAACAAATTTGAATGACTCGATCTTCGACGTGAAGTTCTTTATAACAACTACGTCATTTTTCGTCGTAATAGAAGCTCTTCTGATTGTGGAAAATCTGATGGTGGTGGGGTTCTAAGGTACTGAAAATCCGTGCACTATGAAGAGTGATCTAGTGATCGTTTTCCTGACTGGTATTCTCCATTAACCATAAAGGCTATCAATGAAAAACTGAGATTTCACAAAAGGTGGAAGAAATGAAGCTATTCTGCCGATTTTCTTTCTTTTAAACTGTTTCATAAACGAACTGAGACATTAATTGTCTTTGATTACAGCTCCTACCTTAAACGTATACAAGATTACCTAATCGATGTTCCTTCTCATTTATGGTCGTTTGTTAAGAGCAATAAGCTAGGTGGAGGTGGTATTCCGACTGAGATGGAGTATAATGACAATTTAGCTGATAAATAAACTTGATGGTCGCTATTTTTCTGCTACCTCTAGTAGTGAAACCTATCTATGGATTTCACAACAGGATGTAGCATATCTTCTAAGTCATGTTAACACTAATTTAGGTTCTGGTCTGGACGGTCTACCGGATAAGCTGATCGTAAGCTGCGCGGAAGAGTATGCTTACCCTTATTTTATATTTTCTCTCATTCTGTGAAACTCTCCATATTTCCGCTGCAATGGAAAAACCCTATATAATACATATCTTCAAATCCTGTTAGAAACTATAAAGGTTTCTATTCATTATTTCGAAAACTTTTGAAAAATTGATATATAATAAATGATATTTTAAACTTCAACCTCAATTTATTCATCAACAACATGGTTTTCTGCGTAGGCGGTCGGTTGAAACGAATTTGAGTTTGTAAACTATATCCAGAAATTCATGAACGACGGTCTTCAGGTTGACGGCATTTACACGGACTTGAGATTGTATTATCTTGGAAAAGCTCGGTAAGTTCAACTTGTCGAATGGTTCGATATCATGGCTTGGTTCTTACATTTTGAACAGATATCAAGCAGTTAAGGCAGTCATCTTGGACCGATTTTATTTTTGGTTTATATCAATGATGTAAATGAGTGCTTTTCTCATTCCAGTTTTTTTGCTGTATGCAGATGATTCTAAGATCTATTCTGGAATTGGATAGTTGTTGACTGTTTAACAGTTTGGCAGGATTTGGAACGTTTAGAGCAGTATTTCTTAAAATATTATTTGTTTCTGAATTACGAAAAGTGCTATGGTACCTTTGGGAACACATTCGGTAAATGTTAGTCCCCAAATCACGAACTTGGATGTTGTCTTGATTCTAAATTGCCTATTGTGATTGTATAGATAGGGTTATGCCTGAAGCCTCAAAACGATTGCCTGACAATTATTTCCTTGTTTGGTCCCTTTTTCATCGTGTAGTCTTCAAAGAAAGTATGTTAGATATTTGGTCCATCAATTTAATCTGTCATATTGTTCTTATGCCCAGCGTTGAGTTTTTGGAATCATATCTTTAAGGGGACGCCGAGGTGTTGCTGATATGATGTTCTTATATAGATTGTTTCGTGGTTTGATTAATACCATGGAACTCACGCGGGAGGTTCGCTTAAGCACCGTCTTATGTCCTTTTTCAATACCCATTGTACCAATATTGACTTTGTTAAATTTATTAATATTATTAGTTCTTTTATCCCTTTTAATTTGGTGTACATACCTTTTGATTAAAGGATACTTTATTGGGATAACTTGATTGGGTATGTTTCTGTATGTATCCGAATAATAAATAAAGTAAAATAAAAATCTCAAATACAGAACAACGGTTGAATAAACTTCCCCACTTTGTTTGTTCGCATAGAAGGAGTCAGTCAAAAGATTGAGCAGTTTGTAATAAACACGGGGAAAGAAGAAAAACAGTATATTACTGCGATACCTGCATCCGTAAACCTAGACCCCATGCAGGCGAATGCTTCAAAAGATGTCATATTGAGAAGATATACAAACAGTAGCATAGGAACAGTTTACATAACAATTGTGGTTGTATTAATTTGTATTGATATATTTTAGATTTAAACACTGCGCTGATGGCGACCACGTAACGCCAGGACCTTCGCCATCAGCCAATCAGAACGAAATACCCGATACATAAATACCCAATTCTTCCTCGCACTAAAGGCAGCTTTATTGAGTTTTTCAATATTGAGATTTTAAAAAATCATATCCTCGTCACCAACATGATTTGATCAACTAAAATTTGCCTGACGGACACTTTGATATCCGGAATCAACCACCCAAACCCATTCCACCAAAAAAATATTTGTCCCCCTAAAAGGGATGTTTTCATTCCGAAGTTGCACTTCGGAATGATTCTTTGAATTACGCCAAGTGTTATATGATATAGCAAGAGAATTAATTTAACTTTTTTTATCGAACATCAAAAAAGAGTAACTATTAAGCATACATATAATAATAAATTGAACCTGAAAAGTACTTATGAAAATTTTATTGGGCCGCAAATGGTTAAATTGACCGAGCTCTATAATCATGGATGAGTAATTCGACCGTAACATATACATAGCTTTTAATATTAAAGATCGCCATTTTTGTATTAAGAAAATCGATTAAGAATATAATTTAAAACAACTTTTATATGAAGCTTTTTTTTTATTAAATATTTTTTTAAGATAAATCCCGATTCACACGATCGATTTATAATGCTGATTTATTTTTTTAACAGTTCAGCATAAATTATAAATATCACCACAGTTAACTTGAAAACAGATAAAAATGGACTGGGTTTTAGTCGTACGTTTCTTAAGACGGCTAAACCCTAATGTTTCTAGTACATCTAGTGTTAACTTTAGGCGTTAGTGTTGATGAATCATGTTTTCGTGTAGTTAATAAGTGTTAATTAGTAATTGAATGGTGTGCTATAACATAAAGGGTTAAATATTAGCGATATCAATTTTAACTTTAATATAAAGCTTTTTATGATCAAATAATTGTTTTAGGAAAAATCACGATTCACATAATCGATTTATATACACATTATTAAATATTAAAGATATCATTTTTTAATTAAAATAATTAGTTTAAAACAGCAATTACAAAGACTAATTTCTTCAAATTAAAAAAATGTTATTGTGTTATACAGCTTTAATTAACTTACAGGAGGTGGTGGAGGTGCGAAATTTCCATTTGAGGGTTTATCCACCGATGTCAACGACTTCTTTTGTACGGCTTCTGATTGATTTTGTGTCGGAAGTTGTTCAATAACGCCATTACTATAATCTTTAGCGTTACGGTTCTGCAAAGAAAATTCTCGGTTACGCAAAAAAAAAATCGAAATTGTTATTTTATTACATAATAACCAATTTTTAAATTTTCGGTTACTACCTGTTCAACTAAATCGTTTTGGCATTGACACTTTATGATGAACAAGTTGATAAACATGTTTTAGAAATTATTTGTTTTCCTAATATGTACGTAATCATAATTTTTTACTTACTTCGTATGTTTGAATTGTCACTAAAGGTTTCGTGTTTTTCTTTGGCATCATCACTATTAGATTGATTTAGTGTGAATTAATGGCGAAATTGATTCAATGAATAAAACACAATACTCGGAATAAAAATTATTAATAGTGAACGCAGCAACCGTGCGTCTCGAAATAAATGAACAACCTGATAACAAGCGCCAACCGGTGGACGTGACGCGCGGCAATTGTTTCCCAACGCGAGAGAGAGATGTTTAATTAAATAGCTCCGGGACCCGGAGCCGTGCGATTCTCCAACGATTGTTTTATTTTTTTTTGTTTTTGTGTTGCCGTTCGCAATAGATTCGCTTTTCCTCGAAAACTCGTTTTGCAATTATCGGTCGTTCCCTTTGCTGCGCGCATCGTTAGCGTGATTTTCCGCACCTAAACCGTACACGATTACATTACGTATGCTTTCTCTAAGCCAATTAGAACAAGAAAATTTCTTGAGCACGCCCATTATTCATGTGGTAATCAAATTAGAACCAACCGGAACATCTCAAGTTTTTGCGCGAAATTTTTAATATTCAAATCTTATCATATTAGAAAAATTTAACATTAATTAACTAGTTTAATCTTAATCACTTCAACTGATAACATCTAAAACATAGTTCGATTACATTTTTAATTTCAATTAGATTACATCAATTTCCTATGTATTGATTATATAAAAACCAGGAATTCAACAAAGTCAATTTCTTTTATTATCATTAATGCCAAAACAATCTACCTCCATTATGTATCCCTATCTGATTGCATTTTGGTTTTGTAAGAGATAGAAAGTGGGCAAAAACGTATTTGTGGAATAAAATAGGACCCATTATTTTTCGATTTATCGACGAATTAAGTGAAAGTTGTCTCAATTCTAATTTCGTACAATAAGCGTCAAACTCACCGTAATAGTTTCTTCATTAATATCTGGTTTCTCTTCGCAAATCGATTTGAACATCTTCTTATGAGCTTTCTTGAATTCGTCCATTAATTGAGAGTGTTGCTGTTGCTTGTCAGAATTAACTCCTTTAAGGATCTTCTTTATTTGAAGTTGGTCATCTATTGAAGGTTTCTCCGGGACTGGTTTTATTCTCTTAAAAAGATATTCATATTTATTAAGATTTATTGAAATTAAATAGTGTTCAGATTATGCATAAAAGCTACTACATGGGGCTATGTATAAATAAATGACTAAGCCATCAAAGTTAAGGAATATTTAAATACTTTGTTAAATATTTTTAATACGATTTGTCTTAGAAAGATAAAATTTGGCAAACAATGCAATCTTAACATGAAAAATCGTTTAAGCTCACTTTTGAAATTACGGAAATACAGGTTCAATGTTATATAGGGTGGCCACAAAGGTTACTTAGATAAAAAAAAAATATCAAGTTTTTATCAAATTTTTTCAATCAACTCGCTCATGAAAACAATTAAAAAAATTCTCTGGATCAATTTTGTAAGAAACAATTTAGGAGGCATTTTTATGATTTACGATTTTCTCAACGTAAATTTGCATTTCACAAAAATAAAAATTTTCTTAGTCATTTTTGAAAAATCATAAAAAATCAAATTTTTAACATATCTTGCTGAAATTTTTTATGATTTATAAAGAAAACCATGTGCTTTTGTACGCTCAAAACCATACTTGAATATCTCAATCCGATTTTGAGGTATAAAGTTTCAACTTAAATTCAATTTGTAGCACTTTATAAAATTAACGATTGCCTTAATTATTTTGAAAAATTCGTAACAAATCGAACTCTTAGAAGAAAATGTGTACTTTTGAATGAAGAAACCCGCATTTGAATAACTTTATTTGTTTTTGAGATAATAATTATTGAAATGAGCTCCAATTTTGATGAGTTTTTAATTTTAACTATTCATAACATAATGATTAAAAAAATCGTAAAAAAAAACGAATTCTTGAGATATCTTAATACAATTTTGGTGATGTATGGAAGAATATGTGTACTTTTGAATGAACAAACCCGTATTTGAAAAACTTTATTTGTTTTTGAGATAATAATTATTGGAATGAGCCGCAGTTTCGATGAGTTTTTGAGATTAATTATTTTACAACATTATGGTTAAATCGAACTCTTAAGATATCTTAATGCAATTTTGATGATGTATAGAAGAAAATGTGTAGATTTAAATGAACAAACCGCATTTGAATAACTTTATATATTTTTGCTACAATAAACATTGAAATGGACCCAAATTTTGATGAGTTTTTGAGGTTAACTATTTAACAACATTATAATTAAAAAATTGTGAAAAATCGAATTCTTAAGACATCATAATGCAATTTTGGTGATGTATTGAAGGAAATGTGTACTTTTGAAAGAACGTACCCGCATTTGAATAACATCATTTGGTTTTGAAATAATAATTATTGAAGTGAACCCCAATTTTGTTGAGATTTTGTGGTTACCTATTTTACAACATTATGATAGAAAAATCGTGAAAAATCGAATTCTTAAGATATCTTAATTCAATTTTGGGGATGTATAGAAAAGAATGTGTACTTTTGAATGAAGAAACCCGTATTTGAATAATTTTATTTGTTTTCGAAATAATAATTACTGAAATCAGCTACATTCTGTTGATGAAATTTTTGGGTTAACTATTCTACAACATTGTGATTAAAAAATCGTTAAAAATCGAATTCTTAAGATATCATAATGCAATTTTGGTGATGTATTGAAGGAAATGTGTACTTTTGAAAGAACGAACCCGCATTTGAATAACATCATTTGGTTTTGAAATAATAATTATTGAAGTGAACCCCAATTTTGTTGAGATTTTGTGGTTACCTATTTTATAACATTATGATAGAAAAATCGTGAAAAATCGAATTCTTGAGATATCTTAATGCAATTTAGGGGATGTATAGAAAAGAATGTGTACTTTTTAATGAACAAACCCGCATTTGAATAACTTTATTTGTTTTCGAAATAATAATTACTGAAATCAGCCATATTCTTTTGATGAAATTTTTAGGTTCACTATTTTACAACATTGTTATTAAAAAATCGTTAAAAATCGAATTCTTAAGATATCTTAATGTAATTTTGTTGATATATAGAAGGAAACGTGTACTTTTGAGGGAATAAACTCGCACTTGAATATCTTTGTTTGTTTTTGAGATAATAATCCCCATGTTGATATTTTTTGACTATTTTATAATGTTATGTTTAAAAAAATCGTAAAATATCGAATTCTTAAGATATCTTGGTGAATTATTTTGTCATTTAATTGAATCTGTAGCATTTCAAAAACCTTAAAATTTCCTTAATTATTTATGAAAAATCATAAAAAATCGAAGTCTTAAGATATCTTGGTCAACTTTTTGTTATTTGTAAAAAAAAGTTTGTACGTTTCTGAGAATAAACCCATGAGTGAGTATCTCAATTTGTATTTGAGATATCGCGATCTATTATCGCCTAAATTTGTGGTATTTCATAAAATTTGAAAGAAAAGTATGTACTTTTACACCCATCAAAGGATACTTGAATATCTTACTTGGTTTTTAAGATATAATGTTTAGAACTGAACCTATATCTGTTGAATTTCAAAAATTACAAAAAAATTCTTTTGAGCGAAATTTAAAATCAAATTAAAAAGGGTTATATATTGTTTTAAAGAGAATATTTTCAGCTTCAATTTGATACACAACTCATTTCATAATCTTCATACTTACCGTGAAGCCGATTTTTCAAAGTACACACTTTTCCGGAAATAAAACCACACATGAATATCTCGAATCACAGAAAATCGAGTTCTTAAGATATCTTGATGAAATTTTTTGTGATTTATAAAGAAAAGCATGTAATATTCTGAGCATAAAATTATACGTGAATATCTCAATTAATTTTTGAAATATTGTGTTTTAACCTTAACCTAAATATGTAGCATTTCAAAAATTAACGAGTACCTTAACCATTTTAAAAAATATCGTAAGAAATCGAATTCTTAAGATATCTTGATGAACTTTATTCTGACTTATAAAGGTTAAATTATGCACTTTTTGAAAACAAAACCATGCTTTAGTATCTCAATTTACTTTTGAGATATCGCGTTTTAAATTCAACCTAAATTTGTAACATTTCATAAAGTTAGCAATTTCCTTAAGTATTTTTCAAAAATCGTAGAAAATCGAATTCTCAAGATATTCATGAAATTTTCTGTGATTTATAAAGAAAAGTATGTATTTTTATAAGCATAAAACTCTACTTAAATATCTTGATTTACATTGAGATATTGAGTTTGAACTTAACCGAAATTTGTGACATTTCAAAAAATAACAATTTGCTTAACCATTTTAAAAAAATCGTAAAAAATCGATTTCTTAAGATATTTTGATTAATTTAATTCTGACTGTTAAAGGAAAGCATACATTTTTTCGAAAACAAAATCATACGTTAGTATTTCAATTTGTTTTTGAGATATCGTGTTTTGAATTCAACCTGAATCTGTAACCTTTCATAAAATTAACAATTTCCTCAAGGAATTTTTACAATTTTAAATCATAGGAAATCGATTTCTTAAGACATCTCGATGAAATTTATTCTGACTTATTAAATTCAAAATAAATTTATATTACTATATAAAATTAACAAATTCCTTAACTATTTAAAAAAAATCATATAAAATCGAATTCTTAAGATAGTTAGATGACAATACCTGTTGCTAATAAAGAAAAGTGTTAAGACTTTTATTCAATATCTCGATTGGGATTTAAGATATCAATTTTTGAACTTAATATATACAATAACATAATATAATGTAATATATATAATTATAACACCATACATGCGATACATCATTGGAAAACTAAAAATGTGCTCTTTTTAGTAACACCACAATCAACTATTGATTGTATTTAAAAAAACACAACTTTGTGTTATATCTCCAAACTCATCAACTTTATTTAAAATTTTTCAACGGCATTACATTCTACTCAAAAAAGTGTCTTAAGAATGTATTAACCGCGTTTCTTCAATTTCAAAAATAAACGAAATAGGAGCATTTTTTGAAATGGCGAAAATATGATTTCTTGGCTATAACTTAAAAACAGAAGAAGATAGAGGTTTTGTCTTTGCGGCATTGAATATTTCTCGAAAAAGGAGATCGGGACATGACACCTATTTTTTTCGTATCTCTTATAGTTTCTGAGATACCCTATAATAACACCAAAATTTGCCTACCCTGTACTTTTTCGAGAATAAAACTATATTTGAATATCTCAATTTGGTTTTGAGCTATCAACAATATTCTTCATCATTTTTAAAAAGTCGTACAAAATCGAAAAGAAAAATAATTTTAAAATAAAACCGGTTTTTATAACTATTCGTAAAATTTAAGAATTTAGGACATACTAATTGCCAAATTTTAGCTTTCTCAGACAAAGCATATTGAAAATATTCAAGAATTATTTAAAAATTTTTTAACTTTGACTATAAATGTTTAGAGGAATCATCTTCATTTTTATACCACGACTTAAAGAAATATATTCGATTTTCTCGTCGCAATTTTGCATATTTGCAATACTTGCGTTAAAAAGCAAATAAAGTTAAGAGTAAATCTTGTAAATGTGGAGATAACTAATGAATCAATAAATACTTACCCTAGCTCTCCTCTGAATTTCTTCGCAAATAGCACTCGATAAACTGCTAGAAACATCGCTACACTTACTAGCAACACTATTAAAGCTGCATATGGAGGGGCTTTTAACCAAAGGAATCTTTTCTTTCTCATCGCTTCTGTGAACTTCGACAACAACAGTTTTGAGTTCGTGTTGTCTCGACACCAAGCAAATATCAGCGATCTTGTTCCCACTGTTTCTTCTCAACGTGTTATCATGATCGTCCTCCTCCCCGTTATTCTTAATTGTTGTTCCATTATCTGTGAGGTTGATGATGGTCGGTTTGAAGTTGTAGTTTGAAATCGCGTTCTTTTCCTCTCTAATTTCATCGTCCCATTCGATCTTTTCCCATTTTTTATTGTTTTTGAACCTGTCGAGGCGCTCGTCTAAATTAATTTCTTCTTTTACAATCGACAGTCTTTTCGATTCGGACCAAGATGGGCTTTGATCGCCTGTAACTGAACTCGCTGAGCTATTATAACCGCTTGATTCTCCTGGGAATAATTCAGATCCCGCTGATTTTCTTACTAAGAGGTCTAATTGTCGGGCGTTTTTCATTATATTTACAGCCTAAAAATAACAGTAATGATTAATTGGTTAAAAATGTATTAGGAGTGTTGAATTACCTCGTTGAAGGAGATATCGGTGAAATCAACGTTATTGCAATAAAGGATTTGATCGCCAGGTCTTAATCCAGCCTCTCTAGCAATCCCGGCTTCTTTTGTGAATTGGATAAAAATTCCTGGTTTCCATTCGGGACCTTTACAAATTCTAAAAAAAAAAAATAATTTAATGATTTCAATTTAAATTGAATTAATTAATTATATTAACCCGCATCCTAATTTTGTTCTTGGTGCAACCATGATGTTAATTCTGACATCGTGTATTTTTTCGGTTAATTGAGGTGAAGATCTGGTTGATGAGTTATTATCGGAAATAATTTGCCAGCTTAACGGGTCGGTTTTTTTGCTAAAAATTAATAAAATGACTTTTTTTGACTTATTGTTTATTCATAAGCTTACTCTTTAATGGGGAGCATTCCAACAGCTGCAAAAAAATGAGATATAAATTAATAACCTTTTATTTATATTTGTTGGGCAAGTTGAAGGAAATATTTAAAATAGTGCAAGATTTGTAACATCCTATGTACATCGCGTGCACCAGATACCTGTGGACGTTGAAATTATCTGAAACGGAATAAATCAACACAGCATCCCATCCATTAGCGATAGAGCCGTTTTGCTCTGTTTATAACGGCGAGGGTATAATCATGTTAACAATTTCTGCTCGTGTGTGTGTATACAATCCGGGCAAATAGTCCGCATATTATCAGTGGTTTATGTGGCATTGACCTGAAAAATTATATGCTGAAGTATGCGCAAATTGCTCATTAATAACTCCTAGTTACACCGTGGAAAAGTTCGGTCTACTAATTTTTATACTTTATTAAATTTTGTCGAAGGATGAAGAGTTCAAGGTCAACATGGAAACTGAAAGACCCCGCTTAGAAAAAAAAAATTCGCTTATATTTGAATCGATAAATGTAAAAGCTTCTGAATTAATGTTCAAACAAACAGGGTCGATTCAAAAAAATTATGACATAAATTTAATAATTTATAGAAAGGACGAAATCATCTTTGGTACACTAAACCTAGCTTATAATATTCCATTTAATTGTGGAAATACAATTTTTTTTATTTTGATTTTTGTTAATAAACACCCAAACAAACAAAATGGGATTTAAAGAATCAAAACAACCAGATTTATGAAAATTAAGCAATCATCTTTGGCCCACTAAAACTAGATTAAATTTGCTTCAAAATGCATTTTATCTTATTTTGGTACCGCATTTGGTTCTGGAGATACGTATTTTGTTTATTTCTTCAAATTTTTTTATTTCTACGAATAAACATATAAACAAGCAGAGTCGGATCTAAGTAGTCAAAACATCTGGATTTATGGAAGTTATTATCTTTAGTTCAAACTGAAGGTTAAACCTTCCTCTTTCAAATGATGTATAACTCGTTGTTTCAATTTGAAATCCATTCCACCTAAGAAATGTTAAAGGGTGATGTGTTTTAGACGTTTTAGTAGAATGACGAAACAATTTATCAAATTTGAAAGATCGTGGAAGTCTTACTTTTGAAAATGAAGAAATAAGTTGCATACCGAATTGTAAGTTGAACCTTCCTCTCTCAAATGATGTATAACTCGTTGTGTCAGTTTGAAATCGACTCCATTTAGGAAATGTTAAAAGATAGTGTGTTTTTTACGTTTTAGCAGAGTTATGAAAACAGCAATAAGATTTGAAAGATTATCGACGTCTTATTTTTTGGCAATGAAGAAATGACTTACATATCAAATTGCTGGTTGAAGGTTCCTCTTTAAAATGATATGTAACCCGTTGTGTCAATTTGAAATCAATTTCACCTAAGAAATGTTAAAAAATCAAGAAAATCATTTTATATCAATATCTACTAAAATATTGCTTTGGAGGAAAGCCGATTTATTCCATCGAATTCTACATAATAAACAGAAAGGAAGATTTTTCTATAAGAAAAATTTATGACTTTGCAAAATTGCATTTTTTGAAAGTACAGACTGTTAGTCTGTATTTTTGGACCCTAAGAGATATCGATATATGGTTTTCACCATTATGTTTTTTATAAATATGAAGTCTTACACACTATCATTTTTATTTATTTCTTTTAGAAGATGAGTTTCCCTTTAAAAGTGTCCATTTTGGCCCACCCTGTACATACTATGTGCTGATTAAGTCTTCTTCAGACGATGATGAGAATGTTTGAGTTCTGATGAGATGATCAGTTAAGATTACACAATAGTGATGTTAGGCCTTCATCGTTTTCTTTGCTATTTTGACCCTATTAATAGTAGGAACTCTTTTTTATTTCGAAAGAAAACTCTAGAACTCTTCGGGGGGCTATCAGAAATATGATCTGTTCATTGAAATTTTGAAAGGGGCTCAAGTACACATTTATCCCATACGTACTAGCAGTCTAAATAATTACATCTTCAAACCTAAGTATACAAATATATCAGTGAATAGAACATTTGATTTCGCAAGATTATGTAAAGCCATTAAAAACATTGTTTCATGTTTCCATACATTAGGCGCGCACTGTTAGGCGCAAACAGGAATTTGTTTGTCGGCGTAAGTACGAGTCGTGGTAAGTCGAGATCCATCTGTATTAGATTAGATTTACTTCAAGATACACTTTATCCCATTTTGATAATCCTTTGCAGCACAGGAAATTAGAGATACTCTCTATATGGCATAACGCAGAACACAGCTTGTCTAGAAAGGCAGATAGATTTGAACTTATAGACTAATACATAGACATGTTTGACAATAAAATTCAAAGCATAATGTCATCAACATAATCGTCGTTATATAATGCAATAATATAAACGGATATGTCTGTGGCATTCAGATTTATAAATATTAAGAAACTGGATTAAATTTGCTCTAAAGTGCACCTTGTCTTCTTTTGATACCTCCTTTAGTTCTGGAAATAAGAATTTTTTATTTTGACTCTTTCAAAAAAGGATTCAAATAATCAGTGTAGAGTTATAAAAATGAAACCTTTGAATTTACAAAAATTAAGAAATTACCTTTGAGAAACTAAAACAAGATTAACGTTGCCCAAAAATGCACTTTATCTCATTTTGATATCTCATTTACTTCTGGAGATACGAGTACTTTGAATTTGATCATTACGAATAATCATTCAAACCAGTAGATTTAGATTTAAAAAATCAAAACCAACTGTCTTTGGGATACTAAAACTACATTAAATTTGTTTTAAAATGTATTTTGACCTCTCCTTTAGTTTTGGAGATACGAACTTTTTATTTTGATTCTTTCAAAAAGGCATTCAAACAATCAGTGTAAGGCTAAAAAAATGGAATCATTTGGATTTATGGAAAAAAGGATTTACAGTGTGCCAATTACCTTTGGCACACTGTAAGTAAATTAAATTTGCTCTAAAATGCACTCTATCTCATTTTGATGTCTCATTTACTTATGAAGATACGAATGTTTTGATTGTGTCCATTTCGAATAGTGATTCAAACGAACAGTTTGAAACACTATTATGTTGAAGTTAATGAAAACTAGGAAATCATATTAGGCACGCGAAACTTTAAAAATTTTATTTAATTTTGATATCCCATTTAGTTCTGGAAATACTAAGTATTCTATTTTGATTACTTCAAATAAGGACTCAAACAATCGGCGTAAGGTAAAAAAATCAAAATAGATTTTCAAAACAGAGAAATTTGCTTAAAAATTCACTTTATCTTATTTTGATATCTCATTTACTTGAGGACAAAAGTCTTTTGATTTTGATCATTTCGAATAATTATTCGAGTCCACTAGAATTTTGTGAGTTTAAACCATGGAAAAGTTTGATGTACTAATTTCTATCCTTTATTAATTTTTGTCGAAGAATGAAGAGTTCAAGGTCAACCAGGCAACGGAAAGATCTCGCTAAAACAATTTCGCTCTTTCTTTAGCTGTCCGCGCTGCTCAAGCGTGTAGATATCGCAGAATCGCGCAATTATAGCCCATAATGGATTTCCTGCCTTAGGTCAGATAACAGTTCGGCGGAGATCTCCAAGAATTATTGATTAAAACTGGTTTCGAAATTGGTTGTGAATAACTTGGTAGATTCCTCGCAGCTTTGATCGAACATATAGGAATTTAGATATTTCATTTCGATCATTCAAACTAATGCAGGTTGCTGCACCTGTTTTCTTCGGCAAGCAAGCACGCCGGTCTTCACTTTGAAAGTGAAGGTTGCGGATCGTTTGGCCTCTCGCACGATTACTCACTCACACAATTACTTAAATGCAAGTCGAGAATACTTACTTCGAACTTTCATCGTTAGGTGTGTATGGTTCGAGATTAATTGGACCACTTCTTTGTGGACGGCGTCTTCGATTGCAAAACCATTTACCCTTATGATTTGATCTCCAACCTAAAACACACAAATTAAAAAAAATGTTATATAAGTTTTATTAACAAAAAAAAAATAATTAATCCATTCAATCGTTCAGAAGCAAATACCAGAGGAGGTATTGTTGAGCAATTGAGCAACTCATGGCACGTTCCAGTACAAAAGGCCGTCCCAACTTTCGATTTCTTTGGAGGTCCACGAACGGAAATGCGATTTGTATAAAGTCGGATTGTTGTTATCTCTCCCGTTACGTCATTTATTCGCTTTACCAACAGATTGCTTAATGCCGCTAACCCGGTGATTAATTAAAAGCCTCGTTTCATCGTATTCAATTAGTTACACACTACGCCATTTCACACTTGGCCAATTTCGGCATTCATTTACCTTTAATCCCTGTCTGTTAGCTTCCGATCCATTTTCAACTTGAGATACGAAAAATCCGGTTCCGTGTTCCCTTCCTCCTCGGATACTAAAACCTAAAGTTGGACCATGTCTACAAGTAAATCCCGGCGGAGGAAGTGATCCGTGACTAGGTCTGATCAATCTAACAGTTCTCATTCGCGGGGTTCTACTCATCATGGTCTCGGATATAGTATCCGAGCTGAAGGTGGACGGCGCATATTGCGAGTTGTAGTCGACCATCATCATGTCTGCAAAACAAACCAAAATTAGCACACAAAACCTATCGGAAACGCCTTGAACTTAATGTACAACAATTCATAAGAAAGTACCGCCCGATTTCCAATGGCAATGATTAATTTATATAGCCAAGAAAACACAATGCAAACGCGCCTACACTCTATCCCGGGTAATTTTAAAACGAGACGTATTAAATTTGCTTAATCGAGAGCCTTTGTTCGTCTTTCAAACAATGATCCCCATTAATTTGAACGGGTGATGTGCACCCGTTGCGTAAAATTCACGTTATTTGCCGTGAGAAGTGATTTCACTCTCTCGACCTAGCATCGTTTAGCGGATTCTTGAATAGGTTGCCTGGGATTTGCTAGAAAAGTGAAAAGAACGTGATTGGGTGTGCTTAATTCTTACATTTAGTATCTCTTTATTTTATAATTATACTTATTTTAGGACCGGAATTATATGCGACAAAAAAAGCAACATAAGTTTTTTATATGCGTTTAAAATTGGTGAAAATATGCAGTACAAAAATATTTTTAATACTAAACCTACTGATACTCATGTAACAAATTTAGTTCAAAAATAAAACGATCGTTTTCAAATAACGATTTAAAATGGTTTATATATTAAATTTGAAAATATGGATATGAACTGAACGATTTCAGTAGTTTAAGAACAAGTGGAGTTAACACTCCTTTGTTTTCTTTCTTTGGTATGTATGAAAATCCATTTATGATTTAATTGGTGCCGACATGAAATGCTACCCAAAAGTTGATACCAAACTTTTCTGGTCTATTTATGTAAACCTACACTTCGCTTTGGTTGTTAAATGCTCCTCATCGATACTTATATATTCCTCAGACTTGTAACAATTTTGGCTATTCTGGATGAATTTGCACCAAACATCAGATTACAGCAAATTTATTTGTCTATATACGCTGATATCATTGACCGTTTTATTAAATCCCAACCCAACCCGAAAATTTTAACAAAAATTGTTCCTGTTTTTGGTTTTTGATATAAGAACCGCCACAACATTTACAGCTCCATAGATACGAAATATTTAAATTGTTTGCCTGATAGGAGACACGTTCATATAAAAGAGCAATAAATGCATTTATTTTTGATGAGCCCATTGAGTGCAAAGTACTCGAGAGCCTTCTTCTTCTGTGGATTTTTTGTGTCCTGCATTACATGATTGTCAATAATTAAAACAACAAATAGTTAATACATTAATTTACTTGATACCACAGTTTTACAATCTGTATCAAGTCTTCTGAAAGCATTTCAAGTCTTCTACAAGGTGGGACAAAACTAATGTCATATGTAAATACGCCATAATTTCTGCAAATGTGATCAAATATTATTATGTTTTGACATGTTGTAGAAAGATAAAGAATTAATTAATAATCAATACACACTTGAAAGACGTGGAAATATTGTTACTGCTTATATGGCCAATTTTCGGCCCCTTGTTTAAATGCATCTAGAATTTCTTCCGTTTTGGCGATTTGAACTAGCCGACCAAATTACCATTCTTTCTTAGAAGCTTTTTGAAATCACGTGTTTACCGCAAGAGACTACCAACTTTAGAATTCTTGAAAGCCAACGTCAAAGAAAAAATCACCAATTTGGAGGGTGATATTTTTGCGAACAATAATTTAAGATGTTGTAAAACGAGCACAGATATGCATCAACTCAGGAGAGAATTATTTGACCAATATAATTTCAAGTTAACGTAACAAATTTTGCACATTAAAATAAATGTTCATAAAAAACAGAGCCCCATTTTATTCATTTCTAACAAAATACCAGTAAGTTCAGACCTGTTAGAAGCAGTATTAAGTGTTCTGAAAGCATTGGCTCTGGAAGTATTTCAAGGCTTTCAGAGATAATGTTAAGTCTTCTGATAACATTTCAAGCCTTTTAGAAGCACTATTAAGTCTATTGGAGGCATTTCAAGTCTTTTGGAAACATTTCAAGTCTTCTAGAAGTAATATCAGTCTTCTGGAGCGTTGCAAGTCTTTTAGAAGCGCCATCAAGTCTTGCAGAACCATATATAGTCTTCCAGAGGCTGTATCGGATGTTCTAGAAGCAGTTCAAGTCTTTTGGAACTAGCTCAAGTCTTCTTGCAATCAATATCAAGTCTTCTGTAAGCAGTATCGCATGTTCTTACTTTAACAGTTATTTTTGCGCACTTTTACACTGAGAAAAACAAATGTTGTCTTGGATTGGTTTTGGTTACTGAACATAAAATGCCAGTTGCAGATAAGCCATGAGCCAAGAGTACTGTATAATGATAATTCTGGACGTATAAAATGCCTTTAAATCAGCGACCTGGAGGGGAACTGTAAAGGTCCTAAAGCAAGATGGCGTATGCGAATATCTGGTCGATTCAATTAAATCATATCTATCGGAGAGATTCGTACTGAGCCCGGACGGTGAAAGGTTTCAGGTTAAAAGCTAGGTACTACAGGATTCAATTCTGGGCTGGATCCATCATGTTGGAATTTGTTCTAAGATGCGGTACTGAGGTTGAAGATGGAGCGCAAATGTTTTCGTTCGCAGATGATATTGAACGATATTAGGCTTACGGTGGCGGAAGCTAAAACAGAGATGATCCTTCTACAAGGAAGGAGGAAAATCACAGAGTTGTCCTTGATGACAAACAGGAATGCCATCGAAACTGTACCAAGTGCTAAATATTTGGGGGTCCATTTCGAAAGGATATGAGGATGACGGACCATGTAAGGTAGACGTCACAAAGAAGGTGACTTTTATAACAAATCTACTGAGGAGGCTAATGCCCAATCTGAGCAGACCACAATGGCAAGCAAGAAGAAGGCACCGATTTGAAAGAAGGCTATAAAATACAAAAAATATGCAACGATGATCAAAGCAGTGAATAGAAGGCTGGCGTTGGACGTGATTGCTGCTTATCGAATGCCGCAGAAATCATTGCTGGTATGCCAGCTGTCGAGTTGCTGGTAGAGGGGAGAAGCCTATTATATGAAAGAGGAAAAGAAGCAGCGAATGAGCTCAGATTTAGAACTGAGAAACTGTGTCATACCTGACATAGTTTGTGGGATGAGCACTTCTGTGTTCATACCAGACTTGCCCACCAGACACAGCATCGTGGTGAGGAAGAAAATGGGGTGAAATGGACTTTTACTTATCGGAAACGCTGATAGGTCATGGTGTATTGGGTGCATACCTGTATAAGTTCAAGAAAACAGATTGGAACCAACGACGAGTGTTGGTTCTGCGGGAAAAGAGACATGGTGGAGCACACTCTTTTCGCGTGTGGTTACTTTTAGGGAGCAAGAGTTGTGTGTGAGACGAAGTGCGGCCACAGAGTTTATGCAGGGAACTTGGAAACGATGATGCTGTATATCAGGGAGGAAATTGCGATAATGTGCAGGACGTTAATGAAGGAGAAGGAGAGGTTAAAAAAGAACTGCCACTAGAGAAGTATGCATGAGAAGTGGAAGGGCGTGGAGGGCTTCTCCTCCACTTCCAGGTATGTATGGCAACAGAATAAAGTGAATAAAAAAATTACCCCAAATTACTTTCACCAAAAATTCAACGAGGAATGGTGTTTGGGGCGCTGAAAAAGTGGAAGGATTCAAACCTCCCTCTCCGTGTCCAGATATGTGATAAGGTTTGTTTTTTTGATAAAAAGTAATTGGAAATGGTAATTGGGAGGTATGGAATGTGTATGAGGAAGCGCAGTCCAAGGATGAGGTAGCTGTTGAATTGACTCAATAGTGTCTGGTGGAGGGGGAGACCTCCTCCTCTTCTTCCACGCACCAGACACTTCCCCTGTGTTCAATAGTTTGACGTGGCCGCGAGTAAGAGATAAAGGATTGGACAGAAGAAGGATGAAGGATGAAGAGGATTTGGTTTTTCCTCGATGACGTAATGCTCCCAAAGGTGTTAGACGGTCGATGTTTTATACTCCAATCCTTCACTATTTGGGCATCAGAGCCAATTAATGATAAAAGATCGCAGACATTAAAAATTTCCAAAGGAGCATATGCAGTTTTACTCTGTAATTATGGCTTAGCTCACAACCACAGGAGAACTTACAGATAACGAAGGAGAAGACGACTGAACAAAACTAAATATGTTGAAACCAAAAATGAAACTATTAATTGTAATGGCCTTTGTTAAAAAGTACCTTCATATGCACGACTAAACCTAACCCAACCCTGTTATTATATTTGAATTAAAGTAAAACTAGAAGTAACACCAGACCTAGAATTAGAAACATCCGGGTTTAGTCATCTTGAAAGATGTACGGCTAAACCCGAATGTTTCTAGTTCTAGATTTAGAGTTAGATCTGATAATATAGAACTAAAACTGACACTAGACCTAGAAATATAAAGATTCTGGTTAAGCCGTGCATCTGAAAAGCAGTCGTGGGATATGTACGGTTAGACACGATGGTTTCTAGTTCCAGCGTTGGATCTAATGATATAACACTAGAACTTTTGGGTTAACCCGTGCATGGTAAACCCAAAGCTTCCCACTTCTAGATCTAGTGGTAGTTCCAGTTTTACTTAATTTCAAATATACAAAATCATATTTGAAATCGGTCGCCAAATCAGTTTGCAAAGTAGTTTAGTTCAGAAACCCATCATTCTTGAGGCCTTCGTTAAAAAATGTCTTCAGATGCACGGCTAAATTCAACCCATCCCTGTACACAGGACTGCACCTGACAGGAGACATTGGTTACATGTATGATGGGGACACGACGCTTTTCATTGCAAGCAGAAGCGCCCCCCAGGGATGTAGCACCCCAGGGCTACAGCCATATTAGCTCTTAAGTTTTGAACGTCGCTACTCATATGAAATCATATGCGATTAAATCGAAGTATATGGATAAAAACTGTGTTTATATGCGATAAGAAGCAAATTATGAAGTTATATATCTTTATTTATAACGCACGTGTCATTGCAAATAACATTGGCAAGGTCTTTATACTGCAAACACTTCCGTTCGTACGTTTCGAGGATCTTCGAACGAAAGAAATGCCCTCAAGGTTAACAAAAGTAGGCCCCGACCGTGTTGTCGGTCCAGAGAAAGTGCACGCATATTTTAGAAACTCCCCAAGTCAACCACGTTGTATCTGATGCTTGTTTTATTAAGAAAATGCACATCGGATTGTCGGTATCAATATGGGTGGTCTTTAAAAAATAATAATCAAAAAAAAGTAGGTTAATTAGTTATTCGCCCGCATGAAAATTATTGCGAAATAAAGTTTAAGGTTTGATGTGAACTTTATTGATGTTAACTTTATTGACGTGAACTCGAGGAATGTGAGACCGTTTGAGTTCGGTCACTCGTGATGGCTTGCTAACGTACACTCTTGGTACGCTCTCTAAGAAATAGAAACGATTCTGCAGCGAATCGCTGGACCTCGACGGGTCAAAGAAAACGTGGAATTCCGTTCGCCAATCCGTTAACTTCACCGATGCCCAGGGGCATATCTGATTCTTTAAGTATTTGCGGTTTGATGGAACACGTCATCTTAACGTTAAGGACTAAACCGATAATAATACATACCTTGGTTATAAAACTACTTCTTTATTTCAATAAAATCGTTTGGAAACTAAACCAATAAAGTTGGTATCAGGTTGAAGTAAAAATATTTTGTAACAATTTTTTTTATGTCTATCAGATAAGATTATTTGCCGTTCTCCAATATTGGTGTTGTAACTTAAAGTAAAACGCAACTACAAAAAGTGATTTCTTATGTTCACTTTATGTATACATTTATTTTCGATATATTGAGAATGAATTCGTACGGTTCGATTTGAACTGCTAAATGCATCGTTATTCTGCAATCAAATACAGTACTTAAAATAAATGGTAATAGTAAAGATAATTTTAATTGTTTAAGCTTATTGACATGGAATTCGATTTAACTATAATTGTTATGGTACGTCCGTAATTACATACATTTACAATTGTTACGTAGAAGATGGCCATCTTCGTATTAGCGATGTATTATTTTTTCTCTGTCTTGTTCCGATATTATTTAGTCTTTTACCGAAAAAAATTATATAAATAATTAACACTGTATCTTATTTTAATATCTCATTTAACTCTGAAGATTCAAATTTTTAAGCTAAGTAAGATTTAAAAAAATTAAAGCAATTAGGTTTATGGCAACTAAGAAATCATCTTTGTCACTCAAAATTTTAATAAAATTTGCTCTAAAATGTACCTTTTAAAGGATTCTTTAAAACAGAAAATCTTATCAAAAACCTTTTGTTTATGAGTAATGTTAAAGTTAATATTTGAAAGATTTGTTTAAGTATAAACATACTTAAAAGATAAGTGCAAAAATGTGTGTTGATGAACAAATAACCACGTCACGAGAATGAAATAACTCGGGTATTTTTCTTTTTAAAATTGAATGGGCAATATTTCAAAAGAAGAACTCATTCAAGGCCAAATGATGAATCCCAAGTTAATCCGGTGGTACTTCGGAGCCAAATGGAGATAGTGGTTTATTATGCTAAGTCTGCAAGTCAACGTTCAGTTGCTAGAAGACCGTGGAATGCAAATAACGAACGTTGACCACGTTAATAATGGGAAGGTAATCTGGCCAGGGCAAGATGGCCAAGTGCTCGCTTTTAATGAGGGACAGTAATTGAGTAAGTGTTCCGAGAAAAGTTGGTCTCATCCGACGCCGCATGACAGGATTACGTTCATCTTTGTAAAGAAAAAATGATTTGAACTAAAATTATCGACCACAAGCAAGCGCAAGAAAAGCAACGAAGAATCGCCAACAATAATCATAAATCACAGTTGGTGTTCCAAAGGAAACGCTTGTGCATCGGGGAATTATGTGTTCCCTTGACTTCTAGAGCTCTAGAAGCGAACGTCCCAAGGCTTAAGCTGCTCTTTCAACGGAGGAGAAGGGTCTTTGAGAGGAAAAACACTACGATTTGAACGGAATTTATTTGATTTCCTCCCATTAATAAACAACACTTATAACGGCCTTCAACGTAATGAGCTTTAAGCTTCATTATAACTGTACCTTTATTTCTATTCCTCATTTCACTTCTTAAACCTCAACGTTAATAGCTTTTCTACTTTATTTCATTTTATTTTCTATACTTAATTAAAATGCATATCAGATTTATTCGAGAATTAAAATTAACTCGCTCAAGACTTTCAATTTAAATCATTTTTAAGCATCTCATTGTGTTTTATTCCACAACAAAGACACTAATCGACATCCGATTTAGCATTAGATAAAAATCGATGATTTAGTTGCGGTTAGTACGACAAAAGCAGCCTCGGTTTTATGGTCAAGTCGCGAACGTGTTATGCCATAAGTTCTTCTACAGATCGTGGAGTCATATACACAGGTTGGTGTGGCTGTAAAACAAACCGTGGTGTAATCGAGTCTCACCGCGGTTTACGAGATGAAATTTGAAGGAGTGCTAACAACGTGGAGAAAGAAAGAAAGCTGCTAAACTCCTGCGATGGAAGCCAGGACCAGTGTGTTAAATTTAGAACGTTCTTTCGGTTCGTGGTTGTCATGGTCACGGCTTCATCGTCGATTTTACTTCGTTACGTTTTATTCACATCACATATTTTCATGGAAATCTTATTTCAAATGCTTAATAATCTTACGTGACATGCCTACACTAAAACACGTCACATAAAAGTCATCTTATATTATGTTTCTAATATAAATTATTACTTAAGCAAAGTTTTATGAGTTTTATTTAAAAAAAGACAAATAGATTTATGATTGTTAAGAAATCACTAAAATTAGATTAAATATTGAATTTTATCTCATTTTGATATCTCATTTACATCAGGAGATACGAATTCAATTATTTTCATCCCTTTGAATAGACATTAGAATAATCAGTGTGGGGTTAAAAGATCAAAACATTTAGATTTATGGAAATTAAGAAACTATTTATGACACACTAAAACTAGATTAAATTTGCATTAAAATGCAGTTTATTTCATTTTGTTATCCCATTTCGATTTGGAGATACGAATTTTCCATTTAGATCCTTTCGAATAGATACATAACTGTATCGGATCTAAGAAACAAAATTATCTAGATCAGGGGTTCCCAAAGTTTGTCTTAGGCGGGCCATTTTAACACTACCGAAATTTTTGGCGGGCCAAAAAAAATCTAAATACCATATTTGTTCGAATCTGAGATGCACCTGACTCTAAGGCAGAAGAAAATAGTTTTAAGATGGTATGAAAAATAAATAAATTAAAATATTACGCAATAATGGTTAAAACATAATCTATTTTATTTATTAATATTACACCGAGAGTCTTATTTAAACATTGTGTGTACACGCATCGGGCTAAAAAGTTTCAGATAAAATTTATTCGATTTGAAGGAAAATCTGTCTTTAAAATTTGTAAGTTGCTTAACATCACCATCACCCTGGGGTGAGAGACGAGTTTATCTTTGCCACCGTTGACTGTTCCCTTTCAAACCAAACAAAGTTTATTCGGAACTTTTGTAGTTAAATGCCTAGTGTTTGAGATATTTCGTATAGTAAATTTAAATGGGTCATCCGGTATATAGTGATTTTATATTCAAAGGGAGGTTAAACAAATCAAGAAGACTAACGCAAAAATGTTTTTACGAAAGTAATAAGCATAATAACAAAAATAACTGTAAAAAAAAATTTTCATCTTTTTTTGTTGAAGCTTATTAAATAAAACAACGTTTCTATTTTATTTGTTTCATGGAATTCACTTTACACTTATTGAGCTTTTTTCCGTGTTATGGAATGCAGAGTTGCTCAATATCTTTCTGAATTGGCATAAATTATTAGACTTATTTGAAAAATTGGTAGCAATGGTTTCATATTTATTGAATCAAATTAATAAAATAAATTAATCTCTTATTATGGAACTTTTGTTAAAACATTTGTATGTTAATTACCTTCTTTTAAGATGTTTTAGTACCCCTTCAAAATAAAATCATAATACACAAATCGTAAACACTCTGTATATTCAATTCGTTTCGCCGCTAGAAGACTTCAATGTTTGAAAAAATTCTTTTATTCTTAATTAATCTAAATCTCTTTTGAGAAGGCAAATACAACACCAATGGCAAATAAACCACTAAATTCTTCTTATAAATTTGTTTGTTATATACCTCGTAACTGTACAAATGCATCCAGAAAACGTGATATTTGTTCTAGATCAACGTCCCAAACAAAAAAAAATTCATATCTTTTAATATGTATATTAGCAGGAATGAGTAGTGCACTTCCAAAAAAAGGTGAGTTGAAAAAATGTCATATTTCAACATATCAGATTTATTTAATGTAGAGCTCATATCTCGATTCTCATATCGAGTCGACTCCTATATTTTGTTTTGGTAGCTACTAGAGCTGAAAATCCAGTTTCTGCTAGATAAGTAGTAGAAATAGAAGAAATATGTTTATTGCTTTATCGTACAGTATTTCATATTCGTGTCGTATTTGGATCTAAAATTTGTTCTGTAATTCGAAAGCTTTATCACAAAACAGGTCAATTAATTTTTCTTCTTTCACTGAAGACAAAATGTGTCATAGTTTACAAATGGTTTTGTTACTTTGTTAAAACGTTTTATCCAGAAATCAATGTTTTTGGTCAAAGTTTCTATTTTACCATTACATACAAATATATTTATTATTTATATTTAATATATATTTTATCATATTTCATGTATCAGCTAAATGAGAAATTTTAGCAATCCATTCAGCATTTCTAAAATTTTCTGTTAATGATGATCTCCGATCATAAAAAAATCACCCTTTGTATTCTCTGATCCCATTTCTTTACACATTAGGGAGAAAATACGTGTGCTAGTGCTCACGATTTCCTATATGATGTGCGGCAAAATTATGGAATAAATATTTATGAACATTATTAACTACTTTGCATAACTACAAAATAAATAATAATAATAGCTAAAATCGGGAAATTAATGTGGGTTCACAAAATGTGAGTTTTGAAAATCCAAAATAAACTTACATAATAATGTTTATAAGAATTGTGTTGAATTTATTCTATTTAAGAATAGAATTTAATTACAATTTAAAAACTACACCACAAGAAATTGAACTAAATTTGGGTTTCCCCGATTGAAATAGCAGAGACAGAGAGAGCTTCATTTATTGCTCATTCAACTTTCTCATTTTGATGGCTTCATCTTATTGACCCAATTTTAGGTCACGACACAAGGGTTAATATTGAAACATGATATTGTTTCATAAACAAAATTGGAATGCTTCCAGATGTTTTAAAATGTTCCTAGAAGACTTGTAATGCTTCAGAAGATTTGATGCTGCTTCTAGCAGACTTGTTCAGAAGATTTTAAAGTGCTTCTAGAATTCTTGAAATGCTTCCAGAAGACTTGAAATGTTTCCTAAAGATATACTGCTTCCAGAAGTCTTGAAAAATTCCAGAAGATTTGAACTGCTTTTTGAAGACTCTGTAAAATATATAAAATATACTACTTGTAGAAGATTTGAAATGCTTCCACAAGACGTTATACTGGTATAGTCTTGGAACGTCTTCTAAGAGACTTGATACTGTTTCTTAGAAGGGTTTATATGTTTCTATAAGACTGCTTTTACGGTACTGCTTTTATAAGATTTGATATTCCTTCTAGAAGACTTGAAAAAAAGTCTCTATATTGGTTCTAAAAAACTATAAACAATTATAGAAGACTTGAAATGCTTCCGTAAGATTTTGGAAGGAATGTGGCAATGGGGAAGATTGTGTTTGAATATCTGGTAGTAGTGTGATGATGTAGAAGCATAGGGATGGCGGGAGCAGGGAATGCTAGAGGGTGTGCATGCTGGATATATAGTAAGGGAAGAGTGGTAGCAGGCAGGAAGGCAGTGACATTTGAAGAAAGAATAGAAGGAAGACCGTCCCGCAGTTTGGCCAACGGCGGGATCTTGGGGAATGTATGTATGTATGGAACGGGAAGGGCATGCAAGGCATGCAGCACTTAGGCCTCTAATTGGGCCCCTTGTAGAACCTCCCTAGGAGACACTCGAGGTGTTCTGAGGAATATCTCTGATCAGGTGACGATACCGCTTACTTACAAAGGGCGCTAGCGCGTATTCGTCCTGGTATAATCGAACCTCCTAAACACACACGTGTATTAACGACAACCAGAGATGTTAGCCTGGTTGCCGGGACCGACGGCTTTACGTCCCCTCCGAAGGTCGGGGGGCAATCCAACATGGTTACACCGGGATTCGAACCCGAGACGAATTTTGGGGAAGTGTTGGACGGAAATTAGAGAGAGAAAGGTCAAATATGCGAAAGGAGATAGAGACAATTATTATAGAAGAGTCGGCTATTCGGTGACTGAGAATAGCCATAGATAAATGGTACGAAGGGTTGGTAGGGAAATGTGGAGGGAGTTGAAGGATAGGGACCGAGATGTGTAAAGATATGAAGGAAGATCACAAATAGAAACGGACAGATATAACTAAGGATACAGAGACATAACTACGGAGGGGCTGCCTAGATACTTGTTATTGGAGGGAGATGAGAAGGTAGTGGATAGGTATCGTTGTGGAAATGAGGGGAGAGCTAATAGATACTGGATGACCAATGAGGAGAGGTGATATATGCTGTGCAGAGAGGTTGTGGGGGTGGAGAGATAAAGGGATGGTGATGACGGAAGAATAAATCCGTAATTGTAAACATGTTATTATATACAATAAAGCTCTTATGTATAGAAGACTCGATACTGTCTCTGGAGGATTTAATACTGCTTTCAAAAGACTGGAACTGCTTCCAGAAGACATGAAATGCTTCCACAAGACTAGATACTGCTTCTAGGAGACTTGATAGTGCTTTTAGAATGCTTGAAATTCTTCCACAAGACTTGACACTGGTTCTACAAGTCTTAAATTGCTTCCAGAAGATTTGAAATGTTCCAAAAGATTTCAACTGATTCCAAAAAAAAATCTCAATTAGAATCTTTCACTCTCAGAATGAATATGATATAAGCATGCATAAGATATTATGCACAAAAGTGAAATAACGCAATTTTGCCAAAGGAAACAAACTCAGTATTGTGCCAATTCTTGTAAATGTGTATTACTAAAGTAATGGCAGAAGATATTTTTGTTACCAAATACTGTTGGCAAAATACAATATCTTCATCTTAGAAGTTTAAGAACTGCCAATTCAAAACTGAGCTTGTAAGACTGTAAATAATGCTAGCAGAAAATATTTCCATTACTTTGGAAGACATCGCGTCTTTTAGGAAGTCATTTGTCGTTTGACTCTTATTCTAACTTAGTTTTTTCAGCGCTCAACACCATAATAATTTATTTTTTTACCATATTTTGAATTTTTGAAATATATGTCGTTGAAATATGACCTAGATTAATGGAAATTAAGAAATTGTCATGGGAACACTAAAATTAGATTAAATTTAATTCAAAATACACTTTATCTCACTATGATATCTCATTTACTTTTGGAGATACGAATTTTTCTATTTTGATTCTTTCAAAAAAGAATCAAAATAGAAAAAAAATTAAACAATCAGTGTAAAGTTAAAAACATCAAAATATTTAGATTTATGGAAATTAAGAAACTACCTTTGACACACTATGACTAGATTAAATTTGCTCCAAAATGCACATTAATTTAATAAAAATCATTTCTTAAAATATATTCTTTACATCTTCTTAACACATTTTCAAAGAAATATTATTTTAAATACTTAATCATTTAGCATGACGTGCTAAATCACGTGTAAACTAAAACATGTAACATAAAAGTCATCTTAAATTATATTCTTAAAATAAATAATTATTGAAGCTTAGTTATTGTATTAGAAAGGAATGCTTAAACACAATACAGCAATAAACATTTCACGTTTTACGATTGTAAGTGATGTCATGTAATTATTGCAAGTACGAACCAATTTCATGGTTTACCTCATCTGTATTCCTAAGAAAGTTTTAGTAAGAAAATCTTAATTGTAAAATATAAATGTAATTATTCAAAAAAAAAACACAATTACACTTTCGATATTCAAATGTTGCGACGTTTGCTTTTCACAATTCTCGGGAAAGCTCACAATATCCACCGCGAAATCGTTAAGGTGCAAATGGGTAAATAGAAAAAGTCGGCGTGCGCTGTGGAAAAGGTGCCGCGTAGTCGAGAGAAAAGAACTTAAAAAGATGATCTGGTGAAAGTTTGGGATTGGCCTGGTTTGTTGAGAGACCACGTCCCAAGAAAAATGCACCTCATTCTATTCGACTTATATAAATATATATTTATACAAATACTTATTCATGAATGCGGTCTGTATTCAACCGAGATTAACATAAAAATCACGCCTATTTATTACAACTTATACAATTAGAAATTACACAATGCCGCTTTTACGGCCATTTAAATCTATCACAAATTTCCAATCTACCCGTAGATATTAAGCAACTCGAATAAACGTAGCACAGTCGACATTCCCGTCATCAAACAGGAAATTCCAGCTGTCTTTTGTACGCGTTATGCTACTCTTTCACAATGTTCTCAAAACTATTAACTATAGTAATGGCCTCACCAAACGAGAATAATAAAGAAAGTGTAATTTAAAACCATTCCAATGACAGAAAGTGTCGCTACCTTTGAGAATAATTCGTATAATGACCAAATTAAAAACGGTATCATTTACGCCATCCACTTTCTGCAATTTCGTTTGCATTTAGATCAATTTAAACAATCGCACAATCAAGATTGCATTATTACGGGTACGTGCAGAAAATGAAGTAGCTCCCGACATGGTGCTGAAGCAATTAGGTGAGCATTCATACTCGTGTGTACGCCCTACTAATTTCGTTTCGGAGGCGAGATTCGCATCAATTCGAA
This sequence comes from Onthophagus sagittarius, assembly GCA_036711965.1. Classification (NCBI taxonomy): domain Eukaryota; kingdom Metazoa; phylum Arthropoda; class Insecta; order Coleoptera; family Scarabaeidae; genus Onthophagus; species Onthophagus sagittarius. The sequence continues at coordinate 18,137,054 of JASERS010000005.1, read as the reverse complement.
GCTAACATTATTACTTATAACTTTGAATGTCTGCATTTGATCCTCTAATATAATAAAATTTCAGTCAATCTGTTTAGGATTAAAAACTTATTCTAGAAAAAAACTAAATACAAATAGACGAAATCCAAATAACAGTTTCCAAAAATTCTGTCATCTGTTGTACTCAATTACTCAACAAAAACTATTACGTACGTCGTTTGCTTCTTTTACGTACATAATTAAGAAATTACATCAAAAAGAAAATAAAATGGATATCTAAAATTTATAGATATAAAATATAAAAACTAAATGTCGGGTCCTTTGTTCTTGAAATTACAAAGATATTATACATATATATTGAAAAGAGCTATACTTCTATGCTTCTAGGTCTATGTCTATGGTTAAGGCTATGTATATCTGTCCTAAAAATGGTTTTACTGTACAAGAAAGGTGATGTTTCCACGATAATTATCGTACCAGCGAGGCAGAGGAAATTTTTCTTAGAAAGAACATTAGAAACAAAGGTTTTTAATGTTCAACCAGCCTGCATTACTTATGATATCAGATATTAATTCATTCTGAACTATTTGAATGCCATGCAATGCAAAATCCGTTAAACATGGTCCATACACAACTGCAGCTTGATAAAACTAACATTTCACATAGGTGCGTTTTGAGTTAAGTACCTTGCAGTTTTGGTACAGACACCGAAGGGCTGCACATGCCTTCCTGATGCAAGCAGTGACGTGAGTAGCAAAAGGATCAAAGTTAAATATCATTCCCAAATTTCTTGATTCCGGAGACGCAACCAGACGTTCTAATTTTGTACATGGCATTCTAGTAGTAGTAGTTCTAAAACAGAGATACCTGGGGCATACCCACCTCCACGAGTAAGGAAATAAAATATTTCTCATCTAATCTCACCACCTCAACTCGACTCTGAAAGCTCGACTCGAAAAGCTGTTTGTAGGGGAAACTGCCCGAATCAGATATCTCTATATAATACAAGAGGGCCATCAGACTCTTGACTCGATCGAAAGTCTTGCTGTAAGTTTGCTGTAAGTTGTTTCAGTTTGAACAACTATAACTAGGATGAAAATCGGGTTAAATTGAAGGTAACACATTATGGTCATTCATATATGAACCCAGCTGAATGTCCATAAACTTTTCTAAGTGTTTGGAAAGTATTGGAAGAATATTGATAAGATGTAGGAGCTAACAAAGATCCCTGAGGAACACCCACCTCCACGAGTGGGGAAGTAGAATATTCCGCATCCAATCTCACCGCCAAAACTCTGCAAGATAAGAATCTGTTTATCGAGTACACTGCTCGAATCACATATCCCCACATAATGCAAAATAAATATCAGCTTTCTATGGTTGACTTTATTGAAATCCGTAGTGTGATCTAAAAGCTATTCCACTCTGACCATTAATAATTATAGCAGTTTATTCTTCAACAATACGTACCTATATACAAAAATTTTATTAATGGTAAATAAAATTAAATAACTATACAAAGGAAAAAAATAATAAATTTTGAAGAATCATAAGGTCAGGCATTCAGTGCCATGGCCAAAAGACCACTACTGTTATCAAACTAGGTCAGTAAATGCCTAAACAGAACTTAAAGCTAAAATTAAGTATTATCCCTAAGTTATCGATCTTAAAGAATCAAAATTTAAACTTAATGCTATCAAACAACATAAATTTAATAACCTACGGAGATGTTCCTGAATGTTAAGAACACTGCATGTTGAAAAGGTAATTAAATAGCAAACATTCAAACGGCCACTTCTAGCTTTTATGTAGTCTGGAATAGAGTTGAAGAGAATAAACACTGTAGGTAGATGATCGTTCAAAAAAGATAGTTCTATGCTTAGGAGGATTTATAACATTTTTATATTTGATGTTTAAACTATGCAAGTCAACTCTAAAATAAATCTTTCTAATCAAGTACCCAAAATTGATCCCTGTGGGACACCCTTATTAACATGCAATACATTAGAAACCGAACTACCCAACTTCATACATTGATACCTATTACTTAAGTAAGATATAATTAAGTCTAGGAAAGATTGATGATACGCAATGTAACTTAAGATTCATTATTGCGAGCTTTCAAGAGATCATCAGTAACGTTCAATAAGGCAGTGGAACAACTACTAGGGGAAATATGGGTTAAATTAAAGGCAACATGTTATGGTCATTTATACATGAACCCAGCTGAATCTCCATATATTTTTCTAAGAGTTTCTAAAGAGTTACTAAAGACTATTGGTAGGATGATAATAACATTCTTATGTCACGGCAAATTGTTGATGTAACTAAATGTCTTAAAGATGTAGTAATCGAAATGATGGACTACGTTTGTTCTCCTAAATTTTGCCAAGAGCCTTTTCTTTGAGATCCAGGATTAACCTTTTTAACATTTTGCGGTATGAATGGAGTAAAATGCTTAGCAAAGCTATGAGGGCGCAACGGAGCATGTAGGTTCAACAATATCGACAGATGGGAGCTTAAGATGTTTACTTTTTTATTAATATTATTTATATAATAGGTGCTTTGAAGTGATAATCCAGTGACCGTTTTATTTCGGAGTCATCTATGTTAGGTATATACTTGCATAGCCTAACCATCGGGGCTTACTTCAAGTTTGAAAAGATTATATTTCATTGGATTAGGTTATGATCTGACATATCTAGAATAGCGTTTCCAAATATTTTTTATATAGCAACCCCTAAAAGACCAGAAAAAAGTTAGACGATTCATTATTCGAAATGTTTGATAATATTAGATCTAATTCTCTTTTTACATGAATTATAGTTGCATGAGTTAAAAAGAAAAAAAAAAGTTCTTTTTCTAAGAACTGAGAATTTTATGAATTGCTACAAATTTAGGTTGAGATTTTTTTTATCTCATTAATTATTATTTAAGAATCGTTTGGTTTGCGAAAAAGAGTACTTTCCCTTATAAATTATAACAAAAATCGCCAAGATATCTTAACAATTCAAAACTATTTCTTTAATGCTTCAAAAATGATAAAAGAAATTGTTAACTTTTCAGAAAAGTGCATACTTTCCTTTATAAATCACAAAAAAAGATTCATTATGATATCTTAAGAATTGGGTTTTCGACGATTATTCAAAAATAATTAAGGAAATTTTAATTTTATGAAATGCTACAAATTTTGGTTGAGTTCCAAACTGAATATCTCAAACATGAATTGAGATACTCACGCATGGATTTGTTTTCGGAAAAGTGCATATTTTCCTTTATAAATCACAAAAAAATCATCAAGATACCTTAAGAATTGGATTTTTTACAATTTTTCAAAAATGATGATATCTCAAAAAAATTGAGATACTGATGGATTTGATTTCGGAAAAGTGCTTACTTTTCTTTATAAATCACAAAAAAAATTTATCAAGATATCTTAAGAACTCGATTTTTGTGAAATGCCACAAATTTTGAGTGATTTCAGAACTTGATATCTCAAAAACAAATTGAGACACTCAGGCATAGTTTAATTCACGTGCACAATTTGCTTTATAAGTCATAAAAAAATTCATCAAGATATCGCAAGAATTAGATTTTGAAAGATTTTTCAAAAATGCTTAAGAACAGTTTTAATTTTATGGTATGATACAAATTTAGTACGAGTTCAAAACTTGATATCTCAAAAACGAATTGACATATTCAAGTATGGGTTTAGTTCTTGAAAAAGAACATATTTTCTTTATAAATCAGAAAAACACGTCTAGATACCTTAAGAATTCAATTGTTTACGATTTTCCAAAATTGATTAAAGGAATTTTAATTTTGTTGGTTGAGTTCAAATCTTGATATTTCAAAAACGAATTAAGACGCTTACGCAAGGATTTTTTTCTCGGAAAAGTGTACACTTTTCTTTATAAACCACAAAAAAACTTCAAGATATCTTAGGAATTCGATTTCTTAGTATTTTTCAAAAATGACTAAAACAATGTAAAATTTTATGAATTGCCATACATTTAGAATTAGTTCAAAACTTGATATCTCAAAAACGAATTGAGATACTCACGCATGGATTTGTTTTCTGAAAAGTACATACTTTCCTTTATACAACCTTATACATTGAAAATTCAAACAATAAATCTCGTGCAATGTGGAATGTGATCAATTCAACCTACCAAAATGTTGAAGCTAATAATGTATTACTGGACGCAGATGAGCTGAATTATTTCTTTACAAACACCCCTCTCGACATAGTTAAGAATTTGCCAACTGCTAAACATGACCCTATACTCATCTGTGATATTCCGGGTGTGCCCAAACATAAATTAAGTCTAAATGTTGTCACTCAAGTTGAGGTTCGTGATATAGTTAACTCATTAAGGAGCAGCCCTGCAAGGGACTGCTTTGGGTTCTCTGTCAGTTTTATAAAGAGAACTGTTAACCTATATGTCTCTCCATTGACTAAACTTATAAATTGTTCGCTTATGGAAGGGAGATTTCATGACCTTCTAAAGCGTGCATTGGTAATTCCAGTCTTTAAAAACGGTAGTATAGAAGATATCAAAAATTACCGTTCCATAAGCATTCTGCCAGTGTTCTCAAAGGTCTATGAAAGAATTATCTATAATAGAATTATAGATTATCTGGAGGGGCACGATATGTTATTTGGGGGCCAATTCGGTTTTCGTAGGGGGCGGTGCACGGAGGATGCGGTGGTTGAGTTTGTAAATTTCTGCCATAGTGCATTTGAAGGTGGTGATTATTGCGTTGCATTGTTTCTGGACATGTCGCGCGCTTTCGACTGTTTCTCTCACCGCATACTCTTGCAGAAATTGGAAAAAAATATAATATGGATTGTACTACCTTACATTTGATTCAATCATTTCTGATGCGTAGAACTCAAACTGTAAAAGCAGGTGATTTAACATCCGATACCGTGAATGTAACAAGAGGAGTACCACAGGGATCGATTCTTGGCCCTTTACTATTTCTTATATACTTTAATGACTTTCCTTACTACGTAACTAAAAACATTAATAGTCTAAAGTGCTTGCTTTATGCGGATGATGCCACGTTGTTGAATGTGGCAAAAAATGATTACTACGCATTTGTTCGTTCGTTACTTAGCTATAGCTATGCAATTCTTGCATGGGGCGCAGATCCCGGGAGTGAGCAGATGTTTAAAATACAACGAAGAGCTGTGCGAGTTCTGGCTGGAATTGCTTATAGGGACGACTGTCGGCCTGCTTTTGTTCGCCTATCTATATTGACTGTACCATGTTTATATATATTGCGCTGTATTATGTACATTGTGGAGAATCGCAATTGTTTCAGTGAGCACTCTGATGTTCATTCTCACAATACACGTAGGGAAGAAGATCTACGTCCAACCTTTTTCCGGCTTACAAAGACCCAAGGCGGTCCTTTGTATATGGGCCAAAAACTATTTAATAGGTTGCCACGACGGTTGCGTGAGTTACCTCCAGCTGGGATAAAGGCGATTAAAGGTTTTTCTTCCACACAAGAGGTTTTAATTTGTACTGTGGATGATATGTAGTTTGTAAATTGTAAGTATTTTGTAAGAATAATTATTGTATACTGCTTCTTATTTATTGTAATATGTTTTTGACAGGTGTAAGAGTGCCTGCACTTTTTTTGCTCAAATAAAGATTATTATTATTATTATAAGTCACATAAAAATTCATCAGGATATCTTAAGAAATCAATTTTTTACGATTTTTCAAATATGATGAAGGAAATGTTTAATTTTACGAAATGTTAAAAATTTTGGTTGAGTTCTAAACTTTATATCTCAAAGTCGTATTGAGATACTCACTCATAGTTTTATTCCCGGAAAACTACGTACGTTCGTTTAAATGGCCTCTAAAAGAATGTTTTAATATTGTTTACCCTCAATTCTCTTTTAAAAGGATTTTTTGGGAAAGTATAAAAAAGAGAATTAGATGGATTAAATTTATGTGGAAATTTGCGGCCCATTTTATATGTTTCACGACCCAATTTTGGGTCACGACCTATGGGTTGGGAAGCACTGATCTAGAGGCCTATTTATCTGGTTTGTACAGCTCTGAATTGGTCGTAAGTAAATAAGTCAGAGAAACCAACATTGTGGTGATTCTAGTAGGTAAATCTATTACCTGATCAAGGGAGAATTCATTTAAGAAAGTGTTAAATCCCATTGTGACTCTTCCACACAAATGCAAAAAAATTTATGTTAATGTTTATATCCCCTATACAATACATGAAGTCAGAGATACTTTGTATATGGTATAATGAAGAACACAGCTTGTTTAGGAAGGCAGAAACTTGAACTTGGAAACCTATACACATCCGTTAAAAAGAGTTCTAGACATGTTTGATAACAAAATCCAGAGCTACACAATGTCATCACTAACAAAACCGACGTCAAGAATTTTAATATACCTCAGAAGCTGCGATATGTATAAAGCAATAGTATAAGCGAGTGATATGTCGATGGTTGTAACATTCGGCCAATCTAACATTTAGATTTATGAATCTTAAGAAACTATCTTTAGCACACTAAAAACAAATTAAATTTGATCTAAAATGCACTTTACCTCCATTTGATATATCATCTAGTTTTGATCATTTTGATCATTGCGACTAATCATTCAAACGAGTAAATTTAAATTTAAAAATCAAAACAAATAGGTCTATGAAAACTAAGAAATCATTAAACTAGATTAAATTAGCTTTAAAATGCAATTTATTTCACTTTGATATCCTATTTATTTCTTGAGATACGACGCAAACTTTAATTTTTGTCGTTAAAATCGGATTCCGCGTTACTCAACGTGGATTGATTAAATGGGACACTGTGTAAATGAGATTGCATCGTAAATTATGATTTTACAACTGAAACTTACGCGTGCTTTCTCTCCCATAACGGACGCGTACAATATCGAGTATAAATTTAAACAATATTCTTTAAACAATAACACAAAAAAACAGCAAACGAAAAGTCTCGAAGAACGTGCGGTTTTATTTCAATCGTCACGTTTTCCAAAGACAAGGTTGGGCAGGCATAACAACTAAGGCGTACCTGATAAAATTATAATTTCAAATTACCATAGTGTACTGAAGAGACCGTTCAACGTTTGGTGTTAACCAAAATAGAAAACATTAAAACATCAATCTTTTTAGAAAGCCAAGATAAAGCAAAAAAAGTGTAATAACAAAATAATTTACCTTATTTTTAAAAATTCCAATAAAAAAATTCTGTTTTGATTAATTTCCACTTAAAATATCAGTTCTTGTTTTGTCATCTTTCTTCGTTTTTGTCTCATATAAATAAAAAAATTTCACAAAAACCACGTTCACAATGGATATTAAAGTTACTATCCGGCTGAAAATTGGTTAGATAAAAAGTTGGTAACACTACGGCACTAGCACATACACATCTGCGCCGTCTTCTTCGCCGGGCAGCGCCTCGTCCACTTTTATTTAAAACAAGAAGACGAAGAGCCGCGTCCGTTCGCCAAGAACTTGTCGTGGCCACTAGAAGCCAATGGCATCAACACCGACTCCGCCATGTGGCCGATTCATGGATGGTTGGCCCCTTCCTGTACACAGACACGGGAGAGTCATTCCGCCGCTCCGATGTCTACCTGTCATTGTTGGACCTGGTGCACCTGTGGATTTCTTTTTTGTTCGACCCGCGTAAAAACGTCACAACCAACGTCGGTGGAACGAACTTAAAACACTAAAAATGGACGATAATTGAGGTACTCAGCGGAAGCACAAAAAGAAGCTTCCACAGGAAGGAGAAACAAGTTAAGAGAATATCTTGGTTTATACAAAAAGAACAACAAAGCCAACTCAACTCGTAGATTCTGATTATTAATGCTAAGCAGTTTTTCTCCTACTCCGTTCGATCCACTTATAAGGTCAAATTTCATCTCTTCACCGCTTGCGGTTGACGTCGCGTAACGCAACACCCAAAGAAGCCCTGCTTCTGCTTATGGCACATCCGCTTTTGGCATTTGTCCCTACAAAGCGATTCGAGAGAGATGCACGCAAACCTATCTCATGGATGACAAAACGATAAAAATAAAGAGAAAGAGGATACGACGAGATGTTGTGAACAAACGACCGACTCGTGTGACTTGTAAATTGGAACCTTATCGACTGGTATCTTTATCATGGGCGAAGAGTTATCGATTAAATAACGTCAACGTCATCCTGTTGGCGGGGACATTCAAAGGGAGGTCTTTCATTTCCTGTATGTTCATCGATACGAGTTGTATTATCAAATTAAATGAGTCATTGTTTATCATTGCCAATTACCGGCGTTAAATCACGTATTCATCAAAAAAGTGCTTTAAATTTTATGTTACACTTAATGATACATGTATTTAATAATTATTAAGTAATTATTTTTAGAACATAAAAGGTGAACTCGAAATATCATTACTTTGATGGTTATTTCCTGAGTTTTCTCCGGTTTTTAAGGTTGAATCAACTTTCAAAAGATAAACCAGTTTATTTGACATTATAGCCGTTAAAAAAACAACAAAGAAGTTAACTAAAAAGAATTTTCTAAACTGAAGAAATTTTGTGTGATTTCATCGTGATGATTACTCCAAATTTGTGGATAACTTTGGAAAATCGTATTTGGTCTATTTTTAAATATTAAGTTGGAAAGAAATTGTTATAAGTTGAAAAGTTAAATATATGCATTCACCAGTGTAATATGTTTGAAAAAATAAGTGAAGTTTTAGTACATTAACTGGTTTTCTTAATTAAGTTTTGTCTGACCAGTTTCGCTTATTACAGCATCTTCAGTGACTATGTCTTTTAATCACATGTGGAAATAACAAATTCGTATTCAATTACTTTTAACATCTTGAAATTACTTAAGTATTTCATTTCTTAACAGTAAGATATGTAACAAAAATAAGATTCCGCGATCTTTCAAATTTTATATTTTTTTCTTCATTGTACTAAAACATTAAAAACACATCATCCTTTAACATTTGTTAGGTGTAATTGGTTTCAAAGCGAAACAACAAGTTATACGTCATTCGAAAGAGGATGGTTTAGCCTTCGATTTGGTATGCAAGTCATTTCCTCATTTTCAAAAATGAGACCTCCGCAATCTTTTTAAAATTAGATCATGTTTCTTTGTGATTATACTAAAATGGCAAAAACACGTAATCTTTTAATATTTCTTAGGTGAAATTATTTCAAATTGAAACAACGAGTAATACATCGTTTGAAAGAGGAAGATTCAATCTTCAATTCGATGAATATATCATTTATTCATTTCCAAAAATGAAGAAATTGCCTTTTCCTCCACGATCTTTCAAATTTTATCATTTTTTTCGTGATTCTACTAAAACGTCCAAAACACATCATCCTTTAACATTTCTTAGGTGGAATTGATTTCAAATGGAAACTACGAATTATACATAATTTGAATAGGGAAGGTTCAACCTTCAATTTGGTATACAAGTCATTTCTTCATTTTAAAAAATAAAACATCCACTGTCTTTTTCAAATTTTATCATTTTGTTCGTGATTCTACTGAAACGTTAAAAACACATTGTCCTTTAACATTTTTTAGATGGTATCGATTCTAAACGGAAATAATGAATTATACATCATTTGAACGAAGGTTCCACATTCATTTTGATATAGAAGTCATTTCTTCATTTTCAAAAATAAGACCTCCATGATCTATAATATTTTATAATTTTTTTTCGTGATTCTACTAAAATCGTCAAAAACACATCATCTTTTAAAATCCCTTAGGTGGAATCGATTTCAAATTGAAACAACGAGTTATATATAATTTCAAAGAGGAATGTTTAACCTTCAATTTGATATAAAAGTCATTTCTACATTTTTTAAAATAAGACTTTCACGGTCTTCTTCAAATTTTATTATTTTTTTCATGATTGTACTAAAATGTTAAAAACACACCATGCTTTTACATTTGTTAGGTAGAATCGATTTCAACTTGAAACAACGAGTTATACATCATTTGAAAAAGAATGGTTCAACCTTCAATTTAATATGCCTATCAAGACCTCCACGATCTTTCAAATTGTAACATTTTTTTATTTCGTGATTCCATCAAAGTCTCAAAAACACAACATTTTTAACATTTCTTAGGTGAAGTCGATTTCAAATCGAAACAACGAGTTATACATCATTTTAAAGAGAAAGGTTCAACCTTCAATTTGGTATGCAAATCATTTCGTTATTTTCAAAAATAAGACCCCACGATTTTTTCAAATTTTATTAGTTTTTTCCTGATTCTACTAAAACGTCAAAAACCAAATCGAAACAACGAGTTATACATCATTTTAAAAAGAAAGGCTCAACCTTTAAATAGGTATGCAAGTTGTTTCTTCAGTTTAAAAATAAGACCTCCAAAATCTTTTTAAAATTTTATTATTTTATCGTGATTCCACTGAAATGTCAAAAACACATTTTCTAAACTAAAAGTATCTTCTTTATAACAATGTATGATACATTGTTATTGTACTTCTAAATTGTTCTATAAATTTTTTTTATAGATAACGGTGTTATTTTACTCACCTTGATTTATCAAGGAAAATTGTTAAACTTTAACCCAATCGTATATGGCTTCTTTTAGAATATTAAGAAATGATTTATACATCAAATTAAAGTTATCCTGCGGCGCGGACATTCAAAGGGAGATCTTCCTCTCCTTCTCATTTCCGGTATGTTCATCGATACGAGTTGTATTATCAAATTAAATGAGTCATTGTTTATCATTGCCAATTACCGCCGTTAAATCACGTATTCATCAAGAAAGTACTTTAATTTTATGTTACACTTAATAATACATGTTTTTACTAATTATTAACTAATTATTTTTAAATCATAAAAGGTGAATTCGTGTTCAAAATATTATTACTTTCATGGTTATTTCCTGAGTTTTCTCCGTTTTTTAAGATTGAATCAACTTTCAAAAGATAAACAAGTTTATTCGACATTATACCCGTTTTAAAAAAGCACAAAAAGTGGACTAAAAAAATTGTTTGTAAACAATGATATTGTAACAATGATGCACAAACATGTATCGTCATAATTATTCCAAATTTTTTGTTAACTTTGAAAAATCATATCTGATTTATTTTACAACATTAAGGAATGTTTTGTATATAAAATCAAAGTAGAAAGTTTCTAATTTAAATTAATACACAATGTTTCGTTATCTTATTCATATTTCCTTCACAAAATACGGGAACAAAAATAGTGCAGTTTTGATCATATTTTTCAATATAATCATCTTAAAAAATCGCACTGGACTTAGTTTTAAAAGTAAACTTACTGTCAGAAAGGTAATATAACAATAAAATCATGCAAATACTCGAACCTTATTACAATACATTAAAACTTTTTATAAGAAGAACAATAAATAAGTAAATAAAATCTATCTTTAAAAACTTATAAACGAAAAGACACGAATTAACATATAAAATAATCGGACAGAGACTTATAAGGTCAGGTTATTAAAAGTGTTTAAGATTATTGGGCTAAAAAATAATCTGATAAAATACAAACACTACAATAAAGCAAATAAAATAACACCAGGAAGAACAGTCCAACTTTTTATAAATTTGTCCAATACCGAATCCACAGATGACGAAATTCAATTCGTGAAAATAGGACATAAATTTGCACTCCATTCTAAAGTTGATTTAACAAATACTGCCATCGCTTTCAAAAAATAAACTCACCTCTTTTAACAAAATCCGAAACAATGGATAACTACAATAGATATTTCAAAGAACAACAAAAATACTGGAAAATCTATCTTATCTATCTTTAAAAACTTATAAACGAAAAGACACGAATTAACATATAAAATAATCGGACAGAGACTTATAAGGTCAGGTTATTAAAAGTGTTTAAGATTATTGAGCTAAAAATAATCTGATAAAATACAAACACTACAATAAAGCAAATAAAATAACACCAGGAAGAACAGTCCAACTTTTTATAAATTTGTCCAATACCGAATCCACAGATGACGAAATTCAATTCGTGAAAATAGGACATAAATTTGCACTCCATTCTAAAGTTGATTTAACAAATACTGCCATCGCTTTCAAAAAATAAACTCACCTCTTTTAACAAAATCCGAAACAATGGATAACTACAATAGATATTTCAAAGAACAACAAAAATACTGGAAAATAGTTAAGAACTTAAAGAAGAAACTAGCCCAGAAGATATAGATCTTGATAAAATACTTAAGCACATATACAAACAAAACTTTTGCAGCTTTAATAACAGCTACTAAAATATAGCCGAAGGGTTACCGATAGAAATAGAAAGAATGGCATACCCGCATTCTTGCTGATGTCTACCTCAACCACATAGAAAATGAATTCATAATGAATGAAAACAACAAACGTCTTTTCAGCAATATTAAAGAATGGTAATCTTGAAATTCAGAATTGATTCTATGACCAAATAAATAATATACACGAAAAATTGAAGTTTACTCTCGAGATTGAAAACGAAAAACAACAGAATTTCCTAGAGATTACCTTTGTAAACAATAACAATAATATCGAATACAATATCCTTTCCTAAAAATTCCTTTGGATTCTGCTCATCCTCTACCACAGAAACTCGCTAATTTTCGTTTTTTAGTAAACAGAATGTTCGATTACGAACATAGAGAAACAAAATTGAAATACATCGAAAACTTAGCTGAATCCAATAATTTGCGCCTTACCATAATCAAAATCTTATAAAAAATCTATAATAATAAATAGATATAAATAGATACTTTTATAGATCCATACTATTTAACAGTCTAACTCTTCAATCTAAAGTCATCTTTATAAGACAAGATTTTGTCAAATTATCATACAAAACAAGATCTCTTGCAAAACAACGGAAAATTTTCTGTTGAATGTTATAATTGCAATGTTTAGACACAACACAGAAACAAGTCATAAAATCGATTATGATAATATAAAACTTGTTCATAAACAATAAAAAAAACAAATTACATCTTTTCGAAATGTTGGGAATTGAACATTATAAAAGCATGTACAGACTTGATACTGCTTCTTGATACTACATACAGAAAACTTGAAATGTTTCTAAAAGACCTGCAATACTTCCAGAATATTCGATACTGGTTATAGAAAACTTGAAAAGCTTCCAAAACACTTGATATTGTCTCCAGAAGACATGAAATGCTTCCAGAAGACTCAATATTGCTTTTGGTAGTCTTAAAACTGCTTCCAAAAGACTTGAAATGCTTCTAGGAGTTGATACTACCCATGGAAGACTTTACTGGTTCTAGAAGGGCTGATACTGTTTGTTCTTCAAACAGTACTTGAAATACTTCCTCTGTAGGGCTTGATAGTGGTTCTATAAGACTTGCCAGAAGACTTGATATAGGTTGTAGAATACTTAAAATCGTACGACTTAGCATTGACTTAGGAAGACTTGATAAAAAGGCTTAAAAGGCTCCTAAAAGGCTTAAAAGATTTCCAGAAATTTTGAAATACTTTCAAAAAACTTGATACTGATTCAAGATGACTTGATGCTACCTTGAGAAAACTTGATATTGGTTGAAGAAATCTTGAAATGTTTCCAGATACCGCTTCTCAAAGACTTCAAATACTTTCAAAAGACTGCATATCGTTTCTAGAAGACTTAAAATGTTTTCTGAAGTTGATGTTGTTTGTACAACTGCTGACAGAAAATATTTTCATCGCAAAGAACAAGATACCTACTCTTGATAAATAATTTGAGTTTATGATTACTAAATGATTTGAGTTTCAGTTACCAACTTCAAGTAACTTCAATTACTTTGAGTTACAATTATTATTATTAAGTACTGGTGGACAAGAATGAATATCTTAACGTAACTAATCCAAACACTGTTAATTAATCACTAAATACGGCTGAAAAGATATATTTTGGTTATAAAAGGCAAGAAGCTGTTAATAAAATTTGATTTTGCTTCCAAGATACCAATTACGTTGGCAAAATACTGTTTGTAAAATTCTAAATACTGCTGGCAGAAAATATTTCCTTTGCAAACGAATTGTAGACGCAAGATATGTTCGTAGTCGTCGCATAAAATCAAATAAATACGTATAATTTTATATTTTTAACGTTGATGAGTTTGAAAATAATGAGAAATAACCACATATTGAATGTCATCTTCAAAGTATCTTGGCTTCCTTAAAGCAGTTTAAGACACATCTCAACATGAATTTTTCTTAATATTTCATTATGTATCATCACTCCAAAATATACTATAAACGCAGTTATATTTTTATAATAATAATGTTTATTTGTCGCAAGGAAATGTGTGTACAATAGTCAACAATACAAGAAAACAATAATAATATTTAATATAAAATGCATTGCAACAATCGCTTACTTGTCCTCTGAAGATGGGCAACAGCAACCTATGTGTGCACATATAATTAGTGCTCTCCTCATGCCGTATTGTAGAATAACGACGATTCTATTCTTCTGCCTAGTGTCATGTTTATGTATATTTGCATCGGTCTAAATATGCTTCTGCAGCTATCTCGGGGTCCTGCACACAATGTTCTAAGAGTTTCCTTTTGCTGGATTAAGACCTTGGAAGTTTGAGACGATGATCCCCACAGTTTGATACCATATTGGAGTATGGAATTAAAGTTCCTGATGTAGGCGGTTCTAGCAGTTTCATTGGTTGAGATAATCCTTATTCTTCTAATAAGGTAGGTTGCTGTGGCCAACTTTTTTGTAACGTATTCTATATGTGATTTAAATTTCATGTGGGAATCTATATTAAGACCAAGGAATTTCACCGTATGTAATGTATCTGGCTCTCTATTGGTGAGTATGAGTAATTGCATATTTTTTCCATTCAGTTTTAACTTATTGCTGATAAACCACTATTTCGCTCCCAACTCGACATCTTCGGTACTTCCGAGGAGTTCATCTCTGTCTCTAGATGTCATCAACAACGAAGTATCATCAACGAAAACACACGTAAAATCACGTTTTATGGTAAGTTATTGATATTTATTTGGAACAAAACCGGGCCCAGAACAGATCCCTGTGGCACTCCCTGTCTTAGCCTTCTTTTTGTCGAGAATTCACCTTTCCAGTAAACCACTTATGTTCTATCCTGGAGATATGTTTTGATGAGTGAAGCCAGTTGTCAGATCGCAGCATTTGAATAATGCTTCTTCCTTTTTGTTGAAAGCATTTGCTATCATTTCCAAATGACCCGTAACAAATGATGATATGGATCTTAACTTTCGTTTTTTTCTTAACCATGTTGTTCGGTGCTAAATATGTTGTGACTTTCAAGAAAATCAATCAGTCGCTTCTTGATGACTTTTCGCAAAGAGCTTAGCTAGTGTTGCTTGTATAGTGATGTGACTGTAATCAGCGTAATTGGCTTTGACACCGCTCTTAAAAAGTGATAAACCTTTGAAACTTTAAATACTTCTGGGTAAATTCTATCTAGCATCACGCATTGATTGAGAGCATTTGTTAGTGGTTTTGCTATTTCGCCTTGAATACTTTTTAATAGAACTGATGAAATTTTATGTAAGTCTAATATATTTTTTGATTTCAGGTTCTGTATAACATTTCAGATCTCTATCAAGTCTACTAGTGTGAGGAAAATAGAATTCGCTACCAACGTGCAGATTTCCGGACAGAGCACGGCAATTATAAAAGCCGTCCGGAGTTGGCCTATCATAGTTACGACTGATGTCTAATTTCTTTTGGTAGAATTCATTTTTGATTATCGTCCAAATGGCCTTAGAACAATTGTAGCTATTTTGCATAAAGTTGAAAAGAGTTATAGCTTTTTGCTGTTGGATTGCTTGGTTATATTTTAACTTGTATCACTTGTAAATTTGGATGTGTTCAGCTAAGTTCACAACTGTTGCCATAATGTGTAAAACATACAATATCTCCTTTTTATTCTGCAGTTTAGAGAAAAATTCATTTGACAATATCTTTTCTGGGCATCAGGTACTTCTTTTTCAGGAAATATGCGATTGAAAAAAATTGGGAATGCGGTGTCAGGGTAAAGCATCCCTTGAAGATTCAAGGGATGCTTTATTGCACTTATTAAATTCAAGTATTTTCTTCATTCCAATTATCTTATTTTTTTCATATTTGTATTGTTTGCCATTTTTGTTATTACTTTAGCAATTTGCGCAAGATGATCAGATAAGTGTGGATTCGTAGTTTTTCCCTTGATGTTTAGTAAATCTGTAAATATATTATCTATGCAGGTTGCGGAATCTGGTAATACTTTGGGATACTTCCATCCCAACATGCATAAAATTTATGCTAAAATCTCCGGAAAATAGCATTCTGTAGTTAGGATACGTTTCCGCAATGTATACTAGGTACCATTTCAGTTTTTCCTTGAAGATGTTTAAGTCACCTAGCGGTGATCGATGTAGACAGAAAAAAATATATTATATTTCTTCAAAGTTACAACTGTAATTTCTATATCATTTTCTGGCAATAATCATCTATACGAAGCACTGGCGTGGACTAGATTGAATCTTTTATTAATGTTAAGACCCTGCCATGTTTATAATGTTGTCTACAGAAGGATGATGCACTGTTGAATCTGTTGATTCTCAATATATTCATTGTCGAGGTGTCCACCCAATGTTCAGTGATACATGCAACTTCGATAATTTTATTTTTGTTTATTTTTCTATAAAGTATTTAATTATATCAATTGTATTTTTCATTGATTGGACATTAAAGAAAACAAAAATACAACCTGCATATAAAAAACAATATCACATCATATCATACTTTCGATACCGACATTTTTCGGGTATCGAGTACCGATACCGAGGTAGGTATCGATACCATGGATAAATATTGATACTTTGCCCAGTAGTTACATTAAGTTTGATAATGGTAGGTTTACTGAAAAGCTTATTGTATTCTCTATCCAAATACATGAAAATATATAGGATGTTGAAATAACTTTGTATATCATATTAAAGCTAAAGGTCTATTTTTAAGATAATGTATAACAATCCGTTGTTTTATTCAGATTTTCTTGCCAAAAGAACGTTCGCAACAACAATGCAGTATTACTATAGTCAAAATTAACACCTTAAGTTTCATAATTCGCTATTCACTTGACATAAAGGACATGTATTAGCTATGTGTACCCATGGCAAGATGATGAGATAAGATTAGATGTCAATATATGAATCACTTTTCATTAACAGCCTAGTATAATAAGTGTTATTGAAATTGATGACATTTATAAACGTTACTTGTCAAGTAAATTTATCAAACTTGACATCTCATTTATATTGAGTAATAAAGAAAAACAAATTTTAAAACAATTACTTTTGTAAGTAGTTATTGAAGAATTGGCATTTCCCATATACCCACACAAACCATTTGCAGAAGTGCATACGGTCAAGACGCAATTATTACCATAAACCACCGTCCATCGTTAGAATAAAAATCAGCGTAAATGCCACGAAGAGAGCGACTTGATATAGCAGCCACGTGTACCACGTAATTAGCATACCAATCACGAGTATGGCATATAGAAGAGTCGTTTGCGTGTATTGTGCAATAACAGTGTTTGCAGCCGACTAAAGACGCAGGATTTCGCGCGGAGGCTGCCGACTGCGTTTTGTCCACGCCTCTACTTGCGTGGCGTTTCGTAATAGATTTCGCCCGGATGATAGATAGGATAGTCTTGTATGCAGAGAGCCTCGGACGTAGCCGTTTAGCGAATCATTAGGATAGAATGAAAATCCTGTATCGTTAATCATTGATTTTTCGGCGCCTCTAGAAAGGAGCTCGTCGAATAGTTCTTCGAATGTTACTGCTGCTACAGCCGTAGGCATCTGGGTGCGTGCTCAACATTCTTGCTGTAACGCAAGAGTAGCGATTTTATTTTCCATCCACGAACGAATTTATGGACGGCCGTGCAATACTCCAATCGAGAAAATTGCTGAACTAATAATTCGTAATATTTTACTTCTACTTTTATTTATTGTCTCTTATTGCGGTCGTTTTATGTTGGAAAAATTCCACAATAAGCTGTCTCCGTAGATAATAACCGTATATAACGTAAGTTGAAAGCAAAGCAGGAAGTGGATGGCGAAAAAGGAAAAGAAACCGGCTTTTCATCGTCTCGAGGAGACGTTGTTGCTGCCGTTTGACCATCTCTAATCGGTAAATTTCTATTAGTACTGCAACTGATGGCATTAATCGCTAGTTTGCGAAGAAATCTATCCTTGCGAGATTTACGCAACATTTGGTTATTCACGTGCGCGAGCTGTCTCGGCGACATCTGGGTAATTAATGAGCAATACCGATTCTATCAACGTCATGCGACAGAGTGTGCCAGAACAATCTGTACAGGAACTAATTGCTTACAGGCGCCGATTAGCCATTCGAGCGGTTCCTGCTGGAGTTCACCAACCGCTTGTATACGCCTAAGATAAGGTGCTGGCCAACAATGGAACGTTTAACTGTAAAGGCTTCGGACACAATCTTGCGCAAACAATATGTTCTTAACGTTGGGATAACTACTATACGTTTTATTTTCCTATTTGAGTATTGCTACCTCTTCACCTTCCCATTTTGCAGATGTTAAAGTTAATACAATTTTTAAATACAACAATAATTATAATATCAAAAAAAAAAAGAAATCTCGTCGGTCTAGATCAAAGGGGACAGGCGAAAATTGGTTTGTAACCCGAACCGGAATCCGTGTCAGAAAGAGAAAGAGACCCTGAACCGCAGACAGCGTGGCCACATGTGTGTGCCCTTCCGTCTTAAGAGAATTTTCGTCGTAACACTTTTAAGAATCGAATCTTCACGATTCGGCAGTGAGTTTCCAGCTTTCATTATACGCCGGCTGTACCAAAAAGCCACCGCAAAACATTCCTCCGCTTTAATGATAAATAATAATGCACTTTCTATGGCATCAATTATGGAATTGTGTCAGGAGCGATCGCGTCGCCTCACTACACTCAATGGCATAAACAAACGTGCGAAACACTTTCGATAATCGCAAGAAAACTTCACCTTCGATTCTCTTTCATTAAGGAGCCCCTTTTGCTTAATCGTGAGAAGTTATAAACTAACAATTAAAAATGGTAGAGAGAGTTTTTTGTCGGCGCTATACAAAAGGCGATTATAAACGGTTGTATTAAAGTAAAAGTTGTGGTTATTGTTACTTTATTGCTGTCGTTCTATTATTAAATTTTCTTTTATCTTTATGCGTGTAAGAAATCCTCAATTTGTAGTTTAGATTAGTTTCGTACAAGTAAACACTGTTATTTGACACCGAACATGGGGAACGAACGTGAAGTTAATTCTTAATCACATTCGACACATAGCGGTAATTTTTTTTTTCAGAGTTTACAAGGAAAGAATTTTTTTTATTGCAATTTATGTAAGTGTTTGGCGATGATTCCAACGTTAATTACATCTTGTGTAGGTATGAGAGACGCTATTCACGGATCATAAACCGTTACAGCACTGGATTCATCTAATATTAGCAATGTGGAATGATTTTTCAAAAAAAAACTATTTCCACGCCATTTAACATTTCTGTGAATTGGTATTTGGATCTCTTTGGTATTTTCTAGATATATAATTCTTAACGTGGTGCATTTGAATTTGATCACATCGATTTAGAGTAATTATATAGAATGACGATTATAAGAAATAAATCGTAAAATTTCACCAGGCAGGTGCTGAAAAGTAATTAACCTCTTTTGTTTCGAGGTTAGATTTGCAAAACTTTCATTAAAGAACCGTTTGCGTTTGAGAAAGTACGTATTTGTAGTTGTAGTAACTATTTTATTAACTTGTAATATTGTTTTTATTGAGACCTAACCTGGCGATATTCGAGGAAAGTGTAATCACACATTTATCAACTTTACAAGGTTAAGCACGTGTCTTTAGATGTCTTTATGATGTTTTCACGATCTATCAAACATTCGATCAAGTTTACAACGACATAAACCGCTTTCAAATACTTTATCAATTTTCTTTTTAATTTCTAACAAGATTTTTGATTTTCTATAAAATCGTATATGTTTTATGGTGATGTATAGTACAGGTGGATAAAGTTCGATGTATGAATAGGCTATCTTTGAAAATATATGAGTTAGAAAGAGTGTATTTTGCATATTTCGATTTCTTTTTGTGAATAAATTCTAATTTCGACAACCTCAAACAAATATTATCTTTTGTTTTTTTTTGCGTTTTTGAAATAAGAAGTAATTTGAAGCAAATTTATATGGTATGTAATGTGGCAAAGATCGTTTCTTCAAATCTCCATATCTCTCAGTTACGAGTTTTAAATAAGATCTTTACAAAAACATAATTACTTGTATTAGGTAAAAATCTAGCCATCTTCAACAAATCGTATCTCAAGAGCTAATTCACAAATCGCAATGAAATAAGAAGCAATTTGAAGCAAATTTATATGGTATGTAATATGCCAACGACTGTTTCTTCAAATTCTGAAATCTCCGAGTTCTGAATTTTAAATTAAAACTCTGCAAAAACGCAACTACATCTCTTAGGTAAAAATCAAGCAAACGTGAAAGAATTATATCTTAAGGAATAATAGAGATATCGCAATGAAATTAGAAGCAATTTGAAGCAATATTATATAGTATATAAATGTACCAAAAATCGTTTCTTTAAATCTCCGAGTTATGATTTTTAAATTAGAACTCTATAAAAATGTAAATGCATATATTAGGTAAAAATCAAGCATTCTTGAAAGAATCATATCTCAAGAACTAATTAAGATATCGCAATGAAATAAGATGTAATTTGAAGCAAATTTATATTGTAATGTGCTAAAGATCGTTTCTTCAAATCTTCAAATACCCGGCTTGCGATTTAAAATTAAAACTCTGCAAGAATGTAACTACATATACTAGGTAAAAATTAAGATATCTTCAAAGAATTATATCTCAAGAACTAATTGAGATATCGTAATGAAATAAGAAACAGTTTAAAGTAAATTTATTTAGTATTTAATGTACTGAAGATTATTTCTTTAAATCATCATATTTCTTAGTTATGATTTTTAATTAAAACTCTGCAAAAACGTAACCAAATGTATTAAGTAAAACTGATGCATTCGTCGAAGAATCGTATCTCAATAGTAAATTGAGATATCGCAATGAAGTTAGAAGCAATTTGAAGTAAATTTATGTAGTATTTAATGATTGATTTCTAAGTTAGAACTTTGCAAAAACGTAACTACATGCGTTCGTTAAAAATCAAACAATATTCAGAGAGTCATATCTCAATAACTAATTGAGATATGGCAATCAAATAAGAAGCAATTTGAAGCAAATATATTTAGTATTTAATATACTAAAGATTGCTTTTTCAAATCTTCATATTTCTGAGTTAAGATTTTTATATTAAAACTCTGCAAAAACGTAATTACATGTATTAGATTAAAAATCAAGCAATCTTCAGAGAATAGTATCTCAAGAGCTAATTGAGACATCGCAATGAAATAAGAAGCAGTTTGAATCAAATTTATATAGAATGTAATGTACGAAGATTGTGTCTTCAAACCTGATCCAAAAGGATCATTGCACTTATTAATGAATGTTCACTTTCCAGGTTTATTGCAAAATTGTTCAATGCTTCCGCACCAAGTACCACGAAACAACTCTTTTACCAGATATCACGGGCAGATAGTTAAACAGATTGTACAGAACGAGTTGGTAGACTGAGCCAGCTTTGGTATGGTGGGGCAGTTTAAAAGATTTGTAAATACACCTGATAATACTTTTTAAAGCTTGCTTAGTATTTAGCGATGTTCCCATCAGCTAGAGGATGATGGGAACATCATCCTCTAGCACAGAGCTTAATGATGATATTCAATTGAGAAGTGAACCTGAAAATTTTCTTAGATACAGAAAGTGTTCAGGTGTTTTGCTAGACTTAATGCTTTTTCTTGAAATCCCAGCATTGTTCTTCGTTTGTTGTAAGGCTGGTATTACACTATCATAATTCTATGTCATAGATGTATTACCAAAAATACGTAATATAAATTTGATAACAACTTTGATGAGAAAATATTATGTCGTATTACACTATCGTATAATATAATACACATAATATATTTGATCATATTATTATACAAAATGGAAGAACAACAATATTTTGCTTTTGGTGTCTGCATAAGTTCACTAATTACAATCTCTTTATTAATGAATAAGATCTTAGGCCTGCTTTTACATCACAGTCGAACTGATTAGGATGCTCCCTTTTGATTGATGGCCTTTTTCCCTACTTTATCTATGTAGGTAATATTTCAAGTTTTCAAAAACGACTGACATCTTATATTACTATATATAACGTCTCCGAAATTATATCTTCCTTCTGTTTCAATCAAGATGCTACGCTTTATGTACGAATTTCTATAAAAATCCTAATGTTTCGGTTTGTATTAAAATGCAAGGTAAGTTTAAATCTGATTACGAACGGCTTCGACGAAACATTGGTCTCCTTTAAGAATCTCGTATACCGACCCGAGTCCGACTTTATCCTCTAACATTTCAAATTGATCGAGTATAAGTTTTTTTTATTTCAAGCGGGGTGCAACATTTTCAAGCAAGACGCAAACAGAATTCAAACGAACTTAATTAGGACCAAATTTCTACAGTTCAAAGAGTTGCTTTTGTATTTCCAGCCAGTTTGGTAAGTCGTCGGAGGCGTACGACGTCTTTGAAGTCGGTATTATTTTCATTTTCAAACAAAATTCAACACTGTAAAAGCAAAGTTCAGGAATCCCGCATACCTACACAAACCTCTCTTTACGGTTTCACATTCCAAGTTGAACAAGTTTGTATATTTCTTCTGTTTCAAGCAGGATGCAATATTTTTATGTTTGTTTCCACAAAAACCTAAGTATTCAATTTGTTTTAAGAAGCAAACAGAGTTTAAACGAATTTAATTAGTACCAAATTAGCATGAGTTTTGTTTTTGAGAGATGTCAAAAGCTAGAAAATCAATATGACCTGACCGGAGTTTCGTTAAAATACGTGCGGATGCGGGTGAATCCTCAAAACAATGCGATTTATGCGCAGTTACGAATACTGATGCGAATATCAATTACATTAGTAATAATTTCGGAATCCAAAATCATTTATTGAGAGAACTGAAAAGTGAGTACCCAAAACATCACGAGAATTATTTAAGAATGGATAAGAAGAGCTTTTGTTTTTGGCATTAAGGGTATATAAATAAATTTCAAGGAAAAATACTGAGAAACAGTATAAGCGCTGAGGACCATATTGTTGTAACACTTAGATTGTTGTCGACTTTGCAGTATAGTACTCGCACACCTATGTATCAATGAAGGATGAAATTCTCTAGGTTTTTCACCTTGAGATATTTATCTTAATTTAAAAATCCCTGATAAACATGCCTTGATATTTAAAAAGAAAATTACTCGCTTACTCACCCATGAATAAAAATATAATAACAATTCGTATGATGAAAATAATTTATTTATTAGAATTCGGCGCTACAATTGTTTCAACTCAAAATTGAGTCGCCTTCAGGCACGACGTCGTATAATTTAGGGGTATCATTCGGTTAAACATTCTTTAACATTAGTTTTATATTAACTTTTAATAACAGAAGCGGTATAATTAATAAATATAAGAAATAAACAATAAAAGATTTATTGTTGATTGAATTGTACCTACTATTAGGGGTGATAGCAACATGGAATTATGGCATCATCCAGAAGCTGTTGACCATGAATTTGACCGAGTTGCATCATGTAACGTTGTTATTAGTGGAAACTGTGATTCTGGATTTGTCATTACTATTTTGTTGCATTACACCTAGCGCTGATCAATGAATTTGCCAAATGTATCCAATTTACCGTCCCTCTTCGTCAATTGCCGGTTTTCGATTGCCAACTGTAACATTTCTTCATCGTATTTGTTTGGAACAAAGTTTGATCTACATTAAGTCCGGTTTTTTTTTCTTTGGATGTGATAACTGTGATATAGTGTTTGAGTCTATTTCATCAAGATCATGAATCAAAAAAAAAATAATATGACATTGAGCTTGAACCATGACGCACTTGAACGAATTAGGCTGCATTTTGTACAGGTCCCAACTACTTGTAATGGATGAGAAACTTATCCGCATTAAATGTCCTGAATCCAGGTGCTCGTATTACTTCAATTATAAACATCTCAAAAGCATCATATTATTTGCTTCGGCGGATGCTAATTATATGTTTCTTTATGTTGACATTAGTACTAATGGCAGATAGGCGATGCAGGAGTTTATGCAAAGTGTATATTGAAACAATGTCTTAATAACATATTTCTTTTAAATATTTCAAAAAACGAGAAACTGCATTATATAAATGTTGAGCTACCTTCTGTACTTGCAGATGACGCACTGAAACCTTATCCGTTAAAGAATATTACTATAGAGGAAAAAGTTTTTAATTACAGATTGTTTTGTGCAAGAAGGATGATAGAAAGTTGCTTAGTAATTCTGGCAACACGATTCCGGGTATTAACTACAATTAATTCATCATCAGTTAAGTAAAGACCATTGTTAGCTGCTTGTACTTTACACAATATATTAGTTACACAAAGGAATACTGTTGAGGTAGATGAATATCAATTTATGCAGCCAGTAAGTGTAGAGGAGCACCTATATGTTCCAAGAAATACGCGATTCATTTTAAACCCGCCTTAGAAATACAGCGTCAAAATTTTAATAGATAATTAGTTTTTCAAAACTACTCTATCTTTAGACTACATCCCAAACTTAGTTTTGTATAAAATCTAAGAAGTTCTAAATCGGAAATCAATATGAAGAGGTTTATAGAAGTCACGGATTGCGTGTTTTCCTGCTAGGTCCTAATCCCCGGATGAAACATGCGCGTTGGTTCAGCGTATCTAAAAATGAATTAAAATAACAATGAATTAAAGCACTATCTTAAAAAAAAATATGAGAAATATGACGAAAAATATAACTTTAGTTTTTCAGATAAAATTTTAATTCTGCCAAAAGCAGGTTAATATAACTTGTAGAAGTTATGTGAAGTGGTGTTGTCGAGATCTGAGTTATTTTCAATTAAAATTACTTCTCCGGCCGAAAACAAGTTTAAAACTGACAAGAATGTGGGGCACACGTTGTGAATTTAATAACTTTATGAAAATGACTACGACAACGATGTGGACTTTAATTATCCTGTCTTAATAAACCTGTTGTTTTCCTACTTTTCTTGGAACATATCCGAGATCGATATTGTTTACCGCAACTGCTGTCGTAAGCGGATTATAACCGTTCATAACAATTCCTTTCGTTACAAGAGGGTTCGTTAAATCTGTAACGAACGTAAACAAAAAGTGTGTAGCTTCTTGAAAGCTCGGCTTTAAATTTATGAAAGATTTACCCCTGCTTTGTGTGCTAGTGGTGCACTCGACTATAGGGGGTAGTTCGCTACAAAAGTGCAGTTACCCTGACGCGAACTGAATAATGAAGATGTACGTGTGCTGCTTACAGGACATCTTTTAGATTTTATTTATTTTAAGATTAATTGGGTTGAAAGCTGGACTATTTTTAATTCAATCGCTTTGCAACGGGGAAGAAAATCGATAAGGATTGGGTAGTTTGTAACAAAAGTGCACTGCCCTGGCTTGAACTGAACTGAATAAATCAGCGAGAAATCATTGAATCTACGCCGGGTTTTATCCACTTTTATTACTCATGCTTGTAAAAGAACTCAATAAAAATGAAATAAAGGTAGTTTAAGTGATTCATTTATTTTCTGTTGAGGAAATTTGTTGATTGTGTTAGTTTATTAAAGAGGATAAGTACAAATAGGATTATGTATGTGTTTTGCCAAAGGCCCGGTTAAAATCGGCTTCCGTTCCATATCAATTGGGCTAGAATACGCACGAACCCCAAAGTTATGAATGAAATCGGGCAAACCCGCCCCAAAGAGAGAGACGTTTTTAGCTGTAACCAGGCCAGAGCGTGGCCGGTTTAATAACATCTCTGCGCACGTAGAGCACGCGGATCAATACTACAGGCTAAGATTAGACTCCAATGGGGACGATTCTGTCGAAATCTATGCCCAATGATGTCCGGTGCCGCATTTTGGAGATTTCCACCCCCACATCGCTGCCGTTTCATTGATAATGTGTAGGCAGCAAGATCCGGGGGATGGCTGGGTCTATATATACACCTCCAACTTGTTGGAGCAACACTCCAGCAGAGTTCTTGTGCCGGACGGTTGTGCATCTAACTCATAAAAAATAAGAACAAAAATGGTAAGTTAATGGGTCGGATTAGATTTAAAGCTAACTTATTTTGGGTTAAATTGGTTCCAGATTGCACTGCAAGCTCTCTTGCTGTGCCAAGTTATAATTGCGTTGAGTTCACCGACCGCTTGGGCTGTCCCCATTTACGGAACGAAGAAGTACACGCGAAGTTCCGCTGGAAAATCGCACGATTTTGCCCTCTGGTCGCCAAATTTCCATCAATACAGACAATCCGTGCAAAGACACCATCCATTCTACGAATACGAATCCAACCCATATGTACCTTCATATTACGATTATTATTATCGTCCAAGAGACCTTTCTCTAATGTATTACCCCAAAACTTCAAAATATGAGGTTTACCAAGCCGTGGTGCCCTACTATTACAGCACCAACTCTCACGGGATGTATCCAAATTACTTATACGATTACTCCCAAACTTCCGATCCCATCTTAAGCACCGACGATCAAGACGATACTTATTACGACAACAATGAAAGTAATGATAATATGGACGCGGTAAACACGGCGTTTCTAAACAATCTCATTATGACCCAAATTTATAACGACGCCATGGATCAACAAACTTCTTATCATACGCCGCCAAATAATTATTACCGCGATGATCACGACGTTTATGGGACTTGGGAAGAATTCCCCGTTAGCACTCCCGGTTATTTTCCAGCGGACGAAATCGAAAGAGAAATGAAAGGATTAGGTAACTACGCGGAACCTACTCAACCAGTGAATAAAGAAGAACGCTTGAATTTCTTCAACAAAGGGGGCCATCCAAGTAAAAAGATGGAAGCTAAAAGAATCGTAGCGACTACCTCGAAACCGATTCTTAACAATAAAAAATGGTCCGGGCAAAAAGAAGAAGTTCTTCATCAACCAGCTATCCATAGAAAATTTGATCTTAATAATAATAACAATAATAAGCAATCGGTTTATGATATAATCAAACATATGTTGACTATGGAAAAGGAATTAGATTCGGTAATAAAATAGATTAAAAAAAAATTAATTATAATTTATACTTTTTCTTTTAAATAGCATAACGCTGATTCATCACCTTCGGGAAGAAAAACGGTCACATCTAGTGAAGATGCATTAACCCGCCAATTAACGCTTCTTAAGGACAACTAAGTTCAAAAAGAAACGTTTAAAACCTACAATTATTAATTTAAGACTGAGACTAGTATTAATTATTCTTAATGAATTAATATTAACATATAAAGAAATCTACAAAAATTTGTTTTCTAAACATCTCTTCTAGATAACTATATTAACATTTCATTTTGAGTTAACTTAATTTAACACTATTATTTTATTTATTCTGGTAGTTTACAAAATATTGTAAAGTCGGTGTCGAACAATAATCGTGTATAATAGGTATAATGAGGGTATAAAAACACACACACTGAAAGCTTTGTACGTCGCGTGTACATACATATATATTCTATAAAAAAGAGAAAAAAAATTGGTGTTGACGTTCAAACATTTCATATAAATCTCTTTCCAGCGAGCGTTTTTGATTTTCGATCCGTCTTGGTTCGTACAATGTTTAAAATTGCAGACTCACTCTGTGATATTGAGAACAAGGACTGCACACTTAAAAATAAGTTTCAAAAAGATGAAGCAAAAAAAATGTAACTTAAATAATTTTAATCGGAGCTACTAAAATATTTGCAGCAAAAAGAACCGAACTGATAGCATATAAAAATGTAATCGCGATGTTTTTTCTTCCCCCTAATAATTATGATTTTCTTTTTCCATTTTCGTTAACGTAGCATTAATTTTATATCCTTTGTACATATCTGAGCTATAACTATGAAGTGTATATAAACTATTTTTTGATATAATGTGCATTAGATTACGCCGTAATGTTAAATTATTATATCTTAGAAAAAGAATCTCTTGGGAGAAGCAAATTCTCAAATTAAAAAGAAATGAATTACTATGTTATAATATGTGTGCATGGTTATGTAGATAGAATAAAGCAATTACTACTTGTGTTACTTCATTTCTCTCTAAAACTATTTATTTCTTTATAATTTTATTAGATTTTGAATTAAAATTGATTAAATGAATTTAGGTGTCACAACCTTAATACAACCAAAACCGTTATGAACTTAATTTTGTGTTAATTTACCTATTATCTTATTAGAAGTAAACCATTAAAAATTATCAAAAATAAATTCTACTAATTGAAACTTTCTTTTTGAACAAACTGAAGTCTTTGATACTAAAATTTTGTTATATTAAAAAAAAATTAAAAATGTTGGGAGAAAATGTTTTGAGTTAATTGTTTAAAATTAATCAATGAGACGTTGTGTTCAACTGAATATGACCTAAATATCATTGTTACCAACGTAGTGGGTTCAAAATGAAGAATATTCGAAATTTGACATACTTAAACGAAATACTTTATAACTCAAGAATAACTATATAAGTGATAATGGTATTAATGAAAATTGCGTATAAAAATGCATAAAATTGGAGTTTATAAACGCTCTTTTCCTAATTATTTTGCTTTAATAGTTATAAACTATAGAATCAGCATATTCCAAAGACCGATGTTTTTCTACGAAATATTTATTCTAACTAGAAAAGTAAATAATTGGGTGAAATGTTGTGGAAAACAATTGATTATTATTAATCAGTTATTATTAATCAAATGGATATAACCAAATCATTAATGTTATCAACGTAACTGATTTAAAATCAAAAATATTCCAAATTCAATGTGTTTAAGGCAACATATTTTAAAACATGATTCATAAATGTTTTCTTTCCCACTATTTCGTACTTGTAGTTATAGTTCATAAAATCGTTAACTCTCAAAATAACGTTTTGGGCAAAACCTGTGTGGTATCTGGACAATTATAAATGTTATGGGAAAATGTTTCGGATAAGAATTATTTATAATCAACCAATAAACGTTATCTCCAACCGCAATGACCTAAATATAATTATTACCAACGTAGCGGGTTTAAAAGCGAGATTATTTCAAATATTACATATTTAAACGATATACCTTATAACTCAAAATCAAAAATGTACAGGTGATAATTAAAATTGCTTATAAAAGTTCATAAAAACGGAATCAATAAACGATTCCTTTCTAAATGTTTCGCATAAATAGTTATGGCCATGGATCATAAAATCAGCACATTTTGAAAATTGATGTTCTTTCTTACAAAATCATTATTATAACTCAAAAATTAAATGATCGACGAAAATGTTCCGGAAACAAATTGTTTATTAACAATCAACAAAAGATTATTCCCAACTGGATGTAACCTCAATATCGATGTTGCCAACGTAGCGAATTTAAATACGAAAATGTTCTAAATTTAATGTAGAAGCACTAAAAAGCCTACAGAGTTCGTCTTTAGACAAAGGTTAAAGGAAATTTACTCCACAATAAACGGAAAATATTTTCATATGTAAAGGATGTTCCATAACGACCGAAATAAACATATGTTATTTTAAATGGAATGATGAGCTTTCATTGCATATTCTATTATGTTTTAGCAACAAACTCTGTGTCTTATAAACTACAATTTCTTGGAGACTGATCGTGCTAGAAAGTAAAATTTATAACAGTTGTTACTTGGATGTCTTTAAATAAATAAACATTGGTATATATTTTCGGTCAATGTGTTCAAAAATATGACTTTGTTTTACCATATTCATCTGCAGAAAGTCGAATATTTTAAATGGAACACCTATATCTGATAGGCTTATCAGATGGAGAATTTTATCTCTATGAATTATTGCTACATATTCCTATATCTATTACTCTATTATACCTAATTGCAGTCGTTGAAATATGACGGAATTAATCAAAATCATGCAATGAATGGCAGATCTTATTCAGTGTTTCATTAATAGGCCATGAAATATGGTGATGAAAATACGTGATTAAGCATTAATAGTGATTTAAGAAAGGAAACGATAATTGTAAGTATTCAAATATCTACTTTGTGTGCTCTATGCATAGATAATGCCGATTTACGAAGAATGATATTTCAACACGACAGGACACCTGTACATTATTCGTTACATTATAGGGGCGTACAAATCTTTTTAAATATTCCGTATAGAGGACATTGGATTTCTCGTGGTAGTCCAATACTGCTGCCAACAATATTGCCTGATCTAAATCTCTGCAACTTCTTCTTTTCGGGATAGATCAAAACCCAAGTGTACTCTAATGCTCCAACGACGCAAGAATATATAATAAATAGTATAAGAGAAAACTTTACAAACATCTCTGTTGAAACAGTGGATTAGATTACACTTACATGCATTTACTTATAAGGACTAACCAAATTTGCACCGCGACCTTAAGGATCTATTGTATCCCGATAGATAATGTTATCAAATTTCACCAATGCTCTTAACGAACATTAATATTTTGTTAAATGAAAAATTTTTCAGATCCGTAGAGGAGACAAACTGCGACCCAAAAATCGAAAATCTGATACGATTAACAGCAGGGCAGTGGCATAAATCATGCTCAACCGTCCTCTGCACTTAAGCTCGTCGGCCAGTTTCAAGAGGTTGAGGTGTGTCTTTAATCGACAGTATCCAGTAATGGCATCCATTAGAACTGTAATACTGGTAGGAGCAAGATGGTAGTGGTATTATGGTATTCTCGAGGTTGATAGTGTCGATGTCAATAAATACCTTAACATGTCTCATTACAGGCGAACCGGTCTATAGTACAAATGATACACCAACTCCTAGCTTTGGGAACACAAACGCACTAGCGCTGCTTTCTCATGTAGCTCATCTGCTACTTCATGGCTGGCAACTCCAGAGTGAGCTGGGACATGGGATAGAGTTCTCCTACAGTCATTAACCAGAGCCAACATCGTTTTCACGGCTTACAGCGTCTGGATTCCGATTTGACTTTCCGAAATAAATCTTCTTGTCATATTCCTCACTCCTCTCTCTAGAAGAATGTCATTGATAAGACATGTCAGAACATCCAGTGCTAGAACATCCATTGCTAGAGTTAGCGTTGTGCTTATCGCACCAGGGATTGCTAATCCAGCTACTCCATATGTGATCATAGGTCTAACCACAGTCACATAGAGCCAGTACAGCCTTTCATGGGTAAGACATCAATTTATATCACAAAGACCACGACAAGTCTATAAGGATAGCCTACCTTTGTGAAAAAGTCCCTGCAAATGTTTACTCCAAGTTTTATCTAGTATTACTCCTAGATATTTGACTTCCTTTGAAAAAGGATTTTTTTCACCTTGGATAGAAGGACGGATTAATACATCCAGCTTTCTATTCCTGGAGAACGGTCCAACGATTGTCTTTTGCGGGTTTATCGACAGATTCTTTCACCAAGCGGAAATGGTATCTAAGGTTGCCGGTTCGATTTTGGATATCCATTTCGTTACAGTTGATTCCACTCCCCTATCAAAAGCAGCTCTTTCTACAGGTCGTGGTATGCATTGTTAAATACACGATCTGTATCCAGAAACCCAACTAATATGTTGTAAGTTGTGTAGAGCCGAATATACTTTTCCTGAACTTTTTCAAGAATTTTCAACAGAAACGAACGGCCCACTGTAGGTGACACCCTTATCTTAGTCCATTCTGTCGGTATATATTTCCTAGAGATAATCGCGCTGAAAAACTTTACCAAAATAGGCAACAATAATAATCTTCCTTGCTGTAACAAAGCACGAAAGATTTGGTCTTCTCTGGGTTATTTAAACAACCTAAACGTTTGAATCGCTTGGTCGACGGATGTGTGAGTGACAGCTTTTTTAGCCACACTCCAATCCGTGTTTGTAGGGCGCATTACCATGCAGGACTAGCTCGCTGTAGCATTATTGGCCCCATCATCAAGTTCCTGAGAAGTGAGCCTGCATGAGAAGTTCTTACGAGGCTTTGCTGAAATCCATAAAACTGCCGTCAGGCCGTTTAAGTGAGCCCGGTAGCAGTATCGGATCTCTAGCGAGACTCTTGAGAATTCTTGCACTACTAAATGTAAGCCTGCGCCAAAACCCTCTTTTTTATGTACGAATATTTTCGCTGTAATTCATTAAAGCTGAAACAGTGGATAGCGTGCAAGCCGAATTTGTAAATCGGCTTTGTCAACATAGGAAAAGAAGCAGTAATGGGGACACATATGGTGTTCCATTTAAAATTTTCGATAGTAGCGCTTTTGAACACACCAGATTTAAAGGACAAAGTTTTTATTGCTAAAAAGTTTCTAACTAAAATAGCTCAAATACCAAAAGGGTATCAATATATCTTATCGAAGTTAACATGTTTTTGTGCATAGAATGGATATACAATACAATCTGTGCAAGTATAATTGAGGATGGAACAGGTGAGAAAAACAGAAGAGGAAAGGACCAATTCTTAAATAAATCTTTCTATTTGTATTTTCGCTCTGGATAAACGAGTGTTTGCAAGGAAGTGTCATGGAGGGCACCAAAAAATACCAAGTGCCCATTATCCCAGGGCAAATGTTTACTTGCAGATTTATCCCCAATCTCAATAAAAAAGATCGTTCAATCCAACGTAATTAATATTTAACTAACTAGTTGGGTTGAGTTAAAGTTAATGGCTCACCCAACCCAATTAAGATCTAGCACTAATAAGCTGTGGGTTGGATTGGGGTCAGATAAGGTTGATGGCTCAACTAATATTTAATGCAAACTAGCTAATTGGGTAAGGTTGGGTTAAAGTTAATGGCTCAACCCAAACCAATTAACATCTAGCGCTAAGTAACTAGTTGGGCTGAGTTCAAATAAGGTTGATGGCTCAACCCAACCCACTCTACGATTCTATGGTGGAAAATTCAATACTGCGCAATGTGTCACATCAAACTTTGAAATCCTCAATAGTGCACCATGACCTTATGTCTTACTAGAAACTTTTTTATAAGTTATAATGTTATAAATTAGTTGAATCTTATTTGAGTGTGTTGATTCGTCTAATTTACAGTCCATTTTGAGATTTATTACCGATTCGCAACTTGGACTTAAAAGTTTCTGCACGTTTACCGTAATCTTGGCTAAATGAGATTAATATCGCCTTCAAGTACCCTTAATAATACTATGCTTTTAGAAAACATGAGCTCACACAGTATTTCCGAGATTGATGAACCCAACCCAACTAATATTTGAACTAGCTGGTTAAGTTGAGTTAGATTAAAATTAATGACTCACTCAAATCCAATTATCATCTAGTGTTAACTAGCTAGTTGTGTTGGGTTCAGATAAAGTTAATGGTTTAACCCAACCCAACTAATATTTGATGCTAACTAGCTAGTTAGGTTGAGTTGGACTCCATTTTAAAAAACATCTCCTCATTTCGATACGTTATTATGGAACAGCTTGTATATATAAAAAGTTTTGTCTAAGGAAGAGTACAGAGTTCTTCCTCTGTACTCTCGGCTCCTTTATGCTATGCATGCACACCCAACCCTTTTTT
Source organism: Onthophagus sagittarius (assembly GCA_036711965.1). Lineage (NCBI taxonomy): Eukaryota > Metazoa > Arthropoda > Insecta > Coleoptera > Scarabaeidae > Onthophagus > Onthophagus sagittarius. Next base: position 18,103,245 of record JASERS010000005.1, on the reverse strand, counting down.
TACATGGTAGATATGTTTCTTAGAAAACCGTGTAAAAAAAATTATAATAAAATGTATATAACATATTTATATAAAAAAAGCTATTTATTACTTAAAAAAATAGTGTACAGTCAAAACTCCAACATAACAAGAAAAATGTAAAATAAATAAAAATCAATTTCGTAAGTCTTCATCGCTACTTGATAACAAACGTGCAGGTTTATTACGGACTTGACCAAAAGCGCTATCATCAGCATCATCAATAGATACGTCGGATTACATAATTATAGCTTATATAATTCTTCATATCACATAACTTAAGACTACTATGCACGCTCCATGTCAGGATGAGTAAGAGAATGTTGATCCATACTTGTCCCAAATTTCAAGCCATCGTGAATTAAATCAGCCGTTAACAGCTGAACTTCATCTTCTACCTTGCCATTATCGATTTCTTTATTTTCACAAATTGTCATAAATTCGATCAAATCATCTTCAATCTTCGGGCTTTCTCGCATCAATTCATCAATATCAATGATCAAAAATTAAATGATCGACGAAAATGTTCCGGAAACAAATTGTTTATTAACAATCAACAAAAGATTATTCCCAACTGGATGTAACCTCAATATCGATGTTGCCAACGTAGCGAATTTAAATACGAAAATGTTCTAAATTTAATGTAGAAGCACTAAAAAACCTACAGAGTTCGTCTTTAGACAAAGGTTAAAGGAAATTTACTCCACAATAAACGGAAAATATTTTCATATGTACAGGTGTTCCATAACGACCGAAATAAACATATGTTATTTTAAATGGAATGATGAGCTTTCATTGCATATTCTATTATGTTTTAGCAACAAACTCTGTGTCTTATAAACTACAATTTCTTGGAGACTGATCGTGCTAGAAAGTAAAATTTATAACAGTTGTTACTTGGATGTCTTTAAATAAATAAACATTGGTATATATTTTCGGTCAATGTGTTCAAAAATATGACTTTGTTTTACCATATTCATCTGCAGAAAGTCGAATATTTTAAATGGAACACCTATATCTGATAGGCTTATCAGATGGAGAATTTTATCTCTATGAATTATTGCTACATATTCCTATATCTATTACTCTATTATACCTAATTGCAGTCGTTGAAATATGACGGAATTAATCAAAATCATGCAATGAATGGCAGATCTTATTCAGTGTTTCATTAATAGGCCATGAAATATGGTGATGAAAATACGTGATTACGCATTAATAGTGATTTAAGAAAGGAAACGATAATTGTAAGTATTCAAATATCTACTTTGTGTGCTCTATGCATAGATAATGCCGATTTACGAAGAATGATATTTCAACACGACAGGACACCTGTACATTATTCGTTACATTATAGGGGCGTACAAATCTTTTAAAATATTCCGTATAGAGGACATTGGATTTCTCGTGGTAGTCCAATACTGCGGCCAACAATATCGCCTGATCTAAATCTCTGCAACTTCTTCTTTTCGGGATAGATCAAAACCCAAGTGTACTCTAATGTTCCAACGACGCAAGAATATATGATAAATAGTATAAGTGAAAACTTTACAAACATCTCTGTTGAAACAGTGGATTAGATTACACTTACATGCATTTACTTATAAGGACTAACCAAATTTGCACCGCGATCTTAAGGATCTATTGTATCCCGATAGATAATGTTATCAAATTTCACCAATGCTCTTAACGAACATTAATATTTTGTTAAATGAAAAATTTTTCAGATCCGTAGGGGAGACAAACTGCGACCCAAAAATCGAAAATCTGATACGATTAACAGCAGGGCAGTGGCATAAATCATGCTCAACCGTCCTCTGCACTTAAGCTCGTCGGCCAGTTTCAAGAGGTTGAGGTGTGTCTTTAATCGACAGTATCCAGTAATGGCATCCATTAGAACTGTAATACTGGTAGGAGCAAGATGGTAGTGGTATTATGGTATTCTCGAGGTTGATAGTGTCGATGTCAATAAATACTTTAACATGTCTCATTACAGGAGAACCGGTCTATAGTACAAATGATACACCAACTCCTACCTTTGGGAACACAAACGCATTAGTGCTGCTTTCTCATGCAGCTCATCTGCTACCTCATGGCTGGCAACTCCAGAGTGAACTGGGACATGGGATACAGTTCTCCTACAGTCATTAACCAGAGCCAACATCGTTTTCACGGCTTACAGCGTCTGGATTCCGGTTTGACTTTCCGAAATAAATCTTCTTGTCATATTCCTCACTCCTCTCTCTAGAAGAATTTTAGCTCCTTTGTCGATAGCAAATACTTCTGTCTCAACTACCGTAGAATAAGTACCCAGGATGTAAGCTTGCTTGATCTGAAATGTCTAACAGTATACTCCTGCTCCGACTCCTGGCATTTTAATCCATCATGAAAATGCAAACATCTGCCTGAACCAGAGAATTTTTATTTTCAATTCAGATCTGCCATTCAGGCAATTTAATCTGCTATTGGGCATTAAGAACTGACAGTGTCCTCATCAAATTTGACGGCATTAATAGCACGGTATCGGTACCTATTGTATCTTCCGCAGCCCATTGATAAGACATGTCAGAACATCCAGTGCTAGAACATCCATTGCTAGAGTTAGCGTTGTGCTTATCGCACCAGAGATTACGAATCCAGCTACTCCATATGTGATCATAGGTCTAACCACAGTCACATAGAGCCAGCACAGCCTTTCATGGGTAAGACATCAATTTATATCACAAAGACCACGACAAGTCTATAGGGATAGCCTACCTTTGTGAAAAAGTCCCTGCAAATGTTTATTCCAAGTTTTATCTAGTATTACTCCTAGATATTCGGCTTCCTTTGAAAAAGGATTTTTTTCACCTTGGATAGAAGGACGGATTAATACATCCAGCTTTCTATTCCTGGAGAACGGTCCAACGATTGTCTTTTTCGGGTTTATCGACAGATTCTTTCACCAAGCGGAAATGGTATCTAGGGTTGCCTGTTCGATTTTGGATATCCTCAACAAACAGGTTCCTTTGACCATAATGACAATATCATCAGCATATCTTTGTATTTCTGCACCAACGGCTTCGAGTATCGCAATCAAGTCATCAACCAGTAGGAACGAAAGCAGGTCCCCCTCTAACACCCCTCCCTGCGTACAGCCACCTCGCGGCCTGAAGGATATCATGTCACCGTGTAGTGAATTAGAAACAATTCTACTATCAAGCATCTTGCATGTCCATTTCGCTACAGTTGATTCCACTCCTCTATCAAAAGCAGCTCTTTCTACAGATCGTGGTATGCATTGTTAAATACACGATCTATATCCAGAAACCCAACTAACAAGTTGTAGGTTGTGTAGAGCCGAATATACCTTTCCTGAACTTTTTCAAGAATTTTCAACAGAAACGAACGGCCCACTGTAGGTGACACCCTTATCTTAGTCCATTCTGTCGGTATATATTTCCTAGAGATAATCGCGCTGAAAAACTTTACCAAAATAGGCAACAATAATAATCTTCCTTGCTGTAACAAAGCACGAAAGATTTGGTCTTCTCTGGGTTATTTAAACAACCTAAACGTTTGAATCGCTTGGTCGACGGATGTGTGAGTGACAGCTTTTTTAGCCACACTCCAATCCGTGTTTGTAGGGCGCATTACCATGCAGGACTAGCTCGCTGTAGCATTATTGGCCCCATCATCAAGTTCCTGAGAAGTGAGCCTGCATGAGAAGTTCTTACGAGGCTTTGCTGAAATCCATAAAACTGCCGTCAGGCCGTTTAAGTGAGCCCGGTAGCAGTATCGGATCTCTAGCGAGACTCTTGAGAATTCTTGCACTACTAAATGTAAGCCTGCGCCAAAACCCTCTTTTTTATGTACGAATATTTTCGCTGTAATTCATTAAAGCTGAAACAGTGGATAGCGTGCAAGCCGAATTTGTAAATCGGCTTTGTCTACATAGGAAAAGAAGCAGTAATGGGGACACATATGGTGTTCCATTTAAAATTTTCGATAGTAGCGCTTTTGAACACACCAGATTTAAAGGACAAAGTTTTTATTGCTAAAAAGTTTCTAACTAAAATAGCTCAAATACCAAAAGGGTATCAATATATCTTATCGAAGTTAACATGTTTTTGTGCATAGAATGGATATACAATACAATCTGTGCAAGTATAATTGAGGATGGAACAGGTGAGAAAAACAGAAGAGGAAAGGACCAATTCTTAAATAAATCTTTCTATTTGTATTTTCGCTCTGGATAAACGAGTGTTTGCAAGGAAGTGTCATGGAGGGCACCAAAAAATACCAAGTGCCCATTATCCCAGGGCAAATGTTTACTTGCAGATTTATCCCCCATCTCAATAAAAAAGATCGTTCAATCCAACGTAATTAATATTTAACTAACTAGTTGGGTTGAGTTAAAGTTAATGGCTCACCCAACCCAATTAAGATCTAGCACTAATAAGCTGTGGGTTGGATTGGGGTCAGATAAGGTTGATGGCTCAACTAATATTTAATGCAAACTAGCTAATTGGGTAAGGTTGGGTTAAAGTTAATGGCTCAACCCAAACCAATTAACATCTAGCGCTAAGTAACTAGTTGGGCTGAGTTCAAATAAGGTTGATGGCTCAACCCAACCCACTCTACGATTCTATGGTGGAAAATTCAATACTGCGCAATGTGTCACATCAAACTTTGAAATCTTCAATAGTGCACCATGACCTTATGTCTTACTAGAAACTTTTTTATAAGTTATAATGTTATAAATTAGTTGAATCTTATTTGAGTGTGTTGATTCGTCTAATTTACAGTCCATTTTGAGATTTATTACCGATTCGCAACTTGGACTTAAAAGTTTCTGCACGTTTACCGTAATCTTGGCTAAATGAGATTAATATCGCCTTCAAGTACCCTTAATAATACTATGCTTTTAGAAAACATGAGCTCACACAGTATTTCCGAGATTGATGAACCCAACCCAACTAATATTTGAACTAGCTGGTTAAGTTGAGTTAGATTAAAATTAATGACTCACTCAAATCCAATTATCATCTAGTGTTAACTAGCTAGTTGTGTTGGGTTCAGATAAAGTTAATGGTTTAACCCAACCCAACTAATATTTGATGCTAACTAGCTAGTTAGGTTGAGTTGGACTCCATTTTAAAAAACATCTCCTCATTTCGATACGTTATTATGGAACAGCTTGTATATATAAAAAGTTTTGTCTAAGGAAGAGTACAGAGTTCTTCCTCTGTACTCTCGGCTCCTTTATGCTATGCATGCACACCCAACCCTTTTTTTACATGGTAGATATGTTTCTTAGAAAACCGTGTAAAAAAAATTATAATAAAATGTATATAACATATTTATATAAAAAAAGCTATTTATTACTTAAAAAAATAGTGTACAGTCAAAACTCCAACATAACAAGAAAAATGTAAAATAAATAAAAATCAATTTCGTAAGTCTTCATCGCTACTTGATAACAAACGTGCAGGTTTATTACGGACTTGACCAAAAGCGCTATCATCAGCATCATCAATAGATACGTCGGATTACATAATTATAGCTTATATAATTCTTCATATCACATAACTTAAGACTACTATGCACGCTCCATGTCAGGATGAGTAAGAGAATGTTGATCCATACTTGTCCCAAATTTCAAGCCATCGTGAATTAAATCAGCCGTTAACAGCTGAACTTCATCTTCTACCTTGCCATTATCGATTTCTTTATTTTCACAAATTGTCATAAATTCGATCAAATCATCTTCAATCTTCGGGCTTTCTCGCATCAATTCATCAATATCAGCCGTTTAAATGTTGTTAAAACCGTTGCCACCAATTGTATTTGATAGAGTTATAATTTCAGAACACACAGCTGATTTTTCTACTACAAAACTTCCACTTTTGACGCATGCTGGCAATATTTTTTTTCAACAAGCATTTAAGGTTGATGGTTGATTGGCGCAATTGTTTAATGGCAACAGAAGCAAGTGTAATGTAATCCATAATATTAAACATTCTCCATGCTTCCAAAACAGTTAAATTTGTTTCTTCTACTGAATCTAAAATATATTTAAATGTTTGCTTTATGTAGAACATTTTAAATGTTGCTACAATGTTCTGATCGAGTGGCTGAATCAGCGAGGCGGTATTAGGCGGTAATATAGCAATTGAATATTTGGGCGATCCAACACTGGATTTTGAATTCCAAACGTTTTTCTTCCATATATTTCCCTGCCTTTTTATTCGCCATGAAATGGACTGTAAGTTGTTTAATGTTCTTACCTCTTAATGCTCGTGGCATAAGAGATTTGTTGATTAATAAAGGCTTTAACTTTTTATCACCAGATGCATTACTACATAACAAGAACGTCACTCGATCTTTGACCGCTTTAAAACCACTAGCAGATTTTTCAGATTTTGCTATATAAGTCCTTTCGGGCATTTTCTTCTAAAACAATCCTGTTTCGTCGGCATTAAATATTTGTTCTGAGGTATAACCGCCCTCTTCAACGATTTTTGCTAGTTTACCCGGAAAGATTTTTGCAGCATTTTCGTCTACTGATGCTACTTCTTCCTTTATATTTACATTGTGAAATGCGTGTCTTTTTATAAAACCTGTCAGCCATCCCTCTGTTGCATTAAATGCCAGTTTCTTCGTTCCCTGAAGACTTGTTGATGGTTCCAATTCCTGAAATCGGTTATATATTCGAAGTGCTTTTTCTTTTATATGTTTCCCATCAATAGGTATTCTTTTTGTCTGTAAATCTTCTGTCCAAAACACCATGTGTTTTTCCGTTTTCCCTAAGATAGGATTTCGACTATAGGATGATGTTTTGGAGCTTACTTTAGATCCAGAAATTATGGATTGTCGAACGGAATTCTCATTTTTTCTAATTGGTCTTATAGTCGCTTCGTTTAAATTTATTAAACAATAAGGGTACTATAAAAAGAATCCAAAATAATATTGCTTATAGAATTTTTCTAAAGCGACAATCTAATACAATATTACCTTTTTTAGTAGCAAAGAATTATCATCATTACAAATAATACACTGGAAATTTCACCATCGAATTAAAAAAACTTTAATTGAAACATCCACTTTTAGAACTTTACCGAAATTATTTATTACGTCTCAAATTGCCTACTCTTAACACAAAATAAATGCTGAATAACGAAATCATGTGTTCAAGTTGAAGCACAACGAGGTAAAGAAAAAAAGTGATCATAAAATTCTGGTATTCCCCAATGTATTTTGTTACTGTATACATAAGTTTCTGTAAGACGCTATCAAAATTAGAATTAAGAATTTTTTTTGGAATTCGTGCTATAACAAAAAATTCCTGTAAAAAAATTTATTGGTGAACCGTGTTATTTCAAAATCGTGTTAAAGAAAGAGTTAGGTGTGCTTTGCCGCTTACATATGCCACTGTGTTTAACACAAAATATCTTATATATAGGGTCTCCGGTTTTTGTAGCAGGGCTCTAACAGTCGATAGATCTTTTAAAATTAACACAAAAACTTCATATAAACATAGGTAATCAAACGCTTTATTTCGTACTTTTACTTTATTACGCGTATATTTCAAAAGATTCTGTTCAAACTTGATATATGTAGGTATTTTGGAATGAGAAAGATGATTTTATTGTCTATTTTACCATAATTTTTTTTTACTGTATCGCTTTTTTTTGGGCAAAATCTATATCTGGAAAATTATAGAGATAAAGGAAAATGCTTCGTATAAATATTGTTTATAATCAACCAATGAAACATTATCTCCAACCAAATATGACCTGAATATTATTATCAACAAAGCCGCGGGTTCACAATTGAGATTATTCCAAACTTGACTTTTTTAAACGAAATACTTTATATCTTAAAAGTAAAAATTTGTAGGTAGTAAAGGTATTAATGATAATTGTTTATACAATAAATTAAAACGGAAACTAAAAACGTTCTTTTTATAAATGTTTCGTAGTCATAGTTATAAATCATTAAATCAGTATATTTCAAAAATTGACAGTGCCACACCCTGTATAATACAGGGTGTGGCACTTAAGACGCCTCGAACCACAGCTCCTTTACGACAAAAGCTACTGAAAAAGATCTAAGAGTAAAGTAGTGCATAATTACCGTCGCTATGTGTCAAAAATATTTCTAATCATCAGTAAAAAAAAACAAGCCTTATCAAGCTTATGTTTTTTTTTTAATGGGATGCCCTATTTCTTATTGCAGATTTGGAAAATGCTCGAAGAGTACTTCTTTTCTTATCTAACATGTTATATCCTTAACTTTTGCAGTTTCGCTGTTCCCATCTTTGATATTTTTTTTGTAGAGAAACTAATTGATGTCGGCGCCTAAATTTTGAATCGAGAGACAGGTTAAGACCTCGTATACCTTAAAATAATTCTTTTCGGGTAATTTATAGAAAAAAAAATTTTTGATTGATCTTCGCATGTTGTCATTTTTTTCGAAAATTTCAAATGGCACCCCCCTAAAAAAATTACGACGTTGTACAGCCAAAACTCTAAATTTTCCATTGATATAAAAAAATCACACATTGGATAACAAAATTTTGGAGAAAAAAGGAATTTCATGGCAAATGGCGGGAAACGATTTCCGTTCCCAAGTGTGCCATGAGAAAACAAAAACACAAATACGGTCAACATAATATGTATTTATTTAACATGATATAGAAAATGCAAATAAACAAAATTTAACAACTTACACTAAACGTTGGAAATCGACCAACGCGACCTCGACTCACAGGCTCTAGACACTGCCCGGAGGACTTTTGGTGGTATACCGCGGAAAACCGCGCGGTTTCTTTCCCTCATATCCTCAACTGTAGTTGGTAGCATCCTGTAAACCTCGTCTTTGATATGGCCCCAAATGAAGAAGTCAAGGGGAGTGAACGACCAATCAGGAGTCCGGAAACGTTTCATCGAGAAATTCCCCAACGACATTATATGCAGGAATAATCGGAACATCGTGCTGGAAAACTATCTGTCGTAGAGCCGCTAGAGGAACATTTTCCAAGAGATCATACAATTCGTCGCAAAGGAAGCACAAATAACTGTTGCCGTCCAAATGCCCCTCGATGAAATAAGGACCCAAAAGGTGTTCTCCAAGTATGCCTCCCCAAACATTCAGAGGCCATTTTTGCTGGTGGTTTATCATTCTCATGGCGTGTGGGTTTTCATCGGCCTAATAATGGTAGTTGTGGCGATTGACATGCCCATTTCTATGGAATGTCGCTGCATCAGAAAATAATACGCGCATAAGAAATGATTCCTCCTGCTCAATTTTGTTGATAGCCCACATGCAGAAATCTTGCCTGGCATGAAAATCTTGAGGTTGCAATGTTTGGTGCAGTTGAATCTTAAATGGACGGAATTTGTACTTTTTAAGAACACGATATACAGATCGCGTTGAAATATCGTGATTCCTACTAATATCACGGATACTGGTATGAAGTATCCGTGAATCTTCATACCTGAACCTTCATATCTGCAATAAGTGCCTCCAGAACTTGCAGCTCATTATTTTCGGTCAAAACTGCCTTCTTTCTAACTCATCTTGGCCGTTTCACACTTCCCGTAGTAGTAAATCTCTCCAACACTTTTTTAAACGCACGTTCATATCTCGCAGCATACATTCGTGACGCCAAGAAACAATTCTTATTACATTTTCCAAGAATAAATATCATGTCAACCATTTCCTCTTGAGTTAGGAACATTTTTAGAACGTTTATCAAAAATGACTTATGACTGCTGCTGGAGCCTAATAATTTACTTTGGCAATTATATATCTTCTGTTTTCTCATGACACACTTGGGAATGGAAAACGTTTCCCAACATTTGGGATGAAATTCTTTTTTTCTCCAAAATTTTGTAATGCAATGTGTTATTTTTGTTCTACCAATGAAAAATTTAGAGTTTTGGTTGTATAACGCCGTAATTTTTGTAGGGGGGTGCCATTTGAAATTTTCGAAAAAAATGACAACATGCGAAGATTAATCAAAAATTATTTTTTTTCCATAAATTACCCGAAAAAGAATTATTTTAAGGTATACGTGGTCTTAACCTGTCCCTCAATTCAAAATTTAGGCGCCAGCGTCTATTAGTTTCTGTACAAAAAAATGTCAAAATGGGGCGCAATTTTGAAAGAAGGGGTTAAACAGCGAAACCGCTAAAGTTAAGTCCGTGGCGTCTTAAATGCCATACCCTGTATATTACAAAAAATGTCTCTAACTCGAAAATTAAATAATAGTAGGAAATGTTCCGGAGAGATTTGATTATAATCAATCAATAAAACGATTCGCAAGAGAATGTAACTTAAAATGTCTGATGATTTAAAATTGAAAAGAATTAACAGATTTACTTCACAAATTTCTTTATTACAAATACACATTTTACAACAAGTTCTTTAAGTTAATACATTAGAGTCTTCATCAGTAAATTTTCCATTTTTAAGTTATCGACAATAATCGTTTATAATATAAGTTTTTAATTTTCACCTTTTTGCGTTCGCCTCGTTTTCTTCTCATTTCTAAACGAAGCGACGAATAAATACTTTAAGTCTCTTGTCTGATTTGAATGAAGATTGTCGAATTAAGTATACGTATTGGGGGGGGGGGGGGAAATATAATGTAAGTAGAGTTCTTTAATTGGTGGACAATCGGTTCATAATTTTGACGTCTTTCCTGTCCAGTGATTGGTTGTGAGAAAGTATATTATAGTTTTTTTAAGTACATTTTCTCCATATAATTATACATATCGCTCCGTTTTTCGCACATTAAATTTTACATAGAGTTTTAGGTTATTAACTATATGTATATAATATATATATGAACAGTGACAACATAGAAAAATATGATCGTTATATACTATATGTTACAAAACTTATTTTTTTTGCCTTAATTAACGTGTTTTTTGTCAAGGCACCATTACAAAATACAAAATTTATGTTTTTTCTTCTTAACTTTTCCTCATTTTGGAGAAATTTTTACCTAATTTGTTACAATATACGTATGAATAATATCAAGTCCGCTAAGAAATCTAAAATATAATAAGAATTTTTATTTATTTTATTTTTTTTTTGGCCACGTGGGTACTTCATTACAAATCTAAATCTATGGGCTAAAGCCGAAACATTGAAACATTTACTTTCTTTGTCCGTTTCCACTTTTTTTTAATATATCAATTTTTTTTGTCCTGTTTTGTAAATTAAGTAGCTTTTCGAAACAAACACCAATTCCAGAGTTTATATTATTAAATATCAATTTAAAGGAAACACATTAAAGAAAAAGCAAGTAAAAAAATATAGATGGCAATATAAAGCAACGATTCTAATCACAACTAGTTCAAATCACATGGGTTAAACACATAGGTACATTGACTAAATATACACTTTCAACCCGTTTACATTATATCATTGAATTTTAAATACGGGGAAACATTGGGGAAAGTCGGGTTTACGCCGCTCTTGCAACCGTTACAATTTCTCACACAGAGCAACCAAAAGAAATAAAATTAAATATCGATCTGAGTATCACAGAAACAACGACTCTCTACCTCTAATATGGCTCGTATAAAAAGTTGTTTTATAGATAGAATATATTTATAATATATATAATCTCATTTACTCTTACACCGGTTTTTAAAAATCGACGAAACATTTGTACAAGTGCGAATTACTCAACTAGTGCTAAGACATGCCAGATGATGGGTCGTCATTATCAGCCCCAAATTCCCCCATTTTCTTCTGTTTGCCCCTCTCAACATTCCCCTCCCCATCATCTTCATCTAAGTCATCAATAATATTGTCAACGTGATTCACAAATAGAGGCTCAGTATTGACTACTCTACTGCTATATCTTTGCTCTTCAGAATCGCCTGTTACAACGGGTTGCGTTTTTCGGTCGGTTTCATCAATACTCTTATTCGAAATCACTTTACTTTTATGATTATCATCTTCTACATCATCAATTTTCTTATCAGCGTTCAATTTCATCTTTGCTATTCTATTTTGGACGATTTGTAGATGACGAAGAACGTAATCTTCTTCTGGGGCCAATTCGTGCGCTTGCTCTAAACACGTTTGCGCTTCTAGGAGTTTACCTCTTTCTACATGGACAACGCAAAGGTTATGAAGACCTTGAATGTTTTCTGGGTCCAATTCAAGGATTCTTTTGTAGCACTATAAGTTAAATTAAATTAAAACTAAAATTAAATTAGATTAAATTAATCTTACATTTTCGGCGGCATCGAGATCTTTAATATTATTAATATAAATATCCCCCAATAAAATCAATCCTTTAACATGATCAGGATGATATTTCACCAATTGATTTAAAAACGGCGCCGCCTCCAAAGGTCTTTGATCGTCGGCTAGGAGTAGGGCCAAGTTGAAAAGAGCGCTACGAAAATCGTTTTTGAGATGCACCGCCCTTCTGAACCAATGTTCAGCTTCTTCGATATCCTTATCGTCCATTGCTAACATTCCCAAGTTGAAATGCACCCGTTCGTTACTTTCGTCTTTCCCCAGTAACTTTAAAAGTCTCTCTCTCGCAATTTTTCTTAGTTCCGGTCTGCCGAATTCTTGTAATAGAATCGCCGAATTAAGTAGGGCTTGTTCGTGATCTGGATCGAATTCTAACGCTTTGTCTAAATAGGCCAAAGCTTGAGAGGCTTTTCCTTGTTCCAAGAAAACAACACCTAACTGGAACAATAAAAGAAATTAAATTAATTTTTTTAAATGTATTTATTGTTCATTCTAGAATTAGTTAAGACCGTCAAAGTAATCTCTACAACTTTTTGTTTTTCATATTATCTTTCTTTTAGTTATAAATAGTGATCATTTGATCATTGATCAAAGTATCAATGCATCAGAGTTTACGACCCTGGCATTAAAATAGGAAATTTGTTGAAAAATTTAAAATAAAGAATTAACACAATTAATATACCTCTCATGAAAATTTGCAAGTGATTGGACAATGTGTATTAACTACTTTAATCTAACCTATTTTATCAAACGAAGTATTGAGAATTTGATTATTTGTGATTAAGGGCAGTTATTGCTATATGTGCTCTGTCAAATACTAAGATATTCTAATTCAAAATCAAATCCATCGCCGCCTCCTTTTTTAAGAAAGGCGTTTCTAGAGCGACGAGGTGCTTCTAAAGCCTTTTAAAAGGATAATGCAAGGACAGACTTAATAATAGATCACATTAAAAGCCTTAAACTCGTTATGGTGGAAATAAAATACAGCCGTAACAAAAAGCGCAATTTCTCTATTGTATTTATAAGGAGAGAAGAAATACACAATTAAATTCTTTAAATTCTTTGAAGTGATTTATTTACCTAATATACTGCGTTTCTGAAATTCTGTATATGTATGCTAAATTTTCGACTTCAACGATTGACGCCGCAGTCCTTAATAATAATTCTGTAAACTTATTGTTATTCTAAAAATTATATATGTATGAGTGCTCTTTTGGAAGCATTTTATTTTTATGTCTTCTGGAAGATCTTCTAATCTTCTAGAGGCAATATTAAGTCTTCTGAAAATATTTCAAATCTTGTAGAAGCAGTTCCAAATCTTCTGGAAGCATTTCAAGGCTTCTACATGCAGTATCAAGTCTTCTGTAACCAATATCAAGTCCTCCAGAGGCAAAATCAGATCTTCTAGAAACATTTCAACTCTTCCAAAGGCAATATCAATACTTGTGGACGCATTTCCAATCTTCTGGAAGCATTTACAACATTACAAATCTTGAAGAAGCAGTATCGGATCTTCTAGAAGCAGTATCAAGCATTCTGGAACCAATATCTAGTCTGCTAGAAGCAGTATCAAATCTTCTGGAAGCAGTGTCAAGTCTTCTGAAGCATTTCAAATCTTCTGGAAGTATTATCAAGAATTCTGGAAACAAATCATGTATTCTGGAAACAAATCAAGTCTTCTCGAAACACTTCAAGTTTTCTAGATGCAGTATCAAGTATTCTAGAACTAATATCAAGTCTTCTAGATGCAGTATAAAGTCTCCTGGAGGCAATGTCAAGTCGTCTAGAAGCAGTATCAAGTCTTCTGAGAGCATTTCAACTCTTCCAGAGGCAATATCAACACTTCTGGACGCATTTTAAATCTTCTGATCTTCTGGAAGTATTTCAAGGCCTCTAGACGCAGTATCAAGTCTTTTAAATGTAGTATTAAGCCTTCTGTAACCAATATCAAGTCCTCTAGAAGCAAAATCAGGTCTAATAGAAACATTTCAACTCTTTCAAGGGCAATATCAATATTCTGGTCGCATTTCAAATCTTCTGGAAGCATTTACAATATTACAAATCTTGAAGAAGCAGTATCAGATCTTCTAGAAGCAGTATCAAGTATTCTGGAACTAATATCAAGTCTGCTAGAAGCAGTATCAAATCTTCTGGAAGCAGTGTCAAGTCTTCTAGAAGCATTTCAAATTTTCTGGAAGTATTATCAAGAATTTTGGAAACAAATCATGTATTCTGGAAACAAATCAAGTCTTCTGGAAACACTTCAAATCTTCTAGATGCAGTATCAAGTCTTTTAGAACCAATATCAAGTCTTCTAGATGCAGTATCAAGTCTCCTGGAGGCAATATCAAATCGTCTAGAAGTAGTATCAAGTCTTCTGAAAGCATTTCAACTCTTCCAGAGGCAATATCAATACTTCTGGACGCATTTTAAATCTTCTGGAAATATTTCAAGACATCTAGACGCAGTATCAAGTCTTTTAGATGTAGTATTAAGCCTTCTGTAACCAATTTTAAGTCCTCTAGAAGCAAAATCAGGTCTAATGGAAACATTTCAACTCTTTCAGAGGCAATATCAATCTTCTAGACGCAATTCAAATCTTCTGGAAGCATTTACAATATTCCAAATTTGTAATATTGTAAATTGAACGTAAATTAAACTTGAAGAAGCAGTATCAGATCTTCTAGAAGCAGTATCAAGTATTCTGGAACCAATATCAAGTCTTCTAGAAGCAGAATCAAATCTTCTGGAAGCAGTGTCAACTCTTCTAAAAGCATTTCAAATCTTCTGGAAGTATTATTAAGAATTCTGAACACAAATCAAGTATTCTGGACACAAAACAAGTCTTCTGGAAACACTTCAAGTCTTCTAGATGCAGTATCAAGTCTTCTAGAACCAACATTAAGTCTTCTAGATGCAGTATCATGTCTCCTAGAACCAATATCAAGTCGTCTAGAATCAGTATTAAATCTTCTGGAAAATATTTCGAATCTTCTAGAAGTGGTATCAGATCTTCTGTAAGCATTTAAAGTCTTCTGAAGCAGTGTTAAGTCTTCTGGAAGTAATATCAAGTCTTCTAGAAGCAGAATCAAGTCTTCTAGAAGCATTTCAAAACATCTGGAAGCAGTGTCAAGTCTTCTAAAAGCATTTCAAATCTTCTGGAAATATTTCAAGTCTTGTGGAAGTAATATCAAGTCTTCTGAAAATAGATCAAGTCTTCTGGAAGCACTTCAGGTCTTTTGGAAGCACTATCAAGTCTTCTGGAAGCAAATTAAGTTTTATAGAAGCAGTATCAGTATGTTTATACACCCAAGGAAGTCACTTATTTGACGCCTATTCTTATGGCTACTCAGCATCTATTAAAAAAAGTGGCAGACATCATCTGCCAAGTCTTCAAAACAAACTTCTTTTGCTAACCGTGATATGATTTGTTTAATTGAAAGCAGATCAGGGCTATTGTTGTTAGTTACGCAACTAAGACTCCTTAATTGACAGTTTGCTATGAATGTTTTCAGCCTGATCAATTGGCTGAATCAGAACAGTTGAAATGAATCAGAACAGATGATAATAACCACAAACATGATCAGAACTCGTTTCTCCCAAAATCTTAAAGAACACAGTTTACGTGCAAAAAAGTTTTATGAATGTTTAAAGGAGATTCTAGTAAAATAGTAAGTGTCTTTCGATGTGTAGCAGAATAAGCTTTTATTAAAATTAAACATTTCTGAGGTTTATTACGTGAGACAGTTGTGGTTGTATAATCCTATTTTTGTGAATATTGAGTCCACTCAGATTAGGAAAAATTATTAAGTGGTAAAGATTAAACGCGATTTGTTCGCGCTCAAACATTTTTTGGACTTTTAAAATCAAGATATATGGAAGTTCAAAGTATGTTCTCCGATTCATGTCTGTGCTGTGTCATACTCAAAACAGTATCTTTACCGAAATTACATAGTATCTCCTATAAGAAGACATAATAACTTTATGCCAAATGATCGTGTTCTGCAAAATTGATACTAAAATTGTTGAATTTTTGCACACAATTCAACAGTCCTTCAAAACGGAAAGTATAGGAATAATCACAAAAAAATTGATCCTAAATATTCATGTGACTCATAAATCGCATGAAACATTTCCATGTTTTCACATTTGTTTACGAGTACGAGTTATAAAAGCTTTACACATTTTAGCATAAAAGCTTTATTATAGCTATATGGTTTCGGGAAAAAGCAACACTATAATGTAGATTACATCAAGATCTACAAGTAGTTATGATGCCAGTTTACCAAACAAGAATATGCTGGTGGTATTTTTACAATGTTTTACAACCGCAGATTATCGCCGAAATCTCGAACATTTTTTTTTTTGGGCGTAAAGTAGATTCACGAATTTCGTACTGCGCGAAATTATGGAAGATAATTACACGTTTCCGATTATGTACAGGCAGAGGGAATCTTTATTGATGTGGTTAAAAAGAATAGTGTCATAGACGCCGGAAATGTGGGTACTCTGGCGCGGAAACATCCATACAAACTCGTTAATTTGCAGTTTGGGTGCAGAACATAAGTGTCGAATACGTGGAATGTCTGGGTGCCCAATTCATACCACATTTGCAAATAATTTCATTAATGTTGAGTTTTTTAAGTTTGAGTCTTTGCCCAATTCATTTTTTTAACACCCATATTTATTTCCAAAAACCTGTGCCTATGAATACTGAAAATGTTTGGTATGTTATCATCATTAGAAGCCTATTTTCATTTGTGTTCAACGATCAAAAATTAAGAATAAGATTCAAATCTAAACTTATTAGGGCACAGTGGAAAATATCATGGATGATATTTCGTTGGCATAGGCGCCGATTTTTGAATGCGTATGGCTCCTGAATGCTGAGTGTTGAAAAAATTTAATGAGGAAAAGACTCATACGACGAATCACGGTTCATAAAAAAATTATCTGAATTGGAACTTTGAATTAGGAAGTACTATTTCAGATTCCGGTTACATAAATTAAATCATGTTAATTGTAGCAATAACAAGAAGGTGCTCTTATTACTAGATGGACATACCACACACAGCAGAAAATTGAATGCATTTTATTTCGTTCGAGATAATGGAATAATATTACAGTTGCCTCATCATTTGCAACCTTTAGATGCTGCTTTCATTTCAGCATTACAAATGTATTTTGCTCAAGCACAAGAAACTCTCCTTTATCAACACAAAGAGGACAAGATAGGCCAAATGCAGATTTATAAATTGCTAAACGAAGCAAATGGAAAAACTGCTACAATTACAATTGCTGAGAAAGTTTTCTGTTCCTCCGATATTTGTGCATATTCGCATAAAATTAAAAAAAAACATCAAAACGCTCAATTTTAAGCTAAATTAAATAATTAATAAATATAATAAATTTAAATAATTTTAAAAACTATTGTAAATAGTAACTTCAAACCAGATAACAAGGTTGAATGGATCCTTGTGCACCAAGAGGACTCACGTATTCGACGCCCATGGTTCGTTTGCAATGGAAACGTCTTTTAAATTAAGTTCTGCCGGCAGTGTTTAGAGTTTTATAAGCTGTATCTAGTCTTGAATTGGCAGTTCTTGAAGTTCTGATATTGTACTTTGCCAACAGCTTCCTGTCTTTTGCAACAAAACTATTTTCTGCCAGCAGTATTTAGTGATTAATGAATATTTTTGGGATTGTTTACGTGAAGATATTGCATTTTGAACTGGCAGTTTGAACTTCTGATATAAAGATTTTGTATTTTGACAACAGTATTTAGTGTTTTGGAAGCAACATTAAATTTTATTAACAGTATTTTACCTTTTACAATAAAAATACCTTTTACCTGCAACATTTAGTATTTAACTAACAGTCTTTGAAGTACTTACAACAAGATTTTGCATTTTATTCAATAGTACTTAATAGTATCTAGACAAACTCAAATGGTTTATCAACAATATGTTATTCTTTGTGTTGAAAATGTTATCTACCAGCCGTTTTAAAAGCAGTATCAACATTTCAAATCTTCTAGAAGCAGTATCAAGTGTTTTGGAAGCATTTCAAGTTTTGTGAAAGTAATGTCAAGTCTTCTAGAAGCGGTATTCTCTTCTAGAAATATTTCAAGTCTTTCGGAGGCAGTAACGAGTGTTCTGGAAGCAGTTCAAATTTAGTGTAAGCAGTTCAAATCTTCTGGAAGCAATATTAAGTCTTTTAGAAGCAGTATCAAGACTTTTAGAAGCATTTCTAAACTTGTGAAAACATTTCAAGTTTTCTGAAAATATTTCAACTCTTTTGGAAGCAGTATCAAGTCTCAAACCAAAATATTTGCTTAAAAAAATGGTGCCTATGTTCGTTGACATAGCTGGAAGATATTTGGTACCAACACAATGGTGCATTTCCACGCAGCAGAAAAAGTCATCATGGTCCTCTACCATGACATCCAAGATCACTAGATCTTATGTTATCTTGTTGATTACCTTTATCTTACATTGTTGTTAATTATAAAATGTTTGTGATGAAACATTTACATTTTAAAATTTGTTTAACTGATTAATAAAGGCGAAAACGCAAAAATTTTATTTTTATTTTCAGATTCTAAAATATTGTAAACGTATTAAAAAACATCCTGTATTTTAAGACATTTCTAATAAATGTGTTCTATACAACTTTTTACTCCAATTCAGTCATATCTACGAAAAATAATTTGGAAAAGCGTCCTTCATACTAATACTAATCAATTTAAAGTTGATGTGGTATAACATTATCTTAATCAAGATGAATAAATGATTTAATCATAAAAAAGTGTACAATTTCCATACAGTTTAAATACATTATGTAGAAATCTAAGTAAGCTTTTAGATGATATAACTAAATTAAGTATAAAATATTAAAACAAAACAAAAAATTTCGATTAAAATTGAATTAACTTACGTTATAATAAATATCGGGATTATTACTGTCATACAACAATGCTCGTTCATAAACTTCTTGGGCTTCCTTAGTCCGATTTAATTTGATTAAAATATCACCGCGGTTGATGTAAGCCTGTGTGTAATCGGCTCTCATACTTATGGCTTGCCTATAAAGCATATCCGCTTCTTCCAACCTAGTCGAATTCTTCGAAATTAAATTGGCAAGGTTTAGAAAAACGTTTAAATGGTTCGGCGCGATTCTCGCCTGATACGATTCGCCGGGTTTCGCTTTCGGCAATAAAGATTTCGCCCGTAAATACGCCTCTTCGGCTTCTTTAAACATTTTCAAATGGTTGTAAGTACGCCCGACGTTAATGTGAGCGCCGACATCGTCTTCTTGGACACTAACGGCCGTTTGAAAATAACGTAGGGCCTCCGTAAATCTGCCCTGTCCCTCGAGGGCGTGACCTACGTTATTGAATAACTTGGCGTTCCTCTGATTCACCCTGAGGCCAGACATGAAAATGGAGTACTCGCTTTCCCAATCCCAATTGCGTAAGTACGTTTTCGAACCGTGTGCCAAGAGGATTACGGAGAATATTGTCCAGGCGACCTTTCGACCCTTCTTTTCGCATATCACACTCCAACCGTATCCGACTAATAGACAAAATCCCATCGAGGGCATGTATAGGACTCTTTCAGCTACCACAAAACCTACTGGGAAAAAAAGATTCGAAGCTGGTAGAAATGGAAGTACTAAAAGGGCCAAACTCTAAAAATAACAAATTCAAATTAAAATTTAAATTAGAAAAAAAAAGTTAACTTACCATTACAATCGTAATACTTTGTTGTCTATTTCCTGTAAAAGCAGCTGTTACGGCGAGTAAACCTAAAGAACTATATGCCATTAATGTAGATACGTTTCTAATATCTAAAAGTGATTCGACAAGTGGAATAGTTCCCATAGTCCAATCGCAACATAAATCACAAGGGAACAATAGCAGCCATAAATTGACGCTTATCAAGTAATTATAAGTAAGTTGTCTCGTGGGTGTTGATGCAACCGATGCAGGATTATCAAATCGGGTAAAGACAGGAAGTTGTGATCCCATAATTTGTAATCTGATTAATAGGAGGCAAATGGTTGTAACTCCGAGTACGGCGAGTCGCTTGGTCGCTTCTTGTGAAAACGACAGCTGCGGTGTCGATTTGGTTGTTATTGCCGATTTGAGAAGATATTTGATCTCTTGGAGGCGCATCTATGGGGAGAAACGGAAAAAAGAGATTGTTAATTGAAGCATGACGAAGGGTGGCCGATTTTAAGGGGGTCCAAATGGATGCTTGGACAGCGAAATCTATCTCTGTTTTGGGGAAGGGTACAAATGTATTATCGGATGGTTGGAGGCACGTAGGAGGAAAAATTCGATTTTGTTCTCTTTCTTTCTTGAGAACGTAATAAAAATTTACTACGAGAACCAGCTCTTTTTCCGTGGAGTGCCGTTACTGGGGAACTAATGGCAGCGGTGAGGATTTCGTTCGTAAGATAACGGAATAATTGAATGTAATTGGAAATCCTAGTTCTGGTGTTATGGAAAGCGGGATAATCCTTTCGTGCATTTCTATCCTATTAGATTATAAAATGCTCACCCGTTGGGAGACGAAAATTTCGTAGGCTGCGCATATTCCTGCGACCGTTATTCCTTGCTCTTTGCACAGCATTGCCGTCGCCATGGAGATCATTGATAAAAAGAGGAACCGCCAACCTGAAAGTAAGTGGAATTCGAGATTAGTTCTGAAGTTTCAAGCTAAGATAAATTACGGAATTTCCGTAAAGGCGATATTCGGCCTTCTACAAAAGGCGAAGTAATTATAAGTGCAATCGGGCTCCTTTAACTTAACATTTTATCGAAAAAAAATATACAAAATTAACTTATCACATAAATAATTTTGTTTTAAATTAAAATCAGTCAAAATGAGGTATTGAGTATAAATTGCCAAAAATACTGTCAACCATTCGCTGGATGGTTGCTGTTTAAGTTAATTGGGTCGTAATGGAGTAAATTGCAGATCGCGCGATCGTTGGAGATACATGCACCGTGGATAATTGGAAAATGGCGTGGTGATTGCTGGAATAAGGGCGGTAATGCATGAAATTTGCACGTCACACCACTATAAAATGGAGCTCGGATTGATTTTTAAGTGCTATAACAGCTTATTCATAATGCAAAAGTACCACCATTTATACCATTTCCAACGTTTATTATAGATTGTTATTTTTATGTTTTGATACATATTCATTGCATCTACTTAAATTATTTACTGTTGCAAAAAATTAATAATATAACGTTTGCTATGCGGGTTTTTGTTAGCACCCAACACATCCAATTAATCTTAGTTAGTTTTTTATGAAACTAAAATGATAATAAATGAATGATCCTTTATATATTGATACATAGTGATGTATGACTTATTTTTGAGAAATCTATCAAAAAATCATTATCTAAACTTATTTTATACTTATCTATAACCAGTTTAAGTAATGGAAAAAGATGTAATGAATAGAAAATGATCCTAAGGCGTCAAGAATTCATAAGTAAAGACCGAATTCTGTCATTTCTGTAAAAACAAGCAAAAAACACTTGCATTACAAAAATATTTCTTGTAATATTGTATTACAGCAAACAGTATACCTACAGGTGTTTCAAATTTTTGTAGCAAATGATTCCACTTCCAACTCTATATTAGTTCTAGTTTTACTTCAATTCAGATATACAAAGTTGTTAAAACAGTTTGTAAAGCACTCTATTTCAGCAACTATTCATGGTAGAGGCCTTAGTTTTATCTTCAGATGTACGACTAAATACAACCCAACCTAACCCTGTATATTTGAACTAAAGTAAAACTAGAACACTAGTCCTACAATTAGAGTCATTCGGGGTTAGCCGTCTTGAAAGATGTACGGCTAAATCCGAATGTTTCTAGTTCTAGATCTAGAGTTAGATTTAATGACATGAGTGACAGATGCACGGCTAAACCAAAACTTTCAAATTCTAGGTTTAGTGTACGCCATTTCAGGAACTATTCCTTGTAGAGGCCTTCGTTAAAAAATATCTTCAAATGCTCGGCTAAAACCATTATAATAAAAATCTTGACACGGTGACTGAAGAAAAAGAAATTAAAGACGTATACCGCATAAACCTATAGGAAGAAAGAAATAGACACGATCACAAACAAACAATCATCGCCTTGGGCGAAGCACAGGCTATAGAATTATTAAAGGAAAACAATCAGAATAGGATGGATAAAATGTAAGATCCTTGACATGATGGTGCCAAGTATATGCTTCAAATGCCATAAACATGCACATCTTGCCAATGAGTATCAAGAGACTATAGTTGCCATAGTTATATGGCATATATATATTATATAATATAGCAATTATCGGGTAATAGTTGCCATAACTGTGGAAGCTATGATCATCTGATGGCGGACTCTGGCAAGGAACCTTACTGCGGAGATTACGAAGAGAAGGGACACAAAATGGCTAATATGGCTTGTCTGAAGTATAGAAAATTAATCAATAAAATGAAGAAGGAGAAAGAAAGGGTAAAGGGTATTAATAGAGGAATAACCTGAGGAAAGGTTGGAAGTGATTACAGAAAAAGAAAAAGAAAATGAAAGAAAGGAGACAGAAGATGGTAGTAGAATTGAAAGACAGATCAGACTACAGTGGAGATTGCTCAGAAATAAAGGGGATGAGTATCCGAAGGAAGGGAAAGGAAAGAATTGTGATGCATTATGAATTGTAAGACAAGATAAGAAAAGCAAGTATAAAATAACGCAAGTAAACACCAACAGAAGCGTGGATGCGATGAGTTTAATAGAAAAGCAGGCAATAGACAGGGAGGTTGATATAATGATAGTATCGAAAACAAATTAAAAAAATAGAGACAGGAGGCTGATACAAAATTGAGGAAAGGGATGTTGGTATAAAGATATTAAATAATAACAATAACAAGATTGCAATTAATAAATGGAGAGGATTCAGTGGATATGTAACAACTGAAGGGAATATGGGAACCATTGTAAGATGCTAATTATCTCCAAACCAAGGTTTAGAAGCATCTTAAATGAAGTTAAACAGGAATAAGGTATTTACTAAGAGTCATTATAGACGGGAAAGAGGTGGACAAAGTAATAGAAGAACTTTTCCCAAGTGAAAGCAGGGAACCCTGGGTAATGGAACCACTAATGGAAAAGCAGATGTGTGCCTAGGTGACTGCGGAAGAGTTGTGTGCACTGACAAGTAGCATGAAAAACGGAAAAGTTCCGGGATTAAATAGGATAATGGCTGAGATAGTGAAAGACGTTGCTAAGATAGGTGCAGAGAAACTTGTTGATATGTATAACAGACTTTTTAAGGAATGATGTTTTCCAGAGGAATGGAAGATTGGATGGCTTGTACTGATGTAAACTGGGTAAAGAGAACGAAAGAAAATATATACATCTGTGCCTCCTAAACAAGTACGAAAAATTGTTAGAGGCTATAAGAAAATATAGATTTACAATGGAAATGGTTTTATGCGGTATAGATCGATGGTACAGGCAATTGAAAAAGTATTGGATGTAGTTAATAGTAAGGACAATTTTAAAAGAGGTAAGAAAAAACTGTGTATGCCGATTACCTCAGTAAAAGATTTGTGGAGTATGAAGGAAACACATATGAAATTACTATTGTGCAACATATTGTTTGATGACATGTTACAATCTGTTAAAAACTCAAAAGATGCCAAACTGGTTGCGTTAGAGAATGTTTAACAAACGGGATAGAAAATCATCCGAATGATTGTTGGAAAAATGGATGAGATGGGCTTGGAAGTTGCTCCTGGAAAATGAAGGCGATTTTACTATAGAGTAAAAAGTTAAAAACGAAGCAGTATTAATGATTAAGGAATATGAGATCAAAACCAAAAAGAAAGTTTCGATGGAGGTGCTGCACGTTCTGGTGAATTCTATGCCCATTAATTTGAAGATTGCAGAACGGAATAAAACATAGGATAAAAATAAAATAAAAAGAAAAGACATGGAGGAATATGAAGGTAGATGGAAGAAGGGCACTGGAAAGGGTGCATGAACAAAAAAAATACTGCCAGGTATTATACCTTCGTTATCAAGGAAATGAGGAAAAGTAAATTACTTTATAAGTCAGTTCATGTCGAGGCATGGGCATATTAAAACCTACCTTAAGAGGGCAGAGAATGAGGATTGCGTTTACTGTGGCGATAAAGACGACGTGGTACACTTTTTTCTGGTGCCACCCATATAAAACTAGAACTACTACTATACCTAGAATTAGAATCATCCGGATTTTGTCGTCTTGAGAGATGTAGTTTCTAGTTCTAGATACAGAGTTAGATCTAATGATATAAAGCTAGAACTAGCACTAGACCTAGAAGTGGAAAGATTCGGGTTTAGCCAAGTTACCTTAACTCCAGTCAAACCTTTTGTAAGTATGTCAGCTCATATGTCGTTGGAAGACAAATAACACAATTTGACAATACTATCATTGTTTTCTTCTTGTTACGCACAATACATAGGATTTACATACAACTGTTGTGCATTCTGATTGTCATTATTAATTGTAACGCAATGTTACTTAAAATTTTTATCTACTCTCTCATTGTACAAATTTCTTGATTCATGTCAATTTTAAAACCAAACTCAGTATAAGCCATTTTATCTGTTATATTTGATGCCCAATCTGCATCAACAAACCCTATTAACTCAGGATACCCTTTTTCATCTTTTAATTTAATTGACTTAGTTTCTTTTAAATACTTTAAAATTCGTTTTTTGCAGCCTTCCAATGTATATTATTATAACAAGTATTTAATTAACTCAAATAACTCACAAAAAATGCGGTCGAGTCAGTACTGCCAGATGCGTAAGACTTCTTATTAGGTTTTGATAAATTTTCAATTACTTTTCGCTCTATCTAGTGCTAATTGTAAAGATCTTTCTATAAGTGCATTCATACTTCTACAATTCATCATATTAAACCATTTTAATAAATAATTTATGTAACTTTTTTGACTTAAAGCTATTCTACCTTTGTATCTACCTTTATCTATAGTCATTCCTAAGCAGTCCCTTGCTTGACCTAAATCTTTTAGTCTGAATCGGGATGCCAACTCTAATTTTAACTTTTCTATTTTTTTTACATTGTTAGAAAATACAAAAAAAAAATCATCAACATACAAAGCGGTGATAGTTAACCAAATTATTATCAAGTTTGGTATATAAACAACTTTGACTATAATTTATTTTAACAAGAAATTGCCTTTCTAAGTTTACAATTCTTTTTATCATCCACTGCAAAACCCTCAGGTTGTCTCATATATACACTTCCATTAAGCTCGTTGTTCAAAAAAGCTGCTTTTTATCTAGTGTAAACAAATCTAAATATAATGTAATAATGTGATCATATCAAAATTTGCTAATAATGTAATTAAAAGTCTTAAAGTAGAATGTCTTAGAACTGATACAAAAGTCTCTTCGTAATCCATATCAAACTTTTGCCCTCTTGCCGATTTTTGCTTAAATAGCCATTTACAATTCACAATAGTATTACTCTCGCGCACCGTAGTCAATTTCCAAGCCTGATCTTCTTTGAAAGATTCCATCTCATTCTGCATAGCCCCCTTTCACTTTTCTGCATCTGCACTATTCAAGGCTTCGTTCATAGAAATTGGATTTTCATCAAAATCTATTTCTTTCGTATTTTAGTAATACGTTAGATAATTATCAAGAACCTTTGGTTTTGGTACTCTTTACGATCGTCGTAATTCACCCGTTGCCACATCATTTATATCTTCAGGAACATACTCACCATCATTAACTTGTTCTTTATTTGCGTCATCAGAACCACTTGAATTATTTATAATACTAAGTCTATTTTCTCTTTAACAGTTTCTATTATGGTTACGTTTCTGCTTAAAACAACAATGCCACTACGAAGATCGTAAACACGATATCCCTTTTTGTTTTCTCCATTCCCTATCAAAATGATCTTTTTTGTTTTTTGTCCCATTTTGTTCTCTTAATTTTGGGAACATGCACCATAGCTACACTCCTAAATATTGGTACAAATGGTGACCTATTTCGGAGATAAACCGCTGTACTCACTGCTTCCACCCAAAATTCTTTCTTGAGATCAGCTTCAAAGAGTAAACATTCTGCTCTAGTGTATAAGCGTTTGTTGTCGGGTGCACTGTTCATCAAAATTCTTTTAAAGTTATCTCCACGAAATTCTCCACCATTGCCTGTTCTCAATCTTTATTTTAACATTTTTCTGATTTATAACTTCGTTTCTTAATTCAATAAACCTTTTCAAGACTTCATCTCTTTGTCCTTAAGAAATAAACAAAAACTATGCTGCTGTAATCGTCTTCAAACAATACAAAATACTTTGATCCACCAATGGATTGTACTTCCATTGGGCCACATACATCCGTATGAATCACTTCAAGCATTGAAGATGAAATTTTTTATTACGAATAAAAAATTTTTTCTTCAAAAACTATATTTATGTATTACCAGTTTTATATCAAGAAATAATGAATACTGATCATATAAAATATAAAATCAACGAATTGATGATAAATAGAATTGACAAAGTGCTATTGCATTATGAATGATTTTGTAAGAAAAAAGAAGCTTAGATTGAGTTCTTGTCGAGTTGGTCATTAAAGATTTTATTAAATGACCGAAGATGGACCTTAATGGACCGACCGGGTCGGGAACATTACGGCTTTTAAGAGTGTTAACTTTAATCATATCAAATTAATTCAGGGTATTAAAAATCCCATTCCTTATCGGATTTTCAAACTTTTCCATCCCCATCTTCATTCGCGTCACAGATCATTTGATACCGAAATTTCAAACGAGAAAATCTAGATAATAGTTTTCACGGATCAATATGCACGCGGCGATGAAACTTTTTAAACTTCGGATGGATTGGTCGCCCGAAAATGAACGGCATTGAACGGCGATAATTATAAATGTACGTGGTCCATTATGACACATCAATCACATCGACAACGTTCCATCGGGCGGGCGTTGGTGAGGTTTATACGCCGTTTTATTTACTGTTTTATGTTAAACGCAAGTTTCAAATGACAGAATCGGAATACCTCGCAACC
Organism: Onthophagus sagittarius; assembly: GCA_036711965.1. Taxonomy (NCBI): domain Eukaryota; kingdom Metazoa; phylum Arthropoda; class Insecta; order Coleoptera; family Scarabaeidae; genus Onthophagus; species Onthophagus sagittarius. The sequence goes on along the minus strand of JASERS010000005.1, from coordinate 18,075,839 downwards.
CTCATTTTAATTTCATCTGAACTAACAAACAGAATTCAAAGCTTTCATTGAGCATCAAAGCTTTTGATGGCGCGTGTGTTTTAAACATATTGGTTGATGCATGACGATTACGCGTGGTTATTAATTCTGAGACATTTTTCAGGTGTTTAAACAAATATATTTGCTAAAATGGTTTTATAAAATAGGTTTTAGAATTGATTAGCTTTCAAACGTGTGTCTACTAGACGTAGATAAAAAGCTGCAATTATATTTTCAAAGTGAGTTCGGAAATTATTGCTTGTGAAGTATAGGATGTGTTTACATAAAATATTAATAGCGTAAAGTAGACTTATTATCTACATTTATACTGAAATTGCTATGCTCTATTGTATTACATTTATTAAAACAAAAGAAGGAAAAAACGAAAATATGAATGGGAAACTTGATATTACGGAAATATGATTTAGGAATTTGTGGTAAATGACAGCTACTGATTTTTGTAATTGCGACTATTAGGAAGCAATTGGTATATTGTCCCTGTTGCATCTTCTCTAAACCACGATTTCTTGTCCTCATTTTTTCCCTAGCTTAAACCTTAAAGATTTAATCAGCTACCAGAGCTTCCCTTTGATGTATTACAAATATACCAGAGGGTTAAAAGGTATCTATATAAAAACTACCCCTATAGTTTTGGTACTATTCAAAACCCACCCTATAAATTTTGGCGACTTAAGTATACTTTTAGTATATTCAAAAGTATTAGTTAGGATTTTTTCCCATTAACCCCAGCGAAGTTATGCTTAATTTGTGTTAGAAATGTTTAGTTTAATATAAGGGATAATACACCATTTAGAGGTGGTGGAAGTTAACTACCCCCTTAAAAATTAATTCTATCCCGGGTATTACTTGTCGATTACAACAAAATTTAGTACTATGTTTATTTTATAATTAAAGTAATTTTTTTTTTAGTTTAATAGAAAACATACAGCGTATTTTAATGGAAAATATGGAAGACTACAATACGCAAATTGAAGAAGAAACTGGCATCAATGATGGTCAGCAGCTTTGTAGAAAATACCGATGCTCATTGTTAAAATTAGAAACTGTAAAAAGCAAATACCGAATGTTATGGACCTGATAACACCTACAATTCGAATCAGAGCGGTTTTAACTTGAAACTCCATTCAGGAAGCAAATTATTTACATTAAGCAAATTAGGAGTTAAAACTGTAGATACTATGGCCCCAGTCGGTATCATCTACAACTCATAGTTACGCAGTTCAACCGGTAATAGCCGCTGATGGGAAATTTCTTTCTCTGTTTTTCATTGCTTTAAACGAAATATCTGGCAGCTTTGGGCCGAGGGTAGCAAAACTCACAAAAAAATTTACGAACCTTATTTTGGCTCATTTTATAACTACCAAATTGCATTGAAACTGGTGAGATACAGTCGTGACACTTCCCTTGCAAGAGGAAATTGCTCAACGAAATTTCGCTTGCAGATTCATTCTCAGATGTGTGTACACAAATGTCAGTGTTCGATCTTGAAATATTCCTAATTTTGTTGTTAATACCTTTAAACTGTAATTTTAAATCTTCGGCAAAACAATGCTTTGTTATCAACTAAGAAACGAGGAATGTTTATTTGAAAAAAAAATAATAAAAAACCCATCTTTTAAGAAAAAGTTAGGAGTGAGTTGCATCCCCACATGCAGCTATAAATGCATTGACTCTTCTACTCAAGCGGTTGATGTTCTCTGTTTACTTGTCTTAGTCGCAGACCTATTATATCTCAAAAATATTTAATCGACGACAAGTCCGATGACCGTGCAGGCAGGAACAAAATCTGCCATCTTGAAACCACAGCAATATGAAGTCTTGTAGTATCCTGTTGGAAAGTGGCATTCGTGCAACGTCTGCACGAAAGTTACTAAAACCGGTTCCAGAACGTTACTGATGTATTGACCTGCGTTTAATGTATATTGAATGGAACCCCAAAACCATAATCCCAAATGTTGTGGCTGTGTCGTCTTTGAACGAACTCCAAATTCTGCCTTTCCCTGTAGTAATGGTTGTAGTTGCACCCTCCTACAACCATTACTATATTTATAGCTTGGGCTATCCCAACCCAACCCAACTTATAAACAAAACCTTAACTCGTTATATTACTCGTACATTACTCGTTGTATTACTCGTTACTAAAGCCGATGTCTTTCTGTTAATGGAAGCAGAAGGAAAGGACGGTATGAATGAAGCCCACAGAAATTCTTCTATAAACAGCTGACATCGATAAGTATCGGTTCAAAACTCTCCTCCAATTTTTAGCACAATCGATCTAGTTTGAAATCGAGATGGTCTTCACGTACGTCATTTCTTAGGGCAGGTCCTCCAGCAAGACAGTGCCTCTAAATACCTTCTTTGGATCATAAAGAGTATTGAACAAGTGTATTGTGGTTCCGATTCAGCCTTATTTGATATGAGCAAAATTTTCACGATATCACACTGGGGGCATTAAAGCGGAGATAATATTGAAAGTTGGAGATAATAATGTAATTTAAATTAACATAATTTTTATCAACATCACTTAATAAACTGATACTTAATTGTCATCATCATTAATAGCTCTCAACATCATCATCGTCCTAAACAACATTTAACGCTTCTGGAGTGTCATATAACAATAAGGATTAGTATTTATCTCTAACAACCCACCAGCATTATACAAGATACTCCTTAATATCATCTTAAACACATTTCAACATAATCATGGATAATACAGAATCTTGTCAAGAACAGCTTCCACATTCGTTCAAAATCGTTTTTGCGTCATCTCATTACATAATAACTTTAATACAGTTTTGGTGTTAATAGATTTCAATAGATGGTAAGTATCTTTGAATTTAGTGAATTTAAAGGTCGCAATGTTTCCGATAAATATGACGCTGTTTATTGAGAATACAAAGAGTTTTATTAAATTTCATCAACATCATCATCGTTCTAAGGCCCATGTGACGTTTCTGGGACATGGAGACATCTCATCATCACCTAAATATCCGCTTAGATCGAACGAAGAATTTATCCCTAAAAATCCAGCAACATCGACCAAGATATTCATTCTTCAATATATTTAGCACATTTCAATATAATCATGGATATCATACAATCTTATCATTAACAGCTTCCATATTCATTGAAGATAAATTCTGAGTCATCTCATTAGATAATATCTTAAATAGAATTTTGTTGTTAATAAATGTATTAATAAATTTATAAATTTTTAATAAATGTATAGAACCTTTGAATGTTTTGAATGTTAATCAAAATCTTTGTTCCTGATGAATATGATTTTGTTAATTGAAAATACAAAGGGTTTTATTAAATTTTCCATCGGATATGCATTAAACAAAAATTGGGAACTTATTGTTCCGGTTTTATCTCGTAAAACCCGACCGAGGCTTTGATGCACTTTTAAAGCCTATCCCGATAACACAATTGGAAACGATATGGGTGCGTATTTGGCACGTTATTTGATCGACAGAGCGCAGCAGTGTCGCCGATTCAGAACTCAATTACGTCGCGACGCGAAAATAAGAGCTTCGCCCTCGACCTCTACGGCACGGGATAGCTTTTTGCGAATGCGGATTTATCTGGCAACGGAGAGCGAGCGCGAGCAAAAACTGTTACAGTTTTACACCCGTTACATCTGAATTCGGTATCGACCGGGCCACCCAGGCAGAGGGCACAGGCAAAAACGACCGTATCAGGCCAATAAATATGAGCGTCGTTCGTTTATCAACGCGAATTCTAAAAGCGAGGGCTTTTCGGCTCCGTATCGCAGCGAGTCCGGTTCCAATTTTATTTCTTCGCTGCTTTAATCTTTATAAATTACTCCGATTCACTTTGCAAAGTCTGCCGGTTCGGTTTGCGCTTTTCATCATCTTCCTAATGTAATGAAGTTTACCCGAAATCACTCCAAACTTTTTTTTACCTATGTCAAGTTTTTTATCAATCGTGTATTTGTCCAAATAAAACAGATTCGCGCATATTGAACGGATTTATCACGTTTTCTGATTAAAATGAAAAATCTACCCTACATCGAGTTGATGACGAGAACGTTTTGTTGTCAACGCTTTTTAATCTTTTTGTGTTGTAAATAAATGGTTGTTATTTTGAGCTGTCAAAACATTTTAACGGTGAAAATGTATCTATCTGGAAGAAATATTTGTGATATAGTAGAGAGCGCGAGTCATATTTCACGTATTTCTTGGTTTCGTAACTTTCGAAATCAGAGCACCCAAACAGGGTCATAAATCCCTTAAATAAAACTTGTTCGGAGTATTTAAGTAGTTTGCGGGAACATGATAAGGATGCGAAGTTGCACGACGAGGACAAAGCAGGCATAAATTGAACAGTTTACCGATATTCGCGTTCGTTCTTAGGAAGTACTTAAACTTTTAGGAATACCTTTATGAGCCCTTTAAGCCCGCACAATAAACCTTGACCGGTTCCGCACGAGAAAAGTGAACCGCCGAGATATCCGCGTTACCGGAAATTTCGCTCGTGAAACGGGTCAACATTTTTTTTTAACTTTTTTTTAGTTTTAAACCCTGCTTTTATCAAAGCTCCGACAGCCTGTATTACGTTCTGGTATCGTAAAAGCACAGTCCACCGCGGGGCCTCTCGCTGAATAAACCATAAAGAACAACGAATTGTCAGCTCGTGGACCAATTCATAAGGCTCGAGATCGTCCACGCCCTATTTTACGGCCCTTTCGGTTCGTATGAATTTTTGATAATAAGCGGACGGCGATATACGCCAAAAGGACAGACCAACCAAGGGACGCTTGGGGCTCATAGCAAACAGTTCTTTTGTACTTTATTAAACATACAATGGCTTCTTTTCCGTGACCAACACAAACGAATGTCACGTCAATCTCAGTAACCAGAACAAAAACGTTTTACATTGTATACTCAATTTCATAAACCTGCTAAAATTCAAACTACAGTTTTGAAACTTTGGTTAAATAATACTTTAGTATCAACTGAGAAATGATGAAAGTACCATTGTTATCTGCAACTTTCAATATTATAGTTACATTGGAATACCTTTCAGTGCAACGTCGTGGAAATTTAGTTCATATCAATTATTTTGATAAGGGCCAACTTATCGGTAGGAAAGAGGCGGGTCTCATTCCGAGAGACTGGGAGTAAGCTGAATTGCGACAACACTACAGTTGCACAGATATGTGTTTATGGTCCGAAGCCCAACTCCTTACGCGGATGGCTACCAGGGATCGATTTCAAACAACAAGGTCGATTGTTGTTTATTGGACGACAGTTTTAAACCGACACTTGTCGATGGCAACTGTTTGCAGAAGAATTTCTTCCTTTCATATTGCCTTTACCTTCGATTTCCATTTACACCTTCCCACAAAGCAGCCAGACTTGCATGGTGTTAAAAACAGCAAGGGCAAGTTCGTCGATTATTGTGGATTGGACGAGAGCTTTGAACCGACATTTGTCTATGGGAACTGTTTACAAAAGAATTTCATCCTTTGGGCTTCATTCATACCAACATTATCTTTTTCTTCCATTAACACCTCCTTATAAAGCAGCTAGACATGCATGATGTTAAGCACTGCAAGGGTGGGTTCATCAATGAAATGATATCGGCTTTCGTGATGATTTGTGATGAGTCAAGGTTTTGTTTATGAGTTGGGTTGGGTTGAAATGACCCAACTCGTAGGAGTTTCATTCAAGGTACATTAAACGCACGTCGTTTTACCTTTCGTGCAGACATTTCAGAATGACACTTTCAAATGGGATAATGCAAAACCTATATTGGAGGCTAAAAGGTTCCTGGAGTAGTTTGGATTGCAGATTTTACCCTGGCCTGCACGGTCATCGACCTTGTCGCCGATTGAACATGTCTGAGATGTGATGGGTAGACGAATAAGACAAGTAACCAGGTATCCTGAAAATCTGGATGCATTTCGACACCATCTAGAGGTTGCATGGAACGATACGCCCTAGGAGAACATTGACCACTTGATAGAGAACATAAGCATTGCACATCCCCATGAGCAGGATAGTTAATGCTGCTCGTGGGGATCTAACCAACCCTATCTTTTTCTTTCTTCTTCTTTTCTTACTTGATAATAAAGTATTACTTTACCGAAGTTTCAAAATTGTAGTCTAAAGCACAAAATTGGGATACCTATTTCAAGATCGAACATTGACACTTGTGTGCACACATCTGAAAAAAGAGTGAATCTGCAAGCGAAATTTAGTTGAGCTATTTACTCTCAGAAAGTGTTTGTGTCTACCAGTAAAGATGGGTGGTTGTTGATTGACACATTAAACATTTTCAAACGATCTAAAAAGTTTAAGTGAGAGAAGAAGAAAATTCGGATAAGATCGTAGTTTAGAGAAGAAGCAAGAATTTATGGAATACTGTTATCTGTTATTTACAAAGGCTGTTTCAGGTATCTGTAAAAAGATTTTAATACGTTATATTAAAATAAATCGACAAACTCTTTGTTATGGAGATGTAGGGTGTTCAAATTAAATTTTTACTCTGTACTGTTCCAAACAAATAGGTTACTCTTATCAAAATGCACTAAAGTTAATTGTTTCGTAGTGAAAGTATTGGATAAGTATAATAATGTGTGCTATATAAGTAAAGTAAATTCAGTAATATTCATCAGAGGTTTAAATTCATACTTCTTATTATTTAACGTGTTAAGTTGTAATTTCTTAATGGTCTGCTGATCTTAGCCATGTTTTTCAGTATATATAATTTATAGAAACAGTTCTTTCTAGAATTATCTAGTCTTTGCTTTAAGCGGAAAACAAATTAACGAATACATTCAACGATAATTTCTATTAGATTTTCGGCGCTAGCGTGCATATTAGAACATGATATTTTAATAGCATATTATCGAAGCGGTACGCATTATGCTAACGGTGATTGGATTATATTATTTTCTAGAACAACTCCACGATGATGAGCTGCAGCACTGATAATTCCAACAAGAGAATGCACCGCCTCGATTACAATAATTATTGAACACACTGTATATACATTAGATGTGATATACGTTAAGGGGAATTTCAATATTGTTGCAGACACTTTGTCCAAAACAAATATTGAATCCCCCAATTCTAAAAGCTCAACTCAAGGATATCGAATTGTCGAATCAATTACATAAACAATTTTCTCACACTAACACTACTCCCCATTAGTTATTGCTATAACCCGTATTATTATCGGATATCAAATTATGGTGTTAAATATCAATGGTGTCTCCATGTATTTGCATTCTGCAATAATCCCGAGAAATAGTTTTAAAAGATTTTATAGTTTATATCGCCCTGGTATAAGAGCAAACATTCTTTTAGTCAAAATAAAATTGTATTTAGACAAAATGATGTTTGCGATGCCAGAAAGTAAAAATTAACTTTTTAAACGTTCGCTTTGAATACATTCATATTAATTTGGCTACTCCACTCGCTCAATCCTATCGATGTGTTTAACTGGTCACAATCATCGAGTAATCACAATCACTCAAACACCAGAAGCTTTTTCCTTAAAAGATATACCTGCTAATACGTAAATTCGTTTTAGGCATTACTTCAGTATTTTTGATATTTCTATCACGATGACTCACAATCAAGGATGACAATTCTTTTTAAGTGCTGAAATTTAATAAGTGCTGAACCCAAGTCCATACTGCATGGCTTTTTGTCCAACAGTATACAGGCTGTCTTGCAACTATTCTACAATACTTCATCATCGTATTGCCTGGTCATAGATAGACTAAAATCCTAATAAATATAGGTCCAAAAATGTACCGTTTGGAGATATTCAAAGATATGGTCTAAGAAGTTTACCTACTAGTAACATAGTAATTCTATGATTAACCATGGTTTACCATAACTAACAAGAAGATAAATAGTAACTTTATTAATAATTTAACAAAAGAAGTAACAGAGATTGTTAACGACGAAAATCATCAAAATAAAATATAAGTAAAGTAAAAAATATTAAAATAAATAATTGGTGAAGTTCTTTATTAATGATTCCATTTATTTGAACTTATTTGAGCAAAAATAATAAAAAAAACTAAAAGTAAATTGCAGATTTTTTGTATATGCTCGAATCACACATTTAGTGTGTATACGTAGGGGTCATCACTTATGGACATAAAACTTTGGATATCTCAACAATGGTCCATTATCGGATCTCTTTTTGTTTATATACCGCTTATTTGGCTTTTTTTTGTCTATTTTCGATCAAATAATATGCTGAAATATTTTACAATAGTTGCGCGACACTCCGTATAATGCGATGAAAACATTTTTTGCCAGCAGTTTCACAAAGTATAAAGTCTTCCAGAAGTATTGCCAACGCTTTTGGAGGCATTCCAAGTCTTTTAAAAGCAGTATCAAGTCTTTTGGAAGTATGTTAAGTCTTCTGGAAACAATACTAAGTCTTCTAGAAGCAGTATCAAGTCTTCTGGAAGCATTTCATGTGTTCAAAATTCAATATCAAATAGCTGGAAGCATTTCAAATTTCCTAGGAGCAGCTTTACATCTTCAGAAAGCAATATCAAATATTGTAGAAGCAGTATAAAGTTTTCCAGGAGCAGTATCAAGTCTTCTGAAAACAGTTCAAGCCTCCTGAAAACTTTTCAAATCTTTTAAATGGGGTATAAAGTCATCCAGAGGTAGTATCGAAACATCTGACAGCAGTTTATATCTTCTGAAAGCATTTCAAGACTTCTGGAATAATATCAAGTCATCTAGAAGCAGTATCAAATCTTCTGAAGCATTACAAGTCGTCTGCAAACATTTTAAGCATTCCGATTAGTAATCCAAGTCTTCCAAGGGCAGTATCAAGTCTTCTGGAAGCAGTTCAAGGCTACTGAAAGCATTTTGAAATCTTCAAGTCTTTCAAAGCTGTATCAAAACTTCCAGAGGTAGTATCGAGTCATATAGAAGTAGTTCAAGTCTTCTGGACGCAACATCAAGTCCTGTGACAACATTTTAAGTCTTCTGCAAGGAGTATCAAGTCTACTGGAAGGACTTCAAATCTCTTTAACGCATTTTAAGTCTATTGGAAGTAGTATTATGTCATCTAGAAGCAGTTGCAAGTATTCTGAAAGCATTTCAAGTCTCATGGAAGTAGTATCAAGTGTTCTGGAAACATTTCAAGTCTAGTGAGCGCATTTCATGTCTATCGGAAGCAGTGTCATGTCATCTAGAAGCAGTAGCAAGTTTTCTGAAGGCATTTCAAATCTATTGGCAGCAGTCTCATGTCATCTAAAAGCAGTATCAAGTCTTCTGAATGCATTTCCAGTCTACTGGAAGCAGTAGCATGTCATCTAAAAGCAGTATCAAGTCTTTTGGAAGCAGATCAAATGTTGTAGACGTAGTATCAAGACTTTTAGAAACATTAGTATGTATGGCTGCTCTGTCCACATATCCAACGCCTATGATTTTGAGCGTTCATGCGTGCATAAAGAACGAGCCAAGCATGGCGTTATTCCGAGGGCATGATTTGGTGTTTTCGAATGAAGAAATCGATGATGAATGAAATGACGTATACACTACCAACCGATATATATTTCACATGACGTTTACGAGTTTTGACAACTTCGTCGTTCTTAAAATCGTTTTGTGTTATTGTTAAAATTATGGCACTTCAGCGGAATTGCGAAGAGACTTCGATTCATTCCACTTTCGTATTGGCTTTTGTAGGGTTAAGCTTTCGAATGAGACATCGTTTATCGAAATCGGTTGTGTGGTTATAATCAAAATATCATGCATGTAAAATTTTGTCTGATTTGATGTTACGACGTGATTTGATTGGTTTTTGTCAAGAATGATATTAATATCACATTAATTGTAAGATTATCAAAAGTAACTTTTAATGTTGCCTTAATTATGTAATTTGATATTATTATAACCTAACGTTAATAATTTTCCATTTTCAAACGCAATTAATCAATGTTTAGTTATGTCAAGTTATTTTAAACTAATAATAAACCTGTAATAGCAAAGTTTAGTTCCTCTTCGTGAAAATGGGGAGCAATATCATCATTCCTTATAAGTTGGAGACGGTAAAGCCAGGGCGCGAATTCGCAATTAAGTTACGTTGAACGTTGAGGGGGCTGCGCAGGTCGCTCATGAACGCATAAATTTCAAGTATTATCGACTACGTCAGCGGCGACGTGCAAATTAACACCTCCACCAAGTTCAGCTCCGGGATCGGTGCCGGAACGCGTTAAGGCGATGGGTGTAGGGCGTCGCGACGCCGTCGTCCGCTACCACTGCCGCACACATTATCGATGCAATGGGGGCGTGGTCGGGTTGTTTGTACCGAGAAACCACATCGTTCACCAGCTTAATCCAGGTTATCTTCTCCCGTCTATGAGATGATTTTCAAAATTAATTTGTAGTAAATATCAAATGCATCTCATAGAGAGTTATCTCGCAGAGAGTGATCTCGTAGAGAGTTATTTTAAGAATTTGAACCCTGCTAGAGCAGTTGACCCAAAGACGCGTTGAAATATTTCTCGTGGATATGACCTGAAAGGAGAGCAATTCTCGGAATGGTACATCGACATATATGCAGTGCCTTCGTCCTTCCACTTATTACCATAATCGGTTGAAATACGAGCGGAATGCCATTAGGAGCCGTCGGAGAGGGTCTGATTCTTCCGATGGTATTCAACCCTCGATTCGGCCCCGCGACAACAAACAAAAATAGGGCCATTCCGAACCGGCACACGTAATTTTGCTGATTGGTCCGGAACGCCGCCGCCGGGCGTCCGTCTCTTCTTTCTATTCCGCGAACGAAACACGAAGAGGAATTAAGGCGTATTCCCATCGATGGGAAACTTTGGAATAAATCTAAAATTCTAGTTGTTGAAGTAGTTATTTTGGATGATGTAAAGTCGGCTTAAAAACATTTAGTCAAATGGACAGTTGGGTAAATCCGGCGGAAAGCAGTGGAATTTAGGAAAATCTAGGGTTTGCGTATCGCCCGAAAGTGGAATAAATTGATTGTACAGAACTAGGCGTCTAATTCAATCGGAAAAGAGGATTTGTACGGATCACTTACCAGTAACTTTTCTGCTCCTAGCCGCTCGACTGTAGAACATAAACGCGGCCAGGAAGAACACCGACGATAAAGTCTCCGCTCTTCCAACAACTCCGGTCACCTAAAAAACAAGGAAGAAACCGGAATTAGACTCGTAGAACATTAAACGTCCGGAGAGCCAGATGGATTATCTTCCAGTCTAGTTATAAGAAATAATTTATTATTCAATTCCACATTTTTTTGTAACGCAGTTTCATTAAAATTAATGAATAAATAAAACAATGTGAAACAACATCAACAAAAGTACGAATTTCAAATTACTAGTTTTAATTTTCATAAATACGGGCGAATGTTTATTTTAATGAACGTCAAATAAACAAGGTAAAATAAAATATCTGTCTACGCGAAAAATTAATCAAGCTTGAATGAGGATCGGCTGTATCGTGCGTAATTCGCAAATTGAAATTATTGTTGAACTGATTGCGTGATTAGTCCGAAATGCATTGTTGTACTGTAATTGATTTTCGGAGAGCTACCTACCCCATAAACCCATTACTACCGGAAGCGTAATAATGCCACCTGAGGCTGTACTAAAATCGAAATTACAAAACTTATATTGACACGTAAAAATATGAAATGAAAAAGAATAAAAAAAATTAAGAAAAAAGATTTAATTCAACTTTGAACATGAAATGGGAATCTGTTTTTGCTGTGTTCCAATATTGGAACAGCGACTGTTTGAACTCAGTTTTGCCTCATATTGACTGTCACAGTCTCATACGTTATTGGGAAGTGCACTACGTTGTTAGAATTCACTCGTTTGCAAATCTCACAGAGTTTACAGTGTTGGGGTTTATTGTGCAAAAATGGCTACTAATTTACCGTTATTTTCGATTGTTCCAATTTCGGAACACTGGGCGTGATTGGGTGAAATTTTTTCTACGTAGAATACGTACTTTACAGTTTCTACCAAAGAAGCTTATTGATTTGGATTGGCGGAACGTGATGAGTATTGAGAAGCAGATATTTATATTATTCCACCTAACGATGGAAGAGACCCCGAGGAAGATAGTGATGATAAAGGACTTCTTTCAGATGTAAAAATACGAAAAAAGATTGGATAATTTGGCTCAATTTTACCATACAACTTTACCAATGCTGTTTTTTTATTTCAAAAGTTTTTTTGATGAAGAAATATGCACAATTCTTATATGATTGTACTTTATTCTCAGCAACATGGTGACCATACTTTCTGGTGTTTCCTTGATGGCATATCCTGTGGAAGACTGAGAATGATACATACAATGCAATGGTCGCAAATGAAAAGAAACAGTTTTGACGTTATAAAGAAGCATGTAAGGGTGGTTCAAATGCTAAGCCCGAATAGGGTATCTCGGAAACTAAGAATAAGATAAAAAGTTGTTTACACGTCATGATTTTATTTAAAAAAACCCAATGCTGAAAACCTCAAATCGCAATCGTCTTTTGTTTTCCCCCTAAGCGTCAAAAGTGAAAATATCTACATTAAAAAAAAATACGATATTAAGTTCTATACTTTTATTTCGTTGTTATTTTGTTACTATTCAGTTTATTAAAATGTTTTGTAGACTAACTTTCTGATCTACTATTATTTTATATTTGTAAATTTTTAGTCTATGGCTACCTATGATAGAAGATATATCAGGATGACACTCGTCAATATTAATTGATATATGTATCTTTCATTACCTTAAAAGCTATTGGATGTATAAAAGAAAACTTCTTTATTCAATATTGCACAGAATTATGAGGTCATGCTAATACTAAAAAGAGAAAAAAAAAGAGTTTCTTTGGAAAACTAAATTTGTATGCATCGTTCGTGCTGTTTCCCATAAAAGAAGTGGGGCGTTGAGTTTGGGTAACCCTGTACATTTCGCCAATAACACTAATCTACCTAAACGTGATAAATTTGAAAAATCGAGTCCTTTTGTTGACATGCTTAATAAACATTACTTAACACATCCAGTCCTAAATGAAAACGAAGCGTTGATGAAAGCATACTTTCATATTTTGATCGACATGGAGCCAATCAGTTCATTAAAGGTAAACCGAATAGATATGGGTACAAGATATGGAGTTTGTATGATACCTGATACAATTTGAACCATATCAAGGAAAACAAGAGAACAAACATCATTGAACAACTGGGTTTCTACTGTTGTCTCATTGATGTCACAACTTTCAAAACGCGTAGTTGCTTTTTATCTTTTAAACTGCTGAATTATATTCAAAGTATAGGATATGGATATCCACTAATCATAATAGGATTGAAAAATGCCTTAACATTCCCAGCAAAATATTAAAAAAGAAACCAAGAGGCATGTATAAGTACCAAACGGATACAGCTCCAATTTAACCATGGTAGCTTGGTTCTTACTGTAAGTTCCTGTGATACAATTAACCCAACCGAACAAATAAATGGATGGGTACCAAGCCAGAAGAAAAAGAGATATGTTTCGCAACCTCATAATATTTGTCAGTACAATAAAAATGATAAAATTGATCAAAATATTGATTGAATTAGTGTTCGTGTTGTTTGCCTTCTTCCTGAATACTTGCCTCCACAATTCTTGGCAAATTTATCATATACAAGCAAGAAATGAAAAAGTAGATTTTTTGAAATTCAGGCAAGTGATTTGTTAAGTTCAAGGATACATGCCGAAACATGATATGATTGCCTAATTCATTAGATAATGCCGAGCCAAAAACAAATTCGTTATGCACACTGCTATAAAACCGCCACGAAAATGTGTCGTTAACCTTCGTAGAATTAATATATCTTTATTTTAATTTTATCTTTTATTAAATATTTAGACACTGCATCCTTTCACTCAAAATGTTTCAAACTTAAAACATCAAAAATTACCTGTAATAAAATATAAATCTTTTTGCATATACTGAGATATCTTATGCACAAAAATCATCAAAATTATGTAAAAGAGCTTTTGTATTGGGAAAATCAAAACTCGGGCAGAAACAGGTTAAGGAGTTTTGCAAAATCCAACAAGAATAAAAAAGTTTTAGAGTTCAATTCCATAAGATGAGGTAATAATGCATCAAATCTGTCAAAATGCGAAAAAAATGATTCAAAATTTAGGATACTGTCATAAAAAGAATTATGTTGGGCTCTTAATGTATACCAAATTTGGTTTTCTTAGCTTTATGATCTATAAAGTATCTTTGGTGTAAGGCTGCAATTTTTTATGACATTAAACGCTATATACTTTTAAATTGGAGTGCACAATTAAATATACTTATAGGCTAGTATACTAACTTTCATATTTGTAGGTTAAGTTTCTTATTGCCAGAGATATTTGAATTAAATGTTTTCTGCTTTGAAAACAAAAGTTTCTCACTCTAGTTTTGCAAATGGTTGCAATGAGAGATATAGAGATATGTATAGAGATAAGTTGCGTTAAATCATGTAAATTTTTTTTCTTCTATATGTTCCTCTATTCAAACACTTCTAGTCTATGTGGAAAAAAACGGGGTCTTTCCTCTAGAAGACTACTGGCTTTATGTGACTGTGGTTAAAGCTATGATCACATATTCAGCAGCTGTCTTATATGGGAAAATCGATAAGGCCTAGTTATCAGCAAATTTCTAAAAAGTTTTAGAGTTCAATTCCATAAGATGAGGTAATAATGCATCAAATCTGTCAAAATGCGAAAAAAATGAATCAAAATTTAGGATGCTGTCATAAAAAAATTGCAGCCTTACACCAAAGATACTTTATAGATCTTTGGTGTAAGGCTGCAATTTTTTATGACTTTAAACGCTATATACCTTTAAATTGGAGTGCACAATTAAATATACTTATAGGCTAGTATACTAACTTTCATATTTGTAGGTTAAGTTTCTTATTGCTAGAGATATTTGAATTAAATGTTTTCTGTTTTGAAAACAAAAGTTTCTCACTCTAGTTTTGCAAATGGTTGCAATGAGAGATATAGAGATATGTATAGAGATAAGTTGCGTTAAATCATGTAAATTTTTTTTTCTATATGTTCCTCTATTCAAACCCTTCTAGCCTATGTGGAAAAAACGGGGTCTTTCCTCTAAAAGAGTACTGGCTTTATGTGACTGTGGTTAAAGTTATGATCACATATTCAGCAGCTGTCTTATATGGGAAAATCGATAGGGCTTAGTTATCAGCAAATGTTTAAGAATTTAACGAGTAGCTGGTTGTTCTACTTGGCCTAATTCCTTTCCATGTGCAGTAGAGAAAGATGCCAGAACCACCATTTACTGATTTAAGCGACATGCTCAAACCTATTCCAACATTCCTAATCATTGGCCTGTGGAATATACAATATGTATTCATATTGTATTTGAATACCGTCAGATTAATGCTCGATACCAGATTAAGCTGCCTAAACGGCGGTCCTAAATAAAAAATGAAGATTCTTTGGTTCAAGCAGATATTTGCATATGCACAGATGGATCAAAAACAAGGAAGATATCGGGGCTGAAGTATGTATACTGCTAGGCACTTTATATCAAGAAAGCTTAAAGGTACTCATTGTACCATTTCCACACGGAAGTATTTACTATTGATATGGGAGATCCTTCTAGAGAGAAGGTTTATTTTTGCGATGGCCAAACAGAGGATTGGTCTATGAGTTGAGGAAAGCCTTCATCTACTGTGGATAAGTTCATCTGAAATGAGACAAGCGAACTTATTTATTGACATCATAGATCTTTAGGGTCGTGATGTATGGTTGGTTGGTCTGCTTATCCGATATGTCATTCATATTATACAGTGCATTTGCGATGAAAGGAATGAATGCTATAAAATTTTAACAATTGTTCTTCGGCAAAAATACTTGAACTAATCAAGTTTAAGCAACATAAACCTTACTTATTTCAGTAAAATCCTCCTCTATCAGGTATATTATTACTACTTGGTTAATTACCAAACATACAAAAATTAAATAAAACAAAAAATACAAATAATAACTAATATGGAAAACAAACTCAATTTAAAGCAAACGCTCGCTCAAACTGTCCACTTCATGACATGTACGAAGTCGAACTATTCTTGACTCCTGGATATTCTCTAACATTTCGGAAGAAAGTTAACTACTTACGTTGGTGTTCGCTCTATAAGGTCATTTAAATTATCGGCCTGTTAAAATAAACTTTAGATTTCAAATAGCCCAACCATAAAAAGTCTAAAGCTGCCTTTAGTGCGATGGAGAATTCGGTATTTGTGTATCAGGTATTTCGTTTGGATTGGCTGATAATAACCGCGTGACATCAGGGCCTTCGTCATCAGCCAATCCGAGTGAAATATCCAATACACAAATACCAAATTCTCCCTCGCACAAAAAGCAGCATAATGGAGTTAAATCGTGTGATCTAGGTAGCCAATGTATACTTCTCCTCCTTTCGATCCATCTGTTATTGAAAGTCGCATCTAAAAATCATCGAACATTGAGTGCGTAATGAAAAGACTTCCTATCCTGTTGAAGCCATATTCGGTTATGTGGTAAATAACGATATTCTTGATTGGGAAAGATGGTAGCAACAGAGGGAATCATTTCTAACTGAACAAACTTCAAATAGCGTCCTCCAGCCAACGTTCCTTCAAGAAAATAATGTTTCAGAATTCGGCTACAAACAATTCCCACATTAAGTTTCTGTGGATACTGAGTATGTTTTCCCAGCGCTCAATGTAGATTTTCTGTCGCTTATTACATTACGTTATTAGACATTTTGTCTATTAACAGATCCGTTAAGCATGAATGTCAACTGGTCAGAAAAAATCATATTTTCAAAGTCGTCTTCTAGCAATTTCTGTAGCATGTGTGCTATGTAGGTTGTTGAAACAGTTCTTAATCCAACATCAAGATTTCGTGATATTTGTCTCTGGGTGACGTGCGGATTTTTTCAGGTGCTAAGAGGTTATTTAGTTTAGTATCTTCCAAAAGTGAATCTCTGATGTGGCCAAACACTTTTGATTGAACAATTGGCGAACGA
Organism: Onthophagus sagittarius; assembly: GCA_036711965.1. NCBI lineage: Eukaryota > Metazoa > Arthropoda > Insecta > Coleoptera > Scarabaeidae > Onthophagus > Onthophagus sagittarius. Next base: position 18,058,733 of record JASERS010000005.1, on the reverse strand, counting down.
TTTTGCATTAAATACATTAACAACTTCGTCATTTTTACGAGTTCGATCTCCGATGCCAATCATCATAAGAATTTTTATTCATTGTTTTTCACTTAAACGCATCATTAACTATCAGTTTGATCAACAATATCGATAAGAAACGCTTACAATAGTTTTGATAGACTGTACGTTTACTATGATTTGTCAATTGTCTTACTTATAAGTCACCTTAAAACTGATTGCTTTGAACATTTTTGCCGAAGAACTGTCAACATTTTGTCAAATTTATTCCTTTCATCGTGAATGTACTATATAGTAATGGAATGTCCCTGCTCTTTGTCGATTCTTATGTGAATCGCCCTATATATTACTTGTGTCTATCATATAAGACAACACGTTAACTTTTTGTAACTAGATTTAAAGTTAGCAGAGTCGCGGAATTATTGCGATAGCCATACAGACCAAATGAAAAAGTATAAAAAAATTAAGAAAGAAAAGATTTTACACAACCATGAGCATGAAAAGGGAAGTTCCATATACGATATTAAGCAGAAACTGAGTACGTGTTTCCGCTTGCGGGATCGTACTTGATTATTTCGCGAATTGACCCGTGTATAAAGCCCTTTATCCTTACCGAGGGAAATTGCGTATCGGGAAATGCTACCGCACCCTGCGAAACCAAGCGCAATTTAATACGAAAGTGGAGGGAGAGCGTATTTGCGCGCTTGGAAATATGTCGATGGGATATCACCAAAGTGCACCGGGTCATCATCGGCGAAGTCTCACCCATCCCCTTTCAGTACGTCCCCAGCAGATTGCCGCGTTGCGGGCGAAATTGCCAATTTAAAATGGCGCTCGTCGGGACGCGCATAAAAGAGCGCGAGGTGCACCCCCGCGGCGCTCCAAAGATTATGCAAAGTGCATCGGTTTATTTCGGATCTGCGGCGTAGCGACGCCCCCAGACCACCCGTTACGGCACTTTGATACTTTTCGACTGAAATCGAAGGAAATGTCGCGATTATTGGACTTCTACTTTTGTGTAGTTTCAAGAGACGTACATTGAAATACATGAAAAAGCTTTTCGGTTATTACATTTCCAAGGATCCATTTTAAATTAACGATAAAGTTAAACATTTGTGAAGAACGATTTTAGATCTATCTCTTAAATACACCTTAAACCACCTAAACGGTCATCGGAAATGAGTCTAGTCGCCGTAATTTTCCCGTAATTACCATTATAACCGACGGATTATCGCCATCTCGGGAATGAGACCGTAAAATACCCTAACGACTTTTGGGAGATACGTACGGATTAACGACAGCTCTAATATACTATCTTTAAGGATTTAATCGAAAATCAAAAGTAAAGGAATATAAGTAGAACCTCCAAGTTTATCATTACATTGTATTGCATAATGTGATCTTGTAGAATTAGATCAACGGCCCAACTCACCGTGTTCTTGTCAAATGCAATCGCACTTGTCAAGTAAGGTCATCAGGATTTATCAGATTTAATTGCATTACTTGATATGGGAGATTATATCTAACGTGTACACGAGGAACCGTCTGTTGGAACAAAGCTTATGTTGCCGAAGATCACAGCCTACCGTCATACTGAGTTGCTCAGGTTGGCAAAATTGACATAAACATTAAACTTGATTATGAGTTTTGATTTTACGTATTTTGTGTGTAAGAACTTTTTTTGCATGGATCATAACAATTAGGAATTTTAGCTTTTGGACTACAGCAGATTAGCAAAACTGATCCATCTGTTAAATCTGGTTTCGAATTTTAATTCTCAATAATTTTTTTTCTTATTTTGAAAATGGGGGCTTATTACTAGTTTAAAATAAAACACAATGACACAAATCCTCCAAATATTTTCCTTGTTATTAATACAACGTTTCGTGATTTCCTCCCATTTTCAGGTCTACAATCATATCACCCTATTAAAACACACATATATCAATTGTTTAGATGACACTAAAACAATTGATAGACGTTCAATTGTTTTGCAATTTAAATATTTTTAAAACACACATACGAAATGACAAAGTAAAATATTTTACTTGATGATCAGAAGATGGGAGGAAATCCCGAAACGTTGTATTAATAACAAGGAAAATATTGGGAGGATTTGTGTCGTTGTGTTTTATTTTATTCTCAATAATCAAAATTCGTTCAGTGTGAAACTCTTTCTACTTTTTCAGATGTAATACTCATTTTTTTGCATTAATCCTCAAGTTATAAGAAGTTACAGTTTGAGTTGTTACAACTTCTTTTAGATTAAATATCAAAAATACAAAAAAAAAGGTTTTCATCATAAAGAATGATAAAAAAATTTATTAATGTTCGTCTTTAGGTACGACGAATGGATATAATTAGTTGAAAGTAGGTATAAAGTTAAAAAAATATGATAATTGTTATCGTAAAACTAGGGGTAGTACGATACAGGATCGAAAAACTTCAACATCTTATGTAAATTTCAATCTTTTTGTGTTATAAAGCATACGATAATTAAGAAACGAAAAGAGAAAGTTTTATTTTTGTTGACAAGTGAAATTAAAAGTAAAGAGTTCATTAAAGTTTGTGGTATCGTTTACAATTAAGTTTGAAAAAGTTTTATTATAAAGGTTTATAACAGCTAATTAATTTAGATTTTTTAAGGTTTTTGATTCTATTAATGTTATTTAAATGTTTAGTGTTATTTAATAAGTTTAGCTTAATGGATTTAAAATTCACCCAACTCTGGCCTCGATCTTTAATTGCATCTGAGGCCATCTCTCTTTCGTATAAGTTCTTTCTTCTGGAGGGCGGAATGTAAGCTAAAATCGCCACTTTGGTTATTAGAAATGAGTTGTTTGTAAAAAGCTAAATTATCCTATGATATGTGTTCCTTATAACTGATTTTGATGTTACTATCTATTTGACCTATATAGAAGCATTCACACTCGTTACATTTGATTTTGTATATTCAACTTAGTTCTTTTTCATAAAATCAGGAGGCATTTTAATATAGGTATGTAGGTTCTATTTTATAAGTAGGAAAAATTATATTAACTATGTTGTTATTGTGAACTTTATAAATGCACTTTTATAAATGTAAAAAATGTAAGAAAGTTTTGGAATGATGTCAGTGCTTATTAGTTTGCGAAAGATGTTAAAGTCTAAAGAATTATTATTAAGATTTCAGCCTCCATTTCCAAAGACAAATAAAGACCATTAATGTTATCGAAGATATTGAACTTATAATTTTGCTTAATTACCCCCGTACAGCAACAATATGTCATCCATGTATCTACAATAAAATTTAATATCTCATAAAATTTAATATTTGTTGAAAATGTGAAAAAGTTTTGTTTACGTACATGATTAAGAATTTCTATTAAGTCGTTAATGATTTAAGATGTTATGTGATCTGAGAAGTTAGTGATTTTATGTAAATGATTTTTTATAATGCTTAAAAAGTCTTTTATGGAAACGTTAGAGTAAAGGTTCTTATATTGAAAGAAATTCATCTGGAAGATTGTTTGGTAATCTTAGCATTTTGACTTGATCAGCTTAGCAAAACTCATTTAAAAGCTAAATATCAATACGAATCAGGTTAGATACCTTCAATAAGGTACTCTATACCTCTATACCTATCGATACCTACGTGGTATTTATGCTATTCAAAGTATCGAAGAATCGAGAAAATCGAAAGTATCGAGGCATCGAATTATTGCAAATAATATTTTAATAAAAATCGACGAAGAAAAATACATCAAAAAATGTACATAATAGGTAAATTAAAATAATATGTATTATAGTAATATGTGTAGTATTATGTATTATAGTAATATATATTATATATTAGTATAATATATTATTATCTATTATGCATTATTACTATTATTAATAGATGTATTTTTCTTCGTAGATTTTATTTTTAGGCTTAAAATGGTGGAATGAATAAACATCTTCAATTAGTTTTTTTAATTTTAATATACTGGTGAACTTTTTCATCCCAATCCAGTCCTAGCATCTGTAGTGAATGTATTTTAGAGAGCACGTATTTTGAATTGAGACATAATACTGCTTCTAAAAGAAGTGAAATGCTTCTAAAACATTTTATATTGCCTTTGGAAGATTTGAAATGCTTTCAGAGGATTTGATACTGCTTGTTATTCTTCCCAATTCAGTATCAACGTCTGCTGCTAACGTTCTGTTGGAGAGCACGTATGATATTGTGAACTTTTCAGATCTTCTCAGACCCAATTCAGGATAATGCTTGCAGAAGGCTTGAAATGCTTCCAAAAAATTTGTAATGCTTTCAGAAAACTAGATATTGCATCTAGAAGACTTGAAATGCGTCCAAAAGACTTAATTAATAATACTTCCAGAAAATTTGAAATGTTTTTAAAAGAACAGTAGGAGTAGTGGTTGCAGATATATTTGAATATTACGTTGAGTACTGGGACAATCAACCAAAAAATTAAAAATGAGGAAACCTCTTTTATCTTTCCTAAGCTTTCGAAATAATGTATTTCTTCATCAGAGGAGCTCTGTAAAGTGCAAAGATGCCATAATCACATTTAAAAAAACTCATCTTACAACTATTTAAGATTAGAGGGTATTTTGAATCTGACAAGGAGTCGAAAGGTGTTATTAACCGATATTAAAAGCAATATTAACCACATAAAGGCACAACAAAACTGATAGCACGAGGTAAAAACCTCCACGATAGCATGAAACAAACGACCGTCAGCAAAACCAACCTAACATCATCAACACCACAATTCTCTAGATGTACGTGCGGGGAGCCCACATATGGAGAAGCACGCGAGAAATTCAAATAACGATATAACAACCACCAACAAAAACAGAACCTAAATGGGTCATTAAAACCAAACACCATCAAAGGAAGAGTCATCTAGAGGGGGGAGGGGGAACACTAATACGTATATTAATTAAATTGCAATAAATATCGGTAACGTTACGAACATCAGAACGAAAATTATAATTTTCTTTTCAATGTGGAACATTTCCAGAAATAGACGTTTAGAATATGATGTTTCCAAGCATATAATGGCCGTAACATCGGAATCAAAAGCATGACCCGTGGAAAGGTGGTGTTCAACAAGAGCAGAAGAAATAGACTTCTTCAAAACACAATCTCTACGATGTTGATTGACACTATTTTCGAAGTACTGAGTCGTTGTACCAATATAACAACCATCACACCCTTGGCAATTGATCTTATATACCAAATTGGACAAATCACCCGGAGAAGGGTCCTTCAAAAACGAAAATAAAGACCTCAATTTGCATGTATATTTAGCAAATTTCAAGGGGAGATCCTTAAAAAGGCCAACAAGATAGTCAGTAACTTAAAGATTGCCAGGTACGAAGAGCAGCTTGACGTACTTCACAAGAATAGAAGCATCGACCTCTTCAGGATGTGTCATAGAAACATCTATAGAGGGTCAAAGAAGATGGTGTAGAGAAGCATACTGTTCACCAAAGAAGGGAAAAGCCATTGTTAATGAAGATAGAAGAAGAAATTTGTAGGATCTTCCCTCTAAAAGGAACATCCACGACACGTAACACTCTATCTTTCATATCCTTGAGGGTGTTAAGTTTCATCTTAAAGGGATGACAAGAGAAGAATTTAATGAATTTACCTGAGTAAATCGGTTTATGGTACTACTCTAGAGAAATAGATTGGTCCGAATTTCTAATGACCAACGAATCTAAAAAAGAACATTATCTGCTTTTTCCATGGTAAATTGTATATGAGGATCCTGAGAATTGAATATATTCAATGTTAGATCTAATTGATTCGATGGCAAGAAGCAAATAATGTCATCCACATATTTGAACAAGAATGGTAGTTGGAACGGTAGAGAAGAGATGCAACGATCCATTGTGATGGATGAAGTCCATCACAATGGTCACCAGAATGGGGCTCAGTTGGCTGCCCATAGGGGTACCAAATTTTTGCCTAAATACAGTTCCATCAAAGGAGGAAACAGAGTCCCAAAAACTGGTCCACTCTCATACTCTTATGCTTTTAAAAGAACTGCAATACTTCCAGAAGATTCGATACTGGTTATATATGACTTAAAATGCTTTCAAAAGACTTGATATTGCCTTTAGAAGATTTTGAATACTTCCAGAAGACTCAATACCTTTGGTAGTCTTGAAATTGCTTCCAAAATACTTGAAATACTTGATACTGGATCTGGATGGCTTGAAAGTGCTTCCAAAAGACTTGAAATACTTCGAAGACTTAATATTACCTCTGAAAGACTTGAAAAGCTTCCGGAGCACCTGCTACTGCCTCTGGAAGACTTGAAACTGCTTTCAAAAGACTTGAAATATTTCTAGAAGACTTGATACTGTGCCTGTAAGGACTTGATAAGCCTAATGCATCAAAAACACTTAATGCTTCCTCTGGAAGTCTTGACGAAGACTTAAAAGATTTCCAGAAGTCTAGAAATACATTCAGAAGATTTAATACTGATTCTAGAAGACTTGAAATACTTTATGAACACTTGATCTTGCTTCTGAAAAATTCAAAGTGCTTCCAAAACATTTGATCTTGCGCTTGGAAGACTTGAAATACTTCCAGAAGTCTTGATACTGCTTCTAAAAGACTTGAAATACTTTCAAAATAGTGGATATTGCTTTTAAAAGACTTAAAATGGTTCCTGAAGACTTGATACCGATTATAAAGCTGGTGACAGAAAACATTTTCATCGCAAAAAACAAGATACCTACTGTTGATACATTTGAGTTTGATTCGACAATATTAAATACTATTGGACAAAATGCACTATCTTAACGTATAGAAGTGATAACAGAGAACATTTGAAGGTACACGCAGATATTCATAAATATGATACTAGAAACGAGAATAAAATTTATAGCAATTACTGCCGTTTATCCATAACACAGCTTGGGCCAGAGTACTTAACTCGAGTGGTACTCAACAAGACGCCGAATGAATTAATGGAAGAGTCTGCTAGAAGGATTTTTAAAGGTAGTTTAAAATTTTTTTTATGTCAAAAACATTTTATTCCGTGCAGGAGTTTCTAAATGCAGGGATTGGATTGTAATCACCATACGCTATTATTTATTGTTTTTTGTTTATGTATTTGTTAAGTAATTAATGGGAATTGTATTGAATTAAATGTTTTGCATTTATTTAGACGAATGTATGAGCAGCTGCTTACTAACACAATAATCTAGTATTGTGTTAATAAGCTATTATTAGTAATCCGAATACTGTTAATTACTCACTAAATACTGCTGGCAAAAAACATTTTGCTTCCAAATTAAAGAAATATTATTGGCAAAATATAATATCTTCATCTCAGAAGTTCAAGAACTACCAATTCAAGACTAGATACTGTTTGTAAAAGTCTAAATGTTGCTGGCAAAAAACATTTCCTTTGCAAACGAAGTTTTTTGAACGAAGATTTTTGAGTGATAACAACTTTTTTGTGTTAATCATGAAATTTTGGTATTTTTGCTGTTTGACGTGATTAGGTTAACAAAACTGATCAAAAAAAAATTTTTTTCTGTGTAAGAAATTACTTCAACCTTTTCTTTGAGTTATATCAAGTTGTTTTGTATCGTGTTTAGTAACCATCAATTTAGATATTTTTGCTTTCTGACTTTTAGTGGGTTTAACAAAACTGATCCAGAAACTAAGTCTAAATACAAATTTTGTTTCTTAGGTTTATTGTAAATAATTAAACCATCAAATTTGGGTATTATTCCATTTTTACTCGATCACGTTAGTAAAAGGTCAGAAGCTAAATCTGATTCATCATCAATATAGATATTTTTGTTTTCTGACTTTTAGTCAGTTTAACAAAACTGATCCGGAAACCAAATCTGAATACAAATTTTGATTCTTAGGTTCATTGTAAATAATTTAACCATCAAATTTGGGTATTATTCCATTTTGACTCGATCACGTTAGTAAAAGGTCAGAAGCTAAATCTGATTACGAATATTAATTGTTCGGTTCATTGGCAATCTTTCCCATGTAAGAACTATCTGAAACCGTTTTATACATTTTAAGATATAATATTTTTTCTATTAATCACCAAATTTAAACCTTTTTGTTTTTTGATTTGATCAGGTTGGCAAAACTAATTCTAAAGCTAAATCTGATTACGAATTTTATTTCTTTTCCTTTTGACTTATAACTACTTTTGTATTCATCATCAAATTTAAGTATTTTTGAATAGTTTTTATACAAGAAGGACTTCTGTTTTTACATTTTTACGCTATTCAACACTAAACATTATTACTCTTTGCCTTGATTAAGTCGACGAAACTGATCATACGATAAAACCGACACGACCTAAATACTTTTAGAAGTTAAAAATAATATTTAAGTATTATAAACTTTCTAATTATTTTTAAATAATTACATCTGGTAACTGAACCATAAACTTTATTATGAATAATTATGTTTCAGTTAACTGCACCGCACATAAGAAACGGGCGAAGGTGCCGGTACAAGATTAAATTTTAAGTAGATGAAATCTCGTTTCATCCTAGTCAAGACCGTTTAGTTTATTCATTCGAGGTTAATTTTACATGGTATTATATGGGGAATAATAAACAGAATTGGTCCTTCAAGTGTAAAAGGTTCGCATGTCCGAAGACGTGAGTGAACCTAACCAAATTTAAAGCAAAGGAGGACTAGGGAAATTAGGCGCCGTAAATAAATAAATCTGGTGGAAGAACAAAAGATCGCGCTCAAAGGGGGCCGACCTTGTCTTTCCTTAATGAAATAAAGTATCGATCTTCCGGGGGAAAACGAGTTCTCGCATCCTTTGATCTTTGAGCACAAAGTGCCAGGTTACAAAATTGGTGATCTAATATGCACCAGTCGAAGAACACTACTCAAGTTATTAAGTTTTCTCTCTACATGCTTTGGGTTAGTTAAATATACTGATACAACTTACCGCTTCGGTATGAATGGGATGCACTGCGAACAGCATAGCCGCTACGAAACTTGACAGCTCAGGCAGGAACATGGAGCACATCCTGAAATTGGAGACGTTTGCCGTTACAAGATCGTCCAACCGGGTCTATTTTAGCAGCATTAATTAATTTATGGAGTTGTGTTTCTAGTTCTCGCTCTAATGCGGCGGCGTGCTATCCAACTTTTGATGTTTGGTGCAGAGCGTTAACACATTTCCGCCGACAAACCGTTAACGCGGACGGTTTTCGTAACTTTACGAGATTAAAAGCTGTTACATTGCTACAGTTCATGAATACAAATTAATTATTTGCTAATATTTACTCGGATCAAAACTTCCATCGGAGAATAAAACAAATACTAGTTATGAAAATAGTTGTAAACTTAGTTTGGGAACGACTATTTTTAAATATACAAGTTTTCGAAAACTTTTCGGCGTTCCATTTCGTACCGTGACGTCATCTCCGCCTCTCGGACAAAGAAGAGCAAATACTGGAATTCATCCCGCGGCGCAAACTGAAACTCCCTTGTCCGCTATCGATCTGTTTGTTATAAATTTGAGAAGGGGTGTTCTCAAACAGAAATCGCCACCGTACTAGAACTTTGTCGGTAACTTACAGAGGCCACACGGTCGTCGTTTAGAACGACTCCAATTTAATAAAACCCGGAACTTTGCAGTTCTACGAGATTAGAGGAGTTGGACGCATCATAAGTTCAATTACTTGCGAACCCGTAATGGGTCTCTAAATGGGCAACTTTTCAAAAGATTTCGCGCCTCGGCGACTTCTCAATGTTCCAACCGAGACCTTACATGACGTACTATATTCACATACTTCAGTGTGAACTACTTCAATCGATCCAATATTCTTCTCTTAGTTTCTCTCTAACAATAAGAATTGTTTTGGCTTTTCGGGAACCACTTTAAAACAAGTCCGCGTATTTCCCAACCAACTATTTTTAAACTAAAAGCCCTCGGGGTTCCATAAAAATACAAAAAAGGGATCCACACGAGCTCACCAAGGCTTATAGATGGCATAAAGTAATTAGAGAACTCGAACGCACTCGTAACGGTAACAAAAGAAGTACTACAGTTTCCGATATAATTCACTTCTCTGATGTAATAGAGCTCCATGTCATTCGAGCCGAATAGGACGTTTTGGTTATAATTGAAATTATATCCAACTGTGTGGTAAGCTTCGTTGCCGTGTTGTATATCCGCAGCCAACTCAATTTTCCAATAAGCACCCGCAAAATTCAATCCCACAATGATACATTCATCGGCGGTAAGCATTAACCTTTTTGTTACCCTACAGAAACCCGTACATACAATAGAATTAGATTGCTTTAAGCTATTTGAATTCAACGTTACGTGGATACGTTTTTGTGTTAAATCTCTTGTTTTATAGACAAATAGATAACTAAAAAAATTTACTAAAAACAGTTACATCATTTATAAAAATCTACTAAATTTCATAATCTATTTAACAAGCGTCAATAAATTCGTAACTATGTACTAAATTTCCAATTTGTGATGATTTTATGAAAACTAATGAATGTATTTTTCTTAACCTGATATATAATGTAGTAACATTATTATTTTTTAAGTTGGTATTGTTATAATTACACAACATCTGATGATTTTTTCGTGATCTAGAGAAATTTCATATTTTTAGTAATTCTACAACTTTACATTTCTTGATTGAAGTTTCCACTAAAGTGTCTGATAAACAAAAAATGCCAACTTGTTGGCAGCATAATCTGTTACTGCTCCAAACACTGAACATTATCTTAAAGAATGCGAACTATTGGCAGAATGAAATGTCTCCAAAGATGTGCTTATCAGATTGAAGTCTGCCAACTTGTTGACAGCATGAGGTATTATATATCCAAAGTCCTGCTCATCAAGTTGAAGCCTACTGAATTTTTGGCAGTATGAGTTATTACTGCTCCAAACACTGTACAGTATCTTAAAGAATGCCAGCTTATTGGCAGAATGAGTTGTTATGTCTCCAAAGTCTAACTCATCAGTTTGAAGTCTGCCAACTTATTGGCGGCATGAGCTATTGCTGTTATACAGAATATATATTATTTTACAGACTGCCAAGTTGTTGACAGCATAAGGTATTATCTTTCCAAGTTCCAAGTCTTAGTTATCAAATTGAAGTCTGCCAACTTGTTGGCAGTATGAGATATTACTGTTACAAACACAAGCATGAGGTATTATGTCTCCGTAATCCTGCTTATCAACTTAAATTCTGCCAACTTCTTGGCAGTATGAAGTATTACTGTTCCAAATACTGTACAGTATCTTAAAGACTGCCAACTTATTGGCAGTCTTTTGTCTCCAAAGTGTAACTCACTAGTTTGAAGTCTGCCAACTTATTGGCAGCATGAGCTATTGTTGTTTCACAGACCAGATACTATTATATAGACTACCAAGTTGTTGACAGCATAAAGTATTATCCATGCAAAGTCGTGGTCATCAAGTTGAAGTCTGCCAACTTTCTGGCAGTATGAGCTATTACTTCTCCAAACACTGTACAGTACCTTAAAGACTGCCAACTTTTGAGCAGCATGAGGATATTATGTCTCCAAAGTCCTGTTTATTAGTTTAAAGTCTGCAAAATATTTATATGAAACCATCACCAAAAAAGAACCTAGACGATGAAAGTGTAAAAATTGCCATACTCTAGAATGTTATTGGTGTCGAAGGACTAAAAATTCACAACACGTTTAAAAGATGTAAAGATGAAGCACTAGAAAAAACTATAAAACAGTTTGAAGAGTACTTAATTCTAAAAGAAATATTTCGAAGAAATTTTGTAGTAGAAAGATTCAAGTTTAATAACTTACAACTAAAAGAAGAACAAATAATAGATGCATAAATTAAGTATGAAAATGATAAATGTAAACAATCATACGAAAATAGAACGATAAAAGACAAACTAGTTACAACTATTTTTGACAAAAATGTGCAACATGGATTGTTGGGAGAAAGTGATATTTCCTTAAAGGAAATTCAGTTATTTTAAATCAATTGAATTAGGAAAATATCAGGCGCAAGTAGCAAACCCTTTAAGAGAGATAAAGTAACCCAACCCAACCTGACCCAACCCTTTAAAAGAGATAAACCAAGTAAAGAAGAAATGTAATTACTGTTGATTAGAACTTGAGCCAAGGAAATGTTCTGCATACGGTAAAACATGTGCAAATTGTCATGGTCGTAATCACTGTTTAAGCACATGAAAACATAAGAACAAGAACATTAAGGAACACCAAAAGAACAGAAAAAAGGAAAAATAAATGAAGTTCAAGGTAAGAAAATGAAGACGAACTATTGTTCATTTACTGTGTAACTTGTAAGAAAAAAGATAGCTCGTATGAAAAATTAAAGAATAAATTAAATCAAATAAGTCTATATGGTTTTAATAGTTTAAATGTAAAAAGAAACAATTAGATTTAACGCCGATTACGTTGGTAGCTTTAAAATTAAAATCTGTAGGAAAAATAGATTTATCTCGCGGTTATAAAAATATATCAAAAAAATTATTAGTTTTATTATTGTAGACATAAAACCAGAACCATTGTTAGGTTTAAGTGATTGTTTAAAGTTTAACATGTTAGGTGGAATTAATACTTTAAATAAGAAATGCCTAAAAACAAAAGCAGATCCTTTAGGAAGGTTACCCAAATTTATTTAACAATTCAAGCAAAAAAATCCTTTATCATTAAAACCAAAATTAAAAGAAATTTTGAAGAATTTAGAGAAACAAGGAATAATAGGATGATAGGGTGAATAGTTTGATGATTGTTGAGAAGCCTAACGGTCAGTTAAGGTTGTGCCTCGACCCAAAACCATTAAATAAATCCGACTAGTGGAGAAGCACCAGAACAATCTTTCCACTTCTAGGTCTAGTGTTAGTTCTAGTTTTATATCATTAGATCTAGATCTAGAACTTGAAATCCCGAATGATTCTAGTTCTAGTACTAGTGTTAGTTGTAGTTTTACTTCAATTCAAATATGCAGTTTCTAAAATAGAGTACTTTATAAACAGATTTGGCAACCCTGTATATTTGAATTGAAGTAAAGCTAGAACTAACACTAAACCTAGAATCTTTTTTAAATTTTGTACGACAAGGGATGCACTTGTTTCGTTCGTCCAACAACTGACTATATCAAAATCAAATTTCTTATGATTTTTTGACAGTTTGTGATATAATCGAATGATGAGAGAGCCTCTTGAAATGTTAGTTTGAGATTAACATCTCAGTACAAAACTATATTTTAAAAATCCGGTTCTTACTTTGAAAAGTTTATAATTTGTAGTTGCTGATAACATATTTTTTTTTGTTCAATTTATTACGAAGTAGAGAAAGAATTCTATTCACTCGAAAAAGAAGAATTCTTAATCTACATTATTTATTTTTAAACATTACTATCTCAAGACCTAAAAATAGTATAAAAATAGGGTTCTTTCATTAGATAGCTTATATTTGTAATGGAATACTTGCTGATAATTTAGCAATTATATATTAATATTAAAATTTCTTATTATTTTTCGAAAATGAATCAAAATCTATCTTTATAGATTAACATCTTAAAAATGAAACCATATTTTAAAGGTCGGGTTCCTTATTTGGAAAGCTTACAATTTACTTAACTATTCAAATTTATTGAAAAAGCGTGATAAATGGTTCTTAACCAAAATAATTGAAATAATTCATTCAGATGATATTATAAAAAAATCCTAAAAAAGATTTTAACAATCTTTTTTAGGGATCTTTCATTAGAAAGCTTATACTTTATGTAATAGTTGTTTATAATTTCGTAATGATATATTAAAATTCCAATTACTTATGATTTTTAAAAGATAAGAAAAAATTTTGTTATGTTTAACAATTAACATCTCAAGAACGAAACCAAATTTTAAAAATCGGGATTTTTCTTTGAAAAGATTAAAATTTGTTTGAAAAGTTTTAATAATTTGTTAATTATGTGTTAATAGTTGAATATGTTATGATTTTTTGAAAAAGACTGAATACAGTTTCTTAACCCAAATAATTCATTCTCAATGAATAATTCATTAAGATAATCTTATCATTTTTAATGATTTATGTCTCAAAACTTAACAGACATTTTAAAAATCGGTTTCTTTCATTAGAAAGCTTATACTTTATGAAATAAGAGCTCAAAATTTCGCAATTTTGTATTAAAATTCCAATTTCTTATAATTTATTGCGAATGAGTAAAAATTGTTATACATATAATCGAGAAAAGTAAAAATGTAAATTTAAACATTTGTATCTTAAGAACTGAGCGATATCTTAGAATCGGGTTTGCTTAATTGGAAAGCTTACATACTGTTTAATAAATGATGATAATTTTATAATTACGAATTATATCGATATATTTAATGTGGTTCCTGTGTTTAAACATTTATATCTAAAGAACTGAATGATATGTTAAAATTTCGTTTGATTCTTTGGAGAGCCTATAAATTGTTTAATAAGTGTTGATATATTCATAGTTACGAATTGATTCTTTGAAACTGACTGAAAATTGTTACACAACCGACAATGTAAAGATGTTCTAACTTTTAATACTTATATCTTAAGAACTAAACGATAGCTTAAAATTCGGTTATTTTTATTGGAAAGTTTATAGATTGTTTAATTAGTGTTGATAATTTCGCAATTATGTACTAAAATTTCAATTTGTGATGATTTTTTTAAAGTGAATATTACTTTCTCAACCCAATATTTATGATATTTGGTATGGGTTACATGAAAATAACTTGCTTAAAATCACAAACTTTCAACTTCATTACACTTTTAAAAACATCATGTTTTTACACTTTAAAATAAATCATATTCACATTTCAGAAAACTTAATTCATCGTTTCAATTTTATCATGTGATGCTCCACTCAGATTATTATTAATTTAAATCATTTTGTTAAATCATAAATACGTAATATTAATTTTTACCTTTTTGGAAATTAGATTAAAGTTTAATGTAGTTGAATTAGTTGATTTTGAGTGTCATTTTTATCTATTTTAGCCATAGTCTCTGAAGATGTTACTTAAAGCGAAACTATTATCCGTGCCAGAAGTCAAGGCCTCTCATTTTAAACATGGATATTTTTGAAATCGCTCGATGAAAAAAATTGCGCTAAAGTTCATTGTAATCAGTGAACATTTCTGTGTATCATGGATTAATTTGGAAATGTTCGAATCTGCGCTTTTTCTTCTATCGCGAATTAATTGAAAAAAGTACCCGATGTTTGAGAGTGGCGACAACTGTGTCTACTTTACGATTTTTTTTCTCAAAAACTATTTGACGAATGCATTTCAAATTTGAATTGATGGTAACTCAATGTATTCTTAATGTGGGGCATATTTTATTTTAACGATATTCCATACAGTTTCTTAGTAAGATGCGGTTATTTCGAAAACGACCAAACGGATTTCAATACAATTTTTTCCAAAATATGTTAAAGAATGTCGCTTGTCGAATTGCGTAACCAGTCAAAAAATCAAAATAAGGTCTCATGAGCACCTCTCCTCGGAGTGTTATTTCTGTTTCTCTTTAACCTGTATGTAGGAAGCCCTTATTTTGAAAAACTGGTTGCGGAATCCAACATACAATATTATTAAACACATTTTGGTAAAAATCCCGTTGAAATACGACTGGTTCGTTTTCGAAATAACCACATCTTGCTAAACCGCGATTTTCTGCGAAACTTTAGGGAATATCGGTAAACTATAACATGCTCCCCATTAAGAACATATTGGGTCATCTTCATTTTTTTTCGATTATGAAACTAATTAAAGTACTGCGATTTTATTTATTTAAACATATACAATATTTCTTTGTCAATCATCAATTTTATATAAATCATCTTTGTATTACATATGGTTTGTGATCATTATGCCACGACTTACGGATATATCTTGTGTAAATTATAAATTTGTTGAGTGGTAAATGAACATATGCCCCTTATTAAGAATACACATCATGTGGCTACCAACTCAAATTTGTAACATTTTCGTCGAGTTTTTAGAAAAAAATTGCAAAGTCGAGTTACTGCGCAGATCGTTCAAAATCTCGTACATATTTTCATTTACTCTACGTTAATCACCTTACGGGTCGAAGAAAAAAGTTTGAACTATTCCACATTGTAAAAATTTTAATTTTGCGGTTTTCATGAATTTTTCTACGGCATAGATTTTTGTTATTCGTATTGAAAGTGAGCAGTTTCAAACGAAATTACAATTGGATTAAGAATAACATTTCATTAAAACAAAAAAAATAAAATTATAAATATTGAAATAACTTTACACGCTAATGCAATATAGATGAGATACGACTAAGAGAAATACGGCTTGTAATTTCATTGCATATATAAATTCGCCAAATACCGACTCTCGTGGGTCTCGACTTTCGTAATTTTCCGGTAGAGGTCGCAAAGAGCTGACGGGACCGATGTTTTCTGCTTCTCTACTTGCTTCGGCGACCACAACTCCTGGCAAGTGTCTAGATAAAGTTTGCTTCTAAATAACTAACGAGGAAGTCGGCTACAAGTCAACGAAAAAGAAATTCGCGTGTCGCACCCAGAAGGCCAAGCAGAACTTGTTGCTACACAACAATGTATAGACTTCACGTTCCGGTATGAACTTTTGTGTGATTTTTTTTGTGTCGGTCGCATATCGACACGTTGCAAGTTTCTCCTCGCTCGAGTTTGAATAGGGGACCTTGTGAAAGCCCTCGAGAATGGGACGAAAATAATTCACAACCACAAAGCAATTCTCCGACGCTTAAATCAATAATTAAACACCCGTCGGTGTTGGTTTTGCTCGCGGTATTTACGCAAATATTCTACCAAAACGGAGATATCTAGGTATTAACGAGCATATTTGCTCTTCAACTAGTTATACAATACATGCCTGATTCCTACGATCATGAGAGTGTTTTGATAGCGGAAATGGCTTATGAGAGATCTCAGATGATTAAGGTCAGATACGTTTTCGATGAGTAATGGGAGCAACATTAATTCCCAAATTTCTTCCTGGGCTATTAATTGTAGCTATTTGGCCTCGTCTGACACGAAACAGAGACCCGGTAAAAGCGTGTCAAATAGATGGAGTACCTCTACAATTCACCGATGGCAGCAGCAAACCGGGCGACGCCGCTTGCGATGACAGAGAATACGGAATTTACGATTATTGCATGCTGCGCACAAATACGACAGTCAATCGACTTGCCTCGTCATCCTATTACTTATTCAACCAACCCTTTCTTCGTATTACTACTATTGTTTTATTAACGTCCTGTAAAAGCATATAATGATCATGCGCATCAAAATTAATAAAGGACTTTTCCATTATCCGGTGCATCTTCTTTATGAATATTTAAACAAGTTACGGGGGTAATGGACAAAGTGGACTTTTTCCTTTATTATAACCCACACTGTAATTATTATGTGTGCAAACACAATTGGAGCTTGAATTTACAAAAAAATTTAATTCATTGATCAAAAGCACAATAAATTGGGATTTTATCTGTATCATTATGGAATTAACTAAAACAAATCGAATTTAAAGATATCAAATATCATCTTAAGATAAAAATGGTTAAAAATAGCTCCTTTTTACATGGCTGGGTTAAGAACCTATTTTAAGTCGTTTTCCAAAAATCATGGCAAATTGGATTTGGGTCACGTTATTAATGTTAAAGCAAGCAAGTTATTTAACCCATTACCCGTCTTATGAAGCGATGCTTCTGGTCTTTCGTAATGCCGCCAAACATTTACCGCAAACGAGTTGCAGAAAAACTTTGTAATAGCAATAAATAAACAAAAAGATTTGATACAAAAACGTTTAATATCTACATTTTAACATTTAACATTTATTGAATAATACACTAAACATTTGTGTATTATTATTTATTGAAATATCTTAAGAATTCGATTTTCTACGATTTTTCAAAAATGGTTAAGGATATTGTTAATTTTATAACATGCTACAAATTTTGGTTAAGTTTAAAAATTTATATCTTAAAAACTATTTGAGAAATTCAAGTATGGTTTTAATCCCGGAAAAGTACACACTTTCATTTATAAATAACAAAAAAATTTCATTAAATATCTTAAGAATTCGATTTCCACAATTTTTCAAATATAATTAAGTAAATTGCTATTTTTCTGAAATGTTAAAAACTTATCATACATGGTATTGTTCTCGCAAAAATACATTCTTTGTCATAATAAATTTCATCAAACTATATTAAAAATTCGATTTTCTGTAATTTTTTAAAAATAATTTAAGGAAATTGTTAATTTTATGAATTTCTAGAAATTTAGGTTGAATTTAAAAATTTTATATCTCAAAAACCAATAAAACACTCACGCACAAAGAAAACTCCAAAAAGAGCATACTTTCCTGTATAACCTGCAATAAATTTCATCAATATATCTTAAGAATTTGATTTTCTACGACTTTTCAAAAATGATTCGGTTCAATTATTTTTTTACAGTCAGGTATATTTGCAGTCCTTTCAAAACCTGACTGTAAAAGGTGCACACTTTTATAAAACACAAAAAATTTCATTAAAATATCTTAAGAATCCTATTTTCTACAATTTTTATAAAATGATTAAGAAAGTTTTTAAATTTATGAAATGCTAGAAATTTAGGTTAAGTTCAAAACTTAACATCTCAAAAATCAATTGAGATACTCACGCATAGTCTTGTTCTCAAGAAAATGTATACTCTCTTTTATAAACTTAAGATATCTAAATTCGATTTTATACGATTTTCCAAATATAATTTAAAAAATTCTTATTTTTGTGAAATGCTATAAATTTAAGTTTGAATTCAAAAACAAAATATACAAAATATTTCAAAAACCCATTGAGATGCTTATACATTGTTTTGTTCCCGGAAAAGTGCATACCTTCCAGTATAAATTACAAAAAATTTCATGAAAATATCTTAAGAATTCCATTATCTATGAGTATCTAAACATAATCAAAAAAATTGTTAATATTATGAAATGTTACAAAGTTTAGTTAAGTTCAAAAGTTGATATCTCAAAAACGAAGTGAGATACTCATGTATAGTTTTGTTCTGCGGAAAACATATACCTTCTTTTATAAATCACAATTAATCTCATCAAAATATTTTAAAAATTCAAATTTCTACGAATTTTTAAAAATGATTTAAAGATATTTCTAATTTGATGAATTTTTAGAAATTTATGTTGATATCTCAAAAACCAATTAAGATACTCTCGCATTGCTTTATTCTCGAGAAAATGTATACTTTCCTTTATAAATTCCAACCATTTCATCGAGACATCTAAAATATCATATTTGTTTACGATTTTTCAAAAATGTTTAAGGAAATTGTCAATTTTATGAAATTATAGAAATTTAGGTTGAGTTCAAAACGTGATATCTCAAAAACCAATTGAGGTACTCACGTATAACTCACGTGCTGTATAAATTACAATAAATTTCATCAAGATATCTTAAGAATTCGATTTTAATTAATTTTATGAAACGCTGCAGATTTAGGTTGAGTTCAAAACTTGACATCTCAAAAACGATTTGAGATATTCAAGTATGGGTTTGATCTCGAAAAAGTGTACACTTTCTTTTATAAATGAGAAAAAAAACTATTGAAGTATATTAAGAAATCGATTTTCTATGATTTTTCAAAAATTATTAAGGAAATTGTTAATTTTATGAAATACAAGAAATTTAAATTGAGTTCAAAACTTGATAACTCAGAAACCAATTGAGATACTCATGCGTTGAGTTGTTTTTGAGAAAGTGCATACTATCCTTAAACAAATTACAACAATTTATTGTAACTTATAATCCTTTTTTAATGCAATCCTTTTTCAATTTTAATACAATCTTTTGTGATAACCATAAGGTTTATGACCAAAAATGCCAAGCATGAATTGAGGCAATCAACAGTGGACAAATGTTAATATTAGGAGCATCGAAAGACTTCAAAATACCACGATCAACATTGACACTTAAATTGAAAGGATGGTAAGGAAAAAAAAACAAGGTCATCAAGAAACTGCTTTTAGCCAATAGCAAGAAACGCATCTAGTTAAAATGTTAAAAGAACATAAAAAATGGGGAATCGGTCTATCTAAAGAACAAATGAAAATGTCATTGCAAAATATGTAATTAAAAATTCTACTAAAACTCCTTTGAAAGCTCAGGAGATGATTGGTGGCTAGGTTTCAAGAGTCGTTATCGATTATCCTTGAAAAAGCCTGAAAGAGTTGAGGGAGCTAGAGCACGCCAAACAGATGATCGGTTTAACATGCAAGACTTTTATGAAAAATTGAAGGGGATTCTAAAAGAAGAACAAATAATTGATAAACCTCATAGCATGTATCTACAAAGTCAGAAAGGAATCCCAAAGAGAGTTACGGGCATATGTCAATGCTGCTGGTGAATATTTATCTCCTGCAATAATACATCAAGGTAAAAGAATGTGAAACAGCATGTTTGGATGTGAAAAAGCTTCTTCAAACACAACTTACTTTGCTACAGAAAATGGATAGATGGCTAAAACAGCATCTGATTTGTGGTTTCAAAACCGTTTTTTAAAATTTTTTTTTGCTGATATATGATGGGCACGTTTCCCATGTTACTTAAGATTTCTCCTCATACGAGTCATATCTTATAACCACTCGATGTAACAGTGTTTGGAGGTCTGAAATCCAAGTGGGACTTCATTTTGACATGGGCCAGAAATCAAATCGGTCAAAAACTTTCGAAGAGTACATTTTCTGATCTTATAGGGAAATTTGGCAATTCTTATTCCAAGTTCGTCGCTAACTTGGAATCTAATCAAATCGTCAATAATAAAAAGCTTCAAAATAACGATGAAACATAATTTTATTAATTCAGTGCTACTAGTTTCGAGATTAATTTATCTCTTCATCAGGTACGACTGAAAATGTACCAAATATAAATTACAAATAATTGATAAAACAGAACAAAGAAAATAAGTTACCGACAGTAGTTTAAATTACCAAAAATATAAAGATCAGTCATAACGGATAAAAAACTGAATGGAATTTATTGGACGAAGAGTACTTTCTTAATATTATTGTTAAAAAATACAAAAAAGACAATAAAAATGTTATCGATTTAAAGGTAAAAAACTTACATGTTTGTAAATATAAAAATAATAACTTAAGACGAACTTAAAACGACTTCGACCATTTGTGAAACGGATTATAAATTAAAACGAAAAAGTAACCACAAAAACTTGTATTGAGCCTGTCCATTATACAAAACGATTTTTATTGAACTGAATTCAAGTACATCTGGCGTTAAATCATACTACGAAGGAAATGATATATATTTTCAAAAAAAAACTTGATAAACCACAAAATATGAAAATTAAAATTGTTTATAACTTCAACAAGGAATAGATTAGATGAATTTAGAAAAATGTTTGTGGTTACTAAAATCTGTTATGTTGTTCAATATTATTCAGCTTTTTTATCCGTGATGACTGATTTTTTATGTTATTGGTACTTTTAACTATTGACGGTAATTTATTTTCCTTTGTTCTGTTTTATCAATTATTTGTAATTTATATTAGGTAATGATAAATGATAAACAATCGCAAGGAACAAATTTTGGAAGTGTCCTTTTGAAAGTAGCACGTCCTTCGGAATCTGCTATTAACCGAGTTAAGTGACAAATAAATACATCGGAAACTATTACTAAAGAAAAATATATTAGTAATTTAAGATACGAAAAAGAAAAACAAATAATGTTAGAGTCTGGAGATAGCAAATTGAAGAACTAAAGGAAGACTCTATTGAAATGGAGCAATCAAATGATGAAAACATCATCATACATATTAAGTTGAGATTATAAACTTATATAGAAGTTAGAAATTATATTGAGTATCAATA
Source organism: Onthophagus sagittarius (assembly GCA_036711965.1). NCBI lineage: Eukaryota > Metazoa > Arthropoda > Insecta > Coleoptera > Scarabaeidae > Onthophagus > Onthophagus sagittarius. Next base: position 18,036,809 of record JASERS010000005.1, on the reverse strand, counting down.
TAATAAGATATGCCCTTCGTTAAAAACACATCAAGTAACATGAAATTTTTTCATTAATCATTTGAGAATAAATTCTCAGTCTAAAACAGATCGTTAAAATCCACTACATTTTTTCATCTTACGTGTAATCAAACAAAGTTCTTCTCGATTTTTTTCTGTAGTTTTTTGGTAATTTGCGTTCAAAGTGAAAGACAAAAACTTTTGAATCCGGTAATAATTGGATATCTTTACTTTATATGAATGGATTCAGACGGACTTTTCCAAACTAATTAAAATCATCCAGACAATTAAAAACGAACATTTAGAACGGCACAAATATTTTTATTGATCTAAAAGAATTTCAATTTCATTATAAACTTCATTCTGCTTTTAGTATCAACTCACTGAAATTCCACTCATTGTCTAAAGGAGAAGAAAAATTACAGACGAGAGGATGCCGCTGCTAGATTCCTTTGCGGATTTAATTAAAATTAAATTCTCATTGAATCCAGTACTACAAATTATCACACGATATTAAGGACTAAATTAAACATTACCAAATTGTTAAATTATCCTTGTGCTTTTTTTTGTTTTCTATGTTTTTTCAACGCAAGAATTTTACACAAAGTACTTATGATCGCAAATCCTATTGTGGCAATACTGCCAATGTAATATATTAGGAAGGAACGTCTATGTTTTCTGTGTGATGTTATAACTAATATTAAATTGCAGATTTCGTGGCAATGAAACAGACGTTTTTGTAGGTCTTTTATTCTTCTATGAATACTATTTTGTATCCAAAGTTCTTTGTGAAAATGGTCCATCTTCGCTTGTTCTCCTTTCGCTATACGCTGATAAATGTGGTCGTTAATCTCCATGAAGAACGTCAAAGACGATAAATTTCCATGTAACTGTTCTACTTCTCTCGTTGTAGCTTTTATGGTGTACCCAATATTAATATCGTGAGCAACGTTTTCTAAAATGTTATGCAGGTAAAGTTCCAAGACAGTTTGCCATATCGTTAAGCTCACTGATGTGGCTAACATACAAGAGGTGACGTACTTTTCATGGAAATTATTATTTTGTGGGAGTGTAAATACACCATCGGGTCCTATTGAACAATGTCTAACAGGGATTTCATTGAGATTGATTTATTTTAAAGTAGTTTTACCTACTCTTAGTAACTGTGTAATAATTGACGTCGAATGATTGCATATGATTATCAAGGATATAACCGACGATTTCATGTTCTGATATGATATCCATCACAATCTTGGTATCTTCCTTAGTAAAGTTCCAAAACACTACAACGCCATCCCTAAAAATAAAAATTTCGCAGGGTTCCGGAGAATTCTCTTTAAGCGTATGAATCAAATCAGTTTCTCCTTTCATTTGATACGCGGAATCGGTTATGTTTAAATTTGTTAGGTCCGGTAAAATTTTTTCAAGATTGTATTTCACGGGAGTTCCATAAGCGGCAATTTTGTATAAATTCGTTGTATGCGATTCCGGATATTTTTTATAACCGGCCGATTTAAAAACGTGCGTTTTAACCTCCATGAAAATGTTATTATCGTTAAACTCGTTTTTGTGGTCATGAAATTTTTCCAAATACCAATTCTGCCAAGAACGACGCATCATTCCCCTAAAACTATGCCTTTGGCACAAAATATTATTTAATTTCATTTTGATTCATTCGAAAAGGATTGTCTAAACGTCATTGTTGATAAATATACTTCAAAAAAATTGATTCTTACCTGAAATACATCAAACAAACGACAGAATGTAACAGCATGTTGACCAAATGATATCCCATCGGTTCTAGTTGCCACATTAAGTAGTTCCATCGAAATGTTAAGACGCATAATGGCCTATACGATTTATGGCTTTGTTCCTGTAACATAAAAGATTATATTCAAATCAGTAACTATGGAGGTTTCATTATAAATGTATGCTGTCGAATCCAATTAAGGAAATTGCGGAATAGTGCCCGGAGTGTCGTAAATATATAATAGATACGGTTGTTATCGTTAGCCGAGATACATAGTTAATGATTTAGGGGATGAGGTTTCAATAAATTGTGTGTTTCGTCTTAATATCTGCACAAGACATCTAGCGTTACAATTAGAACGTGTATTTCGCTTTGATGTAACCGCTTTGATCTGGTCCTTCTAGCAACCGTATTGTTTGACTGATTGGTATAATAAACAAAGACGTCAATAAACGCGTATAGACGGGAATAATAGTAATTGGTTCAAAAAGAACGATAAATTTTTACGCTTAAACGATCCCCTATTTTACGACCGATGCCGAAACTATATATTACGTACAGTCACCGATTTATGCATTAAAAGAGGGGTTTATTACGAGAAATTTATTCGTGGGCACAATAATGCCCCTGCGGCAAATGGGGCTCTTCATGGAAGGAGCGTCCCCGATCGATATCGCGGTGCCCGTTTACTGGCTATAAATCGCAAAATAATGTAATGGTCCGCCCTTCACCCGCGTCTTACGATCTCCTTTAGGTTAGTCGAAGCAACGTCCAAAGTTCTTTTTTCTTTCGGTATACATTTACATAGGTGAGAGGGCGACCAGCGAGTCGAACGCGGAATATTTCCCCTCTGGCAAGAACCACATAAATAATCTGCATTATGGAAAAATATGGAATACATATACAGACGTACGCCTGCCGTTGCATGCCTTTTTTCAGTGTCGTGTGTCTCTACTTGAAAATTTACGACTGTCTTGCATTTCCACAAGTTTACTAAAATATATCGTGGAAAATCTGAGGAGGTTATTTAATTGAAAACACTAATATTACTATTTATGTTAATTCGCTTCACGATCTATTTAGTATTGATAAATATAAAATAATATTGACGTACCATCCTTCTTACTCTAACAAAGTGATGGTAAATCCTTTTATCAAACTACATTTTTTCAAATTTTTCTAGAAATTTATCTGACAACAAAAGCATAAAAGGGCAATACTGTTCTGTGTAATTCTTAAATTTTGCTAAAAGTATTATATGAAAACATTTTTTCTAAAATCTTCCGATCCCTTTATTTTCCCAACAAGTGTTGTGATGATGTAAAACCATGATTTCATGAAATTTTCCTTTTTATACAAAAAAAAGGAAAATTTTTTCGCGGTATTTTCCCAACCCAACAAATATTTAGTGCCAAATAGTTAGTTGGGTTGGGTTAAGATTAATGGCTTAACCCAACTCAATTAATATCCAGCACTAACTAGCGGCTTGGGTTGGATTCTGATCAGGTTGATGATTTTAATATTTAATTTTAACTAACTATTTGGGTTGTGTTAAAGTTAATGGCTTACCCAACACAATTAATATCTAGCACTAAGTAGCTAGGTGGGTTAGGATCAGATAAGGTTGATGGCTTCACCCATCTAATATTTAATGAAAACTAGCGGGTTGGGTTAGGTTGAGTTAAGATTAATGACTCAAAGTATTTGGATTTAGCTAAAAGTATTTGGATTTACTTAAAAGTATTTGCATTTGGCTAAAAGTATTTGGAGCCAACGAAATTTGTTGTTTTAATTTTTTCTTGCCAGAAGGAGAGGTTTGAAAATCTACTTAGTGTATGGCTCTTATATCTTTCTCGTCCATAGATTGCCCCTTATAATCTTGCATAAACCAGAGAATCTGTATCAGATATTCAAATAAGTTGTTGTTAATTGCAGATGAAGTATTTTTCAATTAGTCAAAATCTATTAACGTACTAGTAAATCATCAAACCATTACTGATCGTAATGGGTTGATCAGCTGTTTATACAAATATAGATGTAAGGTTATTGCATCAATTGTGCTTGTTGTCAAAGCTAAACATTCCATATTTAGTCAACTGAGCTTGATCAGTAAAATAGATATTTTGGCAGCGATGTTGGCCATTCAGCAGCTATTCAATTTGATACTTTAAACAGTGGAATGTTGTTGTATTACCTATAATCTTGGTTAAATGACGTTATTACTACCATGCTGAAATATCTTTAATAGTACCAGAAAAGCTTTATTTCAGCAAAAAGGCGAACACTGCTCGTTTTTTAGTTTCCTAATTTTTTTTATATGATATGCACAATGGATAATATTTTTTAATACTTTTCAGGATGCAAAATTACCTGTTTAATTTCGTTGTAGGCTAACTGAAAACCCGATCTAATGGATGAAGCTATAGCGATATTCTAGGAAAGCTATAGCTATCTCTCATATTATCAGCATTCCCGAGGTTGATGAACCTAACCCAACGGGTTTAGAACGGGTTCGATTGGGTTTAGATAAGGTTGATGACGGAATCCAACCCGATCAATATTTTATGTTAACTAGTTAGTTGGGTTGGGTTAAGGTTTTCAACTAATATCTTGTGGCTTTCATCGTGAATGCATTGTATAAGGGGGGGCGTCTATACAGAGTTGTAACTCTGTCAATTATATTCCGATCTTCATGGGTCAGGTATCAAATGACATGCGATTGTCAATATGTATATACAGATTACCGTACAAGAACGCCCTAATACTTCGAAAATTTTAGGTAGGTTGTCATTTATAGCTACGGATTCATAGTTACAGAAGACCAGTGCTTAATACAAATGCTGTATTACGCCTCTGTATTACGCAATGTGCATGCCTAAGCACTGCAATTTGTAAATACACAGAGAAAAGATCAGAGTCATTACTTTGGCAGCTTCAAAATAGTTGACTTAAGATATGAATGCTATAGCATTCATGTCATTCTGCATCATTATGAAAATAAATGCTATTCACGTTCGCAAACATGTTAAATACGAAGATACGTGACAAAATGTGGTCAACAATAATAGCTCATAACTTATAACAGAAGGAATATCAATACAACAATCATTATACGCAATCAGCCATGTAGTGGAACCAAGTACTAGGTTGGACAACCCTTGTTTGCCTGACGTCTATGGGGCATGAAATCAGTCAACACATCGATATTGGCTGGTCGATCTTTGTCCACTTCGCCTATAGCTGAACTTCTTCAAATTCTTCAGAACTTTTTATCGTCGGGAGTAGCCCAAAGAATGCTCTTCAAGTTGCGTCCCATAATATTTCAATGATATTCAGATCCGGGTGCACCAATCCATTATCATTACTAGTCGCTGCGCGAACCAGTTAATGACGTCTCTAGATATGTGCTTGAAGTCATTGTCTTGCAGGAACAACCAAACTGTTGTTTTTGCACACCCAGATAAGCATGTTATCCTGCAAAATGTTCCCGTAGTTGTTGCGGTCTGGTCTATGGTACCAGTGGTACCCTCAGAATAGCCAAAGGCTGGTACAAGCAGCGCTGGCGAAAGCAGGAACCTGCTTTGGTTACACCAGACCCTCTCTTAATGTCATTAAATCCAGTTCAGGCCCACTTTTCATGTCTTTTCCTGTTCTTAGCCGAAATAGTTTCTTTACTAATGGTCGACCAATAAGGTCTCTTAATAGTTGATTCAAGCGGTAGGCGATACACAACACCCGACAATTGCACAACTTCACCGCATTTTATCCTTCAGCCGTATGGTGATTCAAGTTTTACCAGCCCCCTCACATCTACACTTCCAACGCAATTATTGACTGTGCAAGCAAAAACTGCTTGGCGACTTGCATCTGTGTAGGTGCAACCTTGTGGAGCACCCCTGTGATGTTCTGCATTGATTCCGACAATCTCGAAAATAATAAGTTGTTTCTAGACAGACATATTGGTGGTAAAAAAAAATGTCACGCCTTTATAATAATCTGTTCACTCGTTATGCATTGTCTAAAACTTGTGTGAAGATTTCATCAGTATTAAAAAAGTTATGTGGGAGAAACTAAATTATTATATCCTTTTGAGCGATATTGTAAAAGAGCAAAAACAGCAATATTGTTAAAAAATAATTTGATCACAATTTTTGTTATACAAGCATTTTTTCTAGAACCTTCTGATTCTCTTGCTTTTCCATCAAGTTTATGTAAAACCATGATTTCATCGAAGTTTCACATTCCGAATTTTCTCGAAATTTACGTACTCCAAAGTGATGTTTCCTTCGCTTTTCGGTTTTTATGTCTTTTATTAAATACTGGTTATATTTTAACTATCTCTCCTTAAATCTCACAAAATCCCACTTTTTATCATTACAAGCTTAATTACCCTCTGATTTTTAAAGAGAATCGTATTTGTAATAGAGATTGTTAGGCTGGTGGTTATAATTATCCTTGCTGTGGTATGATAAAGAGGGCGGACAAAACATTAATGGATAACAACTTTAAATGGAATTTTCATGTTGACTTGGTAGTTAAGAATACCAGCGGATTACTATTTTTATTCTTAACGCTAAGGAATTATGTAGATTGGCGATATCTCAAGGTCTTTTATTATTCTTTTGTTTAATCACTGCTTTGATACAATAGCATGGAGTAATGCAGCGGATAAGTACCTTAATCGTGTGCAAATGGTTGAGAAATCAATACTCCGGATTTCATTATTCAGGCCAAATAGGTTTCCCAGTTATACCCTGTTTATAGAATCAGTACTAATAATTACACGCTTATATTTAACCGGTATCTGTATATATATTTATAAAAATAAGTACTGTTTACTTTTTGTGTTGCCATGATATTTATACTCTACCAGATCAAGTGTGTTATAAAAATCAAAAGTTCCTATGCATAAGAATTTCATTCATAGTTCTCCAAAGCTAAACTTGAAGACAAGGAAGAATTTTGTTTCGGAAATTACTTTGGGTGAATTGTATCAAATTGTACACTCATAATTGGGTTAAACCTTTATCATCAAATTGTGTTGATGACTTGTCTTATATAATTACAAGATACCCTTGAGACACGAATTTATTTCTTTCTGTGATCATCGTCGTATGTCAAAAAAATCGTAATATAAAGCAATTTATCCCATTTAAAATAATGTAATATATATTAATGATATTAGTGATAAAAGACTCCATTTCTTCAGTTATTTGTAATGTAGAAATAAAAAACAGTAATTGTTTTTCTGAAGAAAAATTATATTTTGTTCTTGACTACCGGTTTCGAGACAGCTTGTCTCGTCTTCAGGTCCGTCACTACAATAAAGGAATTATATCAAAAAACACTTATTTTTTTAAAAAATAACATTATTGTAAAAATTTTAAAACGTCTATATAACACAAAAAATTAATTAAAAATATTTACCGTCAGTTTAGTTTCGTAGTTTTAATATATCAAAGAACATTATTACTTTTTTCAAAAAACACCTTTTGTATTTATAGGTTATGTCAGCAACCAAAATTGTAGAAAATAAGTGGAGAAATGTTGACTTCAATTAGGTTTTTGTCAATAATATTGAGATGAACTTTTTCTTCAAAAAACGTGGAAAAATATGTCTTGGAGATCGTGTGTGGCTTCTTAACATGAAAAGATGAGCGTGAACAAAGAACTGTTGTGAGAATGGCGTGCGTGGTTTTTCTTCTTTTATGAGCGTGTGTATATGGAGCGGGATATTTGAATTTTTCTCATAATTGCAACTGATTGAAAATGTGTGTAGTATTGCAATCTATGATTTCGTTCATTAGTTCTTTATTCTCTTTGTTATATTTATAGATCTCCCACTCTTCATAGATGTCTAATTTTTTTGATTTTTCTATGTTATGTATAATTTTTATTGAGTTTTTATCAATTTTGTATCCGGTCTCTTTTATGTGTTTGTATATAGAGGAATTATCGTTTTTCATGTGTTCTGTCATTCTTATTTCTATGTTTCTTCCTGTTTGGCCTATGTATATATCTCCACATTGTGGACATTCGACTTTATATACACCGCTCTTTTTATTTTCTGATGTTCGGTTCATGTTTTCGGTAACTTCGAAACAACGTTTGAAAAGATGCTTCGCAAAAAATTTGTTAAAATAGGAGATAACCTGTTGATTCATGAACTGAAGGATAGACGTTGTATTGGGTGGTTTAATATATTTAAATTTATCTCCACGGTTTCATCCTGAAGGCCAAGAGGGTGAATGAGAGCATTATCCAATAAAAAGACACACTTAAGTGCAGACCATTATCGATTAAATATTTCTTCACTAAAGACCCATATACTATGTTCATCCACTCAATAAAAAAATTGACGGGTTACCCATTATTTGCTGTTTGCACGCTACAGAACTTGTAATTTTTCTTTTATAACTTTATAAGCCTTGAAGACCCTTGAATTTTCCGAGTGGTAGACTAGCACCGATTTCATTTTGAAGTCCCCATTAGCGTTAGTGCAAAGGGCAAGCGTTAGCTTATCTAGGCTATGAAGCCTTGTGGTCGGGTCGACTTTTCTTCTGCCGTGATAAACGTGCGCCTAGGCGTTTTGAACTATGAACCCCTCACCACCTTGCAATGATTCTCCCTCCGTCTCGGTAGCATTAAGCTTACGGTCCTAGAAGATGGCGCCAACCTTCTCACAAAAGATGCTTCAGAAACAAAATCATCAACCATTTGCTTCTCCTTAATCGATAATAAAAATAGCTGTTGCATCTCATCATGTATTTTAGTTCGTAGTTTTGAAGTAATGGTGACGCCTTTGGAAGGTGCAGCTTCTTTATCGCTGCTTTTTGCATGCTGATTGTGGATACTGTAGAAGGATTGCAACCATGCTCATTTACAAAGTATGTAGAGTACCGTACAGATATATATTATCCAAAATAACACGAAGAACAGCAGAAGCGGGTGTGAAGCTCAGCGAAGGTTATGCCATCTAGCGATCACCTATGCAATTATCGTACATCGCAAATTCGTATCTAAAATTTTTCGTTTTATATAAATTTTCGAATATTTTATGTCGTATCTCAAACGTCGTAAAGTCGAAAGTAATTTTTCTTATCAAATACGGCATATTCCAGAATATAAATTCCATATAAGATAGCTATACATTATATTTTAGACCAAAGATTGTTCTTACATACGTTTTGTGCAATATGAAATATCTATTTATACCAACATCACGACGCCAAAAGTTGTCTTTTAGTCATATCTTAGCAAGAAACTGTTCTGGAAATAATCCGAATGGTATATGAGAAATGACTGATTTTACCAGCAAGAAAGCCAATATGATTGGTGCACGACAATTCAGGATCCATTTTTCGTTTCAACCAAAAAACGAAATCAGCACTGATACTCTTAATATCCCAATACCCAGCCGTGATCTGGTCAGAGCCCAAGTGATATTTAACACCTTTCGTTTTTTCTTGTAATTAACTTTGTGTTGTACCATCCGTAAACATTACCATAATGTTATTCGTTACGTATGGTCATTCGGGTAGAACAATCATAGGGTGAACAATACAGGACATATTATAAAAGCCTGAGGTACTCCCATTTTGATTTCCCTGCTATCTGACTTTATTTCTGTTCAAGCAATTCAAGCAAAAGCATTTACTGATAAAGTGCGGATTGTAGTTAAACAGACGCAAAGAGAGACAGAAAATCATAATCGTGCATGGAAAGATTGTGATTATAAACCCAATATAACAGATTATACATTAAAAATTGGTGTGGTGGAAGATCATTTTTAGGATTGTCATACAACGATAAATATCTTTCCAAAAGTTTTAGGACCATCTTTGTCTGGTACGACATATCAATCAAATTATATGCAAGTCAGAAGGACAAGTCTGTTGATTTACCAAAAACAGAATTGAAAATGTTTCTGAGAATACATTTTTTATGGGTTATCATGCATTACTGTGTTGGAAGGATTATAGGTGCGGTAGCGCTGGGTTGGAAGTCACATTTGTTTCCTGGAGAGTCCACTGACACTACCATCGTATCAAAAAAGCCAAGACGATTCAATTGCAGCGTCAGTGATGCTATTTATTTGGGAAAATGTTGGAAGACATATCAAGGTTTCTCTCTGATAATAGGTCGCTGCGAAAAGTGTTCCACCAAAATAATTCAATTCAAATCTTTTTCAAGATTGCATTAAATATTCACTTTATCAAACTTATCCAAATTATCCATCCAAATTATTATTATTAATTATTTCTTTATGTTGTATTTATAATGGAAAATTGAGCTAAAATTTGTTTGACGTAAATGGTTAAAATAACTTTTAGGAAACAGCTACGACGTGGTCATTCTTTTCTGTTTGCTGTTGGCCTAGTCTCTTTTTGCTCCAATCAGAATACCCGCTAGCTACAAGCCAGCGGGACTAACGAGGACAATTAATTTAACCGCATTCACCCTCGTCACTACGCTCCCTACTTACAACCCTTCCACGGTCGCCCGGATATTTTAAGCGAGGCACTGCGACATTATTGGAGGTTTTGAACAGATGCCTTTGTCAGATTATATGTATAAAGGGTTCTGGCATTGTTCTCGTCGCATTGCTTAAAAGACAAAATAATGCTAAGTTTTGCTCATCTATTTTTGAACGAATTTCCGGCGAATTGAAAGGAATTAGAGGGGATCGTTAATATTATAAATGTGGAGAATCGATCGTTCGGCACGTTATAAATGACCTCTCGTCAAATACATAAGAAAAACAAGGTCCAGTCCCGTAACCAGCCACGGGGAATAACACCCTGTCGAAACTGAACGAAACGATAATATACTGACCCGATCGATAACCTAGAAGCCCTTTCCGTACAGGATATTTAAACTACACTTAATACCAGCCTAATACCTTGATAGGTGGCTAATTGCTTTAGCACATAATTGCTCTATCCATTAATCAGATAACCAGTTATTAATTGAAGCATCACTTATTAATAAGACGTTAAGTGTAGCGTGAATGTGTAATTGTTTCGAATATATCACGGTGTACTTTTAATTAACGTGGGAAATAACGTATTGATGATGTAGCGTGATGAAACAAATTGAAAGAATACAAGGGAATTTTTAAATTATACACAGCTAAAGTTGAATGGTAGACGACACTGATGCAAATGGTGTCTCGTGTTCGTTAATGAATACGAATATATGCGACCCGCCGGACGAATGTACCACTCTATATTCAAGCAATCCCTGGCGACCTGCCACTGAATTTCTGCTAAAATTATATAAACTTAGAGTGTGTCCATTACCCGCGCCTGACGCTCTGCATTAATTATTGACGCCATGATGGTAGAGGCTACGATCGATATGACGATGTATTACACTTGGTGGATTCGTCATTGGCCGCAAATACTCTAATAATAATAGTAATAATTCATACATGATATATGTGCAAACATTTATAATACAGGCATAATTTCCAATATGCATCCAGAAAGATTTGATAACTTTTTATCAACGTTCTGCACCAATAGACACAACGTGGTTTTAACCAAATTTAACTGATAACGCATTACAGGTGCTCGCACCGATTCGTGCATAATTTACGTTGCCCTTTGCCTAAGAAATTATGTGTGTATCCGGCTGGATATAGCCTATTCAAGTCTGTTCTAATAGAAACTCGCCTTAGTGTAAGCTTCTTCCTATATCGTTTTGAAGTAGACTCGCGATTCACTGTACCTCATAAATATAAAGTTCAGCCCGGTAGTTACCCTGTTTTGGGTAAAACGTGGATTCCATTACGCCTGAAGACGACGGTACCGGAGAAATCGAAAATAATAAAATTAAACCGTAAACCCCTTTACGGGCCGGCTCAATCTACGGGGAACATTGTCGTAGGCAAATCGGGCGAAACGCTATCCGTACATCGTATAAAAATAATGTAGTCATCTCATTAAAGCAAATTGTTCTTTTATATGTCGCCCGTGGCTGTTTCGAGGCAATATCGGATATTGTGCCCGCCGTTATCGCGCGGCAAGTACATAAGCAACGGGTAAATCGGGTATAGAGGTCGCTGTCTCGGGCTCCGTATGCAAGAACGAACACGTTCGCTTCCAAGCCGTGCGCTAGCTAGCCGTATGAAAACTGGATTTATATATCCAAAGTTGAACCTCGGGCGCAATTACTCCTGGTTGCGTTAAAATCTCTTTTACGAAAGTTTCCGATGAGTTCTCGTTATACGTTAAATAAAATATAGATACCGTTTTTTTGAGCTGTTCTTTTTATCTATTTTCTAAATTTATGTCAACGCGAAGTCGCGTTGTCAACGAACGCTCTAGAGATGTGATTCATATCTCAACACTGCGGCGGTCGATTTATTTGCTGGGTAAAATCTTCCCGAGCTCGCCCAAGACTTGGCACGAGGTCCCGGAGCGTCATTATACCCGAAAAACACTTCCCACCAGCAATAATTAATCACCAGAAAAGAAACGCGTCTCTGCAAAATTTATTACCGACCTGTCGCGGTCGCCCAACTCTGGAACTTTGTTATACAGTGTTGTTACTGCTTCGAGGCCGATTAGTGGAATTACCGTTGTATAATAGCTTGAGGGATTAAGAATTTTTTGGGGTTAATCAGATGCTTTAACAGAGACGTCATTTTCGGACGTAACGACCTTGTTATCTTAATTTGAAAACTGACACGTTAATTTTTTCAACCAGTGATTCTCAAACTTTTAGTCCAGCTATGTTATTTCACATCATAAAGCAAGTATTAATATTAATCAATAGATGGTAGCACTACATCGTGCATTGTATTTATTCTCAGGCAGCCCTCTTTTTGAATAAGTGGGACCACTACCACGTACCATTATTTTTCAGTAAACCCAAAACTTTTTACTATCTAAACCTAAATGTTTCTGATTTTAAGTCTAGTTAAATACTAACGTTTCTTAGGCTTAGGCTTAGGCTCCGTTTCAAGAGAGGTACAGCTAAACCCAAATGTTTTTAAATCAATTAAAATAATTTATACTACTGGTTTGGTTTCAGTTTTTATTATAGTATATAATCTGAACATTTTACAGTAAATATCGAATATGGTTAATTGTTAAAAAGAAATACTTTGTTAGTTGTAGAAACTATCATAAAAAAATGGTGTGTTGATTATATAAACAATAATCGAATGTAAAAATATTAAAATGTTGAGGTGGAACATACTTAAGACCAACATGTGGTCGTTGAGTATTGTGGTTAGATTTTGTGCGCAGAGAACTGAGATTGATTGTTAGGAAACTCAATCAGTGCAGCTCCAACTATACAATCTTTAGCTGGAGCTCTCTTCTGTTGACAAAAAGGGGTGAAGGAAAGGTTGTATGTAGATGGTTTCGTAGTTGCGTTAAATTGGTTCTATTGGGAAAGGTTGTTTCAAAGTCCTGTACAGTGGTGGTTTAATTAAGTCCACTTGGTCATTAAAGCATTCGATGTACTTGTTTTGATATTTGAACTTTTCTAATTAATAAGCCTCGGTGATAGACATTCTTATGCCTTTATCCATTTTATATAAAATTTTATATATCTGCCGAAATCGGACCGGTCGATGTTGATATGTTCTATAACCCTTTGTTTGAAAGATCTTCCCGTTTCCCCTATACATATATACTGGTAGTATGGCGGTTTGTATAGTATTCTTTTTGTTTTAGGACATTCAGTAGGGAGGTGTTGGATTTGAAACTAATATTTATATTGCATCTTCTAATAATCTTTTGAATGAAAGCTGCTAGTTTGCCTTGTTAGTTCTGATTTCATTGTTATTATTGAGTGTAGTCATTTGATTTTTGACGTTTCTTGTTTGTAGTTTTCTTACAGGTTCCCTGTAATCTTGTTTATTAATTTTAGGCCCAAAAAATGTAGGGTATTATGTTGTTCATGTTCCATTGTGAAGTTTATATTCGGGTGAAGTTCATTAAGCAGTATATGTAGATCTTCGGGAGTGTTATATATATTAGTATTCCAAATAATTAGGTTGACATCCACGTATCTCTTCCAGAAGATGATGTTTTTGGTTATTTCATTTCTTTTGTGGAGTAATTCATTTTCAAGATTATTAAGGAAGAAATCCGCTAGTACTCCGCTTTACGGAGAACCCATAGGTAGGCCTTTTGTATATGTGTATAGCTTATTAACGAAACAACAGATATTTTGGGTTAGACAGGTTTTTAGAAGATTGTGCAAATGATTGGCGTCTTCTAGATGAAGTTTGTCTTGATGATGTTTGTGTATAAATTGGTGATGTCATATCAGATTAACTCAAATTTGTTATTAATGTTTAGGTTCGTTAATTCTTCTATAAGTTGTTGACGCTTTTTATGGTGTGTGAAGGACTGAAGTCTATGGTGGTTAATATAAATTGATTGATGATTTTCGCCAATTTTGAGCCAATTGAAGAAATGATCGGTCTAATACAGTTATCGGGTTTATGTAATTTGATAAGGGAACAAAGAATGAGGCATCTTGGGTTCATCGGTAAAATGTTAGATAGTTTAATGTTATATTTATCCAGGAATGATTTGGAGTCATTGAGAGCTTTTTGGTTTTGATTTGTAATGCGTTAATATGGTTATTTTTTATTTTGATAAAATTGTTAGTTAGGAACGATTCAGTCTTTTGTTTATAGATGTTCTTGTGTAAAATAATCATCCCTGCATTTTTATCTGCTTTGATGATTACGATGTTATGTATTTTGAGTTTTTCTTTAATGGATTTGATGATTTTTATTTCCTGGTTACAACGTGGAAATAACGTGGTACAACGTTAAATATCGATGGTTTTATGTTGTGACAATGTTGCGACTATGTTGTGTCAATTTCTCTTATGAAATCAGTGAGGTCGAGTCAGTGAGTATCAGTGAGTATCATTTCAAAATACCAAATATTTTTCACTTTAGGTCTAGTGTTAGCCTTAGTGTTAGTGTGGCTCTATTTTTATTTGTTATTCAGTCTTAAATTGTTCTATACTTTTCTCGAACTAAAACTAGAACTAGGAACTACTCTCTAAAATGCGGTGAACTGTTAATTTATTGATATTTTCTTATGCAGAAATCCTAATGTTGATTGGCTCATTTTCTACCGGTTTTGTGTAATTTCGTTCAGTGGAATGACTACGGATTATATCTACTTCTTTTAATCAGATAAATAGACTACTGAATTTTTAATGAGTTATAAAAAATCAGTTTTTTTATTAATGAAACCATTTATTTGAATTTATTCGAATAGAAACAACAAAACGTTAGAAGTAAACTGAAAATTTTCTTTTACCTTATAAAGGGGTTGTATTATAAAAGAAATAATGAGGTCCACTTGTGAAACTGAAACTTTAAATATCTCAACAATCATATATTTTCATACCTATGTTTATTTGAGATTTTTAGTTTATTTTCTATCAGAGAATACCATTGTGAAGTATTATACAATGATTGCGAGACACTCTGTAAAGGAACATTTGAAGTAAACTTTCCGATTGTCAACTAGAGATATGCAAATTACGTGAGTCCCGCCGGGTCACGATGAGTCATGCATGATCCAGTCTGACGACGCACAGCTTAACCGAAACTTTCTAGTACTGGGTCTAGTGTTAGTTCTAATTTTACTTTGATACAATTATACAATTAAAGACTGAAGAATAACTAAAAATAGAGCTTTTGTTCTCTTTCAACATCCATTCTCGTAAATAAAGTGTTTCACTATCGGGAATCAAAATTCATTCTCCAAATTTTTTTTCAGGTTTTCTTTGTTGTTCTGATTTGTTTTTAGAAAATAATGCTAGATATTACGTTACTACATTTCAGTAACTAAATAATGAAGTTAAAATTCTAATCAATTTTTAAATTAACGAAGTGAATATTAGTTGTATAAACATTCTATAAACTAATGAAATAGAACAAAATTTAATTTAAATGGAGAAAGAATTTTAAAACGTTAAAGGAAGTATTAAGAATATTAATATCGATTAGGTGATCATACATTTGACCACCTGATCGACCGTGAGTCAGGTGAATTGACGTGACTCACCCGTGACTCACGTGATTTATGAATGATATTCAAGTGAGTGGCGTGCGTGACACGTGTGGGTCTAAATTATGAGCGGGCATAAAAGTCACTCACGCGCAAATCTCCATTGCAAACCAATTCAAATGCAACGTTTCAAAGTTAAATTTAAATTGACGTTTCTAGAAAATCATGGAAAATAATCATGGTTATACCAAATCTTAAGCTTCTAGGTTGAACCATTCATTTCGTATTTATCTTGAAAAATCTCTCATCTATTTTAATCAAAAAGTGTAGTTAAAAAAGAGAAATACCTCTAAAACGATTAAAAATTTTGCATTAAAATTTTTTGAGATTATAAAGGAAGGTTTGAAGTTAATTTATGTAAAGAAATGAATTTCAAACGTATCTATTTTATCCTACTGAATGTTTCAAAATTGAATTTAAGTTGGCTTTCTTGAAAATCATGATGAAGAAAAAAATATTTTTTAAAAATATTTTTAAATTTTAAATTTCCTGGTTAATTCATTGGTCAATTGGTATTTATTTTGGAAAATATCTATTTGGTTTAATATTGCTCAAAGAAGTGTAGTTAATTGAGGATTAAAACTTTTTGAGGTTATAAAGGAAAATGTGGGGTTAATTTATGTGAAGAAAGAAACTTTCGAACTGCTTTGTCATGTATAAAGTTTCAAACTTGAATTTAATTTGACGTTTCTGAAAATCATGATAAAAAAACATTTCCTCCAAAACCTCGTGGAGATAAGGAAGAAAACTTATTGAAGTTATAAAGAAACCTTTATGGTTATGTTATACCAAATTTATGTTTCCATATTCATTTTTATTTGTGGATATCATCATTTATTTTGATGTTGCTTAAAAACTGTGGTTAAAGATAAAGATTATTTTCTCTAAAACGATTATGCATGTATTAATAAGTGAAACTTCTTGATAATGTAAAATGGTTAAATAAATATAGAGGTTGGATGGCTCCAAATTATAACCTTCCAGGACTATTACTTTATATTATATAAATTTTTAAAATAATCGATTTTACTTGATGATTTACTTGAGCAGTTTTGATAGTGAAAATATTTTTATGACATCTATGACAAATCAATCAATCAATCAAATTACAACATGCCCGTAAAAGCAGTTTGTATTTTAACCGGTGACATCGTAAAAGGAACCCTTTATTTCGAACAAGAGGATGAAAGTTCACCGGTGATAATCACGGGAGAAGTTAGCGGTTTAGGAAAGGGTCTTCACGGTTTCCACGTTCATCAATTCGGCGATAACACCAATGGCTGTATTTCCGCTGGGGCTCATTTCGATCCTTATGGAAAAGAACACGGAGCCCCAGACGGTCCAAATCGTCATGTCGGGGATTTAGGTAATATCGAAGCTGATGATACCGGAATAGCCAAAGTAAATATAATCGATAACGTAATTTCGTTATTTGGGGCTAATAATATTATTGGACGAAGTTTAGTAGTTCATGCCGACGCTGATGATTTAGGAATGGGGGGACATGAACTTAGCAAAACAACAGGTAATTCTGGAGCTAGAATAGCTTGTGGTGTTGTGGGGATTGCAAAAGTTTAGTTGAAATTTGTTTTTTTTAACGATGATGAATTGTTTTAATAAAGCTGGATATATTTTGGACGTCAATGATCATTGTTTAAAAAATATATAAAACAAAACGTGTTACTAATTCGGCGTTGAAATCTAGTATTATTGTAGGATAAATCACAATAAAAATATTGAAACAATTGTTGGATATTTTAATTTATACCGGTGCCAGTATCAATCAACGTCAGTGATCTGCGGCCCCAGGATTAAAATAATTTTATCGAAAAACATTCGAAAAATCCACGACCTCTCTCAGCTTTCGCATCGAGTGCCAAATTTGCATTTTTATTAATCCCGTAGTACGCGTCCAGTGCGATTTACGCGTCGCGCCCTCTGCCATCCGGTTGGGTATATATCAGAAAAATAGAAATTTTTAATTAAAAAGCGACCGCTCGATTTGCGAACACCACTAATTTATTTCGTTCGGAATTATTTATGGCGAATTTCGACGATTCGGTTGCGCTTTCCACTTTAATGTATGCAACAGTGATTTTGTTTATTTTAATTATTCCTCCAATAGCAAAGTCTGTGAATACTGATGTGTACAACGGAACTCAATCAGCGTATAAGTGCGTTTTGAATAAATTAAAAAGAATCTACGTAGTTTTAATGAAGATGGTTTAATCGTTTGTTTGCGTGATTCGTTAAGAAAACCAGACGTCGTTAAATTTTCATTAGGCATAATACAATTTAATTTATGGTCCTGTTTAGGTCAGGTTCATTGTGATCATTATACAAATTTGTTCCGTTTACTCCTACAATCGTTTAAAACTGCTCCTCAAAATATTTGTTTTCAAGAAAATTTTAAGTTTCTTAATTAAAAATGGGAAAGAGCTAGTGAATCACATAAAAGTCGCTTCAATTCAAAAGAAAGGATATTCCTGTTACCATAAAGCGCCTTCAACGATCTGAATGCCCTATCACAATATATACCCACATGACTAGAAAAAGACAGCATCATAGATCATGATTTAAAGCCTTAGTGAAGCCCAAAGGATCAAGATCGTCGGCTTTCCTTGATCACACGACCTTAGGACGTCATCAGTAAGAACCAACAGCACAGCAGCACCGTTGTAGTGTTTTCTGAAACCCGATTGTCTGTCAGGTTGCATATTATTCTCATTCAAGTGGTCACAAAGTTGTCCAAGAATCACTCTCTCAAGTCAATCCTCAAAGAAAGCTAATAATGTTTCATTAAAATAATTAACCTTCTCATCAACAGAGATTAACTCAAAAAGTATTTCCCAAGTCATCCTGTTCAAATCATTATTAAAATCCACGAAATTAATATTACAATCATAAGTGATCATCAGTATCACTCTGTGCCACTAAAAGACCTAGAGGGTAGTAAAGTCTCCCGAGACTCTAGAGGGTTGGACAACATCCTGAGAGAGGTTAATCGTCTGAAATGCCGCCATAAGAGTGGTCCTGGCATGCGAGTCAACTAAAACATTAACATTAAACAACAACAATGTGGTCAATAGTCAACGTCCTGGTATGCGAGCCAACATAAATCCCATTAATTCTTGAAAGAACGATTGTTAACATGATTAGTATGCAATTGTAATTTTATTTTTTTCCATATAACCACTGAGTATGGATTAAGATTCTGTTCGTCACATTTCCAATTTCATTCGATATCTTGTCTACCTGTCTTTACAAATCTGTGGAAATCGCAATACTGCCAAACTAACGTAAACTGACAAATTTCTGTTTCAATGGCATCTAAATCTGTTGTAAATAATACAACGCGATAACCGATAGAAATAATTCATCGAATGTAAGAGTAGATTTACGTTGGAGCTTCAACATAAAGGTACCCTTAGTTTTCGATCTCTTTGTATTTTTTAATTATCTGTTTACATTTCAGTTTCGTTTAGATAACGAAAGTACGTTTTCTAGATGTGATCGACCTCTTCGTATAGGAGAAGGGATGTTAATAGCTGTTAATTCCGGAATTGTTATTTGGAATATCATGTCTGCCTCCTGTCCCGTTGAATCAATTAACTTGATCGCTATACAGATTGAGTTTAAAGTCGAAATCGGCTTTTAACATTGTTAACTGCCATTTCCCATCTGCTACACCTGCAGCAATGTATAGTCACACCTTCAAATACATTGAATGAACGTTGGATGCATTATTGCATACTGTAATCATGGGTGACTTTAATACTCCATCATTTGACACTCTGAATGATCAGCGTGACACTAATCTATCAAATTTTCTTAATTATAATGTGTTTCTGCATATAACTAACGTAATGAATATTATTGATAAAATTTCCGATTAATATTCGCTCCTCAAATTTGAATCTTCAAATTACTCACGCAGACTTTGCATTGGTGCTAGAAGATAATTACCATATTATTGCAGTAACAGTGCGTTTGCATTTGATAGCTAGAGACGTACTGCTGGACTGGATTCAGTCGATTATCGGAATGCTCGGCGATAATCGACCGAATTGATAATCCGATCTGGACAAGTTCTCAATTTCACTAAGGATGTTAGTAAACAAATTTGGTCTGAAGTTGGCTTCAAATTTTATTGTTTATAACTGCACAACTTGATGTAGTTTACACTGATTTCTTATGTTATATTTCTTTGCTGACGATGAAACTACCAAAATTCGGCTTTCTTACAGATCTCCTTACATCTTATGTGTCTAATGGTAAACAGTACGTTGAACTGCGAAGTGTTAAATTATGAATGTAAATAATATCTTTGAAAACGATTTGCCTGCGTGCTTCACTACAGATGCGCTTCTTTACATAAGTGATCTTAAATTATTTAGCACTATTTGTAGTGAATAAGACTGTTAATCATTTCAGCTACACCTGATACGTTTTTTTTGTTGATTACTGATAACATTATGACTCTAAACCATCAATGTCTTTGACTATAAAATTGGGACGGCTCATTTATCGGGAATCCATACTGTGAAAAAACTTGGGATATGGCTTGATGTATCTTTGACTTTTACAGAACATATTAAGAAAGTAGAAATAGCTTTAGTTAGTTCTTAGTTTGCAGACATCAGAACGATATTTACTCTTTACTTAACACTTGTAGTAATCTTGAATACTGCTGTAACCTTTGATATACGATTCTTTTGATACACATCGCCACCATAGAAAAAGTGTAGTATTTGTACCTTTTCTGGAGCTTGCACAAACTTATTAGCAAACAATCAAAATCTATAAGTTTGCAAAGCGCGTATTGGTTTGAATTGACGGATCTTAGTCTAAGTGCACGTTTATGTTGCAGCTGAGATAACCGATTAGAGTAGAGCCATGAACGCGCAGTTTTTGTCTGTTAAGGGGATATGCCATCTTTGAAATTAATGAGAAATAATTGCTTTGCATTTCTGCCTAAAAAATTTGTTCTTTGTAACACACTTCAAAGTTATTGTGGGCGCTCAGCCCTATGACAGTGTAATAGTAACGAAGAAAGAATGCCTCGATCACGTTCGGAAACAAATGGGCGGGCACACGATTACGAAATCTAAAGAGAAACATCCGCGGATTAGGAGGCAAAGAAAAATTAATTGATGAACTTTGAATATGTTATGGATTGGCTATTCGCAGAAATTGCGATTTCGCGAGGGACATGAAAAGGCAGGTCTGGGCTACTTTGAATCATAATATTTCAACAGATGAAAATCCAAATCATGATAATTGTCCAGATGGTGCTGAACAATTATCAATTAAGAATTGAAGAAATGGACTCCTGGTGTTCCGGAAAAAAGCGTACGCTTTGTCAAAAATCGATGAGTACACTCACAAGCCAGCAATCGGCAATGGTCTATTGCACCAAAAACTATTCATAGTGGCAAGAAAGTGATTGACATTGTGTCTGATATAGTTGCCTGCACTTTTAATGACAAAATGAAATAATGCAAGCACTGAAATTAACAATTGGAAAACCGTACTTCAACTTTTGTCATGAAATGGATTTAAATCGCATTGCCCACGCTGGGCGCTTCTTGACTGCTGAGGCTAAAAAAGCTCGTAGAAGCTTACTGTCAGACAGAAAACCTGCAGAAGATGAAAATAAGGTTCAGGAGAGACAGCTGTATGGTGCCATTTTTATGTACGTTTTTTGTCAACAAATACGTCATTTCTTGAAAAATCATCGCCATTTCGTCAAAAATGGATATTTTTACCCCCTTAATTCATCTCACTATAAAAATTTGCATTCAAGCCCTTCAGAACCATAAGATTTCGGAAGTTTATGTGCTTGATATATGTGCCCCCAAGATCGTCAAAGGGTTAAAAAATTAGTTGAATATAATAAATAAATTCATTACTTAATAAATTAGTTGCTCTAAGGTCTTGTTCCTTTACATCGATAGCTGTCAAAATAGCTATGCCGAAAATTTTGAGTCTTAAGCTGCCTTTAGTGCGAGGGAGAAATGGGTATTTGTGTATCGGGTGTTCCGTGCTGATTGGTGTTCTGGCGTCACATGGTCACCATCAGCCAATCCGAACGAAATACTCGATACATAATTACCCAATTCTCCCTCGCACTAAAGGCAGTCGTTGGCGACTTCTGGCAACGCAGTTATACAGTATATGTTTAGCTGTTTCTCACTCACAATCAGTGTATGCCATTATAAAGTCGACAATATTAACAACGCACAAAAGGTAAACGTCCGGTCAAGAAACCTGAGAGAGTTCTTAGATCCCGTTTGCTGAGGCATAAAACCTCTTGAGTTTTGTTTTGCGAAAGAGCTGTCAATTTTTTCACTTCTTTGTGACCTGGAAGTACTCTTCAGCATGAGGCTACCTATGAAGCATTCTCATTAGCTTCAATGTCACCATGAACTGGAACTCACCATAGAGTCACATTATTGCTTTTAGCGAATTTTCAGGGCGTATACACCTTTTTGTCCCTTTTGGAGATTCAAAACGGTGCAGAAATGTGTAGCAATAACTTCTGCTTGGAAATAGTTGTGTCTGAGCTGAGTGGCAGTTTAATGCGGCATTTAGTCCACTAATGTCCATATCCACTCGGGGTTCAACTGTGTTTGAATCGTCGGTATACCTGAGAACCTTAGTAAAATTATCAACCTCCATAATAATTCCAGATCTCCCACCTAGTTGTATGGAACTTATAGCATTTCCAGTATTTTTATATTTCTATAAAACTTTTAAAATTTCTAATATAACGTTATTTGGCATTCGATTTTAAAACGTTTTTCTTACTAGTAGTCACGACAATTCTATCAACAATATCAGTCATTTTCATTGGGTTTTCCTCATTAATGTGTTGCTTGTAGAGATTTATAATACTTTACTTTTCAGACAAAGCTAAATATCCCAAATCCAACGATTTACGCCTGCGAAACTTGATCTGAACTACTTCTTGACTCACGATTCATACTTTGTTCTAAAAAGAACAGATTTCACTTCATTAATTTAAAGTATTACACGCAAAAGGATGTAAGAACACAGAACTGACAATAATGACTGATAACGGTGGAAAGTCAACACCTAGCCTCCAAATTCAAAATGGTTGTCAACAAAAAATAAAAATTGTAAATAAATTTGTATTCTTGTATCGAATTAAAACTAGAACTAACACTAGACCTAGGAAGTCGGTTTACCCGTACGTCTTCAAATTCTGGTAGAAAATCGTAATAAAGAATCAGAACTCATCTTCGAATATGTTATTCTTCAAATAGACTTTTTTCACTCTAGAATTGGAGGGGATCTAGTTTTCTGGCTATGTATATACTCGCTATGTATACTTCTCGAAGATTTTTGATATTTTTAAGTCTCAAATATAGCATCTTAAATAGTAGATAATACCAGTTTGGTTGGTTGAGTTCAAGGTTTCCCTTGATAATTCATTTCTTCTATATTTATTGTGCACATTTGCGCATTGTTAGCGCAAATGTGGACAATAGGTTAGTACATAGGTTTTAAGTTTCCCATTAATATATTAAAACGCCATAGTGGAAAACCTTCACACCATCGCTCATGTTGAACGGAATATTTTCAAAAAAAATTAAAAGATTTGTTAGAGTGTATATATCGCATCAATATAAGGATTTTTTTTGGATTGTGTTAAGTTGGTTGCGTTCGGGTTGGTTAAGTTGTGTTGGGTTTGGTAAGGTTGGGTTGAACTTCAACTTCATACCAGTCAATATGAAAGATACTATGAAGTTGGAGCTCAATCCAACCCTGTCCACATTCTTCAAAAATCATGGACCAACACAATTTTTAGAAATAATCTCTGTAAATGTAGTGTCGATTTCTTCATTAAACTTACTAAACATTAAAATGCTTAAATGCTAAAATAGATTAAACAGTACTAACATATCGCATAGTACTAACATATACGCGATATGTATCTGCAATAACTTATAGATTATAAAAAGTTTATTATGAGTGATAATTGATGAATACTGATCAAAATCTACTAGTTTTGCAAGTTGCCGGTCGACCAAACGGATACTCTATGTAATTCCTAAGAATTGTATATATATTTAAAGTAACTTAACAGTAACCGCGCTCGAGTGTCGGCGATTTGAAACGACACACGCGGACTACGGAAAAATATTAATTAATTCGCAATCACAAGTTTTACCTATTTATATGTTTTGCTTTGTCAACATCGTACGACTTTATTGCTTTGTCAGCATCGTACGACAATTCAATAAAGTCGTGTTAATTTCCTTATTTGGTCAATGGGTTTGGATGTTGTAACTATATTACCTAGGTAGACTATCTAAGGGACAGTAACCTTCATAATATTTCATGCCCTCAAAATAGTAAATGGGATGATTTCTCGGCTAAACCCAAATGTTTCTATATGCAGTATTAGTTCTGGTGATTCTCTGTTCTCAAATGCAAAATAAACAATAAAATTTATTTATTAATGCCAAACGCTGACTAGACCGGAGTTCCTTTAAAACATATGCTGTTGCGAATGCGGATGCAAATCCTGAAAAAAATGTGCAGTTGCGGATATCCGTTACATTACTACACTAGTAGTTTAGTGTTAGTTCTAGTTTTAGTTTTTATTTAGCTCTAGATTGTTGTAAAATTATCTAAAACTATAACTCAGAGCTTCGCAATCTTTTTCGGTTTGTTTTCGCGATTTTTTTTCCGCGACATCCTTAATTTACTAATAATTTTGTTTTAATTATTAACTTTCGTCAAAAAGTAGAAACCCTTTTAATAGCGATTATCCATGTCGCGGCGAAAATTCTTAACAGTTTTTGAGATATTTACTTTAATCACATTTTTTTTTAATTAAAATTAAACTATACAGCAGAATTTTCAAAATAAATTCGAAATGAGTGGTTCAACTTGAAACCTTAAAATTTAGAACAAAAGTTCTTTTATAGCAACAAAAAGTTTGGTATCTTATCTCCATGGCGTTTCGGACAAAATATTTTTTTATCATTAATTTTAAGAAATGTGAAATTAAATCCAACTTTGAAACTTTACATATGATAAAACATACACTGCTATAGCTTACCTCAAACTTAACAGTTTTTGTGGAAACAAATTTTGCCGTCACTACTTTAAATAATAAATAGCAGTTGTGGTAAATAGCAGGGTGCTATAAGCACCCTTTCATGATTTCTTCAATTACCGTAATAATTCATTTTATCATAACAATATATTTGAGCTATTATTTAAGTTATGGAGGTTGTTGGGGGTTAAGTTCACATAGATTTAAAATTCGTGTTTTACTGTTGTAACACATTTTCCTCATCGTAATAAAATGCGGCAGTATTACGAAAACTGTAATTTTATGTATTCCTGAAAGATTTGGCAGTCTTCCAACAATCCGGGGTACTCCGGTTTTTGTCGCTGACGTGCATTTTCTGGTCGTGAACTTAAAAAGTGAACTTTACACAATCTCTCTATTGGTTGTGTTAAATTGCTTAAAACTTGGTTTTTTATACATTTTTAAATTGGTTTTCGATTACAATGCCGAACATTATTTATTATTTTCACATTGTTTGATTTCTTTTCAGTTAATAACTTTTAATTTAGAAACCTTCGATGACAAATCGGGCAATTTGGTGATCGAAATTACGGTTCGAATACGGACAGGTTCCAATAGAAAGCCAGACCGGCAATTAAGTTGATTTGTGGTCGCCGATATTACGTCTTGGAGTTCCGTTAGGTACAGAGTCTGAATCTTACTCTCGACCCCGGTTTTGTAAATCCCTTTAATACTACTGGGGGCAAACATTTTTAGGGCAAATGTGAAATCGATGGTTAATCTGATCGAGGGGCAAAGTTCGTAACCGCCCATTAGTTAATATCGTCCGGGTCGAGACAACTTGGGCGTACTTTAGACCAAGTTCGGTGCTACAATTTCGGACGGGCACTTTATCTCGGTCTTAAATGGGACCCAATTTAGATTGAATTAAGGAAGCGATATTATGTTTTTATCCAGTTTCTATGTAATGTAATGTAACGATACCGTCGAGCAACTCGCGCGCGGACTAGTGTCATAATGAGCGAAACTTGTAATTACACAAAGTTTTAATCGATGCGGAAGACTTGAAAGGGCTTTATGAAAAATGTTTTTAATGGAGTTCCAGTTGTGATAAATAAATTAGAGCCGTTTAAGTTGGACCATATATTACGACAAAGCGTAATTTTCTTTGCCAAGTTTCGAAGGTACGCCGATCCTAATAAAGTACAGGAAGTTGTTTTCGAGGAAAAGCGGACTCGTCCTTTTTGTTACGGCATAAATGCAAATAGGGCTCGGTCCCCGGCGTCTTACCGGCGCACAAAGATTCCGAAAACGTTGTCGATGTATAAATTTGCATAAGTGCATCCGGGGGAGCGAAACTTGGAGTTGCTCCAAACTTTGGCTGCATTTAATTGTCGCCCGCGGCATTGGCTGCTTGGTTTGCACGGAAATCTGGTGTCTAATAACTTACCGGAGGCACATTCCGCTCTCCTTGAAGGGTTTGACCCTCAGCCGTGAAATACTTAAGTTGGATAGTTGACGACAAGAATTTATTGAGTCTATTTGGTTAATTAAAGCGGGGTAAATTTTCAAACGGTGAGTTTTCGCTTAAATAGAGAATCAAAACAATCGATCTATTGTTTACTAATCTATTTGTAAGCATTCCTTTGTTTACCGCGGATGTTAATGGTATTATCGGCCCACAAACAATAGTTTAATTTAGTATGTATTTCAATTCAAAACCAAACTGCATTTCATAATGTTGTTATAGCCCAAACACGCCAATCAGAATTTTTCCGAAATAACATTGACAGATTTCGAATTACAAAGCTTTCAATTACGGTGAATGAATCGGCAACGAAAACATATTTCAAAATATGTTCTCAGTTATAAATAAACAGCACATCCTCGTTTTTATCCCGATTAAAACTACAGCAGGATGCGCAACAAAAAAACGACCGACCGTAAAATGCGTTACCGTGCGTTTTGTTTGTTATACGAAATAAACGGCAACAAAAAGGGGAAAGCAATTAATTCAATGTTTATTGAAAATATATTCGAAACATATAAGAATAAAATAAACTGCTTAAAAGTATATACATTGAACAAAAATTGCAACACATAACAATCCAGTGATCTATATCTATCTGTGGTATATCAACTCAAGCTTCTTTAATTGGTAGAAAATGATCGTGTTAGTTATCTGGGAGATGTGGTAAATTACCCAATCGCGTTTTCACGGTGATGCAATTTGAACTAATTAACTTGTGCATATCAATTTACGCAAGTCAATTGTTGCATGAAAATGTAAGTAGTTCACTTGCACAAGCTAGAAAGTTTGGCTTGAGTAAAAACTGTATAATTTGTGGTTGGCGCAAATGCTTGAACGGGTAGATAAAACTCCAACGCGATGCGTGCGCAGTAAGGCCCATTACTACCATCTTTTAGTTAAAGTTATCTTATAGATAAACCCATCTACTAGCCAATCACAGCGCGTAAAATAGCCATAACCATGGTAACAATCTCTTAGATAGTTTAACTATAAGATGGTAGTAACGAACCTAAGTAATAAACAGCGAATTGTCATCTGCATGTTGGCACAAGCTCATGTATTTGTATATTACGTACATTTCCTATATTTGCGCAATATCTCAAAAAAACTGATGATTCAATTTATTGCACTTTATAAGATCATTTTCTTATGTCAAGGTCTCTTTAATTATATACTTTTGAAAAGTCATGTCGCATTGCGGTTGTTTTATCTCCCACAAATACATAATTTAGTTGCGGTTCACCTGGTACAACAATCTGTGGCTCTGTTAAATTCCATCATTTAGTCGATCGTTATTTCCAACATCGCGGTATATGAAGTCATAGTTAGGATTTGCAATACACATTAAAACAATACTAAAGGTTTCCTTGTAATTAAAATAACATGATCCACTACCAGAAAGTTTCGTAATTTGTACATGTTTTCCGTTTACAGTTCCTACTACTATTTTCCATGCGTTAACAGTGTGGGAATTTTCATAATTCTTGAAATTCAAATCATCAATGCAAATCTCAATCAGCTATATTTTTAGGAA
This sequence comes from Onthophagus sagittarius, assembly GCA_036711965.1. Classification (NCBI taxonomy): domain Eukaryota; kingdom Metazoa; phylum Arthropoda; class Insecta; order Coleoptera; family Scarabaeidae; genus Onthophagus; species Onthophagus sagittarius. Next base: position 18,008,864 of record JASERS010000005.1, on the reverse strand, counting down.
ACTGCCAAAAATATATTTCGCGATTACACCTGTGTGCATATTTCTTTTAGAATGCTAAGACACATGAACTTCATTCCGAAATTAATAATTTATTTCAGCCTCAGACCTCGCTCACTATCAAAAATAGCAACCAGGTCAGCGAAAAGGCGCAACGTCATGTGACGAACTCCTAGATGTAATTCAATAACGTTTTACAATACCTGCAAATGTTGACGACAAGTTTGCATCCACCGGAAAAGTATGGGCATCAAAATCATAGGAACTTCCTCAACACCAAGCTATTCACACCGAAAAAGTAGTAAATGACTCACATTAAGTAAATGACGTTTTCTATGAGGAACTCTAAATGGCTTCTGTACCTTAAATGTATATAGGCACCTGATACAGAGCGCTCAGGGCACCGATACAAAAGTTTTTATAGGTACTCGGGGCCCATAAATACGTATAAACGCCGAAGGTTTCTTGTTCGAAATAGATATGTGATATACCCATCGAAACTGTTTCGAACATCATTTTTTGTTTTATTGTTTCAACCTGAGAGGAATTTCCGGCCAAAAAACCTGAATGATACGTTTAGGTGAAACAGGGAAGAAGAATACAAGAGGACAAAGAATGAGAAGGAAAGAGACGATAGGAACTTTTTCCCCATAACATGTGGAATTGCGCGAGAGAAATGTCATGGAACAGTTATCGCCAAGTATTAAAGTGGGATGCCTAAAAAGGTAAATTAAATTGAAAACAAAATACACAAGTTCAGAGGATGCGAGATGTGATAAGATAGGATAAGGTTGAGATGCGTGCTGAAACTCTGTAGAATGATTCCTGGAAGAGAGTGGGTTGAGATGGGTTGTGTTAAATTGTGTTTGGTTGGGTTGTTCCTATCATCACATGGAAGGCATTACATCTTACATGGAAATTATTTCCTCGTTGAAACTGTTAGTATTATACAAGGTGCAATCCAATTAATATAAAATATCGTTATATATTGTTAGGTTGGATTAAGCCATCAATCTTAACCAACCCAACCCAAATCTCTTTTTTTCAACATCCATTCTTCGTCAACGGAGACCTCTACTAGTTTTCTTACTTTCCCTCTCTCTATATTTAAATTTGGAATGTCAATTTATTATTAATATGTATACCATAAAGGTATAGCAAAAAAGACCCTCAATGAAGTTTTCGGTTTACTACTAATAAGTTATATTATTAGGTATAAGGCAGAGATCAAGAAAATCTTCTCTTTTCCGACTCAGTCGACAAAACAAAAATCATTCATTGCTAAAAATGTATATGGCCTTAGTGGAAATGAAAATCTTCAAGAAGAAATTTTCTTTCCTGCCTGAGGTCATTCATTCTTACCCTGTAACAGAGACTTTGGAACAGTAAAGAAATGTTTATGCAAAATTGATCGAATCTATATGCCTTATGAATATGAGATATTAATGAAAAATTCAAGCAGAACAGGAAGATTTAACATAATAAAAGTGATGACATGAACATATAAAGAAGTTTAAGAAGCGGTAACCTACATTTTATAACAGATTCTGCTTTCCAGATGATAGTTATGGAAGGTGCGTCAAAGAAGAAGACAAAGTAACCTTCAAGTTATTTTCCAAGTGTCACTTTATCATTCCATAAACAAATTTGACAGACATTAATGCAGTTTTACTCTGCTCCTATAGATTGACCCACAACCACAGGAAAACCTACTAACAGCGAATGAGAAGTCGACTGAACAAAGTAGAGTATGTTGTAAGAGTATGTTATTTTCCTATTGTTTTTAACTTTTCAAACTTGTAAACAAATTTATTAAGTATATTATATATTTTTTTCAAATTCTTTACCAGTCAATAATGGAAACAAATAAAAATATGTAAAAGCAAGATGTGATTCTTTTAAGTTCTTGCAGGTCCTAAACCAGTCTAAGTACCATCAATTGTTATTGGTTCCTGTTGGTCGACGAAGTATCTCCTCTTCATAAATATTTTAAGGGATTAAGTCAGATATAACACACTCAACTAGGTTGTTTGTTTCCTCTGTAAAATTTGATTTTTGCTGCACAACCCCTTTTTACAAATGCCGATTCATTTAAGACAAAATATTGTTATAATAGTAGAGAGTTGAGTTGGATTGAACCATCGATGTTAACCCATTTCATCCAACCCAAGCCAATAAGTCTAAGTATTGTTCATTTTACTTGAGGTACAACTTTTTTTGGAATTCACTTTTTTCCAGCACCCATACGTATTTTTTAACACTCTACACATGTTAGCTCTAGTTTTACTTTAATTCAAATATACAGGGTGATCAAATCAGTTTGTAAAGTACCGGAATGTTTCTAGTTCTAGATCTAGAGTTAGATCTAATGATATAAAACTAGAACTAACACTATAGGAAAGTGGCCGTGCGTCTGAGGACGCACGACTACTTTCCACTTCTAGGTTTAGTGTTAGTTCTAGTTTTGCTTCAACTCAAGTATACAGGGTTGCCAAATCAGTACACTATTTCAAAAACTCTTCGTTATAGAAGCCGTGGTAAAAATGTCTTTAAATGCACGGCTAAACCCAACAGAACCAAATCCTGTATATTTCAACAAGATCCAACTACACATTCGGCGGCCTAGAGAGGCAAAAACAGGCGCATATCCAGAAGTTGGCTCCCCAAGGCAGGAGCCCTATTAGCCCTTAGGTTTAATACCTCGATAAGGAAATACTATAATATAATCAGCAATTACAGCAACCTTCACAGTCAGTACCATTCTATGAACAACTAAATTAAAAACAACATTCTCAAAAGGAATCTTATTATCATCAACAGACACAACAATTTTCACAATATACTCAACCATATCAACAACCTTAATTCCATTTAAGAAATATTCAAGACGAATGTGGTAAATCTCCAACAGTCTCAAAATATTTACTCAACTTTGTAATACAGATTAATTTACATTTTATTAATTATTGTAGTATAGAGATTCAGGAATTGTATTGCTGAGAGCAGGTTTGGTAATACACGTTGAAATCTGGGTTCTCATAGGATCTCCCCGTAGCAAAAAAAAAACAATATTGCGAATAATCGTTTACGTGGTATAATTGAAAGTTTCATAAGAGTACCATTCTTCTTTATTAATGGTGTAACCAAATGTAATAAAAGTCGGTAAGTTCACTTGTCCATGCGCATCTAATTACGAAAATCGTTTGGTTCGTTTAATAATTTGTAAATTAAATTATTGTGAGAGTAAGTTGCTCTCTTTTCAATCCAACATTTTTGCGATCTTCTTAGTCTCGATCTCTTTTTTATCAATTCTCTTCTATTAATACCTCCGCCTAAACCATCGTTGAATTTTATTGACACAATGACAATCTCAATTGTTCTGGTACATTAACTTGTGCAAAAATCTAATCATTAAAATGGGCATCAATTTAGTTCTATTTGTGCAAATTGGCAAGCTCAAGTCAACTTTTGCAAATTGCATGAAAATGACATACAGCTGACATTGATATCCTGGGTCTTACAGCACTCATTTAATCATTTGCAATCAAGCGAGTTGTTGAAAATCTATCTCTTGTGCTCAAAAGTCTTAAGCAGCCTTATTCGTAATCTGTAGTCCTGCGGGGACGTCTAGATCTAGAGTGCGACTTTGTTGCACCCATTTCTCGGGCAATTTGGACCAACATCTCAATTCCGTTGTAAAATTTCGATTTACAAGACGAGCAATTTCTCTTGGCGAAACTCCGGCTTTTATCCTACCAATAATACGGCTACGTTCAAAATCAGTCATTTGAAAAAATGTTGTTGTCGTTACTTTTGGCATTGTTCCCAATTTCAGAACGAAATTGTACACAAACAATTTGCAAAATTGCAGTTGTTTATTATACACTGATTTGTTATTACTTCAAATTTATTGTTTCTAAGTACAAAGGAAAAAATAAAATGAACAAAACCACCAACTAAATTTTATTGAAATTTTGTTTGTTCTATTAAATAAAAATAAATCTAGAATGAGCTATTAAAACCGTATTTAGTAGTTTCATTTACAAACCGCCTCGTAATTAGTGTTTAAACCGCTCAGCTCGATCCTATAGAGCAAACACAAACCCCAAAATTAAACTGTATCCCATATTTGCAGGGTGGTTTCTAGACAGAAACGGAAAGACTCAAGGGGAATAAACCGGACTCGAAACGTTTCCGCACGTTAAAAATAATCCTTTTGACGTAGAGCAAACACGTCCCATTCGGGTGCACGTCTACCTCGAAACCTCTACGACGAAACGGACGGGAAAATTTTTAATGCTTCATGCTGTGCTTTATTCTGAAGCGCCTGGATTTCCAATTATGGAACGTAAACGCTTCTAAGCGACGTGTCTGTTCTTTGAAATGGTGATAAAACGAGTGTTTACTGAGTTTTAAGAGGATTAAATTGAACTAAAATTGGAATCAACACTAGAACTATTACTAGGACTAATACTAGAACTCTTACTAGGACTAATACTAGAACTATTACTAGGACTAATACTAGAACTATTACTAGAACAAATACTAGAATTATGACTAGAAACTGGTTCGAAGTTTCTGAAGAAGCTTCTCATATTGGAAACTTTTTTTGAAAGTTAAAATTACAAAATCACTAAAAATTTTCTAAACTTGCTGTTTATTACAAAATTTCGTACCGGTTCGGGGTGAATTAACTGAAATTTGTAATTTTTTATTGTTTTTTTACCAAATGACAATCAATTTTGGTTACAATACAATACTATTAGACAGTGACATAATTTAGATTAAATCAAGGTTATTATGTATAGTTTGATAATGATCTTCGTTATAACGGACCCTGCGCCTATAATTTCAATATATTTTTTTCACTTTAGAAAACTTCCTTTACATCACTTACTTGACTTTGTAAAAGACGATGATATTCAACAAAATTCAGCAATATATCTACTGCCTCCAGAGGAATCAACTGTAGAGACAAATGAAGATAGCGATCGTTCAGACGATGATCATGATGGTGACATCAACTTTCCTGATCATGATATGTTAGAAACAGTATGTCATCTACAAGCTTAAGAAAGCGACTTAGAGTTTGAAGATGATTTACCACTCTTATCATTAAAAAAACAGAAAACAAATTACCAAAAAATAAACTGGGTAGATATTCAACTAATCGTAAATTTTGTTACAGTTTGTGAAGAAATAGCATCTCTCAATGAACTCTCATATATGTCAAACCCAATAATTTTCTTCAATATGTTTTTTGAACCTCACAAAAATGCCTTAAATGTTTCTTGCGATGAAATATTCACAGTCCTCGGTGGGGTGATGTTATCTGGCTATGCTAAATATTCCAATGAGTGTCTGTACTGGTCAAAACAATCAGACATACCTATAATTCTTTGGGAGAATATAAGAGTCAAGAAGTTTAAATCCATCTTGCGTAACTTGCACTTAAACTATAATGTCAATTACGAAAGCAACAAAAAAGATAGATTGTTGAAGTTGCGTTCTCTGATTGATACATGGAATGAAAATTCTAAAAAATTTGGTGGAATGGATGAAAAACTTTCTATTGATAAGAGCAGGATACCTTATTATGGGAAACATTATGCCATACAATTTATTAAAGGCAAGCCTATTGAATTTTGCTATAAATGTTGAGCAATTTCTACTAACATAGGGTACATGGTATTTTCAAAGTTTATACTAGGAAAAATGGACAAAACGGGACACCTTACAAATCGTTTGGAATAGGAGAAGTTATCCTGGAGTTGTTAAACTGAGAAAATGTACCACCACAAAAAGGCTTAAAAATATTTTTGATAACTATTCTACCAGCATTAAATTCCTGCGGCACTTAGCTGACGAAGGCTATTGCGCATCTGGTACGACCTATCACAGTAGAATGGATAACTGCCCATTACTAGACAAAAAATACTGGAATGAACAAAAACCAGGATCTTCCATTTTTTAAATTAGCGAACAGGTTACCATTGTACAATGGAAAGATAAAGTCGTAAGCGATGCACCAGATTGTGAAGTACCTGCATCTGCATATACCAATAGATAGTGCAGACTTGCTAAAGCCAAGATTCTTATTCCTCAACCATTGCTTTTTGCGAATTACAACAAAGGGATGGGAAGGGTAGATAGGATTGATAGACTAATTTCTGCATATCGAACAAGGATGCGCAAAAAAAAGTGGTTGTGATGAATAATTGCTTACTTATTACACGTTTCTGTGATGAATGCATGATTACTTATGCGAAAAGTTGTACCTAATTTGCCATGTTGCGCTAATTTACTAAAGGTACGTGTTCCTAGAAATGTTTTTTTTTTGCGCTGCGCACGACGTAACGCGCTGAGCGTTTTACGTCGACCACGATTTCATACGAATTCAATTGGAGCGTTCTCCTAGAGAGCGCATCACGTCAACGTTCAACATGTAACATCGACGCGGTAGATCCGACTGGTTCTAGAGGAGTCAATTGCGTTGTACGCTGCATAAATTCCTTGGAAGACAAAAATATCGTAAGAGAATAGGCAAGGAAAAATGTTGAAATCGCGGTATTCGTCTGATAAGGACGAAATTTTAATTGATTTGTAAAAATGTAATTGATAGAATGAAATATAGTAGAATTTAAAACATGCAAAATTTAAAGACTGTAAAGTAAGACAGTGTTGTGGGAGACAGTAGGAGTATTAGTCATATGCTCACTGAAACTACAAGCTTCATCGCCAACAATTACGTTGGGCAACAAAACATTAGAATGTGCAGGACTTTCATACTAAAAAAAAAAAATATTGGAACATATTATATAAAAAAATATACGGGCTGTTTCAGAATTGCACAGCACTATTTCAGGGATATGTTTTCCAGCACGAAACAAACAAGAAAGTTTATATAAACATAAGTCTCAAATTAATTTATTATCGAGATATTGAAAAGTTAATTAATAAAACATTCAGAGTAACTGTTCAAAGTGCCCTCCGTTTTGTTGATTGCAGCATTCAGCTCGACGAATCCATGATTCTCTGGCACGGCTTAGGACATCGGGACGATAACTCATAGTAGCTGCTGCTTCTTCGATGCGATTTCGTAGCTCTTCTTACGTGGCAATAGACGTAGAATAAACCTTAGACTTCATCCAGCCCCATACAAAATAATCTAACGGCTTTAGATCAGGAGATCGTGGTGGCCATCTAACAGGTCCTTTTCGGCCAATTCATCGGTTACCATATGCTGTGTTTAACTAATCGGTGACAATATGAGAAAAGTGAGCCTGTTGGCAATCTGAATATCTTTTAGAAGCTCAAACAAATTATTTTGCAAAAAAATTCAAGTAAATTATTCCTGAAAGCCTTGTTGGTAAAAAGAAAGGCCCGATGAGATTATCACCGCGAATTACGCGAAATTACAGTAAGAAGACCATACCAGACATTTAATGAAAAGAACATATCTTTTATAATGCGTAATAGCAGTCGTATGAGGGTTTTCGTCGCTCCAAGTATGCGTTTATCGAAAACTAGTAATTCCATTTCTGGTAAGGCAAGATTCATCGGTAACTAGCAAGCAGCTCAGGAAGTTAGGATCTCGTGTGCATTGTCGAATCAACCACTGGCAGAAATTTATATACTTGTATAATCCTCTGGTAACAAATGTTGCACACACGTAACGTGACATGGATATAATTGTTACTCGCGCAATGTTCGTCATACGCTTGCAGATGAAATATTGAAACGAGTGACAATTTTCTGGTACTAATAGGAGGAGATAGTTTACTACTTTGAGTAGAAGATAGCTGAACAGCATTGAGTATTTTTGTAGTCGAAATTTTTGTTGAACAGCGTTTTGTCGTTGTGGTTTTAGCGTTCCAGCTTCCCTAAGGTGTCTTTCAATGGCTTCAAACGTTTTCCGATTTGGTATCCTCCTAGTGGGAAATGTTTCATGATATTTTCAAACAGCAGCAAAGCCATTTTTATATACCTCGCCATAAATTAAAACCATGTCCGTTTATTCTTCAAAAGTGAATAAATTTGTGGTGTCTCCCATGATAAACAAAATAGAAGTTTTCTTAACACGCTTTGCAATTGCAATCCACGTCAATCTGATTAAATGCAGGACATTTAGATATTTATCTTTAACTTTTCAATATTGAGACTTATGTTCATATAAACTTTCTTGTTTGTTATACATACATATTATTATATATGCGTGTTGGAGAACGTATTCCTGAAATAATGCCGTGCAATTCTGAAACACCCTGTTTAATATAATTAATAACACATCCATGATTGGTTTTAATAACATCATGGACGATCATTAATTTCCTCTTTTTGCAAATTGATTCCATTTTAATGTGCGGTATATTCGATTTCGACCACAACATAGATGCCGTCGGAATTAATAACTACGCTGATCTAGGAAAACACTTAAACACCGCGCAATATATTCTGTTTCTGCCGACGTTTTTAAAGAAATTCAAAAACATACCTTAAATTTTAGAAGAAATTTGACAAGATCTCTTTTAACAACTTATGGGACAAAATCTGCCATTGCAAGAATAAGGCCAAATTTACTAGCCAAAAGTGCCAAATTCGGGTTCACCCAAAAGAAAATTAATTTATTATCGTACGTTGTAAATATCACCGGGGATTGAATATTATTTTTTATAATAAAGTATTTTTAATTAAAGTTTTGTTTTATTTTACTTATTTGAGTATCAATTAGTTTAAATATTAATATATTATAATTATCTTTTGAACAACATTCTTAATAAACTTTGTCCACTAATGGGTTAGGATTGAATAACAACTAAAAATTGAAAAGAGCGTAGTTGCAGAAGTGACACTAAACTTACAATTAAAAACATTAGAATTTGGCCGTCTAACGAGTCCTAAATCTAGTCTTAGCTCTAGTTTTAGTTTGATACGCGTATGCAACAATTTAAGACTGAATAACAACTAAAAGTAAAGCCAACGCTAACGCTAGAGCTAAGACTGTATACAGACTGAAATAGATTTAGGTTTAGCCGTACAAATCTTAAGACTTTGTCTTTGTTGTACTTGTTTTAAAATTTTATAAATGCCTTAAAATTTCCATCTTGGGCACATAAATACCCCCGGGTATATACCTAGTATATTCCCTTGAGAATAAATACTCGAGTATTTAACAACATTGTGTGACACTAACAACGCCTTCAGTTTTGGGACATGGATTATCGCATTTGCACTGCGTGCAGATTTGACTGTTTAGCATCATAAGTTTAAGTTAAGGCATCAAAAAGGTGAAGTTGCAATCATTTGCAATTAAATCGTTATGAAATCCGATGAATTAACACATCGCAGATTTCAAAAAGTTATTTAAACGAGCTGAAGGCGTTGTGCAAATTTTTTTGAAAATTTATGTGTTGGCAGGATGAGTTGAGAGTATTTTTTCAAAAGACACTACAAAACCAGAAACTTCTGTTTTAGTTATAGCATCTTATATAATGAAACTGAAAGAAGATGCACCCATTGCGAGAAAAAGGCCAAATTTACGAGCCAAAAGTACCAAATACGGGTTCACCCGAAAGGAAATTAATTTATTATCATACGTTATTAAATATGTATATTAATATCTTAAATATATTAAATATCTTTTAAATAACATTCTTAATAAACTTACACAACACTAACGTATATTCCCTTGAGAATAAGTACCCGCGTATTTGACAACATTGTGTGATACTAACAAAGTCTCCAGTTTTGGGAAATAGACTATCACATTTGGTCTGCGTGCAAATTTGATAGTTTTGGCATCGCCATCATCAAGGTTAAGGCATCAAAAAGGGGAAGTTGCAATCATGTGCAATTAAAACGTTATGAAATCCGACGAATTAATACAACGCAGATTTCAAAAAATTATTTAAACGTGATGAAGGCGTTGTGAATTTTTTTTTGAAAATTTATATGTTGGCAGGATGAGTTGAGACTATTTTTTCAAAACACACACTACAAAACCAGAAACTTTTGTTTTAGTTCTAGCATTAATCCTAGTAATAGTTCTAGTGTTAGTTCTAATCTTAGTTCAATAAACACTGAACTAAGATCAATCCTTCGTAACTTATAAGATTAAAGTTTTGTAATGTTTTTTTGATAACTTTTCGAAAAATATCTTATGTTTCGAAATTACCTTATGCATGGGTGTACCCCAGAAGTCATTGAGGAATACATTGGCAAGTGGTGTATGGGGTCTAAGATCCCTATTATCTTTGATGGCGCTTATATCGTCAAAAACGAAACCGCAGTAGCAGCTGTTGTGGTAGCAGAAGACGCACGTGAGCGCCACGACGGCTCCAAGAGCATGCTTCAGTGCCATACCACCGGCTCACTCTAGTGTCGATAACTTCACCGTTGGCGCGGTCATACAGGGGTCCAAGTAAGTCTGTCTTAGAGAGGAGCGGTTATGACCCGCTTTAAAACTTTCGTCTCACTCCCTCTCCTTTTAACCGTTTACCGAACTCAATCAATATTGTATGTGGACGCGTCCATTGGGTCCATTTCGGCTGTACACGAGGTGGCCATTTGACAGGTCATAGTTTCTCGGATCGCTTTTTTTTGGATTGGGTTGGTGAAATAGATCTGACGCGGGCACGAGTCGATCTTGTACTGGTTCTTCTGAACCAGGTTTGCAGCTGTATAACCCACCGTTGGGGCCACTGCGACTGTGCGTCACGTGACCTTCTGGCGGTCGTCGAAATCGCGCACGCTCTGAATGCGCGATCTGGCAACAGGGAATGAACTTCGTTGGCCCCTTCCAAATTGTTGATAATGCCCTTAAAGTTCTAAAGGCGGCTGCTGCGATTGTTACCGAGTGTGCTCGACTTTGAATGGACCACTCTTTAATGAGTTAATTAAAAAATAATAATACATTTTATTTGTTTTAACATTCATGTCACATTTGTTTATTAAAACAATATTATTTTAGTGGTGTACTTTTTTACACTCACGAATAACTCCTCCTTTTGTTTGTTACTGTTTAATAACATATGAGCTTTGTTTATGTTTATTCAACCGGCTCGTATCGTAGCGCAAATAATATTGTATATTATTTATTACATTCCCGTAACTCGTTTCCACCAATTAAATGTTTACCGCTCTTGAATTTAATTAAAATTTGGCTTGATAACATCACGTTTATTTTATCGTAAAGAAACATAAAAATTTTCTTTTTGATAGCTAATCAAATTATTTTAAAACAATTAAAACTCATCTTTGTATTTTTGTTTAATTATAAATCAATGTTCCAAAATTAAAGTTATGAATAAATTAGGAATTTTAGTAATTAATACATATTCTACTTTATTAACATTCACATATCAATTATTATATTCAATTATTTATTTTTATTAATTAGCCTCAATCGCAGTAATTATATGATTTCATATTCTTTTTTTCAATATTATATTTCAATATTACATTATGAAATAACTCATTTTGGAATCTTTTAATATACGGATCGTATCATATTAATTATTTTGTTGAATAATGTGACACTGACAAGGAGACATCGCGGACTCTTCACGAATTTAGATGAAACTTTTTGTGTTGAATCTGTGTTGAATATGTATCAGTTTTACCAGAGTTTTTGATCCAATAGCCCTTCTAAGAGACGTAATTTATTTTTAAAGTTTAAAGATGTTTAGAATTAACTTCATATACCGCAAAGAAAAATCGATATTCAAGAACCGCATATTGTTCGGCGAATGATCGCCGAGCTTACGTTCCGAATTCCTAGGATCAATCCTTTGGTCTGAACTTTTTTTTCCAAATTGTTTTGCTATTGCATTGAATGTTCTTATAGTTTATACATATATACAGGTGTCTTACGTAACTGGTTCATTAGAACTTTTTTAGGGTCCACTATTCGTAGAGGTTTGAAATGTTGGTTGTTCACTCCAATCTATAAATCTAAATTATTTCCACCACTTCTGGTCTACCGGAAGTAGACCACAACTTCGTTATTTTAAATGGAATGCTATAGTTTTTATTACAACATTCAATTATACGTAAAAGAATATGTTGACTTTGATAACAGTTGTTGCTACTTAGTGTTTTTTGTTTTCGAGTTATTTTGATTTTAAGTGTAAAAAAAAATCACCACGCTCTTTAATAGCACATATCTCAGCCAACGTTAATTCAAAAACGTTTTAAATTGGTACAATAACTCTTCATATGCTGGCAAATAGATTGTCACTTGTTATATCACTGTACCTTATACAGCGTGTTCAAAAAATGAATTACCGTTTCGCTGTATTCAACTGCGAGAACGTCGAAAATTTTAAATGGAATGCCACATATTTTTTTAGCCTATCAAACCGGGAATTTAATTCTCTACAAATTATCTATAAACATTGCTATAATAACTAAAGACCGGATTAAAAGGCGCTAAAAAGACGGAAAAAGGCACTTAAAAAGGCATGAAATTTTGGCAACAAAAGCATTAAAAAGGCATAAAAATTAGAAATCGAAAAAATTGCTATACCTAATTAATAATGTATTTTAATAACGTTTTCATTAAAAAATACATCGTTAAACTAAACATTCATATATAATTATTAAACCACTAATCTCGAAAACAACTAATTATTAAATGCTGTTCTAAATGTTCCATTGTGAAGTTGTGTCTTCTCTCACTTAACGTATTCTTGTAAGCCAAAAAACTTCTCTCCACGTCCACACTTGTAATTGGTGCATACTTGAACTGTGTAATTAATGCGGGATCCATAATAAATCTAGTAACAATTTCACCACTCAAAATTGATGCAATTTTTTGTAATGTGGCAAATCCTTCATTTTTACACAGAACGTCATTAAATTTATTCGTAATTATTTGACCAATATGTCCTGGTACGCTATACGTGCTGCCTTGAAACTTTTTAATCATTTCTACTGCAGTCACTAAAGGTAAATCCTGTTTTTCAAGTGATTTTATAGATTCACTTATATAACTGTAATTGCTTTTTATAAATGCCAAATTATTTTGTAGCTCCACTTCTTTTAGGATGGCCTGGCAATCTTGTATTGCTTTACTACTTGTAGCCGAAAATTCATTTATTGATTGTTTAAAATGATCTAAGGCGTTTGTGTAGTATATAGCGGCATCTAGCCATGTTCCCCATCTTGCTAGAACTGGTTGTGGTGGTAATGGGGTATTTGGTAACCTCTCTCTAAACAATTCTACCCTTAAAGGGGCTTTAACAAATATTTGTTTACCGCTTTTTATTAATTTATTAACTAATGGAAATTGTAACCTTATAGTTTCTGCTACTCGATTAAGCCCGTGTGCTAAGCAAGTACAATGAATTAAATTAGGGTAAAAAATCTTCATATTAGACGCAGCTTTTACCATGTATGCCGCTGCGTCTGACACCATCAGTAAAATTTTATCATTCGGTATTTATTTGTCACTTTATGGATTGGTATTTAATTGGATTGGCTTTTATCAAAGCTTTGCAAAGATCAAAATTGAATTTTTATTGTTCAGTGTAGCCGGATGTTGATGCCACAGATTGTAGAGCTGTACCTATAGTTTGTTGTTTTTTGGATTGACTTTTAGTCAGTTTTGAGCAATGATGTTTTGTTTTGTTAGTTGCAATGATGTTTTGACATGCTGAATTATGTATTTCTTGTCACAATTAATCTTTTAATAGTAATTAAATAACGTCAGTATTTTAAAATATCTTCCATAATTATTAAACAATCAATATATTGTTCTATTAATTTTAGTGATCGAAGAACTACATTGAATCAATAGTGAATTTTATTTCTAGTGAATTTTGGGACATGCTATTCTTTATAATTTCCAATTTTTACCGTAAAAAGATTTAAATTTCGGTTTTAAATATTTAAACATCTTTGGTATTATACATAATTTAATCATTATTTAAAAATATAATTAATATAATTAATTGTTTTTACTCGACTAACTCCATCAATATATAAGATTTTTGAACAGGCTTGGCAAAATAAACGATTGCGTTCATATTTCAATTCCTTGTAATCATTAATCCATTCTTCTACGGTTGGCTTTTGTTTCGGCATTGTACTACGCAAGAACTTCACACTGTCACTCGAGTAACTTTAATACAACTAAATGAATTGAAGACTCGACGCAAGTCAAACCACATACGGGGAATCCAGTGTAAAACGACACGACACAACGTGGAATTACAAAGCTTAAATTCGGATCGATGAAAAACGCGGATCTTACGTCAGACGGCACAACAAGGAAATGTATAGAGGCGTAGCGAAATATCTTTTCATAATTCAAGCAATTTTTGGGGAAAAGACGCCAAAAAATTGGAAAAAGGCTTTAAATAGACATAAAAAAAATAATAGGCATGAAAATTCAAAAAAGGCAAAAAAGGCATAACTAACCTGGTCTTATTTCACTTATTTTTAACTGATTCGTAAAGATATTTAAATATATTTGTAATGCCTTTAATTTTGAGCATAAGCATATTTTCTATAAATCCGGTCTTTAATAATAACCTATTTATTATAGTTTTCTTCATATTGAGTATTTTATCAAAATCCTACGCAAAATGCTAGAAACTGTTCGTGTTTTGATTAGAAGGCTATGACATTTTGATAATTTATCGTTTAATTTATTTAAACTATTATTGGTATTATTTCTAGAATGATCTGCGATTGAATAAACTTTAGTTTGTTAGCTTTTATTTACTAAAAATAACCAGCAGAAGAACGCATAAATGAAACAATGAAAAACAATAATATCGCGTAATATTCGACGTAATGATGGCCGATATATTCTTAGAGAGCTCATATTATTTATAAACGGTGCTTTCTTGGAAAATATTCATCTAAATCGATCGAAGCACCGCTTACCGAAGAAGTTGGTAAAGCAATAAAATATGACAAAACATTTATTCCATTATCTTAATCTGCTGGTGATAGAAATTTATGGTTTCTTGTTATTTTGATCTTTCCAAAACTTAGATACAGATCCTATTCAAAACTTTACTACATCCGCCAAGAATATAAAACGAATTTAAAATATGGGCATTGAAATAATTCACCATGATATTCAAAGACATTAACAGAAGTAAATGATGACACAACTAAGTAATGACAACAATAACATAAATATGGATGAAAAGCTATCATAACTCCATGGCTTTCTAACATAAAATCCAGAAGCTTTCCAACATTGCATGCCTCCATTAATTTTCAAATATGAGGGCAACAGCAACAAAGAGGCACAGGAAAAATTCTAGATAATTTGAGAATTAAATTCCCTTAATTTATTTTTATAATTTTAAGTTTTTTATTCTTTTATTTTATTGATTTTAATTTTTGTCATTGAATTGTTGTTTTTCATTGTTTCATTTATTCGATTTTCTTATGGTTATTTTTGGTAAATAGCAGTTAGCAATTTAAAGTTTATTCAATCGCAGTTCATTGTAGAAATAATACTAATAATAATTTAAATAAATTAAACAAAAAACTGTCAAAATGTTGTGGCCTTCTAACAAAAGCATAAACGGTTTCTAGCATTTTACGTAGCAAAAAAAACTATAATAAATAGGTATAGGAATGTTTATAGATTATTTGTAGAGAATTAAATTCTCTTTCTGATAGGGTATGAAAATATGGGGCGTTCCATTTAAAATTTTCGACTTTCACGCAATTGAATACAGAGAAACAGTAAATCAATTTTTGACCAGGCTGTATAAGATACACTGATACAACAAGTGACAATCTATTTAACAGCTTATGAAGAGTTATCATACCAATGCAAAGCGTTTTTGAATTAACGTTGGCTGAGATATGGGCTTGTAAAGAGCATGGTGATATTTGATAAAAAACATTTAAAATCAATATATCTCGAAAACAAAAACGCTATGTACCAACAACTGTTATCAAAGTCAACATATTTTCTTACGTCTAATTGAATGGTGTAATAAAAACTATAGCATTCCATTTAAAATAACGAAGTTGTGGTCTACTTCCGGTAGACTGGAAATGGTGATTATCTTGAAAATATTTTAGATTAATAGATCGGAATGAACAATCCATGTTGCAAAAGTTTCAAGCCTCTACGAATAGTGGAACCTAACACGTGGGACACCCTATATTCTTTTGTAAATCAATAATAAATTCAAAGTTATATTTTATGTTTGTCATACAACATTATCTTTAATGTTTATTAATCAACTAACAATTTAAAATATTGTAATAAAAAACTGTTTTATCTTCTTATTTTCAATAAAACACATACACCACATGTGGTAAATATGCACGTGTACAATCATTTATTTCCTTCGAAATAAAGAATAATTTTTTTTTGTGTTTAATAAATTAAAAGATAAAATAATACTACAACTTTACATTTTATTATTGATTTACAAAAAATATATATATACACTATAAAACATATAATAGCAAAATATGTTGGAAAAAAAGTTTGCATTTGAGGGAATTTGATCCATGAATTTAGAACGTCAGCTTGGCGATTCACCGAACTACACGCGGTTCTTGAAAATCGATTTTTCTTTGTGGTATATGAAATTAATTTTAAACATCTTTAAACTTTAAAAATAAATTACATCTCTTAGAAGGGCCATTGGATCAAAAACTCTGGTAAAACTGATACATATTCAATACAGATTTAACACAAAAAGTTTCATCCAAATTCGTGAAGAGTCAACTACATCGCAGTTCTGCTCCTTGCCAGTGTCACATTATTCAACAAAATAATTAATATGAAACGATCCGTATATTAAAAGATTCCAAAATGAGTTATTTCAAAAAGTAATATTGAAATATAATATTGAAAAAAAGAATATGAAATCATACAATGACTGCGATTGAGGCTAATTAATAAAAATAAATAATTGAATATAATAATTGATATGTGAATGTTAATAAAGTAGAATATGTATTAATTACTAAAATTCCCAGTTTATTCATAACTTTAATTTTGTAACATTGATTTATAATTAAACAAAAATCGAAAAATTGGATCAAAAGTTTTGGTAAAACTGATACATATTCAATACAGATTCACCACAAAAAATTTCATCCAAATTTGTGAAGAGTCAAAAATGTGAACGTCATAAAACTTCCTTCTAATTCTGCCAATTTTACAATAATTTAACAACTATTATAGAAAAAACATACAAATTTCATTATATTCTGTATTATATTTATATATTATTTTGTTGTATAAATTTTTTAAAATAATTTATTATTTTTTATAGTCATAGTTTAACATATCATAATTTAACCTTTCCCTTACCAAAATTAAATTCTATTAAACGTCATATAATATCTTTTCTGTACTTTTATAATTATTTTTGATTCTAGATATCGAAATGACACTTTTGCACTGAGACCGAGAGTTCGCTAAAGCTCGCAAAAAATTGTTCGAGAATGCAAACGAATTTCGCAATCGTGTATCAAATAAGACCTTTTCGAAAACTGTGTGTTTTAAATTATGCAAAATTAATAAAACAACCAAATTAAATAGTGGCATTTAAAATTTGTTTAATATTTTGTAACTCCAATTATTTTTAAATGTTGCTTATCTACAAATGCCAGAAATATCACAAATTTACGATACGCAAATCACAAAATTACGTACACGCTAAACATCATCAAAGTGATGACACAAGGTAATGACTAGGATGCGAAATTCTTGTAACAAAACGATACAACAGTATAAATAGATTTTTTTACTACGTCATCAAATTCTGTGTTGTAAGTATCCAGCTTATTATAAGTTATAATACTCCGCCTATACTAATAACTGCTTGGTTGCTGGTTTTACGATATTTTCAATTTTAGACGTTAGAGAAAAACAAAAGAAAAACGATAGTAATTTAAAGTTCTTGGTATTGGAATTTATTTAAAAATAGAGACAGGTAGATATTATATGCTACTTTTTTCCTACTCTTTATAGTTTCTGAGATAGCCTATTCATCCTATATAGGGAAAAATTGGACAATTTTAAAGGGGAAATCCTCTTTTTAGAGATGGAGGAAAAATGATATCTATACTTTTTATAAAATAAGTAAATAAGTGAATAAATCAACAATGATTTTTTTAAATCGAACATCATATATATTATATCGAGAAGTTCATAAAATTCCTTCCCTAAAATATAGCACACTTAATATTTTATTTAAGTGTTTTCTTAAATATACAGCTATAGAAACTTTATTAAATTATGTGAAAAATTTTTGGAGGTTTATTTATGTTGAGCGATAACACGATTTTCCTTCTTAAATTCGTTTATTATTTAAAATATCGTCATCATCGACCTTACGGGAATTTTCCCATCTTCAGAATATAAACTAAAAAGGCAAGTCTCATCGATTGAGACTTACGGGACTTATTTGTATTCATGTTTTAATTATTAGATTTAAGTCATATTATGATGAACATTATGTTCCGAAATTCCTTTTTAGTTTATATTCTGAAGACGGGAAAATTGTCGTTTTAAATAATAAACGAGTTTAAGGAGGAAAATCGTGGTATCGATCAACCTAATTAAGTATAGAAACTTATATGTGCAGATTTTGAAAAAGTATGTTTTTTAAACAAAACAAAGATGATATTATATTTATAACTGGTATCAAGTTAGTTAGTTACCTTAGGAGAATTTTGAGACTAGGAGGATAAAACAGGCTGGAGGCTGGGTTGGGTCAATCTATTTAAGAAAATCTTGAGACTAGGATGAAAGTAGAGGCTGAAAGTTAGATTGGGAACCAACCCAACCCAATCGACCTAAGAAAATCTTGAATCTAGGAAGATAGAAGAGGCCATAAGTTGAATTGGCCTAATCAAACTAAGTGAATCTTGAGACTAGGATGATAGAACTGGCTGGAAGCTGGGTTAGGCTAATCTAACTAAGAGAATTTTGAGACTAGGACGATAAAAGAGACTGAAAGTTTGATTGATAACCAACCCAACTCAACCTAACTATGTGGCTAGAAGTTGATATGGCCAATCTAGCTAAGAGAGTCTTGAGACTAGAAGGACAGAAGAAACTGGAAGTTGAGTTGAGCTAATCTAACTAAGAGATTTTTGACACTAAGGTGATAGAAGTGGCTAGAAGCTAGGTGGGGCTAGTTTAACTATGACAATCTTCAGACCAGGATGATAAAAGAGGTTCGACATTGAGTTGAGGTAATCTAACTAATAATAAGAAAATTTTTAATACTAGGATGACACTAGAGGCTGGAAGTTAGGTTAGGTTAAGGAACCCAATCCGGTAGTGGAGTACTAAAAAGCCATAATCAATAAATGGGAGGACTTAAATATAGCCTCACGCTGGAAAGAATTCATGCGCTAATAACAGGACCAAATTCTTTGATTTTCGTAGCTGGATGTAAAAGTCTGTTACTAATATGAGCTATTAATAATTATCGTATTAAAAATTGGCAGAGTTTTAAGCCGGTAGACGGAGTGATTCAGACTTTCCTAAATCAAAGCAATTTCAGGTTTTAGTCCATTTATTTCCCATTATAGGAAAAATAGAGAAATAAACCAGGATCAAAGAATATTAGAGAAGGGAGAAAATAGCCACTTAAATAGGCTTTCTCAAATCAAGAATAAATAACTATTTTGTACATTTAATGCATAATTTTATATTATTCATACTCTACTGATATCAGCCATGGCCATGTTTTAGGAGCGTGTCAATTCTCACAAGATTTCGAGCAAAACATTAAATAAAACAATGTACACAACCAAATAGACTTTCTATCTTAAATAAATGATTATATTTCCGTGATTAAATGACTATAGCTTCGTGTTCATGTGGTTAAGAGAAATTTTACTTCATTTTATTGTTTATCTTAACATTTATTACCGTATTATGACCATTGCCCACCTTTTTTGCGGTCATTATGTCAATCGTTTGGAATATGAAGAAACTCTTATTAATTCGCGATATGTTTCTAAATCGATTGATGACAGCAATGAGAATTGATCGTAATTTAAAAAATCGTCCAGGTTACGGACATATTTTTATTGCTCGCGCTCTTGATTGTGACAACCCTTAAACTTATAATTATTTAACCTTAAGTCTGGTTGTAACATCAAAATTGCTTTAAAACTTTAATTTTCAATGCTTAGGTATTGCTACATCACTGTTAAAACTTCGAAGTTTTGATTTTATATTTAACGTTGATGATTTGGAAAGATTTGGTATATCAACGTAACAGCGCTAGATTTGGATGATTCTAGATTATATATGCAAATGACCTCGATGGATCGAGTTTAAATGTCTTCTTTGTCTTTTCTTTCACAAGGGATTTTGAAAGTTTGAGAGCAAATATCATTTTATAGCGGACTATATATTTTACCTGTATAAGATACGTTTTAACTCAAATTGCCAAGGTCATTTGAATGCGTGGTGCCAGTTTTGCTGTATCAATTAGAAATAGTTAACCTTGATGGTTTGAGGGTAAATTGTTTATATAAGAGACTATGGAAACCACATTCTCTGGAATTAACGAAGTCTTACTAGACCACACGATGTTTCTCCGACCCGACGAATCGTTCTAAGCTGGCCAGACCACCTAAGAATCTGTTTCTAGCAGAATTAACTGCTATTAAACTTGCTGCTGACTGTATTATTAATTCCAACAAGCGGGGTAAGTGCTTTACCACTTTTACAGACAGATCAATCTATTTTAGCATCAAACAGTGTAAAGATGACGTCTGCACTAGTTATAGATTGTCTTTTTGTCACCTAGCATTGGAGAAGGCTATGAAATGTAGTCGACACTATTCAATGGGTAAGCGGTACCCTTTTGCGACTCATATTTGATGATCAAGCGCATTACTCACAGAAACTTTTTAAACGAGTGGAATAGAACTCCAGGCTGCCAGCTTGAAAAGGAATTGTTAAAATATCCTTTAACGACAACAGCTCAGTGTTTTATAAGGAAAATCGAGATGACGAGACTGTCAAACATACTTTGTGTGATTGCCCATCAGTAATCGAGCTTAGACTGAGGACTCCTTGGAAGATTTGGCCTACTACACACGACATCAGGAAAATACCTCTCGGCTATGTCCTAGCCATTAGATCGTTAGGTTGCTTGATGTAACTGGAGGTTGTTTAGATAATTTATGGTGCGTACTTCCGCTTCCATACATACCTACAAGAGTACATGTATGTTTACAAAGATATGTAAGACACGATTTAATCTCAAATCGCTGTATGTATCATCAGCGTTGCATGAGTCAAGCATCTTGGCTGCTAGCGTCATCTACTTATGTTTAAATTGAAACTGCAGATTTATACCTGATTACGTCAAAATTAGTAACTCTTTATACAGAATACAAAACGAGCCGTAGGAAATTTTGTAAATATTTTGTTCAGTTCCATCCATGTTAACTTTACGTTGAAATACTTTTGGATATTAGATGGTGCATATGTCAGTTGTGTATCGAGAAACTAAAAGCAATTCAGATTGAATGTTCCTGTCTGGGGGTCCTATCAAAATTTCAAAACAAAGCCTTCAGCGAGCCCACGCCCTCGAAGCCGTCCGTGAGTCGAAACAACAAACGGAAGTTTATAAATTACGAGGTCGGCCGAAACCTATTTATCAATCAAAAGCGCGAATGCACGGCCGAAGAGCGGATGGCTCGCACAGAAACAAAACCGAACAAAACGAAACAAAACCGACTGCTGCTGCAGTATATTGACGGCTATTATTCACCCTTCGAGAGACGAGCCCGTTTTTAACCTCTTTTTCTCGAGCGTCCGCGTATACTGTAACCGTTTTAGTTTATCTTTTTAAATACCGCTTTACCTTTTTTACGTTGATTGAAAAAGTTTTGTTTCAATGGCAATGTAATTACAACTTTTTCATTCATTTGAATCGAAATTTCATTTCAAGTTATCGACCGAACTTTTTTCGGTAATACTAAATTTCATTTATGAGATTGAGGTAGTAAATTAATCAGCGATTTAAAATGAGATTAATTTACGAGATAAAGGATCCTATAAAAATGTCACGGTAATATCGTTGTGTTGTCGAAACACACAGTTTTTTCGGGCTGATCCGAACACGGGTCGTAGCCATTTGTCTTAATTTGGCTTAATGCTGTACATAGCACGCGACACTGTCGACGGACTCAGCGGTTTTAAACAGCTTTTCGGACTACTATAATATAGATCGAACCTGTTTACATTAAGCTTTTAAATTGATATTAAGTGGAATCGTTTCAGAATGGATTTAGATCTTTTGAGTTCTTTATTTTTATGATAAATATAAGCAGTTTTTCGAAGCTAGATGACAGGTATGGTTTTATGCGATCAAGTCTGACAAATACGAAATCTTATTTACTCAAATGTTTATGCACCATGAAAACGTAACACCGCGAAATAGAATGGAAGTTTACTTTTCCAACATTTGTTGTTTCCACTGGATAAAATAGTTTGAGAATGATAAGACGATGTATCATATTAAGATGTATGATAATTTATTAAATTTTGAAGATTCGCGATTCAAATTGTCGTCCTCGATAATGAGTTTGTGAAAAGTATTTTTGCATTAGCAAAGCATGGACCTACAAGATTAATGTGTATATGTTCAAAGCGTCCTGCTAGTATAGCAGAGCTTTGAGAGTATCCGCCCCAACCATTGTATTACCACTGATCAATCTAACATCTGAGCGAAACTGTATTGAAAATGTAGTCAAGATAACGACATTTGCGAGGAATCTTGTCAGATTTTGAAAGAAGCGAAGTTATGATTGGTTTGTGATCTGAGTAAATAATAAATTGGTTACCTTCAAAAATATCTTTGAAGTGTTTAATTGAAGAATATATGGTCAATAATTCTCGAATGAATGTCGAGCGTTTTGTTTAATAAGGAAAATATGCTATAAGCTAGAAAATATTATTAATTTGTTGAGATAAAGCATTGCCCATAGAATAATTTGAAGCAATTTGTTAAAGTCAATTTTCCAGACTTACAAAGATAATCTAAAATAGAATTTGCAAAAGAATATTTTCCTTCCTGAAAACTATTAAGGCTAGTACCGTCCTAAGATGTTTGGCACCCCAGGGCTGAGTTAGATGAACGAAACGAATGAGCCCCTTTTTATACGAAATTTAAACAAAAAATATTCTAGTTGTAGGTTTAGTATTAGTTCCAGTTTTACTTCAATTGAAGTATGCAGGGTTACCAAATCAGTTTGTAAAGCACTCTATTTCAGAAACTATTTATTATAGAGGCCTTCCTTAAAAAATCTTTCAGATGCATGGCTAAACCCAAGCGAACCCAATCCCGTATATTTGAGTTGAAGTAAAACTAGAACTAACACTAGACATAGAACTACAATTAATTGGGTTTAGTCATCTTGAGAAATGTACGGCTTAATTCGAATGTTTCTAGTTCTAGACCTAGTATCTAATGACATAAAACTAGAACTAACACTAGACCTACAAGTGGAAAGCTTTGGGTTCAGCCTAGTATTTTCTAGTTTTAGTTCAATTGATATATATAGGGTTGCCAAATAAGTTTGTGAATACCTTATGTATGTCAACTATACATAAGGTAACTATATATATTTTCAACTACTGTCTTGAATGTTCTGTTTTTCCAAATTGTTGGAAGATTGCCTTCCAATCATAATGTTTTAAGATCGATCAGTATATTGCCTGCAATGTCTAAGATTTTAGAACGAGTTATCACTTGTCGGGTAAGAGAACATTTGGCAACGTTTTCTATATTATTTACACTCTATTATTGCACTCTTATTATCTACTGCACTCTTGGAAGTTATTGATGTTATTATCAGAGCACGGGATATTGGTAAAGCAACGGTTCCGCTTGATTTTTCTGAGACGTTCAATATTTTTCACCATAGAATACTTTTGGCAATGAATCACATATAGGGAGTATCTGGATATTATCTGGTGTTCCCCAAAAATCTATAATAGGCATAATTCTGTATTTATTGTAAACAAGTAACGTTTTTGATGTTGTATTTCTACGATATACATATGTATACAGATAACACTAACAATAAGCTTCATTATTTCTTTGTTTCTACTCTTATATAGCTCAGAATTACATTTATTAAGATTCAATCCAATTTATTCAGCATGGAGCTTTCTAACTGTGTCTAAACATTAATCAGTCATCCATTATGGTTTTTGGGAGTTAGAGTGCTGTTGCTTGTATTTGAGACTCCTCTGATACTGGTGTTTATGGTATTAGTTTAGAGTTCAGTGATGTGGCAAAGAACTTGGTCGTTATCATTGATTCATCATATAGATTTCAAGCTGTTCTACGGTAATCGCAACTTACTAAATAAGTGTTTAAGGATTCAATTATGTGTCTCACTTGTATTATCCCATTTCAATTACTGTGACGTAATTTATGATTTTAGGCTTAGTATGGCTTCTGCCCTTGAAATTATATCTTTACAAAACGGTTGTTTAAAATTTATATATGGTATAATAAGAAGAAATCCTGCATCGTCTCCTTATCCTCCTTTCATATACATGAGATAATTGATTGAACATATCACAACGTAGAATATTACCTTATGCCAGTTTTTTCATAAATTAATTTCATCTGGAATCTCTCCCTATTTGTCAACAAGAATTCGTTTCTGTTGTGATGTTCATAACATTTGTCCGACATCCATGTGCAATGCTCTCTCTCTCCAATTTTTATACATTTTTGTAGTTTATTATATTGAAGGGAATCAATAAATATTATTATTATTTGTTCTGGTTGATCCGAGATATCATCCGTCCATCTTCTTGGTTGTACCCTATGGATAGGGGAAGACGTTTCGCCAAGATCTCACTTGGCATCTTCAGTGCTTTGTCATAGTCTCCTGTTGACAGACTGAGTACGAATTACCATTATTATTATATCTTAATACAAAGGGCATTCGGTTGAATTCGAATAGGAATTCACTGTATATATTTCTTCTTTGTAATTGAAAATGAGTGTTGACAATTGAAAAAAATGTACAATTATGTAAATATAGATGTAAAATCTAGTGTATGTGATAAAAGACGATCACATATCACGAGTCGGTCAAATCTTTTTTGGGAACCATATGTAAAGCTAACTCTATCGAAAAAGATGATGGTCTACGGATTCCTAAAGAAACCATTTGATCAAACTCATCTTTTGTTAATTTATATTTAATAGGATCTTAATGGTGTAGTCTAGAAAAAGGTAGGTGAGAAGTTGTTATAATTTTATGTTTCACATGAACATTTATAAAATGTAATGTAAAACATGTTGTAAAATGTTTTACTGGCCGAGAAAAATAAAGATTTGAAATTGATTTGAAATTTTACGTTCCACGAAATGTTTTACTGGTCAAGAAAAATCAAGAGTTGAAATTGAATGGTGGTAATTATTAAATAGTTTTGTATACTTCAATGGAAAGCAGTTTTAAAGTGTTTTAATCGTCTATTTCTTTATTTATTTCTATGTTATGCAAAGCACAATTGTTAACAACCGCCTACTAAATATACACAATTTAATTATTTATTTGCGACATTAAAGTTTAAAGAATTAATGTTTTGCAGCTTTTCCCAGTGGTCCAGTCTGCTTCACACATAAAGTAGACAAATATTAACATGTTTGTGAAGTATTAAAATCGTAACACAAAAATGCGCGGACTGCGATACTCGGGATACATATTTCGATTACTATTGTTTTTGTTGTAAATCCGCACTATTGCTCACACTTGAATCGATTAGGACATTAGGTTACTATGTCGAACGACTTATCCTCTGAAGATGACTAATGGCCCCGATGTTGGGATGATCATGCATTCTCTTCTCATATTTAGATGCGAATGATACAATTTCTGACGACACAGATGCTACTTCCAAGTCGCGATGGAGGTCGGTGTTTTCTATATACTAAATGCATTTACTATGCACCTTAGTACTTTGTTTTGAAATCTCTGAATCAGATCAGAACTTGTCTTACATACACAACCCCACAATTTGATTCCATACGTCCATTTTGGTCCACTTTTTCACGTTTTGCTTTGAGGTGAGCTATCCATTTGAGTTTGACATCCAAAATTATACCAGAATATTTTGCGGTGTCGGCATAAGGAACATATTTAATTTTATTAGCCTTTGTTTGGTCCCAGACATTTGTTTTAGCTTTTCTTAGTACTCTTCGATTTTAACACACATTCCTAATATGCTTGTTATAGCATGGATTTTTTTACATCTTCTGATGATGCAAAATCTGAGGTGTTTCATTCTGAGATGTATAAAGAAAGCGGTTCTTTTGTTTTGTATTTTAACTTTACAAATGTTATAATTACGTTCCAATAGTTCATCCATGATGCCATTATCAACACCGCCTTTATGCCTCTTTTTAGCTACTACTTTCAGATTTCTGGATTGCTTATTTTCGTAAGTGGATCAGGACACATTATTTTCTATAAGCAGTTTCTTATACTTTTGTTCTGAATTAATAAATGTCATCATATTATTTGACATTATAAATTAATATTGATATTATGTTTTCATTATAAATTAATATTGGGGTTGTAATACCGTTGTACTGTTGCCCGTTTGTACGGGTCTTCATGTTTGCATACAATTTCAAAGGACAATTTAGATAGCGAGATTTTAGTTTACGTTTTTTGTTCCTTTAAGCTTGTTTTATTATTCAGCCAGTTTCTAAAGGTAACTCATCTTCGTTTCTGGTATATATACTTTGGTGGTTACTGAAGGGATAAGATTTTGATAGATTTTTAGACCTTCAATAATTTCCTTCAGATTATTTATTTGTTTTTGAAAAGTACCTTCATCTTGAGTCCATTGTTCCTTTATTTGCTCGATTTCTTTTACACAAGTAGGGCGGATTTTTCTTCTCTTTTTAGGAAATTTAACAATGAGAATTCCATATCGGTTTTTGGAGTAAACTTTTGACCCACTTATATGATGCAATTTTTATGAATATCAGTATATTTGAGGAGCAACTATATGGTATGCGATGAATCTATTTTGTAAGGTACGAAAAATAAATTAAAGGTAAATAGCTATGATGTGGTTGTTCAAATATAATTTATTTGGACCTTGCGTAGCAGCCGTCAGTAAACCATACGTGCTTGTTTTCAAGGTGGACGATTTCCTGTGGTTTCACTTCCCTCACGTGTACCGATAGAGGACGTTGAAATTTGTTTTTGCCGCCCTCTTTTATTTGAACTCACGACGTCGTTATTTTATGGCTGTTTGCTTTTAGATCGTGACGGCGTCGTTCTCTGTTTACAATAGGGAAATGGAAAAATTACATAATTTACCCTTTTCAATTGGTGAATTATTATTTACATGGGAAAAGATATCGTTAGAGTCTAGCTCCTACTAATTAGCGGTATGTGCAACTTCGGCAGAGGGCGTAACAATTACGGCCGGCATTGGATTAATTTGCGGCCGAATTCGATACAATTATGGTTTCACCAGATCTGGTTCGCATCGGAAAACAATGCCGGGAACGCAGTCGGTATTCAGACCGGCAAATACATAAACCCGAGGTCCAATTAATTGAAGCAACGGGAGTTATTCCTTGTGGTATAAACGTTAATCCAAACTCATTTATCTCTCTGATGATCCGTTCACGTGCACAAGTGTGCATGTAAATACAAACCCGATACATTTTCCATATAACCCCTTAGCTCAACTCGATAGTTTACGTCGGATATATGTAGATAAACGCGATGGATATAGAAGTACAAACAACAAAAGGGAGTTTAAAATTTTCCCCAATACATCAACCGCTATCAGTAACACTTCCCGATAAGGAAGCTAGGTACGTTTCGACTTTAATGACGTCATTCTAGCGCACGCGATGTCGTAATTAATATATTGTCACTGAGGGTGGTCGACACGCGTTGGTGGCGCCTAAAACTGCGCAGGTCAATAGGTCTATTCCAACATTTGTTGCGTGACTGTTGGCGTCGACTTGTTTTTCCCCAGTTTTTCTTAACGAAGAAAAAAAACGCGAATAAATTTCTAACCCACGCGAGAAAATACGATAAAACAGGGTCAATTTATGTCCGTGCAAAGATCCAACCCGATATCCGGGTAGATTAGAGTGGTTCTTTATTGAATAATTGTTTGTTTTACTCAATTTAGGGAAAAAAAATGTTGCTAATTATTTAGAGTATATATTTGTTATGAAGATTAAGAACGTTTTATTTCCAAGATGCAATGCATATCATATTAAAATAAATTTTTTAGCTTTAATTAAAGATATAAACCATTTCTTTATACCTAGAAATAAGTTCAGAATAATTCTTTAAAATTTATGTTAATTCAAGAACATTCAGCTATTGCGGAACATTGCTTGTAGAGGGACACCGAATAGATTTCAATCAAACAAAGGTGATGGCTAGGGCCAACAAATTGTACATACCACAGGCTGACAAGAAAAGCCATAGAGATCCACCGACACAGAAATAACGTTAACATAGAGGATGGCTGGGAGCTTAATTAGTTAATTAGTTTTCGGACAGCATTATAAACTATCAATTTTATCAAACAAGTTTCAGATAAAATTTTCATCATAAGTACGTAGGGGCAGATAGTCTGTATTATCGACATAGATCAGAGATTCCCGAACATTTTTGTGTCGTAAACTGCTACTTACCTGATATTATTTTTTTTTTCAATTTCTAACTGTGGTGAAGTTTTGTGTTAAAACTTAATGTAAAAGCATATATTAAGTTTTCAGTAAATGTTTTTAGTGAAAAGTCCTCGGTTTATGATGTCCGAGTATCTTTCTTTTTTTCGTTAGGAGATTGGTAACAGCGCTGAACCATTTTCACACTAGATATGACGATGGAAAGGAAATTGCTGATATCCTTTTTTAAACTCAACCTTAAGTTCTTCGTTTGTACTAAGTTCTCCTAAATCACCATATGGTTAAAAATTCACGGTATTACCATAGTCAAATCATCCTGAAACTTAGTTTCAAAATCTGAATAGAGGTCATTTAAATGTTGCACGTTGGTTGAAACGTCGTCTTCGTGGCAGTTTGTCTGTGACAAATTAGGAAACTGGGAAAATTCGTTCCGTCCAATATTTTACTAAATTCTAAAATAGTCTAGAAAACTGCAAAAAATCTTGTCAAACGTAAGCCTTTCGACAGCAATTCAACGTGTTGCTTCGGGTTCGCTTTATTGCATCAATGACTAATTAAAGAGATTCATACAATATAACACTCAAATTTTTAACAACTAAATGTTGTCGATGGATGAACCAATGTATTGCTAACACCCCTGACACATTTTGTTTAAACAGTTTATAAATCCACGATAACGTCCAACCATGGCAAAAATTCCATATATAGCTACTGATATTATATTTGATAAAGGGATGGGATTTTCAATGAAGTAATCCCTCAAAACATGAAATATTGATGTAAAGTTCTTATGAAGAGCAGTTCTTTATAGATTTCTTGATTCATAATAATATGAACTTATGTGAATAATAATGCTGTGTTACCAGGTAAAGTTGACTCGTTCAGAGAAGTGGGTTTTTTGCACATAAGTACAAAAGGTACTCTCAATCTCAGAACTCAATTCAACACTACGTCTTTCAACAGTATTGTTGCTTAAGTGAATTCTTTTAATGATATCAGATGCAGGTTTGTGTAAAACAGAATTTAAAACAGAATTTAATACCTCTTCAACGGCTATCAAAATTATATTCTTTCCGATAGTATGCAGTAAAAAAATATTCGGTTCAGCGTGGGTCTCTTCTGAAGTTTATTTTTGGGTTTTTGAAAGTATTTCAAATCTTCATCTGTTTTGTCGGGGTGACATCTATTCCGATGATCCTGCAGCTTAGTTGATTTCATAGCATCATTGCCCAAAAATTTATTGCGTAAAAGGCACATAGACATTTGTTAGTCCGAAAATGATGGAATGAAGTCAAGCTTCAAATAATCAACACTATACTGTCTACGTTTCTCTGTGGATTCGGACATGGCATCGGTCATCTGTGGGCAAAATTAATCTATTAAAAAAAACATAAGATTCAGCAGCTATATATTAAAAAAAATCAGTCAAATTTAAATCGTATGACCTTAGATTTTATGTATGGCAGGCATAGGCGTATAGCAATTATAATTGAATGTGAGAAGGGGAATGTTATGAATGTTATGAATACTCGTGTAACTTTGCATGATTTGAATATTAAACTACTAATAACTGAAGTCATGGTTGGCGTAATTTATCTATCTTTGCTAACTACGAGTACAAAACTAAAATTTAATACAAAATAATGTACTTATTTTTCTCCGGCTTATTTGTTATTAGAGCCACGAATTGAACAAGTCACTGCAAGTTCGTAATGCTCTGAGATTGCGCGTATGCTTGTAATAAGATGATACTGGAATATCATTAGGTGCAAGTTTTTACAAGTTCAAAACGTATTGCGACTATAAAGAGAATGCCTACACTCAAATTTTATAAACATATATAATTATTTTGTTATTCCATATGTACTTTTATAAATAATGTGTATGTCTTTATATCTTTAAGATACTGTAATGTAAGTAAATAGGTACTACCAGTGTATGTTGAGGTCCACTATCGTGGATCCCCATTTTTTTGCTGACGTGAACCCCTTGAAGGTTGTCATCGACCCCTGGGAATCGATCTAGACCACTTTGGGAATCACTGTTCTAAATGAATCCATTAATATATTTACTGACCTTAACAACTAAACTATTCTTCATGCCAGATGTCAAGGTCTCTCACGTTAGAGATCGATATCCTCGAAATCGCTGATGTTCCTGTTATAAAAGAAAAACCGCAAATCCGAAAATTTACAAATTAATATATGATATACGGAAATGTTCATTGATTGCAATAAAGTTTACCGCAATTTTATCATCGAGCGATTTCGAAGGGATCTTGGCATCTGGGATGGACAATAGATACTTGAATTCCTTTGACTTTCTTCAATGGCATTTCCTTTAATATTTGTACAATGTTTATAACAAGCAAACTCATTATTTATAAATAATCGCTTAATTCTTTGAATTCATTCGAAACTAATACATGAATACTTGCAAATGCTCTTTGACACACTTTTTTTTCTTCGATATTAATAAAATGTAGATACGATGTATTTCTATTCATCCAAATTTTGTTGCATTTTTATCTTTTGGCTACAATATATTGTTTTTGTCATGAGAACAACTTACTTAATTACAGTTTATAACAATTATTAATAATTAATTTGGGAAACGATAAATAGCGTGAATGGATTTTGAGGTTTTGGCATGGTATGGCCAACCAGACCATCATTTGTAACAGAAACACGACTCATGTTGTTGACTATAATTCGGTAGCAGTTATTAGAACATTCGTTCTTTCAGCACCAAACAATGAGGAATGATCGAAACTGTATGTTTACATGAATAACTCAAAATGGTCAAAAAGTGACTTACAATTAGATTGTTTCAATAATAACCGATTCATATATTTTTTCCATCTCGATGCTATTCCTTATGACAAAATACGTAACTTTTATTTGATTTATTCCTTTTATTTTAGAGAAACACGAACATTTTATGAATTTCCTTTGCTATAAGTTTTAAGGGTAATGCTTAGGAATCGAAGAATATTACAAAAAAACTTGCAGAACAAAAGTTGTAATAATTTTTTTAACAATATTACTCTTTTTTATTCTTAGACTTTGTGATATTGAAGGAAGTTATTTTGTCATGGAAAATAACATAGTGATGAAAAAGTATATATCATATTCATTAAAAAAAAATGATTTAATAAACGAAAGATAAAGATGGAGCTTTTAAACAGCAACGATAATACAATAAATAGAAGTATTTTCCTCCTTCATATATTGATAGTTTATTTGAACCTTTTTTCTATAAAATGAAAAAAGTTTACCAGTTATAAGATCTTCCAATTTAAAGGTCTCACCCGGTATATTATTTCCGATTTCCTATTTCATCAAGTCAAACCAGTTTTTAAAGAAAATTGCAATATGTCATCCGAAATACGTTACATTTCTTACAAAAAATACACACAACAAAACCCAAAAACTTCTAGTGTTTGTTCCAGTTAGTCCTAGTGTTAGTGCAAATTTTAGTTCAATACATTAATTAACTTAAATTTATATAATCATCAAGTTTCCAACACTTTTTATGGATTTTCAAATACGATGCTATATATGTAGTTGCACATTTGTTGAATATGATGTTATGCGTAACTCATGATTGGGGTATACTATTTTAAATCGTATTCATTCGAAAAATAAAGCTCCGAAGATTGTTTGAAACCAACCGATTTTGATCAACTTTTGTAAGGTTTTTAAATCATAACTTTAGGCTTTAATTTAGAACAATTTGAAACTAGAATTATATACACTGGTGCATTTCATATAACAAAATATAAAAATGATGTATGGTTTTATTAGAATTATTTTTTTAACGAATACTGACCGAGGACACATTAATATATACAGAATTGTTTGTTTCCGCGGGATATCTCTATGGAAAACAGTTGATTAAAGCATATTTTGATTTGATGTTGATGAACACAGCGGCAATTTATCCAAATTGAAAGGCGGAAACATAATTTCTGGCCCAATTCATCCATCACGATTGGTACGCCTGATACAACCGTTTCCTACTTTTAATGGAACAAATGGACGTACAATTAATGGCGTGGTCGGTGCTCGTGTATACGTCGACAGTGAAATATGCTAGTTAGAAAATCCGTACTCGATTAGGTAGATGATCCATTGGTTAAAATTTTGGTGTAAGTCAAAGGTATTAGCCTATTTGTTGCCAACACTAATGATGGTATATTGAGAACTCGTTGGCTTTTCGAGATGGATTAATGAAGATAAATTGTGAGCTAAGTGCTGCGAAGTTACCGCACCAATCAATTACGCGAGTTGCCGATTCGTTAGGTGGGAAAAAGAGGAAATATAGTGGTCGCTAAGTGCAATTTCATGTGATACGGTTAAGCTTGTAGCAAGGAGGACTTTGTCATTATACAAGTTGGAAACTGTCGATGTCGAAGACGAAGTTTTCGCACTGAAGGAAAGTTGCCAAGCCACGGTGCTGGGTAAATAGGGGTGCAATTAAAGCGTCGGTTTCTCATGGCGTCGGCATCGCGGACAACCGCGCACGGCGTTATTTATGACCGCCGCGTCGCATAATTAAGGCGACCACGCGCGAAAATTTACACCCTGATCATATATGCTGACGTGTTTATACCGGCGCCGAACTAACTCCTAACTTGCCCCAAAGGCGGTTCTGTCTGCAGGCCCATGTGCTAACGACGTACGCTACAGTTACATTATTAAACGCTTCTTCAATCGATACCACTCACCGCGGCGTAAAGTTGTTTAACGTCCTTGCGGCCTCTTTAACAATCGCCATCACTTGGCTTAGTATAGCAAAGTGATAACCAAAACCACAAGAATAATATCGCTCTACTCACAATCAGATGTTTACGAATCACGCCATCGTCAAACACGAACACGACGACGACGTCGGATCGTGACAAAAGGGACGCGACGCGAACAAACAAGCAAGTACGTGATCCGATACCGGGGCCGGTGGTCCGTAAATAAAGTATTTATTGAAACGTGATCCGTCCGACGACGACGACCGCCAACGCATCAGCCATTTCCCCGTTTGGGATAATACCACTCCGCGCTGCGTTCGCCTCTCCGTTGGGATCAATTTTCCACGGCCGATTTCATCGCCGAATTAAATTCACCCACGTCCGCCCGGTAATTATAACGAAATTAATTAATTAATTATCGAATAATGAACTCTGCGCTCGAAG
Organism: Onthophagus sagittarius; assembly: GCA_036711965.1. Classification (NCBI taxonomy): domain Eukaryota; kingdom Metazoa; phylum Arthropoda; class Insecta; order Coleoptera; family Scarabaeidae; genus Onthophagus; species Onthophagus sagittarius. The sequence goes on along the minus strand of JASERS010000005.1, from coordinate 17,975,003 downwards.
CCGACATTCGTTAATGGTACCGGCACCGCCACCACTGTTACTCTACCGAATCTCGCCAGGTATCGAACCCGTACCATTCGAATTCGATAATCAGATATTAACGTGTTTACGGACCGTAAATCAGGCTGCAAGTGCGTATAACGCGTATGCAGTGTTCCTAGCTCAAACAAATTATTGGTTTACCTGATTATCGAACAGAGACATCGTTTACAAACGCGAAAATCATAATACTATTGGATAAGTAATAATAATAATAATAAACATGCGTTTTATTGACATTCTATACATACATTATGTTCCCGGATTGAGTTACAAAGAGGGAAATAAATTGCATTATTATTTTTAAATTTATATATGGATATGTTGTATATATATTTATGGATATGTTCAAATCATAAAAGAAGTTAACTAATTATTCTCATTTTTATGTAAACGCTTTTCAAGTTCAATTTATGATATGTAATCATAGAAACCATAAAATTAAGTATTTCCATATATTAGACTTCCATCCTAAGAGATGTGCGGCTAAACTCAAATGTTTTTGGTTCTAGGTCTGATGATAGTGCTAGTGTTGGTATTAACTCTATTTTTAGCTGTTATTTGATTTTGGATTCTTGTGTACTTGTATCGGACTAAAACTAGAACTAACAGTAGACCTAGAACTAGAAAGATTTAGGTTTTGCCGTGCGTCTCAAGTCGGTTTTCAAAGACGCGTGGCTAAACCAGAAGGACTCTAGTTCTAGATACAGTTTTAGAACTAGAATCATTCAGGTTTAGTCATGCATCTTGACTCCTTTGTAAGACGCATGGTTAAACCAGACTGAGTCTAATTTTAGGTATTATATTGTATTTTCTAGATACAATCTTAGAACTAGAACCATTCTGATTTAGCCATGCGTCTCTCAAAACGCAGTTGAGATGCATGACTAAACCTGCATAATTCTAGTTCTAAAACTATATCTAAAACTAAAATCATTCTGGTTTAGCCACGCGTCTTTCAAAACGGAGTTGAGACCCATGAATGATTAATGAATGATTCTAGTTCTAAGATTGTATCTGGAACAAGAAACATTCTGGTTTAGCCATGCGTCTCTCAAAAGGCAATTGAGGCGCATGACTAAACCTGAATGATTCTCTTAAACTGTATCTAAAACTAGAATCACTCTGGTTTAGCCATGCGTCTTTCAAAACGGAGTTGAGACGCATGACTAAACCTGAATGATTCTAGTTTTAGATACAGTTTTTAAAGTAGAATCATTCTGGTTTAGCCATGCGTCTTTCAAAACGGAGTTGAGACCCATGACTAAACCTGAATGATTCTAGTTCTAAAACTGTATTTAAAACTAGAATCATTCTGGTTTAGCCACGCGTCTTTCAAAACGGAGTTGAGACCCATGACTAAATCAGAATGATTCTAGTTCTAAGATTGTATCTGGAACAAGAAACGTTCTGGTTTAGCCATGCGTCTCTCAAAAGGCAATTGAGGCGCATGACTAAACCTGAATGATTCTCTTAAACTGTATCTAAAACTAGAATCACTCTGGTTTAGCCATGCGTCTTTCAAAACGGAGTTGAGACTATGACCCGGTCTAAACCCTAACTAGTTATCAGGTGTGATGTCATGAAGAAATGGATGCTCAAATAACTGAAAATAAACTAGTTTTTCTAGTTCTGGAAAACGAGCAGATAATATGTTTATAGATTTAATGTCAGTAGAACAGTCTGGAGAGTTTAATTTTGACAATGAAGTGACTATATAATCCTGTCAACAGTCAGGGAAAGCGGCTTCCAATAGACCTGTATTAGTGATAAGCGTAATCATATTTAATAAGAATCGAGATGACATTATTATTGCATTTATGCCAAGAAGATCGCATCCAAAGGCATTGGAGTGAATTCATAATATAACATTACCCACTGCACTCCGAATTACATTATGAAAAGCAAATCTTTAAAATTTCGCCTTGAAGTACTGTTATAATATTGTATTAAATTTTAATCAATCTTACTACTTAATTTGATCAAGAAACAATTATTGAATTCACTTGTATCCCTTAAATATTCAGGACCTGAAGCTCCATACTTGTGTCTAATGCCCAAACTATTATAAGTTTTCTGTAAATCCCGAGTATTTTTATTTTCAAAAATAGTATTCATATACACCCGCTGTTCCCTACGTATCGAAAATCGTACATCATATCTTAGTGATTTGTAGTATACCCAATGTTCTTGTGTCTTAGTCTTTCTGTAACGAATTTATACCATATCCCTTAAATCCATCATATTTCTAACAACTGGAGGTAGCTAAGCTACACTTGGTCGCGCGATTTTAATAAGCTTCTCTGGCACATGTGTATCAAATACTTAAAGCAAATGTGTATTGAAAAAATTTTATTTATCAAGCTTGAAAACTGATACATTGCAGGCCAATCAATTGAACGAAAATCATTATCAAAATCCCGTTATTTAAAGTTTGAATAATCCTTGACTGTTCTAAATGTTGGATAAATTTGACGTTCAACTGTAATTGATAAAGTGCATTTAATAAGGAAGCGATCAGAAATATTGTTTACATCAATAGAATCACCGATAGGCTAGTGGTTTAAAAAATGACAAACAGCTGAATGGAAGTAACCAAAGTATATTATCATGAGTTACAAGGGAGAAGTTATTAATAATATTCCATCAATAATATTACAGAGAATTAATATTCCAAAATGATACGGAATATGTAATTGGGTAAATTTAAATTTTATGATGTCTCTTTGTTAATAACTATTAATTTAATATTTTAGGACGATAAAAGCGATGGATAAAGCCGAAAATAGCTTTAAATATATCCACGATAATTTGATATATTCCATATTTTTGAAACAACAGCTGAAATATGAAGAATCAAGGAGGAAGAAACCTGATGGTGGCTCAGTTTATAAAAGAGTGTGTGCTCATATTACTATAGATCTACCTGAACTTTCTGAATTTTCAGATGTTGTCGGAGATACAACTAATCGAGTAGTTATTGATTTATTTGGGTGTATATTTATTACCTATATTTAATAATAATAAATACTAAACGATGGTTTTATATTTTTTAATTTATTATAATACATAATTAACTATAATTGAATGGTTTTATAATTTCCACTAGTTAAAAACTTATTTGTGAAATTAATTTAGTTTTATTTATGTTATATTGTTTTTGTATCTTTTTTATATATTCTTAAATCTAAGAAGAATATTAATCCCAAGCCTAATTATAGCTAAATCAAAATGTTTGAAGTTGTAATACTAGATAATACTACAATTAGTCATATTTAGGTTGAGTTAGGTTGGGTTGAATTCTAATATTAGAGCAGAAATATAGCCATCTTAAGAGATGCAGTACTAACCCAGAATGATTCTAATTTTAGATACAGTCTTAGAACTGCAATCATTCAGGTTTAGTCATGCGTCTCAACTCCGTTTTGAGAGACGCGTGGCTAAACCAGAATGATTCTAGTTTAAAAACTGTATCTAAAACTAGAATCATTCAGGTTTAGTCATGCGTCTCAACTCCGTTTTGAAAGACGCATGGCTAAACCAGAGTGATTCTAGTTTTAGATACAGTTTAAGAGAATCATTCAGGTTTAGTCATGCGCCTCAATTGCCTTTTGAGAGACGCGTGGCTAAACCAGAATGATTCTAGTTTAAAAACTGTATCTAAAACTAGAATCATTCAGGTTTAGTCATGCGTCTCAACTCCGTTTTGAAAGACGTATGGCTAAACCAGAGTGATTCTAGTTTTAGATACAGTTTAAGAGAATCATTCAGGTTTAGTCATGCACCTCAATTGCCTTTTAAGAGACGCATGGCTAAACCTGAATGATTCTAGTTTTAGATACAATCTTAGAACTAGAATCATTCAGATTTAGTCATGGGTCTCAACTCCGTTTTGAAAGACGCGTGGCTAAACCAGAATGATTCTAGTTTTAAATACAGTTTTAGAACTAGAATCATTCAGGTTTAGCCATGCGTCTCTTAAAAGGCAATTGAGGTGCATGACTAAACCTGAATGATTCTCTTAAACTGTATCTAAAACTAGAATCACTCTGGTTTAGCCATACGTCTTTCAAAACGGAGTTGAGACGCATGACTAAACCTGAATGATTCTAGTTTTAGATACAGTTTTTAAACTAGAATCATTCTGGTTTAGCCACGCGTCTCTCAAAACGGAGTTGAGACGCATGACTAAACCTGAATGATTGCAGTTCTAAGACTGTATCTAGAATTAGAATCATTCTGGGTTAGTACTGCATCTCTTAAGATGGCTATATTTCTGCTCTAATATTAGAATTCAACCCAACCTAACTCAACCTAAATATGACTAATTGTAGTATTATCTAGTATTACAACTTCAAACATTTTGATTTAGCTATAATTAGGCTTGGGATTAATATTCTTCTTAAATTTAAGAAGATATAAAAAAGATACAAAAACAATATAACATAAATAAAACTAAATTAATTTCACAAATAAATTTTTAACTAGTGGAAATTATAAAACCATTCAATTATAGTTAATTATGTATTATAATGAATTAAAAAATATAAAACCAACGTTTAGTATTTATTATTATTAAATATAGGTAATAAATATACACCCAAATAAATCAATAACTACTCCATTAGTTGTATCTCCGACAACATCTGAAAATTCAGAAAGTTCAGGTAGATCTATAGTAATATGAGCACAAACTCTTTTATAAACTGAGCCACCATCAGGTTTCTTCCTCCTTGATTCTTCATATTTCAGCTGTTGTTTCAAAAATATGGAATATATCAAATTATCGTGGATATATTTAAAGCTATTTTCGGCTTTATCCATCGCTTTTATCGTCCTAAAACATTAAATTAATAGTTATTAACAAAGAGACATCATAAAATTTAAATTTACCCAATTACATATTCCGTATCATTTTGGAATATTAATTCTCTGTAATATAATTGATGGAATATTATTAATAATTTCTCCCTTGTAACTCATGATAATATACTTTGGTTACTTCCATTCAGCTGTTTGTCATTTTTTAAACTACTAGCCTATCGGTGATTCTATTGATGTAAACAATATTTCTGATCGCTTCCTTATTAAATGCACTTTATCAATTACAGTTGAACGTCAAATTTATCCAACATTTAGAACAGTCAAGGATTATTCAAACTTTAAATAAAGGGATTTTGATAATGATTTTCGTTCAATTGATTGGCCTGCAATGTATCAGTTTTCAAGCTTGATAAATAAAATTTTTTCAATACACATTTGCTTTAAGTATTTGATACACATGTGCCAGAGAAGCTTATTAAAATCGCGCGACCAAGTGTAGCTTAGCTACCTCCAGTTGTTAGAAATATGATGGATTTAAGGGATATGGTATAAATTCGTTACAGAAAGACTAAGACACAAGAACATTGGGTATACTACAAATCACTAAGATATGATGTACGATTTTCGATACGTAGGGAACAGCGGGTGTATATGAATACTATTTTTGAAAATAAAAATACTCGGGATTTACAGAAAACTTATAATAGTTTGGGCATTAGTAAGATTGATTAAAATTTAATACAATATTATAACAGTACTTCAATGCGAAATTTTAAAGATTTGCTTTTCATAATGTAATTCGGAGTGAAGTGGGTAATGTTATATTATGAATTCACTCCAATGCCTTTGGATGCGATCTTCTTGGCATAAATGCAATAATAATGTCATCTCGATTCTTATTAAATATGATTACGCTTATCACTAATACATGTCTATTGGAAGCCGCTTTCCCTGACTGTTGAAAGGATTATATAGTCACTTCATTGTCAAAATTAAACTCTCCAAACTGTTCTACTGACATTAAATCTATAAACATATCATCTGCTCGTTTTCCAGAACTAGAAAAACTAGTTTATTTTCAGTTACTTGAACATCCATTTCTTCATGACATCATACCTGATAACTAGTTAGGGTTTAGACCGGGTCATAGTTGTAATCTATTACTAATGGATGTAGTAGATGCCGTGTTGCGACTTTTGAACAAGGGAGATATGCATGCAATGATCTTATTAGGTTATTCCGAAGCATTTGATATGATACATCACCATTTGTTGTTAAGCATTAAGCACTATATTGGTCTTGGTCAGACTACAATTGATTTTTTAAACATTCTTTTTTGGGCTGAAGACAATATATGAAAGTTAAACGCTTATTATCTAAACCAGATTTGGTCTCTACAGGATTGCCTCAGGGCAGTATGTCAATTGTTGTCTATCATTTATACAAGTATGTTCTACAAGCATTGGAAATATTGTAATTACCATGCGTATGTTAATGATACGCAGTTATAAATGTCATTTCATCATACCGCGACTAATGTTGCTACTATGTCCAATCGTTTGTTGACACTTCCGAATCACATAGCTTAAACGTAAGCTCCAGTAAATCTAACGTGATAACATTTAGTAATAGGAATCATATGAAAATTGTAAAATTTTGAATTACGCACTGTAAAAAATTTTGAATAGGGTTCACTACTTTGTGGTGTTCTCTGACCTAGCCACCTATTAACCTGCATTCTTTCTTCTTGATTTACACATATTTTTATTATTATTATGTTTTAATATATAGACAATGATGGTTAGATGGTTAGAAGATGGTTAATAAAGGCATTATTATTATACATATATTATTGCTAAATCGATAATGTGCCCTAACTCAAGCTAGCACTGTTATTACAAAAAAAATAACCAAGGTCAAAGGTAGAAGATTCCACTGGTAGAGTGTAATAAAAATAGAACGAAAAGTTCTCTCACTAGTAAGTATGTTAACACGGATGAACTTAAAGGCTCTGAGAGATAACCCGTTCAGATGAGCAGACAAATCTAATATATAAATGATCTAAACAATGATAACTTATATTTGGGAGGAGAAATTATACCCCTGAACTTTGTGTTCAGATTGTGTACATCACAACTAGGGGTGGAACGCGTAATCGGCAATTATCCGGCCATTTTTTAAACTTCGACCGAATACTGGATAGGAATACTGGAATACTGGATAGTTGTCGAACAACCTATTGAATTTTGTTTGTTTACAGGTTGTTAAGGGTAAACTAGGGAATCAAAGCATGTTACAATAGTTATTTACGTAACCAGTTATGAAAAGACTAGTTTTGTATAACGAACGTAATCGCCAAAACGAACGAGCGAAGCGAGCGAGTTTTGTAAATTACGTGAGTTTAATAAAATTAGCAGTTACACAACGTATTAAGTACAAAATTTTATCTAACCCCGCTGTAAATTTAACAGAATCATACGAAATCAATTTAATGAATGAATTTAAAAAAATAGTAACACATAAAATAAATAAATATTCAGTTAGGTAATATTTCATTACATAACTAGTGATTTAATGAAGGGGCAATTGTGTAAAATATGACATTACAAAACGTCAAAATACACTTAGCAGCAGAAGTCTGCGTACAAAAAACTTCTAACACTTTAACTGAAAAAATAAGGGTCATGATCTAATGTGATAAACTTAATTTTTTTTTTATTTTGTGTATTAACTAAATATAATCCTATTAACAAAATATGCATCAATAAAACAGAAATATTAGTTACAAAAAAAATTAAAATTAAAAATTCTCCAAATAATGCGTATGCAAAAATCTGCGTACAAATAAAGACGCCTTCTCCAAAATATACTTATTTACTTAAATACGTAGTTGGCGATGTACGCTTTCCGATTTAAATAAAAGATAATCGGTGTCAATTATATTAGCAGAGGCTTAGAAGCTAAAAGTTAGAATGGACACGAAAGGAAAGGAAATTGAATTGGGAGAGAGAAAAATTATTGTAAACTTATGGAAAAAGGAAAATCTTTTCGAAAAATAGGAGAAACTGTCGGCAGGTCACACTCTTCCATTCAAAGAGTAATTAATAATTATAAAGACACTGAAAATTACCTCTCACGTCCGCGATCTGGTAGACCACCCCTTTTAACAAACCGAGAGAAGCGAAAAATTGCACAGCAGGTTAGAAAAGAACCTAGGCTGACGGCAAAGAAAAATAGTAGAAAATGTACAAGAAGAATTTCATAAAACTATCAGCAAAGATACGGTGAGAAGGACGTTAAAAAAAGCTAACTATCACAGTCGCGTTGCACGAAAAAAGCCATTTGTGTCAGAGGTCAATCGTCAGAAGCGGATCGCCTTTGCAAAAAAACTCTTAGACAAGCCCATTGAATTCTGGGAGAAAGTTCTCTTTACAGATGAGAGCAAATTTTGCATTTTCGGCATTAAGGGTAAACAACTTGTATGGAGAAAACCTAATACTGCCCTTAATCCCGAAAATTTGAAAGCGACTGTAAAACACGGAGGTGGTGGAGTTATGGTTTGGGGGTGTATGTGCACCAAAGGGGTGGGAAGGTTGGTTTTCATAACATCGACAATGGACCATAAAATGTATATAAACATTTTAAAAGAAAATTTGAAGCCTAGCATCGAAAACTTGGGCTTGGGGCCCGAATACTTTTTTCAACAAGATAATGACCCCAAACATTGCGCCCACAACACTAAGCTTTGGCTACTATACAATACCCCAAAGCGACTTAAAACACCTCCACAATCGCCGGATTTGAATCCCATCGAACACTTCTGGGATTTACTGGAACGCAGGATTCTGCAACACAACATAACGTCGAAGGAAACGTTAAAAAATGTTATGATTGAGGAATGGGCCAAAATCAGTTCGGACGAAACGAAGAAATTAGTGCACTCCATGCCTAAACGTTTAAGGGAGGTCATTAAACGTAAAGGTTATCCGACCTCATATTAATATAGAAACAATGATCTCATTTATGAATTTTTTATAAATACTGTCCTGACTTGTACGCAGATTTTTGCATACCCGTTATTTGTAAAATTTTTAGTTTTGATTTTTTTCTGTAACTACGGTTTCTGTTTTGTTGAAGCATATTTTGTTAATAAAATTATATGTAGTTAATATACAAAATAAAAAAAAATCAAGTTTATCACATTAGATTATGACTCTTATTTTTTCAATTAAAGTATTACAAGCTTTTTGTACGTAGACTTCTGCTGCTGAGTGTAGTTATTTATGAAACAGTGAAGTTCAACGCGTTCGTGCGAAAAAAGGTAATTTCACGCACCGTTTCATAAATATTATCTACGACTACTTGGATTAGTCATCATTACCACACTCATTTGTAGTGATTTGAGTTACGTAATGAAGTTCATCATCGCATGGGTTTCATTATTTAACGCATTTTTAGCCCAATCAGAAAAAACTTAGATTTATCAATACATGAAAAAAAGTGCTACTTATTCATAAAGAGTAATAATATTATTTGTTATAAACATTAATTGTTATACCTATTTTTACAGTTCGAAACACTTATTCCAGATGAGGGTTTTAAATGAAGGTTATTGAAACTGAGACATTTAATCAAAACGGTCAACAACAATTTCAAAATATTTTTATAAATGTCACAATAGGCTTAAAAATGATTTTTAAGTAATTTTTAGCAGTCGTAATATGTTATACAGGTGTCTCACGTAACTGGTTCATTAAAGCTTTTTTAGGTTCCACTACTCGTAGAAGCTTGAAATTTTGGTATCATAGGTTGTTCATTCTGATCTTTTAACCTAAAATATTTTCAAGATGGCCACCACTTCTGGTCTACCGGAAGTTGACATCAACTTCGTTATTTTAAATGGAATGCTATAGTTTTTATTACACCATTCAACTAGACGTAAGAAAATATGTTGACTTTGATAACAGTTGTTGGTACCTAGCGTTTTTTGTTTTCGAGATATATTGATTTTAAATGTTTTTTATCAAATATCACCATGCTCTTTACAAGTCCATATCTCAGCCAACGTTAATTCAAAAACGTTTTGCATTGGTACGATATCTTTTCATATGCCGTTAAATAGATTGCTACTTGTTGCATCAGTATATGTTATACAGGCTGGCCAAAAATTGAGTTACCGTTTCTCTGTATTCAATTGCGTGAAAGTCGAAAATTTTAAATGGAACGCCTCATATCTTTTTAGCCAAATTACAAGCATTAATTACAGCACAAATTATCTATAAACATTCCTATACCTATTATAGTTTTCTTGCTATTGAGGAATATATCAAAATCATACGTAAAATGTTAGAAACCGCTTGTGTTTTTGTTAGAAGGCCATGATACTTTGACGGTTTTTTATGTAATTTATTTAAATTATTGTTAGTATTATTTCTACAATGAACTGCGATTGAATAAACTTTAGATTTGTAGCTGTTATTTACCAAAAATAACCAAAAGAAAACCGAATAAATGAAACATTGAAAAACAACAATTTAATGACAAAAATTAAAATCAATAACAAAAGAATCAAAAACTAAAAATTATAAAAATAAATTAAGGGAATTTATTGTTATCATTACTTAGTTGTGTCATCACTTACATCTGTTAATGTCTTTGAATATCATGGCGAATTATTCCAACGACAACATTTTAAATTCGTTTTTTATTCATGGCGGATGTAATAAAGTTTTGGAAAGATCAAAATAACAAGAATCACTTAAAACAAGAAATTTTCATTCTTGGAACTAGAAGATTCTGTTATTCCTACTCTGTTACTGACGTTAAGAATTCACGTTTAAAAGTTTTAAATTTCAAAGGATGCCGCAAGATCAAGCCTTTGTTGTAGCAAGAAACTCAAAAATTTATGACGCTAGTACATTATGAAACACATTTTGAAGTAATGTATCACATTTCAAATGCCAAATGACCGTTGATTAGTGTAATTAAAAATAAAAATTGTATACAAAGTTTATTCTCTGAGGTACAATAGAAAATAATTGTTTCATTTAACCGAAATTACTGGCGCATACATTTTCACTTAACCCGAGTATCAAGTTTATGAACAATAAACATCATGGGAGTAAGTCGAAACGGTCGACGAAATTAAGCTCTTGTAGTTACGACATGGTCTGTCACGCATTTCAATGCTAAGTTGTTTTCCGCCGAGAGGCAAACGTGTGACGTCCGTAATATGCGAGAAAGTCACTAAGGGCTAATAACCGGTTTGCGTAAGGATGTAAAAAGGGCCGGAAAATTGGTTTGCGTGTGTAAAAGTGGGGGCGGGTAACACGTTTTTCCGCGGGCTCTATGTTAATTAGCCAGTTCGTTATCCGGTTGAGGTAATGCAAATTTTAAAGAACGGAACATGTTAAAATTTATGTGCCTTTCTATGTCCTTAGAGATGAACACGCGAGTTTTGCCCTTTTCTAAAGAGCCACTGCAGATATAGCAGTTTGCGTGCGAGCAAGTTGCTTACAGAATCGAGATAAACGCCGGTCGTCCTTTAAAAAAAATTCTCGACCTACATAGATACGGAAAACAGCAACAATTAGGTACCAAGATAGAAAAGTCAGTCCCTACCAATGAATTAAACTCGTTTATCAAACGTCGCGTGCGCGATAAATTATCCCCGCGGCGACACGTCTTCCGCTCTGTAACGTACCTATTGATTTAAATATTAAGGCCGACAATGGTAAATCACTCCCGTTTCACCTGCAGCTTTAGATTCGACGCATTTCTCTTATTGCAACAGCGGCCATTTTTGCACGCCACAATGTAATTCATAACTTTTATCGCAAGTTACTCGAAGCGCTGCAAATGCTGGAACGTTTCAGATAGGGTATCCAATATAAATAAAACCTTTTATTCCCATTGGGTCGACGACCCAAGTAGGCAGGTGCCACTGAAAGAAGGGGTGGAAGGAAAAGTGTCAACCGTTTTAACCCCCTGACAGCAGTGCTAAATGGATTCGAGTATAGATTGTACTCCATCGAAACTCAGAACCTGTTGATACTTTATTATTTGTAAGTTGCCTGCTGTTGATTTCCATCGTTAGTAACCGATATTATAAATGGATTTGTGTTTATAGTAATTATATTAGAAATAAAAGCCATCGTTGACTCACTCAAGTTTCTGTCTTTCTACGAGCTAAATCATGATTTCACTTTTGTCTTCTATTGAAAAAAAATTTTCCTTCTTCGAGTTTTTAATTTTATTAAATAATTAACACGCGGATAACAAAGACAACAAAAAGATGTTAAAGATTTTGAAGTACCCTCCAACAATGTAACGTTGTGTGTGTCAAACCAAAATCGAGTATATCTTGTGATTTCCCGGTAAGTATGAAAAATATTATAGCGTCATCTTTTAAAAAATTGCAGAATCAAACCGTATATAAGTTGATCTTACTGTTAGGTATTTTGCTCGGGAATTCATTTGAAAATAGGGAAACGTTCATTATAATCCGAACCACTTCAATAATAATTAGTTCGTTGTATTCGAAAGTTTATTATAACCGGATTCGTTATAAACACATTTATTTAGATTATATTACATACTGACATATTCAGAACAATTACGGTAGTTCGTTATAATCAGCTTACATTGTATAATCCTCGAACATGAGTTCTGTACTCTTTGTACATGCACTTCAGTTACAGTCTTGTTTTTTTGGACTTTTAAACATTAGTTAAGTAAGCTCTTGTTATTGTACAATAATTTAAGTGTTACTTTTAAGTACACTTTTAAGAAGACCAATACGGTAGAGAATTAAGAAAATGGGGTGGTAAATGGTATCAAAGGCCTTAGAGAAATTTAACAGAATCGGGATTATAGCACGCACAACTTATCTAAATTGCATGGTTCATGAGTTTTTTAGAGATCCCCATAGGAAGAAATCATTTGTAACTTGGTCTACGAATAGGGAGTTTATGTGTAAAAAACGTTTTCACTTTTTTACCGATTCAGTGTGACTTTAAGACGTTCTTACACATGGTTCATGAGTTTTTTAGAGACCCCCATAGGAAGAAATCATTTGTAACTTGGTCTACGAATAAGGAGTTTATGTGTAAAAAACGTTTTCACTTTTTTACCGATTCAGTGTGACTTTAAGACGCTCTTACACATGGTGAACCCATAAACTTGTAGATTAATAAAAGTTCCCTGAAAAGTAAAGGGAAAGAAGAGTAAAAAAAAGAGTATGTACAAACACGAAACAAACAGAAATTATATGATGGGAAAATAATAAAACAATGTTTTTCACTTTTGCAATGCCTATTTTATTGTTCAACTTTGACCGGTTTTGCCTAATATGACATCTTCAGAAAGTTACATCAATTTCAAATAAATGTCTTAAACATTGCATTGGAAAACAAATCAAATTCTTTGTATTGAATGGGTAAAATTCGATCTTGAAACGAAATAAGTTAATTAAAACAAACGAATAACAGATACAAGGATGTTCTGTGTTGTAACTGAACTGGGGAATAATAAAATTGCCATGGTAAAAGTGCAAAACTTCGTTTTATTATTTATAATTAACAGAATGGCTAGAAAAGAAAATAACAACAATCTTTCTTGAAATCTCTTTACGTGCAGATGTTAAAAACAAGGATCTTGCTCTGGTCCTGATTTGGGAACATTACTAATCGTCGCCTTTCATTTCTTCCATGATTGATACTGCTTCCAGCAGGCCTAATATGCTTCCAGAAATTTTTTAATGTTTCCATAAGTCTTGATACAGCTTCTAGAAGCCTTCAATTGCTTTCAGAAACCTTGACATTGATTTCAGAAAACTTGAACTGCTTTCAGAATACTCGATACTATCTCTGAAAGACTTGATACTACTTTTATCAGGTTTGAAATGCTCCCAGATAACTTAATACTGTTTCTAGAAAACTTGATGCTGCTTCAACCAGACTTAATATTGCTACGAGAAGATTTAAACTGCTTCCAGAAGACTCGCTATTGTCTATGGAAAAACTTGATACTGCTTTTAAAAGATTTAAGCTGCTTCCAGAAAAATTGATACAGCTTCCAGAAGGTTTAAAATGCTTTAAGAAGAGTTGGTATTGTTTCCAGAATACTTGAAGTGCTTCTAGAAGATTTCATACTGCCTCGAGAAGACTTGATACTACCTCGGCAATACTTCACACTACTTTTGAAAGACTTGAAATGCTTTCAGAAAGTTTGACATGTTTCCAGAAAGCTTGAACTGCTTCTAAAAGATTTGGTACTGCCCCTGAAAAACATGACACTGCTTTTGGAAGCCTTGATGTTGCTTCCAAAAACTTGAAATGTTTCCAGAAAACTTGCAACGCTTTAGAAAATTTAATACTGCTTCTGGAAGCCTTGATATTGCTTTGAGAAAACTTCAGAAGACTTGATACTGCTTCTAGAAAATTTGATATTGCTTCCAGAAAGTTTCAAATGCTTGCAACAGATTTAATGCCCTCTCTAGAAGACTCGCAATGATTCCAAAGGACTTTCAATGATTCCAAAGGCCTTGTTACTGCTTCTAGAAGACTTGATGCTACTTCTAGAAGGCTTGATGCTTCTTCTAGCAGACTCGATATCGCCTCGAGAAGACTTGATACTGCTTCTAAAAGACTTGATATTACTTCCAGAAGACTTAATATTGCTTCGAAAAGGTTTAAACTGCTTCCAGAAAACTCAATACTCTTTTAGGAAGACTTGATACCAATTTTAAAAGATTTGAACTTCTTCCAGAAAACTGCTATAGAGACGTTTTTATGGCAAAAGGCAAGAAACTGTTAATAAGAATTGATTAACAGTTTGATAACAAACATGATACAAAATGATCATGTCAATAGTTTAAAAAATGTCAATTAAAGGCTAAACACTGTTTGTAAAACTGTGAACACTGCTGGCAGAAGGCATTTCTTGTTCACTTTTTTTTGAGAACCGCCATTCGTCATTTGAGCCTTTTCTCAAAGGTGCTTATTCAGGACCCAGTATCCATACTTATTTTCAAAAACGGGCAGATATTAAGCTGCGAAGATTCTGTTAGATATAGCACTAACACTCTAAAGATAAATCAGTTAGCTGCAGAAATCGTCCAATATTCAATCTGACCACAAACACCCTGATCAGAAAAATCCTATTATCATCACTCGGTGTCAGTGTCAACGACGAACCGTTTGTGATTTCGAGCTTTGTGGAAATGATTTTTTCAGCTGCTGACCTCGTTCAGTCTCAAGATCGTTTTTCATTTGCGCAATCAATAAACAGAATGGCCAACATGATAATATGCACCACCTTACATCTCCAGTGTTATTCATTTAGAAATTCGAAACTAGCAACTGACATGAGCAACTACGATAACATACTGATCTGAAACAATGCTTTGACGTCCTTTAACACCGGCCAATATGGAAAAAAAGAGAATAACCAACAAGAAACTGACGAAACGACTTGTCTATCTTTATTAGTTGTTTTCACGCAAAACTTATTTTCGAAAGGAGCCCCCGTTTTATAAACCAGGACATATATATTGACATGTTAGGTGACCTCGGGAATTATGGGATATCGCCAAAATGCAAAATCAGTTGAAGGATGTTCAGAAAGATCATGAAATTTGGACGAGGTGAAGAATGCCATCCTGCTCATGACTGTTCAACAGCTCTTGGCTCGAAACATAGAGGATTAGGGGAGGATTGAAAAATGCACTCAAGAGAATGGGCATTTAGAAATATATTAAACCTAAAAGGCACAGTTTGACCTTTATTTTAGTACAAATAAATCCATTTCAAGTTCAAAATTTACCGAGCACTTTTTATTTTAAAAACGTCCGCCTCCCGTACGTCATCTCCCTGTATACAATTGTTTCTTAAATCTTAAATACTGTAACACTTTCTAGCTACATAACTAACTATATTCTAACTATATATCTAACTATATCTTATTTTTGCTTTCAACAAAGTACTTGGCATGTTCTGAAAACCAATAATTAGTTTAACAATAAAATTAAAAAATAATTTAATCTTTGATTTTGAATGTAAGTAGTCTGGAGAGGAGTATCTTTGGCAATTGGTAATTGAATAATAGACTACAAATTACAATTTTAATTGGGAATTTATTCCAATTACAACTCCAAATTACCTCCATCAAAAAAAGGACTTAAATATAAGAATTTGTTGTCTTGAATGAAATTCATACTAAGGGACTGATAGAATATTAAATTTATTTAGATGCTGGGTAACTCTAGTAGCTACAACTTTTTCCAGATTCTTGAACAATATAGGCAAAATATAATAGAATGGAGATTTTCAAGTTCCCCAGGGCGGGATGTTCCTGGAATTTTGTCTGCAACATTATCTCTAGGAAATGTTAAACTTAAATGGGATGTTTTAAAATTGTTTTATTAAATAACAGTTCATTCTTGAATCTAAAATTTGATATGTTTTGAGGTTATTTGTAACCTCAAACCATTCATGATATCTCAATTCGCTTTTAAAAGTTAGATTTAAAAATCATAACTCATAAGAATGTAGATTTGATGAAATAAGCATTAACATATCAAAAGCTGAGAACAATTGCTAATTTGCTTTTTATCTGATGAGGGAATTTTGTGAATATAAAATTAAAGATATTTATAAAAATAAAAAGAGTAAAATGTCTCCTTAGAGCACCATTCGTAAACTAAACGACCGTGGTATTTATTCAAAAGATTCCATGGCCAAGTAAATTCAGGTTGTATTATTAAAATATGCAAATAAACCGTTTATACATGAAAGAAACCATCGTAAAGTGTAAAAAGTACGGTAGCGGCATTATGCACTTTATAACATGACCGATATACAATACCCCGGGGTACATCTTTTCGCATATAAATGTGAAACTTATCTAGCGGAAATCTGTACGTTAAATAAAGCACGGTGGTCGCCCCTTTGTATGTGCTCGAGCAGTTTCTCTTGTTTCGGCGCGCTTTAGGAACCGTTCGCCTGCCCACCGAACCATTCAATTAAATCGGTCAGGCAATAGAAGGGGTCTTGGGAAAACAAATTGCCTAATATAGACAATTTCTGTCCGATGCGGCGAGAATTACTAGCGGCAACTTTGAGCATTTTAAGCCGGAAAATGTGCCCGATAAATCTCCGTCGACGGGAACGGACCAAAAAGGAAAAAGCAACGGTTCGGAACCGATTCGGGACGCCAAATCCCTTCGCTCTTTATTGTTTAATATATTTAAAGTCGCGGCAACAAACCGACCGCGCGATTCGAAGTGGTCCGCGACGGCAAAATCAATGGTGCCTAATGTGACGCGGATATATTCGATACAGACCCTTTTCTTGTAAAAGCGAAAAGCGCTCCGGGCTTTCCCGATCCATTACGCCATCGGTTTCTCTTTCCTTTTCAACCGGCGAAACCGGGAAAACGCATTGCATAAAGGATCCAAACAGAAGCACCTAACTGGGCGAATAAAAAAAATCGTACCACATTTTTCTCATTTTAATGGTTTTCGAATAAAATACTTCCATGCCTCATCATGAAATGTACTTAACATCCAACAAATAGTTTTTGTACTTAATCCTTCCTTCTTATTTGTATTCACCTCTTCAACTTTTCTGCTGTTACACTCGTACTTAATGTTTTCTAATACCGCAACATTAACTTCTACTTTAGATTGAACGATTTTCTAATTTACTTTACTGATCTTTCAAGATTATTTAGTTTTAGTTCTAATTAAGTTCTTCCCATTTCAAATTTATATAGTATGTCTTCAGATCAAGTTACAAAGAGGTACACGAATTTTATACTCTAACTATAGAAGTTAACTAATTATTCTCATTTTTATGTAAAAATTGGTCTTCTTTCTAAATCGAAAATCTTTCAAGTTCAATGTATAATATGTAAACATAGAAATCGCCATATCAAGAGTACATTGATCGTATAAAATTTAAGGGTAGTTTATTAAGAATTGCTATAGAACTTGCGGCGATAACACGCAACCTTCCGAAGGAAGAAGAAATTCGTCGATAACTACGTTTATTGATAAAAGAAGACATGGAGAAGAACAGTAAAAAACATATCTATAAAACCGGAAGGAAATAGAAGAAAGAAGAACAAACATTAAATGACATTTAAAAGAAGATCAAGGATAAAAATTTATAGCTACAAAAGCAGACATTAATAATAATGGATAAAAGCAGATATATAGCAAAAACTAACAATTTTCTTATAGAAAACAATTTCAAAGTAATGACAAAAAATCCAACAAATGCTTTTAACTCCAAAGTGAAAAAGATAATCAACGGCGTT
Source organism: Onthophagus sagittarius (assembly GCA_036711965.1). Classification (NCBI taxonomy): domain Eukaryota; kingdom Metazoa; phylum Arthropoda; class Insecta; order Coleoptera; family Scarabaeidae; genus Onthophagus; species Onthophagus sagittarius. The sequence continues at coordinate 17,956,820 of JASERS010000005.1, read as the reverse complement.
AAAAATACCCTAATAGAACTCAACATGAGAGAAGCCTAAAACGAATCCTCCTCGTTTATATGATACACCAAAATTGCAGAAAATAGGGCACTCTATCGGACCTATCATAAGATTTATTAGAAAAAAAAAAAATCCCGTCACGAAAACAGGTAAGTAAAAATAAAATAAACTATTATAACTGTAAACTCTTCATTTGAAATTTAAGCTCAACACAGCAAAAAAAATATGAATGTTTGCGAGCGGAAACACAACATAAAACTTAAAAAAATTAAAAGTTAACCCGCGTCTGATCCCGTATAGTTGAGCTCAACCTGAAATCAATGATAAATAAAAACAATTAACGCCAAAATAAAAAACTTGCTAACAAAAATTTACAAAAAGAATTTTTTTTAAATGAATTTATCGAAATTAAAACAATATATAATTTACAAAAATAAATAACTCAAATGATTTTTCTTACAAATTAATGCCAAAATAAATAAAATATATATATATACAGGGTGTCCCACGTAACTAGTTCATTAGAACTTTTTTAGGTTCCACTATTCTTAGAGGCTTGAAATTTTGGCAACATGGGTTGTTCATTCCGATCTATTAATCTAAAATATTTTCAAGATGGCCACCATTTTCGGTCTACCGGAAGTAGACCTCAACTTCGTTATTTTAAATGGAATGCTATAGTTTTTATTACACCATTCAATTATACATAAGAAAATATGTTGAGTTTGATAACAGTTGTTGGTGCCTACCGTTTTTTGTTTTCGAGTTATTTTGATTTTAAGTGTTATTTGTCAAATATCACCATACTCTTTACAAGCCCATATCTCAGCCAACGTTAACTCAAAAACTTTTTGCATTGGTACGATAACTCTTCATATGCTGCTAAATAGATTGTCATTTGTCGTATCCGTATATCTTATACAGGCTGATCAAAAATTGAGTTACCGTCTCTCTGTATTCAATTGCGTGAAAGTCGAAAATTGTAAATGGATCGCCCCATATTTTCATACCCTATCAGAAAGGGAATTTAATTCTCTATAAATTATCTATAAATATTCCTATACCTATTTATTATAGTTTTCTTGCTATTGAGGAATTTATCAAAATCATAGGTTAAATGCTAGAAACCGTTCGTGTTTTTGTTAGAAGGTCATGACATTTTGACAGTTTTTTGTTTAACTTATTTAAATTATTATTAGTATTATTTCTACAATGAACTGTGATTGAATAAACTTTAGATTGCTAGCTGTTATTTACCAAAAATAACCAAAAGATAACCGAATAAATGAAACAATGAAAAACAACAATTTAATGACAAAAATTAAAATCAATAACATAAAAGAATGAAAAACTTATAATTATAAAAATAAATGATGGGAATTTAATTGAATTTACAAACTATTTAGATACTTGCCTATTTGTTGTAGTTGCCCTCATATTTGGAAATTAATTGAAGCATGCAATGCTGGAAAGCTTCTAATTTTTATGTTAGAAAGCCGTGGAGTTTTGACAGCTTTTCAACCATATTTATGTTATTGTGGTCATTACTTAGTTGTGTCATCACTTACTGCTGTTAATGTCTTTGAATATCATGGCGAATTATTCCCACGCCAACATTTTAAATTCGTCTTATATTCATGGCGGGTGTAATAAAGTTTTGGATAGGATAAGAGACGTATCTCTTAGTTTTGGAAAGAACAAAATAACAAGAAACCATAAATTTCTATTATCAGCAGCTTAAGATAATAGAATAAATGTTACTTCACCAAATTCTTCGGTAAGAGGTGCTTCGGTCGATTTAGATGAATAATATTTTACAAGAAAGCACCGTAAATAAATAAGCTGAACTCTCTAGGAATATCTCGCCCATCATTACGTCGAATATTACTCCATATAATTGTTTTTCATTGTTTCATTTATGCGTTCTTCTGCTGGTTATTTTTGGCAAATAAAAGCTAACAAACTAAAGTTTATTCAATCGCAGATCATTCTAGAAATAATACCAATGATAATTTAAATAAATTAAACGATAAACTGTCAAAATGTCATAGCCTTCTAACAAAAATACGAACGGCTTCCAGCATTTTGTGTAGGATTTTAATAAAATAATCAATATAAAGAAAACTATAATAAATAGGTATAACAATGTTTATAGATAATTTGTAGAGAATTAAATTCCCGTTTAGATAGGCTAAAAAGATATGGGGCGTTCCATATAAAATTTTCGACTTTCTCGCAATTGAATGCAGCGAAACGGTAATTCAATGTTTGACCACGCTGTACAAGGTACACTGATATAACAAGTGACAATCTATTTAACAGCATATGACGAGTTATTGTACCAATGCAAAACGTTTTTGAGTTAACGTTGGCGGAGATATGGGTTTGTAAAGACCATGGTGATATTTGCCAAAAACACTTAAAACCAAAATAACTCGAAAACAAAAAACGGTAGGTGCCAACAACTGTTATCAAAGTCAACATATTTTCTTACGTATAATTGAATGGTGTAATAAAAACTATAGCATTCCATTTAAAATAACAAAGTTGAGGTCTACATCCGGTAGGCCGGAAGTGATGGCCATCTTGAAAATATTTTAGATTAATAGATCGGAATGAACAACCCATGTTATCAAAATTTCAAGCCTCTACGAATAGTGTAACCCAAAAAATTTCTAATGAACCAGTTACGTGAAACACCCTGTATATATAAAATAATATAATTTACAGGATCTTCAACCCACAAAAAAAATCTGACCTTAATACAAAGTTTTGTTCAACTCTCTCGTTTGATGAGGCTTCAGCAACAAATTCTGATGGATTACAGGAAAAGGTGTTTTCCGTATATCTTTTCCAAAAATTAATATTAAATAAAATCCCAATGAAAATGGAATGGTACTTTCCAAAATAAATACCAAAGTTTGCTCCCACCAAGAAAAACCTGGATAAGAAATGAAATTTTCAATCAACAGTGAACAGTTTTTTAATAGTGAAATATTTTTCTATTTGAGTTTAAATTTAAATTTTGAGAAAATCGAAAAAAATTGTGAAAGATTGCCAAAATTGTTTAAATAAAGACCTTACCTATGTTGTTCGAGGTTCTAGATTAGAATAGATTCAATAAATACGTTTAAATCCGGAAATCCGTATTATATAGTAAAAGAAAAACGTTTCCAAACTTTTGCTTTAGATGATGAATACCACAATAGTGGATTAAGAAAAATTATTCCACAAAAAACCCACAATGGCTAACCAAACCAAAACTTCCTTATCATCCTAGAGACTCGTATATAAAAATCTGGTAATTGATGCGAAAAGGAGAATCCGAGTCGAAACCTGAAAGGTCTTTTATACTCTAAATTTGAAAACAAGTAAAAAATTTTTTCTGCGCTAAGGTGAAACACCTTAGCGCAAACACCCTCTCCAAATAAAGAGATGAAATATAACAAAAATTAGGAATCTTTTCTTTGAAAACTAAAAAGAATAAATAAAAAGAATTCAGAATTTATTGCTGCAAATAGAAAAAAAAATATATTAACAATGTAAATTGTAAACAAAATGTAAATTGAACGTTAAAAGTAAAATACCCGAATTGTATACAACTCAATAACCTTCAAACACACAAACAAATTACACAGTAAATAACATAACAAAAATCGGAATGTAACAATTACCATCTGTAAGCCAAAAAAGCACACAATTAATTCAACACTTGACAAATTTACTCTACCAGACGACCACTGAATGGTATCGTTTGATATTATAAATCTATATACAAATATTCCAAGACAAATTATCGATATAATTCAACAAATTCTACATGAAAAAATAAATAATCCCTCTGCAAATTGTACAAATTTACTAAAAATGTTTTATATTTGCATTAAACAAATTTTTTGTTCATTTGAAGGAAGTATTTATACATTTCCAGATGGGTTACTAATGATATCCTCATTGAGCAGGTTAATGGCAGACAAATTTCTTAACAAACCTTATCATTCTAGACCTTACCATAGAGAAAAAAGAAAATCACTTGGCCCACGACATTTACCGAAAGCAAACCGATATCGTAATTCCATACAGATTATACCATGAACACTCCTACTCTCACATCAAACTTAACCCAAGAAATAGAGAAAGAATTCGAAATAATTAAATTGATAACACATAACAACGAATAGCCACGTGAAATAATAAAAAAACTTATCAATAAAAAAACTCAAAAAATTTTACCTATCCAAAAGGTCAACATTAACACAGAAAGAAAAACCAGAGAATATAACCTACCGAACCATACAATTCAATCCGACGTAAACAAGAAGATAAGAAAAACTTTTAATAAATACAACCTTAAATTGGCAAGCAAGAACAAAATACCCTAAGTAGATACCTAATAAACAACAAGGACAGAATCGATAAAATGGATGGTAGTGGAGTATATAAATTACAATGTAGGTCTTGTAAAGCAGGCTAAACCTGAATCTCTCTGATTCAAGGTTTAGTGTTAGTTCTAGTTTTAATTCTTGTTTAGCTCAATATTCTAGAAGAATTTCATGTTTTCCAGAGGCAATATCAAGTTTTCTGTAACCAATATCCAGTCTTCTAGAAGCAGCATCAAATTTTCCAGGGGTGGCATTAAATTTTTTGGAGGTAGTTCAAATCTTCTGGAACTATTTCAAATATTCCGGAAGCAGTTCAAGTGTTCTAGGAGCATTTCAAGTATTCTGGAATTAATATCAAGTATTCTGAAAGCATTTCAAGCCTTCTGAAAACAGTATCAGATACAATCTCACGTCTCAATTCTAAATGCGTGCTCTACAAGAAAAAACATTCATTCAAACTAAGGTAAGTAATTGAAGACGCTAACCTTAATCCAGATAAAAACATTAACAATTTCGTATGAGTGCCTATATATATAGAGAATTCTCGCTTCAGTCGTTAAAAATTTTGTATCGGTGTTTAAGCATCTAGAGCACCCATGTATCCGGCGCCTATGGTACCAGCAACCTGAGAGGGGATATTGTTACTCTAGGTTTCTCACAGGTCATAGTGACATTGAGGGCAATAAGAAGATGGACGAAACAAAAACTGAAGAAGAGTTGACAAAAACTGACATAAAGGAACAAGAGTTTGGGGTATAAACTTTGAAGGTCTAACGTTACTATAGACCTTATTGCTCAAGCTATACAAACATTAAATTTAACTCAAAAATTGAAATTAAATTCATCATGCGTTGTAAAATTCTTAAAAGAAGCTATTTACAAAATTTCATTCATCATTTTAATTAATAACGTATGTTCTTTGTAATATACTGAGTTGCATGTTAAAATAGCCTCTTAAGAGACTGCTAAATTCAAATGTTTCTAGTTCTGATATATACAATATATATTGAAGCTGATAGAAGAATAGTTGTTTACTACCCTTACAAGATAGGCTGTTATTATTGTAACATTAAAGAATATAATCACTTAACTGGACGAATAAAAAAAATCGTACCACATTTTTCTCATTTTAATGACTTTCCAATAAAATACTTTTAGGTCTCATCACGAAGTGTATTTAACATCCAACAAATCGTTTTTGCACTTAATCTTTCCTTCTTATCCTTCAAGTAATGTTTCAACTTCCTCCTGATTTCGTTACTGCGTCTTTTGCTTGTTTTCAGAGCATTCACCTCTTCAGCTTTTCTCCTTTTACACTCGTACATGATGTTTTCTACCACCGCAACATTAACTTCTGCTTTAGATTGAGAAATTTTCTGATTTACTTTACTGATCTTTTCAAGAAGATTATGCATTTTCAGTTCTAATTCAGCTTTTCTTCCTTCAAGTTTGTATATCTCCTCTTGTAGAATATTGGCTTCATAATTTAATGATTTTTGGGACTTTAACGTAGTTTTTCTTCGAGGTTTAATCCGCCTTCGGCTTGTTACGTACTTTTTATTTTTATATATCGTACGGATTTGATCGTTTTTTACTGGACTTTTAATGGGAGATAATTTTTTTCTTGTTAGGTGTGGTTCGTTTACTTTAGGAATCTGTTCTTCTTTTACAGGTTGCTTAACAGGGGATAATTTTTTTCTTGCGAGATGTGGTTCATTTTGCCTTCGGCACTCTTGACATGCCTGAATGGAAGGTCTTTGAAGTACCGGTTCTTTGCGGGTGAATGCTTGATATTTTCTGAAGAAATTCATGGTTTCGATTATTCATATTGTGAATTTAGAAAGGAACCAATGACAGCTCACGTCAACTGGGACAATTGTGTTCTTGTCATATTTTACGTGAGAATAACTCCCTCAATTTACCACAAAGAACCGCGCCAAATTGAAGGGAGCTAGAAAAGGGGTGTAATGCATGGTAATGGATAATGGATCGAGCACGAAATCGTCTGCACGGGGATTTTCGAAATGTACTTGTAATCCGTCATATTATGCGCGGAGTGCTCTCAACGATCGGTCGCCGTCCTTTGTTGTCCCTTTAATCTTTTCGTTGGCGCCATAAAAGTTGAGAAAATGCATTAGCAACTACATTGGCGTGGAATCGTTTCAAGACTCGAATGTCTCTGTATTTCTTATAACGCAGTTTAAAATCTCCCCTTTTAATTTTGCTGAATATTATCTTCTTGGTTATATTCAAAAAATTTCCCTAATAAATTATCCTGCTGACAGAAAGTAGCTGATAGTAGCTCGGTTTCCTCGAAACGGGATCCTGAAAATTTAATTTCCGTCTGAGTTAAGGTGTCACCTGGCGCGAAATTATTTATTTATTCAAATTTCGTCGGGTTGCCTCGCGGGGAAACTAGAGAAACTCACCCCCATCCTCGTTTCCCCGATCGCCATTCACGCCCGTAAAACGATTACACTTTCTCTGTCGACTTGCCAACAAATTACCCACACAATAACAAAGTTTTAATTAATTTCCGAGCAAATCTAGTCAAGATATCTTGCAAGAAAAACCTCAATTTCGTTACTGAATGGAACTAATCTGAAAAATTAATTGCGCCGTAATCAAGGGCGCACCGCCTGGGACCTAGTAATAACTTATGTAGTCGATAAATTCGGAATAAATGGAGCTCCACCACTCGAACGTGCCGCCCCGTACATAAATTAAATATAATTTCGCGTAATTATATGCACGCAGGGGTGGACGTATCATAAATACCGCGTTAATGCAGTTAATAGTTAATTATACGACCTCTGTTGAACACTATTTCGCAATTTTGCACCCATAAATTTCAACTGAGGTACACTCGCGTGGCTTACTAGACAAACTTTCCAATCAGCGTTTACAGAATATCCCGTTGTGAGCAACATTTCATATAGGACCCAAATAAAAGGAATTTTTTAACGTATACTTTCGAAAAAATTAGGTATGCTAACAACACCAACATTATCTCATGGCCGCAGTTGCATTTTATAGCTTGGCATTTTTCAGCCCAAACTCGTTAGGACGCTTATCGACTCGGGTTCCATTTACTTAATTAGCGTTTTTTGTTCTCTCTCGGAATAATTGTTTTACCTGAAGATGGACCAGTTCATTAAAATCGTCCTCAATGGACAAAAACTCAAACTCTGCACATTTCTATCTGGTGAGTAATGAATTGAAATAATATAATTCATATAATAAATTAATGGATTTCATATACTAAATTTCATGACACAAACTCAATAATGGTTCATTAACGGATTCGGAGAAGTCTATTGGTTCAAAAAAAAGTACTCAACTTTCACTAAATTAGAACATTTTTTAATTGGAAGAATTCATTCGCTTGAAGCAAAAATACAAATTTCTAGTGATAGTAAATTACCTACATTGCAAATCTCAAAATTCAACTTTCGAATCAAAAGTCATAACGTTACAACTTTACCTCAATCTTGTATTCTATGTAAAGCCGAACATTATACTTCTGCTTGTCAACACTATCTCAATAAAACGCAATCTCAACGCAAAGAATTTGTTACGTTAAAAAGATTATATTTCAATTATTTTAAGACGTCATTTATTGAGAAATAGCTGAACAATAAAGAGATAATCCTCAATCTTCTGGTTCAAAAGCTATCACGGCAATACTAATCCCTTCGACTGAATCGTTACCTCAACAAAGTACGAATGTCATCTGTTATAAGAATGTTCTTTTGGCAACCGTGGTTATTTGGCCTATACTAAATTCTTCCATAGCTAAAAAACATCTTTGGGCTGGATTCTCCCTGGTTCTGCCGGGACGCTTTTACTAAAAACTCATCGTATTTACAGTAATCAATGTTCTATCGATGACGAATTGAAAGAATTAAGGCAACGTTTTTGGGTACAAGAGAATGCGTCATTAACTCCAAAACCAACAGCAGAAAATTTAGAATGTGAAGAACATTTCATGCGAACAATTGAATGTGATCAGGATGGAAGATGTATTGTACATCTTACACTGAAACATATTCCAGATGATTGGTAATACTTATAGAGGTGCTCTACGTTGTTTGATTTTAATGGAAAAACAATTCGCAAAAAACCCTGAGCCAAAGAAACAATGTTGTACATTTATGTCTAAGTTTAAATCACATGGAAAAGGTAACTGACTGTTTAACATCAAATAAACAGTTCTTCTTACCACATCATGGCGTCATACGAGAAATCAAACTCGTACAACATCTAACTAGGATTTTCACTCAATGACTATTTACATGTCAGTTCTAAATGATAAACTGAATTGGGAGATGTCAGATTGTGCACCTAAATAAATAAACCAAGCGAATCTATTTCAGTGTATCAATTAATTACAGTTACTTATTGTGCACAAATTTGGCACTTCGTTGTCGCCGTCAAACTGCCCATAATAATCGTGACACGTATCCTTATATTGATGATACTTTATCAGGTGCTGATAGTATACATATCGCAAAAATTCAAATTAGTCATGTAAGAAATGGTCTCAAATCGAGTGGTTTTATCGCTAAAAATGGATCGCCAACACTCTTACTGTTCTAGATGATATTAATCCTAATGAGCTCCTATTCCTAATCGCTCATGCAATAATGACTGTCTTATTAGGATACTAGGATTTAGTATTCATAAAACTAAAAGTGTTATCCTTCAAAATGATCCCCTTGCATGGTTATCACCTACCACTGTAATCGCAAAATTTTTTAACTAAGCAGAAGGTTTGGTTAGAACAACTTGATTGGGATACTGAATTACCATTATTATCTTCTCAATTGTATATATTTTATGATGAACTTAAAAATATTTCTACAATCTCATATGTCTTATCGTCTTCCTTCTATTCTGTCTCTGGATATTCTTATTTCTATCGCTTACCTTCTCACAATAATAAATAATATAACCCAATACAACCTTTTTTAGGAAGATCTCGTTCCTTTTCGCTCCATCGTCCACTATGTCATCATTTCATCACCATACCTACATACTGTTCTGTTACACTTTCCCCTTTGCCTCCTTCGCGACTATAACCTCCCTGACAACTATCTCTACTGTATCCCACCTTTCTAAACATTCCATCATTACTTTAATACAGTTTCTTGGGGTTAATGCTGTTCATAACTTCTTCCAGGTTACCGATACTTCATCTTACAAGCTTGCATACTCAAAAAAATCTGTTGCGTTTTAACAAATAGCCTCTGAAACAGCCGTGTCCACTCACTCACACTTTCGTGTTAAATGATAAAGTAGTTTGTTTCCCCTGAGTATTGTCATGTTTTCGAGATACATTCCATATTGTTCGAGATGGCCACGTTTCCGGTTCCAGTTTTACACGTTTAGCCCATCTGGCTATTTCATCGCTTGTTCTAATCTTAAACTATTTCCTCCTCCAGCGAGGTTCGATTTTCCTTTGCTGCTCCTGCGGATACCCTCCATCTAGTCATTAGCTCAATTGATAGTGCGCTTGCCACCACTTACAGTGCTTCCGTGGAAACCCAACTTAGCCTAATCCAATGTAATCAAACTCAATGGCATGACATAAGTGTGCGTAATCTGTCAGATCATTAGACAAAGTAACATCATAGAAAAGGAAACCTTTAATAAACACAGATAAGGGTATGATGAACAGTTTGGCATCATTTCCTAATAGAATCGGAATTCAATTCATGTTCGGAACGAGTCATCTGTCACTTTATCCTGGATACACCTAAATCCATCTAGATGGAAGGATTTCTTTCAACACTGTGCTATCGAGATACAAGAATTTTCCGCATTTCAATGGCCCCACATATCTGGCAGACGTAATCCAGCGGATATCACATCATGTATTGTCAGTACATCTCAACTGAAAAATGAAGTATTGTGGTGGAACGGACCAAATTAACTATCTCAGCCTCTATGACTTGTCCTAATATGCAAGAAACTGTTTATCCAGGTAGCTTATCTGAAGAACGATGAGCCCATGTCAATCCATCAATCAACACAATCTTCAATGGTTTCCTAGGAATTCTGGTTGTCTTGCAAACATAGTTTGGAACGAAAAACATCCCGTCATCATGATTACACTTTTTATAGGTTACCATGATCTAAAAAATCTGCATGCTGGAACTCAAATAACATTAGCTCCCATTCATCAACAATTTTGGATTATTAGGGAAGGAATTCCTGTACGTAGCTTCATTCAGCATTGATTACTTGAAGTCAAGAAATTATGGGTCAATTTCGGCTCGAGTTAATCTAGGGATACTTTTCTTCAACTCTGGCATAGATTATGCGGGTCATACTTCCAGTTTCCAAAGACGAGGACGAAAAACAAACAAAGTATATTTAATTGTATTTATTTGCCTAATTACTTCAGTAGTGAATTTCGAAACTGTAACAGATTATACCACTGCTGCTTATATTAAAAATTACATGTTCAACTCTATTAAGTGACTATGGTACAAATTTAATTTGGGCTGATAAATAATTACGATCTTTGCTGAAAGTTTCTTCCTATAATTGGCAAGGTGTCACATCAAATCTGGCTAATAACGGCACGATATGTAGATTCAATTTTCCGTCCGCTCCTAATTGTAGAGAAGAATGGGAGGCAGCAGTTAAAGTCACCAAATTTCATCTGAAAAGGACCGTTGGAAATACTCTTCTAACATATGAAGAATTTTCGACTCTTTTGATTGAAATAGAAGGAATATTAAATTCAAGTCTTCTTTGTCCTCTTACCGACGATCCAAACGACTTTAACCCATTAACGCCTCATTTTTTTAATAGAAGAAACAATAGCCTCCATTCCTGAAGAATCTCTTCTATTCACAAATACTTCCAGACTTAGTAGATGGCAACTGCTTCAGAAATTTATGGAACAGTTCTGGGTCTACTGGAGCAAGTAGTATACTATTTACAGTATATTCAGAACCGCTCAAAATGTTTTGCTTCAAAACAAGAACTAAGTGTTGGTTCATTAGATTTGATTATAGATGAAAGAATGCCCCCTTCCAAATGGCCATTACCCACCTTCACGTTGGACCAGATGGCCGTTAACGAGTAGCCGTTATGAAGCCTACAATTACGTCACTGACACGGCCAATTATTAAGCTTTGTTTGCTTCCTATTGAATAATTGTTCTACAAATTCCCTGGATTCAACTATTTCTTAATTTTAATTATTTTGTCCCCTGGCGCTCTCAAGGCGGACGGTATGTTTGAAATGTTCAAATTAAAATTAAAAATGTAATGTAAGAAAAAGGTTGTCAACAACAATAAAAAATCTTTCGAATTGAAAAAAGTGTTTAAAAAAGTTGTGAAATTGTGGTAGTCCCCAAAAAAGTATTCTTAATCTAATCTTTTTTCAATTTGTTGTGATCTCGAGCTCTAAAATCATAAAGATCCTATAAAGTTTACCGACAATATCATTATGAAATAAAAAGCAATTTGGAGTTGATTATATCATTATTTAATATGTTATAAGTGATTTCTTCAAATCTTTAAACTTAGGAGATGTGATTTGTTGATATTAACTATACATAATCCCAATCCCAAATATTGTGTAATTTATTTTTAAAAAAGAATATTTAAAAATCAAAAGCCAAATTAGCAAATTAAAGTAAATTTTCTTAACTTTTGATATGTTGAAGCTCATTTCTTTAAAAATAAACTCTGCATAATTTCATCATTTTTTCCAATCTACTTAATGTAACGCTTTCTCGCCGAGAATTTCTGAAGATTATAAAAGTTTTATTTAATAGTTTCTTTAACAATTTGGTGGTAATGTGAGGTCGTTTTGGAACGTATCTCATCGCGAAATATTCATCTCGTGGCATTAGTTGTGGGGGGCCGCAGCTCCGATGTAATTTAAATTCGTAGCGGGGAATTTCCGAAGACGGGAAAAATCCGGGAAATTAAGGAATGGCGACGGTGGCGGCGAGAATAAGACAAAAGCCGGGCCGCTGAATATTTCATTTTCCTGGGAGCTGGAGCTGGCGCTATGGATCTGCGTTCCCCTCAAAACAAAAGTACATTTGTAATCCAATTACGGCGCTTTGCGAATATTAAAGTTGCGCCCCCCGTTATATATTATTTCACTTACCGTTCGCGGCGGATTATCTTTGAATTTTAAACAAGTATTCTGTCGGTTTTCAGATAAAAGGTGCGTACGTGTTCGCGTCTACATTAACTTCCAATAAACGTCGGCGAAAACGTAATTTATTATGCAATTTGGTGGAGATTAAGCGGATCGGAATAAATACTAACCCTGTCGCCCTTCACCCCGGGGGGTCGACGTTTTTAACGCTCGGTGTAAAATGTGTAATTTTACTGCCTCATTAAGCTTCATTATCGTGTGTACGGCTTTGCCATATTTCCCAGCGGGCTTTACGACTAACGGTTTAATCCCTTAATTGCTTTTTCTTGCTATATTGAATCCCGATTGTTATGTAGCCCGTCCCCTCTCATCGAGGGTGGCTCGTATGAACTTCTCTACGGTCGAAACTAATTTTCCTTCGCCTAATTCCTTTCTATAGCCTCGTAGATCGTTCGAATAATGTTACTAATCCTGATAGTAGTCGTTATACCCTTCTAAAATGGGTGTATTGGGACCTCATCAAATACTGCATTAACATTTATTATTAAAATCTTTTGTTTCTTTGTTTCCGTTTGAATTATAAATGAATAAAAGAAATAAGATGAATAAAAGACAAAACATTGAATCTACTAGACTCGGCCATCTACAGGAAGATTAAGAAGGGCTCTAGAGACAAGATGGTAGGGAAAATTAAGAATCTGGTAAAATCTACAGGTAATACAGCAGAATACCAGAAAAGATTATTTGTGCCGGCGACTTAGAATTTACGGATTACGGAAAATTCATAAACTAGGAACCTTCTGCACACTATCATCAGATAATCATATATCAGGGATTCCACACATTTTGTGGAACCGGTAAAATGTGTATACAGTGGTACCTCGATATACGAGTGCCCTAATATATGATTGGTTTAAGACCCGAGCCGCCGAGCTAGCGATATTTTGCTTTGAGATGAGAGCAAGGTGTTGCGCAATGCGAGGCGCATATTTAGGTCGTGTGCAGCGTATAACGGTTTCTCCTACCTCAGATTAGAGTTCAATCTGTCTCTATATCTGTTCTGTGGCCTGTGTGATATTTTCTCTCGTATTCGAAGTATTTTTGATAAGTTGGGTTCGTGTTTTTTGTACATTTACAATACATTATCACATTTATTATATCGGACCCATGGTTATTATAACCATGGGTCCGAAGAAGATCATAGAAAAACATGCACAAGGTGTGCTAGTAATTGACTTGGCGAAGATGTACGGGCATAGTACATTAATAATATCTAATGTACTTAAACAGCAAGAGTTGATAAAGGTAACTAAGTACAACGCCAACTAAGGGCGTTACAATAGTTTCTAAGCTCTGGACCTCTCTCTATGAAAAGATTGCGCAAAATTACTGATAGTATGGGAAACAGAGAAGCAGTTTCAAGGGGGAACGTTGACACACAGCATCATATGTGAGAAGGCACTAGCGATTTACGGTGATTTGCTTATTTGTTGGATCCTACACATTTCCACAAATGAGGAACTGTACGACTCATGTAAAGCCAGTCGGGGCTGGTTTGACAATTTTAGGAATAGGACGGGCATTCGCTTCATCGTTAAGCATGGTGAGGCAGCAAGGTGGGATGTGAAGGCTGCTGAGGTGTACATCAAAACGTTTTTCGAAGTAGTAGAAGCTACAGAATACATACCACAACAAGTCTTCAACTGTGTTGAGATAGGGCTTGTCTGGAAAAGGGTGCCGAATAAGACTTACATAACGGCAGAGGAGAAGACGATGCAAGGTTGCAAACCTATGAAGCACAGATTAATTCTACGCAAATGAGAGTAGCGACAGCAAAATCAAGCCTCTGATAAAATACAATTCGGAAAATTCGAGAGCCTTTAAGTCACATAAAATTTTAAAAGAGAAACTACAAGTTATTTGGAGGAAAATTCGAAAGCGTGGGTTACCAGAAAGTTCTTTGTAGAGTAGATAACCCCAAATGGTGTTTGGCCCGACGAACCCCTGCAAATCCTTCTCATCCTCGACAATGCGCCTGATACCCACCAAACCTCAAAGGTGATTTACTCGAAAAGTTCAAGTTTACAAACATTCTCTACCTACCACGCAACAACATTCCTTTCCTGCAGCGCATGGATCACGGGTGGTTTCTCATTTGAAGAAGTTGTATACCAAGCACACACTTCGGCGTTGCTTTGAGGGGGCGAAGAATACAAATTTTACCCTTCAAGGGTTCTAAAAGGATCACTTTAATATCGTAGTCTGTCTAACAATTATTGCTCAGGCCTGGCTGGGTATTACAACGAGGACCTTAATCTCTACATGGAAGAAGCTGTAGCCTGAGGCAGTAGCTGAAAGAACCTTCGAATGATTGGAACCCAAAGTGTCAGTGGTTTGTTTGTTTGCGAAAATCTATGGATCCGGAGGAAAGTATATGACCGAACTCGTCGAGGAACAGTCTTGAGAGCTGACCACCGAGGATTTACACGATCTACATTCGCAGCATACGAATGCAGCATACAGTGGTTGAACGAAAAATTTGTTTTGAAGAAGAGAATGTATAAAAGGTTGTAGAGTTCGTGGTTAAAAATCAGAAGCTGACCATAGAAATTCACCGATACCAATATACTTGAGTACATAATTAAAGAACGGGTATAGAGTACTAAGAACTTTACCTGCAACAAGTACTCAAGGTACAGTACCGAAGGTATGTATGTACCGGAAGTTTTCGAGTACTCTTAAAAAGTACATTTGGCTAAAATTTGTTTTTGTGTTATGCAAAAGCAAATAAACAAAATATTCTACAAAAATAGTTGTGTTAATGAATAACTAAAATAAACAAAGAAATCCTATAATACCAGGTTAACAGAGTTCTAAACATAGAAGTACTCTAATGCATCATGCTTTAAATCGTTGAAATATTCATATTATTTTCCTTCTTTTGGTATCTGCTGATTAAGAGACTATCAGCAACAATTTCCAACATTGGTGTCTCCCTGTAGTCTGATGCAGCTGACATTGATCTGGAAGAGGGGTTTTCTTTCTTATGTGTCTTCTGAATTGGAAGAAGCCTGTTTAATTGAGAAATCTTCAGTAGTACACTATTCAAATGATAATTGACCACAAGAAGAGAAGAGAGAGGACACATACCATGACAAAGAGAGTGTTGGCTTTGGATGGGTAATCGCTGAGATATTAAAACACATTTCTACTATTGCTGCCATTCCTCCAAAAGCCATGCATCCCATCAATTCACCAGATACCTATGCATTTTTTGTCCTTGTTGAACCAACTGATTGCCCCAGGTCCTATTTAATCACAGAATAGTATTGGTTATTTCAGGATCCACAGTGAGATTTTTATATGCGTCCATGATCCATAGCATGAAGGTCTTGGCATTTTCACAGAATCAAGAATATTGTTTTGCCGGACTGTAACAGCATAACAGTGATTGTAAGAAGCTTGAGGTATGAAGAAGAGTCTATTGGTCGTTTTTTTATCATGAATCTTAACAAATTGGGACATATTTATTCTAACCCAGAGACAGTTTGGTTCTTTCTTTCCTGCTTTTGGATTTAGTTCTACCGAAGACTTCCCATAATATTGTTTTCCGATTTCGTCACTTCGAACCAGTTTCTGAAGAAGGTTTCAACATGGCATTAGCATTCGAAAATTCAAACACTTTTTCAAAAGAAGTTAGACCTAGTTTTAGATCTAGTTTAGTTCTGGTAGTAATTCAAGCGTCAGTTCTAATTAACATTAATTCTTCCTGAAAGCTTTCGTACTTATAATAAAAGAAGTATTTCGAAAGTTAACAGTAAAAAATTTGTATTACAATGCATAATAAACTTTTCCTTTCTACTCTTCCCGCGGGGATGAGAAATTTATTATGATAAATCCGCCGTCTCCCGTAATTTCCTCCGTTGAAATATTGTTTCGTCCGGCAAGAAGTTTCCTCTCTTTCTCCACCTCTAAAGAGCAAACCGGCCGTCATTTGTTTTCACTGTCACGCGTGAGCTACGGCGTGCTTACGGTGCCTGAGTCCGCACCTGCGGAATTGCGCGTCCAACTTTTCGCACATATCTTGCGAGGACTCTTCCGGGAACGCGCGCTGGATCGGCAGTTTGTCATATATGAATTTCCAGCAGGAAACTAACATCGCGTAATTCCGTAGCGGGCTCGACAACAGCATACGCAATGTGTTGTGTTACCTGCATCGACTCGCAATGGCATCATATAACGTCCCGGCGCAATATTGCAACATTGCTATTATGTGCGAGCCGCCTAAATGTTCATAATTACCCACTATTGAATGGTAACGCATGGTTCGTCGTAAATGATAATGACCGTATCCTGCGACATCCGTGAAATCATCGATAATAGACATGAATATAATCTGACAATTACCGATATTGCGGTAGGTTTATTTTATATAAATCTCTTTCAATTTTTTTTAATACTCTCTAGGTTCTTGCTTGGAACGCATTTATCATTGGATGGAGTAGCCCGGATTTTGTTTCGACTTCGATTATGAAATTGAATTATTCTTGTTTTTCCGCTCTGGGCGTCGTCTAGAATTATAAGGGTGTTTCTCACAAAAAAGGGAGAAAACGAATAACTTCCAATAACCTCCAACAGAGAAATATTGAATTTATGCTTTCCGGTGAGCTTGATGTATTTTTAAAAAGTTATTTTAACACAATCAAACATCATAGCTATCACTTTATATTTTATAAATATAAGTATCTGTAAAATAGAAAGGGTTTATCTAACGAATATATATTAAAACGAGTCCATATTAATCCATTAATTAGACATGCAGATAAAATTTTCTTAAATATAAAATAAATTCAATAATCTTTTATAAACATGGCGAATACATTTACATAACTACAAAACAAATGGCTATCGGAAGTGATTATGTGCTCACAAATTGCGTGTTGAACAACCAAATTAACTTATTTCGTAGTTTTTACATAATAATCTTTATAAGTGTTCTGTTCAATTTATTCCATAATTTTGCCGCTCACTATATCCTACTATAAGAAGGAAGTAACAGCAAGAAGCACATGAGAGATGTTGCAGTTGATCCTCATTCATTCCACTTATTTGAGATAATTTTTTCGTATTTCTTCGTATTTAACGTTGTGGAACTCATTTCATCAAACATTCAAATTTAGGAGGTTGGTTTTTTTTTTAAACTAACTCTGCTTAATTACAACCAACGACAAATGTAATTATCTACAACCCTCGTACTACCAAAATTATTGACGACCATAACGGATCAGAACTATCTTAGTGTTTGCTTACTACCCAAGCCCTTATTATTTTTTAAGTTGATATGACAGCGATACGGCATTTATACCCTAATTAAAGCAAATAGGTCAGTTTTGTTCACAAACATTAATTATACCGTGAAGATTTCTTGTTCACCCCAATTAGAGCGTGAAGGGTAGCTCTCTTTTGTACTGTAATTAAAGCGTGAAGTTGTTGTTATGACTTGTAAATCATCCCCAGAAAGAATGTTAAATAGGTCAGTTTTGTTTATAAACATTAACTGTACCGTGAAGATTTATTTTATCCTCCAATTAAAGCGTGAAGTTTTCTTTCGGCCTGTCAATAATTTCGTGAAAGAAAGTTTGAATTCGGTAGTCAGTCGATGGGTTCTTCGAGAAGAGTTGCAAAACTAAAGTCTCGCATGGAATCTCAGGAGAGTCTCGAGTCTTGTGTCGAGGAGTTTAGCGTGAAGTTCAAGGAGAAGTAAGTGAAGCCTCTAGTTTATAATTTCTGATATTATAGTTTAGTTTTTATTATTCTGAAAAATAATCTGAAAATACTAATTATTATGTTTGGTATATGTTATTGTCAAGACCAAATAGAAAATTAAAATATATGAAGTTTTGGTTGAGATTTCTAAATCAATTTACCGAAAAATTGTAATTATTCTATTGACTTGAATTGTATTTGCAGGGATTTAGTTACAAATGTTAAAAAAATAAACTGACTGTAAGATGAAGATCTATCGGTCGATCACTAAATTTACTGGTCAACTCTAGGGAATTAGCTTCTTGTAGTTTCTTCAAATTGAGATGATTCAGATGTAGAAAACTTGGTGTCCTGCCTGCACACTTAGGTAACGGATTTAGAAAATGGGTTGATTTACTTGAGACCGGAAATAACTTCTAAAGAAAATGGAAAGTATAATGGATAGATGGGCAACGAGTATTTTGAATCTGGAAATTAAAATAACGCTAGATAACTTAACTAGTGTTGAAAGATCATTAAATACTTTTTGTTAAATTGTTTTTAAACAAAAAACTATTCAAAAGAATATCACTGTCTTATTGACTAGTTTGAGGGGTAACATTAAATTTTAAAACTATGACACCAAATGGATTGTAAATTTGGCAGATATAAATACTTCTGGGGATGCTGAAATACTTTTGTCATTGGGACCAAATTTTCAATAGATCCAATTTTTACTTAAAACGGTTTCTGATGTATCTTGAAAATATTATAGGTGATCTTAAACCAGAACAAAGAAATATAGTTAAAGCAAAAATTTCTAATATTGTTACTAATTTTTAATGTAATGAAGATACCTATGATGAGTAATAGATTAAAATAATAGATAATAAAATAATAGATTAAAGTAATAGACCGTATGATAATTAATATCAAAAAAATTATAACGAAAAACCCTTCAATAATTATAACCAAGGCTGACATTGGCCATTATGGATAAAAGTGAATTTAAAAAAAAAGCAGAGCGTTAACGATAGAAAGTTAAGGTTAAGATATATAAGGTTGTAGATAAAATTCGCTAAATAACATATAGAATAAAATTAACAACTTTGTTAAATGTTTGCTTAAACAAAAATTCATTAATGAAGCTGATTGTAGAAAATTCACAAATTACAATTCTGTATTAGCAAAAGCTTATTTGTTGACTTTGGGTAAGTCAATAAGGTAGGTGTTCCATTGAAGCCCATCATTTCATCGCTGGACACTGTTTCTTGTGAATTATCGGGACATAAAAGGGATATATGTACTAAATACTTAATATAGCTCTAGGACACAGAACTGATTATCCATCACCAACACGTTTAAATTTATTAGGGAATTTGGAGTTTACAAACTTCCACAGGAACATGTTTTGATTTCGTTTGATGTGATGAACCGTTTCACTGTTATTGTACTTGAAAAATTGTACCTGAAATTATATATATTTACTATTGCCACCAATATTTAGTCTTTAATTAAGGGTTTTTGGATAGTATTTAATATTTTGGAAACAAACTCAACGGATTTATCAACAGTATCTTGTTGCTTTGCGATGTAAATGTTTTCTGCTATCACTTCTACAAGTAGTATCAAGCTTTTGGCAGCACCTCAATTCATCTAGAAGTAGTATCAAACCTTCTAGACGCACTTCAAGTCTTCTGGATACATTTCAAGTCTTTCGGAAGCAGTATCAGGTCATCTAAAAACAGTATCAAGTCTTCTGGAGCATTGTAAGTCTTCTGGAAACATTGTAAGATTTCTAGCGGTAATATCAAGTCTTCTATGGGCAGTTTCAAATCTAAAGCCAATTTTCTTAGTTTTTGATATCACCTATTTCTTGAAATCCATATTCTTCTCAATTATAATTTTTTGAATCAAACTTTTAGAAATTTAAAAGCATCGTATCACAAAAATAAATTGTAATGTCATCACATAACAAAAGCCAATACATATACATTACCAAATAGAGTAAAGACCGTAAAGAGCAATCAAGAAACCGAACAAATTGCTCGCCATATACGGTACCCCGTTATAACGAAGGTTGTCGTAATATGTAACATAAATTTTAATGCTTGTGCAAAAAGTAGTAACCAGCAATTTAAGACGAAAGTTGAATTTCGCAGAAAGTGCGCAAGTTCAGTACATTCTAAATTATTAATATGAGGATGCCCAGAAAACTTGTCTACCAATAATAAAATTTTTCTTTTTTGACGTTTTAAATTACGATCCCAATCAAAAAGTATTTTTTTAAAGATTTCACTTGCCATTCAAGCTTTGAGATTGTTAAAATAATTTACTGGCAGGTTTTGAACGTTCTTAAAACAACGAGGTGACTTTGGCTTTTCTATGACATATAAGTTTGATTTTTCAGATCCGTCCATGTTAGCGCAAACGAAAACCGTCAACCGCTCCTTCGATAATTTGCCTCCTACACACTATTCACCTTTAAATTTTAATGTCTTTTCCGGTGTAAGTTTATCAAAAAGAGCAGTTTCGTCGACCATTGAAGATGTCGCAGTCTTTGTATCTTCGATGAAGCGAAGGCCAAACGTTTTCTTTCCAATTATTTGTAATTTCCATTCTTACAAATGCAGCTTCTCTGTGGATTTTCCCTAATCAAATGTTATATCGGTTCTTGAATCTGTCGATCGGTTGGATCGACAGATTCGGATTTTGGATTTGGAAATCACTGCGACTTGTAGACGATTGATCGGAAATTTGCTTTGTTTTGTAAAATCATTGTAGGAATCGCAGCTGTTTGTCTTTTTGAAGAAAACCTTTGTATGAGACCTTTATCAACATCAACCCGTTCAGGTTGACGAATTCTTTTCGTTTTCATATTTGTATGTTTTCTCTCTAAATATTGTTTCTATTTATCCATATTGTCGACAGCGTTGAACTACTTAATTTATACTCCCGTCATATAGGTACATTTTTGCATCCCTGTTCGAGTTCTTCTATTATATTTACTTTATCTTTTAATGTAAAAGATTTTCGTCGTTGTTTCTTCATGTTTGTAACGACGTATTGATACAAGTTCACGTAAATCTAGCGATAAACTGAACTGCCGCTTCTACCTGTATGGTGCCTAACTAGCGTGTCACGATATCACCAGATATTTACGTCATTTGCTCATTATGGATAGTACAAAATACACAAAACTACAACCGAGCTCTCGTTATAACCGAGAACGCATTATAACCTTGATTTTTACATTGTAAGGATAGGATTTTTCACGGGACTTGGAAGCTTGCTCGTTATAGAGCAGGTGCTCATTATAGAGCATACTCGTTACAACCGGTCTTTACTGTACATTGAAAGTGATTTCATCAAAACTTACTTATTTAGTAATTTGTTTTTAACAAAGTATATCTCAAAAACAAAACAAGATATTTAAATTCTATGGATTAAACTAGAATAATACACCTTTACTGGTTTAATAATATTAATGTATTTAAAAAAGGATGGTTTTTATTTTACATGTTTCGCGCGTTTTATGCGTGCATCATCGGAACTACAAAAAAATCAATTATAATGAAAAAATTATTGAATTATAAATTGTAAAAATATTCAAAAAGAACTAAAATAATTATTTACCTTGAAACTTACAAATGAAATTCACTTGAACCTTTTTTGATTCATGTATACAAAAATAACGAGTAAATTATATTCAAGAATCTTAGAATAAAAGTAACGAACTATGGAAGAATCGTATCTCAAGAAAATGAAGGTATATATCAAGATGAAAACCAAATCGAATTTTGAATTGATTGTCTCAACATTTCATGTGTTGATGGTAACTTATTTAAAATCTCATTTTTAGGAGTTTTGATTTTTTGGCATCAACTTTGCATAAGCGCAATCATAAATGTAATTTGTTTTTAAAAAGCTTATTTCAAAAACATAATGCGAAATCTTTATGATATAAATTCTGTTTTTATCAAAATTATGTTCTTTTTTTTTTATTCTTTTGATGTATATAGCAAATCAAGTTGTTCAATAGAATTCTGTGAGTTTGTGAAAAGCAAAGATTAAATTTTCCAATTAGATTCGAACACTCAAATAAAATTATTTTAATGAATCTCAAGTCTTCACAGCAAATAGTTTGTCAGCTCGTTAAATCCGACGTAATCAAAGTGCTAATTAACAGTAATAGCCCTTCGCTCTAAGCCCCACAATTCTCGCCCTTTAAATTGATTGTTATTCGATTAAGTTTGATGGCATTTCGATTGCAACTCCCTCCAACTGCCAATTTTAATAGGCATGACATTTGCACCCCGCAAATAATGGCTTCTAAAACTGTTTATTGCAGTTCTGATTTTGACTCGATCCAATTTGAGTTTGAACTATTAAATTATCCGGGTTTTCGTTTCTACATCGTTTATTTGGCCATTAGTATTCTGGGGAAGATGTTATTTTGAAAGTAAGACAACGAACGGATATTTTCCCGATACCGAGCGTCGCGACCAAGGCGGCGCGGCGCCTTGATTATACCGAGCGCGCTAAGGTAACATACACCCTTTACGTGCTTTAATCAAAGACCCGAAGGACGGATAACGGATATTACTTGACGATATTGTCTAAAGCGAGACATGGGGTGCGGTTAGGGTGCGGTTGGTGTTAGGGGACCGAATCAATAGAGTGTATTTAGGAAATGACCCACGCATCGGGGTCAGTAATGCAGATGCCCCATGTCCAACCGAAAATAAAGAATGGCGAGGTCGAAATGAAAATGTGTTTACACTGAAACCGGGTACGTCATAAACACGAACCTTTCACTGACGTTCTGTATGATTTGTTGGAGGTTATACAGGGTTTTCAGCACATAAATTATTAGATGTAGGAAAGAAAAATTTTTCTAAAAGAAATTGCTTTACTTCATTTTCCTTAAAATTTATAAATTAATTAATATTAACAAACTCTACTTCTATCAATAATTAATTAATAATTACGTTGTCAATGTTATCGAATAAAAAGAACCATTTAGTTCTACGTAAAAAGGCTTAACCTAAATAAAACTTAATATTATTCACTTATTATTTAACGTCTATATCCCGTCGTTTCATCAGCTTCCTTCGCCAAAGCTCGGGTTAAGACAAACGTCATAACGATGTGGAATACCTAAAAAATAAACGATAATTAATTTTGGGACCATCAAGAGGGTTGTTATTAATATAAATCGAAAAACAAGGTCGTATTATATTCGAGACACGAGGAGAACTCGAAGACAAAAACCAACCCCCTTTTATTTTTCTTTTCAAGGTTGATCTTTTATCTCTTATCTCGACCAAATGGGTTTTGTAAACAACCTAATTTAAGATAAATGACCGTGTTTATTAAAAAATAAAAAAGGTTTATTTATGTATTAGTGTTTGCTATTCACGCACATATATGTATTAATATATTCTAGAAATAAATTTGTACTTTTTAAGTATTTATGTATGCATATTGTGTTGCTGTTACAACTTTTAAAATATTAACGAATTACATCACAAAGTTAATAAACTATATTGTCTTGACAATCATACTGTATTTAGATTTTTTTATTACTAAATATCTGTGATCTAAATCACCCCGTCTCACAAATTCAGTATTGATTCACACTGAAATTGAAACGCACTATTTCTTTATGTAATGTGGTAAATTATTGTCATTGATTGCATCACAACAAATCAATGTTCTACAAAAAAAGTGGGTTTTAAACGATCAATTTTTATGGTTGTCTCTTTAGTGTGACGATAAGTAATAAAATTTTTTAATGATTTTATATGGTCCCTTATATTGAGGTGAAAGAGTAGGTGTAAGGCCTTCAGTTTTTAGAAAAACAAAATTAGCTGATATCCGATGCAGAAATTGATTTAACGTTGGAAAATGTATCTCGTAGATTCACAAGAAGTGGTTCAGTTTCAAAAGTAGTATGCGTGTTAATAAAAAATTTCCAGGTAAAGGAAGAAGCGGACCATAAACTAGTTAAGCGGAACAACATCCCAGAACACCTTTAAGAGAAGACCTTACTCCTAACAAAACTGTCAGGATGTCATTGTTCTATATTTTCCTGCTTCCTATGGCAATAATGGATGTTTTGAAAGATAAATGCAATCTTTCTTACATTCCATTAGTTTGTGGATGATAGGTTATAATTTGTTAGAAATAATAGCAATTGGTTAGGGTTCATGATTAATAGTCTGAAAAGTACTAAGAAATTATAAGAACAGCATTAGTAGAAGGAAGAGCAAGAAAAACGTAATGTGACAAAAGATATTTTATCTTTGGAAAAACTAAATCGTATTCATCAGACCACCAATCGAGGTTCTTTTCATATTTAGAAATAAGAATTGTTGATAAAGTAAGAGTTAGCGTTTCTGATAAATTAGGAATGAACCCGTTATAGTAACTTTTCAATGAATTAGGTTTACGAAAATCGTTAACGACTTTAATTCTTGAATGTGATGGTCGAATGGCTTCAGATAAAACGTGGTGACTAAGTAAGTCTAAGGTAGATGTACCAAAAACAATTTTTAAAGGTTGGATGGTTATGGTAAAAATAGTTAATATTTCGAAAAGTATAGATACATGTTGTAAATGTTTTCAATTTCGTGTTTACTAGCAACAAGTATGTTAGAACTTCATTTAATTTTTTTCAAAAGGTGTAATGACGGCCGTTTTGTAAATATTATCATCATTCATTGGAATTTGGTGTTGTTCACGTTTTAAATCTTTTTTGAAAATAAATTAACCAAGACCAGAGGGTAAACTAGTGGATGTTAACTGGAATCTGTTCTGAACATTTTGTTTTTTTTATTCACTCTATTATCTCTGTTACCAACAAAGATGCAGTGTTTGACTCAGTTTTTATGTTCAAAGTCAAAGTCAATAATTTAAAGTGCCATTTTTAACAAAGATTAAAGATCTGTATAAGATTCGCTGGAAATTCCCGGCCACACTATCATAGAACGACCATAAAAACATTCATGTTTCATAATTGTATAGTCCACAAATGTTTCATTTAAATGTCTTCATATTTGCTCCCGACCATCGATTGATAGCAGACAAAATCACTAACCACGCGTAAAAAGGACTTTCCTCCATTCGTCGATCTGCCAATTCATATGTAACTGCGCAGAGTGAAGCCCCGTCGATATCTTGGAAGCAATTTCGGTTGCTTGGCAGACTTCTTATAGCCAGACCATTTCTAGTTTCTTGTCAACAAACGGTTCTCTCACTGATATCAACATAAGGCACAATTTGAAGACGACGCCGAGCTTCTACAAATGTCGTTCTACGATTGTTTAAAAGAATAAATGAGTTATTAGCTACTATTGTCACTTGGCTTGGTTTCACAGACAATCGCTTTAAAATACTGCATCTTCGTTGGTAACAGAGAGAAAAGAGTGAATAAAAAACAGTATGCTCAAATGGTTTGATGGCTATGGTTTGATTCCAGGTAACATCCTCTGTTGTGGCAGCTGCACCCACAATATGTTATGAATTTAAAAAAAAAAGTTATTCTCATTCTTAGAGGCATATACGGGGTATATGCTCCAATTAAAATCTGAATAAAAATTTTTATCACAGGATTATTACCGAAGAATCAACTTTTCGATCAACAAACGAAGAGTCTTTCGTTGGCACCATGTATAGTGGGGAAGCTGCAGGTGATGATGAAGCTCTGCAAATACCAAGTAAGACCATTACTTGACACCCTTTTTTGGCAACGCAAATTTTTAAAATAATAAAAAATCTGCGTCTATAATTGGTTTGGTAACATGAATGATTCTTTTTGTAAGAACATGAATTTAAACCAGAAACCTTGATAATGAAGACCTTTGTCATCAAATTTTATATGGTATGACCATATGGAAGAAGAAGACCGACAATTTCAATCAGATCATGACCGAAATAACAATGGGACAACAACGAAGATTTTTGAACCATTTAAGTGCTGGTTAATAAAATTGACTCGTGATTCGACGTAAATCTGACGTTACGTTATGGTCTGCAAGAGAAGCTGACAGAAATTAGAGAAATCTTGTAAGGTTTGAA
The DNA here is from genome assembly GCA_036711965.1 of Onthophagus sagittarius. NCBI lineage: Eukaryota > Metazoa > Arthropoda > Insecta > Coleoptera > Scarabaeidae > Onthophagus > Onthophagus sagittarius. Next base: position 17,930,481 of record JASERS010000005.1, on the reverse strand, counting down.
GACTTTCTGAACTATTTGTAGTAGAATTAAAAAATGACGATTTTGAAGGATTGCTAACAGGTAATTTTGATGCTACATTAAAAATTGACATAAGACATGAAACGAGGACAATGACTCTCAAACTTTATGACTATTTTCTAAAAGATCATTAAATACCTCTTTGCTCGAGTGCCAAGAAATCTCTGCCCAAAAATGAAACGAAGTCATAAAACTAAATAGATATAGAAATATTCGGGTTCAACCCAAATATTTCTAGTCTTAGGTCTGGTGTTAATTCTAATTTTACTTGTGATTCAGTACAAACTTGTTAAAAATGTTTAATGAACTAAACATTCTGGTTTAGCCGTACAGGAAGATGGGACTGCTTCAAACAGTTTTTATATTTCGTCATATAGAATTTATTCAGGTGGTATCATCTATGTGGAATTTATAACAAATTAATAGTTAACCATATGGCTTTATAATTAAACTACAAAATTTACGTAAATCAACTTGTACGGTTTTCTGTAACAATAATTTCAAAAAATGAAAAATGTATGAAAGCGGTGCACTTTCATATTGGCAGATTTATACATGTAAAAATACACAACTTGCACGTGAAACGTGTTTTTTAATTCAAAAAAATATCACAATTAACATGAGTAATCTGAAATACTAAAAACGTCATAGCTTCGAATTGTTTTTACTAAAATATTATTGTATGTTACAAGAAGAGAGATGTTTGTTGAAACTAAAAATATTTTCGGTCCTAGCTGTCGTAGCTGATTTAGGATTCGGTAGTATCAAAACTACTTCTGATAGATCTACCGATCCCTCATCTTTAACATCTGGAAAGACAAAATTCATTGACAATGCTGGTTTCTTTCTCAAATATGAAACCATAATAAAGGACGGTCTTCTTCTTTTTAATTTTACAAATTCAAATGCATCTTTGAGACTATCAAATTCCAGAGGTACTTTATATATAAATATCATCTTCTTTGTTTTCTTCAATAAAGTGGCACGATGGAGTAGAACTTTCCCTTAGACTGATAGACTGATATTTATTTCAGTGTTACTACTGCAGGTTATTTTACTTTTTCTTGTTTTATTTCTTTTTTGTTTACCTCATTTCATATAATCTTTTTGTAATAAACTGAACGGCCGCTTCATTTCTCTTACTTAACTTTTTCGTTCTTTCTCTAATATCTTCATCTCTTTTTTCTCAAATCTACAATTCTATTGTTTTCAGGAGTGTTCGTGTAAATTCTAGATTTTCTAAGTGATCGCCCTATTTTGTTTTGTACGTTTATAAATTTTTGAGAGTAGTATTATTATTTCCGGTATCTTCAATGAAGGTGAAGACAAAGTGGAATGTATTCGACTAGAAACTTCATTAAGTTCAGCACCAATTTTAGCAAGCTCCTCAGCAGCTATTTCAAGGTCATCACCACCTATGTTTCCGTTGAGATATATTAAAGGATTTAAATATCTCAATCAGCATAAAATCATCATCATTGAAAATCAAATTATTAAAGCACTGGTAATATTTTGGGATGTTATAAATTTTAAGCGTTTTCCCTGCGTTGAGGAGGTACCAATCATTGAATGATGTTTTAAGTCCGCCTTGAATGGTCTAAACACCCCTACGTTTAAAGGTTGAACGCACATAATTCCATTGTCGCGGCAGTTGATTGCATCAATAGAAACGTGACTTTCGTGGTTGTACTATCGGTTTTTCCTTTGAAGATAAGGTGTGTTTTTGGATGTGATTTAAAACATCAACAAAAATGTTCGACCACTTATCGACGCTACACCCAAACATTCTTTTGAAGCATCTTCTATGATTGGTCTTGAAAATGTACTTTAGGAAAGATGAATAAGGTCGGAATTGTGTTTCCATTTGCCGATACAATACCACTCCCACTTTTTGGTAGGGTAACTCTCTTCTTTCAGCAGACACAATTTGATCAATTCGTTTTTAATTTTTTGGGCAAAAATGTTAGGTGTGCTAAACACAGTTCATCGTAGTTAGAAATATGATCAGCAGCAAAATTATATTTGCGGTATATATTCTGAGGGGTTCTAAAAGAAATTAGTCACTGTTGTTTTGTTAATCCCAAATGATCTGGTAACATTTGTACTTTTAGGTTTACGTAAACTTAAGTTTGTGTGTTTCTCTAGTTTTTTTAATTTGAATACATGTCTGTCCATAAAGCATCTTAGAAGAAAGATTTTTCGCATCTCATTGACTTTGACGCATTGTTATTGATTTAATTGCATTTTATTTTACTGCAACTTTTTCAAAAGAGAGTTTGCTTGCCAAAACTTTAACTATAGCTAATAATATTGCCTCTCCGTCTAATTTCCAATCTTTGTTCTTGTTTTCTTTGTAATATCTGACCATTGTACAGTCAACTGATAATCGTACAGTTCTCCGACTGGAGGTGTTCGGAGAGTATTGCTATTTTATTATCTTTTGGATCACCAATTTATAGTAATACTTTGTAACAAGGTAATAATTTATTATTATGTACTAAGTAAAAAATATATCACCAATTAACACTAATTTAGGATTTTGAATTGATTGGTTATTTTCAAAATAGGTTCGAATCCAAGACGCACACATTTCTAAGAGTCCATTATTAAGAACATCTGTCTGACAAAGAGGTGCATCTCAGAATCGAACGAATACGGTAAGTCTCTCCTCAGTGACAATTACGATTTCTCTATATCTAACTCACTACAACTTACATGAAACATAGCAGCCGTCATAGCCAACGCTGCAATCCAAGCAGTTTTTTCTTCAAAGAACCACGTAAGCTCTGAAACGCAACCATGGAAGAACGCATTTCCGGTAACTGTGTCTCTACATTCTCTTGGTAAAGGTTTGCGAAGGTCAATGTAATCTCCCGGACCATCAGCGCCGCAGCATCCAATCTGAGAAAGTCGAAAATTGCATTAAGAACAATTATAAAAAGTTTTCAGTTGGAATAAGAAGTGTCGGGTTATTAGCGGGAACTTTTGATATCCTCTTAGAGGATATAATAAAAATATTTCATCTCGGCGACAGAGCAATCTAAACTTAATTCCTTTACGAGGTATCATTAAGTTCAAAAGCGAGATTGGACCCGATCTGGCCAAAGATATACGAGCAGCGCAAACCGAGCGAAGATATAAGTCGATCGAACTCGATTTCAAAACTGTCACGCGTTCCTATTTATTGACTAATAATAAATTTCCTAATCCGGCAGTATTTTTCGAGCTCATTGTAATTTTGTTGTAGTGGCCCCTTTGCGGTTTTCAATTTGGAAAACACCGCAGTAAATTCGTATTCTTAAATTCTTATTCCTAAATTCTTATTTCTATTCTCATTCTTAAATTCTCCTTGAATTCGCGTAGGAACCAATTTAAGTAAAACCGGAATTGAATGTATTTGACGTGAAATATTAAGAGGCATGCGGTCGGTCCGCGCTAGATTTAAAAATAAGTCGGTGGGAAAATTGCGCTCTGAGCTTTTCTTTGTTACAACGTTCGGGTTTTCCCCTCTTCATTCGTGTCAGTAAGCTACGGATGTACAGGTGAAGCGAAAACCAACAAAAGACGGATTTCAAAAGTACGAGTATTCTTTGTGGAACACTCTTTAGAAACACTTTAATGTCATAAAACTCTACGTATTACATTTGCTACATCGGTCCTCAATATCTTTCCAGTTTCTAAAACTTACCTCCTCGAAACCGCTCTCTTTTACGGTCGAAACGGCAATATTACATGAGACATGATTTATTTGTATCTCCATTTTTACGCGAATTCAATATTAACCCTCGACGCGGTCTCCCAACCCTTATTACCGTAGAAACGGATGTTCAGAAACGACCATTACCGTGTCCATTTGTAATATCCATTCGATATATCGAACGTTGAAAAGTCCCAAAACGTTGAATTGTAAATTTAATATCTAAACCCTTACGCCCCCTATACCCTTATCTGTAAAGATTTTATTGACGTCGTAAAATTCAATGGGTTGCAGTTTTCGATGAAACCGTCTTCAACGATCCAAACAACGACCTTGAGGAGTCGACTCGTTGTTTTGTTAGCAGATAACGAGCTTCTGTAGAATTAGAGTATTTCGGGCGAACCGCAGGGAATTAAATCCTATTAACTCTCATTTGGTGAAACGAGACTGCACGGTTTTGCAGATAACAGAAGTATATTGTGTCATTTTTAACGCAATTACAGCAAAACAGTTTTAAAACTTGAATGTTAGAAGATTTAGATTTTCGATATCTTATAACAATAGGTTATAACCTAAACTCTAAAAGAGAAATCTCTTTTAGATTTTTAAAAGAGATTTTGTTAGTTAAAAATATTCCAGAAGAACTGATGAAACAAATCAAATATGAGACTGTATTCCATTAACCAAACAACCCAAAAAGCTTCAACCAACCCAAATAAACTCAAAAAGCTAATTTTATGATGAAATAATTCTAACAACATAGCTGATTATAACTTATACAAAAAATTTCTAAATCAACTAATGAAACAAGCTTTACCAACCTAACTTAATCCTTAAAAAGAATTTAAAGATACTGTAATTTCAATGTTTTTTACATTATTATATCTACTGAATCCCAACATACAAGAAATGGGAAAAGATTTTTGTACTAAAAGTACATAATTAATTCAGAGAATAATTTTAATTTGCAATTGTAACCTAGCGAGCAGTTTTACCAACCGAGTTAAAAGCGAACATTTCAATGTTTTATATTTTCTGCTATATAATAACTCAAAAATTAAATGAGATGGAACAAGTTTTTATGGATAAAACCTTTTCTTATTAACTCAACAAACATTTCTAATACAAAGTTATGTTCCATGAAACAGTTTTACCAACCGAGAGTATCTCAAAAAGCTAACATTTTATGATGTCATATCTCCAGCAACATAACTGGTGATAACTCAAAATTTAAATATTTAACATAAAATTATTTTCCAATAAAGAGGTGTTAGTTTTACTAACCTAACTTCATTCTCATTTAAAGGTGCTGTATTTTTAATGTTTCTAACATGGTTATAACTACTAAATACACGCTTTAAAGAAATGGATTAAGATTTTTATGCTAAAACTACCCAGAATTAATTCAGAAAATCATTTTAATTTACAATTATAATTTAGCAGCGTTACCAACCCAAAAACGAACATTTCAAGGTTTTATTTTCTCTGCAGTATGACAGGTAATGACTCAAAAATGAAAGGAGGTAGAATAAGTTTTTGTAGGTCAAAAATATTCCGTATTAACTCAATAAACATTTCCAATATAAAGTGATATTACATGAAACTGTTTCACCAACACAAATAAATTTTAAGCAAAACTTTTATGATATCATCTCCAACAACATAATCTGTAATGACTCAGAACCTCGCCCAGATAGAAATGAGTTTGTAAATCAAAAATATTCCAAATGAATCTATAAATATCTAATATAAGATTATATTCCATTAATCAGTTTTACCAAATTAACGCAATCTTTATTTAAAAATGCTGTAATTTCAACATTGTTATAACTATTAAATCCAAGCTTAGAAAAAATGGAAAAAGATTTTTGGAATAGTTATTCTAAATTAGCTTAGAAAATAATTTTATTTTATAATTGTAATCCAGTTAGCAGATTTACCAACCTAAACCAACCCAAAAGCGAAGATTTCAAGGTTTTACGTTTTCTCTAATTAATAGCTAATAAATTATTTTTTTTTAATCATAAAGCTAATATTAACCTAACAATCATCTGTAATATATATTTATATTCCATGTTAAACAAGTTTAGCTATATTCCACAGGTTTAGCAACCCAGAATATAACTAAAAATTGTGTAGATGGTATAACTATAACTCTAAAAGAGGTAGAAAGAAACTTTATTAGTTAAAAATATTCCAAATGAATCCATGAAATATAACTAATGTATGGTTTTATTCCGTTAGTGATGTTTATTAATTTATTTCAAAATGCTCAAATTTTAATGGTTCTGACATTGTTCAAGTTATTAAATCCAAACCTAAAATAGATAGAAAAAGAGTTTTGATGTAAAAGTATTCATTATTAACTCAAAACTTGACAGACAACATCTTATGGTTCTCGCTATATAATAGGTAATAACTCAAAAACTGAAAGAGACAGAATTTTGTTGTCTACAAATAATATTCCCTATTAACTCAAATATATAGTAACATCTCCAATATATAGTTATTTTCCATGAAGTAGTTTTATCAACCTAAATTAATTTAAAAAACTAAAATTATTGGTTGAGTCTTCCTCTGCTCGGGCTGCTTGTGATGGGAATTCATTGAAAAGGGCTTTTGCTGACCATTTTCTGATAATGGGACTAAGATTGTCGTCTTTCTCCATTGTCCTGGTCACCGCATCAGATGTCCGCGATGTCTTGAATTATTTTAGATCTACTAATGTGGGAGCTGATAGAGTTAGCTCAAATTTCTTCTTCCTATATTGGATACTGTTCTTATTCCTACTACTCATATTTTTAACTTTTTCCTTTGGACGATCCTCATTCCCTTCAATCTGGAAAGTTGCTCATGTTGTTCCAATACTTCAGAGAGCCCCTGAAGTTTAAATGATTTTAGTTCTATTTCCATTTTATCAGTTCTATCTAAAGCTTTTGAGCACCTTGTTTACTTAGAAGTACTCTGCGTTCTCGTCTATTTGTAATATTAAATGTGATGTACCCCAGGACAATTGCATGTTTCAGCGTTTGTCGTCGCATGGTTTGCTATCTTTATTCGGATCTCGATTTGATTCTCTACATATGTTCCCGATCCATAATAGTGAGATTTACCATAATTCGTTTACTGTGCAGGCGATAACTCTTGGTATAATCTGCATACTCAGGTTCGTGATATTCCCTACTTTATGACATTTAAAAATCACCTAAAACGCCATTCATTTACTCCCCAATTGAGCAAATTTGATGATAGATTCTTATGTAACTTGATGCTCTGAACAATAAGTGGACCTTAGTTTCGTTCTCTCATGTCTAACTTATCTACAAATCACAATATACCAAATGTAGTATATGTTGAAAAATATCACAATAGAAAACTGAGTGACACAGTAAAATAGGTTTATTTAGTAAAAAAAGGAATGTTTTTCAGCTTATAGCAGAAAATAAAACACAATAGAAAATAAAAAATCACAATATTAGTCGCTGGGTCGAGCTCGACCCAGCGACGATGTTCTGTTTCAAGTTTTTTCGTGTATGTACTCTTCCGGGCTCATCTCTGTGCAACATCCAGCAATAATTCACCATCATTGCAGTATTCCATCTTCCTTGGTAACGCCTTTCCGTTTCTTAGATGTTCTGGGAGATTCTCTCATCCATCTCTTCACTAACAGCACCCAGGTTCACAAGAAAGTAATTCAATGAGAATGCAGAAAATGTACCTTCAAACTCATGATACAGCCTAAAATTTGGTATTTTTGCAACATGGTATCCACGATAGATATGAAATTCGGATCCGTTTTGTTGCCCAGAAACTTGGTTACTACGTCTTTAAAGGCGATTCAAGCTTCTTCTTCAGCAACCCCCATTTCTTTCTTAAAATTCTAATCTTTTTAGTTTCGTAATGTCTGGACCCGTAAAGACACATTCTTTCAATTTTGCGGTTGACAAGGCTGGCAATTTATTACATATATTGGAAGTATCTACCATCTCTTGAAAGGCTATTACAAATTGCTTCATCAAGTCTAACTTTATGTGAAGAGGTGGAAGGAGAACTTTTCGTCGGCTTTTGGAGCACATTTTTTATCCAGGTTTCAATGAAGCTCGCTGTGATTAGTTTTCCAGTGATTTTCCTTGTCTCGATATCCCAGTGACACAAAAAAAATAAGCAAATTTTGTATACCGTCCTTGCTCAGCAATGATCATTTATATTACTTTAAGTTTACCACACATAATCCATTTGTGATTGTACTAAATTTTCTGAGGAACAAATTGTAAGTTTTCATAACATTTTAAGTGTACAGAATGTCCAAACGATACTAACGCAAACTTGTTTCCGTTATGCATAAGCACAATTTTATGGCTTCGTTTCGGCGAATCGATGAATAGTCTCCAATCAGAGTTTTCGTACGGTTATGTTAAATGTCTTAAACAGTCCATTCACGTCATACAACCTTTCTTCTCTTTTCTTTAAGTAGTGAACGAAGTAATTCTAAAGCTTCTTTGGATAGATGTAAGTCGCGAACCAAATCGTTTAGTTCAGATTATGTAAATGATTGTGATGCAGAATTGGCAGATTTACACTCCTCTTTGTTATATTCAGTTTCATCACTTGAATCATTTTATGCGCTATCTACTTCAAGCAAAAGGTTTGGTCATGCTACAGACGTACCATTTGTACCACGAGGGATAGGAAGTAAAGCCGATGGAATATTTGGACAGACGATTTCTTTTTATTCTTTACATTGAAATCGATGATTTTGTGATTATAAACAGTTAATAGTTCAATATGATATGGTGTCTAATTTCCATAACAACTATTCGTTTTCATCATAAAAAAGTGATGACGGTTTTCTTGAAGTATTTTATCTCTCATATATGTGCTTTTTTCTGATAGATCACATATTTTGACAAATTATGATTTTATAAAATATTCTGAGGTAATAGAATAAAAGGTCATTTTTGAATTCAACGCACAAATATACATGTGAATCCACCATTGAAAGTTAATAATCATGATACAATCAAACAAATGTTTTATGTGTTATCTGCCTAAGAACTTTTTCTTCTCATTTTTCTTCCTTTTCTTCTCTTCTTCTTCTTCTTTTGCTTCGCTGTTTCGTCTCTTCTTTCTTTTTCTAGCAACTAACATAATGTACCAGTTTAGTCAATATAAGTTTATAGTAAAAGCAGTATGGCTGATTGATTTATGCAATAAATCGATCCTTTTGTCTCTATATTTATTATGGTAGTAAATTTATTATTACTATCATTGAAGAGTAAAAACATTCCGTATGGATGTAATAATCATTTAATCGTGCTTGAAATTTCAGTACAATCGGTAACAATTGAATTTTCGCTACGTACATACCTAAAGTTGAAGCGATTGTTAGTGTTAGTGTTAAGTTGGAGTCACGCAGCATCAAGACTCGCTTTAATAAAATATAGCGGAGGCCGTAGGTGCTTCCGGTGCTGGTAAACCTCAAATTACGAAATTACAGTTTCGGAAGCAGTTAATAGTTTCGTCAATAATTGGAATCGGATTGCCGGGAGGGTTTGGTGGTGTAGAGGGATCTCTTTGTGGAATCCGGGCTTGGCCCACGGCATGCACCTACCGCCGAAGGCAAACACAAACTATTCGCGGAGACAATTTAATTGCACCAGGAGCCAACAACAAATTTCCGATCTACCGGTCGCGAAGCCGTAAGCGTTGCGGCTAGTTTCGAGAAGGTTTCGGATTAGATTATTTTGAGAGCAGCCGGAATTGTTGCCAGGTTATTTTCCCACAACCTTCGAATGCGTTTAATTAAAATAATTAAATTAAATTAAAATAATTAAATTAACATTTGCAAATTAATATAATTATACGGAGATTTCTAGATTCTTCTAGACAGTACGAAGTTTTCTACTTTAGCGGACTTTGGGGTCGAGCTATTAAACGATTTCTTATCTACTTAACTAAATCTTCAACTGCACTTACATTTTCCTGGATCATGGCGAGTATCTCTTGTCCTTTGTCGTACCGGCTGTTCATGATAAGGCTGCGCATGCTTTCCCTAACGATCGGCTGCATGTTAGAGTTCTTCGTGGTGTTATCCAGCAGGACAGCAGATCCAGCGACGTAACCCAGGAAACCGACGACCTGTGTTCCTATGAACTACAAAATATAAAGAAACTCAGTTGCGAATATATACTACTACAAACAATCTGAATTTATTACTGCTTTGTCCTTCTAGATCAACAAACTCAAACGTTATTGAAATCTCTTAAAGACAAAATTACACTTTGTACAAACTTTCCGGGAAATCAAATGCATTAAATTGTTTTGAAGGAAAAATGAAATAAAAGTAACATCTTAAATCGCGGTTGACAGAAACATGGAGATTTCTCGTGCGGTTAAGACTTGGGGTGAAGTACGTGGAGGATTCTTGTGCGAGTTACTCGATTTTGCATGTCGGCTTAGGGGGGGAAATTTAAAATACTTGTCTGCATGTTGTCACCTTGTTCTTTAAAGGTTGAAAGGATTTTTTCGTATACGCAAAAGCTCTACAAAATTACACTTTGTACAAACTTTCCGGGAAATCAAATGCATTAAATTGTTTTGAAGGAAAAATGAAAAAAAGTAACATCTTGAATCGCGGTTGACAGAAACATGGAGATTTCTCGTGCGGTTAAGACTTGGGGTGAAGTGCGTGGAGGATTCTTGTGCGAGTTACTCGATTTTGCATGTCGGCTTAGGGGGGAAATTTAAAATACTTGTCTGCATGTTGTCACCTTGTTCTTTAAAGGTTGAAAGGATTTTTTCGTATACGCAAAAGCTCTACTTTGAAATTTTATCAAAATAGAAACATGAAAATTTCAATAAAATATAGTACGTAAAAGTGTATAAGAAAGCATAACGGGGCGAGATTTCCCGAAAAAGAAATCTCCTTCCTCCTGAAGGAACAGGCGTTTTTCCTCCGGTATACGAGATTGGAATTTCCAAGTGGGAATCCCGTTTGGGTTGGATGCTGAGAATATGCGACCCCCATAAAATAATATGTATAGGAAATCCCCTTGATGTACCGTGGCATTAGATTTGAGATCCACTTAATTTTATTGGATTGTCAGAAAAATTGTGCATATTTTAATGTTTATGTAGTATTTTATTTTAACACCCCTTGCATGTTTAGTTTAGACATTATCAGTAATCCTCTGGAAAGAGAAATGTATAATTTCATCAAAGATGTTATAATTTCTCGTTTCTCATGTAGTACTCAAACAATGTTGTCAATGACGGATTGTCAATGGAATTTCAGAAGGATGTCCTTCTTGCCATTGACAAATTCCATTCCTTCCTTTCCGTCAACCTCGTCACTTGAGATAGTGACGAGGTATAGGTGTCCCCTACCTTATAAGATTTTAACTTATAAATTCATCTCTTCTACAATTGATGTATTTAGAGTTTATGACCAAATTCTCGTTATAGAAGATGATATTTATAAAACTATAATTATAACACCTCTTGGACTTTTCGAATATCGCTCAAACGTTCCTAAGATTTCTTGACGAAATGACTAAAGGTTTGAATTTTATTTTCGTATATCTTCATGATATATTGATTGTGAGCAAAGATAAGCATAAACATTTGGATCAACTTAACCAATTATTAAATTGACTACACCGATTTGCTATTAGTCTTAAACTTTCAAAATATGAGGTTGGAGTTTCACAGTTAGTTTTTTAGGACATACTATCTAACTACTATCTATCTGCACTATCTCTCCAAGCAAGAAAATAATGGTTATCAATGATTTTCTAATTTACGATTAGACAATAACATTGATTCTTTTGATTTTAAAGAACTGAATCTTCGCACACTGCAGCACGCTCAAGCTACTGATGAACAACTTGAACAATGGTTTAAAGCTGAAAATAGTAACTGTAACTTGCAATTTCGTCTAAAACAATTTCATTTTCTAGTACTCCAATATGGTGTGAAAAATTTCTGCCTCTTCCTATCAATGTATTATTTATATTTCTGAAAAATTTCGTCATTTGGTTTTCACTGCTCATCCAGTTATAAGAGCTGCTAAAAATTAATCAATATACTTTTAACCTCATATAAATTCAAATAGATATCTTTGGGCAAAATCATGTATTAAATGTCAAATTTCCAAGACGTTGCACTCATCGTGTTACCTACTTTAACTCTAGCCATCGTTTTCCTGTATATCCCCTTTACACTCCTCAATTCCTCTGTGACTCGCCTCTTCTCCATTTCTTTCCACAACTTCTCCCTATCCACTGTATTCAATGCCACCTTCATATCTATGAATACGGTATATAAGTTCCTTCCCTTCCTATTCAACTCTCTAGTCACCAGATCTTTCAAGATATAAACGTTATCGGTAGTGCCAATGCTGTTCTTAAAGCCTGCCTGTCCCTCCGGCAGCATCCTCCCTATCTCAAAATTCTTCCAATCTTCCCAACAGTATCTTAGTCTAAATTTGGTATGAGGTGTTGAGTCTTATGTTGAGTCTTATGTTGGACAAAGAGGAGCTTGAGATACCCCCATCTCAACTGGCCACGGCGCCACAGCCTTCTTGCCCTGTATACGGCATATTTAGAAGACAAGATGGAAAGAGCGCAGATGGGTTGAGCCTTTGAGAGATACTTTTGGGTGAAGGCGTTAGAGGTAAGGTGTTAAAGACGGAAATAGCTAAAAGGGCAAATATGGTGATGGTACAGATTTGGGGATGGAGTGAGAGAAGGTTTGGAAGAGATATCAGAAGGAGAAAAAACGATTGATGGGCTGATGATGAGTACAATGATGTACGGGCGTGGAGGTTTGGGGTGAAAGACGGATGATATTCTGGAGGACGTACAGAATCGGTACTGAAAGTGAGTACTGGGACTGGAAAGGGAGAGTCCCGGATATATTGCGAGGGAGAAAGTGAAGGTAGATGAAATGAGGGTAGTGGCGGGCAGAAAAATAACTTAATATGAAGATAATAAATATGAAGTATAGAAGACCATACTGCAAAATCCTGGTGGAGTGTTGGAAAGAAGTTGGGGAAAGGAGGGAGGAAAGGATTAGATATTGTAAGGGAGAGAGGAGAAAATATTACAAAAGAAAAGGTTATTCGGATGTGCAGATAAACCACAGAAGAAGGGAAGGTTGGAGATGTGGTGGGCGGTAAGCGCCAGGGATAGAAAAATGTAGGTATAACCCAAAATATAGGGACATTTTAACTGTGGAGATACAAAGTACCTGATGAAGGGGGGAGATGACAGGTTTACGTGTGCAATGAAGAAAGAGACAATAGATATTGGCTGGAATATGAGGAAAGGGGTGTAGATTATGTAGGAAGGGCAGTCTTTACATCTACTGGCGGAATGTGATGAGTCAACGGGGCAGATGATAGAGTGGAAACGGATTGCGAAGGAAAGGTGAAGGATGAGGAAGGTGGCGATAGCGATGAAACTTAGGGAGACGATGAGGGGTAGAACAATATTGTATTTGATCCTTATAGTGTAACGTTATTGATATAATAAACTACTTATTATTAATGTCAAATTTCAAATATCTAAAGAAAACTTTGAACATATCTTTGTTATCATTATACACTCTCTTCTTCCGTCTGATGATAGTTTCTACATTTTAACAATAATACAACGATTTTCCAGATGGACTGAAGCGTTAAAAACTGTACTTATCTCTAGAGGAAATACAACTCATTGGAAAGATGAACATATTAGTGTCCTTGGTTTATGTTCAACAGAAAGAGAAGAGAACCCCTCTTTCTTTGGCTCTGAGGAAGGGAAAAGGGATCTTTCTCAAAGGATTTGATGTATAAAAGCAGTTGCAAACACTAAAACTTGTGAAATCCGAGAAAGTGTACAGATCGAACTATCGATTCTGCCCATTATCGCCGAGCATACCGATAATCTGCTGAATCGATAGTCCGATTTGTGACTGGTTTTCGCAAAGCATATTAGTAAACAAACCGGGTTTTACATTGGCTTTAAACTGGTATACGGGCGAATATCTTTGATCTCTTTCCGTTCGTTCTTTGCCTGAATTATTATTCATTGGTTCCCGGTTTTAGTACAATCCAGCAATCATTGGACGAGGGAAAATCTTTTTCTTCTATTTGTCCTTTTTGGTTGGCTAACAGACCATCTGCAAAATTCAGCTGTCCATTCTGAGTTATGCATTTGTACTATAATTATGAAATGTTCTATAGCCGTATAATTGCTCTTCCTATCTCTTTTATTCCAATCAGGTTTTGTACGATTCAAGTCAAGTTATTGGAAAGGGTCCATGTCCAATAATAGCTTACGTAGTATAATAGATCACAAATTCTTTATATTTCATCCATCCCTGCTACTATCATTCATATATTTCCGCTTTGATTTCATTCTTTCGCTCTCTTTGGGAGTGCATCCTTCAGGCTTGCACGACCTCTATACAAAATAATCTGTATACTAAAGTAACGCTGATGGTTGCTCTCTTCTCTATTGACCTCGTCATGGTTTTACATATGTTATTATACTTCACCATTTTACAGCACTCCATTACAATCACTATTAGACTTCTTTTTCTCTAAATAAGCCCTCCTATCTTCGGCACGATTTCAACAAAAGCGTTCATTGTCTTGACTGCCTTTTCCTAGGCCCTTTTTATATACATGTCATTCTTAAGTCTCTAACAAGTTATACAACAAGCTACAGGGGCAACTCACTGCTATCTATTAGTGTGTTTCCTACTATAATTAAATGCTCTGATTTTTGCACTTTCTTACTCCTTCCACTCTTATCCAAACGTCTCAATCCAACTCAACCTAGCCTAACCGATTTTATGAAAGAGTTCTGGAAAAATCTAGCAGATAGACACCTGCTCTGTACCTCGGTTAGCCTGTATTCGGATCTTCGGAATACCCACTCTTTCTGCCTTTATTAGTTTTTCCGAGATTGGAACATTCTTTGATTACTTATTCCTATAAACAAGGTTACTTTCTCTATCTCGTATAATCACTCTCTCTTCTTGGGTTGAACAACCCGACAAAAATAAATCATGTTTCTAACAATTAAATTGTATATTTTTTGCAACTGCAAACATTTTGTAAATGTAATTTTAAAATTTAACGTTTGATAAAGTATGTTATCGATAATATTAATACATACAGTTATTTTTTATTTCCCACTACACGACGCTATTAGTATCCATTTATTATTGTCACGCACCATTTCCAGGGTATTAATAACGCGATTTTAACTGGAATAAATTCAAATTCGAAATTCAACGCGCTGTTTCATTTCCGGAGAGGCGAATGTAGCGATCAGAACGCCGTTGAAACCGAATATCACCCCGCTTTCAGACACTGAAATCGCCAAATAATCGCGTTGAATTTTTGATAAACAAAAACGCGGTATGTTTCGATTAATCCGAATGTTACTACTTGATGTTTTATTACGTTATATAAATTTTTGGACGTTTTTGTGCAGGTTTTGTCTCGTACCTTTTTGAGTTAAATCAACGCTATAGAAAAGGTAGAAAACGCGTTTTCACGTTGTTTGTTACAACCGATATAATTGAGTGTTGAATGTGAGCTAGGATTTATGTCGCTTCATTGTGTTGGAACATATGATACATCAACTCCACTCTGTGTTGTTAATTAACACGGGCGCTCATCTATTCAAAACCTGAAAACTGAACCCAATCCTTTTATACCCAAAATATTTACCAAATAACTCAATTAAAATTATGGACTAAATGTGGGATGAATCCTTTTTTTGTCTTAATTCGAATTAGTAAATGTCGTACGTCTTATGAGTTGAGTTCGGGGAAGAACAGCGACGCCAGCCAAGATCTTTGTCTTGTTTTATCTGTCTCCGTATTTTCCCTTCCCCTTCTGTGCTAGTTTCACCGAGATAAGTATCCCCGTATCCCGATCTTGTTTTGCCGGAACGGGGAGAGACCGTTACCCTCGAATTATCTTCTAACCGAGGAACAGAAATAGAATTACGTATATCTGAAATGAGGGTGCTTTAGAATCGGGCCCCTAAAACTTAACCACTTTTTTCCAGGAAACAATAAACACAAGCATGGCAATTATTGGATTAAGATTGCGATTAATTTGAAAATTATGAACGCTAAAGGGATTATATGCGCGGTTGGCAATTTATTACTATTACGTCGGATGTCAGTGTTGACGAATTAATACGGTAAACAATCGCGACGTTAATTAAACAGGTGATGGTGGTGGTGTTGGTTGAGTCCAGGGTTGGGCAGGCGCGCCTTCACTCCCGACTCGACGGGCTCATAACGCGTTTTTTAATTAGTGCCGGCCCTTAATTAAAGCGAGTAATCTGTCGACGCCCTATTTGCGCGTCACTCCCACGGGTACGAGCAATTTGCGTGAAAACGAGTCAACGAAGAAAGAGTGAGAGGGAAACAAACGTAAATGGAACGAAAGAAAGTTCCAACGAAACTGCATCACGTGTATCAAGCAAATATTGATACAAGAATCCGTATTTCGACAGCGAAGGAATTTCGCTTTATCGGTCTCCGCCAATGGCCCATTCAAACGATGTCTAAAAGATAGATTGCCCCGGGTTTCATCGATCAACGACGTCCGCCTAAGATCCTCGGATTGAGTGACTATATGATTTATGTAATCATAAGTCTATATCCCCACCCGCCGAAGAAAAATCGAAATCCCATCTTCGCCGAGCTTCCAGTTAAATTACCCTTCGTTTTCAATCTTTCTTATACATATTCAACGATTGTGTTTTCTGTGTACGATGTAATTACATCAAGTTATAACAAAATTGAAAAAGATAAACTTTATGCTTTTGTGCTTTTAATTAAATATGTACCATAAAAACAGAAAATTTTATATTAATATAATTTAAAAAAAAACCCACACACTGGGTTAATACCTAATTCTTGTTAGTTCTACTAATTAAATGAGAACTAGTTGATACTAGTTACACTAGAAAGTTCTTATATCTAGGTTGTATCTGGTTTTGGACTAAGTTGCTACTCAGTTTTTAAGCTCAGTTTTTTTATGGTTGATTTTTATGCTGAAAACCCGAACTTATGACATTATGTTTTTCTACATCTTTATGAATAATAATATTTTTCGTTCTACATCTAGTGTTAGCTCTATTCTTATTTGTGTAAAACTAAAACTAGAACTAACATTAGACCTAGAACTAGAAGATTTCGGTTAGGTCGTGGGTCTTCAGACCGAAATTTTCTAGTTCTAGGTCTAGTGTTAGTTCCGGCATTAACTCGTATTTAGCTTTAGATTGTTGTAAATTCTTCTGGAACTATAAGTATAACTAATACTAGTCCTACAATCTATCTTTAGAATTAACACTACACCTAAAACTAGAAACATTAGGGTTTAGCCGTACGTGTCTAGTGTTAGTTCTATTACTAGCTTGAGTTGGGTTGGGTTTCGTTTTCAGAGAGGTACAGCTAAACCCAAATGTTTTTCATTCGAGGTCTAGTATTACCTCTGTTAGCTTCACTGCTACCTGGGAAAAGAATACACGTGAACTCAGCAGATGTATATCCTATCTTGGGTTTGATTGGACTGGGTTGGATTGCGCTGATTTGAGTTCCGATTGACATTCTAGACATCGGCAACGCATGAAAATTAGAAAAATGGTTGCAAAATCCAGGAAGAGAAATGAGGACATAATCACCAATGTTTACAAGACCCAGTACAAAAAGGCAAAGAGCAAGTTAAAATTAGAAATAAGGAAGAGTACGGAGAAAAAATGAGCTAGATAGCAATGTGTGTGGTAAATTATACTGGATTATAACCAGAAAGTTAAGATTGCGAAAAAGAAGCAATCCGAAGCAAGCCAGTATGTATAGGATAGAGAGGTTGAGAAAGAAATACTTATACTTGTTGAGAAACCGAAGAAGAACAAAGACGATAAACCTATGTTTAGACCATTATGTTTAGGTAACACAATGGGCAAACTATGAGATTCTAACCAGAGACTTCAAAAAGAGGATACCACCAATATGGATTTAGGAACGGCAGGTCGACGATCCAAGCAGTACAAAGAGTACAGGGAATCGTCGAGAAACTAAAGAAAAGAAATTTGACGTCCAGGGAGCTTTGTGCACTCTTGTTGCTGGACATTCAAAATGCCTTCAACTCAACACAATGGCGCAAGATAGTAACTGCTCTAAAAAGAGAAGGGATTAGTCGGTATCTTATAAAGGTAATCATAACACCTGATGGCAAAAAAAATCAAATTTCAAGTGTCGCTATATATTACGAGTGTGCTGCGAATACAAATGGAGGTGGCAGTAACCCTGGTAGCGTATGCGAACGATCTCGGCATAGTGGTGAAGGCCAAGTATAGGATCCAGCTAGAACATAAAACGGCGTAGACGGTAAATTGCGTTATCAGAAAGCTAAAAGACAAGAAACTTAATGTTTCTGCTGCTAAGACGGAGCTGGTACTTCTAATAAGATCAAAAGGCTAGAATTAGAAATAAATGGAACAACGGTAAAGGGCAGTAATAGTGTGCTGGTGACAGCTAAGAAAGTTTCGTTAATGTCGAATCTGTTACTGAAATTAATGCCAAACGTAGGTGAACAGAAAACGAACAAAAGAATGCAGATGCTGTACGCAGCACCCTCCTGGAGGAGTGCTCTGAAATTTAATCATTACAGAATTGTACTGCAATCTGTCCACAGGAGATTATGTATTGGCATAATATAGGCCTATAGAACGGTATCGGCAGAGGCGGTGGGAGTTTTAGCGAGAATTTTACCAATTAACTTGTTAGTGGAAGAAAAGAGTTAGGTGCATATACAACGGAAGAAGTCTAAGGCCGAGAAAAGGACTGAGTTAGACTATCTTGGATTGGATTTTGGACCAAGATGTTGATTCAGGATCTGCTAACGTGGACGGGTAGAGAATGGGGTAAATGGATTTTTACACCACGCAAGCGGCCAAGGATTGGTAAAGCCAGGACAGATAAATGCTGGTTTTGTGAAGAGATTAACACAGCGGAAAATACAATTTTCACATGTACAATGTTTGGCGAGCTGAGGGGGAGGAGAAGAAAAGAGTGTGGTGAGGAGTTAAGGATTTGAAATATGCGAAGTTTTATGTTCATCACAAGTTCCGTGGAAGGCCATTACTACTAGCATGTTTTGAAGTATCATGCTGTTTAAGGAGGATGTAGAGCGAGAAATGGACCTGGAATGAAGGAAGACTGGCGGGGAAGAATAGAGGAATAAGCGAGACAAGAGGGGGGAACTAATCTTCCCTTATTCAGGACAAGAGCAACGAAAAAGAAGGAGAGTAGATTCGTATAGAGAAGGATGCAACAGATGGGGAAGAAGGGGGAGCCTTCCTCCTCGACCATGGTATGTATTAGATCATTAATAGCTCAAAATTAATGGTTTTGTTTGTATGTTTGTTTGTTTTCTTTTATCAGCAATACACTGTCATGGCGAAGGACGCTAGAGGGGGAACTAACCTTCCCTTATCGAGGACAAGGGGAATGAAGAAGAAGGGAAGATGATTCATAGGGAGTAGGATACAAGAGATGGGGAAGAGTGGGAGCCGTTCCCTCTCGAGTACGATACGTATTAGATCATTAACAGCTCAAAGAAGTAATGGATTTATTTGTTTGTTTTCTCTTATTAACAAAACCCTGTCATGGCGAAGAGCAAGAGGATAAAAAGTATAAAAGGTGTGACCAGGGATCTCCGAAGAAATGTTAGCCAGCGGTTCCGGAGGAAAACGAGAAGAGAAGTTTTTACTGAGTCGGGATCTTTGACCCCAACCCACACTATCTGGCCGCCCATCATCCCAGGCCAGAAGGCGAAGAAAGAGAGGGAGATTTTGGTGGGTATCCTTGACTAACAAGATCGTGGTCAAGGCAGTCCCACACTCCTGGTCGGAGGAGAATCATCATTTTATAGGCGTATTGTTCCCAATCCCATAGTGCGCAAACCAATTAAGCAATATGTAAAACAATATTTTCTTTAAATCTTTTTTCTGTTGAGTGTACTCCAGTTTTCAACATTATGAGTATTTATATATGAAATATAGATCGTAATAATCTCTTATCCGATAATCAAGCTCCTTGTTATAAAAGCTTTACCACTGGAACAGCGTTGGCACGGTTAACAATGGATCTTTTTCTGTTCGTGATACTGGCATTTAACGCTAAAATATTATGTGTTTGGAGGTTTGTTATACTTGGTGGTCATATCTAACAAATGGAACATGATTTGTTAAATATAGTAATAGTGTTTCTCCTTCCATCTGAATAAAATCAGGCGTTCCGCAAGTTTATATTCTGGGACCGCTGTTGTTTTCAATTCACATAACAGATACCTTAGATCTTAAACAATACTCAAATTTATATAATTTATCAAAAAGCATATGCCTATGACAGTCAGATTTATTCCAAATTTAGATTGCATGAATTTGAGGAATCTATGACTAAGCTTAATCGTGATTAAGAGTTGGTGACTCAAATTTCTTATATACATTTTTTGCAAATCAATCCGGACAAGTCATCCATATTTAATTTTGATAAGAAATAAGCTCTTGAGTTTCTTTCCAGAAGCTTAAATGTTGTTATTGCAGGTATCTTGATCCCTATAGTAAATGCAACTAGGAGCCTTGGTCTATTAAAAATTTGAAGACTACATTGTGTGAATCACTTGTAGTCCCACTGTTTAATTGTAGTAATTTAATTTATGACAATTGTTTGACCTCGGAATGCAAGCTAAGATGCAAAAAATTCAAAACTACTGCTCAAGAGTGATATTGGGTCTACGTAAATAGGACCATATATCTCATGCTTGTAATGGGTTGAAGTGTATAAAAATGGACAATCGCTGTCGGCATCATATGGTTTGTTTTATTCATGACTTGCGGACTTTCAAGATAAGCTGACTTTCTACGCGTTGTTGTAACATGTTTGAAATTCCACGTCGTCCTTTATTTGATGGAAAAGGTTTAACATGTTATTATTCCTTTGTTCCGGTTAAATACAGAATAGCCTTGGGCTAAACTTCGCCAGTTGATCGCTTACCTACATTACCTAAATAAAGAGCTTTTCAAACTCAAATTTTTCCAATTTTTGTGTTGCCTTTAATAATTTTGTTTTAATATTTGTGGTGTTGGTTGAGACAGGCATTATGAAATGTTACAAACATTAAATTCAGATTAAATATTGACCATTAAATTTAGTGACGTGTGTACCTATAACTATGTGCTTAATGATTATGGGAAACTTGTTAGTTCAAACACTAAACTTAAACAACTACTCGGTTGTTTATTTAACAGAACCCAGTTACAAAAGCGAATTTCAATAACGACATCAAAATAGTTGTACCTCGTGTGGATAAAGGGTTCGAAAATATCGCCCTCGCTCTCGTCGGTATTTGGTTTACACTTGATGTGTTTCGATTCGCTTATTTTACCCCGCGGTCGTACATCGGCGGTACCAGGCGAAACCGTTTAATACACGTTACGCTGACTTTTGCTCTATTTTCGAACCGCCGCTGGCGGAATAATCACATTTTCACAAGAGCGTTGCGCGAAATGGCGCGGAAGGATCTCCGGCGGCGCCGCGGGTGAGAATAAAATCAATGTAGTGTTGGGGTCGTTGTTGAACTGTAGGGGTGCCTATATCGTCCGATTTAAATTATAAACTTTGTGAATTAGCACAAATTCGAATTTTCTTACAAAACACATTTTTAAAAACAGGAAATAGCGTTACTAAAATTTAATTACCGTGCGGGTATCCACTCTACTCTCCATAATGTCAGTCGATTTCCGGACGAACTCCGGCCTAAATGTACTCGATAATCTAATTTTGATGCTGCTTCAAAATTGCGTCTCCCCTCTAGTAACGAAAATAACATTAACCTTACGGGAGGTGAAACACAACCACATCTTTAGCGTTATGATTGTACTGGTGCGACCAACCCCTTATCGTGTTTTATGCCTCTCCAGATAATTTTTATATGGAGATTCCACTCTGGTACACTCCGGATGATATATAAGACAGACGTGCCGGCACAGCTTCGGACTTATTTACATAATCTTGCGGCGTATCACTTTCCTCGCCTGTCTTGTTTCTTTCTTTTTCGATTCCCCTCCGAGTGAAATTAAAAGTACCGTGTGGAATATTGAAAAAAATATTATTTTTTTGTATTTCATTTAATTTAACGTATTTAATGAGTACGTTATAGGCTATGGAAATGAAATGGCCAGTCTCTTTTCTGCTATACAAACAAAGCCTGTAATTGTGCAAATCCCGACTAAATTGGAATTACGGAGTATAACCAAATTTTACAATTCAATTCAATTTTATGAAATTTTACGTTCAGCAAGTTCTGTCGATAATATGTCGCCACTTCCATCGAACCGAATTTAACTCGTATTACCAGTTGATTTTCCAACGTAGCTTTACCCTTTGTCTGTAATCAAACATACTGAGTTTCTGCTTCGATTATCTGTTACGCGGTACACATAGTGGAATGCTTTTAATTATCTTGTTTGTTTGTGCATTTGTGTTGTGGATAAGTAATAAGACCCTTTATGTTTATCTTAGTACAGCGTCGAAAGCTGTTTTCAATTACGCTTTTTAATAGTGGACCTTTACAGTTTAAAGTTTCCTGTTAACTACTAAAGACTCATCATTTATTTCCCTAGGTCAGTGTTCTTCAACCTGTGTTCCGCTGAACCCTAGGATTCTTCTCAAACCCTATAAGAATTTCACCAGTCAATGTTTGTTAATGACATTTATTTCTGTCTATTTTGATTTTTAAGTTATAACCTATGGCTATAACCCAAATTGTCGATCTTGACATTTTGATATTTCCTGCTACATATATAAGGAGTTGCCATCATCAGACCTTATCTGATAATGGATTATGTATTTTGGGATAATTATAAACAATTTGTGTTAATGACATTTATTTCTATTTATTTTGGTTCTCGAGTTACAACTTATAATTATATCCAAAATTACAAATTTTGACATTGTAACATTTCAGTCAGGGTATGCTTTCTTGATACGTTAGCAACCGTTAATAATTAATTGTCATAATTGACTTTTATTTTATTTCGTTTATATCTACAGTAATTGATAGAAGTGTGGAAAGGTAATATCAAAGAAATTATATAACTGGAGGTGCATATAAACAATCAACGATCAACGAGTATTTGCGAAGAGGTGAATTGCTTGCAAAAATTTTGTTACATACTATGGAGGCATATGATAAAGACAGCGTGTCCAAGAATATGACAAGGATTCTTCCAGTAATCGTTGTTAATCAGTGTACTTTAAAGAGAAATAAAATAAAACTTATTAAATAAACCATTGTTGGTTTTTATCAATTAAAGTTAGAAGTAGAAATCTAAATATACATAAATATCTAAGCTATATAGCATTCAAATTTCGGGGTTTATTGAAATTACTTTTATAACAATCCCCTTGGCGGCGCTGCTTTCAACTTGGTCGTTAAAATAGAGGAGAGAAATGCTTCTATATAAGTATTAAATATTTTCTATGATTTCAGTGTTATCAGTGGGTCTGTGCGTAACACATTTTCTCCTCCTCAACACCAAACAAAAAAAATGGGTTTGAGTTGGGTTGGGTTTGGTTTGATTTGGATTGCGTTGGTTTGGATACACATTGGTTGAACAACATCTTCGGAGGCATTACAAATCCTGACAGGGACGCCATCAACTAAACCCATGACAGTGAAAAGGAAAGATGATCAAGCAAAGCAAGACATTATTCCTGATTATCAGAGAACTGATTTGTTGAGAGAACTAATAGAAGATTGAGTGTATTGTGAGGGAACTGATTAGTGTGAAAGACAAAAACAGGACAATTAGTGTACACTGCATTTCTGTTCGAGAGAGGGCGAAGTGTTTGGTGAATATTCTTAACCAGTGTGATCTTTCACAGAGTCAGAGTCTTTTCTACAAAACAAACAAATCCCGTAATTATACAAAGCTCGACTTAATTTGAATTACGAAATATAACCAAATTCTAAAACTCAATTGGATTTTAATTATCTTGTTTGTGCATTTCTACTACGAGTAAGTAAATAAGAGCCATTACGTTTATCTTAGCCCAACGTCGAAACTTGTTTCCAATTACTTTTTTTAATGGTAGACCTTTAAAGTTTAAAGTTTCCTCTTAACTACTAAGAGACATCCATTTATTACGTCGAATTTGTCGAGTTAGGGCTCCGGTACCATCATTACCAAGACTCATATAATCCCCTAGGCGAAACGATAGTTACATAGGTGTCATTTTCAGTACGAGCGATTTCAGTTGACGCCTCCAGTTCCTCCACCGTGCTACCTCGGGCGTTATCTGCCTCGTAATCTCTGATATTAAGCTTCGGGAGAGGTGGCTTTTTGTTGGCGTCATCCGCACGTCGAAGGGACGACCTTCGGAGTGCTCGTTCCGACCCGCTCCCCAAATCCGACTACCAGCAGGACATTGAAACATACTCCAGGTTAAGAGCTGCTCCACCGATTCGAACCGTAATGCTATTTCAGTACCGCCCGTGGCGTCCTAAAGTCGAGAATCGTGCAGGTTTTGACGTTTTACATGAGAGATGCCATTAATCGCTACTCTCGCCCATTTCTATTCTGAACCAAGAAGTTTTCTTGCTAAAAATATCGGAATTTTTGAAATGTCTTAAATTTTATTGTAATTATACTGACTTTGATAAAAATTGCAACACATTGAATTTGTTGAACTGTTTTATCGATCACTGTGTAATTAACTGTTAATTTTACAAATTCGTTCTAAACTTGGGAGCATTGCTAAGAATACGTCAATATCAACGTTTTTTTCAATTGCTCAGTCGCTCTGGACGTGGACATTACTGCAGGATTACTGCAGTACAGGATTACTGCTTTTCGCCACAAGAGAAGATTTTCAAAAAAATCGTTCTACTTCAAATGAAAAATTAATCATATTATCTATTTTTATGTCTTCCTCTTCCGCCACTTCACCTTCTATGCAGGCTAGAATGGAACAACGAACCAACGAATTGGGAGTAAGAGTGGCATAGGATTGTGTTTGTTGACGAGTCCCAATTTTGGTTATGAGCCCACGATGGACGTAGAAGGTTATGGTCAAATGGATGTGTGAAGAATGTAAAAATCCAACATTTTTTTAGGGGACATAACACAGCCCTTACATAAGGAGTACTGATGTGGTTACAATATCATGATGATATATGTGATGACAACTTAAACGCCTTGTTACATTACCATATCTCTTCCATATCAGGCTAGGAAATCTCATTTTCCAACAAGAAAGTACGCACACTTATTATTTTTCTCGGAAGAAGCTAACGACCTTCAAGGGTCTGATTTGTCACCCATTGAACATGTATGGGATGAGGTCGGTAAGCGATATAGGTTTTTAGGATATTTAGGATAAAGATTCCGCCAAACCAAGTAGCACTCAGTCGGAAGTGACTAATAGTAGCCGTATGGGAAATGCTGAGAAACATGGAGAAAATTCAGATGGGTTCGATGTGCCAAGAATGCACCGTAAAAAAAAATAGACGGCAGAAGAAACATGAGCGGAGGATTGCCGCACTGATAGAAGCTTTGGCCAAAGGACCTGCCACTACCTGAAGTGGTATCCTCCGCCTTAAGCAAGAAACATGAGGTGAAGGCCACAAGAAGATATTGACAAGCTTGCGATAAAATCATATCGATTGAGCTACTACTATCACTCACTAAGAGCGACAGCCAATTTATATTTTATTGTTAGATTATTCAAGAATCATGTAAGATCTAAGGTAACTGAAGTTAGCAATTTAAATGGGTGTAGTTTTAGCAAATCATCAAATGATCGACCAACAACGGCGATCTACGTACCAAGAAGCTTGAATCAATTATCCAGGGAACTAAACAAACAACAATAGCAATAGCGTCTACCTTCCTCAAGATACGGGCCCTCTACCAGAGGACTTACAGTGTCAAATGGAAAGAAGCAAAAGGCAGGATTGAAGCCTCATAGTTGGGACTTTTGTTACTTCACGCGGCCAAGTGCAACAATTATTACGCTGGCAGTAGCAAATATTTCAAACAACCGGCAAAAAGATATGGGGTAAGTACCTGTATGGAATGCAACGATAGAGGACTGGAGGCTAGCTAATCTTGTAGTGACTGAAACCAAAGTTGGTTTGGATTTTAAATCTGTCTGTTCTGATGGTATTCTATCTGCACTACTACTGTGCTGTATGGCGGAATTACTACCACACTTATTAATAATATAGAAAAGTTGCTTAGTATTCCGCTATGTTCCCTTATTCTGGAGAGCAGTAAAGGTAGTCTACATACCTACACCTGGGAGGTTACGCTGATCCAAAATCATATAGAGCAATCCGTCTTTCCTCATTCATCGGGTAAGCAAAGGCTATGTGAAAGATATATAAGAGAAAAGACATTGGAAAGGTTTCCCCTGTACCCAACCTATCATGCGGCCCACAAAAACGGCCCTACAAGAAATCGTTGGAGCTATCGATAGATCTTTTGACTATAAAGAATCCATTCTTGGAGTGTTATAGATATCGTAGTTATAGATATTAGCGGATTGGATTCCCAATATGCTCTCAAAAAGAGCCGTGCGTAGTGTAATTGATGCTAATAATAACGATAATGATAATAAAAAGGAAGATCGTTGAACGAGGATGTCGACAGAGTGGAGTGTTTTCATCCAGTCTAGTAAGACAGCTCTCATATGAAAAATTCAATGTATGGGCTTATGCAGACGACCTAACCGTTTTGGTTTACGGGAAATTCGAAAATATCGTATATGATCGAATGCAGGCTGGATTGAGAATAATCGAACTGGTATCGAGCCGATTACCAACAGAGGGTAAAGCCGAATAAAACAGAGATGGTGCTTTTCACAAGGAAAAGAAACGGGTACCTTTAGATCGCCATGGCTTTGCAAAGTTTCCTTATGTTAACTCTGGATAAAACGCTGACTTGGAGACTGCTCATCGTAGATAAGATAAATGGAGCACGCATTTCGTTCGCTCAGTGCAGATTGGCCGTTGGAACCTCCTGGGTCTTAATACCCAAAATATACCTGTGGATACACACTGCAGTAATACGTCTAATGTTAACTTAAGGCACCTTAAATTGGTCGTCAGGAATTAGAAACAAAACGATTGAGCGGCTAACGATAAATAGTTTAAAAATTTTCATTATTCTGATTATCATTAGTATATTCTGATTGCAGACAAGTCCTCCTTTCGCTAGGGCGATATCAATGTTCATCCTCATGCCAACGTAAGGAGTGAAATAACCATATTTGTGAAGCAACCACTAGCAATAAGATGATTTGCTGGACAAAGGGTCATTCGGGAAATAAGCTTCATGACATCATTCAAAAAGAGCATACACGTAAGATTTTTCTAAACTACTAGGAGGCTCTGATATACCCTGACCCCAAATGAATGGATATATTTATGAGGCAGCTCAGGAAGAAACTTCGTTTGGTCATAGGTCTAATCACTGGACACTAGCATTTACAGAATCACTTACAGAACATGGGAATAAGGGACACCGACATCTGCAGAGAATGTGGTGAGGAGGAAGAATCGACGGACCGCATTCTATGTGACTGCGCAGCCCTCCAAACATTAAGGTTTTCCAATTTTGGAGATAGCCTGAGCCTTCCTGCGTATCTAGAGTCCAGAATAACACACCTTTCAAATAACTTACACGATCTTCGGCAACGGATTCAAGAAGGTTGGGTTGATATACTACAAACAGCTATAGATCACTTTCTAAATAATTGCAATACAAATTTCGGGAAACTCATTATTAAAAAAAAAGAAACTTTTTAGATTTTGTTCTTTTGTTTTCAAATATTAATCGTTTGTTTGTTTTAATTAAAAACAGCGTTGATGAACATTGCAATAAAATCGTCCAATAACTTTTAGGTACTGTAATTTTTATGGAGGTCTGTATGTAATCTGAAGTGTTCTAAGTTATAAGAAGTTCGTTTCCCGTAATTATTTTCACAGGGGGGATAAGAAAAAAGAATGTATTGAAAAACGAGCTCTTTTAGAGGGGCAAATAATGGTGGAACAAGAGGCGACGGGTGCTTTCAGCGCTGGTTAAGTGGTAAGGCGTCAGTGGGAATCGATTAAGCTTAAATGTTTTTCTCTTTGATGTTTGATACGCTTTGAGACGGGTCCTTCGCGATCAGCAGAAGGGGGTGCAATTAAATGCTCGACTCTGAGCCTTTTTACTGTTCGTAACGTCTTTTAGCCTTTCTTCCTCTAACCTAGAAACTTGCTGAGCTTGTCCCTATCCGCCTTCCTCCTTTCTTTCGACGGATGCAAAACGGGATTTTAATAGATTTTTCGCGCCGCCTTAAACAGTAACCCGTAACGTGAATATTTCAATTTATCTCCGAGTGTTCCTTAATCTTCGGAGACGTTCGCCTCTAGCTGCCCAGGGCACAGAGAGAACGATTAATGTAGCGACAATTCCGTGTAATATATTCTAATCCTGGAAAGAGCCAATTTATCACTTAGCGGCGCGCGCGCGGGCCTCGCTATCTCGTAAATTACGGCGATAATTCCCTTAGTAATGCATCGGTAGCCAGGCAACCACTTCGAAGAGCTTCCATAACCACCTGGTACAGACCGGGTTGTTCCCTAGAGCAACTTCAGAAAGAAAACTACCCGATGAAATCAACCCATATTCCCAACGAATTCTCCAAAAGTTAACCGCAAACGCGTCTCTAAGGATCTAAGCATTATTCTACACCCTTTTGAAAGCGAGAAGTTCTTTGAAGCCACGAAAAATTTTTATATAAAATTTAAATTTAAAAGAGTTATACTTACGATATACATCAAAAAGTTATTTTCCTGCAAAGCGCTTAGACATCCCAAAAACGACGCGATGATTACAACAGCCGAAACTGCTATTAAAATATAAGGCCCAATGTAGACAATTTCGATTCTGAGAATTTCAATCCACTCGGAAAATCCAGGTTCCAAACGCAGCCACAGGCAGAGAACGAAGACAGCCATCGCAATCATCTGAAACCATTAAAACAGGAATAAGCACTTCTAGAACCCTTAGGCACTTTACTAATTTAAAACGGATAATTACGGAACGATGTTGAACCGAAATATACAATTTCACTAAATTTGATTTAATTCTTAATAATTTTAGATAATCAGTAAGTTTGATTTATTTTGGTCGATATACGTGAGTATTTGACGGGATTACCGTTTAAGGAAGGTCGGGGTCTTCTTGATGGATACTGCGGCGGGACGACCTCGGAGGACGCTAAAGGCTGATGACCACGGTTTATTGTGCCGTGAAAGGTAATTACCGAAGTAATCGCCCTCCCTGACATAACAAACCGAGTTGGGTGTGCACTTTAACCCCACCGAAGGGCGGGTTTTAAATTAAACGACAGGGTTACAACAGCCCGCCGACGCCATGATACCATGGCACAACACTAATTGGTCCATGCTTTATTAATCAATAGCCGTTTTAATTATGAACTGAATCGGTGGCCACCCAAATATACCCAATTATTAGAAAAAAAAATGTCTAGCTTTATGCTGAAATTTAGTTACAAACCAAAGCATATAATTAATTTTAATTAGAGTCGGAATGTCGAAAAATACCGCTATTGGGTGGTTTTGCCTTTCATTTAATTAGCAATCGGCTTCAAATTTCATCAACAGCTGCATTCCCCATCAGCGGTTTCGATTATTCTGATACCATTAGCTTTAGTGATGTATGGATCCGATATCCTAACGTAATTACCGGCTCAGATATCAAACAATGCTTATTAGATAGTATAATCGATAATTAACGTTCTTTAATTAATAAACAACATTGGATTAAGTATTAAAATTTAGATTTTAAATATATGTATTATTTAATGACAAATATTTAATAATTATCTGTATAAGACATTTACATTACCCATCATTACATTATTACCCATCTTTTGTGTAGTAAAGATCTTTGATTACAACAATATCATCGACATAAGCTTCGGCAATTGTAATCATGTCAGTCAGAACACATCAATATAGGAGTTGGAGTGGGGATCATCCAATCACTTCTTTGTTTAAAGCATATCGGATATACGAGAATTATTATGTTACAATAGATACTATAGTAAACTATATACAGATTAACTTTCTCTTCGAGTCGTAATAATAATAATAATAATAATAATAATAATAAAAAGACGTTAAATAATATAAATTAGTACGCAAATTATACGCAACTTTATGTTATCGTTCGTTATATTATAGATAATATTAGTAATAATATGAATATTAAAATAAAAGATAGAAATATCAATTTTGTTAATAAAGCCTAAGGTAAATACCCAAACAGTAGGTACTTATAGGAAAAAACCGTAAAAATCGAATTCTTAAGATGTCTTGATAAAAATGTCAGTCATTTATAAAAGAAAATATGCACTTTTTCAAAATAAAGCAGTATTTTTTAATCCCAATCCGGTTTGGAGATATCATGTTTTGAACTCAAGGTAAATGTAGATCATTTCATAAAATTTTCGATATTTCTAAACATTTTGAAAAAATTGTAAATGATTGAATTCTTAAGATATCCTGATGAAATAATTTACCATTCATAGACGAATATATGTATTTTTTCAGGAAGAAAACCATACCACAGCATTTCTTTCCGTTCTTGAAATATTATGTTTTAAACTCAAACTAAATTTAGAGCGTTTTATAAAAATAACGATTTTATTAATCATTCTGAAAAAATCGTTAAATCAAATTCTTAAGATATTTTGATGAAATATTCTATCATCTATAGAAGAAAGTATGTACTTTTTCAAGAATTAAATCATGTTTGAATATCTTAACCTATTACTGTGATTTGAAGTATTGAACTCAACCTAAATTTGTAGTATATCACAAAATTAACAATGCCCTTAATTATTTTGAATAAATCGTAAAAAATTGAATTCCTAAGCTATCTTGATGACATATTCGGACATTTATAGAGGAAACAATGTGCTTTTTTTCAGGAACAAAACCATACTTGAATATCTCAATCCGGTTTTGAGATATGAAGTTGTAACTCAACCAAAATTTCTAGCATTTCACAAAATTAATGATATCCTTAATTATTTTGAAAAAACTCGAAACCTTAAGATACCTTGATGAATTTTTTGTCATTATATAAAGAAAAGTATGTATTTTTTGAGAATAAAATAATATTTGAATATCTCAATCCGTTTTTGAGATATCATATTTTGAACTTAACCTAAATTCCCAGATGTGATCTAAACAATGACGTGATAACAAGGGATTGAAATTAAATTAAGAAACAACAATTTTTGACAACCATAGATGAATCACAGATGAATCTGACGTAATTTAGAATAGAAGATGTTTATAAATACCTCGATATACTCATCTTTAGTAAATATTCATTCAATCACTACGATCTTCTTTATGATCGTTGTTCAATGATGAGGTAAGTTGAATAATGATTCACAGAATATAGAAACAGTTCCAAAATATTATCTGAGATTGGTAGGCTAAAGTAAGTTGACTAAACATGGTAGAGAGACGCAAACTTCATGTTACTTATTGAATCGTCTCTATTGTCTCCGACTACAAACCACATTACCTTTCTGAAAGGACCATGGGCAGAACCGATGTTCATCATCTGAATTTAACACGTAAAACCAATATTTAAAATAGAAATGCAGTATGGATTAGTGGTAACATATAAAAATTTGTAAACTTTTGTTTCATTTCGTGGCCTTTGTAAAACAATTATTTTAAGGCTGATCTTAAGTAGTTTATTAACAGTTCTATGTAATTGTTAAATCAAAGTTTAACAATATATTTTTGTATTTTCTATAAAATTACAGGCAACACTCCTAAAAACACTACAAACACCACGTTCGAACTTAGAACTTCCAAGTCATTTAAAGTCTCTTCAAATTATACATCTTGCTGTACACGTTTAATTTGGAGACCTACAAAAATTTCCTTTTTAAGTTTTGAATTTGAAATATAGGGAATCTTTTTATTGAAAGTATTCAAATGCAATACCATTATCTATTGCTCTTACAAAATTCTTCATCAACCCCAATTTTAAAAACAAAGATAAGAATATTTTATTAGGTTCTACTAATCCTTTTTGAAGTATATTTGTTGTGTCCAGTAATATATTGAGCCCTCACTGACTAATCTCTATCAACATAACAGAAATTTCTCGATCGACTATCCCATTCACAAAGGAAACAATAATGCTTTACGTATCTCAGTTATAAGTCGAATTAAATTGCTTGTAACTTTGTGATTAATTTTGTCAAGAGACGAGTTACATTTTCAGAAGTTCCTTCCCTCATACAGACTGCTTGGGTAACCAGGATGGATGGATAAACGTTTCCTACGTGAAGAAGGAATAGTTTCAAACTCTATATCAAAGCATTGATAAGAGACGTCATTTCTCAGGTTATGCTAATGATGTAATATCAGGAATGTCAGCACCAAATTATCGACAATATTGCAGAATGAAGAACATTCTTCGGTTGAAAAATACAGTGACGATTACGGCGATTATGATATGTACACAATATGCATTTCCTAACCCATTTGATCTCAATCCAAAATTGGGTCGAAATATATATAAACTGGGTCGTATTACAAAAAAAATAGGAAGCAAAGGTCTAGATCCTAGGGAATCAGTTTGAAATTTTAATAAATTCAAATCTCGAATAAAATCATATAATTCTGACTGATTTATCAAGTGATATCCATCATAGCCCTGGTGTTACTTTTAGTTTCAGATGAATTTAAAACAATTTATAATTAAACAAGAATTAAAACTAGAACTAACACTAGACCTAGATTTTTTTAGGTTTCGTCTTCATACGCACGGCTAAAGCTATATAGAATATTTTTAGTTCTAGGTGTAGTGTTAATTCGATATAAGTACATAACAATCTAAAACCGAATAACAACTTTCCAATCTTTACACAAAAATGGAAACAATTAGTTAACTTCTATAGTTAGAATGTAAAATTCATGTGATTTGGTAATTAGAATATATCCGACGCATTATTTATGCTTAGATAAGTTTCTTTTTTCTTTGTAACTCGATCCGGGGACACACTGTACGTAATATGTTCCTACTTAGAAAATTGAAGAACTTAGACAATAAACTTGCAAAAAGCACCAAGAAAAGGGCGCTCAAGAGTCAAATAAAAGTGTGGCATTTTTCATTTTTTTTTCTCCCCCTCTGAGAATAAGAACGCGATGCTTTCTCCGGTAGCCTTTTTGCAACGCGTCACGTTCGTGAAAAGAAAGCAAGAAAACGTTGGCTTTAAGTCAAGAGGTTCTGGTGGCAATCAGCATAACCTTATCACGAGAGGATGGCCCGCCGTAAAAGCCTCCGCCGCGACGCCGCCGGCGACGCCCCAAAGCTATGTGTCAAACGCGACTTTCGCGATTTATCTCGCGACGATTCCCTCCGGGTGACGTCCCATCTTCTTCCTGCGGGGAGAAAAACCAATGGCCTTATGCTAACCAGGCTTCTTTTGGCCAGACGATTCAGTTCCGTGACATTAACCCCGCCCAAGCGAACGTATTACTTTCAAGTTAATTCGAATAGGGACTTCGCTTTGCGAGTAATTGCGGGATGTGCGGGATAGCGGGGGAAAATTCTCCCTTGCGACAGAAGGTGATTGCGGTATATTTCCGGAAAACACTTTTTCACTCACGCGGGATACTTTTTGTCCGCGTAGGCAGTTTTTCAGAACCTTAATAGCCGGAATAAAAGAGGGAAAGAAAAACGAAAAATGTTGGGTCGAGCTTCGACTGTTGTCGGTAGTAAGTTAATACCCGGGTGGTTCTGGTGCAATTAAAGGGGCATCAGCCTGTAATATAGTGTCATTACCAGCAGACGTGGATAACGGGCTGCGTTATTGCGGGGTTGGATTTCGTAATATGGAAAAAAAATCCGGTCGAGGGTTTCGTGGGGTTAGTGTAACACATGTAGGGTTAAGTTAAAACGCACCCGTTTTTCATCCACTTCCAGAAACCCCACATTTAATTCCCGGATCTAGTAATAAGTCTTGCGGTTTTCTAATTAATCTCTTAGGGCTCGTTAAACCAGTTAATTTTTCCTGTTCACTTTTTGTGTTCCTTTTTTTCCTTCGGTCAATTACCGTAGCCGGACTGGCACGGCGGAAAAGACGTTGGAGTCGCGCCATTGGCCCTGCAGACAAGGAAAGCGTCGGAAAGCGCTCTAACATCGTTTCGTATCAATTAGTTTCAACTCTGTTTGTCCGCTTATCGGCCAAGACTTTCTCCCCCCATCACCCCCGCCTTTCACGCTACAACGGACGTTGTCACATCGTGTAAGCTCCGGGAAGCCGAGAAAGCTCGTTTCCCAGCAACCGTCGTAGCTTGCCGGAGGAAACGCTTTCGTTTACTCGTCCCTCTCTTGTAATTTAGTTAGGGAACGGGGAGTTTGTGATTTTAAACGCGCCGTCAAGAATCGCACCGTCCTAAATGATATTACAGGAAATTAAATGCTTTCCGCAGTTCTCGGGATATTTTTGGCAAATGCGCTTTAGATATTGAAATATACCATTTTTCAAGTATGAAAAATAAAAAGTGTGATTGGATATTTTGATGATTTTTGTAATAAAATCTTTAATTTTGACAAGATTAGAGAATTAAACTGAAGTTGCTTGTGGCTGTGGCAATAACTTGATATTATTGTGTCTTTAGACATCAACTACAATACTTGTTGGGGAGACAATGTAGCTGAAACTGCTTGCGGCTGAGGCGTTATCTCAATATCGCTTTGGCTTTATAACTCTTGATTGTAACGCTTTTAATTTTGACCATGCGACAACATAAAGCCGAGGTCGAGCCAGTGGCTTTATATCCTTCATGCTTAATGGTCTCTGTTGTAACGATCGGCCTAAAGCAACATCAGTTATAATGTTTGACGTGTTATGAACATCTGACCTTGTTACCGTAAATACACAAAAATGTATTATTTGATAAGGTTTTTTTTCTCATACACCATTATCATATACCATTACGTGTAGGTCATGAAGTTTTTCATGCTGATTCCGAAATATCTGAAATATATATATTATCTAATTTCAAATTTGCTCCATCACGTCACGATTTTGAGATTTTCTTTTAAATAGCAATTTCAATAGTAAATGATATTCTATAAATTTTAATGCAACTTTTATATAAGGAAGATACCACAAGATATATTGTACTTCTGAGCACTGAGTAGACATGTCTGAACATGTTTTCTTGTTTTCTTTATCACAACATTTAAATTACGTTCGTTTCTGCTCTGGAATCAATCAAATTAGGAATTTCTAGCTGTGTGTGTATATAAGGAGCTTCATACGGCTTTTTATTTCACAATGTTCCGTGTTTGTACAAGTGATCACAACAGCTTTTTGTAATTCATATGTTGTGAGAATTTGGCTATTATAGTTTTGCAGAAATTCTAAATTTGCCAAAATTTCTAAGATATCATAATTCAAAATTTTTATTATAAAACTCTTAAGTTAAAACTCCTAAGTGTTAGTTCTAGTTTTATTTCGATACAAGTATACAATAATCTAAAGTCGAATAACAGAAAAAGTTAGACAGAAAAAAATAATCAGTCTTCCTTTTGGAGATAGTCGTTTTATAATAAACGTTGAATTTATTTTATTACTCTATTCATTAAAAAAACATTTATTTAAAAAAATGGTCATAAACGTAGATAAATGGTACATATTATATTTTAAGAGCAAAATATGTAAATACCTACATGCAACATAGGTCAGAAAATAAATACTACCACAAGTTAATACGCAAAATTACACTTTTGTGAATTATGGTAAATGAGAGTATTTTTTTGAAATAACAGGACTTATCCTATAACGGTGGTCTTCATAAATGTCCCATTTCATACAATGTGCGTTCACTATTTACACTACTCGCAGGG
The DNA here is from genome assembly GCA_036711965.1 of Onthophagus sagittarius. Classification (NCBI taxonomy): domain Eukaryota; kingdom Metazoa; phylum Arthropoda; class Insecta; order Coleoptera; family Scarabaeidae; genus Onthophagus; species Onthophagus sagittarius. The sequence continues at coordinate 17,894,718 of JASERS010000005.1, read as the reverse complement.
TTTAACAAATACTTTTGAGCTGATTGGATCAGAACTTCTGTCTATTAGAAGTAAATTCAAAAATGCATTAGAAATTAATGCAGAAAGCTATCGTCATTATTTGTGGCAGGTTTTCTTCATTGGCTTGATGTAATGATGAACACACAGTACCTATAATATTATAGCATTGCCATAAGGATTTAGGTTTACTTGTAGACAGTAGAGATGTGCAAATTTCGAGCGAATTTAAATTTGTTGAAATCAAAATTATCTTTACAATTTGCAAAAAAGATGTGTTTCTTAATACAGAGTGAATAGTCCGATTTTTTTCATTTTATTCCCACCGTATTAAAGAAACGGAGTTATAAAAACCAATTTCGATGTGGAAGACGATGTGTAGATTATTATATATATCGTACTTTTTAAAGGTTCATAACTTCCACAACTTAAATCATTTTAAATTAAATCTTCATAGAATCAAGAGCCTAAACGAGATTTTGCTATAAAAACAAATTTAAAGGGCCATTTTTACCACCTCTTGATAAATTTATCTAATAGATAAAAACTGGCTCATAGCTAATGGGACAGCTTAAATTCGCTGTAACTACCGATAGTTAGTTTAACTAGAGGTTGGTAAAAGTGGACCTAAGTCAGTTGGCGTCTTATTGACGCTTCCTTAGAAACTCGGCTTAGACGCCCTTAAGTCGCGTACGCAGATGCCACTTTTTTGTTGTAGAAAATCGATCGATGTTGAACTTTTTCTCTGTTATTGTTCTCAATATATATCTTTTTTATTCTATTACACAGTCAAATTTCGCAGTTATCGAATTCAGTCGCGTCAGTGTCGTACAAATTACCACAGAAATTACGCAGTACGTTGCATATCCATTTTTAAATTTTTGCAAGATGGTGAAATCAAAAGATCAGATCGAAAGTAACCACAATAAGAATCTTAATGATGGACGGTATATATTTTATAATCATATTAAGGGAAAAAGCGAAGTTTGGGCAAATTTTGAGTTGATCATGTTTGAGGAAACACCTCTAGATTTTGCAAAAGTGAAATTGTCAATACGAACTATATTGCAGTCTATTTTAGAAGAAGAGCCTAAAGCTATCGATGACTAATTAGAAATAACCGGAACTGAACTCAAAAAACAGGCAGAACTTAACGAGCTATTCACTTCAATTTCAACGTTGTTTTGTGAATTTTAAGATTCTTCAAAAGAGAGAAGTGTACAATATTGATGGCGAAATAGAAACTTATATACTAGGAAAAATTGAACCCTATATGTGTCCTTTGGAATTTTGGAAAAACTGTAACTACACTTCGTTTTTTTCTTGTAATAATACTTGTTGGTTGAAAAAAAAAATATGGTTTCCCTTGGTGTTACCTAGGATCCGTGTAAAATTTGGTTTTTTCGGATTATTCACAACATTTTCAGTAACTGAAAAAAACGAATTTAACAAAGTGCATATTTATTGTAAAGACATTCATATAATTTTCATTCATATATAATTTCGTTGGTTTAGATACAGAACAAAATTTAATTTAAATTAATGATGAACGGGGGAAGATCTTAAAAGCGTTAAAGGAAGTATAAGAATATGCCAGTTTTTCTTATTTATTTTAGAACAGTCTCATTTATTTCAGAACATGATAAATAAAACTAAACACCCAATTAATTCTGCTATTCTGTCAAACACGATTAATTAATATACATATTAACACGTAATCACACATGATTCACACATTTGGTCATCTAATCTAGCGTGAGTCACGAGAATTGGCGTGACCAACGCGTGAGTCACGTGATTCGTGTATAATATTAATATGAGTGGCGTGCGTAGGTTTAGATCGTAAGAGGGCATAAAATGGTTCTTTTCTTTCTTTTGGCTAATAGTTTATCGTCACTCTCACAATCGTTACTGCTTGTCACTGCTCAAAAATTCAGTGGTTAACCTTCATTTCTTTTAAAATTGTGTGTGTTTGCTGTAGCTTTTATGTGGTCAGTGATGTTGCATTCACAAAATTATTTTTCTCGGTTATCTATAGGTATATTTAGATAAGTTTTAAAGTAATGTGAAATGAAAAGTATTTTTGTAGTGTAACTGATGAAATATCGTCTGAATTAAGGAATTTGTAGAACTTATCTGCCAGTATTTTTTCAAATGTAAATAATTTTCAAAAACATTTATTGTTATTGCTAACAAATTCCATTGATTTGTTGTATTAATCTTACATGTGTGGTATTATTTTATGATATATAATGATGATTTATATAATGAAACATTTTTTAGTTGCATATAAGAAGTCGTTCTACGCAATCGTTCTAGCATATAAAAAGTATAATTCCACCATACGTCTTGTACAATCTTTTCTTAGGCCTAGTATTAGTTATGCTTTTAGTTCCAGAAGAATTTTCAACAATCTAGAGCTAAACAAAAATTAAAACTAGAACTAACAATAGATCTAGACCAAGGAAGTTTCGGTTTAGCCGTGAGTCTGAAGACACACGGCTAACTATAATATTAACTATAATAGCCAAATTCTCACGGCTTATCAATTATGAATCCATTTATGATCCAATTATTGAATTATACCAGAGGTTCTTAATCTTTTTCGGTATATCTTCAGTTTTCAGCGACACCCTTAGCACATCCTACTAATACTTGCTAACAATAGATTTACAACCTACCTTTAGAACCAACACTAGATCTTCAACTAGAAATATTAGCTAAACCCTAATATTTTTAGTTCTAGGTCTAGTATTAACTTTTGCGTTAATGTTAGCTCTATTTTTAGTTGTTATTCTGCCTTAAATTGTTGTATACTTGTATGAAACTAAAATTGGAACTAACACTAGACCTACAACTAAAATTTTTCTAGTTCTAGGTCTAGTGTTAGTTATAATTTTAATTTTTGTTTAAGTCTATATTGTATTAAGTTTAGTATTAGTTTTGAAGCTAGGTTGGGTTGAGTTCGATTCCATCTTATGCAAAGATTTCATCTCCTTTGTAACTCGATCCGGGGACATACTGCATTTTATAGTACAAATAAGTGATTCTGTTATGGCGTATTTGTTTTAAAAAGAAATTCAAAGAAATAGCCATTGAGAGTCATTGAAAAGAAAACCTGGAAGATGGTTTCAATGAAATAATCTTATATGTCAATTATGCGATTAAAATAAAGCATAATGAATATTATAATAATGGGTTGAAAATGAAATTTAATAGGATGAAAAATATGTTTGAAAATCCAGTACACAATAAATCAGATTTATACAGGCTATAATTGCCGGAAGTGGTTGTAGAGGGAAATTTTTGTGGGCAAATCGCAAATCCTCTCGAAATTAATATTCAAGAGGGTTGAGAATCGTGCAGTCGGTTGGGATTCCCCGGCTGCAATTGTCGGGCTGAACCCCAGAAACTCGGAAGTAATTACTCATATTTGCAAAGTTCGCAAACAAAGCGGTCTCGTGTGGGCGAGCGTCGCGTCGCGTCGCGTCGCGTCGCATCGCATCTCCATTTAAAGAAATGTCTATGCCGTCCTTTTCCAAACGATCGCCTCTCTTTTCCGCGCGCCAGACACTTGTAATTCCCTTTAGGTGCCGAGTGAGGCGTTTAATTGGAAAGAACGACGCCCTGAATTAAGATCTAGTGGCCGATTCGGCCGACACTAAAGCGACACAATAACGACCGTCGGGTTTATCGATTGTTTTTCGGGAAAACATCTTGATGTCGTAAATATCGGATCCTCTCACGCTGTCTCACGATGACGACAACAACACGCTTCTATTGTCAGATCAATTCTCGTGGCGAACGAGTACGGGAATCCCCTGGAGTTGCATTCCACGTCTTCCTAATTTCGTTCGGACTGCCGTGAGATGAAAACCATAACGAAATTGAATTAGGAAAGTTTGTGGACTGCTGGCGGTCCTCCCCAAGGGGACTGCGACGGTACTCGCCATTCTCTTCCAGCGATTTCGGAATAATTGGAGACTCGGAGAAAGCCGTTATTAATAGCTACTACTATACGGGATCACACCGCCCCCGTGTCTCCGGCTCGGTCTTATAAATCTTTCCGATTACGATTACGTCTCTGTAGTTAGCACGGTTTTTGTATCGCTTAGATTTATTACTTTTTATCACTCCTTAAGGAATTCTACTAGAATTCGAGATGTTTTAAACTTGTATTTTGGAGAAACAGTTGCAATATGTTGTTGGTCCTAAAAAGTAATGGCTCCAAATAGCTGTCACAATTTTTTTTTGTTTCTAGTGATGATAAATCATAAAATGTTCAAATTGCACTTTTTTTCAATAAAATTGGCTGTAACATAATTATTAAAAGAGATGGAAGAAGACGTTATGAATAAAAAAATCCTAATGCATTAAGAAATCAGAGTCCATAATAATATCATGTTTATCTACCATTATTTTCTAGTGATATAGCATATATTTTCAACATATCTAAATTGGACAATTTGTTTCGATAGAATCAACTGCAATGGAAGAACTAAAAGTGATGGAGGAAGATGTGAATGTAAAATATTTGTTTTCCATTACGAAATCATAGTCCATATTAATGTCATATTTATCTACCATTACATTCTAGTGATATAGCATAAATTTCCAAAATGTTCAAATTGGAGCTACTTTTTTAATAAAATCAACTGAAATGTAAATAAGTTACTGTAATAATAAGTAAATAAGTGATTGATTAAGCAACCATAATCGATAATTATATCGTATGAGCAGTTAGTTGCGATATAGCATGAATCACAAATATCAAAATTAACTAATGGCATCAAGAAATCATAACCCATAATTATTTCATATTTATTTATCAGCAGTTTCTAGTGAAATGGAACAAATCACAAAAATGTCACTATTACACGATTTTTTAATAATCAACTTTAACAGAAGAACCAAAACTGATTGAAAAAGACGTAATATATAAAAAATGTTCCTGATTAATTAAGAAATTATAACCATAACTGTTTTATATTTATCTGTCAGCAATTCCTAATGAGATAATATGAATCACAAAGTAGATCAAGCCTTCTAGAAATATTTCAAGCTTATTGAAACCAGTTCTAGTCTTCTGGAGGCATTTTAAGTCTACCAATGGCAACATCAAGTCTTTTTTGAGCATTTCAAGTCTTTTAGATGCAGTATTAATTTTTTTGCAAGCAATATCAAACTTTTCAGGGGCAGTATCGAATCTTCTGCAAGCATTAGTAAACATGGTCTCGAAAAATTTCCTCTTGAAGAGTTCGCACCTTATAACTTTAGTGAGCAAATTTTACCGAATTATATGAGAAGTTATTATAATTGATTGGTCTGTTCTTGATGAGGCTTTAAGTCTAAATCAGGATGCTGATATACTGTATATTAAGATTTTTGCTGTGTTAAACGAAACTGTTCCAGTTAGGTCGCATGTGCGTAACTTAAATTACTTTCCAGTGTTGTTTACATCTGAAATCCGAATAAAAAATGGATAAGATCTGGTTGGCATTCTTATTGGGCTGCATTCAAACGTCGTTAAGCAACAAATATCGGAGTCCTATTGATATTATTTGAAGAGTGCAGAGGGGAATCTCAAGTTGAATCCAAATGAATTATGGAATTTTGTTCATCAGTCTAATTCAACATCTAGAATGCCTAAATCTAGATTATACTTGATGATTCTGATGACATAGTTAATTCTTTTGCTGACATTTTTGGGGGATTAGAACCTCTTTTAGATCTCTCCCCTCATTCTTATTTCAACTTATTTCGATTAAGGCGAAGTTACCTAACAAATATACGGCTGGTAGTGATGGTATACGTTCATATAACTTCCTTACTTTTTTTTGGTAAGAGATTGTCGTTACATCCAGGCGGGCTATTGAAAATAGTGTTGAATTTGAGAACTAAACTATGACCTCTCTGGATAAATGAAAGATTGCCAAGGTTGTTCCAGTCTTTAAGAAAAGCGATAGATTGAGTATGGACAATTATATACCTATATCTTTACTGCCGACATTCTCATGTATTTCGGAAGAGTGATTTATATCATCTTATAAAGCATAGTAAAACAATCTCTCGTTATATAAACATGGTTTCAAACCAGGAAGATCAACAGTAACCAACTTCGCATCTTTATCGCGAAATCTTTCCGAGTCTATGGACATTCGTACCCAAAGTGATGTAATTTACAGTGATTTAATGAATGCAACTAATAAGATTGATCATACTCACCTTGTGCATAAGCTAAACTGCTGTTGTTATAACTTCATATCTACAGAGGCGATGAATCAACTCTCATCAATATTTGATGACTGCTGGAGTTCCACAAGGATCTGTCCTTGGAACTCTCTTGTTTAATTTATATATTAATAATTTGTTGTTGTCCTTTATATTCATGACATCAACATTTATGATTCAGACAAACAATCCTCTCATATGCCGTAATAAAAAAGGGGTGTTGTCATTTTAAAAAAACGTAAAAAAAACGTTTTGGAGAAGTACTCCAAAAAGTTGCAAAAAATTTAAATCTTTAAACCCCTTTCAGGGTATAATACACTGATCATTATATATCACACTGTACATTACTTAAAACTGATACTATGTAGCATTATACAATGATATATTATGTTGTTGCTTCATTACAGTTATTGTAACATTATTTAATTTAGTCTACATGCTTATAATTGTATTTTATTTCTATTTTGTCCTGTTATTAGAAAAATCTGTATGGAAAATAAATAGATTATTATTATTTTAAGTTTTGTGGAATCATTTCACGTCTTCTGGAAGCTATGCATTTTTTTTTGGAAGCAGAATCAAGTCTTCTGGGAGTAGATCAAGTGTTCTAGAAGCAGTATCAAGTCTTCTGGAAGCAGTATCAAGTCATCTAGAAGCAGTCTCCAGTCTTCTGGAAACAGATCAAGTCTTCTAGAAGTATAGTATCAAGTTTCAATTCAAAACGCATGCTTTTCAAAAAAATCATTCGCAGCAGATGTTGGAATTGAACTGAGAAGAAAAAGTCCCCTGAGTATGAAGATCAATACATTGAAGGATATGTAAAACTGAGTTGTCCGTATTTGTGATAAGGCGTTTAAGTTAAAAAAGCTTTAAAAAAAGTTATTATCTTTTCTCGTGACACGGCCCTTGTCTCTCCTCGGGAAGCTCACGATGTGTGTCTTCCTCTTTTCGATGTCTCTCTGACCCAACCACCTGTTCATCAAGCTGCCTTTTATTGTGAATCTCACTGGTAATCTCATTAGGTAATTTTATCCACGAGGCAAACCCCCCCGCCGATGGTCTATCCTGATCTAGAATATCGATTGGTTAGAGGATCGAGGGTTGTTTCGGGTCCTATGTGGGTATGACCAATGACCAGCCAATATCTTAAGAAAAGACTTAAGCAACATCGTAGAGATTGTGGATTAAAAAAATTAAATGTCACGGCCCTTGTGGAACATCACCTTCGGCCATACTTTTGATTTTGATGACTTCTATAGTGTGTTGTGAGCAGTTCTACTATAAACGCCTTTTTCTGCAGAAGTTCTACATTCTGAAGGAATTCAATTCCGTTAATTTCCGTACGGATGTACAAAACGTTAGTAATATCTATGCATGTGATAAACAACTTTGTATGTTAGCCATCCCCCACCTTGATGATTTGTCTTTTGGGGTCGTTTGGTTTTGAACCTTGGTTGGTTCGAATTTCCCGCCTTGTGGTTGAGAAATTTCCTTTTCGTTCTTTTTTGGGTTGATAACGTCCTTTGCCCTTACCTGTCATGACTTCCATCTTCGTCCCCGTGCGTTACTTTGTTTTGTTCTGATTTTTACAACTTGTACATTTTAAACCTCTGACTGTAAGCTAGATTAAGTTTTAATCTGTTGACGATCCCAATAATTAACTCCGTACACTGAGTAGTGATATCAGAGTTTCTCTGATCTGGGTCCAAGGTCACTTTGGAGTTGCTATTAATGAAGCTGTAGATGAGCTAGCAAGAATGTCTTTTACTCTGACCAAAGACAGGACTTGAGTATGGGTTGAGGAAATATTTCGCCTACTAAGGAGCAATTGTTCTGGAATGAGTCTCGCGAAGTTATTTATTGACATCGCCACTGCCAAACTCAGAAATATTGTAGGACATCCTTACATCAGCATTAGAGTCCTTGTTGGACATAACCGATGCTGTTGCATACCATATATATGCGAAGGACGAGAAGATGGTTGCCACTGTCCTATCGTCAATCGCATCAAATTCGCGATTTCAAGTTATCTTCCCTAAGAACCTGAAAATCTTTTCACCGGGCAAGGTATTAATGCTGGTTAAGAGCATTGTATTGCATTGGGCAAAGAAAGAGAAAGATGTAATGAATAAAAAATGTTCCTAGTGCATCAAGAAATCATAATCTATAATTGTTTCATAATTTTCTATCATCAGTTTCTAGTATAATAGGATTAATCACTAAAATGTCAAGATTGGACGTCTTTTCTTAATACTTATCTATCTAGTTCAACTGGAAACCATTTTTTCTTAAATTTCAACCCTTACATCAAAAGATTACAATCATCTTAAACGTTGTTTACAATTTACCGAAACCTTTTAGCTTCCGGGTAAACACTCGGCCAAAAATTTTAATTAATGCGGCGATGATTTCACTGCTACCAGAAAGCTACCGGAACCTTAACCGAGAGTTTCCATGGCGACGAAAAGCTCGAGAGCTAACGTTTTCGCTTGCCCGCCTTTCTTAATTTACTTAAAATTCTCTGAATTTCCGAACGCTGTCTTGGGCGTAGCGGCAAATGCCCTACTTCCTTATTAAACATGTTTTCACATCAGCGGCGCATACATTTGTTTACAGGTCTTCTGCTGCAACGGGAGCTTTCGTGTTTCTTTTGTAAATTGTGTGTATGCTCGCGGATTGCATAGCTGAAAGTAAACAAACTGCGAATATAAATTTTGAGAGAGAGAAAACGCGCGTTTTGCTGTTTCATTGGTGTTTTTATGATCTAAATCCCAGATAATTTTTATCTTATCTAACTATAAATGGTATTGTGAGAATGTGTGGAAATAAGGTTAAATTTGTGAGATAAATGATTTTTAAAATTTTTTGGAATGAATCAGAGGGGTTTGCTTTGATCCGAACTATCACTTGATTGGTTTTCTTGTTCCATAGGGAAGGCAATTCGGTTTACGTAATATTGAAGTGAAATTTTATGGCCGGTCCGTTCCTAGGGCTTCTAGCAATCCATCAGGGATGCTCTACCTCCATCTCCCGGCATCTCTGTTCACCTCATTGCGTAGTTCGTTACTTCTAAACTCAGTCTAGCGTGTAGATCATCTCGTCGGATGGAAATGTCGTCATGCACCTCACTTCGTATGGTAAATATCGAGCAAGAAATTTTTTTAACGGACGATTTTACCCGGATAGATACTAAAACATTGATATAATATTCAACAAAAAAAGTTGACATGACAAAACGTAATGCCAGTTCGGTTTATTACATATTGATATTATTTATTATTCCACGTCTAAAAGTTTTACGTCCTCTCTCTCTCTCTCTCTTCGCGGTTGAGCAACAGATTAAAAATGAACGAGTTATTTTCCTCTGTAGACATAATTTCCACGCACGTGCCTCAGGGTGGCCTCAATAAAACACGATGAATAAGGTCGCATAACTTACTTAATTCATATTTGATGCTTTCATCGAATTCCTATTTCAGGGTTCCTTTCAAAACAAAAACAAATTAAATTATTTGCTAATACATAAAGGTTGTGACGTTATTGAGTGCCTTAATTAATATGTGAATGAATACGATTATCTTAGGTGGAACAACAAATCCCTGTTCGGTTTGACTGGCACAAGGCTATTACGGAACTCCCTTATCTTTCCCAATTAAACAGCGATCACAGATATAGAGACGATCTCTGGTAGCGTCCCCTAAACTAACCCCATTTTCCGGGCTAATGATGCCCGCGTTATAACCTCGCGTACTATTAGAGGGGAGGTCTTACTAATAACATGGTAATTCAATCAACCCTATTCAATCACCGTAATGAACATCGATTGTCTCATAAATAGCAAGGTAAAAATGTATAGAACAAATAAAATATTCCACAGGAAAGAAACCGAAAGAGGAAACTTATTATTTAAAGTTGAAATTTCCTGTTGTTCTAAAATATTAATAGGTCGTAAATTTTTTAGATTTGCCGGACCTAGCTTAGTTAGCAACGCAGCATGAATATTTTACAATTTCCGGGAGAATCAATCGGGTACCTGACTACGATAATAGCTTAAATAATTCAAAGTCACTTAATTATCGTTGAATTTGAACCTTACGTCGGTGAGGTTTGTTTATGACCCCATTCGAAAACGATTTTAGCTCCGTAAGTTCCCAACTTTCCTCGGCATAGTAATTGTTTTAAAAGTTCAACGCGAGTTCTAAAAGTACGTCCCACTCTGTGAAAGCATTTGCGACTCCGAAACTTTGATATATCTTCAGATTTGGCTTAAAAAATTATTTACCCGAACAAAGAAATTTATCTCGAAAAAGATATCGCTTATCGTTTTTTAATGTAAATATTACTCAAACGATTTATATAGATTTTTGGGTGACATCATCAATTTATTTTTCAAAACCCAAAAAAATTATTTAATTAACATACCCATATTATGATGTTGCAGAATAATAACATATACTTAAGCACGGCTATTTGATTATCCAACTTAGTGATGGTTCCCTCTCCTTTCCCAGCCATTTCACTAAATTATTAACTTTACGCACTTGCTCACTCAAACTGGAACACCTTACTAATACTAACGATGATACACCGCCCAAGTTTAAATAGTGATAAGATTAGAATCGATAAGATTAAATGTTTCGTCGAAATTACGTTATCAAAAATTTTCTATGTTTCACATTGTTGATCTAATAATCTAATAATATATTTTTTATTAATATAATCTCACAATAATAAAGAAAGGTTATGTTGGTAATTTGCAAGGTAAATCCCATAAACTTCTCGAACAACAATCGCGTGTCTTGGAATATTGCAAATTCGGTCTAAAGCCAACAATGGGGCTGTAAGGAGCTTAGGGAAATATTTTTCAGGGCCCCCATTGTTTGCTGAGACAAGTCGCGTCACTGCAGCTGTCCCAGCAATCCCGAAGATTCAAAAGGGGGCAGATTATTCAGGAATTTTAATTTATGCACGAAACCTTTTTCACCTCATTATTATTCGACATAATAAACAAAGTTTTCTCGGTCGCCGTTGTCGTCGTCGTCGAAGGAGTCGTTTTGTCCGCAAAAGTTCTGAGGAAATAAACGGGAGATATTCAACTCGCACCTCTCTGAACCGCTTTTGTCTTTGCAAGATAAGAACGTCTCGGTCGAAGCTGTTGTCGTCCAACTCTTTATTAAAATTAATCCGTACTTCAATAAAGTTTTTGGGAATGTCAAATAAATATTTTTTGGATTAAAAAAAATAATAAAAATAACTGATTTTAATTGTCTTAATAAACGTATCATTGAAAACGAGCGGTGGTATCAGGAGTGATCTTATTTAATCGGTACTCATAGGAAAACAAGAGTTTTTTCCATGCAAATTTTGACAATGTTCTACCAAATTTTAGCGAATTTTATTCTGAACTGAGAAATATCTGAGAAATATATGCAAATAATTTTAAATATAATCAAATCTTCTCTTCTCAAATTTGTTCTTAAATGTTTAGGTATTAAGAGAAATACGAAAATGTAAAAATTGTATGAATGTCTGTTGTTTACAAGTTGCTAAGCCAACAGTTAGCAATACAAAACAACATGTATATGTTGAGAGAAGAGGTTAAAGTGAAGGCAGTAAGGGTGGACTAGGAGAAGAGCAGTGTACGAGGACATAATAAAAAGAAGACCACACTGCTATATGGATTCCAGCTATATAATAAGCTAAAATCCAAATGTTATTGCAAAAATGTCCCGAATTACGTCGCTGTCGCTGAAAGCTACCTAAGAAAAGAAGTAGGGTGATATTGGTTACAAAGAAAAAAAAATAGTTATCATAATTATGTTTATCATTTTTATTTACTTATTTTTATTTACTTTATTATCCTTTGATTTTCTTTTCTAAATTTTCTTCGTTAATATTTTCATATCACGTCAATTTTTTTGTCCACTTGGTGCTCTACGTTATAGTCCAATCTGGTCCAAAATATTATTAAGTACAAATTTTTTGTTTAATCGGGATAAATGGTCCATAAGATGTTAATTAAAACAACTTTTTAAATTACAATATTTCGATTGTAATTTATTTTCAATCTTCCTTAGAGCATCTTAATTGCTAAAATGGAAAATTTCCGAATCAATCATGAGGTTAAATCGAAAAACAACGTGTCAAATTATACGAAGAAAATTGATTAAGATTAACTTTAAACCAAGAAGGAAGGTATCTTTATCCCATGAACAATGATCAGCAATAATATTCCATCTCTCATTAACAATATGATTAACCAAATACAATGGAATGACTGTGAATAAACTCACCACATACAAAGATATTAAAATGTGGTCTTCCGGAAGGCTAAACTCATTTACGACCCGAAAATTCTTGGTGATGTTAAAGTCTGTTCTACTACCAAAAGTGCTGCTCAAAATGTCTGATATGTGCTCGACAATTCGTATGATGCAGCACCAATTGAAGAAATTACTAGTCTAAAAAGTACACCCTCCTTATGAATTTTCGGTAAAAAATATGCCTTAGATAAAACAGAATTATTACAAGTATAACATTTTGATGTAATCATTAATTTTATGTTGTCACTCAATTTGTCAATAAAAGGAAGCTTTTTATAAACAACTGGTTCAGATTGTAATAAAGTTGGATTTGTTAAACTGACCTGTTGGATGTTATTGATATTTGAAGATGTTGAAGATGTTGATTTGAGTAAAAGTTTAAATAACATCCTAAGCATATTGATTTCACGTACCAATTGAATTGAATTTTATTAACTGAATTACGAATAACTGTTGTATCCAAAGAAGGTAAACTATTATTAGTTTCCATTTCCACCGTAAACTGAATGCTCAGATGAAAACAGTTAAAAGAGTCCAAAATTATGTTAACATCATCTTTGTAAACTCCCAAGATTAAATCATCTACATATTTCTTAATAAAATTATTCCGAAATCTTGAACCATTATTATTAAGGATCTCATCCAACGCGTACGGCTTTTATTATTTACAGTTGTTATAGGATTTGTGTTTAAAATGTTGTATGTTTTATCATCGTTAAGCGTACTTTTTGATTTTTCCAAATAGTCATCTCTGTTAATAATAACTGATGTAGCACCTTTATCTGCTTTTGTGATCGTTAAGGTAGGGTTATCCTTTAGAAAAACTTTAATTTTGTGTAAATGCTTACGTAATAAATTGTGCAACCCATCACACGTTCTGACGGTACCCATAAAATTGGTAATAATGTTAGTAATTTTCACTCTCATAAAATTTCTAGATTCATCTTTTAAACTACTAATAATGTTCCTAAATACATCAACAACCTCTTCAAATTCAAATGAAACCAGTCCACTGGTAAATTGAACTTAGGGGTAAGAGACAGCGATTACAACCTCCTCAAGTATATTGACTGTGGTTAAGTTAACTAACCATTTTTTATCATTAAAAATTTTTAAACTATTATCAGATTTGGTCAATACGCTGCATTTTTTTTTACAATTAGCTTTTTTAATACTATTATAAACTTTGTTATACTTAAATTTTAGAGAATCAATAAAACCACTGAATAAATTAAACAGTAAAATTGGTTTGATGCGATCAGACAATTCGAAAAATGAGATCCTAGACTTGTATACAATATCTATAGTAATTTCAATTTCCAAATTTAATGTGCTTATTGCCCACCTATTTATTATGTTTTCTATTGTTCTTAGGAATGTTGATGAGTTAGTTTCCAAAAAAATTATCCAATTTACTGTGCTATTCCCAACGTGTGTAGGGAGAAGACCATTTCTTCGACGGCGAATTAAAAACGTCAGACGATTTCTCATATTTGCAAAGTTTGTTATGAATCCTAGACAATTTCTTCACGTTAACGACAGTGAGATTACCAACATTCCCCATGATTTCTTAAAAAATTTCATTACTGAAAGTAGAACAGCAAGAAGTTTCTAACGACCGTACGTGGGCAATAAGTACAAAATTTTTTAGTCGGGACAAACGGTCCACAAGATGTGTTAATTTGAACAGCTTTTTTGGGATACTAATATTTCGAGCGAGCGAGATTTCTAAAAGCTGTACAATTTGAATTTTAAAAAATCTTAAAAATTTACAAAACTGGTACGAATACAAAGGTAGAACGAAATTTAATATTACTAAGCTTAAACCATTACAAGATCTTAATTAATTTATTAGCAGCAAAAGTTAATTGGAAACCAAACCTCAGAATATCATATCAGTGGAGTAATTAGACACTCCATGTATCAAAATATCATTGTCAACCAGGTTGGCTCTAACAGAAATCAAGTGATCACAATATAAATTATTTTTCTCACCAATAATCTTGTAAGTTGTAATTGCATTCATGCTTACATGTATCGTCATTTTGGCATATTCTTTGTTTATTATAACTGATTATAACATCCCTTGATGATGAAACTGAATATTCATTATTTTCCTAGGACAATAATAAAAATTAACAAAATTAATAAAGATCATACTTTCAAATGAAATTTAACATTGATTATCATTTATTTCATTAAAATAAGTATATTAGTTGTCAATATATGAGTTGTCATTACACCCAAGTTGTATTAATATTGTTGCTCACAGATCCACCACCCTATCCTTACGTTAATGAATGTTCAGATCCTCGTTAATACTGGTTACTGCTCTAACTGGTCTCTGGGAAATCTAAAGTATACTTGAGTATCATCAGCATATTGGTGAACATCAGAGAATTTAAAACACTGTAGATACAGAAAAGTAAAAATCCTAATAGAGAACCTTAGGGAAAACAATTAGTCACATCTGAAAAAAAACAGAATATTCACCATTCAACTTCACACATTGTCTGCGATTGATCAAATAGCTATATTATCTCCATAAATGACTCATCACAACCAACATGCGGAAGAACTGCGAATGTGTAAAGCAGTTACACAGTAAAGCAAGATATTATTAAGATTGTTCTTTTTAACTGACCGTATATATATAATTTTCAATATTTTACTACTAAATTTTACTACTGTTCAACCATATTGAAAATACAAAAATCTTGTGTTATTGTATATGAAATTTTGTAGGCTGAAACAAGAATAATCTTTATGTTTTCTATGTTATAAATTTTAATACCCAACATTTTTGTGGCTTCTTCATAAAGATTACTTGTAAGTTGTATGAGTGGGATCTTATAGATCTAATTTTATGTTACGATGAAAAACGCTATCACACGGTTGCATATCGAGAACCAATTTTTCACGAAAGAAGTTGATAACCAACTCATCTGTTTTCTCCTCCTCCTTCTCAGTTAAACCATAAATACGAAGATTATCCTTTTAATCCGATTTGCTTTCTCGAGTTGACTTTATTTGACTTGGCTTCCTTGAATTGTCCACATTATGAACTGTCAAATATCAAATGCAAAATGGTTATTGATCAGAATCATTAAAAGCGTTGAAGCACTTATTTATTACTAACTTTAGGAACAATGATTAGTGAAGCAATAAAAAAAGTTAATTTAGACTCCCCAATAGTATAAAATAATTCCGATTCCCCCATGGTTTGAATATGCAAATTTCCCTCCACAAATAGATCAACGGACCGTTAACGCTTCCGTAATTACGAACTTGTTTCAGGCGCACTTCGCGTGGGTGCGCGGAAAAATTGAAATTCGTAATTTGTGTTCATGAATGCTTACATTACCGATTTATTCCATACTGTTGGGTATGTATCCTAATTCTTTATTGTAAAAAAACTTTTCAAATAAGCTTCCTTTAAAAAAAGAAATTTGCTGGAATGATTATGTTTGGTTACGGATAGGAAAAATTCATCTTCAACAATAGGATATTATTTGTTCGATCGAAAGGAAGAACGAATTTCGAGGGAAATATCAGAATTCGCCTCTATTGATTGCAACTCAGGGGACGCCCAAATATAATGCGCGACTTCGGGGAGCCATTACTAAAGGAAAACTGTCGCGTTCCGGATTTTCCTTCGAGTCCGCCGCGGAGTTCTATTCCATTTTATTGATTCTAGCTGCGCCCGATAGGGTTTCCTTTTATTATAATTATTTTGAAGGGATGCGCCCCATTCCTATCGTCACTTCAAGAGCTTTTCGCCCGGAAAAATTGTGTGTAGGAGAGCCTTGACGACAGCGACGTAACCTGGACGCGAGACTTATCCTCTTTCCTCCGTATGATCCCATTTTCGCGAGTTCTTTGAGTGCGGTAACCTTTTATCGCACCGGATGCACGTTATTGAACCGACCTGTTCCACCAGGACGAAATATGAAATAGAAATATGGACCGGTTTGGCGACGACGTGATCTTTTTTTCACTCCTTCCTATTACCTCCGTTTCTCCGAGCAACGCTAATAAATTGACAGGATATTACTTCCTCAATAATCTGCCTCCTGGCAACAAGAACACGAGGCACTAAACCAAAACGAATTTACTAATTCGTCATCATGAAGGATATCGAACTTGTTACAGGGGTATGATGTGGGTTGAACGAATTTGTGCGTTTAATCAACATCAATCATTTCCTAAAATTCCTTTTTTACTACAAGAGGGGTGATCAATTATTAATAAGTAAAGTTTGTTAGTCTGAAACGTTAATAAATTCCTTGTTGAAACGCTAATAAATTCCTAATTGTTATTCATTACAATCTTGATAATTATAAAGACAACGTGGTATTTTGGATAATAAGGATAATTTGGATATCCGAACTTGAGAATAATGAGGTCTTCATCGGTAAACGGAGTTACTTCTCGTTAGCAGATTCAACCAAAGAAAAAGCCTGAATAAAATTTAAAAAACAGAAAGAAATAAAATAAGGATCGCAACAATTTCTTTACAGGGAAGGCAAAAGGAGAGAAAAATAAATGATAGCTACCTCAGATGGTCGAGACTTTAACCAGCAAAATGATTTTAGAGAAACACAATATATTTGGAAAATATTTGAAGAAATTAAGGAAACCGAAATAAATCGAAGCCAAAATCCTTAGAGACCTCTGACGTCGATACACGCTGGTTATCAAAGAGGACAGGAAAACTCGAAGACGTCCATATCATCCCCACGCAACCATTAAAGAACACGCATTCTATATCACATATATCAAAATGTCACTTAACAAAAAAAAAGAATAAGGAATAATGAATTCAGGTACGTCGCTGAAATAAAATCGAATTAATAACAATACAACATTTAAGTTTGCGAAATAAAGTAATGAAGAACTAAAAATTAAATTAGTAAATTGATCAAAAGTTTATGCAACTTAATCTACACTGATAACAAATAAATTACATACAAAAGAAATAAATATAAATAGAAAAATTAAATAAAACAGAAACAAAAAAAGGAAATTTTGATTTTGAAAATGTTGGTATGTAAGTCATTTCTTCATTTTCAAAAATTAGACGTCTACGACTCTTCAAATTTTATCATTTTTTTCGTGCTTTTACTAAAACATCAAAAACACCTCGTTCTTTAATATCTCTTTGGTGGAATCCATTTAAAATAGAAACAACGAGTTATACATCTTTTAAAGAAGAAGGTTCAATCTTCAAATTGATATAGAAGTCATTTCTTCATTTTAAAAAATAAGGCTTCCATTATCTTATCTTTCAAATTGTATCAGCTTTTTCATGATTGTATTAAAACGTCAAAAATACATCATGCTTTAACATTTCTCAGATGAAATCGATTATAATTATTTGAAATTGAAACAACGTCTTATATATCTTTTTAAGAAAGATGGTTCAATCTTCAATTTGATATAAAAGCTATTTCTTCATTTTCAAAAATAAGACCACCACGATATATCAAATTTTACCATGTCATTCATTATTCCATTAAAACTTCAAACTTTAACATTTTTTAGGTGGCAGCGGATCAAATTGAAACAACGACTTATACATCATGTTAAAGAGAAAGTTTCAACCTTCAATTTAGTATACAAGGGATTTTTTCATCTTCAAACATGACAAGACTTCCACGATCATTTTCAAATTTTATCATTCCTTTCTTGGTTCCTGTGAAACATCAAGAACACAATCCTTTAACATTTCTTAAGTGGAATCAATTTCAAATTGAAACAAGGTGTTATAGACCACTTTAAAGAGGAAATTTAACTTGCAATTTGGTATGCAAGTCACTTCTTTATTTCCAAAAATAAGACCTTCACGATCTCTTAAATCTTTTCATTTTTTTCGTAATTCTACTAAAAAGTAAAAATTCATCATCCTTTGACATTTCCTAAAAGGAATCGATTTCATATTCAAAGAACGAGTAATAATCATTTTAAAGAGGAAGATTTAACCTGCAATTTGATATATAAGACATTTCTTCATTTCCAAAAATAAGACTTTTCATGATTCCATTAAAACATCAAAAACACATCATCCTTAAACATTTCTTAGGTGGAATCGATTTCATATTGAATCAACGAGTTATAGATCACTTTAAAGAGGAAGGTTCAACCTTCAATTTGGTATGCAAGTCACTTCTTCATTTTCAACAATAAGACATTCATGACCTTTCAAATTTTATAATTTTATTCGTAATTATACTAAAACGCCATAAACGTATTTTTTAACATTTCTTAAATGACATCAATTTCAAATTTGAGGCAATAAGTTAGACATCATTTGAAAGACTATTTTGTGTTTGTATAATTTAATGAAATCAGATCTTTTACTCTTCAATTCAAGCGAATCTGATGCTAAATAGAGCGTATTTAAAAAATTTAGGCGCTCACGTATTTCCTTTAGTTCCGGATTTAGCCAGCCAGGATGTGAATTTATGTTTTTTTTTAAGTTTTAATTCCGGAAAAGACATGCTATAAGAGTCTAGTAGTGTGTCCATAAAAACATTACCTTGGTCATTTGCAGTCAAACAACTGCTTGTTAAAAAATCCCAGTCAATCTATGGTACTGATTGTTGGAAAAAAAATATCGGCCCTTTTTTGTTTTTAATTTACATTGCATCTCAATACCACGAAGATCTGAGAGTTGACATGACAACAAACATGACAAGCCGAAAGAAGCAAAACAGTCCAGTAGTAAGCCCGAACTTTTATTCCCTGTGCCAAACCAAACATTAAAGTCCCCCGTTATAATTGTTTTATTTTAAACATACATATAGGAATATAAAGTGTTCCATGTAAAATTATCATGTTTATATTAATAACTCCTAAATTATAGATTTGAGGGAAAGCCAACTTATTCCATCGTGTTTCACATAAATCGTGTTTCACATTTTTTGAAAATGTACTTTTAAACGCCATTAAGTTTCTTGTAAAAATCGAGCTTCAGACAATGATATCATTTCTCCGCTATTTCTTATAAAAGGAGGAGTTTCCCTATAAAAGTGTCCAATTTGGCCCACCGTGTACAATGCGGAAGATGAAAGCCTTTGTGTATTTATAAACCCCAAAAGATTGGTTCGATAGAAGATAGAATAATTAAGTCGCACAATTATATCGTTTAAATTTTCGTTTAATTTTCCCAGAAAATCAATGTTGCGGTGGAAAAGAAAAATTGGCCATATTTACCAAGCATTGAAGGAATTGTATTTACCATGCGTGATTGGGTCATTTTACAGTCCTTAACATTCACAGAAAAAATCTTATCACGTTGCCTGGCCATAATACAGCTTTATTTAGGAATGGTATGTATATGTTTAACAACTGTACGTGGCGTTAGCGACTTTTCTTATTTATCATTTGATCAAATGTTTAATTTTAGTTTTTTTTTTCTATTAGTTACAATGTTTTAGTTTTGTCGTGGACCGTTAGATAGGTAGGTAGATTAAGCATGGAATTTTGTTTGTATTCTAACATGACTTAAGTGGTTGTCCCTTAAGGTTCTTCAAATACATAACTGTACTGTAACTCGTATTATTATGTACGTTATCCGTTGTGTTATACGTTATGATGGGGAATAACGTAATAATGTATATATATATATATATATATAAGACATAAATACAAACGCTTTTACAGCCGGTGAAAGCGAGCCAGTGTCATGGCATTCGAAATAGGACGCATAACAAAATCCGATAGTTTTTAGTGATAATTCTAGTGTTCTAATTTCAGTTCATATCTTCAACAATTTTCTGTGAATTTTCTGCTAAAATTTGTCGACTAGTGTAATTAAACGATTAATTTAAGAATAGAACTGGGAGTTAAGACCGGCAAACGAGGACATTGTTACGGATCCGGGCCGTTTACTTATTCGGAATGGCATCGGAAGCTCGGCTTTTTATCGCGAATATCTACCCCTGCGACGATTTATTACGCCGTGTCGTCCCTCCAATTTATCTCCACTCGCATTGATTTATTCCAATGCAAATAATTTACTATTCAAAGGCGGCGGCGTTCGGTTGTACATCTCCTATCAATTTATCAAACCGAGACCGTTCGAGGGCCTTTGGTCGTCACGACCTGGCGATACTGGAATGGAGTATTAGCTTTAACGTTCGAGTAGTAATTACAGCTGCCCTAACCCCGTAAATTGCTTCCCTGACTTATTGAGCTTCGATAGAGGAAACTTGAAACCGGATAAAGTGCGCGAACCTGACAGAAATCGACGACTATTCCGTGAAGGGCTTTTCAAAATTTACACAATCCGCAATTTTTGTAAAAAGAATCGATTTAACTTTTATTTTTTATTAAAAAATAATATATTACAAATTACAATAGTTTAAAATAAGTAAGGAAATTTTAAGTGTCTCTTTTTTATATTATATATACAAAATGGTTTATTGGGGGTTTAAAAGTTTATAGTCACTTTAGCACTTAAAAAGTCTTTAATTCTTCATTCCACTTAACCAACGTAAGGGAAGGGGGGATAAGGTGCTGGGAAATAACCTGGAAAAGCAGCCGTCGGTTGCACAGGCACCGATGCCGTCATGTAAGTCGTCAAAAGCGTCGGTACAAGCTTCGTCGAAAATATCGTAGTATAGGCCGTTTTCGCACCGAAAGTTAACTTCAAAACTTTACTTTCGGTTGCCGTCACCGTTGTACTTTGAACCACTGGTGAAGATGTAACCGCAAACTGTCCTACTTGCTGTTGTTGAACCGGGAATAAGGGATTTACCGGCGGAATTGGTAAATTTTGAAGGGGTGAAACCGTACTCGTTCCATATTCATATTCCGTTTTTGTTACCAATCCTATAAAAGTAAAGAATAAAATTTAAGTAATTTCAAAGTTTTATTGGTTTGGAAGCAGTTAAAAATAGATTACTGCCGTTAAACAAGTCGGTATCGATTATCGTAACCCCAAACTCATAAATTCCCCAAACGCGTTACGTTACCTAAGGACTTGGAGAGGGTCGTAAAGATCGTGTTCCCACCGTTAACTATGGGAATAACGTGGGACTCGTACACAGTTTCGACCTTAAGCACGGGTTTCGAGGTGGTGAAAACCTGGCCTTGGGGCAGAGCCGCCGCGGCCGGATTAAGTAAACGCAAGAACGCCAACTGTTGTAACTGTTCGGGGCTTAATCCTGGAGGTGGCGGGGGTTCTGTAACAGGGCGTGGAGTCGTCGCCTGATGGTGATCCTTTCGTGCGCGTTTACCCTCGAGGATTCTACTCTTATCCACCTCGGAGAGATCGGAGATATCCGAACCAATGCTAGCTAAATCCAAGTCTGCGGGGAAGATCCTCTTTGGCCTAGACTCCCCCTCATCGTCGTTATCGTCCCCAAACTCTAACTCCAGGTGTAATTCAGATCCTGCTTCGTCCAGGTGACTATTGAACTCGTTCAAGGTTCTGCTAGGTATAAACTGGTAGGCTTCCATTGGTGGGAGAGTCTTCGTAGCTGTAACGAGTCTGAAACGGGAAGACGATGTCAAACAATGTCCCAATTGTGAAACTTACCCACCTGGAGATGTGGAAAGTTTGGACCAAAGTGTAACTGGTCGTCTCGTTTCCACCCTTGATTACGGGCAGGATGTGTGTCTTCAACATAGTTTGTGTCGTACTGAACGTTTCGGTGACCGTTTCTAACGGCGGAGTCTCCATATCGGAGGCCAAGTAAAGGTGCGGCAACGTTGCCACACTCGAATCTAGGTAGTTATTGTCCTTCGCGTAATTACTGGACGTTGCTAGAATGTTCTCCGTTAGCGGTTCGGTCATTGTAGGCGAGATGGTCGACTCGGTCCTATCTAAGCTCTTCTCGAATGTTGAAGTTACTGTTATGAAGCGCGTGTTCTTGACACTTCCCACCTAAATTGCAAATAACATGATCATAACTTTTAGAAATCGAAATCTTATTTTAGGTTTTAGTAAAAAATGTTTTTTTCTCTTTTAATATCCCCCATCGAGGGTAAATTGAAGCTATTGCCTCGAGGGTACACATCAATCGTTTATAGATGAGACCTTAACTGAGTTTTACCTGAAAAGTGTAGGGCGATTTGATGGTAGCTATTTCGTAATAAATGTCCTTAAAGTCCGGGGGTGTGGAAATTTCCACTTTGATGGTTTCTAGGGGGTGCGACGAGTCCAGCTTGTTTTCAGTTGAATTTTCGTCGTCGATGAGGGTCGCGATGGATTCGGATCCTACGAGACCCTCGGTGTCGTCGGATCGAGCCTGCGGCGTTACGACATCATTAGCCGAGGCGGAATCCTGCTGAGAAGCGTCGTTGTTTTCCACTGCATCATCAGATTGCTTTCTGATGTTCACTCTGGGCTTAGCTGTCGTCTTGTATTGCCATCTTCCGGGGGACCTATTCAATTTAAACTTGTACAAACTAGTGGTTTGGTCGCTCGACTCGGCGGGAGTTGGTTGCACGGCTTTCGGTTTGAAACCTCTTCGGGATGAAGAGTGACTTGGGGAAGATTCTTGTGTAGTTGACACTTTCGCTTTAGCTCGACGAGACGAACCGTAACGTTTCGATGAAGATGAAGGTGCTGACGTCGTTTGCTCGCTGTGTACAGAGACAGTTGAAGGTTTCGATTGTTTCGACCTACTGCCACCCCGTTTTTTAGGTCTGAGTGTGGTGTGCTGTCTGTATTATTATTTACAAGTGGGAAATTAGTTACAGAGATATCTACATAGAACACGGAACGTACAATTAAAACATAAATGAGAGTATTAAGTTTATTGTGTTATAATAAGACGTGCCGTGTTCGGAAAAGAAAGTAAAGCCGAACCGAAGGCAACCACCAAAGGAAGGAAGTAGACCCTCCAAAAGAAAATAGCCCTTCAAAACGGTACGATAATTGAGCGGAGAAGTGGTGGCCTAATCTAATAACGAGGCAGGTTTGGACCTATTTGCTCTACTTACTTCCTAGAAGATTGTTGAGCTGGTCTGGATTTAAAATTACGCTTGTGGTGATTTTCCAAGTCTTGCGCTTCGTTTTCCTCTATTTCCTGCTCACGCTGTTTATTTTTAAATCTCTTAAACTGGGATCCTCCTTGTTTCCGCGCTCCTTTCCCGGACGAGCCTTCGATAAGGGCGGTCTCTTCGTTGATAGACCCCGACGGAGTCGGCTCCAAGTGCCTATTGTGTTTATTGCTTTTACCGATGGAAGGTGCCGCCGTTTTCAGTATCCTTAAAGTTGAGGAGGGATTAATTTTTCCCTTTTGGTGCTTATTGTACACATGCGAAGTGCTTTGTAGCACTTGAGCGTACTTCCCGGAAATATATGTTCCTATTACGCTGGTCTCATGGACCGTGGTAACACCATCCTTAACTACGGTTCCTCCTAATTTCGTAACTAAACCGGTTGGATGTTGGGAGTCGACTCTTTTCGTCGGTTTCACTTTACCATCGGCTGTCGATCGATGTTTTAGCCGAAACTTCGAGCTGGGTTTTAAATTTACTACTTTATAAGTTTCCTCGACGACTTCGGATGGTTGTCTCGATAAGAAATCGTATTCGGGCTCCCCGATGTTGTTACCAACAATCACGGCGGGTTCTTCGTCGATTTGCACCTCGACAACTTTGGATACGATCGAAGGTTTATCTTCTATGATTTCCACTTTACTTACTATAATTGGAGGTGATTTTGTAGGTGATGAAACGACTTCAACTTTCGAGATTATTTCTTTTTTCGCTGAAACTACTTCCACCTTACTTAGTGTAATGGGTTCCACGTTAACAACGCTAACTTTGCTCGCTATAATAGGTTTCACTTCGACTACGCTCGATTGTATAATTTTCTTTGGTTCCGTATTTACAACGGAAATAATTTCTTTTACTTCCGATTTAATTTGAATTTCCTTGTTGACGGTTTTGCTCGGTTTGATAACGATTTCTTTCGAGAGGGTTGTAGGTTCTGTGTCAATCACGTTTGCAGCCGGTTGGGGTGGTTTTGTGTCCCCTTCTAAAAATAAATTTTATTATGAGATATATTCCGATGCTTATTTTATACGTCGTTGAGAACATCTGTTCGCATAACTATGCAAATTTCCAATATTGTCTGGAAAATTACCTGGTGTCGCACTCTGCGGGGAAAATATCATGACGGTGTTGCTAACCGTTGTGGTGAACTCCAAGAATCCGTAAACCGTTTGGGTGATAAAAGCATCCTGTGAAGGGGATGGGTTTGCGGAAACAAAGGCCCTTTCAGAGGTCAACAGTCCGACGACGCCTGGAAACAAAAGAGAGATTTCAAGCTTTAGTGTCTGACACGATTATAGTCTGGGAGGAGTTTCCTTCGGAACGCAACAGATAAAAATGATAATTATTACCGGAAACTTCGAAATGAAATATAACTCCGCTGTATTTCGCAGCCACTTTAAACTTTGATCGTTTCGACCGTTTCGCGTTTAAAGAAGTTTACCTTTTATAGACTTAGCTGTAGCGCCATAACAATAAAATTCTTGGTTGAATTCCAATGAATCACTCCCTCGCACATAAAAACTTTCGCTATTATTTTTATTAACTGTCTCGCTTCTATATACGGCTGTGCAAAAAGGATTACCTGCCTCACTGAGGGAGAAAAGTCATAAAAAAGTCTCCGCGAAGTGCCTATACCATTTTAAACCATTTTTATACCTCACAAAGTATTTGAATATTATAAAGCTTACTAAATTTCATCATTAAGTAAAACAATGTTGCACTATTGAAGAGCCTGATGCAAGAAGGCAATGTACGCCAAAATTTAAGAAAATAGAACTGTTGTTAAAAACAGTTAAAAAATTCGTTTAACATACATGCGCAATATGTGTTGCCACCTAAGCAGAATTATGAGAGAAAATCACATATCCCATGTTGTACACGAGTCCAATAATGAGATAAGTTTCGTGGCGTTTATATGGTTATTGCAACAGACAATCCCATACAATCATTTGCCCACCACACATAAATAATAAAAATAAATAATAACAATATTTTTTATGTGAAATTTTTTATGTTGGTGGTACTGAAGAATTAATGTTTTATCATGTAAATCGTAATGTTTTGTAGTTTACTGTTTATAAGTTAACACCTTGGTTAAGTTTTTAGTTACTTTATAAGATATGAGTGCATTTGATGTTATGGGTGCAAGTCAGGGTATTTTGCGATCATTACTTCAAAATTATTGAAAAATAGAAAAAGACGTCGATCATTTTTTTTACCACAAGAGTATATAAATATAATAAAATCATGTAGCAAGAATTTTCATGTCATTTCCGTTAGTCAAGCTATGATAAAGAACTAGGTTTTACATTCAAATCTTTAAGTATGTCAAAAATTTAAAAGGAGTGACAATTTAACCCATTTTAATACTGTTAATAATAATAAATCACTCAATTTTAATCTGAACAATTTGTATGATAGTAAATTAGCAATAAAACATTCAAAATATGAAAATATGTAGGAAAAAATGAAATGTATTTTTATCAATCGCTAAAAAGTAATAAAAAGTAACATTCTGACTCAGTTCCGGTGCGTAACTATTTATGTCCACTCACGATCTAGGCCTACGCGGGTCACGCACTGCACTCACGTGGATATCATAACTGAATCACTTGACTCACGTGTGGGTCACATCAATTCACGTGACTCACGCTCGATCAGGTTAGTTTATTTATTAATAAATCGTGTTTGACAGAATGGTTTTTAACACAGTGTTCAGAGAAATAAATGAGACTGTTATAAAGTTAAAATAAATAATTAAAGCTGGAATATTCTTGTGGGTAATACTTCCTTTAACGTTTTAAAGATCTTCCTCCATTCATCATAAATTTTAATTAAATTTTGCACATCGCTATAATCGTATTCACTTAAATATTGATTAGAATTTTGACCTCAACATTTAGTTGAACTGAAAATCTTACTAATAATCTGGCAAACGTCAGATTTTCCTTGATTCAATAAATATTATACAAAAAATAACGTATAGTGCGGAAGTTGTAAACCTTTGAAAAATACGGTATAGATCAGCGTTTCCCAACCATCAAAAATTACGCAAAATTAAAATGTAAAATAAAATGATATTAATTTTTGAACAATAATAATACAGTATTTTCATGATAAAAGGATTAAATTCAATAAAATTTCTCTACTCTTAAGATTAATGGCTTAACCCAGCCTATCTAATAAGTAGATCACGTTGATGGTTCAAGCCAACGCAATTAATATTTAATGCTAAGTAGCTAGTTAGGTTAGGCTAAAATTAATGGCTCATTCCAATCCAATTAATATCTAGTACTAATTGGTTAGGTGGGTTTTATTTTTTTTTATATTAATATCTAGCACTAATAAGCTAGTTGGGTTAGGTTGGGTTCATACAAGGTTGATGTTTGAACCTATCCATGTATGAAATAGATAAAAGTTCTTTCAAGAAATAATGTTTGCTGTTTTACTTTTGTGTAAATGTGTCGACGAATGTCTGGAGGGAAGGAGAAGAAGAAGGAAAAATGGAGACTGATCTCTCATCAGCCTCCATTTCCAAAAAAGAGTAATGAATTGATTAAAAATAATCTTGTTCTTTGTATGTGTGTAAATGTCTATGAATATCTGGAGACCTGGAGAATACCTGGAGGAAAAGACCGTGCCAGTATGATGAGTGCACGTGGATATCCCGAAGAGATACCCTGATGGGTGATTCCGGGAAGAGAGGGGGAGTTTTTAGTGGGTAGCGAGGGGCTTAACGTAATCCCACACTCCTGGCAGAAGTATATCCATCCGACCATCAGGATTAGCCCCAACAGTAGGCCAGGGTGCGCAAAACATTTTCTCCTCCTCTGATGTTTGGACCCAACCTAATTAATATATAATGCTAACTAACTAGTTGGGTTGGATTAAGCTTAATGGCTCAACTCAAGCCAATTAATATCTAACCTTAATTAACTAGTTGGGTTGGGTTCAGATAAAGTTGATGGCTCAACCCAACAAATATTTTATGCTAATGGTCCTATGCTGTAATTACATAAATCACGAATTAAAAGATTTAATTCGTCAGCTACATTAGTTCTGTCAAAAAGTAATTGCCACAAATTTACCGAATTAGCTCCTTTTATGTTAGTTTTGCCTTTCCTGAACAATTTCAATAGTATTATCCCATTCTTGCACCAGGCTCTTCAATTCTAAGTATTACTTTTAGAAGTAACAACAGAATTGTTAACATTAACCAAACACGAAATTTTGTTATTTTCAGTTAATAACTGAATATGTAAAAGAGATTTTCAAAAGCGGATGATGAAAAGTCAATGAAAAACCAATGAAAAGTTGATTATTTTCTTTATAAATTGGTATAGATTGGGTCAGAAATAGATATACAACGGTTTTTTTTTAAATCTTCTCTAATTCAATCTATAAATGTACAATTCATTAAGAACTTTTATCTCCGAATTAAGATGAGTTTTTCAAAATTTATATAACTTCAAAATATTAAACCAATATTTCATGTATTTAGATTTAATGAAGCAAAAATGATAATTTCGAAAAAGGACAAATTGCACTCAAACAAGAATATAACTCAAATACTAAAAGAGGTTTTCAAAAACGAATCTTATCATTAAAAAGCTAGTTCGTTTTTTATATATATTGGCACAGATACAGAGAGATTCGATAAAAAATAAAGTTCTGACCATGTTTTAAAAAATTGTTTAGATATCTCAATCTCTAAATGTATGATTGTACTTAAGAACAATTATCTCCGAATCGAAAAGAGATGTTCAAAATCTGATTTGACTATGATAAAACAGATAACTAGCTTTATATAACCTCAAAATAGTAGCATAGAAGCAGTATTTTACGAAATCGATTATTCACAAATTTTTAGATTTAATAAAGAAAAATGTACAAAATTTCACTCAATAAATATAAACTAATATCTCAACAACTAATTAAGCAATTTTTAAAACCAGATTTTATCATTAAAAAGCTAACACTTTTCTTTATAAATTGGCACAGATACAGAGTGGGTTTGGTATCAAAACTAGATTTTTAACAATTTTTTTTTATAAAATCTTTAGACAAATCAGTCTCCAAATGTATGATTGTAATTATGAAAATATATCACCAAATTGAAATAATATCATTAGATCAGATTATTTATGAATCTTTAGATTTAATGAAGAAAAATGTCAAAGTAACTCAACAACTAAAAATGAACTTGAAAAACGCAAGTTTATCATTAAAAAGCTGATACTTTTCTTTATTAATTAGTATAGATACAAAGAGATTGGATCAAAAATAGATTGTTGAAGATTTCTTTTAATTAAAATTAATGTTTATATAAATCAATCGCAAAATGTACGATTGTTATTAAGAAAATTTATCTCCGAAGTAAAATTCAGTTTTCAAAATCTGATTTAATCATGATAAAACAGATAATTAGTTATATATCACCTAAAAATATCGAACCAGTATTTCAAAAAATCGATTATTTACAAATTTTTAGATTTAATCAAGAAAATTTTATTAAAACAAGTGAGTTTATGTAATTCAAAAGTAAAAATTATTTTCGAAGATGAACTTCACCATCAAATACAAGCTTTTTTTATAATTTGGAAGTCAAACATTCAAAGAGAGTGTGATAAAAATAAGTTCAGATGAACTTTTAAACATGCGATTATAATTGAAAATTTTAGTCATTTTTGATCTCCAAATTGATAAGACTTTCAATATTTGATATGATTATGATAAAATAGATAAAGTTATCTTATTCAGTTAAATAAACTAACTTATTCAGGAATGACTTTTTGAAAACGAAAAATGTTTTTTAAAATAATGTTCCTCGGTATTGAACTCATTGGTATTCAGATGTATAAAACAACATCGGAATATAAGCCGGTTGAGTACGCTGTGCACGTAGGTATTAGAGCGGTAGCAAACATAAACTATTAGAGGTCAACAATAGGGGATGATTGGAAGCGCTTAGTAAATGTACGGGGATCCTCACTTGTCAATGCGACAACATTGAAACTTCAACTATTGAACGAGCGTATTTCATTGTTAAACAAATATTGTTCGCTCTTGGTTTTCCCAAAACGTCCCACGTTTACACACTATACATTTTGCGTACCATACAAATTTTCGATAAATAATCGAAGAACTTGTCGATGTAATAATAATTTGTCGACTAGTTCTAGATTAATTTTCACCGTCAATACTAATATTACAGTGGGTTGGCAACTCGAAATTAGATAAAACGAGAAATCGCTCGGGG
Organism: Onthophagus sagittarius; assembly: GCA_036711965.1. Classification (NCBI taxonomy): domain Eukaryota; kingdom Metazoa; phylum Arthropoda; class Insecta; order Coleoptera; family Scarabaeidae; genus Onthophagus; species Onthophagus sagittarius. Next base: position 17,864,895 of record JASERS010000005.1, on the reverse strand, counting down.
CAATATTCGAAATTTATTGTACGCAGCCAGTCGGTTCTTGTTCGGATTTCGTTTGCATGAAATTAACATTTAAATTGAAAATATACAAATAATTGACGCCGTTACCGCATCCGGTCATGGACCGATACAAATTGATACCGAAGGGTTTGCACAAAGGATAATATACATGCTAATTGCTTAATCCTCTTAATTGCGACGAAATTTACATCGATCTTTTAAACCTCTTCTCATAACAACCACAATTGAATACTAAAATATTAATACCTTAATAATATTACAACTAATTATATTCCCATTAAATCGCAAATAAAAATGATAAATGATCCGGTGTAATATGTCGGATCGTTTAAAAACATGAATTATTTAAAAATGGCTTTTAAAATTGTTTGAACAAATTGTAATAAACGTTTAAGTACGATAGAACGCATTTATATTCCGGGTGACGACTTAACGACGAGGTAAAACGCAAACGAAAATAAATGCTTAAAGGAACTTTACGCAAATACAGTACTAATTGTAGTAGTGTCGTCGGAGTTATGAAACTTAGCGGTACGACTTCATCACGCAATTCCAAACTAAATACAATTAGCGACGTAACGAAGACAAAGCGCAATTTTGGCGATAATTAATGGTGCGGGGCCGCACGTATCGCATTGTTTTGGATTCCCGGATGTTCGTTTATTGCGGGACAGCGTTTTGCTGTAACTCGGTTTGCGAAAGCACGAAATTCTACTCTGGAAACTTTTAATTCCACAACGCCGAAATGAAAACTTTGTATCTGCAAATACATCCAGGAAACTTTATTTATTTTCTACATTGCTTTTTTTAATATATTTACCGAAAATCAAATGGAAATTGTCAGATTTTAAATCGGACAATAAAGTGGAAAATGCGTCAAACAATTTTTTTTGGATCAACGACATTAAATCACGAACGATATTTTTCATTTACAATTTATGGCGGTTGAATCTCGAATTTATTAAAATGTGAGAATCTTTTTTGTAACCCATTTTTTGGTACGAATTCAATTTTATTTGCAAATACTATAAATAAAAATAAACACTACTGCGTTGGACAAAAAATGCTGCACAAAAATTGTTGGTTATAAACGATTCCAAAAGAATCGTTCTAAAAAATATGCTCAATATGAAATACACTACCAACGAAAATTCAAACTATAATTTTGAAACATTCGGTAAAATAATGCTTTATTATTATTACCTAGAAACCGATGAAACTCTAACTTTCAATATTTTTTACTAGCAATCATTATGTTGAAATTTAGAACACAGTTTTAAGAAAAATGGGATAAAATTTATTAAAAAATACAATGTTTGGCTTCAGGGCGCTTTTCAATTTTCTTGTACCTCGATAAAACCCGGACGTCCAGTTGTACATTTCTAAGGATTTCAAGGACTAACCGTTCAAAAAGAAGGAAACCGACACAATGCTGAAAAATGTGATATGTGACGAACTTGTTTTTGCTACAGAAATTAAGTCTTGTGGTAAAAAAGATGCTGCAAAAGCTTACAATAAAGACAAAAACATAATCTAGAAATATTCAAGTCTTTAGAAGTTTTATCAAAATTTGTTAAGGCAAGACTTTCGAGAACTATAGCAATTTACAACTGGTCAAATAGTTATGTTACCCGAAATTAGATTTGTATTCTATTAATGATAATTGTCCAGAAATTAATTTACAAAACTTATTAGACCAAAATCTGAAAGAGTAATATTATATGACATTGGATTGTTATTTATTTAATAGAAAGTTATGTAGAGAATCATCAGAATTGATAAATTAATTGCAGACGTAACATCTTGATGTTTCTGAAAAAACAAAAAAAAGTTATACATATATTCCAATTTAAACAGTGTTCACATATTATATTACAAATTACATGTTCCTGAATTGATGCGACAATTAAGGTTGTTTTTTATATAACTTTTTGTTCAAAACCTCTTCCCCTCCAAGTGATGGTAATTTAAGGTTAGGAGAAGAAAATGATTTTATTCAACAAATCTATTTTGGATTAATTAAAATAAATGAAATGTAGCAGATAACTATTACAGTAGAACTTCGAAACCCAGTAATCCGAAAGTTTACTAATCCGAACGGTCAAAAACCAAAAATAAAATTAAGGGTTTTTTTTGTTACTTTATTTCAACGAATTAATATTGTAAGCAGATTGTTAGATTTAAGAGAATAGTATAAAGAATTTTTACTCCTTGAGCATGAAATTTTTACAAACAAAATCGGGATCTTGCAGCGCAGAAAAAGGTTGCGACAGCAGTTCATAAGATTACCAATTACGTCACATATATTCAAATCACTAAATCACACCAATTTTGTACTCTAACCATGGAAGTTAAGCAATTTTTCCAATTTTATGTAAAAATTGGACTCTTATTTAAATTGAAAATTTATTCAAGTTTAATTTATCATATATAACCATAAAAACTATAAAATTAGGTTTTTCCATGTATTAGACTTCCATTAAACTGGGAATTAGATACATTTGCGTTTAGTCATCCTAAGAGACGTGCGGCTAAACCCAAATGTTTTTAGTTCTAGGTCTATTAGCTCTAGCTTAGTCTGTTAGCTTTAATGTTGATCTTAGCTCTACTTTCAGCTCCTATTCGGTTTTATATGCAAATGTTTTATATCTTGCATTCAATATTTGTATTGTCAATACGAACAATTTAACAACAATATTTGATAATCCGAACATTTTAATAATCCGAACAACCTTCGGTCCTAATTAGTTCGGATTATCGAGATTCTACTGTACTAACAAAATGACACCTTATTGCGATTTTGGTAATCGTAAAATATAGGGTTTTGTAAGGTTATGGTTACCCTACCATACTTTGCATCAGAACTTTTTAATGCGTCTACATCTTTCTGTTTGAAAATCTGATTTAAATAAAAGGTTTCAATACACAACTTTTTAATTTCATCACATTTTTTCTGAATATCGATAGTTTGCTCATAAAAAACAACAACATTAAAGGGTTGTGACTTGGAGGAGAAGGGGTTTTGAACAAAAAGTTATATGAAATTTAATTTTAGCTGAAAAATTACCCTTTGAAATCTTTCGCATCAATTTAGAAATACCCTGCAGAATTACTAATACATGTTATCATAATAGAAATTTATTTTTTTTGCAATTTCTATAAAGAAAACAACAAAATGAAAAAACTGCACTTAGTACGATTCTGCAATGAGATGTTTACTGATTTCATTTTATCTTGTATTTCCATATGGGCATTACGATATTCAAGAATAATATTATTTTTAAAGCTATATGGATATTAACGAGAATATATTTAAAATAATATTACGAAATGAAAATATTGACAAAAAAAATTATTTTAATATATCTTGATAAAAATTCAAGTATGGTTCTTCAACACAAGGAAGAATTTTCCTAAGATGATCAAATTTTAAAATCAAAATTGGAAGATTATCATGTGCGGCAATTTTATGTTCATGAAGAAAGTAATGAAAGCTTTAGTATGGGTCTCATGCTTTCAAGAGAAATCGAGAATGTCGATAAATCTAATAAATTTCTGGTTATCACTTAATTTCTGTAGAAGTATGGTGGGAATATATTTTATCGTGCTTCTTAAGATATTTTTTGTCCATGCCAAAATTACCATCGTTCGAGAGAAAAGAATGGCCTCTTAAGGGAAAAAACTGTTCTATTTTCTGAAATCTGTTGATGTCAACCTAAGTCACACACATTTGTAGCAGTGTATGGTTCTTGTTTTGCCTCTAATTGTTGTTACTGTATAGGCGTAATCCTTTAACGCTATCAAATATTTCTTTTTGAATATATAAAATCCATAAAGACTTAATTAGGGCCTTTATTTATCGTCCATTCTTGCAGTTATGAATACTGAATATATTAATTGATAATTAAGTCTTCTGTCCACAATTGCAGCAAAGCAACTGCTGCACGCTTGGCATGTTCTCCTCTTAAGATTCAACTTTTTATTTTCATATTAAGTTCTTCACACATGCTGCATGTATCTATTTGAGGACGGTCGCAATGTAGACGGTTGTAATGGTCATGAAAATATTTAACATAGTAACCATAGCTGATACGAGTATTTTTATGTTTTTCTATGAAGAGATTAGACATTCTAAAGTTCAGTCTGCTATCAAGACAATAGATCCTTATTTGAATAAATAATGTGCTTCTTTTACTGAAAACGATTCGATGTGCTGTCGAATCAAAATACTATCTCTCTCTGGTATAGTATTTATTTTGATGTTAGCTCTCCTTTTATCACGAACTTTTGTCCTTCAACAAATGAATAACTTTTTTGTTTCTGAATTACTGCGTTCTTCTTGGGATTAGATCTCCTTTGAACTTCATGTGTTTCTAAAAGGCTTTGTAAGTAAATATCTTATCAACTTTTAGATACATTTTATTGGACATCTTAAAGTATTAATTAGTTACAAAAATACAACTCGTCAGTTCGTATAACATTTACCGACTAACTTCTCCACATTTTTTTTTCTTGAATTTCATTTCATAGATCAATAATAACATAGTACGGAACTGTACTTTTCTCAGAATGGTCAAAAATGATACTTAGCCCCTTTCTGAATTCAACGATTCAAGTGAATATGTAGTTATGAGTGGTTTTCAATCTGGATATCGCCTTTTGACCGTAGAATGTAATTCATTTTACATATAGATATTTCTTCCTTATATTACTATATTTACTTTTTTATGTTGGTTGATGCAGTCAATACAGTACTATTATCACTATATTTGACAGAAACAATACAGACTTTAAGTGAAATGGTATGGCAACTATGCTGCTGTTATTTAAATGGGGATGTGATGGATCTCGACAGTTTCCATTTAGACAGATATTTGAATATGGCTTTGTGAGTGTGACGCAAACATGATTCAGACATCAATGGTTTCATTGCAATTTATTTGCGGAACGAATAATAAATTAATATGGCATAATCCTACTTCATTCTCCTCTCGATAGTGGAGACCAATACGAATTAGATTTATTAAAAAAATCATTGATATTATAAACGAGGAAATTAAATAAAAATAAAATTTAAAAAATAAAGTTGAGAATGATTGGAAAAGTTTATAGAACAGTTACAGGAATTAAATCATCATTGAATTACAATATTAACAGTGCGACTTCAAAGCAGTTCAATGATCTGGGTCGAGAAACCAATGATATAATGGACTTTTTATTGTACACACTACAATAAGATGTGTGAGAAGTTTTACATATTTCATACAAGTTTCCTGTTAAAAAGTGACAACAAGAATTAAGGAATTACGAGAAAACTCTTACAAAAGAGGTTTGATCAAATACCCATGCTACATTACGTAAGGGTTTTAAATATTTCCCAAATAATGCGTTAATTAATTCAAATTTGTATGATTAATCCAATACTGAAATACATACATATGTAACTAAGTGTGTATTTTGCACTACATACGCTGTACAGGGTGTTACAAATATGTTGAAACTAAAAAAGTATTGGCAGATTATTCTTTCGAATTAATGTCCGACATGCATTTAATGTATTTCGGACGCAAACCATTTCCCGAACCGACGATTATTAAATGAAAAATCGATTCACATTAGATTAAGGGAAACAGTATCCTTCCAACCAATAGTTCGAGTTCGCAGCAGATGACGAACTACAAGAATTTTGCACTTGGAAAAACGTGTGTTGGATCGTGTTGAAGAAAATGCATGGATTTTAAGAACTAATCAGCTTTATCCGCACCACCTGCGAAGAGTATAGAGACTTAGTGAGAATAACTGTGTATGGTTATTACAGACATGCATCGTCGATCATCTCTTTCCGACGTGTATGCTCTTTAGCGATGAAGATGGTCCTCAATTGTCATAATTTACACCAGTGGTAATAAAGAAAGGAATTTTCATTAAATGTGTGGGCAGGAATTATCAACAACTTCTTGATTGGTCGCTTTGCACTTCCCCGACGACTTTCTGGGCAGAATTATCGTTATCTTCTAGAAAATAATTTATCAGGTTTGCGGGATGCTTTTCCACTAAATATTAGAAAACGCTTGTGGTTCATGCATCGATGCACAAGCTAACTTCAGTCTCACAGCACACGTATTTTTAAATGTAGTATATCTTTTAAGATGGATCGCTCTCTAGCGTGGCCTACACGGTCTCCCGATTTAAATGCTCTTGATTTTTAGAACGGCAAGTGTGGATTTATCAATTGAACAACAGATTTCAATAATGAATCAAGGTTTAGCTTATGAGTGAATGACGGTCGTAGAAGGGTGCGGCGACATCGAGAGGAAAGGTACAATTTGGAGTTCGTTCAAAAACAACAGACAGCCACAATATCTGGATTTATGGTTTGTGGTGATATGTGTTGGACGAAGGTCACCTTATGTTTAGTCTAGAAACATTAAATGCACGTCGTTAAATCGACAGCTTCCTGGAACCGGTGTTAGTACCCTTTATGCAGACATTGTAGAAGGGTACTTCCCAGCAGGATAACGCAAGTAACTTCTGTGGCAACAAGAAGGCTTGCATGAGACACCCCAGAAGGACATCGACCATTTAATAGAGACTATGGATAAAAGAGTTAATGTATACGTAGCTGCGCCCAACCCAACCCAACTCACAGCTTTTAATTGAAAATTTTTTATATTTGTTTTCTTTTTAAACGAAACTTTTATCGTTTCTTGCTGATAATAAAGTCTTATTTTACTGAATATTCAAAGTTATAGTCCAATTCTTAATGACTGGTATATTTCATGTGAAAGTAAGTGTATATAAAAAATAATAATAATAAGGTTCCATACGTTGTATATCACCGCTAATAAATTTAACCCAACAGCGTCGAGGCGAAATTGGTCCCATTATCAAATAAGTTAACCCATTACTCAACGCGATTTCGTGGTGCAATTGAAAAAGTGGCCGAGAAACAGTGGTTATTTGTAAGTGAGCGTTGAACGTCAACGCCACTTGCGACGGTTATAAAGCACACGTATTGCACCAGTCCTAACTTGCAATTTTTCTTCTATTTTCGAACAACACGGCGCCGCCGAGCCCAAATTCGGTTAGCGTGTTTTGCATACGGCTCGTGAAAAAGTGGGCGCGCTTCGGACGGGAACCCAGACTGCATTACGCGAGCTTTAACCCACGCCTAAAAGCTCGACCCTCAAAAAACAGCTTTAGTCTAAAACTTTAAAGCGTCCTCTTAAAAAATTGACGATTCTTAGCCCAACTTTCTCTCCCCACTTTTCGAAAGCTTATTCCTTGCATTAAATCGCTTTTAAAGTTTGTTATCAATATTTAATGTTATCTCTCGACGGTGAAATTATTATGGTAATAAAATGTTAAAACGTAAATTTTCAGAAACGTTATCGATTTTATACATGATTAATTAAGATTTAACAAAATTTCGATTATTACATATAATACCGATTATTATAAATTTGCAGAAGAGAACTTAAAACAGTCGTATTTCGAGTAATAAATTACTAATTATATAAAGTTGTTGTGATTTTAAATAGCATTTAATCAAATAAATTAATAACCGGCTCCTCCACCAAAAATTTTTCTTTTAATTTTACTTCTACTAAGCATTAAACAATTTATTTAAAGGGATTTTTGAAATTCTTTGTTGCATTTAATAATCGATCACCAAGTCAAATCAAATTTGGGAATCTCAACTGACAATTTCATAATGGAAAGGCCGGACGCACGCGGAGTTGGGCGTTTGATTAATGTAGGCGCCGCGTTTGACGCTGACCCCGTTGGCAGAAGGCGTACAACATTGCACTAGACACGCAACCGGCATCCGTTGAATTATTCGATTCATTTGGCGTACAGAGAACCAACAAGCAATTAGTCGAGTTTCCTTTGAGGAACGCGAATAATAAATCGAGCCGAATCCGAAAATTATTAACGTATTTAGATGGTAAGCTATAATTAATTTCCGATATGATGGTTATGATGCGAGAGGAGGTTTTTGGGTTGGGGGCGGGTGGAATTGCTGAGGGGCGGTAGCAATTGCGGAATTGACGCGGTGCTGTCGTTTTATTGTTCGGGGAGCGGTGGAAATTCGGACGTTTTGCTTTCGAATTACATTGACGGTCGGGCGCTAATGACTCGTGTAAAATTCCGCCGCGCGACGGGTCTATTAAATTATCGCCTGAATTCCGTACCCGCATTCGGTTTTCAAATTTTGTACCGACGCTTCGACGTACGTTGTCAGTTATTGATAGGCGTTTGGACATCTTTTGGGGATTCACCGAAATGATTAGCGTCAAGTTGTACTTACAATCAGTCAAAGTGAAACTCATATATTAAAAATTGAAATGTACTGTTTGAATTTTGTTCAGTAAATTGGCAACATATAATGCCCACCAAAAGCCAGTAAAGAAATAGATGTTTTTCTTTAATACCGTTGCTTCGACGTTTCTGAAATTTTGTTTATACGGGAAGTTCATTTTAGTATTTCGATCTGAAATATTAAGCTATTTTGATTTAAAATTGTTTTGGTAAGTAGGTATCGTTACCAACATCAATTTGTTTTAAACGTTTCAATACGAAAATACATTTTTAGAATTGTTGTTCACGTCACAAAAGTATCGTTACATTAAAAACTTTTTACGCTAACCTTCTCTTTTAAACCATACCCAATCAATTGCAAGAATAAATCGTCAATTTGTTATCAAGTTCGAAATCTTAATGTATACCGACAAGTGATTACCTGTCGTTGGTAGAACGTTATTTATGATTATTCAATAGACTGCGATTAATAGTCTGCGTGCCTTTGAACTGTGAGTCAATCGAAGCTAGATACTAGTTTCGACATAAACTAGTTGAGTAGAGTTTCTTGCAAGCTTAACCTAATTTATTTGAAACATTTTCCTACAAATTTACCTTATTTCTTGCGAAATGATTTAAAACTGTTATATGTATTACAAATCTCAGCTGAGATATGTTAGAATTGTGTAGCATAATTTTAGATAATAATTTTTATTTTCGTGAGCTGATAAACCCAGCACCGTCCGAAACCTAATGGCTAATATTATAAATAAATACTAATGTTTTTGCAATGAAGAGGATCATACGTGTATTCAGTGTCCCCTTCCCAGGTGCGGAGTTTTTTTGGCATTGAATTTTGTATGAAAAGGGGAGCACTCGTTTCGTTCCAACCCAGTCCTAGGGCGCGAATATCTTAGGACGGCTCTGGTTCAAATATACAGGGTTAGGTTGGGTTGAGTTGGGTTTGGTTTAGTTGTGTATTTGAAGACATTTTTTATGCTACAAAATGATAGTTTATAAAATAAAGTACTTTATTAACTGATTTAGCCACCATGTATGTTTCGAGTGAAGTAAAACTGGAACTAATACCTGACCTAGAAGTGCAAAGTTTTGGGTTTAGCCGTGCGTCTGAAAACGCACGGTGAAACCGAATTTTTCCACTTTTAGGTCTAGTGTGGGCTCTAGTTTTATATCATTACATTTAACAGTTTTATTGTAATTCAAATATACAGTGTTGAGTTAGGTTTAGCCGTGCATCTGAAAACATCATTTTAACGAAATCTTCTACAATGAATAATCATTCTGAGGTAGAGTACTTTATAAAACTAAAATCTTTGTTTTAAATTGTATATCAACTTGTATCAACCTTATTTGTTTCATCTCCATCCTCTGAAAGGAGATGATTTTGTTAATAGCCGGAGGGAATAGAAATTTATCCCAAAGCAAGGGGAGTATAAGTGTCCTTAATGTCAGACCCTCCTCGTATTGCAAAAGTGCAGTATCGTTCCGAATGGACACATTCTTTACAGGCTTTAAATTCAACATCTGGCAAAGTTTATGGTTCGTGTATCTTTAGATGGATAAGGCAAACCTTACCATAATTACAAAGACCTTACCAAAAGTCTTTGCACACCGCTGATTGGGGATCGTTTTATCGAGAAGTACTTATTAATAAGTACTTGCTGCATCGAGAATTGGGTGGTGGGCCGGATACTGTCGTTAAGATCGACGAAAGTAAATTTAGGAAAAGGATGTACCATCGAGGACACCGAGTGAAAGGTCAGTAGGTATTTGCTAAGGTTAACAATATCTGGTAGGAATAAAAGTAATCTCGCAGGAAACCTTGCAAGAAAAATATTCCAAAAATCATGCACCATAAAACAAACTTGGATTTTTTTTGATGTGTTCATCCAATAATGACTCTTAAATTGTGCCAATGTATTTAAGATTTTTAATTAAAATATAATGTGGGTTGGCGGGGTGTGGATTAGATTGGCTGGAACGAAACAATATTAACATTCATATCCGCACAAGCAATTAGCTGGTAAATAAGAACGTTTCAATCATTGTCGGTTTTAGCTTCGATTAACACACAATTCATAGACACTTTCTATCAAATAACATTCTACCAAATTAATCAAAACATCGTTTTCAAAAAATGCTTATATTTCGAATATTCAGTTCCTCCAAAATCCTTCTGCAGTGATTTTTCAATTGCTACAAGAAACAATGTTATACTTAAATTACTTAATAACTTCTTACTTGTTTAAGAAGTTAACATTCGAAAAATCGAGAGAATCATTGCGAAAAAATACAAAAACCAAAAAACGAGTAAAGTCGACTTTAAACCACGCTATTTCTAAAAATTTCTCCACATTTCAGGTGTTTTTAATTAAAAACAAAAACAAGGACTTCGTCAAGTTTGTAATTAAAATGAAGCGATTTGACTAAAGTGAAACCAGCACTTAAATAGAAGAGAAGTTGGCGTCCTTTTAGTTCTAATGTAATAAATAAAAATTTAATTCTAAGGTAATGGTTTGGATTGTCTGTGAGGCATTATTTTTACGTTGGAACCTGGTTTTATCATTAATGATAACATAGGCATAGATGTTACTAAGGAGCTGGGTAGTTCCTTAGTAACATCAGATATCTAAGGAGATAGATAACTTCATGACATAGGGTCACGAAGTTAATTGAATTGCGATTATAATTAATATGTAACATTTCTAAAACTGTTCTATTGTAATAATTTGGTTCGTTAGTGTTTCCAAAATGGAAAATGTGTCCTTTATCAGTAGCGTGTTGGGATAACGCACAAGTAGACTTCTTAATCTACAATCACCTCTGTGTTTAGATACTCTACATTTTAACCATTGATTACTCTGTCCAATGTATACACCTTCACAACTACCACAAGGAATACTATAGACCAAACCAGATTTCGACAGACGCTCAGTTTTGTCCTTCATACAAGTGAAATACCTCAGAAGTGTGTTATCATAATAATCTACTACTTTAACATTATTTATTACATCCAAAGCTTTTTAATTTTCCTTTTTTTTTGTTTTAAAACCATTTAAAATGTCAAAATAAACAAAAAAAATGTCATCAACATATTATCTGATAAAGTCAATTCTAAAATTTGTATTGTTGCTTTTTAAAATATCATCAATGCCATAGTTCATCACAAATAAAAGCAACACAGGTGATATCCTGGAGCCCATGAGGGTTCCTTCTATCTGGTGATAGATATTATCGTTTTTGGTAAAAATGGACGAATCAGAAATAAGTTTCAAATCCAACAGGAAGGTATCCCAACTGCATTATTGTACAATCAGACCCCACCTGACATGAATTATCTTATTAACCAGATTTAAAGGTATATCCGTAAAAAGACTAACAACATCCAATGAGATCAATATGTAGCTTTGAGATAACTTGTATCCCTTGAACTCATTAACAAAATCAAACCTATTCCTTATGTTGTATGAAGTCCTACATTTGAAAGTAGTACTAGGTGCTGCTGATGTGTGGCTGATATTAGCTAATGTCCGGATAACTCATAAGATGCAGTACCGATGGATAAAATGATAACTTGCAAAGGAACGTTTTCTTTATGAATTTTTGATAGAAAATAAGATTTACCTAAAATAGGGTTATGTTTGGTACATTTTGCCATTTAAATCTTATTAATAAACTTATTCTGATGTAGGTGTTTAATGAAATTGCTGCTGATGTCATAAAATAAGATGTGATTTTTGAATTTTATAGTGATTTCTGGAAAGTTTCGCAATTTTTTATTGTTAATATCCTTTTTATATCATTTCTATTACTCGATTTTTAAATATAATATAAATTTGATATATTCCAAAATTTAATATACTCCAAGTGTAGAGGTTGATTTTCACGGCCAGACCGAAATCTTTCATAAATCATGTTAATCGCGCTAAAAGGTTAAACTTGATTAAAAGACACCAAAACAGAAATAGTTAGTTTTAGAAAATAGTCATATTTTATTTATTTAGGGGAAAACCAACTGAAGCATTAAGATTGAAAAATTTGCGATCAACTGCAAAACATACGGGAGCAATATTTGGAACAAAATAGTTTTTACTAAGATAATGATCATAAGCATAAAGCCTATAAAGTAAGATCTTAGCTGCTTTATAAGATCCCCATATTCTTGAAACACCACCCTAATTTCCAGACATAAATGTTATTGAAAATTTATGAGATTACATGGATTAATATGTGAGCACATGTGGAATTTCCAATAAGAACTCCTTAAAAGAAGCTCTATTAGATACTTGAAATTCTATAAGCCCTGAATACTGTGCGAATTTAGTACTTTCTATTCCAAGAGGACTGAAAGATATAAAGCACATTGACCGTTATACGACCAAATATGAAATACCGTTTATATTCACGTTTAAGATTGTTTTTGTTGTTCTTTTTTTAGTGTATGAGTTTCAACTTGAGATTTATTTTGTTGTCCCACGACTCGACCGACTAACTGGTACCATATATTCTGAATTCACCTTTAAGTGAATTCCTATTTCGGAGATATCGACGGAACTACAAAAATTGATAGTTTTGACGATATAATGTTTAATGACTTTTGTGCTATCTTATTAATTTAAGCCATTATGTCGATAACGCTATCGCACTGTGCCTCACTACACAATATTTTTAACGGTTTTTCGTTGTTTGAGTGAGAAGGGATTACCCCCACGTCGTCGTGTAGAAAGAGATACTTGAGAAAATCTAGAAAGTAGTTTTAAATATAGTTAAACAAAGTCCTTCCACTAATATTTAATGAATATCTCACACAATGGGAGTTCAAATCAAGGAATACAAAATTCTGTACTATGTCTTGGAATAGTATTGAGACAAATAATTCTCACAACTAAACAGATCCAAACCTACATAAAACCATTATATTATTCGGTATCATTTTAGTGCAAAAACTTGGCGTCTCTTTTTGGAAGAAGAATTGCAATAGTAATTCTTTTTTTAACGAAATTGTTAAAGTTAGAATTTATTGGTAATAAGATCTAAATCAATGCGATTGGGTTTCTCGTCGTACTCTAGGGACATGTTAACGAAATTAAGCTAGAAAGGTGAGTTTCGCCATATTTCCTGGTAAAGACCGTTGGCGCCATAACTACCAATTACGTCGGAAACGGCGGCGCAGTCCCGGCGTATAGTAATTCGGGTATACGGCCCATCCATTATGTATAAATCAATGGGTGAAACATTACTTGAGCCATACGTCACGCGCATAAATTGGAAACAACAAACACTGCAACGATAAAATTCATCTTCCGAGCCGGCAGCAACATGCCGAACCGGTGGCGGCCAGGCCGTTAATACGTAATGTATTGTACCGGCTGCCCCCCAAACGGCGTGGCACACTCTCTCTCTAGTTCCATGTGTATTATCGTTATTGCTGAACGCCACTGGAGCGCCGGTGTTAATGCCCAGTCGATACCAAACTCCTTTTCTATCTTTGTCTCACTCCCAACTTCAGCAGACGCCTTGGATATTGTTGAATAGAGGCGATTCCCATTTTAAATCCCAAATACTACCAACCTCTCCCATCGATTCCTATTCGAAGAGGCTTTGACTTACTACCACCATATTTCAAAGATTTAATAAAGTCCGGTTTCACTTTATTACTGCATTTATATTTATTAAATTCCATCTCGAACAGGTCTTCTTTTTATTAAAATAAACGAGAAATTTTCCCGACCAAGTGCAAAACTAATTGAACGAATCCATAAAACATAATTCGGCCCTTTCATCAATCAATCCCGCTTATTGTTTCATTATAAACTATGCCGGATCGAGTCGTAAAACTGAGTAATTGGAAAGTTGAGCAATTATTGTCAAACGTTCCTTTTCAATTAACTCGGCGGATGAAGAAGGTAATGACATTTATTGTTGCGTAAATGGTGAACGTAGATATAATAATAATAATAGTATTTATTGAGTTCTCCAACTATAAAGTTTAAACACGTAAAAAAACTTATGGGCAATTACAAAAAAATTATATAGAATTACGCAAGGTATCCCTTCACCGAACCATTAAGAAAAAGGGTATTATTAGTAACACTTTTATAACGTTTCATTTATTTAGAAAGCTTCACCACAATATGTACATTACTGCAATATGTTCTGCAAAACTAAATCAACTCAAAAAGATTAAGTCTTTTGTGTTTAAGTCTTCCCATTAATTGTGAATTGTACACAGGGGTTCAAATTCGATGTCCGAATATTATAAGTACTATCATAACTGAGATATTATATGGACATTTTTTATAGAGAATTTGATGAACCTCAAAATTATTAAATTCTGCAAAAATTTTGTTAGGAAAAATCAATCAATTTTCAAAGAACCGTGTCTCAAAGAACTAGTTGAACTATCGCAATCAAATAAGAAGTAATTTAAATCAAATTTAGTTAGTATTTGATGTGCCAAATCGTTTCTTTAAATTTCCGAGTTATGATTTTTAAATTAGAACTCTGCAAAAACATATGTATTAGGTAAAAATCAAGCAATCTTTAAATAATTGTATATCAAGAACAAATTGAAATATTGTAATGTAATAAGAAGCAAATTGAAACAAATTTATTTAGTATTTACTGCGCTAAATGGTGTTTCTGCAAATTTTCAAATCTTTGAGTAATGATTTTGTGATTGAAAGTCCGCAATTATACGTGTTATACAAAATCAAGCAATTTTCAAAGTATCGAATCTCAAGAATTAATTGAGATATTATAATGAAATAAGAAGAAATTTGAAGAAAATTTATTCAGCATTTAATGTGTCAAAGATTGTTTCTTCAAATCTCTGAGTTATGATTTTTTGATTAATAGTCCGCAAAAAACGTGTCTGGTATATAAAATCAAGCAAATTTTAAAGAGTCGTATCTCAAGAACTAATTGAGATATCACAATGCAATAAGAAGAAACTTGATGCAAGTTTATTAGTATTTAATGTATCAAAGATTGTTTCTGATAAATTTCTGAGTTACGATATTTTGATTAAGAGGTCGCTAAAATATAATTATATCTGCTAGATAAAATCAAGCAATTTTCAAAGAATCGTATCTCAACAACTAATCGAAATATCGCAACGAAATAGGAAGCAGTTTGACGCAAATTTATTTAATATTTTATGTGCCAAAGATTGTTTCTTCAAATCTCTGAGTTATGATTTCTTGATTAAAAGATTGCAAAAATATAGTTCTAAAAAATCAAATAATTTTCAAAGAGTCATATCTCAAGAATCAATTGATATATCGTAATGAAATAACAAGAAATTTGAAGTAAATTTATTGAGTATTTAACATATAAGATGGTTTTTCAAACATTCAAACCTCTTAGTAATGATTTTCAATGTCCGCAAAAACGTAATTTATTATGGTATATAAAATCAAGCAAAATTTTAATGAGTACTGTCTCAAAACTAATTGAGATATCGTAATGAGATAAGAAGAAATTTGAAGCAAATTTATTTATTATATTATTTTATTATTTAAAGATTGTTTCTTCATACCTTCAAATCTTTAAGTTATAATTTTGTAGTTAAAAGTCCGTAAAACGTAATTATGAACACACATGATTAAATTATGTGTTAGATAAAATCGTACAATTTTCAAAGAGTCGTATCTCGAGAACAAATTGAGATATCGCAATAAAGTAAGAAGCAATTTAATGCAAATTTATTTACCACTTAATGTACCAAAGACTGTTTCTTTATGCCTCCGAGTAATGAGTCTTTGAAACTGCTAAAACGTAATTATGTGCGTTAAGGAAAACTCAACCAATCTTCAAAATAAATCGTAGTTTTATAATCATAAAAAATTGAGTTATTTTTCATTAATAATTGAATCATTAAGAAAAACGTTTGACGCCTCTAGAACATTTAGCCTATGTAATAGTCACCATAATAACCGTAATAAATAATCTTTCATCCCTTAAAGAATTAACTTTTTCTCGTTCCCATTTACTATTTTATTTTCCAAATTAAAAAGTCCCCATATCTCTTACAATTAGTTATATAATACTACACTCACAATAACAATCAAGACAATTGCACTTGCTTTATATTGAATTTTCGCGTCTAAGGAAAAATCGAAAGAGCACGTTGAGGTTTTTTCATGGGAATTGATTTAAACAAAGCGAACGAGACATGTCAACTATTTTGTTGTAATCTTATGGTTTCTAATATCCTATGTTTAATAACCTCAATAACATATCTCTTCTAGCTCGTTCTCCTATATTTCTTTTTTATATTATTTTTTATTTGTTTTAAAATTACATTCTTATACAATATCATTCAATAATACAATAATCATTGACTCCTCTAAAAAGATTATTAATAAACATTGCGATGATAACAAACAATTAATTAACAAACATTGATAACAATTCCTCAAAAAAAAGAAAGAAAAAAGGCATTGTAGAACATGTATGAATTGATGATGAGTCTTTCCATTCCATTTCTTGAGATAGATTAGTTTTTTGAGTAGCAGTATGGCGTTTATGTGAATCTTAAGCGACGTATGTTTAAAGTATAAGAATTCGTTTACACAGCAATATTCAATACTAATATTTTAGGCGAAATATCGAAAAAAAATTGGTATCAGATAACGCAAACCCGAACAGTTTCACAAAATAATCCCAAAGCAATTTTACTAATTGAGCCGAACGCAATGTTGTTGGGCGCGTCGCGGGATTAAATCCCATTATGTGCTTATCACCTCGAAAATTTGGATTCATAGAGAAGGAAATTTGGTGTGTATTCGATCGAGCTTTGTGTCGTGTAAAATATAGAGAACAAAGCGAAATCGTTATTTAGCAGTTCATAGCATTGGCTGTTTGGTAATCCATCGAATGCAATGTTGGATGAACTCTCAAATCGTTCGAGTAGATGTGAACCACGGTTTCAATTACCGTTTTACGTCCCTCGTAATGACGTTACGTAGCAATTTTGAGAGTAGCGATTCAAAAAAAGGCACCCTACGCGTTTTGAGCTTTTACGTTCGAGAGTGGTACACTTAATTGCACGTAAATTTCACCATTAGCATCCGCTAATGGAAAAGTTAGACCTTAAAAGTGATACGGGGGATCGGATTCGGTAAATTTTAAATTCGAATTTCTCTCGCCCGAACAATATGGAAAGAGATATCGGATATTTGAGTTTCCTTTTGCTATTATCTGGTTTATTTGGGGTGGAATTTAAAAAATAGTCGCGCGGCCGATCGAAAACGGCGAGCTTTTAATTCTGCGTAGTAAAAAAACTTCGCGTTTGGCACGCACGGCCGGCCAGCGAAAGGATAAATTATGCACCCGGACAACTGTATTCAGGCTACGGTCAAACGAACGTGTTTACCGCGCGCATAAATATTTGTGCGGCCCTTTTGAAAAACTCAATTAGTCGAACGGACGCGGCGTGACGTCGAAAATTAATTACCTCGAATTAACATTCATTACACGGTCAGCGTTTTGAATGTAAACACAAAGTTGTCCATTTCGACAGCATCGCAAAATGCAATTTTAATGTCTGTTTTTGTAATCCGTGACAAATGCAGCAGGCGCGGCACCCGAGTTCTATCTGTGCGTGAATAAAACCATTCCAGCTACAACCCCCGTCTGCACGTGCCCCACACATATTGTAAAAGGGAAATATTTAGACCGGAAAAATTTTAGAATTTTCAATCCAGTAATAATATAACATGATTACGTAACAGAACAATGTTTTTGTAACAATAACGTTGATATGTCAAGTATAAATTGTAAATATTTCTAAATTTACTTCAAAGCTACAAATAATGTTGAAATAATCAAATTTGTTACATCAATTTAGAATCTGTACACGCATATATATCGCATTTTGATATCGCAATTCGTTTCCGAGATATCGATATTTCAAGTTAACCTTTAAAAAAACGACGTTTTAAATTAACATGTTTATACGAGATAAGAAGTCAAATTTGGGTTGCTTGGCTTAAATTTACTAACAATTTGAGCAGTGCCGAACTAAGATATTTGGTGTTTTATTTTTTTTTAGAACTAACATTAGATCTAGAATTAGAATCATTCGGATTTAGCCATCTGAGAGATGTACGGATTAACCGGAATGTGTCAAGTTCTAGATCCAGAGTTAGATCTAATAATATAAAACTAGAACTAACACTAGACCTAGAAGTGGATAGTTTTATTTTTTAACGATTCTTATATCATATTGTGTGGGAGTCATAGTTACGTAAATTCACACAAAAGACATGGAATTTATTCATTATTTTGGACAAAAATGAAGAAAAATGAAACGACAGTTAAATTTATGGTACCGTTGCTCGAGAGTACTACCTGTTAGTTGGTAGCACTGGTAGGGTAATAAACCAACCGACCAGCTCAATGATGTGATGATTAATTTTAAATGAACATAATTTTTTAATTTAATATTAATGTATCTAAATGAATTTGTTCAATGTAATAAAATCTTATTGTTAGAAAGTTTAAATTGCCGTTTTTACGTGGACAAAATTGTCATCTATGTAGAAAACAACATTTTCGAAATGATGTCCTTCTTGATTAATACACATTTCTAACCTGTGTCTAAATGAATGTTGAACATCATCTCTTAAGTGCTGTCGATTAATTTTTTGCTGCCTATCTTCTCGCGTTGTTGGTGCTCTTACATAACAATGTTTTTCACCGTACCTTACACAAAGAAATCCATCGGCGTTAAATTTGGTGAACACCCTGGCCCGTAAATCGGACCGTTACGTCCCATCTTTTGGTAAATTTTTGGTGGACAGCATTTGTCGCATTTCTGGAGTAATGAGCAGGCTTGCTGCATTCGCAAATTATTTCCTGCCAACATTAATAACGAAATGTCCTTTAAATAATTCTCTAATTCATTTTGAATAAAGTTTGCCTACATATCTCCAATTAAATATCCTTTAAGAAAATAATGCCCTATTACATGATTATTGATAATGGCTTCCCAGACATTCAGTGCCCAACGATTTTGATTTTCTTCTTCTCGCATTCAATGTGGATTGGTTGGCGCCCAATAGTGTAAGTTATGTTTATTAACATTTCCACACAGTTTAAAAGTTGCATCTTCGGAAAACAGTACATTTTGAAAGAAGTTCTCATCCATATTCATTTGCTCTAAAGCCCTTACACAGAAATCTTCTCGATTCAAGGTCATTACCGTGTAACTCACCGTGTAGGTTGATATGATATGGGTGATATCTAAATAAAGGTGAGCACTCTGAACCATCGTCTTCGTAATTCCACATTGATGACTTATCTCTTAAATACTTATCTGTGGATCGTTATCCACAAGATTTAGTACTAAGGTCTGGTTAATTTCGAGTATAGCACGCTTTTCTACTACAGTTCTCTTCTTAAGCTTAAAGGAACCAGTTTCCCTAAGACCATCGACAAATTTTCAAATGTTCTTTGAAAAATCATGCCCATTTCTTCGTTATTCGAAAACGTAAATGGCATTTTGAACATGTAAACTGAACCAAAAAAATAAAAGTACCTCAAAATTATACATTCGCAGGTGTAAAAAAATAATGTCTACGAAATGAAATTTTTGACCTAATTATCTTCTTCAACCACTTGCTACAATTTGCAAAACAATCTCTAAGAATTTCCGCAAAATTTTGTATTGAACTGACTAACTCATATCGTATTTTTTGTTATTAATTAATATAATATATTAATACCTTTATATAATATATTACCTTTAACCGGTAATTTCTTAAGCTTTCTAACAAGAAGGTTTAAATGAAAGAATATGTTGATATCAGGATAAATTTAATATTAAGCCTCACCAGGTTAAGAGAAAAAATCTTTGTCGAGCTGATCATCTCAGGGGTGGTTCATTACCCTGTCTCTCGGTTGGTCTAGTCGTCTCGAACCACGGTACCGTAAACTCAAACTGTCATTTTATTTTTCTTCACTTTTGACAAAAATAATGAATGAATATTAATTTTTTTGTGTGAATTTACTTTACTTATGACTCCCACACAATGTGATATATTAATTGTTAAAAACTAAAATCATAAATTATGTCATTTTTGACATTGTTTCAAATTATTCGCAAACCGTGCAATAAACAAATTATTTGCAACAATCACCACCAAATTTAGACGTCAAAAAACCAATACCATAACCGATGGTACACCCTATACATACATATAAGAAAAGTAAAATAAAAGTCATTAATATTCCTAATTTTCAGATTTTTGAAAGACATGTCTATAGATGAAAAAGGTATCTTAGAATGTGTCAACATGCCAACAATTAATTCTATACACCTTTAGCTTACCTAATCAATTAAAAAGTACTAAATGAGTAATGAGAAATCTTGAAGATACATTTTTTTGGTTATAAAATATATTGCTTGGTTTTTACCTAAATGGTTCTAATGCACTTGTGAGATACTTAACTAATGTTGAAAACTTGGAATAATTGATTTTGAGTTTTATGAATGAGCTTTTAGGATGACAAAAACTTGAAAAGGCCTGCTAGAACGTGTCAAAATGATAGCAAATGGTTATATAAATGGTTATTTTTAGGTAGTTTAATTTTTGGGTAATTTAAATAATTTTAATGCAAAACAATAAAAAAAAAACACTTAATGAAATGTTTTTTAGAAAATGTTATAAAAGTTTGAATGTTATAAAATACCTATAAACAGCAGGTACTAAATCACCCTTTGTTGAAATGTTTTCTTTGTCTTCCAGTCTACATGTTCGTTCTATATTTCTTGGATGCGTACTAGGTCTATTTTCTTGCGAAGTTTCTCAGTATCTTTGGAATAATCTGCATTGCCGTATCATTAGGAACATAGTCTGATTCATCTGGAGAAAAGACGTGGCTTGTATATGAATTGGTGCAGCAGATTTCTAGGTGTCCTCTGGGGTCACCCTGCATCACCTGGAGTGAAGAGCATATGCTCAGCGATAAAGCAGCCTCCTTTTATGTATATAAATGGAGTAGTGTGAGACCGAGTACACCTTCAAGAGCAGCCGTCGGACAAAATCTCGCCACACCTGCTATGTTAACTCATGTGAGCCGCTGTATTTGTGCTAATAGCAGTGCTGTTTGAACATTTATTTTTGTAATATTTTATTTGTTATTTTTTTATTTTCGTAATGTTTGGGTTTGTATTGAAATGCAAGGCAAGTTAGACCTGCCGGCTTCGAAAACGTCTGCTGACTCATAATATTTATGCTCAAACATTCCAAGTTGATAAAGTTTAACCATTTTTTTATTTCAAGCGGTTGTAACATTTTTATGTTGGTATTTGAAGTTCTCAATGTCTGCCGAAATTATATTTTTGTAAAGTAATCTATTTCAGAAACTGGTCATTGTAAAGGCCTTCGTTAGAAAAATGTCTTCAGATGCACGGCTAAACGCAACCCAACCTAACCCCTGTATATTCGAACCAGAGCCGTCCTAAGATATTTGACACCCCAGGGCTGGGTTGAGCGATCGAAACGAGTGTGCCCCTTTTTACAAAATAAAATTCAATTTTTTTTTTCTTAACTGCCTATAAAATTAAGAACACTAAATTTGGTTCAATTAGCCAATATTTATTGACAACTCGTTTCATACATCTTACAATGTAATCTTTAAAAAATCGAAAATTTAAATTAACATGTGAATATTAATAAAAGATAATCAAATTTGATGTGTGTAGTGATGCCGATTTTACGGTACCACGATTAAATTTTGAGAAAACATCATTTCATCATTTCAATCATCCTAATTTATACAGCTTTTACAGGGTACAAATTTCTTCTAAGTAAATAAAATTAAAAATACCACATTTGGTAGGCTTATTTAATATTCACTGGCATATTTTAATGCATGAAACCGCATCTTGATTTCTTAATGCCTTTCAGAGATATCGGTCGTTCAAGGTAATCTTTAAAATATTGTGTTTTTAAATTAACATGTTTTTTTTTAAGTTAAATTAAAAAATTCTTACCTGTCATTTTAATAATAGATAAGGAAGCAAATTCGGCAAACTTGTCTAAAATTTTCCAACAATATCAATGGTGAAGACTTAAGAAAGATTTATGATGTCTCGATTAGATTTTGGGAAAATATAATGTAGAAAAAATTATCACAATTTTCTTAATTTTTGCAAGTTAAAATTCAAAAATGTTCTTCATTTTTACCAATAAAAATGAAAATATCAAATTTAGTTAACCTATTTAATATTTACTGAGAAGTTGAATTTTGAACTTTCAACGTAATCTTTTAAAAAATCCACTATTAAAATTAACATGGGTTTAATGTTAAATTCTAAAATTCCTCCTTACCATATTAATAAGAGATAAGGAACCAACTTTTTGTAACTTTTCTAAAATTTATCAACAATTTGAATAGTGAAACCCATTTTAAGATACCTGGATTAGGTTTTGAGAAAACATCGTTTAAAAGTAATCGTCCTAATTCAGTTAGTCGTTACAATGTAAAATTCAAAAATGTCCTTCTCAGTTACTATTAAAACCGAAAACATAAAATTTGGTATACATTCTTAATATTTACTGACCATTTTAATGCATAAAACCACATTTTGGTACCTCAATTGGTTTCAAAGATATCGATCTATAAATATAATTTAAAAAAAAACGACAATTTAAATTAACGTTTTTTTAAGTAAAATTCAAAAAGTCACCCGATTCATTTTAATAAGAGATAAGGAACAAAATTTAAAATAATCAAAAATTCATCCAGCTTTTATGCATTTAATGGTGTATTTAAATTCAAACATTCTTCTTAAAGTGACTAATAATTTTATTAAAAATACCAAATTTGGGGAACCTACTTAAAGTTTAATGATGATTTTAATACGCGAAGTAGTTGATGAAATATCAACTACTTGTTTGATTCGAAGATATCAATTTTTAAACTAACTTAACTTGTTTTTTAAAGCTAAATTAAAAAAATCTTGCCTACTTAAATAACGAATCTTCAAAATCTCTAGTTGTAACAGTATTTTGTTTAAGAGACCTACGTATATGTTTCAGGAATTTAATGAGGGTGGATAATGCATAAATCGAGACGACGAAGAAATAATTCTTTTATGAAATTCTATTTTATTCATGGATATTATCGGAATTTTATATTAACTCTAAATAAATTACCAACGAAACTTCAATGTAGTAGCAAAGAGAGTTGTGTAAGTGTTTCAGGAATTTAATGGTGGGGGAAATTTTGTCATTAATGCAATAAATCGAGACGATGAAGAAATATTTTTTTTGTAGAATTGTATTTTATTCCTTGAAATTAATTTCGCTGTCGGAATTTTATATCAACTCCAATGAAAACTTTAATATTGTCATGAATGTAGACATATTGAGCTCTTTCCCGAGTAGAAACTACATATTTAAAGGCAATATGTATTTCTTTTTGATATTGACATACTGATTTATTTCCTAGATTACTTTTGATAGACGTTCCGATATTGAATTCCGATGTTAAAGGAAAAGTACCATATTGGTGCAACGAATAAAATAAAATAAAATGAAATCGTTTGTTTCATTTCAATCTCGATTTTTCTGTAATTGTTATTTTCGTTCTTAATAGACTGATAAAATTGACGAAATGCAGTGTATTAACCAAAAGCGTACACATTCGGTTTCCAATTACTCGATGCATTGCCACGCCGTAGTTTCCGATCTTAATTGAAATCTGCCATAAAACTCGGTAATGCGCCCGGTATCGGGCCGCCCTTTCAACTGTCTTATCGACCGAGCTTCCGGAACCGGATTTAATCTAGATGTAAACGTCGCCGGCAGATGCGGCTCCGCTTGTTACGCTTTACCGGAAGCGCAAAAATTTCTCTCTCTAAAAAAAAAAAATGGAATAAATGGTGTCCCCGAATAATAAAAGCAGTTACAGCCACCACATTTTCTCTTTGCTGGTTGAATTCAAATTAAAAATTCTCTTTTGATCACCTATTTAGTTCAAAGAGGACGCTAATGACTCGGCTCTAGAGATTTCTCTTTTTATGGCTCAACCCCCACGTTACTAGTTGAGAAGCGATGGTAGACGGTTGCTGTCAACGCCATTACCTCGTCCATAATGTACGAGGAGAGGTTTTAGGCGTGACTTATAACTCTCAACGAAAAAGTAGTTAAATAAAAAAATGGTGTGGTTGCACACTCATTTTTTTTAAATCCTTTTTATCGTTTTTTTTTGTTTTTTGGGAGAGTAATCTACATTCGTTCTCCGCTTTGGTCCGTCTATATTAATGCACTCCGACCGCTACAACGAAAAAAAAGAATCAAAACGCCGCCGTTTTGTTAGCAATTCCAGACGGAGTGTATTTTTTTTTGATGGAACGTTCCGTTTTCGGTTCGCGTCCCCCGTTTTCCGCTATTAATATTCAGTTCCGCTTCCGCGCTGCGGGCTTCGTGATTACCTATTCCCGTCCAATACGCGATCGGTGGACGGATAAACGAGCTGTAGAGATTCGTTGTATGTGTCAAAAGTCGACTCTGTTGACTCACTCTAGTCAATCAATTTTTTATTTAATTTAGAAATCGCTTAATTGAATTATTTGCAACTTTACGTTTTACTACGTCAAGCCATAATATCGTACGGTTACTATTTATAAAGATTACTGTCCAGGTGTAATTCAATCATATATATTATATAACTCAACAATAATTAACTCATATTAAGTTTTATGTGTTTAAAATTGGTTGAAATATGCAGTAATAATCCGGAAATATAGATGATATTATGAGGCGGATACAAAAAAAAATTGGGTGTCCATTTGCTGGGACCAAAAATGTTTTTAGGATTCGGGACTAAGTTCTAAATCCCTGTACTTCCCAAAAATAATTCCGAAATCAAAGTACTTTTGCAAAGGAAACATTTAAAAGCATTAGCTTTTTCTTTAGTATCATTATAAGTCTGTTAAATTTATCCATAGGCTTCAAATACGTTGGTACTCTGTGTGTGTTAGCATCCGTAAAAGAAAATACTGTTGTGTTGGATAAGTTGCCATTTTCAATTAAGCTTCTAAAAGACTTGATCCACTTCCAGAAGACTTGAAACAGCTTCTAGATAACTTGATATTATTTCCAAAAGACATGAAATGGAGAAGATTTTACATTGCATCTAGAAGATTTGAAATACTTTCAGAAAACTTGATATACTGGTTGTATGATATTTGAAATACTTCTAGCAGACTTTATATTGCCTTTGAAAGAGTTCAAATAGTTGGAAAATTAGTTGCTTCTAAAAGCTTTGAAATACTTCTAAAAACGCGATAGTTCATCTGGGACACTTATTGTAGTTCCAGAAGTCTTCAAATCCTTTCAGAAGGCTTGATACTGCATATAGAAGACGATATGTTTACATAAAACTTGATACTGCCTCTGAAAGACTTCGAACGCTTCTAAGAGACCTAAAATGTTTCTAAAAAACATGATACTGCTTCCAGGAGACTTAAAATTGCTCACAGAAGACTTGAAATACTTCGAAAAAGGTCTCTCTTTTTCTTCTCCTTTTCAAGTCTTTTCTTCTGAGAGTCTTCAAGTATTCCTAGAAGAC
Source organism: Onthophagus sagittarius (assembly GCA_036711965.1). Classification (NCBI taxonomy): domain Eukaryota; kingdom Metazoa; phylum Arthropoda; class Insecta; order Coleoptera; family Scarabaeidae; genus Onthophagus; species Onthophagus sagittarius. Next base: position 17,838,966 of record JASERS010000005.1, on the reverse strand, counting down.
ATGAAATGCTTCTAGAAGACTTGATACTGCTTCTAGAAGGGTTTATATTGCTTCGAAAAGGATTGAAAAGCTTCTAGAAGATTTGCAACGCTTTCAGAAGACTTGATACTGCTTCAAGAAGACTTCACACTGCTTCAAGAAGACTTGATACTGGTTCAAGAAGAAATCTGAAATGTGGAGGAGACATCTAGTTTGAATATGCATCAAAGCTTAAATTGTCGCTTTGTTAACATTTTAATTTGGAATGGGATGATCTAATAACAGCTGTAGTTCTGCTTCCTAAATTAAGCTAAAGGGAAGTTTTCTAATGTCACATCATGAATTTCTATTTGGAAATTGAATGATGAGACTCCTGACCAGTGGAAGACTGCTATTGAAATGCTATATTTGCAATAAATTACAGTGCGTAGCCGATAATGGTTCCTACTCAAATTACAGCTTTAAATCTGATGAAGTAAATATCGCAATTGATATATGATAGTGGTATGCTTCTCGGCTCTGTCTAACCATTAAGAAGGTAGTAACTTTTATTTGGTTTGCAATGTTCCTGTTGACTATTACATTACGTTATATACAGTTACTCATCGGGTAGGCGGCCCAACCTACTTTGCACCGCGACACAAAGGATCTATTGGATCTATGTACCAACTTTCCCTAAATCTTGCAATCTCGGTATTATTATGCACTCTCGTTTGAGAGTCAAAAAACATATTTGAACTCATGCATTGATGCTGATATATTAATCGAACCCACCGGGTAAATGTACGCCTTCGCTACATATCTGGAATTAGAAAGCACGAAAAGGCATCGCATACATTGGGTTGGTTGGTTGAGTATGTCGCGACGTAAAGAACATCCTGCATATTTATTCCAGAGACATATTTTGAATAATCATAGTAACAGATATTAAACATTTTAAGTATTAATTAAATATTTTTCATGTAATAGCGAGTAATAGTAAAACCAACTTATATATTAGACGCATGCTCAGTATGGTAACGGTGTTCGAGTAGTAAATAGATCTCAACTACCAATCGTGTGCAGTCGTGTGTTCGATCAGAATTTGGGATTAGTCAGAATTAGTTGTGAACTGTTGCTCGTATAGTTTTTATAATTTGTTGACTTTCGAAAAATCGTTGACGGATTGAGTACCTTGTGTACTGTTATGCACAGTAGAAACTGCACTTGTTGATAATGAATGTACATTCAAGGAGCGACACAATCTATGTCCTTTATCGATTTGTAATTATCCTTAAATATTTAGTACAAGCAATCATGTCATATTTCGTCTTCAAGTGAAAATGTGTCTTTCGTAAATTTTTTACTGAAGTGATGATGACCTAGAAGGTGAAATACTTAGTACACTAGTGCGAGTAAAACTAACAAATGAAGAGTATTTTGAAATAATAGTACAATAGTATAGCGACTCGAAATTTGTGAATTTGTTATCCAGATTTTATAAGCAGCCTGTCAGAAGAAGTAATATATCTTGCTAAGTCGGAAAAGGGAGATTTAGAAAAACATTTTCGAACAAATGGATTTCTTGAAGTGATTAGGAGTGTTCAGTGCATCCATTTCGTGTAATAACTTAAAAAAAATACGTTTACAAAAAGTACAGCAAATGAAGTGTATAAATACTATACTAAAATAAATAAATCACTACATCAAATAAATTATTTCTCAGCTTATTCTAATCTTCTTAAAGATGTCAATTTTTATTTCCGGCACCTCCGCCATTTATTTGATAAATTAATTAAAGTTTTATATTGATTGCAAATAATATTTTGTGGGGATTCTAGACATATAGAGGAACCGTTTGATATATAGTACGGTTTTCAAAACCAATATTAGAATTCTTGTGTCACTTTGCGGAGTAGTTAATGGGTTAAAAGGGAACCGCTTTTATTAAAGGGTTTTCGTGTTAAATAATGGCTCCTTTTTTGTAAATATACGTGTTAATTCTTTTTTGTTTTAATGTGGCAAATTTTGTTCCATAACACGGGGCGAACAACAATGTTGTTGACACGAATCGCACGTCTGAGTGTTCGCGATCGTCGTTCCCTTTATTTTCATTTTTGTTGGTAGTCGAAAAGTTTGCAGCATAAATTAAACGAGCCGAGAGCTGGCGAAGACGTCAAAAGCAGCAGAGTCGCGACGTCGCGCATCCGGTTCTCTCACCTTAATTAATTAACCCTGTGAATAATCGTGACGCGCCTCGCGATTTCTAACTATCATGTCGCGGATTAATTATTTACGTCGAGCAGTTACAGGCGTGCTGTCCGCTTGTTCGATTCGCTTGCCACTTGGAAATTAATTATAAAGTTCGGGACGCAACAGAGGAAAGCGCTCCCGGTGCAGAGCTTCCTGTTTCCTAGATACCAATACATGCACTAACGCAGATGTCTGTGCATCCTGACGGATCACGTTTTATGACTTGATGTGGTAAAATATAAGTTGCAAATAATTCAGTTTAGTGGTTCCTAAATTAAATATGATTACTTTTATATGAAATCCACCACCCACTAAAATTTAAACTACAATATTGAAACTTCATTGTTATGTCCAACTTTTAATATTTTCTTCTTAGCAATTAATGAATGTATGTATCTCTCCTTTTTAATACGGCTACGTCGAAATTTTACCCATGTCAATGAGTTTGATGATGTTTTCTGTCACAGCCATGCCTCTCATTCACTCCTGATTGATGTGCGAACCTATGTTTTTGATTCTGGATACTGTCACTTATAGCGTTACTTTCCATTACAAAACCTTTAAATTATATAATCTATCCTCATATTAACAAAAGATATAAATTTATTTCTTTCCAATATAATCCCACACCTCACAACACAGATTTAAATAAAATTTAAGTAGGTTTGATATTATTCATGCTTTCTCTACTTGTAACAATATTGGTCAGATTTTAATGAATAATAAACAAGAATTTACCAAAAATGAATCGACAAAATTAAGTGTAATGATTGTGATAAGGACACACCGGCAGAAGCATTGCCATAAGATTTAACGAACATTATCTTAAATAAGGACCCTTCCGCTATCTTTGGACAAAAGCATAAGACCACCATGGAAAATTTAAAACTCTTGAAAAACATTAAAAAAATCAAAGATACTTGATTTATATGAAGTGTTTTTCATTCAATATCACAATAACAACAACTCGCTACTCAATGGCCTTACCGACATTAACAACTACAGGTGACAGTTCTGGTAGAGGAACCTATAACAGAACTATTTCTGAAGTCATATTGTCAGTTTGACCAATTTGATCAAATTTAACAAAAATGTGAATCTTTCCACTTCTAGGTCTAGTGTTAGTTCTAGTTTTATATCATAAGATCTAACTCTAGATATAGAACTAGAAACATTCGAGCTTATGCGACATCTCTCAAGACTGCTAAACCTAATTGAGTCTAATTCTAGGTCTAGTTCTATTTCAATTCAAATATACAGCATTGAGTTGGGATAGGTTTAGCCGTGCATCTAAAGACATTTGCTTTAATGAATAGCTTGTTAAACTCCTCTTAAACTTAGATATTTAGATTATATTGCTCAGTTTATATCAGAAATTAATCACAATAAAGGGGATTCAAATATTATTGCTGATACCTTTTCCAGAATAAAATATTGAATTCTTGAAAGTATTCAAAAAGCCCAGAACAGTGATGAATAATTAAATTATCTTCTTAAAAAACAATTTTTTAAAATATTTCCAACTCCAAATTTAATGTTTGGTACGAAATTTCTTTCGAATTTAAAAAATTATTTGACCAATTTCGCAATGTTTAGTTTTCGTTCATCACGTTTATGGACAAACGTTTGTGTACAATGTTAACGTGCAAAAATTATATCAAATCTCCTTTTGAGAAAATTCATATTCCGAGAAGCAGATTTGGACAAATTCATTTGTATATAGTCCTTTAGCGCCATCGCTAGGTTGTACATACATGTTCACAGGAATAGAACTTTTTAACCACTGACCTAAAGTTTGCCCTTTCAAAGACTTTACTTTTACTATTGGTCCCACAATTCTATGTAACTATTTTTGAAGATTTGTTATTTCGCGTATTACAATACAGGATAAGCAAAACATTTTCGGCAATTCAATGTGATTTATCACCGCGGAGATGGTGATGAATAGATGAATTGAGTAATGATCTGCCCATTATTCTTTTAGTTCTACGGTGTTGTCTTACAGAAGATTTGGGTTATTCTTCTGCAAAGTTATTGTATGGCCAACCGCTTAAGCTACCCGGCGAATTTGTCGACTCACATTCTTGAAATGAAATTGAACCACTTCTTCGGACGTCCTAGTTTTAGTTCTATGAAATATACATATACAATCTGACATTGAATAACAACTACAACCAAAACTAACACTAGCATTAAAGCTGACACTAGACCTAGAACTAGAATTACGCTGATTTAGCAGTAAGTCTCTTAAGTCGGCTAATTTCGAATGTTTCCAGTTTTAAGTCTAGTGTGAAATCTACTGTTGCTTCATTAAATATATATAACATGTTTATACTGAATCACAATTAAAACTAGAACCAGCACTAGACCTAGGACTAGAAACATTTAGGTTTAGCCGTGCGTCTGAAGACTAGTTTCAATTCAATGGAAAATATACGAATATACGATGAATAATAACTAAAATTAGAACGAATATTAGAGTTAAAACAGACACTTGATATAGAACTTGATACATTCGGGTTTAATCGTAAGTCTCTTAACACGGTTCTAAGTCTATTCGAAATAAGTTTGAATCTAAAAGGCAACCGATTCTAAAACGCGCCCCATTATTTATACTCATCTACATATACTTAGTTTATAAAATAAAAACAATTTTCAAGGAAAACAACATTAACATTATATTTAAGGCAGGGAACCCATTTAGAAACAACATCGTTAACAACAAAGGCAAACCAGAACAACTTAAAAAAAGTGAAGTTTACAAACTACAGTGTATTAAGCCAGAACATGTTAAGCCACATGTATTGGCGAGACTGGAATAAGTTGAAAAATAAGCTGATTATAAGAACATAAAAAGAAATCTAATGCTAAATTGGGCAATCATCTTACTTTTAATAACTATAATTTTGAAGAAACCAAAAATACCAACGATATACACATCATGCTAAAAAATACAGAAATTAATAATTCTTTTATTTTATAGGAATGTTTTTCGTCTTGAATTAAAATATTTATTTAATAATTTTTGCACTTTATTAAGACGATAGTATTTCATATAATGTTTCTACCGGTTTCGGTCACGTTTAGACCATCTTCAGGATACACATTTTTAAAAAATTGTTGATCGTATTGACGTTTTATTTTTATTTATGTTGTGATTTATGACATGTGTCAATGTGATATATTAAAATAGGATTAAAATAAAATAAAATAAAATTAAAATTGAATATTTCCCAAAAACAAAAGTTCAAATATCTATTATAAATTGGGAAAAAATGGGAAAATGTTATTGCGTATGTTAGGGTTTTTTAATTTTATTTTTATTTTTATTTTTAGGTGGAGTAAAAGGATTTTTCAAATACATATATAAAGGTTTTTCTGTGCAATTAATTTGGTCATTCAAACATAAAATTTGTGGATGATTATGTTTAAATTTTCTAATTTCATAAAGTTCAAGTATTTCCAAAAGGTTACTTTTATTTTTCTTATGAAGTAATGTTGTGTTTTTTGTTTCATTAAATTGGTGTTCTTTGTAAATATTATATGTCTTCCAAAGTTAGATCTCTGTTGTGTTCTATGTTCTTTTATACGAGTTTTTAAGCATCTCCCTGTTTCACCAATGTAAATGGCTTTACACGTATCACATTCTAATTTGTAAACTCCATTATCGTTCATTTTATTGATTTTATCTTTGTTGTTAATTAAAATTTTATCTAGTGTGTTGTTGCTTTTGGATGTTATAATTATATTGTGTTTCTTAAAAATTTTTTTGATTTTATTATGTATGTTACCTTGATATTCTATTGTTCTATAAATATTGTTTTTGTTATTTGTTATATTTGTAAGAGTGGTAAGTTTTATGTGATTCTGTTTGTTTCTGTATTTGTCAATCATTTTGTTGATGATTTGTGGTTTATATCCGTTATTTTGGCCAATTTGTTTGATAATGGATATTTCTGTTCTAAGTTCTTTTTCACTAAGTTTTGTGTTGAAGGCACGGTGTATAAATGCGTTGAAAGTTGCCATTTTATGAGTATAATCATGAAAAGAATCATTTGGGATGATAGTATCTGTTTGCGTTGGTTTTCTATAGATACTGTATTGAAGTCCGTTGTCTGTTTTTAAAATTGTTAAGTCTAAAAAATTTATGCGGTTGTTATGTTCTATTTCGATTGTAAATTTGATGTCTTTATGTAAATTATTAATGTAGTTGTGTAAGTTGGTTATTGTTTCTTGTCTGTCATTGTCGATAAAAACGATGATATCATCTACATATCTTAACCATGTTATGATGTTGTGTCTATATGGGTTGTTATTGTTTATTATAAGTTCTTTTTCAAGTTTGTCTAAGAATATATCAGCTAGTAATCCACTTAACAACAAAGATAAAATCAATAAAATGAACGATAATGGAGTTTACAAATTAGAATGTGATACGTGTAAAGCCATTTACATTGGTGAAACAGGGAGATGCTTAAAAACTCGTATAAAAGAACATAGAACACAACAGAGATCTAACTTTGGAAGACATATAATATTTAACAAAGAACACCAATTTAATGAAACAAAAAACACAACATTACTTCATAAGAAAAATAAAAGTAACCTTTTGGAAATACTTGAACTTTATGAAATTAGAAAATTTAAACATAATCATCCACAAATTTTATGTTTGAATGACCAAATTAATTGCACAGAAAAACCTTTATATATGTATTTGAAAAATCCTTTTACTCCACCTAAAAATAAAAATAAAAATAAAATTAAAAAACCCTAACATACGCAATAACATTTTCCCATTTTTTCCCAATTTATAATAGATATTTGAACTTTTGTTTTTGGGAAATATTCAATTTTAATTTTATTTTATTTTATTTTAATCCTATTTTAATATATCACATTGACACATGTCATAAATCACAACATAAATAAAAATAAAACGTCAATACGATCAACAATCTTTTAAAAATGTGTATCCTGAAGATGGTCTAAACGTGACCGAAACCGGTAGAAACATTATATGAAATACTATCGTCTTAATAAAGTGCAAAAATTATTAAATAAATATTTTAATTCAAGACGAAAAACATTCCTATAAAATAAAAGAATATGAACAGGGTTGGTACGACCTATAATTTATACAACTTTAGAGATTTACATCTCAAACTAATATTTGAACTACAACATATATCCTTTTTGAAAACCTGTCTAGAAGAAAATTTAAAACCTAAATTCACAAGACACAAATATCCCAACAACATGACAAAGAATCAAGTGCAAAAAGTTATAAAGAAAACAATTAAAACAGAAATTAAGAAACATTACAAGAAAATTGACAAAATTAATCTTGAGATGTATTACGTCTACCAAGAATTAACAAAGTCCTACCACAATATAGAAATCCAAGAAATAATGAACAACAAAACCATTTGGAATAAAGATAAAATCAATCAAAAATGGACATCAAAAGAAAGGAAATTAGATAACCTTAGAAAAGAAAAGAAAACACAAATAATAAAAGAAAATAGAAAGATAACTAAAGATTACAACATGAAACAACATATATTTCATAAACGGATAACTAATCTAACGAACATAATATTTAACCCAGAAGAACTAGAAATGCTTAATAAAGGCCATAAATATGCATTAACAACTAAACCCAATTTGAGAAAAACCGCTATTGAATTGGAAGCAATAACGAAGAAAATGGCAACCAAAGAAACAATTAATAGAGAACTTCAACAGTTATTAATTAAAGAAGAAACAAAAAGAACAACAAAAAATAAAGAGTTACTGAAAGAACGAAAAATTAATAAAGAAAAACGAATAATTAATAGCATAAAACATAAAATCAAACAAAACAATCTAACTATCACCAAAGCTGATAAAAACGCAGGTTTAATAATAATGAACAAAGAAGAATACATAAAGAAAACTGAAGATTTTTTAAAAGAAAATGACTTTACAACTGTTTCAAAGGATCCAACTACAAGTTTCCACAAAACAGCTAAAAAAATTATATTTGAATCCAAAGAAACACTACAAAAATTTAACAAAAACATTTATTCTATTTTACCAATGAATCCCAAAACACCAAGATTATACGGTTTGCCGAAATTACATAAACAAAACATACCGATTCGCCCTATCATTTCCTCAATTGATTCTTCCACTTACAAAACAGCAAAATTTTTGGTCAACATATTTAAAGATATAACAGGATTTGAAACTAGACACACCATAAAAAACAGATACGATTTAATTAATAAACTCGCAAAAATTAATTTTCCTGACAAATACATAATGATCTCATTTGACATCACTAACCTTTACACTAACATTCCAACTGATGAAACCCTTCAAATTTTAAACAACATTCTTAAAGATGGAATTAGTAATGAAACCGACAGAAAAAATATATTTAACCTTTTTAAAATTTGCATACAGCAAAATTTTTGTAAATTTAAAAACACTTACTACACCTACAATAAGGGCCTTCCAATGGGATCATCACTAAGTGGATTACTAGCTGATATATTCTTAGACAAACTTGAAAAAGAACTTATAATAAACAATAACAACCCATATAGACACAACATCATAACATGGTTAAGATATGTAGATGATATCATCGTTTTTATCGACAATGACAGACAAGAAACAATAACCAACTTACACAACTACATTAATAATTTACATAAAGACATCAAATTTACAATCGAAATAGAACATAACAACCGCATAAATTTTTTAGACTTAACAATTTTAAAAACAGACAACGGACTTCAATACAGTATCTATAGAAAACCAACGCAAACAGATACTATCATCCCAAATGATTCTTTTCATGATTATACTCATAAAATGGCAACTTTCAACGCATTTATACACCGTGCCTTCAACACAAAACTTAGTGAAAAAGAACTTAGAACAGAAATATCCATTATCAAACAAATTGGCCAAAATAACGGATATAAACCACAAATCATCAACAAAATGATTGACAAATACAGAAACAAACAGAATCACATAAAACTTACCACTCTTACAAATATAACAAATAACAAAAACAATATTTATAGAACAATAGAATATCAAGGTAACATACATAATAAAATCAAAAAAATTTTTAAGAAACACAATATAATTATAACATCCAAAAGCAACAACACACTAGATAAAATTTTAATTAACAACAAAGATAAAATCAATAAAATGAACGATAATGGAGTTTACAAATTAGAATGTGATACGTGTAAAGCCATTTACATTGGTGAAACAGGGAGATGCTTAAAAACTCGTATAAAAGAACATAGAACACAACAGAGATCTAACTTTGGAAGACATATAATATTTACAAAGAACACCAATTTAATGAAACAAAAAACACAACATTACTTCATAAGAAAAATAAAAGTAACCTTTTGGAAATACTTGAACTTTATGAAATTAGAAAATTTAAACATAATCATCCACAAATTTTATGTTTGAATGACCAAATTAATTGCACAGAAAAACCTTTATATATGTATTTGAAAAATCCTTTTACTCCACCTAAAAATAAAAATAAAATTAAAAAACCCTAACATACGCAATAACATTTTCCCATTTTTTCCCAATTTATAATAGATATTTGAACTTTTGTTTTTGGGAAATATTCAATTTTAATTTTATTTTATTTTATTTTAATCCTATTTTAATATATCACATTGACACATGTCATAAATCACAACATAAATAAAAATAAAACGTCAATACGATCAACAATTTTTTAAAAATGTGTATCCTGAAGATGGTCTAAACGTGACCGAAACCGGTAGAAACATTATATGAAATACTATCGTCTTAATAAAGTGCAAAAATTATTAAATAAATATAGAAATTAATAAGTTTATAAATAGCAATCCCAATATCGTGAATTTAAATTAGTAAATTACATCCCTGCAAGGTCAACCTTATCTCCAATAATACGTCTTAATTTACAATATAAAAATAAAAATTAATGATTTTTGGTGCCTTTAATATTAATTTAATTACTAAATTTTTTAAATTACTAAAACGTGTTTCACTTAACCTCAACCAAATATCGACATTTTTGTTATAATTTTAATTTGAATGTGTATCGTTACCAACGTTTGTTACGTTTTATTAAAAATTTGTATCATAAATTTATAATAGATAGCTTTTTATTAATTTGAACAAATTTTACTTAAAAAATTTAATTATTCATAGTTTTTCGATTTTGCAAGCTATTTGAAGACGGCTAAGTGGCCGAAAGTAATGAGACTAAATTAAATAATAAAAGATTTATTTCTAAACTTATTACATTTAGGAATTCATAACAGCTTTAAATTGAATGAATACAAGCGGCTTTCTTGTAGTCTTTCTTCATTATTACTCGTTTTAAATGGAAGCTATGATATTATACCCCCTAAGCTTTACCCGGTGCAGCTTTATCACTACCAAGAGTATTACATTATTACTCTGGTTCTAGGCCCTTTGTGTGCGCGGTGTATACTCGTTTAGTTTGTTCACAACTTTGCCCTTATTAAAATTTTTCTTTTCCTTTTGCGACCGGTAGCGGACTCCGTTTAATTAATATGAACTCGCGATGTTATAATGAAACATTGTAAAACTTCCCCGTAAACCATTTCGTTACGCTGCAAGGATTAAGCTTCCCCCGTATAATATGAGTTAACATTATTTAATCCAATTAAAAAAATCGCTTTTAATCAAATAAGTTATTTTCTTTTGGTTGAAAAACAAAATTTAGGAATGCGAGTTTTCATTTTCTCGATTTTGCAGAGAAACGTGGAGGTATACGTTATGCATCGACGCCTCGTATATCAATGTTATAAATCGGAAAGTCTGGCTATACGTTTTCCCGAATATGTCGTCCACCTCAACAAATATCACACAAGAAAATATTTCAATATACGAAAATATGTATTCCAACTAAAATAGAGAACAGAAACAATTTCAAAGTCAAAGTCAATTTTTTTTGTTTTATAACTTTAATTATCGCCATGTGCCCATTTCCATATATGCAAGAAACACGTGCACCTCGTTGCAAGTACTCACTTACGCTTAAGAGATGTGGCTCGTTCAAGGTGAATTCTTCGGCATTAGACGCAATTCTAAGTACAACGTCCGAGCGACTATAAATAATCGCACAAAGTGTTACCTTGAAAATCTCTCACCTCGTGATATTAACCGAGATGGTGAGCCCGTAAACATGGACAACCTTGTAACTGATACCGGACGCACCCAAACATGATACTAAACTGACGATTGAGATTTCAACTTCCTATGCATTTCAATCAAATAGACCCAATTAATTGTACGGGTATGATTGATATTTCGTAATTTATCAAAATTGTGCCATTATATACAATACGAGTGACCAACGCTAATTATTAAATTAATGGACGTATTTGCATAACACGAATATAATATGATGCGTGTCGTCCGAGTTGAACCTGATTTGATATAGTTTAGAATTAACAAAAAACTGTAATCAATCAATATTCAAGCAACTACATTAAATTTCGTGTTTTCAATTATATTGGTAATAAACAATTTGAATAAAAACAAAATTTGAAACACATAAATTTTCGTCGATTTTTAGTATTATTTTGTAAATCGATATCTTCAAAACGAATTGAGATATCAAAAAATGTATTAGAGTCATCTACAAATTTTGAAGTAGTACACTTAATTTAATGTTTCTAATTTTATTAATAACTTTCAAAAAGAATTTTGAAATTGATCCTGTAAAACTGGACGAATTTTTTATGATTTCATATGGATCATATATTGTCATAATATAATTAAGATATCAAAAAATGATTTTTGCCATTCAAATCGTTGGTTAATTTTGATACAAATCAAATTTTTTTTTAAATTTATAAATAAGGTACGTAAAAATTTTTGAATTTATGTGTGAAAGGCAAGCTGATATAAAACGTCAATTTTTTAAGTTAACTTCGAAACTCGATTTTTCAGAAACGAATTGAAATGTCTCAGTCTATTTCGTGTACTAAAATCGCAAAAAAAAAAAAATAAGTTCACCAAGTTTGATCCTTTCTATATTAATAGATATTTAGGGAAAAAAATTGACGTTTTGTAAATTATATAAAATATAGTTTAAATATTTTTCCAGATTTCAAAAAACGGATTACACCATTTAAAGTTAATTTTGAAAAAGTTTACCAAATTTGGGTGTTTGTAAAAACGAATTTCACCATTCAAATTATTGGTCAATTTTCTAAAGTTCACCAAATTTAGTTAAAATAGTAATATGATAGTAAAAAGTAATCCTACAAAAACTGGATGAATTTTAAACAACTCAATTTAAACGATATTTTTTCAAAATAAATTTTTGTGTGAAAATTGAATTTATGTGGGAAAAGTAACCTAATACAATCCATCCGATTTTTAAAGTTAAATTTGAAAATCGATCTCTCTAAAACGAACTAAAATATCGCAGTATGGTTTCGCGTATTAAAATCGTCAATCAATTTTAAAGAAGTCCACCAAATTTAGTCATTTCAATATTAAAAGCAATTTAGGGACGAAAATTGTGAATTAAATCAAACAAAACGAGATAAATTTTTGATAACTACATTTAATCAATATCGTTTCAAAATCTAATCTAGATATCAAAAAATGGATTTCACCATTCAAATGGTTGGTCAATTGTAGTACAGTTCACCAAATTTGGTTCGTTCTAATTTATAAATAAGGTAGGTCAGAGTTTTTGAATTTGTATAGGAAAAGTAACATGATACAAAATGTCGATATTTAAAGTTTACTTTGAAAATCGATGTCTCAGAATCGAATTGATATATCGACTTGCGGCTTCGTGTATTAAAATCATCAATAAGTTTTAAGTAAGTTTACATAAATATGATCTTTTCAATATTATTAGTAATTTATGAAAGATTTTTTTACTGAAACCACACAAAAACTGGATGACGTTTTGATAATTACGTTTAAACGATATTTATTCAAAATTTAATAAAGATATCAAAAAAACGAATTTCACCATTGATTGGTTTTAAAATCGTTGATTAATTTTGGTAAAGTTCACCAAATTTGCCTGTTTATAATTCATAAATAAATTAGGTAATCATTTTTGAATATTGCTATAAAAAGCAGGCTAATTTTAAACGTTGATTTGTCAGGATTACTTTGAAAATCGATATTTCAGAAACGTATTGAGACATCGAAATGTGGTATCGCGTATTAAAATTGCCTATAAATTTAATATGTCCACCAAATTCGGTCATTTCAATATTGAAAGTAATTTAGGAAAGAGTTTTTGAATTTAAACTATTACTACTTTTAAACAATACTTTCTAAAAATTTACTTGGGACATAAAAAAATATATTTCATCATTCGACTTGTTGGTTAATACTAGAAAAGCTTACCTAATATGGTATTTTACCTTTACTGATAAGGATGGTTAAAATTTTTGAAGTAAAGTAGAATAACTAACTGAGATTAAATTACACCGTTTGTCTAAAACTGTATTATCATATATTAAATGTATAATAAATTAGAGTAAAAGCTGATTTTTATTGAAAAAGATGATTCAAATTTTCACAAATCCCAAAATTGTTTATAATAAAAAATAACTGATCAGTATTCCAGTCTTGAAATAAAAATTGAATTTTTTTCACAATTTTTTATTTTTAAAAAACAGTTTTCGTTTTTGTTTGTATTAGCAATAATTCGTAATATCGCTTTTCCCGCGGGACATCGCGTCGATTCTAGCGAAAATTATAAATTATTACGCAGAAACTAATTACTTTTAACGATTAATAATGGCTTGCGGGAAACGAATGCGAACGTATTAGAGTTCGTTTCATCCGGTTTCCATAATTAATACTGACCCGTATCAAAAATAACCGTTTACCATAACTCACACAGGAACGTAAATATTTTAATCTCGTTAAATATTTACGAGACGCCCTAATTGCACTTTAATTTTCGTTACATTAAATATAGCGGTTTGCTCGCATATTTTACAATTTTTTGTTGGTGTGCTTTAAATCTTACATGTTAATAAATAATATTGATCCAAGTTTAGAATAAACAAGCCAAGTTGTTCGGATAACTAATGCCCCCTACAGATAATCCTTCAGCCATCATCCCACGACATATTGCAGTATTTACCGGGGAGCTTTCATGTTTGCTTATCATTAACGAGAAAAGCTGTTGTCATGGGTGGAATTTGGAGATCTGTATTAGTTGCAACTGCACCTATTATCCCCCAAATTAGTTCGGCAACATTCTCGTCTCTTTTTGGAGCATATACTAATTAAATTTCGCAATACCAACCGGCTGCTTTGTTCTAATAATTAACATTGCTTTAATGTAATTTCTAGCTTAACCCTAATTATAATTCTGATTAAATTAAACATATAAAAAGCAGTTTATATCTTTGAATCGAAAATATGGTAAGTAGTGCGCTTATAAAAACCACTCGATAAGTTGGATAGTAAATGAAAATGTTTTCTCGATTCAGCATTTATAAATAAGAAATTGAACTGGGGCCCGGTTCGAATTTCCATCTTTTGGTATAAAAGGAGCAAGATGTGTATGAATTTTCCCTCGATGCTGAATTTCTTTTTGTAAGAGAAAAAGTCAGTCGGCGGCGGCGATTTGAATTCTGAAGTCGGGCATTACTTCAGAAAAATCCGGATTAAGAGCCACATCCTCGAATATCATCAACTGGGTGAATTTTAATAAAGCCACTCCGGTTCGAGTCCGCGGCCCTGGTTTGAGGGGGCCTCGCCGGTGGAATCTCGATTTTATTGAGCGTCGTAAAACCGCCAGCGCGAATATAAAACTCCGCTTTGTCTTCGTTGCTTGGGGGCGCTATGCTAAAATCCCGTATTGAGCGTTTATCGACTTTTTATCGGTGTCCCCCCGGCTGTAAACGACCCCCCGGAGACAACTCTTCCCCGTCTTCCCACAAATACTCGAGACTGAAAATCTGTCTCATCGCAATTCGTTTCTTGCGCTTCACCTCTCCCCATTAATTTTACTTTGAAAGTAACCATAAATACAAACATTCAAGCGGACAGGGGCACTTACCAATAACGAAACTCGCCCAAACCAGACGCATCTTGCTTTTCGTATCTCTTTTCCTTACTTCGTGTTGCTTCCAGTTGGCGCTAGCTAACGAGCATTCTACCCGCAGATGGCGCGATGATAGCAAATTAAGACTTCCGCGAAGGAGACCTGCAAATGAAAGACATCGTTAGTGGCTCGAAGAAGTCAGCGATAGCAAACACTCTCCCCTAACAGCCATTAGGCGACGTGAAGTTGAAGGTTTGACGAGATGTAACACAAAATTGGTTGAGATATCAACAAAAAAAAATACAACCGAGTAAGATATTTTCCTGTTTTCCTCACGTTTAATATTATTTTATCCCGATCGTGACAGCTAGAGAAACGATCCCGAAATAAAAATAAAGCCTTTCCCGATGGGCCCTCGGTGATATATACCCCGATTTTTCCCCTTCGATACCCGCCCTTCCCACTTCTTTATCCCATCGTCGAGAAGTATTAGAATTGACAGGGCCCCGGGCCGATCTTAAAACTGCTACGTGAGGAGGAATGCCCGATTGATATTTTAAACTGCGTACCCGATAAATTGGCGCGCCCGCGACCGTAATAAATATCAACCGGAATTGTTATTGGGCGTCCCGCCGGTAATATTTTTCCTACCCACAGCGTCCCAATGAATAATAATATAATCCCTCCATTCAATTGCAAGTAAATTTAAAAGTAAAATCGTACCCCCATCAACTTGAATATTCGATAAACGCCCACCAAATCGGTTTGACTCCGTTCCGAGTCTCGCGGTCTTGTCCTTTTTACATCGACAATGCACCAATCTATTTTGCATCTAACCGTACCGTTTGTAAAGGAACATGCGAACCCTTCGGTAATTAATTCGCCAAAGACGTTCAAATTACCACAAGGGCTCATATCGGGACGTGTACGTTTACTACGAATTTGCATTAAAAGGGGGCTTCAGTATACAACACCAAATAAACATTCACCAATTCGTATTTGCAATAATTTCGTATCCTATCTATTATCTCTTGTTCTTATTATCATACGTTAATGTGGTTTCTTAATTATCTATAAGGTTGGTTTACATTTTTGAATGCAATTTTTTGAAAAATGTAAACAACAATATGCGGATTTGCGAATTTAAACCGTGAATAAATTTTGAATAAGTGTACCTAATTTAGTAATTTCAATGTTTACAAAACCTGTCAATTTAAAAAGTGTATATTTTGAGCATCTTTTTGAAATCGGGCTGAATCCCAATGAATGCCCAGCCCGATAAAAGTAAAAAAAATATTCAGTAAACCTAATTCCACAAAAAATTTATCGTTATAGTGAATGCGTCAGACATTTTCGATATACATACATTAATGTAATAATTTCTACATTATATTTTCGGTGTAACTTGTTTAGATACTATGTAGAAAGAAGTTTCAATTACTGAAAACGTCAGATTGAAGGAGGTAAGTTCGCAGCATTCAAATATAAGAAAATGTAATACAAGTACTAAGGCTTTCACAACCGGTGTTAACTGAACTAAAATTAGAACTAACTACTAAATAAGAAATATCACTAGAACTATCACTGTGACTAACACCAGATCTAAAACTAGAAACCTTCTGGTTTTGCCGTGTGGTTTTTGAAAAAATGTTTGACGTTTCGGATGCTTTGTTGCAACCTTCTTCAGAAACTGGTTTGAAGTGTTAGGGCTAGTATTAGTTCTAATTTTTATTAAGAAAATGTAATTTTGCAGTATTAAATTATTTTTTTTACATTTTAACATTTAACTTTTTTCATTAGATGATCTTGTTTTCAGATAATGAGAATTTCGTTACAGCACTCTTTCACTTCCTCTTAATGCTTTTTATCAAACTTAGCATTCGTGGCATCCTTTGGAGTGGTGATTACGAATCTGAGATCAGAATTATAAAAAAAAAAGAATATAGATAACTAAATACATGATACATAACTCTAAACTTTATTGATATTATTTGATGAAAATTTTACAAACAGTTTAACATTTTAAACACATTTAAATTTGTTTACAATGCTTTACATAACAAAATATCGAAAAACACAACAAGATAATTGACTACAATTATCATTTGGTAAAGGATAAAGAAAAGTTAAATGTGTGCGTGTAATTTTAGTTTTACCTCAATTTAAAGATACAAGGATTAAAAAATCTTGGGAAGAGCAACCAATGAGTAGCATAAGAAAACAACTTCCTTTTTTCGATATCCGAGCTTTCGCAATAATTTATTGCTTCATCAGGGAAACACTACAATATTAAAATAGATGGGCAACGTTAAAAAAAAATCTTAAAATTAAAGTTTCTTTAAATCGACTTACAATGGAAGTAAGAAAAATTTTGACTTCAAAATTCGATAAAAATTAATTGGTAGTAAAAAAAAGTTATTTTTTAAAAAATTCAAAAATCACATTTGTTTGACACATTAAAATCAATGTAGAGGATAGTAAAAAGACAAGGTTAAAAATAGAATAATTTTTTTTTCAAAAACAAGAATAGATCTGGTAAAGTTTGTTCGAGAGGAACACTGGAGGGGCAGAAAGAAAAACAGGCGGTTTAAAAAGTTAAGGACGTAACTCTCGTCGTGTAAAGTCGTTGTTAATTATGAAACTGTAAATTGAACTTATTCCTTCTGTATCCGTTCTGAAATTCACTGAATTTGTGTCTTTATTAATGTAAACCATTTCTAGAAATAGACGTTTATTATAAACCGACTCTCTGACTAAAATCTTAGCGTTGTTAAAATCAAAATGGTGACCTTCCTTAATATGATGGTAAACAAGAGCACTTCTATACTCATTTCAATTTTACAGTACAACCGGTACTCCGTTTAGTGTTAAATATACAAGGTTGCGAACTCAATTTGTAAAGTACTCTATTTCAGAAAGCATTCATTGTAAAGGCTTCTATTTAAAAAAAATGTCTTCAGATGCATGGCTAGACCCAGCCAAACCCAACCCAACCCAACTTCGAGTTTAGCCGTCTTGAGAAATATATGTCTGAATCCGAATTGTTGCCAAATCAGTTTGTAAAGTGCTCTATTTTAGAAACTATTTCTTGTAGAGGCATTCATTAAAAAAATGTCTTCAGATGAACGGCTAAACCCAATCCAACCCAACCCCGTATAGCTGAACCAGAGCCGTTCTATGAGATTCCGCGTCCCAGGGTTGGGCAGGACGACCGAAATGAGTACCCTTAACATACAAAATGCAATACCAAAGAAAAGATCCATACCTCAGAGGGGACACTGGGTACATGTATGATTGAGACACCATGCATTTCATTGCAATAATAGTCGCCACATTTACACAACTGTCAACGGTGTGTAGCGTGTGTAGAAACAACTCATGCAAACATCAGATTTCGAAGTACCACAATGAGTCAAAATACGTTTGAAATATTTACAGATTATTTCTTATATGTTATCCTTTACATAATACTAATAAAAGAAATATGGAAAATATCATTGTATATTATGATCATTGCAATTATATTACAAAGAGGGGTGCCATTTTTGAAAAGTAACTCTACAGGAGATTTTTAAAATATATATAGGAAATTCAAAAATTATTATACAGATTAAAGACCTACATTAAAGACCTACAATGGTGAAAATATAAGCCATCAAAATTTTAAGGCATTTTTTAAATATTTTAAACACAATTTCTGATAAAGTTTTGCAATTTGGTACAGTGTAAAAAAATATCAATTAAAATCATGGATAATTTATAAGTTGAATTAGTCTACCAGAACAGTACTTCTTAATCATGAACAGTGTTTGGGGCGACCAATTTCGAAGACATCTGCCGATCCAAATATTCTTTTTGATATACGAAGTAATCTCGGCCGACATCATAGACGTCAACCGCCTAAGAATTGAAAAAGCATCGAGGACGACTTCTCATCTACAAAAAAGCTACTTAGAATCGTTAATTAGCACATGAGAACACTCAAAGGTAACTTCGCGTTGAAAAGAATTTCGAGCAGGATAGATATGGTTTCCTTCTCTCAATGTTACCATTAACAAATTTATGGAAATCTATTCTATTTAAACTTTATGGAAGAAGTATCTCGGATTTCGAAGACGTTGTCGGCCGCCCAAATATTATTCGTGATTAAGAAGTAATTTCCGCATGCATTATGACATCTTGGTGGTTATATTTTGAATAAGAGACTGCCAACTTAAGCACAGAGACCTATAATTTGTACGATAAAGTCTGTCGGCTTATTGGCAACACCCGGTATGACATCCTGATGCCTGTACTTTGAATGAGGGACATTCAACCAGCCAGTATCTACCAACTTGTTGGCAACATAACTTTCTACATTCTGACAACTATATATTGTATAATATATAATTGTATATTATATAATCTTATTTTATATTATTATGTCGACGACTTGGATTGTTAACTTTCGTTTTATTAATTGAATTAATTTAGATACCATTTAATAAGAAATTTCAAGCAGTAAAAACAGCAGATTAAAAAAGGTAAGTCCATATCAGATTGATTTTGTTTCGTGGAAATTAAAAATTCTTCACATGTTAAACTATAATTGTTTGTAATGAGATGTTTTGAGAATGTCTTTATTATGTTTATTTTACCACTCTTTTTATTAGTTTCGTAAGGTACAAGAATTGTGTTCTACAGTTTCTGCTGAAGAACTCTATTTCTGCTATGAAGTTAGTAGCTGACGCTGCTTCTTCCCCTGATAGAGCTATCAGAATTCATCAAATTGTTAGGCATCCATTAAAAGCATCTTATAAGGAAACCAAGAACCAATGAGAAATGGAAATTTCTTCCTTTACAACTTCTGGTATAAATGAGTAGATGCAGCTATTTCATCCAGAACCATCGTATGATGAAACAAAGGAAGACAATACTGAGGAATCAAGAGTAAAATATATATTACTAAATATATACCGATAAAATGACTATTTATTAAAAAAATAAATTTTATATAATCCTAAAAAATATTTCAAAAACACTGCAATCTAGTGAATCATTTTGTGTACAAAATGAACAACATTACAACAATTACACACAATTTGCCAGAAATCGCATCGTTAAGGTTAAATTATATTGTTATTTATATATTAAAATGTGAAGATTTATTTTTATTTATTTTGATTTATTTTAAAATGGTATCAACAATGCTTGATACCAAAATAATAAATGCTCTTACCGAAACTTTCAATCAATCGTATTATTTATGTGGATGTAAACGTATTGAAATAAAAAATTGGAAAATATTAAAAGACGACCGATTAAAACGGAAAATTACAATATGGCCTGAGTACTCTACATGCATGGATATAATTTTAAAAATGCAGTCTGCACGTAGTTTACAACTTACAACTTCAAAAACCAAAAATATGAAGGGCTAATTCTTATGAGAGGGAGGTGGGTGGATACCAGAAAAAATATCCTTAAAAAAATATATTTATGGGACTCTATAGTATAAGTGAACAACGAACAAGGAAGTGAGGCGTCCAACACATTTTTCAATTTCGATGTTAATTAACACATTCCCTGTGTTAATTAACATCGAAATTTGGAATTCCTTAAATTGTTCACTATAATGACCATTTTTTCTTATCCGCTTTTTCTTATTATTACAGGTTATTTTAAGTGGAAATATAATCAGGCAAGACAAATTTGACTCATTTACAGCCAAACTATTTGTAGAACTATATAGCTGGTACAGGCATACGTAAAATCCTTTTACATGGCTCTATTGCCTTCAAGACTTCGTATAGGATTCTTATAGGGCAGCTTTCAGAGAATGGACAGCAGGCAAGGAATAAGAACATGAGGCGATGCAAACCCCAGTATACTAGTACTCACATGCTTTTAATTATCAGATCCTATTATCGTAAGATTGACTACATTCCTAAAAGTCCCGTTGAAGGGGTTAAGTCCAAAGGCAAGGGAGCTCGTCACGAATTAAGCGGAAGAGGATGGAAAAGGATTCTTCAAATGAATTGGAAGATGATTCGAATTTTGAATTTTACTGAAATTTTGCTTTCTTATGATAATTTATTTTATTCTTCCATTTTATTTTAGTATAATTTAAAAAAAAAATAAATCTTAATATTTATCCAAATTTTGCTTTGAAAACTAAACATCTGCTTTTATCTTTATATATTCTTTTCTCTTATTTTTCTAAACCATTCTAGCCTTCAAACCCAAAAAATAATTTTGTCCAGCTAAAATCATAATTCAGCCCAGTATGCTACCTCAGAGATAAAATAAGTAAAGACCGGATTTATGGAAAATATGCTTATGCTCAAAATTAAAGGCATTACAAATATATTTAAATATCTTTACGAATCAGTTAAAAATAAGTAAAATAAGACCAGGTTAGTTATGCCTTTTTTGCCTTTTTTGAATTTTCATGCCTATTATTTTTTTATGCCTATTTAAAGCCTTTTTCCAACCTTTTAGCGTCTTTTCCCCAAAAATTGGTTGAATTTTGAAACAAAAAGTTTTAGTTAAAGTTACTCGAGTGGCAGTGTGAAGTTCTTGAAATTATAAAGAATAGCATGTCCCAAAATTCACTAGAAATAAAATTCACTATTGATTCAATGTAGTACTTCGATCACTAAAATTAATAGAACAATATATTGATTGTTTAATAATTATGGAAGATATTATAAAATACTGACGTTATTAAATTACTGTTAATAGATTAATTGTGACAAGAAATACCACAAAATTCAGCATGTCAAAACATCATTGCATCAGGAAAAATTAAAACTGACTAAATGTCAATCCAAAAAACAACAAACTATAGGTACAGCTATACAATCTGCGGCATCAACATCCGGCTACACTGAACAATCAATATTCAATTTTGATCTTTGCAAAGCTTTGATAAAAGCAAACATACCAATCCATAAAGTGACAAATAAATATTTCAAAACTTTTTTACAAACATATTGTACAATGCATATTCCCGATGAAAGCCATCTCCGCAAAAATTATATTACTTCAGTCTACAAAGAAGTTATTCAAGAAATAAAAAATATTAATGTATGTGGACGATACGTGGCAAATTTAATACTTGGAGTATTAAGTGATGAAAATTCGTCAAAAAGTTTTCTAATAAGTACCAAAGAATTAAGTAAAACAAATAATAATACGGTAACAAGATTTATTCACGACGAATTAACGCATTTTTTCTTACCGGAGCCAGTACCGAATGATAAAATTTTACTGATGGTGTCAGACGCAGCGGCATACATGGTAAAAGCTGCGTCTAATATGAAGATTTTTTACCCTAATTTAAATCCCATTAGATGAGTTCCTATTAGTTAATAAATTAATAAAAAGAGAGAGAGTTTAGAGAGAGGTTACCAAACACCCCATTACTACGACAACCAGTTCTAACAAGATGGGGAACATGGCTAGATGCTCATACCACACAAACGCCTTAGATCATTTTAAACAATTAATAAATGAATTTCCGGCTATGAGAAATAAAGCAATACAAGATTGCCAGGCCGTCCTAAAAGAAGTGGTGCTACAAAATAATTTGGCATTTATAAAAAGCAATTACAGTTATATAAGTGAATCTATAAAATCACTTGAAAAACAGGATTTACCTTTAGTGACTGCAGTAGAAATGATTAAAAAGTTTCAAGACAGCACGTATAGCGTACCAGGACATATTGGTCAAATAATAACGAATAAATTTAATGACGTTCTGTGTAAAAATGAAGGATTTGCCACATTACAAAAAATTGCATCAATTTTAAGTGGTGAAATTGTTACTGGATTTATTATGGATCCCGCATTAATTACAAAGTTCAAGTATGCACCAATTACAAATGTGGACATGGAGAGAAGTTTTTCGGCTTACAAGAATACGTTAAGTGAGAGAAGGCACAACTTCACAATGGAATATTTACAACAACATTTAATAATTAGTTGTTTTCGTGATTAGTAGTTTAATAATTATATATGAATGTTTAGTTTAACGATGTATTTTTTAATGAAAACGTTATTAAAATACATTATTAATTAGGTATAGCAATTTTTTCGATTTCTAATTTTTATGCCTTTTTAATGCTTTTGTTGCCAAAATTTCATGCCTTTTAAGTGCCTTTTTCCGTCTTTTTTGTGCCTTTTAATCCGGTCTTTAAAAATAAGCAATAAAATTATGGCTATGTGCATTCAAATTGTGAATTGTGTAACAAATTTGAGGATTACAATGTTATTAATTATTTAATATTTAAATTTGACCCTTCAGAAACTACGAAATATTTGATACGTTTATTGGTTAATTAAAAATAATTTTACCAAATTTGGTTCTTTAATCATTATCATAGCATTGATGGTAGAGATTTTTGAATTCAGGTTAAGATAACAGGTCAACTTGAAAAAATGAATTTCAATATTCGATTTATTGATTTACTAAAAATAATTTCACTAAATTTGGTTCCTCAATCATTACATTATTGATAATGTTGGTACAAACTTCTAAATGAAATGATCGATATGACCGAATTAGAAACTTTTGTGACATGATCTTTTATTTAATAATAATTGTGTAACCAAAGTGCACGAAATATTAATTAAACGTCCGTTGCCTCGCGGTTACTAGGAGAACCAACATTGGCCAACATTTGCATGCGAATTATACGAGGGCGCAATAATCAACGCGAAGATTAACCGTCGGGCTCAATTTCTGTTTTTGCCGCGAGACCGCCAGATACCCAGAATTTAATTTAACCCGAATAATGCAGCATCATAACGTAGTAACTGGAATCGTATACAATTTAATTAACTGCCTCCGTCGGTTGGTGCCGTCGGATTACGTGAATGGGGTAAGTGAAGTTTGGGGTTTGAGGCGAAACTGGATAGGTATACTTCGACGACGACGTCGAAAATGTAATGGTCGAAAATGGAATTGTCAAAATATTTCGCAGTCTAAGAACAATTGTGTACATGTTAATTCGGATCCCAAGCGCAGCCAGACACTGACGTCTATTGTTGAGGTTGAATTATTGTTCTCTAAAATCTGTATTTGTTCAAAATCCAAGCTCGGCCGCGTCTACTTCTGCTGCTTTGAAAGGAAACATAACAATAGTTTCCAATGCGGACGACGGCAGACGTGTAACTTACTCCTACCTTGATGTTAACGTCAACATTCTTGTTCTCATATCCTTTATCCACAAAGATTTTCCGTTTTCATCACATTATTTTCAAATAAATTAAACAAAAACAAATACAATTAAATCTTTTCGTGACATAAACGTGTTAAATCTTGTCTTGGAAAAGCGAGTAATCTCTAGTAGGTTGTCATTCAAAAACGGCAACCCCTTGCAAATCCGGCTATTATCTGATTAGGAGGGGTATGTAGAAGACGGAGGAACTTCTTTTGCACGTCCGAGAGTTTTTCACCCTTATACTTTCAAAAAAACGAAAGGAGATGGGTCGATACCTGAAGCGAAACGCTTATTAATGATGAAACTTCGTTACGAGAGTGCTCATCGCAAGAACTCGGACAAGTTCGTTCGCTCGCTCGTTCGTCGGCGCCGCTATTAATGATATTTCGCGAATAAATTTGCTGCGTACGAAGGGACGAAAAAAAGAAGTTTGCTCTGAAGTTTGTTAGCAAATAGGGAGCGTGGAAAACAGGAAAGTAATCTTCCGTTTAAAGGTTTTTTACGATTCCACCGTAAAAGGGATAAAAGAGAAGTTTTTCTCCTTTTGCTTACCGTGCATTTTTATTGTGTTATATTTTCTGACGCTACAGCGATATTTCTTCTATTTCTTTTATATTTTTACTAGATTTGACGCTATTTGGTGATTTTATTAAAAGAATATATGGGACGTATATTGCTTTATAGCCAACATTTCGAACAAATCTTTGTAAACGTAAATCGTAACAAAACGAATCTTTTTGATTTTAAATCATTTCATATTTGTCCGATATCAACATATCAGTCTTTATACACCATTGTAAAACAGTGATTCCAACCTATCACCTATGATATAAATCATTTTTGTACCTTTACAAAAAAGCCAAGGCAATTTTTTGCAATTTTACAAATTTTTCATTCTTTTATATTAACGCATCATAATCAACATATCAATCTTTATAAACCACTTTAAAATAGAGATTTCAATCTATCATAATCTATTAAAATCTATTAAGCATTTTCTCTTTCATCGAATTGATGTTCTATGTTAAAGATAAGATATCTTCCAAAGTTTAATTTCATTTATTTTTTATGCTCTCTTATTCTTGTCTTTCAAGATGGTCCTGTCCCGCCAAAATATGTAGCTTGGCATGTGCTGCATTCTAATTTATACAGTCCGTTATTTACTACTTTTTCATTTCGTCTTTGTTCATTATTAATTTTTTCCCTAGGGTGTTATTATTTTTTTAAAGTATGATCTTATATTTATTGAATATCTTCTGCATTTTCTTGTTTATGTTGCTTTGAAATTCCAATGCTCTGTAAGTTATGTTGATGTTTGTCAATTGAATGTTGAGCGTTGTACGTTCTACATTATTATGTTTTTGAATTTGTTTTTAAAATATTTTGTCAATTTCTTGTCAATTTTTTGAATCCATTATTTCGCCATATCTGTTTAATTATTTCCATTTCTTGTTTAATTTCTTCTTCCTTCAAATTTGTATTTGGTACTTTATATATGTATGCTCTGAAAGCTGTCATTTTTTGATTATAATACACCATATTCTGTTGTGGTTTGGTTTTTGTATTGTTATATTCAACAAGTCAATATTACTGTTTGTCTCCGTTTTAATTGTGTCGTTATCTTTCGCGTTAATAAATACTAAAATATCGTCCACAAGATTATGGTATCTCTGTGTGGGTTATTCTCGTTATTAAGTTTTTCTTCCAATATGATTACGAATCCTGAAAATTCCTAATATGTGTGCAGTAGGTATATTTGTATACAAATTCGTAATGTTACAGAAATAAATTGTGTATTCTTCTTGAAGTTTTGTATTGTTTGATTTGTTCAATAGTTCTTCTCTGTTATTTATTGTGTATGTTGCATTAAAATCAATGATATCCTTGATGATGATGACCAAAAGCGTTGATATTTTTTGTATGTGTTTGAATCATTGGAAGATATTGAACGCACAGGTTTTTGCTTGATACTTTCTGGTTGATTCATAGGTAGCAGTTCCTTTTAGTTTTTTAATTTTTTAATGGTTTCTTTTGCTTTCGAAACTACATACCTGGTTAATGCGTGAAATGTCATATTTTGGTTTCTCATCGTCAAGATAAATCCATTTTTTTCTAAGAGTATTTGGTTTTGTTTCTATGTAGTCGATTTTTCTCATTATGAGATTTCAATTTATCATTTAAGAAATAAATTATTTTTGTATCATTTTTTTGTATTTAAATAAAGCCAAGACAATTTTTTGTGTTATTCTTAGTTGGTTCATTCGTTAATGATATCGGTGGAATTGTCTGTTCCTCATTTAAATGTAAGTTTTTTGATGCCTAAATTTAATGATATTGACTATTAGTTGCGTAATTATAATTTCGATATATTCTGAAAATTTGAGACGCGGTTAAGCGGAGCTGTTCTTGATTGTGGGCTTAACATAAATCTTGTACTATATCTTGTATAGAAGGAATAGGGTAGTCGTGGTGGTGGGGTGGGAATTTACGTAAGAGCTGATTTGCACTGTGAATATATTCCGTGTCAGGGCGATAATAAGCAGGCATTTTTAAATACCTTTATAAAATATAAATAATATAAATACGCCTTTGGATGTAACTTATTTCTTTATTTAATAATGTACATGCACGCCCAGATAAAAAAGGGATATGGAATACTATTCGTGGATGTCATATATACCATCTCATCTTCCAAACGTTAATCAAATAAATAATTCATTTATTGTTGGTATTTCTGACGTTAATATTAATAACATAAAGGATGCGATATTATTTTACTCAAATAACAGCTATAACAATATGAATACACCCTTTGATCTTCACACGGTAGAAGAAGATACTGTATTTGACATTATCAGGTCAATAGTCAGTACATTTATTGGCATTGATGGAATATCTCTTTCATATATCACACATCCCAACTCAACCATCGAAAATCGAAAAACCTACTGACTTTAAACCCCTGCAACCGATTTCTATTCTTCTTACCTTGAGCAATGTTCTGGAAAAAGTTATTTGCCACCATTTTAAAAATTTTATTATTTCAAATAATACACGACGTAAATAAGGGTTGCAGATACTCAAAAATTCCTTTTTTCTGGCTTAACTACTTATGTAATCAAAATCTTATAAGAGACAAAAAGTTTCAGAACTAAATGGGCTACTCAGAAATTATAATTATGTACGACGCGTACTCAGAAAAAAAATGGACTAATATTCGCCAAACATATGGCTTTTCTTATGTTTTTTAGGAACACTCATTCCAGAAATGGTTTAAATTCTTTAACGTGTTTTCCAGTTGTAAAGAATAAACGATTTTTTTGGCTAACTTTGAAGTCTTTTAGCGGCGAAACGAAGCAACTTTGATATAGATACTTTAACTTAAATCGGCCTATTTTCAGCCAAGGAATCTGTGGTATTCCATTGTACACGAATTTCAAAGACATTCAGTGCAGTTGCGTTCTTAAATATGACTAACGATATATTAACGGTTAAAGATGGTAAAGACTGCTCTGCTTTAGATTTTAGCAAAACATACGATGTTGTCGACCATGATATTGGTCGACAACATCGTATAGTAGTGGCGAGAAATTTATAAAGTTGATGAGCACGTATTTAATATACAAATACTAATGTATACAGATCCAAATCCATTGAAGCTGAAGCGTGAACGCAGGGGTCGGTTGTACCGTTTGCTGTTCTGCTTTCAAAAGCTGTTAATTATTGCAAAATTCATATGCACGTTGACAATCAGCTATACTACAACTTTCATCATCGTGAATATGAGGGGGCAGCACGAAAAATTAATAATTAATATGATATTAAACCCAAATGAAAGTGATGTTACTTTGTTTTGCAAAAATGTGGAAGTGGAGGAATTGTAAGTTAAATTGATTCATTATATTAGTTGTTGATACTGCCTTTAGCTACAAACAACACATTACTAAAACTATAAGTGTTTGTTTTTGAAATTGAAACTATTTTTTCAAAGATATTTTTAATTTAAAATTGAAAAAAATGCTTTGTGATTGTTTTGTTCTGTATTTGCTTAATTATTCTATTTCTGTCTACTAGCCATGTTTGTATTCCTTCGATAGATTAAGAGTGCAAAGAGATCAGAAAACTTGCATGAGATGTATATCCAGAATAAACACAAAATTAAGAGAATCTCCCATAATCTTAGTGTTCACAATCGTTATACTCTTCAGGCTTCAGTGCTATATCATAACGTTGTCACAACCGGCTCGGTTAGTTATTTGTGTAAAAAGATTCAGTTTAGAGGGGATTTACATAGTGTCTAAATATATTAAATAAGGATTTTTTTTGAAATTTTACCATTTTTTTCTTTGTTACAAATTAACGCAACTTTCATAGATTTTCATTTTACATCATTTCGGACATATTAATCTTTATACACTATTTTAAAATTGAAATGTCAATCTATCATTTAAGATATAAATCAATTCTATACCTTCATAAATAAAGCACAACCAATTTTTGTAATTTCACATTTTTTTCATTTTTCTAAATTAACACAACATTCGGAGTTTTTAATTTTAAACCATTTCGGATATTTTTCGATTATCAGCAGACCAATCTTTATACATAATTGTAAAATAGAGACTTCAATTTATCATTTAAATCATAAATCATTTTTGTATCTTTATATCAATTTTTATGTCCATCTAACAATAGATTTTTAAACCTACCATTTAAGATATTAATTGCCATAAATAAAGCCAATAAATTGAATTCTTACAAATTTACGATTTATTCAATTTTGTTACATCACAACATTCATTGAAGAATTTTATAGTTTTCATTCAATCTTCTATTTAATTAATGTCTTCATACCTTTTGGTATTAATTCTAAGTAAGTACGAAATTACTTTATTAGTAAAATTTATAGCAAAAAGACTCTTTTGTTGTGATAACATGTTCCTGGTTTCCATTACTATAATAAGCAATAAATTGAGCACATTTACTTCCTAGAGAATGATGTACCACATTAGCTCGATTTAAAAAAAAATTCAAGTCATTATCCATTGTAAGCACGTACAGCACCTGCTTTCACCTCTACGAGGAAGTACCTAGAAAATCTGTGGTAATTACGGCAACCGATCCTTTTCTAGTAAGGAGAAACGCAGAGATCTATTCATTTTATTTCTTAAATCTGTTAATCTTGGACGAACGACACAACAAAACGGATTCTTCATTTATAAGTAAGCAAAGCGGATTTCGGTTTCGGTTGGGCTTCAAATCCTATCTTTCTCTCTCCCGCTTCGAAATCGATTTAATTTAATTATCGGCCCCAAATCGACTTCGTTCCATCCCAAAACGAATTCCTAATTCGATTCTCGACAGCTGTTTCCTACCGAATTCGTCCCGCGAAATTATTTATTCTGATCGTATCTTTTTTTATTGGTGAATGTGTGCTCGTAGCAAACTTAATTACGTGAGCGATGTCAAAAACCTCCGATCGTACAATAAAGTTGAGATAAATAGAAATTCAAAAATGTTACAAAAATTTCTTTGTGCTTTTTGTGTGTTTGTTGAAATGAAATGTAAAATTAAAAACGAGCAAAATTTAAAATTGCTTTCACCATTAACGATTTAAAAAAATAGCTTCGTGTACCATATGTTACCTTTTAATAACCTATTCCATACTCGAACGATAGTTAATTAAACCGATTTTGTTCATGGCTGCAACGAGACGACCAAGTTTGAAGCCGTTATGAAAGGATATTGTGGGTTGAAATGTCGTCGTTCACGGGCAATTCCATTTTAAGGTTGCTCGGAATACGAGACGACGCGACCATAGTCAAAAGGTCTTACAAACTAAAATAATAATGTAATAAAATTAATTACGCAGGTCGGAGGGAATATTAAAGGCAAACATTTGTCCCGGAAATGAGAAACTGCACCACGTCGAGCTGACTTGCGCCTGCTCTCCCTTTCTTCCTCAAAGGGCGCAATTAGTCGGGAATTACTCGCTCTTAATTAAATATTATTTATTTTATGCGACGTGTATCCGTTTTTGATCTAGGGCACCGCTCTCATTTTCATTAGTGATTCTAATATGGTCAAAGAACCTCTTTAATCAAACAATTTCAATCTAAAATTTAAACATTTTTTAAAATAAACTATTATTTTTTTAATTATCAAGAACCTCCTTCAATTAACCTAGGAATTTAATTATAATACAGATCGGAAATTTGATTATTCGATTTAACAAGTTGGGTATGCAGCAAATTTGGTTAATTGCATTGTGTTTACGGAATTACGAAATTTGCTTATATGTAAGCTGATTGTGTCCAATTAGCAAACAATTAATAGGTATTATATAAATTAATTTTCAATCTATTATAACTTATTATCAAATTTTGTTTCAATAGAACATTTTAATTAATCCGGCGCATCCACCAAAATTTTATGCAAAATATTTAAAATTTTTATTTTAGAATAGAAACATGTTAAATTTGGATACTACCTATTTGTATAAGTTTACCTCAAAATAGAAAGCGAACTATCATTATAATACCACGGACGAGCTGCCCTAAAGACCTTAGCTCCCTCATTACACAATGCAATTAAAATCTTCCGGTTCATAATCACAGTTTTAATGGGTTCATTGTATACGAGAAAAACTGATGAAATCCGTTGCTTTTTTTACGCTCACGTCACAAAACTAAAGTAATTTTTATCTTAAAAATATAAAGAAATATAATATTCAACACATCTCGAAATCCGACCCGACATATTTCATTGTTATAAATTTGAAGGATAAAAATTTAAAATGTCACATCTCGAGAACGAATGGAGATATAACGATATTATATAAAGCATTTCAAAGCAAATTTAATGAAGATTGAACGAGCATAAAAAAAATTCTTAGCTTTCATAAACATACTATCTAATAATAAATATAATTATGACAAATAAGAGAACTAAAAATTTGAAAAAGATAAATTTATTGAGTCGTATCTTAAGAACTAATTGAGATATAAGGACGAAGTATAAACATATTATAGCAAATTAAATGTAGATTAAGTGTGAAACAAATAGTTTCTTAGTTTTTTAAAATTCTTAATTCCGTATAATTTATTGTTTTAAAAGTTTTGAGTAAAACTTCAAAATATGTTATCTTAAGAATGAATTGAGATATAATGATAAATAACAAAACATTTTAAAGCAATAATGTAAATTAACGTAGTAAAAAAATGTATTACGTTTCATAAACAAGACTATGATATATTTGATTTAAATTTATAGACTATAACTTCAAAAAATTGAATCTTAAGAACCAATTGAGATATAACGATAAAGTATGGAGAATTTTAAAACAAAATTAATGTAGATTCAGTGTGTCAAAACAGATGTTTAGTTTAGTTTTATATAATATTATGTTTAGTTTTTATAAGTATCTTTGTTATTATTTTTTAAATCCAACCCTTCTTGGTTGACCAAAAATAGAAAAAGGTAAATTTAAAAAGTCGTATCTTAAGAACAAATTGAGATATAACGATGAAGTGGAACACATATTAAAGCAAATTTAATGTAGGTTAAATGTGCCAAAACAAAAACCCAACCTTTCGTGATTGGCAAAAATTAGAAAAAGATAAATTTAAAAAGTCGTATCTTAAGAACGTATTAGGATATAACGATGAAGTATAGAAAATATCTAAAAAATAATTTCTTAGTTTTCAGAAAAATGATTGTTACAATTTTTTGAATGTAAATGTGTATACTATTCAGTTTAAATTTTTTGATTGGAAATTTAAAAGATTGTATCTTAAGAACAAATTCAGATATAATAATGAATTAACAAGTATTTTGAAACTAATTTAATAAAGATTCAGTATGCTGTAAATAATTTCATGATTTTGATATGATGATTTTTTAAGTTAAACCCTACATGTTTGACATTTATAAATTCGAAGAATGGAAATTAAAAGATTATATCTCAAGAACGAATTGAAATAAAATGATGAAATAACATATATTTTAAAGCTAATTTAAAGAGGATTGTCATAGAAAGTCATAGAAAATAAATAATCTGTAAGTTTTCTTAAATGTTTTAGTTACAAATGTTGAAACCTAACTGTGTATACTTAATTGTTTTAAATTTATTCCGAAGAA
The DNA here is from genome assembly GCA_036711965.1 of Onthophagus sagittarius. Classification (NCBI taxonomy): domain Eukaryota; kingdom Metazoa; phylum Arthropoda; class Insecta; order Coleoptera; family Scarabaeidae; genus Onthophagus; species Onthophagus sagittarius. The sequence goes on along the minus strand of JASERS010000005.1, from coordinate 17,806,317 downwards.
ATTTGAAAGGTCGTATCTGAAGAACAAATTGAGCTATAATAATGAAATAACATGTATTTTAAAGTCAATTTAATAAGAATTCTGTATACAATAAATAAATTCAAAGTTTTCACAAACCTACTTATTACAATTTTTGAAGACAAAACTTCCATGTCTGTTAGTTGTAAGTCCGAAAAATGGAAATTAAAAGATGACGAATGGATTGAGATATAATAAAAAATAACAAACATTTTAAAGCTAATATAATCAGGATTTATTGTGCTGTAAATACTCTCTTAGTTTCCATAAACCCCTCTTCTCTTAGTTTATCACTCTATATATTGTGTAGAACTTTGAAAGGTTGTATCTTAAGAACGAATTGACTTATAATAATGAAATAACTTGTATTTTAAAGTCAATTTAATAAGGATTCAGTATACCATAAACAAATTCAAAGTTTTCACAAACATAGTCATTACGATTTTTTAAACCAAAACTTGCCTGTTTGTTAGTTGTAAGTCCGAAAAGTGAAAATTAAAATATCATATCCCAAGAACGGATTGAGATATAATGATAATATAACAAACATTGTAAACCTAAGTTAATAAGGATTTAGTGGGCTATAGTTCCTTAGTTTTCTTAAACCTCATAGTTATTAATTAAGGTTTAATTGTTAAAACCTAACTATGTATAGTTAATTGTTTCAAATTTATTACGTAGAATTTTGAAAGGTTGTATCTTAAGAACGAATTGAGATATAATAATGAAATGACCTGTATTTTAAAGGCAATTTGATAAGGATTCAGTATTCTATAAATAATTTCTAAGTCTTCACAAACCTGGGTTTTATAATTTTTGAAGTCAAACCCTGCATATTTGAGAGTTGTAAATCCGAAGAAGAATTAAATTAAAAGATCATATCTTAAGAATGAATTAAGATATTTTTAAATCTATCTATGGATACTTTATCGCTTTAATTTTATTGTAACTATAGAAATTTAAAAGATTGTTTCTTAAGAAAAGATTGAGCTATAATGATGAAACAACAAGTATTTTGAAAAGGATTAAAAGGATTCATTATACCATTAATAATTTCTATGTTTTCATAAAAATCGAAAAGATCATATCTCAAGAATAGATTTAGATATAATGATTAACTAATTTTAAAAATTCTAGTTTAATGAAAATTTTAAATAGTCTCATAAATTTCATAAATCTGAATGTAAATCCTATTATGTTTTATTTTTGATGTAATTATCATGTTTGGTTTCATTGAAACAATCAACGCAATGATTTAAGTGATTTCTAAGACTACACTTAAATCATTAAGTGACATAAATATTTTTTTTTTATATGTTAGCACCTTCTTGCATTAAACATTCTTCTTTCCCTTGGGTATTTAGTGATGGTCGTTCTGGGGTACTGAAATAACTCTAGGGTTTCGATCCCAAAAGTTTTAATGACCCTCTCTGCTTACAAGACCTAAACTTAGGCCATGATATGATTGTTGAAAGGAGAGAAGATATAACGGTCCTTTTCTTATTTTGTAGTTTATCTTGCCCGGTGAGAGATGAAACACGGCGAGAAACTTTGCGACTAACAAAAACGAACCGTTTCGTCCAAACACCGAGAAGTAAACGAATTGTTATGCCGGAGCGCTTTTATACGCAATCAGTTGAATTTACTTTCAATTGCTCCCGTTCGTGGTCGTAATTACTCGCGGTCGTTAGCGAGGCGTTTCGAAAACCGGGTGATGAAAACGATAGTTCTTTTCATTACTGGAGCTAGAGAAACATGTGGTAGTCATAAAACTGCTACATCGTACCGAGCTGAGGGCGTCTGCTCCGGCCATTTCATATGAAACATGGGCCTTGTTTTCTGGCGCCGGCAAAATTACAATATGATACAGAGGGCGAACTCGCCGTTTCAGCAACTAACGCGGGGATAATGGCATGATTCGCATAAGTTCGTTAATTATGAGCTCAAAGACACCCTTTGCTTCGTTTTGCAAAACTGGAAACCTTATTTCCTCGGTAATGCTCACTTTAAAACATTACCACAATAAAATATGTGCAATTAAGGCGTGATATTTTCGTTTTTAGCTTTCTATTCGCAGTAACTACTTTCAAAAACGTTTCAATGGAACTAAACTAGGTTGATAGTACCGCTTTCGATGTGATTCCGAGAATTTTTAAATGATATCTATTTATATAAATAGATAGTGAATTGTTACTGAGTAATTATGGTGGAAACGCCGGTTATTTTGATGATAACGTTGAATAAAGTTGCGTTTGTGTGGATGCGCCGTAAATAATTTCATATTTATGTAAATTCGGATGCAAACTTTGTAAAATTAGGTCTATTTGCATGGCATTTACCCACCTGCTTAATCAGGATCGTTCATAGTTATGATTCGGATATATTATATTAGGATAAAGTAGATCCGATTAATTTGTACAATTGGGCAGAGCCGGGACATTTGTAGAACCAGAACATTCTAGTTCTAGATCTAGTGTTAGTTCTAATTTTAGGTTGATACAACCTAACCCGGCCTAGCTTTAGTACTAATACTAATCTTAGAACTAGAAACATTAAGGTTTAGCCGTCTAAAGAGATGTACGGCTAAATCCTAATGATTCTAGTTCTAAGTCTAGTGTTAATACTAAAGTTAGGTTCTAGGTTTAGTATTAATTGAAGCTAATTCCAAATCCAAGTTCATCATTTTGAAAATTATTTAGTAGAAAGAAATAAATTAATAGATAATAAGTGATGAAAAATGTATTTAAATATCGGTGCTACATATGTTTCGAGGAATTAACCTCGTCTTCAGGCACGACGTCAGTAGTTTACTTTAAAGGACATTTACATAAAGATACACAAGTGTAATTCTGATTAACTCTGGTAGGTAGCAATAACAAAAATCTTTTTCTATAGTGAAGGTGTTAAATATGATCGAAGAAACATTAAAACGGTATTTTTTTTATCTTTTTTTGATTTTATAATACGACGCAGTTACAACAGAATTTGATTGTAGTATATATTTCTCAGTTAAAATAACGAGCATGGACGACAAAATTGTTACCTTCGAACAGTATTACTTATACTTTTAGTTCCAGAAGAATTTACAACAATCAAGCACTGAATGGCAATTAAAATTAGAATTACATTTACATTATTAATTACATTTATCTTACATGACTGTCTTAAGATGAAACCCAATCCAACCCAACTCAACCTTGCTTCAGAAGTAACACTACACTTAGAGCTATATAGAGACTTTCGGGTGTAGCCGTTTAAAGAGACGTACTGCTAAATCCTAGCTTTAGTTTTAAAGTTAGGTTGTAGGTCTAGTATTAAATATATTAGAAAATAATTTTAAATGATACCTATTTATATAAATAGATAATGAATTGTTATTTAGTAATTATGGTGGAAACGCCAGTTATTTTGAAGATAATGTTGAATAAAATTGCGTTTGTGTGGATGCACCGTGAATAATTGCGTATTTATGTAAATGCGGATGCGAACTCTCTAAAATTAGGTCTATTTTCATGGTATTTAGCCACCCCCGTGACCAGACTTGTTCATAGTTATGACCGTAATTCGGATATATTATATTAGGGTGAAGCAGATCCGATTAATTTGTAAAGTTGGGCAAAGCCGGGACATTTGTAGGTGCCCAAAGTCCGCCTCTGTTCGTATTACTAGCCCATTCAGGACCCCATTTCCAAATCCGGCCGAACATTTAATCATCGCGTCCAGAATGAGCTGGAGAGGACGACGTAATTCCGCCCTGACTGGTCGCGAATAATGCGTTGTCCGGAGCTGGGGGTGCTCAGCCCCGTCTACGAATTTCGCTCCCTTAGCCAAAAGTCGTAGTTGGGTGACTCGTTCCGTTTCACGCTACGTTTACGTACTCAGTATCCCGAAGTCGCATCGTAGTCCTCGTCCTCGTGTTATTAAATTCTATTGCAAATAGCAAAGGTAGCGCCCGACATCTAAACGTAATATCGAGGTTATAGAGTGACGCGTGTGGTACTTTAAGACCACTCACAAAGGATCTATCGGACGGTCTATCCCCTCTTCTCTGCCCTCTCGTATTCTACGGCTTTTAAGGATAACATTCCGGACTAATATCCGTTAGTCGATAGCCTTACAGACCTTTTCGGTATAGGCACGGTATCAGATGTTTTCTTGATATTGCCATTTCGTTTGGGACTCCATTTACCTTTTCAAAAATACATTTCAACATTTTACCCAACTCAATGGCGAGAGAAGAAATTCTTTTATGTTACAACAATCAAATACTCTTCTTAACCAACAAATTTTTATTTAACAGGATTTTTTTTTTCTTTGTGGAATACAGGATGTTAAACTTAATCACATAAATGAACGAATAAATTAAAAGCGATAAATCGATATTCATTGTATTTTTAATAATTTATCGAAGAAACTGATAATAATTTATTTACTAAATTATTGTTTATTTATAATTACGTTTTAGTGAGAATTATAGATTAATGAGATCATATTATAATTAATTTATCTATTTAATAATATATAATTAAATAAGGAGTGTTCAGAAATTGGAGAATAGTCTAGGTATATTTACGTAACGACATTCTGCGATAGTCTGAATCGAAAATCTGAATGTTGCATCACGCTTGGTATGGTTTCAAAAAGTAGTTGAAAGAAACATAAATATATCGCAACATTGCATTTGTATGCCACTTTGAAGAAGTAATATTCTTTCAATATTAATCTACGAAAACATTTTTCTGCCATTTCGTCAGCGCCGTCCTAAACCTAAGGACTAATAGGGTTTGCTGTTGGTTGGGTTGGGTTGGCTTTAATAACCAACCCAACTCCAGGGGGGTGTCTGTTTTTGCAATAAAATGCATGGTATCCCATTATATACAGAGTGGTCCATTACTAATGGGGCAGAGAGCAACAGTGAATTCCTTACATCAAATTATTACGATTTAACCCAATTAATCTTAGCCCAGTAGTTAATAATAAGGAACATACAGATGGTTAAAGTTTATACTTTATTTTCGTTTTTCTTGAATAATATCGTTTCCTTTTACATGATGAACATGAAAATTGGCACATTAGCACTTTTTAAGACGATAAATAATAATTTGGTACTAGTTTTGATCTATCGGTCAGAAATAACCACCTGTATCTTCCTTATTATTAACAATTGGACTAAGATAAATTGGATTAAATCGTAATAATTTGATGTAAGGAATTCAATGTTGCTCTATGTCCCATTAGTAATGGACCACCCTGTATGTTTTACTTCAGTTTAACCATACAGGATTGTGTTTGGTTGGGTTTAGCCATGCAAGATATCTTTTGTGTATTTGAATTCAGATAACACTAGACCTATAACTGAATTTTTTTAAAATTTTGTATGAGCATTCGTTTCGTTCGTCCATCCCAGCCTTGGGGCAGCAAATGTCTTAGGACAACACTGCATTTCGTTTTATTGCAGTATCAGATAAATGATCATTTATTACCATAATAATACAGTTACTCACAAAAGTTTGCATACACCGCTATAAATCGCAAATTAACTATTAAAATAGATACTTTGTCAATTTAACCAAATCCAATAAGATTAGTATGTTACGTCATTAGTAATGCAAAAGTACGGCCCATTTAAAACAACAAAAATATGAAAAACATGAAGTTTTCAAGAAGGTGTATATTAAAAATCTTACGAAAGTCTACATACAAGGCAAGTTTAACATTATTTTTAACAGTGAAATATGATTTAATACTTAGCGAAACCTCCTTTGGCTTTAATAACCGCCATCATCCTTCGAGGCAGAATGGCCATTATTTGATGCCATTCTTCTACTAATCCAACGATATCAAAAATTTATTTGTTTTCTTAAAAAATGACGGAAAATCACTACCAGAAATTTCGAAAACCATTAAGAGACTTGAGGTCTCATGACTGCCAACCGTGTTACGAAATTGTGATCGACGACAAATTTTGAAAACAAGTGACCAAGACCCAAAATCTAGTGCAGTAAAGAAAGAGCAAAGTGTTGAGATAAAGCTGGGGAGGATAATAAATGCAGAATGTATTCGGCGTGTTTTAAGAGAATCTGGACACAACGAACGTAGTGCCGAACGTAAACCTTCCAACAGTGAAATGAATAGAAATAAAAAATTAAAATTTGCTCGAAAATATGTAAAAATATAGAAGCAGAGTTCTGGAATAAGGTGGTATTCAATGATGAAGAAAGATTAACTTGTTACAATCGAATGGTCATATTAACGTGTGGCGACAATCCAATCCAGAATTCTAAAGAGAAAATGTACAACTCACAGTGAAAGGTGGGCAGTCAGTTTTACTTTGAATTGAAAAAGGAATTTGTGTTATGTGATGTCCCTAAACACTTTCATTCTCCTCCACAGTCGCCAGATTTAAAGCCCATTAACAGCATATTAATGGACGCGATGATTTAAAACGCGCCATAGTGGAAGAATTTCATCAAATGCCGTGACGGAAAAATTAGTGGACTCTATGCCTTCGTGAACAATGGGGTTTTTTAAAGCTAAAGGAGATTTTCATATTGTTGTTTAAAATGGACTAATTACCCTTATTGGATTTGGTTAAATTAACAAAGTACCCATTTTAATAGTTAATTTGCGATTTATAGCGGTGTATGTAGACTTTTGTGAGTAACTGAACATATTAACAGCAACACAAATTATGTACCTAACAATATTATTATTTTTTAATTTACACATCATCAATTATGGTTTAAATTGAAACTGAAACTAGTGTAAACTTAAATGTAATCTACTATTTTAAACACTTTTGAATGAAAAAAGATACAAATTTAACCAAGTTTTAATGACATTCAAATGTGATAATTACAAGCTCGTTCTAATATGTTGTCAAATATGTTTTTCATGAAAATATGATTATAAAAAGTATACTTTAAAGCTAAAGAAAACAACTTTAACAATAAAATCAGTTTCAAAATTCTTTTTATTGTAAATTACAACTCTACTTTTCAAATTACTTTTGAAGAATGAAGCCAACAAAGATAGTCGCTACGTACAAATTATCTGCCAATTCTGATCATCCTGTATATTATAAACACAAATCCCCTATATATTTGTTTGTATCTACAAGGATAGAGATTAAGACATCATATCTCAAAAACGAGTTGAGATATATTGATAACACGTCGTGCGTTTTATTGCTAATTTATTAAAAATTGATTTTGCCATAAATAATTCCCTTATTTTCACGTAATCTCTGCATATTTTATTGCTTTAAATATATTAAATAAAGTTGGAAAATGAGTTGAGGTATAATGACAAAATTAGAAGCATTTTATAGCGGATTTAGTATGGTATAATGGTTGCTATATTTTTTTTAATCCTAACTGTATATTTTCATGTAGAAAATTTATTGAATTCAGAATAAAAGGTCAGATATAATAACAAGCAGTTAAAAGGCAATTTAAAAAGGATTCACAGTAGCATAAATATTGGCGTAGTTTGCATAAAATTGGTTGTGATAAATTTTTAACTTAAAAGAGAGCTTCAAACAAATATCACTCAAGAGCAACTCATGTTATAATTATAAAATGTGAAGCAGTTCAAAGCCAATTTATTAAGGATTAAAGATTTTTTAAACTTATTTCTATATATTTGATTGAATATATGACGGTAGAGATTAAGGAATTACATCTCAAGAATAAACAAAGATATAACAACGAAATACACATCGTTTAACTGCAAATGCAATGAAGATTTAGTGAGCCATAAATAATTTCTAATTTTCCATAAATCTAATTATTATTTAATAGGTATTATAGATTATGCAAAGCCATATTTTCCCGATAAACACACGGAACACGAACAACACAAAGTACAGCTACTCCCATAATTTATTAACATAGCATCTGCATTTGCCAACTTATAATTAGAGCATGTTTATTTCAACGGATATCGAGACGTTCACTAATGCCCTACACAGTTCCGCTATCGGATATAAAATTAGCGAACGGAGGGCGCTATTTGTCTGGTTGCATCTGACAATGGGGAACAGCGGATCGCAGTATTGCACCGGCTATTCCCATTTGGGAGATTAATTTAAACTCCTACAAACTAATTAATGTTCAGAATTAGTTAGCAATACAAACGATTTTGCAACAAATCACGGTTTATTATCGGGCAGCTCCCGCACAGTACCTCCGTAAACGGCTCGTTTCGGGTTCGGTTAACACCTCAGGGCAAAATTTCTCTACATCCCATAACATTATTATTTATGTATATCGAAATCCAAAAATACTTTCACGTCATCAATACGTTATTAACGATTTCAAACGAATTTACATAATACGATTAAATGGAGAAACTTAACTCCATCCATTCGCATTCCCTAAACCAATTTGCATCTACATTCACAATCGAGCGCGCTTAAGGGATTAAGATATCATAATCTAATAATTAAATTCGTATAATTCGTGGCACGGCAAACAAATAATATCAGTGAAAATTTACTGCCGCTATCTCCGAGACGACTCAATTTAATAAAACCGCACGTGAGACGATGTTTGCGTACGATGCGGAATTTAATCATATTTGAGATGATAATTTTATGCATAGCGACAATCTCAGATACATAAAACCTCTATTACCAGCATCCAAGGGCTTTGGGAGGGAAATTCCGGCGCGTACTGATGGTTGGTTCTATGTATTGTAAGGGATAAATTTACATTTTCCTCTAAATAGGTGGGTATAATTGATATAGCAGTTTTATTGAGTATGTAAGTTTTAGCAAAGATTCAAATATACTCACTTCCATAAAAATTACTGCACCTAGAATTTATGCTTAATACTTTTTGCCACAAGAGACAAATTTTCAACAACTCAATTGCAAATGATTGGATGAAAGGTGACGGATCTAGAATGTTAATGTGATCTGCTTATTTCCGGATAAGATATTATAGTCAGCTCCTTTGAGCAAGCAACTCAACATTAATTATCTGAAGAAATGCTGACTTATGTGCAGAAGTTGAAAATTTTGAAATGTTTCTATATAATTATATAACGTTTTTTATTTAAATGTAAATATTAAAGATATTCAAGACAAAAGAAGATGGTACAAATAAAGCAAGATTAGTAGCCAGAGGAATAAATCTACATATGCTCTTGTGACAAGAAAAAGTATAATAAAGGTGATGTTAGTTCATGCAATAAAAAGAGGATGGAATATTAGAAAATTGGATATACCCACAACTTTCTCAAATGGAGCCCTTAAAACCGAGGTTTATATATACGAACTGAAGCCTTTATATGGGCTGAGGGAATCCCCTAAAGCACGGAATACAAAATATAACGAAGTTGTTTTAATTGTTTTAAAAATTTTAAAACTTACATTTGATAGGAAAATATTGCTCTTAGTTTATGTTGATGATTTGTTGATGATTGGAGAAGGTATAGATATAGAAGAAACGGTGCGCAAATTAAAATTAGAAGTTCTGATTCTGATTCTGATTGGGGAAATGATAAATCGAACAGAAAAGTATCAGTGGTGGACTTTTACTTATGGAAATAATGTAGTAATCCGTTTTCAAGAAAACAAAAATGTGTAGCTTTATCAACCGCCGAATCTGAATTCATGGCCGCTACCTTAATGTGCTGTTAAGGTAGCGGCCATGAATTAATTAATTTAAAACGAATATTGGAGGATTTTGGTGTAAAAGCAGTTAATACTGCGATAATTGTTATGGTAATTCGTTTAAAAGTTCACAGAGGTCTAAACATATTGATATCAAAAATTATTTTCTTAAAAAATTAATAAAGCATAAAACTATTGACATGCAATATATGGACCTACTGGTGAAAATGTTGCAAATATCTTAACACAACCTTTACCAAGTTTATTTGTTAAACAGAAGTAAAATGTTATAAAATTTACGAAGGAGGATGTTAAATATTCTACAGTTTGTACATAAAGTATGGAATCAATGGATATATTTGTTATATTTTTTAGCGCGAATTTTTTGAGTTTAAATTGCGATACCATGCCTAGGTTAACATTTTTAAATAAGAACGGATGTGTGAGTAGGAAGGATGTTAAATATTCTACAGTTTGTACATAAAGTATGGAATCAATTCGATATATTTGTTATATTATATGTTATATCTTTAGCGCGCATTTTTTGGGTGTCACAGGTGTCCGAAAATTGAGATACCATGCCTAGGTTTATATATACGTATTTCTTGTTACATTTATGAATTCTACATTAAGTTCTGAGTATAATGCTAAGTAAAAATTTAAAATTTATATCAAATTGATTATAAATATATGGATACATATAATATATGGATACATTAAAAAAAAAGCAGTTATTCCTCCTTTTTTTCTGGGAATTTTGCTCAGAAATTTTGTCTTTTATAAGATTTTGTTTACATAAGTGGTTAAGCCAGAAAATTGGAATTTTTGAATATCTGCAAGTCATTTTTAAGTCATTGCAATTACAAGATCTCATCGTAGCTGACACTGATTTCTCTGGGGGACATTGATGTCAAAAGCTGTTGCCTCTACAAGTGATAGCAAAGAGGAATTGCAAAGGGAAACGTCCCAGTATTCCATTCTCTACTTAAATGTCAACTACGTTGAAATTTTGTAGTCAAAATGACGTAAATAAAATATGCAGGTATTGAAAAAATTCTTTTTTTTTCTGGCTTACTGGCTTAACCGCTTATGTAACCAAAATCTTACAAGAGAAAAAATTCCGAACTAAATGGGCTATTCAGAAGCTATAATTTCGTAATTACTACTTAGTTAAACGCATAGCTTTCCCATCATTTCTGTGTTTCTAAAATTGTATCTAAAACTATATAAAGAGGTTAATTGAACCTAGTAACTCACATATTTCAAAAATTGTTTAGATTCAAATCCTCTAATGGCGAAACGAAGCAACTTTGGCTTTATTTTGAGCCAAAGTCTTCCGTTGTACATATATTTCGAAGACCTGCATAAACATTATACACAAAGCAAATGAAGTTATTTTTCTTTGTTATTTTAAGATATAAGAATAACTTGTGTAAAGAGAAAAGATAAAAACGTGTATGTTTGCGTAATTGAGTTACGCATGGTCGAGGATCTCAGTGCATTAAATTGTCGAGTGCAGCATTGAACAATCAATAACGGATTTTTGCGTTGCCACGGTCGCGGCGGAGGATTACGTCAGCTGTTTGCACATCTCTGTTTATCCGTTTGCCGTGTGTACACATGGTGACATCAGCGTTCCGCAGAGTTGCGAGGTGGAGTTTGCATATCCACCTCTTGTCTTATGTCAATGGTGAGCCGGAGACACCACGCAATCAACGTGTTGTGTAAAGCTAAACGGGCGCGATCACCGGGATGAGCATTTATATAAGGCAGGAGTTATGGAGAAGTCAAATTTGGGTATCTAACGTCCCGTCTGCGGCTGACAATCGTGGAGAGTTCCAGAAATTTACATGTCGAGTGTCAGTGACCGTTCGCCTCTCAGTTGATATAGAAATCTACCCTTTACGCGTTTGACGTGACGTGGATACGGGAAAACAACCAGAATTAATTTAAATGCGGACACAATCGATTCTGTTTCCCGACTGAAACTGATTATCTCGTTACGAATCAGCGATAGTTCCGAAAACGAATTTCGGTGTTATTCCAAAATTATAGCCGGAAAAACAAGAGGATGTCTTCGACAGACTTCTTGCCACTCTAATGGAATCGAAGTGTCGACGTGTTTGTACAAGTTCTCCGCAAATATTGTATTAAGGAAGGGAAAATAGTCGGAGTTTAAGGCGTACTTACGGATTGGTGGAGTTTGGACTCCAGAGGACACTTCGAGCACTCGACGGTCGAATTTGTACTGCTTCGGCAAAAAAAAGAAGGAACTACGACGTCCGGCACGTGAACTGAAACCAAAAGAAATCGAACAATAGAGGCTGTTTCCCAAGTGGCGCGAAAGTTAAAACTAATAGACGCAGAATGCGAGCATTCATTCGAGGACGCAACTTCTTTAAATAACGCCGCCCGTTGAGAGTTCACCGTTTCTCAATAGAGGAGAGAAAACGGAAGAGTTTCAACGTCAACGCGTCGACGGTCACAATGCAAACTGCCTTTTTAATTAGTCGTAATGGTAATGAAAAGTTTTTGTTTGAAAATCAACATTGTCCGGCCACAATAACGCTTGTAAATCCTGCGAAGACCAACCCAAAAGGTTGGAGAGGTCGGCACCGCATAGCGAGGATGAATTCACAAATCAATACCCATTGTTTGACGAACACAGACGCACGAACCGTACTATAAACATTGCGTTTTCCCCCCAAAAAAAAGCACCAACAAAGCTTTGTGTCTGAAACTCTTTATTGCTGATGCTTCAAAAATTAAAGTGCAATTATAATCTATTTCTATACGTTTTAATGATTATGAAAAACACATTTGTTGGAGATTTTTTTTTCTGAATGGCTCATAAAATCCGTTGATAAAAGTGTACCTGAAAAAATTAAAACCCCATTGCGTTTTTGTCTAGTTTTATTTTGGGAATCATCCCACGTGGTTTTTTCGATGGTGATTGCCCAAAGCTATCCAAAATGAACATGTTCGTTTAGATTTATCGTCGCTCGTGAATCAAATTCAGCGCCACTCTGAACACCAACCGGTCCCCGAACTATCGTTACAAAAAAATAAACGTCCTAATGAACTTTTAAACTACCACCATCCAGCGATTTTAAAATAACGTTTTATTTCACTAGTAGAAAGACAACAACTAACTAGTTTACTTAACGGTATCTTCGTTGTTGCTTGAGATAGTAAAATATTAAATATACCACCAGACTTCGTCCTATCTATCGATTTATATCACCATATCTGGAAATCACCATATCTGGTGATATAAATAAAAGAATAAAATATGATTACGATACCCAAACAACGCGTTTTTTTTTTATTTTGTCGCGAGGGTATCAATCAAGTAATCAATATCATATATAACCGTATAGATCACAAAATTGATAGATATTGTTATTTGATTTTTGAGTTTGGTTTATATCATACAGGAATGTTACGACTTTTATATGATTTTTAGTTTTTTATATACAGCTGTTATCTAGTGAATAAAAGCAAGATTTTCTATCAATTTTATATAATTTCTGAGTTTGGCTTCTATCATATGCGAAGGTTGACACCATATACAGTCAATAAGACAATTTTTGCACGGTTTTCCTTCTTTTTTGAGGATAACTTGTTTTTCGGCTAAATGTCATATACTATCGCATACAATATATGATTTCCTACAGATTTTATATGATCTTTGATTTGGTCTGTATCACATGCCAAAGTTATGACACCATAAAAGTCAAAAAGAGCATCTTTTCACGGTTTTCCTTCTTTTTTGAGGATACTTTTATTCCGACCAACTCATTGATAAATATCATATACAACCGTATGAAATAGAGAATTTTCTAGCGATATTATATGACCCTTGAGTTTGATCTGTATCATATATCCAGGTTATGATATCTTAAATATTGAATAAGAGCAATACTACACAATTTTCCTCTTTTTTAAGGATGATTCGTGGTTCGGCTAAACTAATCGATAAATGTCATACAAAATCCCATAGAATAGAAGACTTTCTATCGATTTTATATGATCGTTGATTTGGCTTTTATCATATATGATGATTATGATATCATAAACATAGCAAAATTACATAAAGTTGCTCTTATTTAATGTTTACGGCATCATAATCTACATATATGACACAAATCAAATCAAAGATCATATTAAAGCGAAAATCTTCTATTCTATTCGATAATATATGATATTTATCGATTTTTTAAGGATAATTTGTGGTTTAATTAATTGATATATATATTAATTGATATATTAATATTATATATAATATTATATTAATATTATATATATTAATATTATATTAATTGATATATATATTAATTGATAAATATCATATACTATCATATAGAATAAAAGACTTGCTATCGATTTTATATGATCAATCATTTGGTTTTTATCATATATGATGATTATTATACCGTAAACATAGCAAAATCGTATAAAGTTGCTTTTATTCAATGTTTACGGCATCATAATCTTCATATATGGTACAAACCAAATCAAATATCATATAAAAGCGAAAATCTTCTAATCTATTTGATAGTATATGATATTTATCGATTTTTTTAATGATAATGTGTGGTTCGGCCAACTAATCGATAAATATCATATGCTACCTCATACAATAAAACATTTTCTATAAATTCTATATGATCGTTGAGTTTGATCTGTATCACATATGAATGTTATGATATCTTAAATATTGAATAAGAGTGACATACTGTTTTCCTCCTTTTTACGATATTTATCGATTTTTTAATGATAATTTTTGGTTCGGTCAACTAATCTATAAATATCATATGCTATCACACACAATAAAAAATTTTCTATACATTTTATATGATCTTTGACTTTGATAATATTAACATTGAATAAGAGCGTCTTTATACAGATTTCCTCCCTGTTTACGGATAATTTGTGGTTCGACCAGCTAATCGATAAATATTATATACCGTCACAGATAATAGAGGACTTTTTATCGATTTATAAAATCTTTAATAATCTTTCGTATTGACCTGTATCATATGTGGAGGTTATGATATCGTAGATACAAAAAAACCGTATATAGTTGCTCTTAATCAATGTTTACGGTATCACAATCTCCATTCATTATACAGACCAAATCAAAGATCATATAAAATCGAAAGACTTGTATTCTATGTGATAGTATACGATATTTGTCGATTTTTTAAGGATAATTTGTTGTTGGCCAACTAATCGATAAATGTGATAAATCGTACCGCTTAGAATAAAAGATTTTCTATCGATTTTATATGATCTTTGATTTGGTCAGTATTTTAAACCAGAGTTTAACACCGTAAACTGCGAAAAAGAATATTTTCCCTTCTTTTTTGAGGGTCATTTATTGTTAGGCCAACTAATATATAAACATCATAT
Source organism: Onthophagus sagittarius (assembly GCA_036711965.1). Lineage (NCBI taxonomy): Eukaryota > Metazoa > Arthropoda > Insecta > Coleoptera > Scarabaeidae > Onthophagus > Onthophagus sagittarius. Next base: position 17,791,265 of record JASERS010000005.1, on the reverse strand, counting down.
ACTACCACATAGAGTGGGGAATATCTTATCGATTTATATGATATTGGAGTTTAGTCCACATCATATAGGAATATTATGTAGTAAACATTGAATTACTGTTTCTAGCGCACCGATCCTTAGTCGGAGTGTTTAACAGCTATTTTCAATAGATTTTGTTCAAATAAAACGTGAATTTTTGAAATGCAGAGCGTGTTCTTTTCAAGTATATAAAGCTTTTGATAAAGCTCAATTCTGTAACGACCCATGGATTTGAAAACGATGTTACTATTATCAAATGCTGAATTTTCGGCGCAGCTTTTCATTTCATGCATATCAACAAAAGAACTAAAAAAATAAGAAAGAAATAGCCGAACTCAATACATCAATAACTCGTACACCGATTCGGACGTATCTAGTAACGATATCCCGAGGGTGTATCTCGAGCAGCGAGCAACATTTCGATGAAAATTTCCAACTGCACGCAGAAAAGGGGCGCTTTTAATGCCTCGACGTAATAAAACCGACCATCAATCACACGCGAATCCTATCTCCAGGCCGTGTGTGTTTCGCAAAAGTCCTAATTTTTCACGTTACCGCCAAAAACGAGTGCACCACGCGTATATTTCACGCAAAGTTTTGTAATGGGTGACGTTGAGTTATCTACAAGTAAGCAGACAGCCGCAAAAACCTCAAAAACGTTACAGTTACATCTACATCCATTACGTTAAAAAACGAATAGCAAAAGCTATCAAAAACAAAATCAATCACATAAGTTACTATTTGTATAACAGCGAAATGTAGAATCGCGAATTCGCGTTTAATAAGTGATGAAAAATAAAACAAATTCCCAATTCTCGCACATAAATAATTTTTTGTTTACACTCGCACAGTGTGCAAACTCGCATATCTAAAATACGAATACGTTCGAAAGCATGGAATTAAAAAAAAGCATAACACATAACAACATTGCAGGGCGTTCGTTCCATTGTCATTGGCAATTCTACGCAACTGGGGTCGAATACGGTTGGTCACCCTTTCATTCGGAATTAATGGTTGTATTTGTTTGAACGTGTTTTTGAATATTTGATTACACGCGGATAATTACCTCAATAAATTGAATCATAAAAAAATAAGACAAAAAAAAATTAAATGAAAATTAATTACGTTAGTTCGAAAACGATCTTTTAATTACAAAAATCGTGCTCTTTCCACACGTTTCCAACCGGCGCCAACCTCAAATGCAACCTCAAATGCCATCTGGTGTGTTATTTATTAAACCCCGGTGAGTAATTGAAAATTAATGACTTTTCCGTAGAACGATTGATGCTGAACTAACTCATAAGAAAGTAAATCACGCCTTAGATTAAAAAAAAATTGCTTCAACTATAACATTCCAAAGGGAAAAGGGCGAAGTCCGGGTCACCCGGTCACTCCATAATTCAATAAACCGGACGTCGGAACTTCGGATTCGTAATAATTGAACAATCCTAGGCGGAACTTTAATTTCTGCCGCCAACGGGACCCGGGCCATCTGGACGGAAATTTGGGATGAAATATTCATATGGGGCGCGGACAGTCGGAAATAATGATCAAATAATTGATTTAGGATTATCGCACCGGCGGTCCTCGCGACATTCTCTGTCCCCTAGATATGACGTTAATCAAGTTAAGCTGTTCCCAGGTGGCCACCGTGAATGTTTAATGTAACGTGCAGGTCAGCAAATCCGACCTCTAACTGCTAAAAGGTGCGTGAATATTTATGGGGTTCCATCTCGGCTTATCACGAAATCGCATTACAAAAATAAAATAAAATCAGAGAATTAATGATCAATTAAAGAAAGGAAACTTGATAATTTGAGAATGAAAGGGAGAAATAAAATAGGAAACCCCAGTTCAACATACATTTCATAATAGAGGCACAAACTTAAAAACGAAGCGATCTTGTGAACATGCTGGAAGATTTATGGATACTTAATAAATGTACAATGATGTCTTTTGGTATTACAAACCTATAGACAGTACGTCACCGGATCGATTACAAAGAGGAAAAAAATTACTATTGGTTTTTCAAATTGAATCAATAAAAAAATCACACGAATTTTATTATTTTTAGTGTCCGACCGAAATTTTGGTTTCGGTTTCGGATTAAAATAAAAATTTCGACGAACTTTCGGTTTCTGCTGTATTTTGGCTGAAATATCACCGAAACTGAAGCTACGCCCATAAAGGTTAATTACGATCTGTTTGAACCAAAACATCAATGGTCTGCCAATCAATGGTTATATACTCATATCGGGATTCCGGACCGTACCCTATCTTGCAATAAATTGCATTAAAGTATCTGTCGTGAGATATTCCTGTGTTCGGATATTTTTATTGGAATTTTTGTCTAACTATACGAAAACACAATCCACCAGTACTATAGCATTGTACACTGTACAACTAAAATTAGAGCCAACACTAACGATATAGCTAACACTAGAGACCCATCCGAACCTAACTTCAGAACTAACACTAGACGTAGAACAAGAAACATTAGGGCTTAGTCGTCTTAAGGGACGTACGACTAAACCCTAGTGTTACTAGTTCTATGTCTAGTGTCAGTTCTGAAGCTAGGTTGTAGGCCTAGTATTAGTTATACTTTTAATACTAGACCTAGAACTAGAAAGATTCAGATTCAGGCTAAACCCAAAGGTTTTTAGTTCTAGGTCTAGCTTTAGCTTTACCGTTGGTATGAACTATACTTTTAGCTGTTATTCGGTTTTTGATTATTGTATACTTGTATTAAACTAAGAGCTGTAGATTGTTTAAAATTCTTTTGTTAAACCCTAGTGCCTAACTCTAATTATAGTTCTAGATGTACTTTTAGTTCGAAAGCTAGGCTGGGTTGGGTTCGGTTCCCTTTTAAGAGACCTATGGCTAAACCCAAATGTTTCTAGTTCTAGATCTAGTGTTAGCTTTAGTATAGCTCTACTTTTAGCTGTTATTCGATTTTTGATTACTTTATACTTGTATCGAATTAAAACTGGAACTAACACTGGACCTAGAACTAGAAAAAAACAGGATTAGCCATACATCTTTAGACGAACGGTTTTTAATTTTAGCTGGTTTTAATTTTTGTTTAGTTCTAGATTGTTTTAAACAGCGTTACATCCCCAAATTAGTAAATCGCACCTCTCTAGAATTTACAAAAAAAATAAAATTAAACAATTTAGACCACGATTCAGAGAAACTTTGGGTGCTGGCGATGATGCGTTAAAAACGTTAAAAACATTAAATAACCGAAATTTTCATAAATTTGTTGCTTTTTCCGATGAAAGCAACTTCTCAATAAATGGTATTACGATAAATAATATTAGTGATAATTCGAGTGATACAAATCCAAATTTTATACTTTCTAGACAAAGTTAACATTTCAAAATAGTAAAAGTGTTGTGTGCTACAACATATCAGTGAATAATTGGGCCGTATTTCAAAACTATTAGAACTAAGATTAATTGATTGAAATTCGTAATCGTTATAAAGAATTTAGAACCCGTCTTCAAATATGTTCACTTACAAATTTATTTATTATTTACATCTTATGTTATTAAATACATTGTCATTTAAAGCCTATACTTTTTACCAACCTAAGTTGTAATTTTTATGGTTTTCATGGAAACATATCAATTGAAAAATTCAACTAAAGCAGTACAAGCAGTAATAAAACCAAAAACAAAATTATTCAATCTAGAAGAAATTATTTTCTAAATTTGAACGCGAGAGAAAAAAACTGTAAGTGAAAAAGGAAAATATAAGGAACAGTGCGATACCAAATGAAACAAAAATAAAAGAAGGAAACCAAATTTTAATAGAATATTGGTAAGAAATAAACTATAATTACCCTTTAAAATGTGAGGGGTGCAGTCAATTCACTCAGCATTTTCTTAAAGTGACTAATCATCAAAAGAAACGAATAACATCAAAATTCACACGAATTATAGTTCTAGCTATAAGTAATATGGGAGAATTATGGAACACATTAATGCAGGTGTTGGGTTGGAAAATAAGTAGTCAAAACGCAACAAACGTGGGGGAACATGCATACAGACAAAAGTAAGCAATGAGGGAGAATCGCAGAAGTTACATAAAAGTTTCAAGAGGAAGAACACTTCACTACAGAAACGACACCGACTAAAAGACACATTAATTACAACAGACACAAATAACTACATGAAGAATCGTAGTCTGTGTATTGAATGGACTTTTATGGCACATATATTTTAAACATTTTGACTGTATTTCTTCAATACGAGATATATAAGTATTATATTGAGGGCTCCAGACAACACTACAATAGTTAAGAATACAATGTACAAAGGAATAGTATAAAATTTAAAGTACGTAAGTGTACTTTAGCGCTAGTACACTGTATATGTTCGCTAAATAAAGGCTTTGTGTCAAGTGTGACGCCCAATTCTTCTATAGATGATACACGAATGAGCTTCTCGCCAGCAATTATGTAGTTGTAGTGTATAGTGCTCATCTTCCGAGGGAAAGAGTTGATGATTTTTGCCCTAGTACGTGTAAAGGTTAGCGAAATCACTCTGGTGTTAAATAGATAATTTATGTAAATATTAAATAGTAGCGGTCAAAGGTGACTGCCCTGAGGTACACCCGAGGGCACAAACGTAGCAACAGACTGGCTCATCAATGAAGCCATTAACCGAAACTATTTGATTTATCTCATCTTTTATGTATGAGATAAGCTATTGAAGCAACCGCCCATGAATCCCAATTTTTTTAAGTTTAGATGACAACACATTATGATCAACACGGTCAAAAGCCTACTAAAGTTAGCATAAATTGAATCGACTTGACAATGTTGATCAAAAGAAGAGAGGATATAATGTATAAACCTTGCTGTCTCAGGTTAATTTGCTGACTTTACAGCAAAAAAAAGGCTAAGAGGGATATTATAATTTCTCAAACACCTTACTAAAAACCGACAAGACAGAATAGGACGATAATTGGAGACAACTCCATGATTCCCTGATTTAAAAATAGCAAGAACATAGGCGCACTTCCAAACATCAGGAAATATACTCTGAAACAAAGAATTATTAAATAAAATTTTGAGAGGCATAGTGCGTCCTCCACCCTGTCTGCTTCAAACTCCAAAGAACCCAAGGAAGAGGAAACATCATAGACAACAGCCTCAAGTATATCACTCGAGGGAGCATTAAGCACGAAGAAAAAATCTGGAGAATAACGAGCAAATTTTCTCGCCATCCCGGTAACCGTACCCTCGAACCTCATTGTCGAAGGAACCACATTAACGTTCTTCTTGTCCTTCACAAACGACAAAAAATGTTTAGGATTAAGACCTAGTTTATTTACCTTTAATTAAATTTAACTAGCAGATATTTACCATAGTTACTGTTAATATAGCCAATCATGGCAAGTGAAATTACAGTAACCATGGAAAATATCCAGTAGTTAAATTTAACCAAAGGTGAATAAACCGGCCCTTAATGTAATACCGCTCTCAACACTTCATATATAGCTGGTGTGATCCATATCAATCAAATATTTGAGCCTTCCTCTCAAAACTAAAAAAGGGAGTAATCAAGACGAAGAATAGTAACTCGAGAGAACCATAAAGGATAGCCCTTGAGATATTTGCGTTTTATAAGAACATAGTTCAGGAAAGCCGTATGTAAATGTTTATAAAACAAATTGACAGCAGGATTCACATCATTATGGGTGCCAAACGGAAATAGTTGGTAGATTTAAAGTACAAAAGAATAAGAACTATAATAAAAACCTAACAACACTGAATATACAACATAATAACAATAACAAAACATACCCTGCAAGAAAATATTAACAATGAATTGGTTTGTTGTTGAAAAGGTTTTCAAAACATGCAATATGGGGCTTGTTTTAAAAAGTAACAACATCGTAAAAAGAAACTTAATTAATAATAAAGATAAAATAAATAAATTTAAAAAAATGGAGTACGCAAACTAGAATGTAATTAAAACGCCAGTTACATCAGAGAGACGAGATCATTGAACACAAAAACAATACAACATAAACCCGAAACCAGATTTAAATTTAGTAAATGTTTAATTTTTAATAAGAAACACGAATATGACGAATATAAAAAGGTACACAAACTCAACTATAAAAATAAGAGCACCACTGACACCATTTGTTTAAACGATCAGATATTGACGAATAATAACCACTTTATCTATGGAATCCACACACCCCTCAGAAAAAACCCTGATTGTATGAAAAACACAAATTAGAGGTAACAAACTGATTTTGTATCGTGAGTGTCCTTGCTTACCTAATCCCTATTGTTCCTATTCTGTCTTTTTACATTCTTTTCTTGTACCTTATATACGCATTTATAGCTCCATTTTCAAAATCCAGATTTATAAGTTTTGGATTAATATCATCAAACTGCTTCTTTTTTTTTCAACATTTGAAAATGTTTATGCGGAACGGTTTTTTTATTTGTTTTATGACCCAAGTTTTTCATTTAAATTTTGTTTAACATAACCTTTTCATCCACAAATGGGATGTAATTTTAGAAAATGTTCTCTTATTAAACGTATGTTTGCCCATGAAAATGATTTTAGAGAATCGAAATCGTACGTTAAAAATACGTTATAAAACGAATATTGTAACACAACCTACCGAACGTATGCCGTGCAATAGTTTAGTTCATACTGTCAAGTGCAGAAAAATTACGATATAAAACAATGACTTATTTAAAAAATTAGAAATATCATTATATATTTAATTTTGTTCTATGTGAACAGTGTCATTACAGTTTATTTATATTGAGACAGTCCGGTAAGTGTTGCTTAGTAACACTTTCCGCCCTTGTGATGTTAAATCTCACTCACCGTACTCAAATCGATGATGCAAACAATAATATAGCAGCCATTAATATATATATATATATATATATATATATATATATAGTTGTCCATGAGTAGTCTATGACGGTTAATTAAAATAGGTGGAATCAAGCCGCGTCTCGGTTCCATTCCACAATTCGAAACAATCTTCTAGACGAAGAAATATATATAACTTTACAGTTACGATGATTAAACCGAGTAGTCGCGACGTAAAGTTCAGCAATATAATTCCGGTAAAACGTTCGGAGAAACTTTTCCTCGAAAAGTTCCCTTTTCCCCCAACCCGAAAGGGGACCCTAATGTTTACGTCGAGTGCACCCTTCATGTGCAGGGTCGCTCGGATTATTCTTGCATAGGCACGGACGGCGGAAAACGGGTCGACGCGTGCGGAAAACTTCTACTCGACTCGCTGTCGACGCCGACGTCGTCGCCCCCATTCTCATGTAGATCACACAAAACAATCAAAACGGTCGTTGGATTCACTTACTGGGGAGCCAGGCCGACGCCACACCGTATTCGCGTTCGTAATTCGCTTCTTTATGGTCCGTTGCGTTTCGATGAGTTGAGGGCGCATCGAGATCATGGTTTATACCCAACGGAGTATATCGGGTATTTCCAATATGCTCAATCCAATCAGGTGTCTCTTGGGAAATAAGACCGGTTTATAAAGAAAAGAAACGGTAATAACTTGATTTTGGTTACTATATGAAAACCTATTTCTACCTTAACATGAAAGAATTACAATTAACACAAAAAAAGCTTCAAATGAAATTGGTTCGAATTGGCTACCCCTAGGTAGCTGAAATTTCCCCCTTTATTTTTTATATAAAGCAATGTACTGTACGTTGGGGTAACTAAATCGATTTTTGCATTCCTAAAGAATGAAGAATATATAGAATCTATTGAATGATTTTCAATAGACCCTGTGAATGGTTTCCATGACTTCAATTAAATGATCCTGAATAGCACAGAAAACTCATCCTTTACAAGCATATTTATTATGAAGCAACCAAAATGGGAATTTTATTTGCCAGTATAAACGTATAGGTGAGGTGGGGTATCAAACCCCACCTCACCTTATTTATCATTATAACCTTATTTAGAGGCGAATCAATAATTTTCTGTACAATATACAATTGTCAATCAAGACTTATCAGGTATCAGTTACAAATTATTGGCTTAGTTGGTATTTCAACACATCTACCAATTGCCTATAACCCCTAGATTAAGTTCAAGGGATTAAGGAGTAAGTCTTATTGGTAAATACTTAGTTCGTGAATGAAATATGAATAAATTAAATTTTTAGTTCGTTTATGAGGATTTTGGGTTGGTTTGAGAGTTTGTTTTGGAACAACTCCAATCAGTGAGATCAATGAATAAACTAAAGAAAGTTTTAACGTTAAGTTTTAAGTTTATTTAAAACTTAACGTTAAAATCGGTCTACTAAATTGAATAATTTACCATGGAAACTTAAGATTTATTGCAACCTAACAATAAGCTCAAAAGCTATTGTAAGCTGAAAAAGTTTTGTTTCTTAACCTCGCATAGTTTTAGAGAAACAAACTTTTCTTTTTAACCTCTTTTTTAGAAAGCGTTCAAAATTGACTATTTTTATTACTAGCAAGTAAATAAAATCGAACGCTCTCAAATCTGAAACTGTGTTTAACTAACCTCAAACGTTCTTGTATAACCCCAAACAATTTTCTTCGTCGCTCTTTCTTTCATTTCTTCACCTCGAATACTTTTGAAATGGTTTTCTTTCCAATTCCAATTATGCGAATAATAACTGCTTAAAAATTATTTTGATATTAGAAGTTTAGAATTTATTCAAACGTTCTTTTAAACGTTCCAGGGCTTCTTAACCCCAAAAATCACCTATGCGCCTCCTATTTCTAGACCAAGAGAATATCTCTTGGTCTAGAATAGTTTAATATTTTTAATATTTTTTACTCATCCAAATTTAAACAAGACATGATGATGAATAATAAATGATAGGGCATCACGAACTGTCATGTATGAAACTACTTCTGCAAGCTTTTGACTTTTTTTGTTTTATTGTTTATTGTTTTATTGTTAAATAATGCCAAACTAAAGGTTTTCTTTTTCATGGTGTTTAATATGTTTAATGATTTGACAGATTAGTTCCATTTTTAGCCAATCCTACGACTTAATTATTGGTTATATTATTAACTTTTGGAGGCAATAAGAAGAGAGAAGGATGTAGATAAGAGAGGGTATACACAAAGAAAGATATGGGGACATAATAACGGAGGAGCTTCCAAAATACTTTGAATAGGAAGGGAGTGCGAAGTACTGATGAGTACTATGATGAGGTTCTGGTCAGATGATGAGCAGAGATGATATCGGTTGTGCAGAGAAGATTGGGAAATGTTAGAACATATGTTGGGGATGTAGTAATGAATCTAAAGGTAGATTCTGGAAGAGAGTATTAAAGGCGATCAGATTAGTCGCACTTAAATCGCACCCTTTTCTTGAGTTGAGTTTGATTTAACTAAGTTGGGTTCAATTAAGTTAAAAACTACGGATCCGGACTACATAACGTCTGAAATTTTGATAACAACATAACGTCTTATTAGCACGTTTTCAAATGTATGACAAACTGGTAGAACGGTTTTAATAGAGATACAACCAGGAGCAAACAAATATCAACCTCTGTATCTCTTAAATTATTATAGTAAACTACATTGAGTTATTATTAAAAGAGGATTAGAGGAGGAACTAGATGACAGAGGAGGATTCTATGTAAATTAGTTTGGTTTCAACAAGGGAACGTCCATCGTTAATGCTATTAAAGCAATTTTTGAAGAAGTCAAGAAAATTGATAGGTTCAGGCAGGAAAAGAAGAAGAAATGTATGTTGTACCATAAAAATAAAACACTTCCTGAATACAATCACAAACATTGATTGTTCAAATAGAAAAGTAGAGTATGATGGAGGAACATATGAGATTATCAGGGGGTACAACAAAGATCAATACTAGGCCCAATACTATGAAACATTGTCTTTGATCACTTACTACAACAACGAATAGGTGAAGTGTTAATTAAACTACTTGAATTATCGAGCTTTGGTTCCTAGAATATCAATTTTTAAAGATATTTTGCGACTACTAGAGCCGGTCACCCCTAAATCTAAGGCAAAGTGAACATTTCGATAATTAATAAATGTGAACCTGTTACAACTGGTTCCAAGATAGACAGCGCTTGATAATCTGGCGCTAATAATACCAATATCAATAACGGTCATAAATCCTCCGGGATCCCGGTAATTGGAATCCGTTAACCTTGACATTGGTAACCCGCAATATAAAACATTATTGTAAGATAAATCGTCAAAGAAACGAACTAAACGGAATTAGCAAAAATTTTCTCGTCTTCCCATCCATTATGGTTCACATTTACACTTGAAACGATGATGTCTAAAACTGGGCAATAACTAAAAGAGATATTTGACTTATTCGATATCTTCGCAATATTTTGGAATTTTAGTGGAATTCAACACGGACTTCGAATCAGGCATTTCCATCTTCCCATTCGTTGTAGCTCTCATTTTCGATTGAAAAGTTGAAGACTAAAATTGGGCAATAATTAAAAGAGATATTCAACTTATTCGATACATTCGCAATATTTTGGCATTTTAGTGGAATGCGACAGAGACTTCGAATCGGGCATTTCAACTATCGTGTTTGTTACGAATTAAACTTTCGAAAAAGACATTGTCTATCGAAATCGATTGAGTGGTTCTCTTGTTACAATCAAAATCCTATCTAATTGGGGGCTTGAAAAATAGGAGGCCAACTTGGTGAAATCGATCATTTCAACTTTAAATTTATTTTCATCGCTTTAGTTTCATTCCTCACCTTTAAATAGTTACGGGGTCAGGTTGCAGAATAGTTAAATCCCCAATCTAACGCAATGTAATCGAACAATCCAATTATATAAATTCGAAAAGCTTAGTTTAAATTAGTCATTTAACAGTTAAACAACTAAATCGTTTTAATTTCCTCACTGTCGTCGTCCACTTTCTCACAACCTAGTTCTCTAGCGACTAACCAAATTCGCAGCATTGTTAGAAAATTAGATAACAACTAATTACGTTAATTCACTAATCAGCATGCACACCGCTAAAATATTTCGAAACTGTCCAAAGGAACCCGATATAATCAGTCGCCCCCGCTGTCGTAGTGTTAATTTGTCAAAGGATTTGTTAACGTAATTATCACGTTGCGTAAACTTCCTCTCCTATTAGAGCCTCCACTTCACGTCGATTTCGCGCCTATTTCGTAGGGCTTAAATGGTTGTTCGGGAGGAAGTAATTTGGAATTTTTTATCGATACATCCATTGATTCGTTTCGATCTAGGACCGAATTAAAAACCGCTCGCAGGTAAAAATCGCTTCATTAACCCCGAAGCGAACACGGACGCGCTTCGGTGTTATTGCCGCGTTTACGAGACGCGCGCTTTCGGCGCTCTGCCGGAACACGCCTTCGGCACGAAATCCGGAAATTAGAGAACGCGCATGGGGCAATAAAAAAAAGCGCCGGACATGTTGTATTACAAGAGACAAACGCTTTACGAACACGTGTTCGATTCTCTAGATGTGTTACGGTTCTCGCCTTCCATCCATTATTCGGAAACAACTCGACGCTTCAATTCGAAATTTGAAATGCTGATCTAAACTGCTTAAATTGTTTTTGGTTAAAATATTGAAAGTGTCTAGGTAGACGCTACGTATACTCATATCAAAAATTAACTACATCATTACGATGACGTCACCTTTAGCGTGTACATGTAGTATTTTTCGATGCACGTTAGACTTTTTACTTTTTGTGTCCTTTATTGTCAAATTTTCGGATTGGCTGATGGCGACCACGTGACGCCAGGACTTTCGCCATTAACCAATCAGAACGAAATACCTGATACACAAATACCCAATTCTCCCTTGCACTAAAGGTAGCTTCAGTTAATTGAACGTCTTTAAAAGAGTGTTTATCTGTTCGTTATAGTTTGATAGACAAGACTTCAGGAAAAATGTTCTTTATCACATTCCTTTGTAGTAGTTTTCAATCATGGAACAATTTTTTTTGATATTCGCAATCAGAATTCTACTCTTTAAAGGAGCTTAACTTTCAAGAAAATGTTTTTGTCGCGTTGTTATAACAACTACTATTTCACTTCGACCAGTTAAATCCTCTACAGTCACTACAAATACTGTAAATCCTATACTTAATAACTTATAAATACAATCTATTAACATAAATTATGGCCATGTTTTCATTGCTCCTCTCATAATCTAATTGTCAGTTGAAAAGTATAGGACTTTAAAATAATTTTCAGAATCATGTGAGATATTTACATTCTATAAAAATGGTTTATGACAATTATTAATACTTCTACCAGTTATCTATTTATTTACTGTGAATTTCTTTGAATTCCTTCACAACAGGTTTTAAATCGTTTTATACTGTACGAAATATTTGATAAATCTTTTAATGTAAAGGATGACACAAATTGGACTATTGTAAAGGGAAACTGCTCGTTTTTTTAGAGAATAAGAAAAGCTGAGGCTCGATTTTTATAAGAAACTTAATGGCAAAAACCGCATATTAATATCAATTACCGTTTCAGATTTCAAAAAAAAAAAAATCCAAAGCAACTCTTTATATAAATTCGTAAGTATAAGTTATTCACACAAATGGTTTTGTTAAATTGTGTAATAAATAAATTGTGTAATAGTAATAGCATTGTTTATGAATATCTATCTGTCAAATTTTAATTAAAGTTATAGGTTCTTGTCGTTAGAGTATTTCTTAGTTGTCATCAACATTCATAATAATGTCATATGAACATTATGAAAAATGTACATGATAGTTTGTTTTATACAACTTGTGAAGAATGCAGATACTGCAGTTTACTACTAGTTTACATATTAGCGGTTAATTCGATATGAAAAGAACAAAAATTTCAGAAATTCCAAGAACGAAAACAAGGCGGGGTTTGAAAAATATCAGAAGTTCATTACGTCAGCCTGACCGACTTTGAACAGCGCACGAATTTTTGTCAATGGCAAAAATTCTTGGGTTTTGTGTTGCGAAAGGTCTATCAATCTTCGAGTCCTTCCATTTGTTGATAACCTGTTAGTGTGGCTTTTTAGCATTTTTTTCTATCCTTCTAGTTTCCAGATTCTCTTAATTAGGTTAGCTCAATCCAACTTCTATCCTCTTGTATCATTCTGGATTCACGATTCTCTTAATTGGATTGGGTTTGTTACCAACTCAACATTTAGTCTCTTCTATCATCCTAGTACCAAGATTCTCTTAACTGGGTTGGGTTGGATTGGTTATCAACCCAATATTCAGTCTCTTCTATCATCCTAGTATCAAAATTCTCTTAATTAGATTAGCATAACCCAACTTCTAACCTGTTCTACCCGTCTATATTCTAGATTCCCTTAGTTGGTTGGGTTGGATACCAATAACTTCCATAACTTCCAGCCACATCATACTCCTAGTCTCAAGATTCTCTTGATTAGAGTAGTCTAACGTAACTTCCAACCTCTTCTATCATCTTAGTCTCAAGATTCTCTTAGTTAGATTAACCAAACCCGCCATCCAGCCTCTTCTATCTTTCTAGCCTCAAGATTCTCTATGTTAGGTTAGCCCAACCCAACTTCTATCCTCTTTTATCATTTTGGATTGCAGATTCTCTTAGTTAGGTTAGGTTGGGTTGGTTATCAACCCAACATTTAGTCTTTTCTATCATCCTAGTATCAAGGTTCTCTTAATTGGGTTGGGTTGACTTGGTTATCAACCCAACATTTAGTCCCTTCTATCATTGTAGTCTGAAGATTTTCTTAATTGGTTTGGGTTGGGATGGTTATCAACCCAACATTCAGTCTCTTTTATTATCCTAATCTCAAGATTAGGATAATAGAAGAGACTGAGTTAGATTAGCCTAACCCAACTTCTAACCTCTTCTACATGTCTAGATACAAGATTCTAGTAGTTGGTTGGCTTGGCTACCAACCCAACTTCTAGTCTCAAGAGTCTAACAGAGGTAGCCCAGCCTAAGGTCCAGCTTCTTTTATCATCTTAGTTTCAAGATTCTTTTAGTTAGATTAGTTTAACCCTTTTGATACTAGTTATAAATATAATCTTGTTCTTGTATCATTTTCAAAACACTTTTTCAAAATCTGCACATGAGTTTTTAAAGTTGTATATTTCAGAGAAGACTTCAACGAAATAGGTGTGCTGTATTTTTGGAAAGGAAATTCTATGCACTCCTCGAATTTGCAAAAATATTTATGATGTTCCATTTAAAAATCATTCTTAAGTCAATAACTACTAAACTATTATTAAAGCTGTAATAAATGCAATTGTTAGTTATTAGTGCAATAGTTAGAGTATACGTGTATCATAACTATTAGTAATTTGGATAGTTTATTACATAATGTTTAATGACGTAGTAAAAAACGTTATTTATATTGATTTCAAAAGTTATGGCTCACTAAGAACAATTGAAGAGGGATCGTATCGTTTTGTTGCAAGAGAAAATTCGACAATACCAAGCATAAAATTATAAAGTTTTGAGTGTTGGAGCAAAACATGTTTTATGTCTCCTGATTTTTTTACGTATATCAAAAGTAAATATTTACGGTTGATTTTAAAATTGATTTATTAAACAACTGTTCATCGTGAAATCTTAAAATTTGGTATAATATAACTTTAAAGATTCTTTTATAACCTCAACAAAAAAATGTTCTATGTAACCTCATTGTTAAAGAACACCATATTAAATAATTATCATAACCCACGTGGGTGTTGTAATATTGGCTACCTATCTATATCTGTATGTAGTGATGGATATCTTTAAATTAGTAATCAGATGTTGACAGCTGATCACCTATTCGGTCGAATGTTATTGTTGACATGGTCGTATGGTTTGTTAGTAAATACACCAAGAAATGATTGAAGAACAAAGAAAATACGGAATATTTTAATTAATAAATTTTATTAACAAGCCTGGGAGGTTAACCGTACAGTATTTATCGAAATAGTTTATGGATAGAACCATGAACACAAATCTATAGTCCAGGACACCACCAGAGAACACCTGATCTAACCCTGCATTTCTACTTGTTTTTAAATTAAATAAAGTTTACATGAAGAGACTCTGAAATCTGGAGCATTTAGAAGCTGCAATTCGAGGGGAAATTAATAATGTAAGAGTAGAGGAGTTACAGGAAGTGTTTGCTAATTTACAGAGGAGAATAAATATTTGTTTATAAAACAATGGAGAGCACTTTCAACATATGTTGTAAATTTTAGCCTTCAATCTTTAGATTAAAAATGATTTTAAAATAATTGTTTAACACTCTGTATATCAATAATAAATGAGCTGTTCCATTTTGTTTTGAGCTGCAACGTAAAAAGTAATAACAATAGACAAGACCGTTATTTACAAAAACTAATCCATATTAATCCAAGAAAGAAAATTCATCATCCATTTTAATTCATTATGGATTATTTACATCCACAACGATTCAGACATTCAAAACCACTTTGATGTTTTTTTCAACTCAAAAATATAACTAAACTTAAACCATACTATGATTAGTATCCTGTACATCTTCTCGAAATTACGTGAAAGCTCTCATTGTAACGTTGTATGACGGGAAACGTAACAATTTAACATTGCTTGAATTCCTAAAATTATTATTAGGAATAACTTGAAAACTCAATATAGTTTGGTTCAAAGCAAACCGAGCATCGCCACGTCTAATTGATTCAAAGGCAAACATCGATATGAAATGTAGGTGTTTGCGTCAACAATTCGAGAGGCAGAGGGAAGGCCGCTAATGGCATTACGCGCGATTGAAGTCCGGGACGAGCCAGTAGTTCAGCAACTTGTTCCGCTGCAGTTATGGCTAGCACAAATTGGTACGATCCGCAGTTTCTCCAGAATTTCACCCTTTGATCTCTGCATCCTGGCTAACTAGCGCGCCATCGAACGATCCCTTGGGTACATCCGGTTTTGCATACAAAATTTGTACCGTCGCTTATTTGTCATTACTAACCCTTTGGTGTTAATTGACTATATCTACCTTGAACGTGTCCCTCTTATGTTCTAATCCACTTCTCTAAAAAGAAACGTCGACATTGGCAATATACACGCGCTAATATGTTTTAATTAGTTCGGGGGATTGCGGGAGGCAAAAACCGCGTGCTTAAATTTAATTTTACTTATCCTTCGGCTATAAACAGTCGAATAGCGCGCTAAATGGCTCTGGGCTTATGTAATCGTTGCTTAATTTCGGCTCGTTCCGTTTTACGACTTTGTATTAGTTCGCCATTATCTGCCCGAGGGGGTATTTAGGGTGAATTGCTGCAGCCGCCCGTTAATGCTGATTAATTCTAATTTCGGCCGCGATTCGATCGCCCGAACCGTTCGTACACAGTAAAGGTACGCTTGATTACATTAGGGCATTCATAAAATCACACGTGCCATGAAATTTCCTATCTATAACACTCAATTTAATCCTCATCGCTTTTATAATCTCTTTGATGATCTATTCATTTCGACTTTTTTTTTATTTTTTCCCACACGCAAAAAATCATTCAAATTTTAACTATTGGATATATTGGAACAAATTGAGACGCAAAATATATCGAGATTTTTTAAAGTACACGTATTTAAAATCCTCTATTTGCGATAGATGAACATAATGGTTAAATTGATAAACCCATCTTTGTCCAAACGGTGATTTTATGCACCAGCAATTTTTCTGACTGGCAGATATTAGATAGATGTGCTGTATGGCACACAGACTTTTAATTGCATCTTTCTTATTTAATTTTAATAATTAAATTTTTAGAGTATTAGATAACAGTACTTTTTTGCACTTTGACATACTAAGTTTTTGGTGGCAGAACATAGTAATTTCCCATATCTCTTGTTCCATAACCTTGTTGTCGTTCATATTTTGAAAAGAAAGAAGTCCAAAGAGTCCAACAACTACTTCTTAAGTTTTATTTCAACTGAATGTTTCCAGAAAATAACCCCATACTAAGTCGCAATTCAACATAATACGCTTTAATAGCTGCGCTGACCAGGGTGGCCAGATTATACACATAGAATGTCGTCAGCCATGACATAAGAAACCGTGAGGTGTTGATATTTGTCTAAAAATCACTCAATTTCGATAATATACAATACGTATGGAATATATTCAATAAAACTTTAGGGTCATCGGCAAAAACGTTCGAACTGATCAATTTTAAATTTTGATGGCTCAACCCAAGTGCTATAATGCAACTTATAGCTAGTGCTAACTAGCAATTTGGGTTGGGATAAAATTGATGGCTCTATTTACTCCAACTAATATTTAAAGCTAACTAGTTGGGGTGGTTTAAGGTTAATTGATCAACCCAACCCAACTGATATCTAACCCAACTATCTAATTAGCACTAACAACAGATATTAGTTGGATTTTTAACTAACATTTAGTGTTAATTAGGTAGGCCTAATAAGTAGACTATTAATCTTTTTTCTAACCTACCCAACTGCTAACCAACTCAATATTTAATATTAACTAGGTAGTTGAATTGGGTTGGGTTAAGGTTACTGGCCCAACTCAACCCAACTTGAACATCGTGCTAACTAACTACTAGAGTTGGGTTAGGTTAGGTTAAGATCTTCAATTAATATCTAGTGCTACCATAAAATTCGTAAAAAAGTCACAAACCAAAGATTAAAATTGACCAGTACCGGCATTTTTGTTAATAACTAATTGCTAATCATTTCTTTGATTTCTTACATCGTGAACGCACTGTATATGTGTAGCATATAGGCATAATAATTAAGAAATAAATATAAATAATTATTAAATATAATAATAATTATGAAATAAAGTAATCTGAATCCGTATTAGAGTGGGTAAGACAGTAAGAAATATATCTACCGTCTATTACATATACATTTAATTTTCTTGATAAGATTTTGATTAAGCCTCCAGTTATAACGTCTCCTCCATAATTTACCACTAGACTTTTCAACAGACTTACAGAGTTTTAGCATTAACTCGGGTTCTCATTTAGTGCAAGTTAAATTAACGACGGAAAAAATCCTTTCTACAGTAACACCTTTGATTATATATGTATTTGATGATCAATAATTGTTGAACCATTATCTAATTTAATATTGAAAACTTGTACCCAAAATTCTTCTACATCTATACCTGCCTTAAACTTGTTAAAATCAAAATTACGTAGTTGTCGCCACTCATTATCTAAGAAAAATCGTGAGAAGTACAGGTCAAGTCGTGAGATCATGGGATAAAAGGATCGCACAATAAATCGTGAGACCTTGCAACCCTGGCGCTAACTGACACTAACCATGATTGTTCTCAACATAAAATATACGCGATTTATCTTTATGGCCAGATCATCGATGTGGTATTTCCATGACAGATTCGAGTCAGTCCTCACTCCCGCAAATATATGTTCCTCTTCGCAAGTAAATTATTTATCATTGAATTGTAGACGTATTCAGTTGTTGGTTTTTACATTCCCAAACATCATAATGCTTGTTTTCTCAATATTTAGTTGTAGATCGTTATTTATATAGTTATTAGACCAGTGCTAACATCTGTTTTCAGTTTTTGCTATTACGACTGTCGTCGAGTCATCAGCAAACAATACCAGTATCTATTATTTCAGGCAGATCAATTATATATAGGACAAAGAGAAACGGACCTCTGTAGAATTACTCGTAGTACCCTCATCTAATCTGATGCCGCTTCAGTGCTGCTATAATTATAGGAGATAACCCGCTGTTCCCTGTTTGAAAGATAAGATTTGAACCAACCCAGTGCAATTTCTGTGATCCCCATAGGAACAGTTGGGTTGATCAATTAACCTTAACTCAACTCAACTCGCTAATTAACATTAGATATTATTAATTAGCATTTTTTCCAAAAAGATATCATGGTGTATGTCAAAAGCTTTAGAATGGTCCATCATTATACCCGTAAGTTCACAATTATTTATTTCAGTTATAACTACTTCCAGGAGCTGATTTATTGCTCTATTTGTTGATCTTCCTTTTATATAACCATTTTGTGACTTGTTCAGTATTTCATGATCTCTGCCATATATCTATTATTGCAAAGATTTTTAGCACGATTGATCGATAATTAGTAAAATGTGATTTATTGCCCTTTTATATGACGGTCTAATTATGGGTTTTTTAAAGATCTTGTGGTTATGTTGAAGTCCTGAAGGAGGAACTTATGAGAGTGATTAGGGGTAGAGCAATGTCACTAACACAAGCATTTAATACAAAACCCGGAACCTCATCATAACCAACTGTGCTAGTATTTCTTTTTCATTTCATTAATATCGTGTATACATGTTTTAATAACGTTCCCAGTAGCTATATTAGTAAAATAGATGTTTATTGCATTTCAAACGTCTTTTTCTCCTGTATATGTGAAGGAAATCACATAAATCATACTCTCCTAATTATTAGTTAGCTTTAGTTTAAGCTAATTCATGGTATTTCAAGTTGGACAATACATTTCTTTTTGACATATTAATTTCAGCCTTCCGCATTAACACTCCATCATACAATTGTCATTTTATAAGGGTTATATTTTTTTAATTACATAACAATTCTTTAGTTTTAATTCTAGAATGAATTTGAATTGCCTCAATCTCTTCATCGCTGCTTATAAAATTCCAGTCAAATGAAGTCATTTCAACATGAATTTCTTTTATTAAATACACGTTTTCTTAACTTTTTCACTTGATGATTGCCTTGAACCATTCTTATAGCAAAAGGGTATCATTGATGCTTTGTGATTAGAAGGAACAGAAGTAACAACTTCACTGATGTATATTTTCATATTTACATAGATGTTATCGATAAGTTGATTTAGATTAAATTTATTTAGAAGTGTTATTGGAAAAATCTTCAGTTGGCTGCAGATTTGTCAATGGATGATACTGATTCTGCATTTATTGCATCACGTAGATCATACTTGAAAAAAAAACATATTCAGTTAAATATCAAAATCAGACGTCGTTGTAAACTACGCATGCTTCGATAAGTAAGACAAACATTTATAAAACGGTATCTACTACAAGTTTAATAAATAATATATATTTTTAATAGTTTTAGTATTTTTTCACATAAAAGTTACTTCTTTAATGTATATATTTGTATCGGCCAATTTGTGACCAGAATCACCATTAGATAACATGACAAAAATAAAAAAAGAAATAATTGACGTTTTTAGTAATAAGGTCGTTTATAATTCAAAAAGTGGCAACAATGGAGAAGTTCATTATAAACAAAATATTCCATATTAATCCAAGGAACAAAATTCACCATTCATTTTAATCCATTATGGATTGATAATGATAATACTTAACCTAAAAGATTTCAGAATAACAAAAATACCGAAGTTGACGTCTATAGGGATAAATTCGACCATAACTCATGAAATAGTAACAATGAAGAAATTCGTTGTAAACCAAAAAATGTTCTATCTTAATCAAAGAAACAAAATTCATCCCTAAGATCATCCCTTTTGATCCCTTATGGATTATCCTCAACTTAAAACATTTGCAATACCAAACTTAAGGTTTTTAATAACATAATCAATCATTCATAACAAAAACTAGCAGCAATTGAGAAGTACGTTATCAGCAAAAAAATGTTACGTATTAATCCAAGAAATAAAATCCATCATCCATTTTCATCTGTTATAGATTATACTGAACCTGAAGGATTTCGAACAACAAGAATACGAAAATTAACGTTATTAGCCAGAAATTCGATTGTAACTCAAAAAGTAGTAACAAGGGATAATTTCGTTATCAACAAAACATTTTTCATATTAACTCAAAAAACAAAATTCATCATCCATATTAATCCATTATGGATTAGAGATCTGCAAATTACGTGTGTCTATTCATAAATGATATTCCGTGAGTGGCGCGCGTGACACGCGTGGGTCTAAATCGTGAACGGGCGTGAGCGGGTATAAAAAATCACTCACGCACACATCTCTATTATGGATTATATTCAACGTGAACGATATCAAATAACAAAAGTACCAAAATAACTAGTCTTATAATGTAAAACTTAGTGTATTATAATGTAAATAAACTTAGAATTAAGAATTGATTAGAAATAAATATAAGTTAAGTAAAATAGCGTAAGTAGCATTAAGTAAAAATGGCAATGAACTTTGCGGTTTGTGAACTGAGCACTTTGGTTACTGGCCGATTGCTTAATTGATGAGCACGCAAATCAAGCATTCCAATAATGTAAAGTAATACTGCAAGTCAGTACAATTTTACTTATTTACTTAGCAATAGAATTAGATGTAAAACAGTCTTCATGGTTTTTCATTAACTATAAACCTTACCAATACATGGATTCCCTAAAGAAGAACCTAAATTATCGCAATAGCTCAAAACATTTTCATCCATTATAGATTATACTCAACCTGATTGATTTCGAATAACAAAATCTCCAAGATTGGTGTTTTTTTGTAATAAATTCGACAGTAACTTATAACTTAAAAATAATAACATTGGAGAATTGTTAATTCTGATGTTAATTCAAGAAATAAAATTCATCATCCATTTTAATCTTCTCTAGATTATATGCAAACTGAAGAAATTATTTTTTTAATGTGTTTGTATCGGCTCCATTGGTGAGTAGAATCCCATAACAGGTCAGAAATAAAAATTGAACTTGTTTTCATCAAACTAAAATTTAAACGAGAAAATGTAGAGACTACGATGGGTACTATAAAACATTTTATGTTAATTGAAATTCTCTAATTTTTCTGCTTTTTAAGTTATAATCTAATTTTGGTTTTGTTGGTTTCGAAATAATTCGAATGATAATGTTAGTTATTAATTCAAGGTATGTTAAATACGTTTCACTTTAAATGACATTAAAAAGAGAATCTTTGACGTAACTTGAGGGAGATGTGCACGTGCGTGACGAATTATAGTATGTTTTATGTGAAAAGTTCAACAGGGCCATTGTGTCGGACCGTACGTGATCGCCGTTTTTGGTCTCCCGTGTTCGGTTTTAGCAAGAGAGGATTCTCGTAAATCTTTTCACCTTTTTCTTCGAGTTTCTTTACTCGGGGAATAATTCACGGGACCACACGGTTGCGTAAGTTTGGAATCGAGTGATTTACCGACACAACTCGAAAACAATAAGCAATATTATTTATTTATCGTAATCTATCTTATTTAATTGTACTTACGTTTAACGAAAACAAACTGACCTAAGCAAAACACTGAATCATACTGTCACATTTACAGCTACTCAAACGATAATTATTCATCATAACGTTAGATTTAAGAAAAAAATATTAACTGTTAACTATCTCTAGAATGCGTTTAATAGCGTTAGATTAATTAATTCATTTGAGCGGTTTATATTGATTATAATGCTATTCCACGGTTGGTTTATCAAATCTATAAGTCATTGATGAACGCATCATTAATAATAACAAATAATTTTAATTGGAGCAAACTCCCGTAAACATGTAGCTATAAATGATCATCAAAACATTATTTCGCGGTCATTTGTTTTTAGTGGTTAACGAGGTTCGGCCCTCTAATTAAATCGAAGATAATTGTTTCAGCTCCACAATTATGTTGCAAAACCGTTACTCGTTATCAGAATAAACAGTTAACGCAAAATTTGTATCCAGTTTATATCGAGGTGTTTCGTAGTTTTCTTTGTCGAGCTTGGGGATTCATTAAAGTTTCTAAACTGCACAACGTTCGATGTTATTGTTGACCGAAAGTAGGCTCTGGGAAACCGCTGGTGCTGCCGTGTCGAAATGTTATATAAATACTCGTATAAATATAACAGCGGGTTGCTTTACGAGAAAGTTTATAACAAACGCATTATAAAATATTCGTTTAATAATGATTTTTTTAATAATAATATATTTGCGGTTTTAAAATCACAATTTGATTAGGTTTAAATCACTTTCTCGTTTTTAAACGTGAAAGCGAATTAAATTTCTTAATTTATTGAGAGTCTCATTAGGAATTAACCGAGATGTGTAATGTGCTCATGACTATTCAATTTAAACTTTCTGCATAATTTTTGAATAAATAAATTTAGTTTTACAAGTCGGTCATTTCCTAGACATTATTTACAGAAAGACGACAGCTGTTCAAGTGATTTGACAAGGGTAATCATGTTAATACCGGCGTTCCTCATCAAACTCATTAAGATTATGACACATCGACCCTTCTCCACCGCCTTCACTAACATTCGGTATCCCGTCCGCGTCGGGGGTGCCACAAGGAACCATCTGGAACGTTAATTCTTTTTTGCGCCGGTTCATCGATTATCAATTTTTCCATTTCACCCTCGCACCCAACGAAAATAATCTTGGAAACAAAGCTTAACGCGACCGTAAATTTCGGTTGAACACGTCAGATTAACTCGGGCTTTATTAGCATTAAATTTCGCACGCCGAGCGCCGCTCTGGCAGCATTCCTAAAATATTAAAGTCCGTAAAATTGCCGTCGTCGTCTGTGGGAAAACTCTCGTCGTCGGAGACTCTCCCCGTTCGAGGTAATTTATAACGGGTCGTAGGTAATTTTAGGCAACGCGTCTTGTCTGCGACATAACCAAGTCTACCGTGAAATAGTTGCGGTGTACACGTCGAGTTCAAGGAGTTTGTACTTGAAGTTTTCCAACGACAAAATCCTCCAGGTCTTTTAAATCCTATGTGATGTAGTATAAAACATATTTTAATACTTAATCTTAAATAGCGGTATATGTGTTTTGAGTAAACATCCAATCATCTAGGCGACTTCTTCCCGATTACTTTTATAAAAATGATATCATCAAAATATCTAAAAAGACAACCACAATATGGGGGTCAATAGATTCATTATAGGCAGATTGTGAACAAGATATTAAAGGAGGTAAGGACAGTGTTGTAAAGTGTTACGAATAACAACAAAATGTAACTAAAAATCAGTCATTTAGGTTGGTAATAATCCATAGTAGATTAAAGTGGATGATTTTCTTGTTGATAATAAGTAAGGTTTCTCAATCGTTTCTAATTTTTGAGTTAGAATCGGTTGTTGTTGAAGAAAGCGTCAAAAATGATACATTTTATTTTTGGGGTGATCATGAAATATTATTAATTCGATGTTTTTTGTAGTTCAGGTTGAAAATAATCCATAATGGATTAAAATGAATGATGAATTTTGTTTCTTGGGATAACATGGACCGTTCTATATTAATAACGGCATTCTCGATCATTACTCTCGATCTCATTATTTATATTTTTTTAAATTTATTTTTTTTTATATTGGTCACGGTATTCTATATCATTTATACTTTTTGAGTTATATTCTGCTTAGAAAACGTTAAAGTTGCTGTGGTTATTTTAAAGCGCCAAACTCATATGCACAAGAGTCCAGGGTTGTCACAGTTAGTGCAATTGTACTAAATCCCGTACTATTTGAAAGTATTCAGTGTTTTAACATTCACTGATTCTATCTAGTGCTTTTTCGAATTTAATGGAAAAGATCAATAATTTCGACTTTAATGGTGGGTTCATGCAACATGTTTTAGTTTTAGTCGTAGTCATAGTCTTAACCGTTTGCGTTAGCTTTAGTTGTAAGGAAAGGCATTGGTTCATGTAATATTTAAGCACAGTACATTAAAGCAACATTTTGACATATAAATAGTCGTGCCAAATTAAAAATGCAAAAACAAATCTGGAGTGAAACTGTTTTATTTATTAGAAATATTTTATTTCTAACATAATTTAATGTCATTAATAAAATTGAAATGTGCTTGAATTAGGGATTACAATCTCGGCATATCGGGATCCCTGGGTAACAAGGATGCGGAAAAATTTGGTATTCCGTGTTAGCTTCTATATTAATCAGTTAACGACCCCGGGATCCCGAAACATAAAAAGACGCAGAAAAAATATGATTCTCGAAAGAAACCAAAATAAAGTTGCCAACTATTAACATGTCGTTGATCAATGATGATCAAATGTTCAAAAAATCTCCAACAAAAAACCATCTTCTTCAAAAATATGTGAAGGAAGAATATGGAAAAAAACTGAAACTTCGACTTGATTGCAAAACAATATGGAAAAGCCTTTTAATCATGTCAAAGCGATATAACTAATTTTAAATTATTAGGCGTTGGTTTGCCTTTTAGGTTCGATCGAAGTGGTATGCATGCTTCAACTAATTAAACAAGTTATTGCTGCTTTAGGAAAGTCCTTAGGGGATTGTTTGATTGTTCAACTTTCGTCGATATTTAAGTAAATTCCCGAAATCAATCCCGGGATTGATTATCCCAAAATTCCCGTTATTGTGTATTCGCTTCAGGATTGTAATCCCTAGCTTGAATGCATTTTTTGTTAATCGTACAAAGATCAAAGAAAATATTAATTTAGTTTTATGATCTTTGTGTCCTGTATCATACAGTTTTTCTTATGCTTGTACCATTAATTTCAAATCAATTTGATCTGGATTTGATTCCATTGAAATTATTGTTTTAATTATATTAAAGTAAAATACGAAAGCTAATCAATTTATTACCACTAATGGTACAAAAACGAAAAGTGCGCATGCGTTAAGTTGTGACCAAGGGTATTAGCTTTAAGAAGTTAAAAGTTCAGCAACTCTTGTGACTAGGACAAAAACTGTTTTATTCGTAAAGTGTTGCATGAACAGTACTACTACAACACAATACCTTAACTTTTCACGCTTATGACTATGACTACGACTAAAATTAAAACACAATGCATGAACCCACCATAATATATAACAGAAAATTGCGAATTAATTGATTTACTGATAGTTCACTGCAATTTCGGTGATTTGAGGCGGAACCGTTCCTTATATGTTTTAATAAATATACAGTCTCCTATAAGAACAGTTCACTTTCACTCCACCGAGGACGCTTGCGGACGAGGTGCTACAATCTTTCTAAATGGACGATATTCTACTCATATTTCAAATTCAACGCCTAGTCCCCAAGCGACCTCGGCGATTTGAGACGAAATCGTACCTTGTATATCTTAATAATCATATAAAATCTCTTATAAGTCCATTTCTAAATGGACGATTTGCTGTTGATATTTCAAATCCAGCGCCTCGCCCGCTAGCGACCTCGGCAAAATCGTTCCTTGTATTTATTAGTAAATAAAGTCTTCTAAAAGACAATTTTAGTCTCACTCCGACGAGGTCGCTTGCGGGCGAAGGGCTACAATCTTTCGACATCGACATATTTCTATTGATATTTGAAATCCAGCGGCTCACCCGTAAGCGACCTCGGCGAATTGAGACGATGTTGTTCCTTGTATATATTTGTAAATACACAGGTTTGTAAATATACATATATGTCCCATTAGTAATGGGACACAGAGATGGCACATAATACTATGATGGCACATCACTAAAGTAGGAACTAGAATGATAAACATTTAGGTTTAACCGTACCTGTCTTAAGACGGAACCCAATTTAATCCAACCTAGCTTCAGAACTAACACTAGATTCATAACTAGAGACGTTAGGGTTTAGGCGTCTTAAGAGATGTCAGCCGTACATCTCATCATTTGTCAACAGAATTTCTGTCAAATCATCACTTCGTTTAAAGTAAGTCCAAACGATTTTTTTATATTGCATCCAATCTTTATTATTCTTTTTTCATCATTCATTGTAGAGGCCTTCATTAAAAAAAAAGTCGTCAGATACACGACTCAACCTAACCCAACCTTGTATATTTGAATTGAAATAAAACTAGAACTAACACTAGAACTAGAATTGGAATCATTCGGATTTAATCGTCTTAAGAGATGTACGGCTAAACCAATACAGTCAGATATGATGGCAATTCTGATTTGAAAGCGAAAATTTCCTGATTCATGAAGATATTTGTATGTTCACAGATGAAACAAATACAACAGATGAAGTCAGTGTCGGCTTTAGCTAAAGTGGTGGTAACAGAGTCTCTCTGATCTGGATCCCTGGTCACTCTAGAATTACTGCTAATTAAGCGGGAGATGAACTAGCACGAGAAGACAACGTTAATGCATTTGTCGCACTAAAGTAAACACTAGAGTTGATGTATCATTTGCCATGACAAGTCACAGGATTGGACCAAGGGTTATAGAAGTATATTTTGTAGGATTTGGATTTTTCTTATGTTTTAACTTGATGGATTCCTAACTTGGCATGCTAAGTTACAAGTTACCTGATGAGTGCTTTGTAAAGAAGCAAAGTGCACTCAGTTATCAGTTAACTTATCCTTGGTTGACCAGTGAGTTTATGTGATCAAGGAGAACTCCGAGGTATATTATCCCTTGGTCAATTTGCTGGCATTGAGCAGAATAGCCTATTTAGATAACCATTTCTGAACGTTGTACACTGCCCTTTAAGGTGTCTTAATAATATCAATAAGGATGTCGTTTTGACCCATTATTAACATGTCATTTTCAAACATGGTCGTTTCGAAGTTGTCGAGATATCATGTATAAAGATGTTGAACAGAGCCGGAGGAGTATCCATTGATGGTGACGGAGAAAGAAGGAGAACAGAATGGAAAGTAAATAGTTGTGTAACCCCATTTGTTTGAGCTTATATTTTAAGCCTTCAATCCGGATAGTATCAAATGATCTTGCTATATCCAGCGAAACAACAGCTGTAAACTTTTCGTAGTCGATGATGGATATCTCGTTGGAATAGCTTAGATAAGGATGCGAGAAGACTGATTGGGTGACAATTGACTCGCTTTTATCCACACTACCGGAAAATAGCCAATTTCTAGACAACGATTAAAATTCCAAAAAAAAACAAAAAAGTTATGACAATATTAGGTATCTGATATATGCTTATAGGATATAGGTATGGCTATTTCTACCTTTAGTTCTTGTATTGATATTCTGTCGGTATCGGTAGTTGCTGGAGTTAGTAGATGGGATTCATTATATTGTTGAATTGTGATAATATTTCGAATATTCTCTTTATTGATATTCGGTCGAAATAAACAAACATAAATAAACTACCAGTTCTCCTGGAATGAGACATGCGAAGTTATTTAACATTGTTATTGTCACCAGTTCTAAAGAGTGTCTTCAATATCGATTAAAGACACATCTCAACTTGTTGGCCCTAGCCGATGATGTTGAATGGCGAATATGTGCGAAGGACGAGGAAATGGTTGAGCATTTCTTATGCCACTGCCCTGCTATCAATAGTATTAGTAGTAGTAGATTAACGTTTTTTTTTTTTTTGGTCGCAGTTTATCTCCATAAGGATATGAATAACTGTTCACCGAGCAAGGTGTTAATGTTCGTTAAAAGCATTGATTTGTATGATAAAAACTGATTACGTCATCTCGCGGTACAATAGATAGAAAACTAGCCTTAAAATTTTAACTGAACTTGTATGATTCAATAAGTTTTGGAGAAATATTTCTTTGTCTAACAGATTTTTTGGAAAAGTAGCTTTATAATTTGGATACAGATTTGAATAGTGAGTTTTTGCAACACTTCTTATGACATTGTACAGGAATTTCTGTAAACTTTGCTTCTACAAAAAGTGATAATTCTTTGTCTCTGAAAAGTGTCACATATTTTTGTGTTAGCCAAAGATTTGTTGAACCCTGCGCGAGTGAGAGCAGAAAAAAGCTATTTGCTTTATTACATCTGCTGCGTCTAATTTACCTTCTGACCTAAGTTGCATTTGTGCAGCATATGTAAGTTCTTCAATAGAAAAATCAAAGAGGAAACTTGTGGTCTTCCGCTATCATCTCCATCTTCTACTGTAGCTGATATTTGTATAATTAGTGTTTTGTAAAAATATTGTAATTTTGGTTATAAACTTTTTGTAGGCACTCTGTATTATCAATTTTTGTAATGAATAGGTTCCTTTATCATCTATTTTCTATCTGCAGATGCAAAAACCTTTTTCAAAGAAAAACCGCGAAATAATGCAAGCAGTATTAACAAAATCTACAATAGCATGCCTTATACTAAAAGATGTTTTCAACATTTCTTTTGAATAAATTTAAAATCAATTAAACAAATTATGTTTTGTCTATCTAAATATGATAAAAATATAATTTCTCAATTTAACGTATGATCAAACAATATTACAAAAAAACCAATTATCGAATTTTCGCTTTGTGTTTATTATGAAATACTACTTATCAAGAGAGAACAAAGGAAAAAAATCTAAAAACACTTAAATCTTATGCTTTAAATGTTTTCAATTTTGACCGAGATTTAAAAAAAAATGCTAGTGTGCGCTATGGAAAAAGCCGATTATTTAGGGAGCTGCAAATCGAAAAAGATTTGGCCTGTGATTTAGAGATTATTATTTTGGCTAAATACACGCCCTTGAAAATAAATATCCCGGTATTTAACAACTGAATAAAACACCATAATTTAGTTAGAATTAACACTTTTTTGGTTAACACTGTATACTAAACTGCTAAAAATACCAGATATACCCTAGGTATACCAGTGATTCCCAAATTGAGAGCCACGGCTATAAAACGCAAATTGCATTACCACTTAATAAACAGTGGTAGTGCAATTTAATGGTAGTGCGAAAATGCCTAACCCTGGTTTTAAAATACTGAATACATACATAAAATGGAAGATGCCAGTATTTAACAAGAGCTGAGATATGCTATTTTATACAATTAGTTTCTCGCATGTATTCTAATTTTCAACTAATTTATCGAAGTTTTAAAGTAAAGGCTACTGAATGTAAGCATAACAGAAATAGTATTAAATTACAATTTATATAACTTGTTAATTCTACTTAATTACGCTGTGTCATTTATAAATCATAAGGGATCTATGTCGTTTTACATCCGCTCTTGTATTAATTGCGATTTATCATCGCAATAACTAAGACTGAGAAATGTTGCAATCAGTGGATTAAAGTAGTAATTGAATGCAGAGTTCATTTTGTTTCCTAGTAGGGGAATTTGCATGTTCGTGCATGCATCGTGTCGACCCTTTGGTATCCCCCCGCAACCGATGCGGCGCGATAAATAAACGCGCGAGGGGCTCTTAAGGTGGCCCCGATTTCGGAATGCTTTTACGCGAACATGCAACTCGGCTAATCCGGAATGTCCTGATTTATGCCCGAAACCGGCTTCTCGTCCGGGAGTTTTTAATTCCAAAGTTGGTCTAGAATACGAGTTTTGTATTCTAGACATGATCCACAAAAAACTACCTTTTCACACTTACATAAATGTTTTTTCTTTATAACTTTGTTTATTTTTAACATTATAATCTCATCTAATCCTCGTTTTTTTTTTGATTTTAGGTTTTAAGTGGTGAAAATTTCGGTTAAAAATTTGAGCTTTAAGGAGCTTTTCTGGGGAAAAGCAAATTATGCGGTGCGGCAAAACTGTCAATCACCTAACCTAATGAGACTCGTGCTGTAACTTCGGAATGGAGCCTGGGTCATGGTTTGACTTCGCTTTAAAATTAGACAGTTTAATTGACTGCTGATGTTTAAAAAAAAGGGGCGTCGAAGGAAGTTTAATTGGTTACATTATAAGTTTTTCATGGAAAAGAAGATTTCGATTTTAAACGAATTTGAATGATCCAATTTTATTTGATCAACGTGAGATAGTTGTAGAATTGCAGTTAATTTTGTGGAGGGAAAATTTTTGAACGACACACAGATTTTTGCTCACGTCCCGTGTTTGTGGTTGACATTCCTTCGAAGCCGTTAAGACGGTGCACTTGGTGAATAATATTAGCCTTATTACGTCCGTGCAAGAAAAAAAACGCGTGGACTTTTTCCATTTCGCCCTACCCGAAATGAATTATTCAAAGGGCACGTCGAGCTCCCACGTTTTCTCAAGTATGTTGCTCCCGCTGTGTATTAATAGTATTATAATATTATTTTCGCTAAGATATTATCAATAAAATGTTTTTTTCCCAAGGTTACGACCAGCCGCTTAATAGAACCGTACACGTGACTTTTCCAGAATGACTCGCGGGCATTCCTTGGCTTAATAATTGCAATTTTGCACTTTCCCCGCATAGGTTAACGATACGACCCGTATATCGTGACTTCAAACACCTACATTCTTCACGTTTCCTTTCGAGCCGTTTCCTTGAAAACACTATGAAAATAATAATGTTTGTTATTAAATTTACGTTGTAATTAAAACGCTACAACATATTAATAGCGAGTTTACTCTTGATCGATGTACCTAATAACGTGAAATTTACATTACACGCGTACTTCCCGTGTATTGCATATTACCAGCGATAAATTTTGAATTTACTAATTTTCAGTCTATTCACCTACGCCATGTATTTTCATCTATTATATCAGCTTGTGTATAGAGAATTATAAATCAAGGAGAAATTGAATTTAGTTCTATTATAATTTTGAATTATTTATACAAAAGCGGTAAAGTAGAAATAAAAATAACACATACGTGTTTCATTTCAATTATTAAAAAACATTAATACACAAGAATTAAAGTCGGATGGAAATAATTTACAATGGATGAAAGTGGGTTTATAGTTTTTTAGAGTTATAAAGAATACTTTAATTGTAACCCACATTTTCATCTCTTCAACGTATTTATTTTTATTTGGAATTGTAAAAAATTGTTTTTTTGATAGCTTTTAAATTTTGAATTGTTTAGGATGGAAATAATTAATGGTGGATTAAAACCGGTAATGATTTTTCTGTCTTGGACGAATATAGATTTTTTTTATTGATAACCGACTCGTCTATTATTTATTATTTGGAATCTCATTCAGGTTGAGAATAATCCATAATGGACTAAAATGAATGATTAATTTTGGTTCTTAGTTTAATATGAAATATTTCTCGTTGATAACGGATTTCTCCATTATTTATACTTGAGTTATAATCGATTTTTACCTAACAACGTCAAATTTTTGCTTCTGGGATTAATATGGAGCATTTTTGTCAATGAAATCAACACTAATCATAAATCAGCTCCTTTATCGATTTCTTTTCTCATCATAGCAATCTTCAGAAAATTAACGTAGCTATTTAAATTAACAATTTAAATTAACTATTAACCAAACTATTAAACTTAAGTTGGTTATAAATTTACGTTATTTAATAATTAAAGTTACGGTTTTTGGTTCTTTTTTTAAGTTCGCATTATTTTTCATTATCTGTTATGTTTTTATTGTATTTCTTCTTATACAAAATTCTTCCAAAACTCGTAAACTCATAATCAATTAATATTTGACAACAGGCTAAAGCTAAACTATCATATGATAATTGTTAGTACTGTTTACACTTATCATTTGTTTTTATTGTAAAATAAAATATTAAAAAAAAATGTTCAAGGAAAACTCATTTTCTCTTTTATATCCTAAATCAATAAAATTCCGCATATCGCTATAATTTAACATAACAAACATTTTATTTTAATCAATTTTTGTTGAACATTGCTCAGAAAGACCACTTTACCTGCAACGGTTAACAAACTTCTTGCGTTAACTTTGGTACTTTGAATTCATTCATGATCATTCAGGTTGAAAATAATGGATTAAAATGGATAACGAATTTCTTTGATGAATATGGAACATTTTCTGTTGATAACAGTCTTCTTCATTATTACTTCTTTTTAAGTTATAATCAACTTTGTTTTTGAAAACATCAAATTTGGTGTTTCTGTTTTTCATAATGGATTAATATGCATAATGGATCCTGTTTTTTTATGAATATGGAACATTTGTTTGTTGATAACGATCTTCTTCATTGTTACTAATAACCAATTTTATTTTTAAAAACGTCAGTTTTGATGATTTTCTTATTCGAAATCATCAAATGATGAGTAATCATGTTTCTTAGATTAATATGGAATATTTTTTGTTGATAACGAACTTCTCTATTGTTACTATTTTTTGAGTTATAATCAACTTTGTTTTTAAAAACGTCATTTTTGTTCATTTTGTTATTGGAAATCAGTCACGTTGAGTGTAATCCATAATAGACGATAAATCCTGTTTCTTGCATGAATAAGGAACACTTTTTGACTTATGGTCGGTTTTGTTCTTCAAAGCGTCAGATTAGATATTTATCCAATTCTAAGTGATTCTTGTTAGAAATAACCGATAGAAGTTTGACATGAACCAAACATTTTTTTTGGATCTAATAAATAATTTTTTAAAGAATATTTTTATATACAGGGTGATTTACAATATGCTGATCAAACTGAAAGAGATGGTACTAGGGGTCAATTTGCAGACATTTTCTTAATAATATTTTAACTACAAGTTAGTAATTACGAAGATATAGAACGTTATAGCTGAACTAATGACTCTTGATATATATACGGCAATACACTACGTTTAAATTAAAACTGCAAATATTTCGAAGTTACTTAAACTATGTACACTTGACAAAAATAATCAAATCTCTGTAATGTGATAGATATGGCTATTTAAAAACTTGTTAAAACGCTCAAAAACTGGTATTTATTTCTTGAGAACCACTGATATTATTTCTTTCTTGATTTAATTGCTTAACAATGTAATCAAGTAATGGTAGGACATGCTATTTAAAATCAGAATTGGTCAAAATTAAACTGATTAGATTTATTACAAGTTAAAAACCATAATTTACAGCAATGAAGAATACGATAATATGCGATATGGCCACGCAAGAAATTTGTATTTGAAACAATTTCCATATCGACAGATACCTTCGAAAAATGGATTTCTTCGGTTAATCCAACGGAAAAGAGAAACAGGAAATTGAACTGAAATTAGAACTAACACGAGTATTAGCACTATCACTAGGACTAATACTAGATTAAAAAACCAGAAACTTTCGGGGTTTGAAGTGCGATTTTTGAAAAAATGTTGACGTTTCGAATGCTATGTTGCAACCTTCATCACTTCGAACCAGAAATTGTTCATCAGTTGCCTGTCTTAGATGAATCACTAGGTCACTAGGTCGACAAATGGTGACAACTTGTGGTGTATCGGAAAAAAACCACACCAGCAGGTACCTAGAGGCAATAGCACACTATCATCCGCAACAGAAGAGCTCCGTGATCCGCACTTTGTTCCAGAGAGCAGTAAGAATATGTGAAGGACACCTAAAGAAGGAGGAACGATTTCTACGGGACGTACTGTAGAAGAATGGATATACTTGACATCAACCAAACCAACGAAGAGCGGAAGCAAGGGGAAAGTGCAGCAAGTACAGAATCAGCCGGATTAATCTATCTTCCTTACTTCCTCAAGAAAAACGACATCGTGATGCGATACAAAACGGTCACCAAAATTCGGTATACACTCCCGATAGCCAAGGAGTCTATTGGCTATCATGCAGTTGTGGGAAGTTTTACGTTGGCTAAACCGGACGTAACATCGAATGCCGTATCAAGGACCATGAGAGGGATGTGAGGCTGAGGAAGATTTAACAGACGGTGGTTGCGGAACATTGCCATTCAGGGAGACACCGAATAGACTTCGACAAAACCGAGGTACTGGCTAGGTCTAATAAATATTACCAAAGGCTAACAAGGAAAGTCATAGAAATCATAGAGTCATAGAAACATCAACAGAGAAGATGGCTGAGAACTCAGCAGAACGCACATTAATGCCAATAATGGATTACACCCCTACCATTTACAAAAGGTGCAAGCTCTGATTCCCGCTGACTACCCTCTGCGTCTAAAATTTTCTTAGTGGCTACTAAATTGTGCCAACAGTGAACAAGATTTTACGAACAGTATATTAGTAATGGATGAATGCTGTTTTACTAGAAATGGTGCTATAAATTTTCACAATTCCCATGTGTTCGAGAGACGAAAAACGACACGTTATTCGCCAGGGTTCTTTAACAACGATTTAGTGTGAATTTATGGGCAGCAATTGTGAACAATACGTAGTCCTTGGCCACCACGTAATCCTGATCCCAACTCATTAAACTTTTTTTATGGGGGTTCATGAAGAAAAGAATGTGTGCGAAGGAGGCTATTATATTAATACACCAAGTATAAGATCGCTTCAACGCCACCATAAAGCACATCCGTTCACGATTTCAAAAAACGTTTAATAACGTTTCACAAAACGTTATTAAGAAAATCTCTTCAGTTTGACCGATAATACCTTTGATGTTTGATCCGTATGCTGTAAATCACCTGTATAGTATGGAAATATATACATATATAATTTATTTATTGATATATATTTCCATTGTATTTTTTTTATAATATAATTGATGAAATTTAATACAAATTTTTTTACAAGATTTTAATAATCTTGCAACATAGATTCCTACAACAATTTCTTTTTTCAGTAAAGGGTAAAAATATATAGAAAGAGAAAGATACAATTCTAACTTATTATACATTAAATTTCCTTTAATTTGGCATATTTTTCATGAAGATATCTCATATATAATTTAATATATGATTCTTTTAAATTAAACCTTTTTAAATAAAAGTTGTGGGTTTTAAAATTTTAAAATTCATATGTTACCCGAGTTTCTAGGAATAAAGAAAGGATTTTTAGCACATCAAAGATTAATTAAATTAATCTAAAAGGGTGTATGTTTCAGCGTGTAATCCACATTGTAAGCCGAGATATAACTTTTTAAGTAAATTAATTTTAATGGATTAATGTGTACCAAATGTATCATAACGCCCGCGAAAAAGAATGAGAAAACGCTTTTTAATATGTTAAATACTGATTTAATTAACTTTTAATATCGCTTCCTAGATGTGTGAAAAAGATATATAACATAAAAGTAGTTTTACTGATAATTTCCGCGTTGAAACTAAAGCAGGGTAATAGCTAAACCAACAACAAATTCCTAATTTAATTCCTGCAATTCCTTCCTAGTTCCAAACATATTCCACCTGTTCGATTAGAATTCCATTGTCCATAAAAGCCTGGGTAATAACGGTTAACTCCTTCGACTTCACCGGACAAGATTACCGGTAAAATTGCTGGTAAAATTTGCGCAACCACGCAAGAACTAATTCCATCGTGTATTTCCTGCCACAAATCTATGTAATAAGCCGAGAAATCGATTCACCGACGATTATCGGCTCGAAAACGCAAAAACCTTCCCGTTCATCGTGAAATAAGCATAATCGAGCACTTGGGCTTTAGTGTGTGAGAGGTGAAAGTGCCGCAAAGTACGCGATTGACAGGGAAAGTTGTTTTTGTACATCATCCGTTAGGATTCCTGCATTCGTAATTCGTCGTAAATTCAAACGATCTCTTCATCTCGTGAGAGGAAAATTTCATTTTATATCCGGAAATAAATTAATTTAAACGATTTCGTGTAGTTAAACACAATGAATTCAGGTAATTATAATATAAAGTAAATATGATACTTCGAAGTTTGACCTAGTTTAGTTTTACCTTGATTCTTAGTTCTAGTTGAGTTGGAAATCTTTACTTTCACTAATTAAAATAGAGATCGTTCCTTTTAAGAAGTTAAAACGACAACTAACAAAAGGTTATTCACACACTTGACGAGTTTGTTGTTTTGTAAAAGGATTATCTAACGGTGGCAAGTAACAAGCAACAAGTAACAACTAACAAGTACTCGATTTTCTAATGGTTCAAGGCAAATTACGTTATGTAGTTCAATGTAACGAATGCTGTAATTATAGCTATCGATCCGGATAATTACGGGAATTACGGGAGGCCCGGATATTTATTTAGGGAAATTAATGCGACTCAAATTTGGTGTTTCACGCGAAAGGTTAGCGACAAAATTCCGCCACGCGTTTTTATTTTTTTTTTGCTTTGCCTCCAGTGGCGGCCTTTTTAACATGTAGATTATTCATAGTTCGCTGAGCAAACTAATACAGGGTTTTTAATGAGTTTTCGAACTGTAAAGCGGCTTACTAGTTCAACTGTGTTA
Source organism: Onthophagus sagittarius (assembly GCA_036711965.1). Lineage (NCBI taxonomy): Eukaryota > Metazoa > Arthropoda > Insecta > Coleoptera > Scarabaeidae > Onthophagus > Onthophagus sagittarius. Next base: position 17,754,397 of record JASERS010000005.1, on the reverse strand, counting down.
AAAAACGCGGCATTTTAATTGGAAACTTTGCATAAAAATTCGCGGAGATTAAACAGGACATTCAAGCTACCAACAAAAAGTTACTGTATTAATCGTTTAATCTAAAACAATTTTCACAATTGCCAGAAATCGAATTTAATCGTTGAACAAAAGAAAAAAAAGAAACGTATCCATTGGGAGACGTTGAAGTCGTCATGTTAAATGGCAGGGGCGTATTTTTTATCGTTCGTCTGCCGGAGGGAGATTTATTGTTGTGTATCGACAAAATCGATCAGCTCAGCCCGCCTTTGAGTGATTAAGGACCCGAAGAAATTCCCCTAAATTCAAAGCAAAATCCACTTTGGCATTTGCAAAAGCACGTTTCCCGCTGAATCGGTTCGCTCGTTACTCGACGCCCGCCGGGGGCCCGGTTCCTCCGGACCAAAACCGTGGCCTCCTTTCGCGAAATGGATGTGCCTGATTACGTCGAAATCATCTCTATTCTCTCCTCTTATCCTTTCCAAAAATAAAAAAAAAAACACTACAAGAAGGATACCGGAATTTCATAATTTCGCTTTGTTACGTGCATTCAACTGAGCGTGTTGAAACTCCATGGTCCCCAGACTCCTGTACTTCGGGTTACTGATTGAGTTTGTCGATTGCAGATGGGAACGCTTGATTTCGGATATTAAGTTCACGTCTTTAATTAGGTGGTTGACACCCATGTTTGCCAACACAATTGCAGTTTGGAAGCTTGGATCGATAGGTTTCTACTGGTAATTACCGTGTATCATTTATTAATTATGAGAGACTATGCCAATTGGACTCAATTATTAACGTTTATTACTAAAGTTTGAAAACATTGAATTTCAAACAGGATCTTTTTACCCGGATAAGAAAATATTGAGTCATAAATTTAACGGTTTTATTTATCTTATAACCTACATATTGGTTCATATTGGATAATTAGGTATGACACTTCACACCTGTTCTTGATTTACTCCGCGAAAACTTAATCGTGTTTGTCGTATTAGTCAAATCAAATTACTTTCGCCTATATTTTAAAACGTTTTATTACTTCGAAAATAATTTATCTTACATAAAGTTAAGCATGTAACAAGGATATACGAAAACGTTGCGATAACCTTGTTTTAGCCACGAGAAAATCGTAACTCGCCATCTAAATCGTTGACATTCTATTATTTACGCGGCCGCTCCTTACGGAACGTATTGTCTGCAATAAGGATAATGGGAAGTTACCTTGTAACTTATTTTTTTCTTGTGTTATTCAAATCTTAACCAGGAATTTTAAACAAATTTTAAACACGCGCCTCCACAACGCTGAATAAAAAAATTGACATTAATCTTGTCTGTTTTGGAGTGGCAGAACATCGTTTTAGATTTTTTTACTTAGTTTAATGGCAAATTTCTGGGTAACACGCTAAATCCTTTAAGTAATTATACAACTTTGGTTGATGCGATCATCTTATAACAATCTCGGCGAATACTAAATAATGTATTCATCGTTCTGTTTTACTTTGTGACAGTGAAACTCTGAGATCATACAGTAAAATAGGATGGAAGGATCTAAAGTTAAAGGACGTGCCGGGAATAAACTTGGACAAATTGGGAACTAAAAAAGATTTTCTATAATTATACTGGTACAATACTAAATAGTAAGAAGAACTAATTTCTGAGAAAATCCGAACCGTTCATGCTCTATACACTCCTGATTGAAGTGGGAAACCTTCATTTAATTCTGGATACTCTCACTTATAACGCTACTAAACTTTTTTTAATGAAGGCCTCCACAGTGAAAAATTTCTGAAATAGAGTATTTTACACACTGATTTGGCAACCTTATACATTTGAATTGAAGTAAAACTAGAACTAACACTAGACCTAGAAATGGAAAGTTTTGGGTTTAGTCGTGCATCTTCAGACGAACGCGCGCCGTGCAATGCAGCTTAGCGAGTTTTCCGCCGGTTTTGGTGAATGTTCCATCGATATCCTCCAACTGACTGGTTATTGCATGCCGTTCATGTTTTTTAAAAACCAAACATTTTAATGTGGTTTTTTACCCATTTTTTATACAGAAATAAGTAGATAAATTGCTGATAGCTTAAAAAGGTATTCTGTAATGACTCTGGCTGAACAGTAAATAGTAAGAAGAAGACTGTAATTGTAAAGATAAGCTAACAATAGTCTGATACCTTGTTGTTAATGGTGATCTTGACTATATGCCAAGTGAAAGCAAGGGAGGAAATAAAGAAGTGCAACAGCTGCTGGTTACCGCACCCGGCTAAAGAGTGTACCAAAGAAATAGAAGAACTTCGTGTTACAAATGCAGAGAATGTGGGTACTAAACAGGTGACTGCAAGAACGAACCAAAATATCCAGACTGTCAAGATACCGTAAACAGAGCAAGTACGAGGCGTGCCCAATTTACAGTGAAAATGTCAAAAAATGAAGACAGCGAAGATAAAACAGAAACCGTAGAACACAAACTGGTTAAAACCGTGATACAAGATAAGGCAAAGACACAGGAGAAAACGATGGTAGGTAGGTAACGCGAACAACCAAATAAAAACAGATAGAACATCAAAAACAAAGTAATCAACTGGTGGAAAGGTAGAAAGAAATGAATTTCGAAATAGTTACTAGACGAAAGGAAAGGAAAAGAAGGAAGGAAGTTCTAAGCGAGCCAATCAGAAACCGATTGCTGAGAACAATAAACCGCGACGCCCAAGAAAATTAAAGTATTATAACTCAACGTGAATAGATCAACGGCAATGCACCTCATTTAGAGACAGGCAGATATGAGGCGGACTGACATAGCAGGAAACCATAACCTTAACCATAACCAAACAGGAGAAAGGATTAAGATGAGGGAATGATTTGAAGATAATGATCAGGATGTTGCCATAAAAATCTGGAACGACGATATTAAGGTTAAAGAATGCATTGATGGGCACGGATAATGATGTGAGACTTTTGATGGGATGCTATCTAACTCCAAACGAAACAATCATGGATTTGATTTGGATTCAGAGAAAGAGAAATTACAATAGCTGGAATCCTCAATGCTAAACACAGCCACTGGAGATCAAAGAGAGAGGAGTAAAGATGCAGGATATTTTGGGAATGGATGGCGGAGAGGGATAAGTTGCGGTAAGTAGAGGGGACACACCGACTTGGAGAAGGGGAAGCCAGGAGACCATAATAGACAGGATAATTTATGAAAGCACACAAATTAATGCTTTTGAAAAATGACGAATGGAGGAGGAGGAGAAAAGCCTCAGCTTTCATCATAGCATATATTTCAGCGTCAGTCTGCATCACAAGATAGAACTTAGCAGAACAAATAGCGAGGGTAGAAGGAAAAGAAATCAGAAATTCGTCAAAAAATTCGTTGAATCTCTACATAAAGACTGTCTGAAAAGGCGCAAAATGACTCCAGAAACACTAATAGAAGTAACGACAAAAGCATGCTACATAGTCTATCGAAAAAGAAAACAGACCAGAATTAAAGTAGATGAAGATGGCAAAGGTGAAGGTAAATAAGTGTTGACGAGTTGTAACAAGAGGGAGTAGAAGCGGTGGTGTGCCGGGAGAGTAAGTGAAATGAGAAACTTAATACAAGGAAGGAAAGAGACAGTACATAAAAGAAATTAAAAAAGGCCAAAAAGATAGGATGGAGAAACCTGTTTAACGTACTGGGGAGAAGTTTGGGTGATGTCTATAGAAGAACGTTGAAGAAAACGAAAAACATATGTAAACTGGTTCTTGAGGAAGATAAAATAGCAGAGGTAATCAAAGATTTCTTTCAATGGCACATGGAAGATTAAAATGCCGGCAAAAAATTGAGAAAGGAATCGCCGAAAGGGAAGCGACAGAGACTATTGGATGAACCAAGAGCAAAAAGCACCTGGCACTGATGGTATAACAGCGGAGGTGATGAGAGGCGTCATAAAGCTGGAAGGCAAACAAACTGGTAAACATGTATAGAGGAAACAGATTTTTTAAGACATGGCAGGAGCGAAAACTTGTGTTAATAGAAAAGGGCTTACTAAACTGCTTCGGAAAGCTGTACGACGGAATAATTAGAACGAGAGTGTTGGAGGAATTGAAAGTAAGGGGGGACTCGCTACATACCAGTATGGTTCCACTCAGGGGTCACTCAGTCTGGGGAAAGTATGTAAAATGGTGTGAACATATCAGATATGTTGTAAAAAAAACCGAAAACACAATTAGGGAATTTTATAGAATTATGGGATCGACTTACGGACCCAGCATAGAAAAGTGTGAAATAATAGATGCAGTTTTATGGGGGCAGATTTTGTATGCATGCAGAGCTTGAAAGGACACTATAAGACCAAACAGAACATCGAACAACTTACGAAAATACAGAAAGCAGTTATGATCATAATAACTAGCGCATACTGGACCACGTCGAATGCAGTATTTCAAGTAGTTATGGATATGCTACCGATTGACCTATACATCAAGACGAGATTGGGTCAGAACGTAGGCGAGACCAGAGACCTCTTTGGAAGAGAGTGGTAACGGAGATGGGAGAATACCAGCGATGTGACGAGGTAGACAAGGAGATTGGTGCCCGTTATATCTGTGTGGCTGAAGCGAAATTGGGGCGAGACAAACCACGACGTAAGCCAATTTAGGACGGTCACGGATATTTCAGAAGCTACCTGTATAAGTATAAGAGAACCTCCAACAACCGATGTATAATACTGCGGTGTAGAGGACGACGTAGAACACACGTTCATCCAGTATAGTAGGTGAGAAGTCCTTCGAATTGAAATGGAGAGAAAGGTGGGAGGAAGCTTGATCCCAGGGCTATAATATAGGAATACATAATAGAAGTTGTCAGCACAAAAGAGAAGGAGGAGAGACGAGACTGAGGAAAAATATAGAAATAAGAAGCAACCTTGTGCGATTGTGAAAACCCGTGAGGGTACCTTCTAAACAACTGTAAAACGCCAACAGTAGGTCGGGGTGCATAACACATTTCCCCCTCCACAGCGCACAGAATAAGATTATAATAATGCAACCTTTTTACTGCAGAACAGCGCAATGAAATGCCACGCGGAAGAAGAAACCCAATAACTAGAAGATAGCCCAGTACTGAAAGCACCAAGAATGGAGACACGCGATGAACGAAAACCTTACTCCCATGACCAGTAGAAGGAGGAAGCTAGTGTGATGAGAAACGAATGTGAACAAAGTTGTGGATTACTACCCTTTCTAGTATATATAGAATTCTTATAATTTCAAAAATTGATGAACATTTTTTATTTTGTAATGCCGGGATTCGTGGTAGAATCAATTTTTCAGAGTCTGTTGGTTGCCAGAGAAGGAGAGAAAGAGGAAGCAATGTTACCGGCTGAAAGATCTCCGATGTATCACCTTATAAGTTGTTTCTGAGAAGCCGCGGAGAGGGGTTTTTAGTGACTCGGGGTCTTTGACCCCAACCCACACTAAATCCGGATCTAGGATTTGTTCCAGCCTAAATCTAAACTTCAAGAAAGCATCAGAAATCATATACTACAAGAAAGACTTATTATATTGATTAGATATTTAACTATAAAATATTTTTACACATATAGCAAAAGAAATTAAGATATTATACCAAAAGTTACAAAGGAAAACTTGCTTGTTTGGAATGTTTTGTGTCGTCTTCTTCATCATTCTTCTATATAGAATCTACATCGGATATTGCAATCTATCCACGAAAATATTAAAATCGTATTGTATTTAATGATTTCTTTTGTTGATAATAAATATTTTCATTGTGATATTTGAGAATTCAATCCGAAGCCTAAACGTACACATTTCAAAGAAAAACAAATAGGGTTGTTAGAGATGTAGAATTGTTTTGGTAAAAGAAAAATATTTGTACAATTTCCAATTTAGCATGTCCAGAGTAACCAGCTACTGGTGATTTCCTACTGTGTTAGTCAAATTCCGAGGCAGTCGCCGACGGTTATTTGCCCTTTGATATTCCGCAGGCGGGTTAAACGAACTGTGTAATCGAGCAGTAACAATAAAAGAGCGTTTCGCATTCCGGTTCTGTCGGACGCGACCAACAACAAGGCCATAAATCTGCGGAAACACCCAAGAACTACGTAAAATTGCGAATTGCAACTTGGTGTCCAAGTTGTTGTTTCTTGTTCGTTTTAATGTTTGTGTGGGTCGAAAATAACCTTCGGCGTTTTTTTTTTAATTTAGGAGTCAAAGTCAAGGTGATGATCGCGTAATGATTAAATGTAATTTGAAGATCTAACCCGATATGTATTCGATACCTCTTTCGAAATGACCAACTCGTATAGAAAACCTCTGTAGGTCACGGAGTATTGGAACCAGTTTGCGATCTGCAACGGAGAAAGTTAACCAGAGGCTGTTGGCTCTCTCGCAGGACTTTGAGAGGTGTTTGAGGTCAGGTTCAAGGACTCTTCATCGCACAAAATTGTTTACATTTCTCTTCTCAAACCGGATTAAACTTTTATGATTTTGACCCATCCCAAAATATCCTTAAAGGAACCAAAACGATGGAATGTAACGGTTTCAACCTTGTCCTTTTTTTATTTTTACAGAACCATTATGGATGTGTCACTTCTTTTAAAATAAGGTGTGATCTGCCGAACCCACTATTACATTTAAAAAGTCATTGTTTAGTTCCTTTCAAGGATAAACAATAAAATTTAGGTTGACTCACTCCTTTGAGGCCTTTTTATGATGGAATCTGACTTGAATACAAAAACAGTATTAACTATTTCAAATGGAAATATGAAGAAGACGTTCCGATTCCCCCGTTTAATTCATCCCTTGAAAATCCGACTACGACGACAATGAGCACAATAGAATAAAGATACTCTCCAAAATCCACCCGCGAACCCAACAATTGACGAACGAAGTTGCCCGAGTGAAATTCCAAACCAAATCCCGCTTTATATACCCCAAAAGTTCCCGGAATACGGGAGATATTATTACCGGGACCCCGCAAAGTTTCTCCTCATACCCAACTTTAGAACAAAACGTCCTGAGAATCGGGCGAGAAATAAGAGAAAATGGGTAGCTGCCCCAATTACTACTTACAAACACAATCAACTTAATTAAGATTACCTTTTTAAATTATTTCAACAAGATACAATTTATTGTCTACCATAAATCGATTGATGTGCGTTAATGCACTTCTTGTAGATTCGTTTAGATTAATTCAATGAAGTTGATCCTACATAAAAGCGCTCACGTAAAAGAGAAATCAATTGCGAACGATTGCATCTAAAAACCGTCGTAAGATTGACATCTAGAAAACGAGCAAAAGCAACGATAAACCATTACACCTTTTTAGCAACGTTGATCATTAGCGAAGCTATTCACGTCGTTAAATGAAAAATTCGCGACAAAGTGTCGTCATCTTTCTAGAAACAGATATCACTAATTAGTTGGTAGTACTACTTCAAAGTAACACCCCAAGCTTAATTAACAAAGACACCCAACTTACGTAACACGTAACGATTAAAGTTAACACTTTCAATTTTTCTTTAACGTTTAAACTGAAACTTTAAGGGTGCCCGCGCAACTATAAATTACTAACGTTCGAATAAAGACCTTTGTAGCATTGCAAAGTTCTCCTTTCGCTTATTTTTCATAAATTAAGGTGACATCAAACGCTAAAGGTAACTCATTAAACGTCAGTGAGAGGATGGGGAGGAAGGAAAGGACGAGGACAACAACGACGATGTGCTCACAGCTGCCAAAGATAATGGTACAACGTCGCGGATATTAAAAACATCATCTTTTGAAGTCTCGGGGCCGTCTGCAAACTTAATATCGAACGAGAGACGCAAAGTGCATCTATGAAACGACGGCTTGGAAGCACGGAGGGGGAGGCTCTTGTATTGACACGAGCGAAAGATGGCACCCCACCGCAGCTTCGAAAACGTTTTAGAAACTACGCCGACGATGCCACGACTACGGGTAATGAAATTTTAATGAATATATCGAAGCAATTAACCTGGGAACTGGGGAAGTCATTGTTATGAGTTTCCCCACTCACTCCAAAATAACCTATTTGAACACCAACTTTTTAACGTTTATGTAATGTTTTTTGCGTAACACTCTTTCATTAACATAAAATCTAAAAGATGACCACAAGTTGTAATAAAAGATTTCCATTTTAGTGCTGTTCATATTGATTTAAAATGTACAAGAACGAATCGTTATTAAAAATTAGGTACACATATTAAAAGATACTAAAATTTAATGGTTTATGCAAAACTTTCTCGTGATTATATATATGCACAATATGTCCCCTGTTCAAGTTACATAGACGGAAAAGATTTTATTACTGATTTTTTAAATTTATCTAAATCACACGAACTTTATACTCTAACTATAGAAGTTAAGTAATTATTTCTAATTTTATGCAAGAATTACACGTTTTTCTAAATTAAAAGTTTAATTTATGATATGTAACCATAGAAACCATAAAAACCATAAAATTAAGTTTTTCGATACATTGGACTTCCATTAGTCTTGAAACTAGAAACAATTGGGTTTAAGTATGACTCATACTAGATTACTAGAACTAATACTAGACAACCCAGCTTCAGAACTAACTCTAGAACCAGAACTAGTAACATTAGTTACGGTTCTGTCTTAAGAGATGTACCCGAATGTTTCTAGTTCTAAGTTTAGTGTTAGTTTTAGTAATGGTATTAGCTCTACTTTTAGCTATTATTCGGTGATTATTGTATACTTGTATCGAGCTAAAACTAGAACTAACACTAGATCTACAACTAGAAAGGTTCGTTTGAACCTTTCTAGTTGTAACTAAACCTGAATCTTATTAGTTCTAGGTCTAATGTTAGTTCTAGTTTTAATTCTTGATTAACTTTAGATTGTTAAACTTAGATTGTGTTTTAACGTTTATGTAATGTTTTTCTACGTTAACACTCATTAACATAAAATTTAAAAGATGACCACAAGATGTAATAAAACATTACCATTTTAGTGTTGTTCATATTGATTTAAAATGTACAGAGATATATGCGCATATATATGCACGCATTCGGTTAATTATATGCGCTCCTTGTTGCAAAATATGCACACATATGTGCGAAAAACATAAACTCTCTTTATTCATTTATAATTTTGTATTCAAGCATTTAAGTGCTTGAACACAACAAATTTTTGTATAAGTGGTAAAGCCAGAAAATAGGAATTTTTAAATGTCTGCAGGCTTTATTTACGTCATTTTAATTGCAAAAGCTGATCGTATTTGACAGTGATTTCTCTTAAAGCATTTAAGTCAAAAGTCCTATTGCCTCTAGAATTTATAGTACTGAATATTATATTGAAAGCATTAAAAATATTAGAACAGACAAAATAGTGTCAGATCTAAATGCTAATCGAGCTGAATCCCGATTCTAACCAGACTCAACCGAAATATGAAGATTCTGACTTCTCACTTAAGAGTCTTACCACAAAAATTAACAGAAACTGAAAAATAAAAATCAATGGAGGAGAGTTTTGTGCATGAAAATTATTCATTATAGTCTAAGGATGTTTAATCTATCACTCGTTATAATTTAGTTATTACACTTCTGCAAAAATAGAGCCAAAATCTCTAAAATATCATAATTGATGATTTTTATAGCAAAAGTCTTTCATTACCCAAAAATCGAAATGTATGGTTAAAGACCCCATTCGCTAAGATTGTTCATAATGATAAACAGGAATACAGGAAAAATGTTCAAAGAATCATAATTTTAAAACAGACAGAGAGGCCTTTTCATGAATATAGTTTTTCAATAACAATGAACCATTTACGCTTAGTCCATAACAAGATAAAATCAAAATATGAAGACTCTGGGGAAATTGTCAAATATCTAAAAATTGTCATCATTTAAGAATCTAAAAACTTCATAGAAATTGAAGAATTAAAATCGATGGAGAAAAGCCTTATGCATAAGAATTATTGTTATTATCTAAGGATGCATAATTCATCACTTGTTAGAATTTGACTATTGCATGTTTGCAGTCATAACGCCAAAATCTTTAAAATATCATAATTGATGATTCTTATTGCAAGTCTCTTTCGCAAGTAAAAAATCAAAACGTATGGTCGAAGAGCACATTCATTAAGATTGTTCATAATGATGTGAGAAAGCATAATCAGTTACAACCTAGATTATAGGAATACAGCATATATTTTCAAAAAAAAAAATAATTTCGTGTTTTCAGCTTAAAAATCAACCACAGCTGAACAACTAAGATACACAAAGAAGTTTTTTGTGTAATTAAATTTCCTGATGCCCAAATAAAGTGTAACTCCTTAGTCTACAAACAGACATAAAAAATTGAGATTCAGCCCAGCGTGTGTTAGAAGGAAGACCTAATCTGCGGAGAATTGATCATTTGTGCAAGAAGAATCGAGGCTTAGCCCAGTGTGCGACGCGATGTTTATGCAATTTTGTCTGACAATATATTTAAAAAACGTAAATATGCTCAACTATGCAATGTATATATGGAAATGAATAAATATACAAATTAAACCAAAGCTCAAACGATTTAGTTTTACGTAATTCGTAAAGATAAAAAGACAAATCTTTTTCCTCGCATATTCATATTATCAAATATGGATTATATAATAATAGCTCTAGTTATTAAAGATTAGATACACATCTTAAAAAGGTACTAAAATTAATGGTTTATGCTAAACTTTCTCGTGATTATATGTACAGTATGTCCCCGTATTGAGTTAAATATAGAGAAAAAAATTTATTACTGATTTTTCTCAGTCTAAGCTTAAATAATGCGTCGGATATATTTAAATCACTAAATCACACGAATAATAAAAAAATAAAAATAAATAATATATTCATCATACATTGCATATTAGAGCATATTTACGTTTTTTTTCTAACTATGGAAGTATTTAAAAAAATCCTAGTTGCAAGTTTTTGTAAAATGAAAAAAATTGTTAAAATTTGTTGTATCGATTTCAGGAAACAATTCCATCACCAGCGACAAGGTGCATACAAAAACAATTATTACTACAATTAGAAATAAAAATTAAAAAGTATAATTTGAAAATCAAAATAACATAAAAGTAATTATTTACTGCTAAAAAGAGAAAACAGAGGTTCTTCCGAAAAAATAATAAATTAATGAAAATAAAATGTAGGAAAAAAATACATAGAAAACACAAGAGAAACACGTATGCGAGATCACATAATTTTCAAAAACCATGTGCTATTGGTAAAGAAGAGAAGAAGACTGAAAGAGATAAAGAAAATGAAAAACAATAATTAACCAACTTAGAAGAAGAAGTCGTAATGAAGAAAAACGAAAAAGATGATAGACTACAGCTCGCAAATACAGAAATTAAAAATCAAAAATTTAAGAAAAAAACAATCTTCTACATCCAAATACCGAAAAAGTTCAATATAAAAGCAAAGTGTTATTATTACTGTGTTTGTAAATTTCAAAAAGTCCAAGAAGACCAAGTATAGAAATATTTTCATCATTTATGTTGTGAACCGTCTTCACATGATGTTTATATAAATTAGATTGAATTCTCCTTTATGTTCAAGAATTCTGTTTTCTAAACGACGTTCCGTCCGTCCAATGTCTACCCGATTAAACGCCATTTTTACGAAGTACATCTAAATCTAAATGTCTTGCGAAAGTTATTCCATCCACGATGTCATGAATGTCACATGTCTTCTCCAATCCAGCATAATGTAAATAATATGGAATCTGATGCACGGGGTTTGAGTCAGATGGAATTTGGCAGGATAGAAGTTGAGAAGGCCCTTATAGACATGAGGGCTACTGGCAGTGTTGTCACTGATGGTATCCCATCCATTTTATTTAAAGAATGTTCTTGTTCCTTGTCTCATTCTTTAACTGCTTTATTTGATGTATCATTGAGTGTGGGCGTCTTTCCTTCAGTATGGAAGCGAGCTTTTATTCTTCCCATTTTTAAATCTGGAGACCGTCTACTCTTTGCTCTTGAGTCTAAAATCAATTGTAGACAACATGGTTTTTTTTGCAGACCGCTTGGTTGAAAGTAACTTACTTAAATATACCCTTATCAAGTTAATTCTGTTTAGCTTTCGACCTGGTGGATTACAACTAGCTACTGCTTATGAATCTATCAAAGTTTGGGATAGACAGTCAGCTTTTGCAATGGCTGTTTAATGTATGCGGACGACTTAAAACTATTTCTCCGTATCTCATCACCTCTTGATTGTTGGTCATGCGTTTTGCTTAACTAACTAGCTTCTATTAAACTTATCAAAGTGTAATATTATTTCCTTTTCTAGGAAGGTAATCTCAATCCACTACAATTAAAGCGTTACTGGTGAGAAATTGCTGGTAAAAATTTAAGTGAAAGAATGTCATATCCTCTTCACTAAAAGAGATAGAACAGGTATCAATTGTAAACTCGTTATATTTTTCAAAACACGTTTTATGATTATGATGTTCAATAATTTTTTTTAGGTTTTAGGAATTGAATTATCCTGGTACATTTTGAACTTTTTAAAGTAAATAATATAAATTATAACCATATGCAGTTATAATAATAAAAAGCAACCTATTATAACAGGGATAAACACACACTTTTAAAAATTATTAATTAAAAAAAAACATGTCTCGGCAACTAACTGAGGCATCGTAATGAAATAAAAAGTACTTGAAAAGAAATTTTATGAGCATTAAGATCAATAAAACCAAACTTTCAAATTTTTAAATGCCACGTTATGATATTTTTAAAATAAATCGATAATCGTAATCATTAAATTAAAGAAGCATCCTTACAAAATCATATCTCAATAACTAACTGAGATTTCGTAATAAACTAAAAAGTACTTGCAATGAAAGTTTATTAACGTTTAGTTCGTTAAAAGTCAAACTTTCAATTTGTAAAGATGAACGTAATGAATTTTAAAAAATAATCGTTGTAATTAGATTAATGAAGCATCTTTAACAAACCATGTTTGAATAACTAAGATATCGTAATGATATTAAAAGCACAAATTTTATAAACATTAAGTTTACTTTTTTCTAAATAAAAGTATAAATATATAAATATCTTTTTTCTAATAAGATTTTTCTAAATAAATTTACATCTTGATAATCATAGTAATTAAATTAATGAAGCATCTTTAAGAAATCATATCTCACTAATTAAGTAAGAAATCGTAATGAAACAGAAAGCATTTAAAAGAAAATTTTATTAACATCAACTTCAATGAAAAAGAAACTTTTAAGTTCCTAAATACCAACGTTACATTTTTTTCAAATATATCTAGTAATTGTAGTAATTAGATTAATAAAGCATCTATAAGAAATCATACCTCAATAACTAATTAAGATATTGTAATGAAATAAGAATCATTTTAAAAGAAATTTTATCCAACATTTTCTTACATCACTTATTTTACGAAATTTCAAATAATTATAATTAACTAAAATAAACAATCCGTGAAAAACCATACCTAAGTGCATTAATTGCTTTACCATATAAAATTATCGATGATGTAATTGAAATTTTTGATGATTATTTACGGAAATTGTTTATTATTTTAAAAATAGCAAGAAAGAAATTAGTCATAAAGTGTGATGAGTTCGTATTTAAAAGCGGTTCTTCAAGGATTTCTCTTCAGTTACTTATTTTCGAATAAAGGTTTATTAAGATTCAATGTCAGATGTGTTAAGTTTGATTTTAAGAGTATTGTTGTTGACAAGCAAAGATCTTGGTTTTATTTATTTTATGATTCTTCTTCGTATCGCTTTTTGCGTTTATTTCCGCGTATTTTTATTGGCGGAAAAATTAATTCAAACTTTCCTGAGCGATAATGTCGTAATTACAATTTTAAATTTACATCAACCGTAAAGGTATTATTTAAATATTAAGCCTACAAGTTAAAATCGTTTTAATTTATTATTAATTTATGCCGCTTTTCCTGGTTTTCGAGCGTGTTTACCATAGTATACATCGTTTCCGGTTGGGTATATAAAAAAATAAGGAGGTGATTGATGTGTACACAAAAATTGATGTGGGGAAAGATACAGTAAATTTCTTTTAGCACGTCGCGCGATAAATCGCGTCGACGGCAGCCGGCCGTCGAGGACTGTGCAAAATTAAAACGCCACTGCTCGGTAACTATTAATCAAATGCTAATTACGGAGACCCAGCCCAAGCTTATCAAGCGTCCTATATATAAATGGCAACTTTAAATTTTTAATTCTCTTATCGAAAAAAGTGCATGCTTTATTTCCAGCAGCTAATTTACATTCTCTTTCTGGGCGGGCTCGTTTCCTAACGACGACGACTACGACGACTTCTTTCTGTTGCTTTAAATCTGGGACAGTCCGCAAAATTAAAAAAAAAAGAATCCACCCGCTTTCGTATCTTCAAACACTACCGAAATAAAACCTCTTTTTATAAGTTTCCATTTGCAGAGAGGACTCGGTATTAGTCTATCTCTTTGTGTGTCGTATATTTTCGTATGGTCATACAGAAGAGAATTTCGAAAACTGTCATTCCACGAAATGAGATAGATATTTAAAATTGTATAATGACAGAAAGATTAATAAACGAGAGATAAGTTTAAGAATAATTTAAAACTTGAGGGATGCTCTTTAAAAATATATGCAACTCGTGGGCTAATTTTTAACCATTTTATAGAACTAAACGTATCTTCAATTTTAATGACATTTTATTACCAAATTAAAACTTAAATTTTCTCTTTTAAAATGATATATAACATGATACTTCATAATGGATTATTTTTGAGCTAGGAGCTTGTTAGAAAAATGCGTCACTTTTGAACCCAACCTATCCATAATGAAGAATATGGCCTCACAAAATCGTACTGACGGTAATTTGATGATGTAATGATAATTTTAGCAATAAATTGCAGCTTGAAATCTCCTCTAGAAATTAGATACTTCGATTGATAATTTGGTGATCATTTTATATCATATAATTAAGCAATCGATTTTTCAGACATTTTTTTAAAATGATATTGAAAAATACTAAAAATTGAAATTCTTGTTGTATTTATATCTTGAAAACAAATAGTGATCTCTCGAAACGCACATCATTTTTGGAAACTAGATATTGTGATTGATAATTTGGTGATGCTTCATTTTATTTAACCAAGAAATCCATTTGTCGGATAATTTTGAAGCTACTTTAGAAAATGTTAGAAATTGGAATTCTTATTGGGTTTAAAAGTGTATATCTCAAGTTCTAAGAGTGTATATCTTAAAGCAAACTTAAATATTCTGAATTGTACTTAGTTTACAATTGATGATTGTTTCCTAATGCTTAAGAAATATACCGTTTCAGAGATTTGTTTAATCTTATTTTAAAAAAATGTTGAAAATTAAAATTTGTATTGAATTTAAAATTATCTATCTCAAGAACTAATACAGATATCTCGAAATGAATCTCATTGTTAAAAAAGGGATGTGTTTATTGATAATTTGCGATAACTTCATAATATGTAATTAAGAAAATGATTTTTCAGATTTTTTAAAATTTGATTTAGAAAATGTTGGAAATTGGAATTCTTATTGCGTTTAGAAGTTGAGTGTTAGATCTTAATATCTAATATCACATAGCGAAATTTAATATTAAAAAGAACACAGCTTAGTTGACATTTGGTAGTAATTAAAAATTTATCAAACATTTTATAAGTTGATATTGCAAACTGTTAAAAATTGAAATTCTTATTGTGCTTAAACACTTATATCTCGAAACCAAAAAGCGCTATCTCGAAAAGCTCCTCATTTTTGAAAATTAGATATTTTGATTGATAATTTGGTGATACCTTCATATCATTTCACCCAGAAATCGATTTTAAAAGTGTATATCTCAAGATCTAAAAGTGATATCGCAAAGTGAAGTTTAATATTGAAAACCACATGGCTTAATTGACAATTAGTTATAATACCATAACGTTTAAAAAATATATCGATTTCCCAGAGATGTTTTTAATCTGGTTTAGAAAATGTTGGAAATTAAAATTGGTAATGAATTTAAAAGTGTATATCTCAAGAACTAATACAGATATCTCCAAATGAATCTAATTGTTGAAAAGGGGATGTTTTTATTGATAATTGGCGATAACTTAAACATATTTAAGCTGATAATGAAAAATAATAGAAACTGAAAATCTTATTGAGTTTAAAGGCTCTATCTCGAAAACAAAAAGGAATATCTTCAAACAAACCTCATTACATATTAACTTCATATCAGTTAACCAAGAAAATGATTTATGGAAGAATTAACATAATGCATAATTTATTGCTTGGTTTTCAATTATTTTTCAGAAAAAAATTGTCTAAGAAACCATACAATTTTTAAATCCACTCGAAATGGTAATTTTTAAGATAATATGCTAGGTTTGTTTTTAATGATGGAATAATCATTTTTATCCAAAATGAAAGCTTAAATTTTCCTTTTTAAAACAATGTGTAACAAGATACTTAATTATGAGATATATTTGAGGTAAAACCTTTTTAACAAAATGTGTCAGTTTTGAATCCAACAAAACGTAATGAAAAAAATGATAATTTTATATAAATCGTGAGAACGTTATTTTTAATTGATATAAAACTAATTTCAGTAACAAATTAATGCTTGATATTTCCTGTTTAAAATGATATATAACTCGTTGCTTGATTTCATATACTTTATCAGAACGGAATTTTCCTTCAAATTGTGCCATGTTTAAGTTCACCGTAAATTGCAATTTTTGAAATAACGTGCTGAGTTCATTTTCGATGACGAAGCAATGTATTTGATGCTAAATGAAAGATTTGCTTTATAATATGATGACGATACTTAGTTACAAGTTATATTGGAAGTAAAACCTTAATACCAAAATATGTCAGTTGTAAACTCAATAAACATAAGGAAAAAAAATAATAAATAATAAATTTTAAAAAATCGTAGAAAAATTATTTTTGATGACCGAAAGATAATTTTATCAAGAAATTAAAGCTTAAAGTCTCTTCTTTCAAATGATTATCTAACAAATGATAACATTGAAAAATTACAATTTTTGAGATGATACTAATGATACTGACTTCATTTTTGATGATGAAGCGGCGATTTTAGAACTAAATGAAGGCATAAACTTTCTTTTTTAAAATGACGTATAATATGACACTTGATTAAGAGGTATATTTGAGGTAAAAACTTCTTAACAATAAGTACGAGTTTTGTACCTAATCTAAACATAATAAAAAAGTGGTAAACTTCAAAATATCGCGCGAAAATAATTTTTGAAGACTGAAAAATAATTTCAATAACAAATAAAAGCTTGAAATCTCCTCTTTAAAATGAATCTTAATCTAAAATGAATTTTGCAGAATGAATCTATTTAAAAAACTTCACGTTTTTTAAATCCACCAAAAACTTTAATTTTTAAGATAATTTATTTACTTTATTTTGGAGGATGGAACAAAGCCTCTCCTCTTTAAAGTGATATACAGGCTAGTGATTAATATAATAAATACGTAATGATTATTTGATAATGAGTGTTAAAATAATAAGTATTAATAACACAATTAATTTTTTCTTACATTTGGCAACAAAATGGTTCGAATTAAAACTGAAACTAGTGTGTGTCTAAACATAAATGTAATCTACGTGATATTATTTATGATAAACATACATATTAATTAATTTCGTATAGCGTATAGATTATTCGCTAATTTTGGAACATCCTGTACATTTGCATAATTTTGAATAATTTTGCAGAACAAAATTATTTAACAAACTTCACCATTTTTAAATGTACCAAATATGCAATTTTTGAGATAACGTGATAACTTTATTTTTGATGACGGAGGACAGATTTGGTACTAGATGAAAGGTTAAATTTTAAAACCTTTTTTAAAAATTGTGTCAGTTTTAAGTCCAACCTAAACATAACGAAAAAATTATAACTTTCAAAGAATCGTACTGACATTATTTTTAATGGCGTAAAGATAATTTTAGCAGCAAATTAAGGCGTGTAGTTTTCTCTTTAAAATGATTTATATCTCATTGCTTGATAATGAATACTTTTGCAGAACTAAACTATTCAACAAACTTCACAATTTTTAAATCATCCAGAAAATTACAATTTTTTAGAAAACGTGCTAACTTTATTTTTGATGATGGAACAAAGAAATTATTATATTTAAATATTTTACAATATTTTGCGTTTTAAAATGATGTATAACAATATACTTGATTATAAGATATATGTTAAATTAAAAAAAAATCCTACTGATAATATTTTTGATGACGTTAAGGTAATTTTATCAGCAAATTAAAGCTTCACATATCCTCTCTAAAATAAAATATACTTCGTTGCTTGATTTTGAATAATTTTTCATCAAAGGAAATCATATAAGAAACTACGTCATTTTTAATGTTTCAAGCAGCTAATTTTCGTTCTCTTTCTAAGTAGATACGTTTCCTAACGATGACTTCTTTCTGTTACTTTAAATCTGGGATAATCCACAAAATTAAAAAAAAATAATCCACCCTCTTTCGTATCTTCAAACACCACCGAAATAAAACCCCTTTTTATAAGTTTCCATTTGCAGAGAGGACTCGGTATTAGTCTATCTCTTTGTGTGTCGTATATTTTCATATGGTCCATCAGGAAGGGACGTTTTCCGAGTTTATCCAACTACCCCCTCAACATACAATAAGACTACGTCAATGTAAGTTCGTAGCGTGACCCGTCCAGTTTCGTATAAAGAAGTTATGACACAGTAATAAGACGATAAGCTGACAACAGATGGGACACGCGTCTAGAAAGTGTTCGTGACCAGAATCCAACAGTTTCCAGAGCGCGTACACGGTATACAAGACCTCTTCTTTTCTCTTAGTTCGATTCGTTCCGTGGCAATTAATACTTTTCTTCCGACAGCTTCGCAATGTAGGACATATAAATAGTATTACGTCTTAATCGTAATTTGACATCACATCGATTCGAAAAAGATAATCTGCGAGACGGAAACGGACAGCACAATTGGTTCGAAACTAATTCATCACGTTCGAAATTTCTTTTCCGCCTCTCTTTATGAAACAGGAATTATTATTCTTTTCATTATCGATTTTATATAACTTCGTAAATCGAAGATTATTTTTATTGTGGGTATTACTCTTTATTGTGGCATTCGATTTCGCAAAGAGTGATCAATACAAAAATCGTTTTGATTTGTTTTTTTAATCTTTCGCGAGTTGCGAAACATTAGATATTTAACGTTGTATTGGACGTTATAAAAACACACATATTTTGAAAGTTCGTTCTAAATTATCTCACCCGGGCGGGTGCGACACAATATATTGCAATGATTATTGACCTTCAACGTATAGTAGTACGTTTCTTTTATATATTTATGCAACTCTTTCATTATAACTCATATGTGCTCGATATGATAGCTAAAAAGAAATGTCGTGCAAGAGTCAAGGACTTCGATTACGTTTTATATTCGTTCTTTATTAATCTTGACACATAAATATAAAGTATCACATCTAATTTTTGATCCTCTTCACACCTCAATTTCGTCAATCGACATCGTCAAATATTCATTAATGATTATCAACTACATGTTAAGCTTCTATTAATTATTCATGTTACCAAGAAGATTAAAATTTATTATTAACTCCTACAGAAGTTCACGAGAATTTCACGATTCAATGATTTATTGTCGTTCGAAGAAATGGGAGTTAACTTTAGAATGTTATGATAACGGAAAAACAATTTTAAGAACAATTTAAAGATGCTCTTTAAAATAATAGACGATTCTTGTAAATCGTACGAAAGTTATTTTTGATCACATAAACATAACTTTATCAACAAATTAAAGTTTGAAGGTCTCAAGTCTCGTTGCTTGATTTTGAATAACTTTTCATAAGAAAATTTTTTAACAAACTAAACCATTTTGAAATTTATCAAAAATTGTAATTTTTTAAATAACGTGCTGATTTCATTTTTGATGATGGAGCGATGAATTTGGCACTAAATGGAAGCTTAAATTATGCTTTTTACAATGATGTATAACGTCATACTTGATTATGAATTATATTTCAGACAAAACCTTCTTACTAAAATGTGTCATATAAATCGTACTAAAATCATTTTTGATGATAGGAAGATAATTTTACCAACAAATTAGAAATTGAAATCTCTTCTTTAAAATGAGAAGAGAAATGATTTTAGTACTAAACAAAAGCTTAAATTTTGCTTTATAAAATTATGTATAATATGATCCATCAATATGTGCCAGTTTTAGATCCAATCTGAACATGACAAACAAAAATAATGGTAAAGTTTAAAACATTTCAACAGCAAATTAAAACTTGAAATCTGCTTTTTAAAATGATATATAATTCATTGTCTAATAATTTAAACAATTTTTCTAAACCAAATTATCGCACAAACTGTATCCTTCTCTAAATACACCAAAGACTGCAATTTTTGAGGTAACTAAGTAACTTCATTTTGATGACGGAAAGATGAATTTTGTGCTAAATGAAAACTTAACTTTTGCTTTTTAAAATGAAGTATCTCACGATACTCGATTATGTGTCATATTGGAGAAAAAAACCTTCTTAGTTGAGCGTGTCAGTTTTGTACCCAATACAATTGTATGTATGTTATTTGTGATAACATAGAGATAGTTTTAGCAACAAACTAAAGCTTGAAATCTCCTCATTAAACTAACATTTATCAATCTTCGTTTTGAACCACTTTTCAGAACAAAACTATTTAACAAACTACACCATTTTTAAACCCATCAAAAATTATAATTTTTGAGATAACGTGCTGACTTCATTTCTGATGGGAGAGGGACGAATTCGGTACTAAATGAAAGCGTAACTTTCGATTTTTTAAATGATGTATAGTACAATACTTGATTATGAGTTTTATTCGAGATAAATGCTTCTTAGTTATACGTGACAGTTTTATACCCAATCTAGACATATTGAAAAAAAATGATAAATTCCAAATAATTATATAAGCATTATTGTTATGTCTTAAAAATAATTTTAGCAACAAACTAAAATTCCAAATCTCCTCTCCAAATTAATATCTAACTGGACTCATTATTTTGAACCTCTTTTCAGAACACAACTATTTAACAAACTGCACCATTTTTAAATCCATAAAAATTTGTAATTTTTGAAATAACATGCTGAAGTCAGAATGAAATCTTTTGATGACGGAAGGATGAATTTGGTACCAAATGCAAGCTTAACTTTTGCCTTTTAAAATGATGTGTAACGCTATACTTGATTATGAGTTATATGTAAGGTAACATCTTCTTAATTAAACGTATCAGCTTTGTACCCACTCTAGATATAATGAAAAAAATGATAAATTCCAAAAAAATTGTAAGAACGTTATTTTTGATGCCACAAACATAATTTTAGCAACAAAAAAAAGCTTGAAATCTCCTCTTTAAACCAATATCTAACTTGACTCTTTATTTTAACCACTTTTCAGAACAACATTATTTAACGAACAACACTTATAAAATCAAACAAAAAGAAATGTAAAGTTCTTTCAAACACGATACGTTCTTTAAAAACAAAAACTTAATTTATTAATTTTAAACATTAATTAATTTAATTAAATGAATTTCAAACCAAATTAATTAACTAAAATGATTTAAAAGAGACTGAAAGTGCTTTATAAATGCCAACACGTGAGGAAAGGTTCATCGCCTGCACGATCATCGTTATTCATTCCTCGTAGAAGACGATAACATCCGTAGACGACAACGACAAGTGTTGACTTTCTACGACAAGTCACGATGAGACGATCCCAGAAATCCCGCAGGAAGGGGGAAAAGATATTTTTTTATAATTGATTACTCACCGGAAATGAAGAGTGGTGGTTATCGCCTTCCTATGCACTTCTTGAGCAAGCGATCCTGCTGGCGTCCACCGCACAACTGAATGCCTACTCTCACAGGACTCAAGACTGCTCTGCCGATGTCTACTCAGCTAGTTTCTCTCTAGGTCACTATGACACCGGGACGTCGTGGTTTAATGACGTTATACGAATGGACTTCGTCTTGAAAAGAAAAAAATAATCTTCAAGATCCTGGACGGTTTTCTACCTGGAAATGAACAATTTCGATCAGTTCCGATTCAGCTATCATCGAGTAAAACTCATTTCTCTTTCCAAGGAGGAATTTTATTATTAAACACGATTTTGGTTGGTGTTTGCTTCAAGGAAAAGGGGAAGTGAGAATGTAAAACAGTGCGTGAAAAATATAATTAAAAATAATTATTCGGAAATCAGTGAATCGTTTGATTATGAAAATATTTTGTTTCGCCAGTGGTTATTACCCAAGAATTTGATTTTTCGATTTCTTATATATCACAAAATAACTAAAAACTAATAGCGCGTATTAATAATCGATCAAATTATTTATTGCTTAAGCGATGTTCTATCATTAAACCGTTACGAAAGTATTTAATCTTATAATTACCTGAATTGGTGAATAATTAACACATATTTATTAAAAAAGAAGGATTTGTCAACAGATTAGCCAAGCATAACCTAATTAAAATCAAGAAAAACATCAAATTCTTTTAATATATTTACTTATCAGATTATAAAAAAATTAATATCCTTTAGGCGAAGTGAACGTTTCTCCTCGAACTTGATTGTTAATTTCACACCAACCGCATTCACAAGAAGAAAAAGGGAATTTGCATAAGTTTGCCTCATAATATTTTCATTTTTTTTGATTCTAATCAGCATTTTACACCGTTTGATTTTAGTTTTTTAAAAAGTAAAAAAAATGGATTGTTAGATGTCAAGTGCGCGCGGTAATAAAGTTTTTCGCTTGCGAAAAGGAAAGTGGTTTGGTTATTAGTGAAATTAAAAAAATCCGATTTCGCCGCGGTTTCCCAAGGATTTTTGTGGTGCTCAACGCCACTTTGTTTTCATTTACGAAATGTAAGTTTGTAATAATGATCGTTTGGTTAAGTAAAAATAAATTAGTGAGTAGATTGAAAAATTGCAGTGTTATTTTCTATTATATTTTTCTTATTATACAATTTAGATTAATTTAAATCGGTAAAGAAAATTCAGAACTTAAAGATCTAAACAACATTTTTAATTGAAACTGACTAACCTTATAGAAAGAAATGGTATGCCACAAAACAACAGATTGAGAATTTGATTTTTATCAAGTAAATAATTTTCTCATTAGTTTAAACAGATCGTCATAAACTGTAATCTTTGTTGACATATTGATAATTACGGTCAATCTGATTTTTTTATCACTTTAAAAAGTTAACAATTTTGTACATAATGTATAAAAAATCGCGAAAAATTGAATTGTTAAGATATCTTAATGAAATATCAGTCACTTATACATAAAGATGTAGACTCTTTGAAAAACAAAACCGCACTTGAAAGTATCCAATAATTTTTGAGATATTGACAATAGAATTCAACCTTATGTTATCATTTTATAAAGTTAATAATCATCAAATTGTTAAGATATCTTGATGAAATATTTATCAATTATACATGATGATTTTCCATCTATTGATAATTACAGTCAATCCGCTCTTTTGTCATTTTATGAAGTTAACAGCATTTTCCATATTGTTTAAAAATCGTCAAAAATCAAATTTTTAGGATATCATATATTCTCGAATCTAATCCGCTTATATAACAATATTTATTATCCGATATTTATAATTTTATACTTTATCATCTTCATCAATAATATCCTCAATCGTACTCTCCGGTGAGCTGGAGTCCTGTTTCAAATGTATCTTCCCATATTAGGTCATCTTATTAACCATTTGGTTATGCATCGCTTCTTGAATGCTTTAATAATGTTCACAAGGATCGTTTTCCATACCACCGTTAATTTTTCCATTTTAGATATTGTTTTGTATATTTAAGGCAATATTTTACAGATTCAGCGAGATGTTCTCTGAATGAATCAAGGACTATCATTAAAGGGTGAAGGAAAATTTAATTGGGAAAGTACTCATACGACGAATGACAGCTCTTCAAACCAAAAAGTCTGACGAAACTTTCGCAGCAAATACTGGAACTAAATTGGGAGGGAAGGGAAGCAAAACTAAGTCTGCATTTCAAGTCTTCTGGAAATAAGTCAAGTCTTCTGAAAGCAATATCAAGTCTTCTAGAAGTAGTGTCAAGTAATCTGGAAGCATTTGAAGTGTTCCAGAGGCAGTATCAAGTCTTTTAGTAGCGGTTCTAGTCATTTGGAATCTAGAAGCAATATTAAGTCTTCTGAAAGCAGTATCAAGTCTTCTGAAAGCAGATTAAGTCTTCTAAGAGCGGTATCCAGTCTTCTGGGAGCAATTCCGGTCATCTGGAAATAGTATCAAGTCTCCTACAAGCAGTATCAAGTCTCAATTCAAAATACATACTTTTCAAAAAATATTTGCAGCAGATGCTAGGACTGAATTGAGAAGAACCCAGAGCACCTACGTATTCGGCTATGCCTACGATTCTATACTTGTATTACCCATCCAACGCCCTGACCACGATGCATTTTGAGAAATACTCTGATTTTACAATGGTTTTTCAAAATCAGTAGGAAGCTTTTGGCAAATTGTACTTCTACGCCGTAATCATCACTTCATTCGGCACATGAACCCAACAGTTCAACTTTTGGTAATTCTATAGATATCTCTTTGAATATTTAACGAACTTGCTTTTGTTGTACTTCAAGAAGTTGATCGTAACTAACATACATTCCTTCCTTTCATCTTTCTTGAAAAAACCGGAACACTGCTTCGTCAATTTCAGGAAATCGTCCCTTCCTTCCTCTTCGTCTATAACAGCTACCTTATTATATATGTTTTTTGATTTCTCTCTTTTTCCGCCAACTAAATAACATTGCGTTTG
The DNA here is from genome assembly GCA_036711965.1 of Onthophagus sagittarius. NCBI lineage: Eukaryota > Metazoa > Arthropoda > Insecta > Coleoptera > Scarabaeidae > Onthophagus > Onthophagus sagittarius. Next base: position 17,729,453 of record JASERS010000005.1, on the reverse strand, counting down.
AACGTAGTCGTATAGGAGATTCTTTACAATGTTTGCTGTCTTTTTCCCATAATGATATAGATATATTATAGGTATATAGTATAATTAAGCGTACAACTCGTTCAAACTACTACGAGGGCATGAACTGTTATCGTGTGACAGTAACGGCAACGACTTTTTAAAATAAAATTATTTTATAATTTTTTTCTTGGTAAATATACCAGTTATGTGCATCGAAGCTAATCGGCAAAAATGCATAGGTGTATATAACATAGATCTTTCTTTAAGCAATTTAACTTTCTTTACCAAAATGCAGTCTTAAAATCAGGGTGCGGATAAGATTCGAGAAAACTGTATCTTGCTGAAATGTTCGTCTCATATACATAAAGAAGTACATTGTTTGATAAATAAAACGCACCTGAAAATCTCCACTGATTTTTGAGGTATTGTTTAAACGAATTCAACCTAATTTTTATCGTTTTATGAACTTAAAATTTTTTAATTTTAATTTTTACGAAAATCGTCCAAAATTTAATCCTTAATATATTTTGTTGAAATTTTCATTATTTATACAAGATTTGCACATTTTAAAAAATAATATCGTACTTAAAAATCTTCAAAATTGCGACAAAATCGAATTCTTAAGTATCTTGTTGAAATATGGGCAACTTCTAGAGCAAGATATGTCTGATAGTTTTTAAGATCAAACTCAACCTCACTTCGTGATTTTATAGTATCATTATTTAATTACAATCATATGTGAACATAAGTCACTAATAAACTCGTAAATATTGGTTCAGGATAGGATAAAAGAAATAATGACACTCAATTGAACATTCCTATATTTCGATTCAAATTGAATCTTCTTCAGGGAGTGAAATTTTCTACAAAAATACAAGTTAAAAACAAAAAGTAAGTAAATACGTACAATATTTAAAGGATTATTTCTTTCCATCTGTATGTTAAATAGGGCAACAAAAACTATGTATTTTATCAGATGGTTGTTTTTTATTTCAGCTCTACCAGTGTCTCGAGTGTACAAGACATTCATCTTCAGGAGCGCGTTAATGTTTGTGAAAATACAGAAAAATTAAATTAAGTTATTATAATACCTTTAAATTAGTTAAATTTATACTTTTAAATTTCGTTAATAAATACTATTATAGTTAAGTGTAGGCTGTGTTGTCGTTTATACTATCTTTCAGTATATATCCATTTTTTTATCATATATTTAGCTGTGATGTCAGTTATTGAACAGAATCTTGAAATTTTGAAAGTGCTGGAGTTTGTGCAACTTTGGATGTGTATATATACGTGGCATTTTGGGGTTCATAAACAGTAGTTGTTTGGGGTTTCCATTAAGCTTGAAGCTGTATATTGTTCTTCACTCTCCTTTATAACCATTTTGACCTATTTATAAAAATTGTCTAATGGAGTCTTAGTTTTCTTTTAAAAACATTCGGTTTTCTCTAAGCCTCCTGTATTTTTGTCACTTTTTCTTTTATAATTTTCAACTTTTGTTCTTTTATCTTCTTTCTCATATTGCTAATTGTGTTTCATTCTTTCTTAATCTTTCCTTCTTCATTCTTCTCCTTTCTTCTGTTTATATTCTTTTTTCGAATCTCCTTTTATAAGTAGTAGTTATATCTCTTTTTGTAATTGTTCGTCATTAGGTATCATCTTTATATCTTCACTCAACTTCTATACCTATTCTTCTCAAATTGGGCTTTATTGTTACTGCATATTTCGTTCCTTTATGTAGTAATTCTAGTCCTTGTTTGTCGAATGTTACGTTTGTTATGTTTGTAATCTCTTATGAAAGTTTTGTTGATGTGAGTAACCGTCATTATCTATCTTTATTTCATTAATTTTCCTTTGTTCTGCTCCTTCTCTTTTTTAGGTTATTAATCTTTCTTAGATTGCTCATCCATTCTTGTTTCATTCTCAATGCTCTATGACAAAATACATAGTTTTTGTTACCCTATTCAATACAATGTTTTTTGCATGATCAATGTTTGGAGCGATTACTATCAATATAATTTTCATAGCAAAACCAAAGACCGGAATGTACCTTTATTAGTAAATTCTACTTTTATCTCTTCAATTCTACTTTTCTATTAGTATATTCCAGTTTTCTACCATCAGTGTCTCTTGTAGAAATTTTATGCTACAAAACTATAGAGATTACAGTCACCAATTTATTTTGAAGATTAAGTTAGTACGTCATAATTAGGTTTTGACCAACATTATATAGTCTTCAATTAGCACCATCCTATCTTCTACAAACAGGGTTTAGTCCTCTTCTAGGAATATCTTGTCCTTCATGAGTTATATTTGGTTTAATGCATAAAGTTACAATCTTCTATTGGCAGACCTAGCCTTATACATGCTGTATTTAGTTTCCGGTAAGCACATCCAGTCTTATGTCACCCAATTTTTCACGACCATATTATGTTTTCCAACAGTTAAGCTCATCTACAAGCTTCAAGTTCTAACCAGCATTATCTTGTCTTTCATTAGCATTACCTAATCTTCTGCGAATAGTATTTCGTTCTATTCTACCAATATCTTGTTTTTTGTTAGCTGTATTTAGCTTTTGCATGAAGTTATAATATTTTGTTGGCTGTCCCAGTTTTATGTAGGTAGTATTCAGTATCTTGTAACCCCATTCAATCTTCTATTACTAGAACCCAGTTTTTCACAACTAATAAATAATAATAACTAATAAATATAATAAATTTCTTAGCAGCGATGCTCTTCAATCAGCATTATTAGTTTTTAACCAGCACCACATAGTCTTACATTAGTATTAAATAATATTCCAGGAACAATATCTAGTCTTTTTCTAGCAATATCTCGTCCTTCATTGACTGTATTTAGTCTCGTGCATGAAGTTACAATGGTCTATTGGTAATCCCAGTCTTATACATACGGTATTAAGTTTCCCATAAGCATAGGTAGTCATTTATTGTTAGAACCCAGTTTTTCACAATCAATATTAAATTTTTCTAAACAAGAAAGCTCTTCAGTATAATCTAATATACCGTTAGCACCATCTAATCTTTTGCGGACAGTGTTCAGTTCTATTTTGGCAATATCTTGACTTGGATTAGCTGTATTTAGTATTAAGTAAGTGCTTGTTATTTTTATATGGCAGCCCTAATTCTATACATGTAATATTTAGTTTCCTGTAAGCACATCCAGTCTTCTATTACTAAAACCCAGTTGTACACTATTATTATCCTTTTCTTAACAGCGATGCTCTTCAATCAGCATTGTTAGGTCTTAACTAGCATTAGTATTACCTAATCCTCCGTGAACAATGTTCAGTCCTCTTCTAGCAATACATCGTCCTTCAATGGCTGTACTCAGCTTTATGCATGAAGTTATAATTATCTATTAGCAATCTCATTCTTATACATACAGTATTTGGTTTCCCGTAAGCATATTCAGTCTTCTACTACCAGAACCTAATTTTTCACAACCAATATTAAATTTTTTCTTAACAGCAAAGTTCTTCAGCATCATCTAGTCTTCCATTATCCTGTTATAGCAATATCTTATCTTGAATTAGCTGTATTTAGTCTTATGCAAGTAGTTACTATTTTGATATAGCAATCTCAGTTTTACACATGCAATGTTTAGTTTCCTATAAGCATATTCAGTCTTCTATTACCAGAACATAGTTTTTCCCAAGCAACATTAAATTTTTCTTAACTGTAAAACTCTTTAGACATTATTAGCCGTATGCCAGCATCTTTTAGTCGTCCATTAGCACCATCTAATCTTCTACAAACAGTATTTACTGCTCCCCTAGCAATATCTCACCTTTCATTGTCCGTACTAATCTAATGCATATAATTACAGACAACTATTCGCAGTCTCAATCTTATACATAAAGTATTTAGTTTTCTGTAAGCATATCCACTAGTCTATTGCTAGAAAACAATTTTTCATAAGCAACAATTTCAAATAATTTCATTAGCAGCATCTAATCGTTAGTATGAACTTGCAATCCTCTATTGGCAGCCCAGTTTACTCATTACTAGACCTACATTTTGATAACCGATATTAACAAGGAGACATCGCAGTTGACTCTTCACCAACTTAGATGAATTTTTTATGGTGAATCAATATTGAATATGTATCACTTCTACCAGAGCTTTTAATCCAATGCCCCTTCTAAGGGACGTAATTTATTTTTTAAGTTTCAACACGTTTAAAGTTCATTTTATATGTCGCAAGGAAAAATCGATTTTTAACGACCTCGTGTAGCGCGGTGGGTGATCGCCGAGTTTTGATTCCGAAGTCCTAGACTCGAAATCGACTTATTTTTTCAACTTACTATTTTTTTATAGTCTATATTCATTTTTGTAAATCAATAATAAAATTCAAAATTGCAGTTTATATAAATAATCATTTATTTCCTGCTTATTTCGCAGGATAAAAAGTCGTACTGTTAGTTTTCTTGTAAGAAATGCGTATACGAAGGAAACACATTTTAATATTTTATTTATTTTCGAAGCTTTTATTTTAAAAATGCTTTGTTAAGTATAGCATCGTTTGCAAAAATTTCGAATATTATTAAACACGGCATCAACCACTATGGAAAACCAGCCATCCAGCCAGACATGAAATGGATCAAGAAAAATACACGTTTGTGCAATCTTACGATCACATTATTTTTGTGTATTATTTATATAAACTACAATTTTGAATTTTACTCTTGATTTACAAACATGAATATAGACTATAAAAAAGCAATAAGTTGAAAAAAAATACTTCGAAAAATAGTAAATAAAATATAAGTCGATTTCAAGTCTCGATCTCCCACCATGCTATACGCAATCATTGAAAATCGATTTTTCCTTGTGACATATAAAATGAACTTTAAACGTGTTGAAACAAAAAATAAATTACGTCCCTTAGAAGAGGCATTGGATCAAAAGCTCTGGCAAAGGTGATACATATTCAATATAGATTCACCACAAAAAAAATCATCAAAATTGGTGAAGAGTCAACTGCGATATCTCCTTGTAAGTTTTTTTATAAAAGCAAAGCTCTTCTATCAGCATTGATACCAATTTATCAGCATTATCTAGTCTTTTATTAGCAGCATATGATCTTGTGAGAACACCTGATTAATTTTATTAATTTAATTCTTACGCAAGACGACACAATCTTGTATAAACAGAATACAGTACCTGTATCTGATATTATACAAGCAATATATTCTCTTCCATTATAAACAGTGTCTTGTATTCTGCAAGTAGAGTCTTGTGTTTCACTGCCAATAAAATCAAAATTATTACGAAATGTTTTAATTTTTGTATTTCTATTGGACACAAATTAACGCGAAATAGCAAAAATATTGCGAAATATTGTAAATGTTTTATTTGGCTTGAAAAATATAAAAATAAAATCGCGGTAAATTGAATTTTATAAGATAATTTTAACGATTGTTTTGGTATTTGAATTAAACGTCAGCACCAATTTTCAACCGGAGTAAATTGAAACGCCCACGCGTAATGACACGAAATTTAAATCAATTTATTACAGTGTGTTCGAGGTTTTATTGCTCCCGTAAATTTCGCTGGGGCGGTTTTAATATTTTACATTTAAATGAAATAGCAATCGATTCCTACAACACAATCACCCCATGCAAAACCAACAGTTTACAGTATTCCATTTAACATCTATTGTCTCTACGCCGCACTACATCATTAGTTCTAGTTTGTGAAATAATCATAGGTTAAGGACACGGTTCGCTCGAAGGCGGTACGCTTAATGCCACACCTCACAATTTTCAAATAAGGCCATAAAACGAAGCAAGAATTTATTAAATTTTTATCATTTTCTTTTACGGCTATTTTTAAAATTCATTTTCAGTCCTTGATTTATATTATCACCAAGCGTTATTCACTGCTAAATTGTTTTACGGCAAATTAACACGAAGCCATTGACACGATCGTAAAATTTCAAACACTTTTACGACGTGGTATTAATAGTGTTATTACCATAATGCATCAAACCTTGCATTTTTAATACGTGTAATTACTACTTTGTAATATTATCTCACGATGAATCAAGGTGCGAACACGCCCTATTGTCTCAAGATAATTATATACACACAGAACTATGCGTATGCATTTCTAATGCTACTAATTAGCCGATAGCGAAAAGCCGTGTTAATCCTTACAATCAATCAATTTAGCACGACACTGTTTTATAGTCAATATGACAGTACCCGGCACGAGGTTTCAATAGGCCATAAGACAACGTGATACACAAACACGAGACTCCATCATACTCCATATAACGTACACTGCACATGTTACCCTACATACGAAAGTTATTTCGTTATAAAAAAATGTGTAATCGTCGAAGCGAAAGTTTCAAAATAAAACTCGGAAACAGTTTCTTTTTCACATATAAATTACCCGCGTTACTTCACGGACTTTATGAACTAATTCATAGAAATAATATCGGTAATAATCGGGTATGGTTCGATGATTTTTATGGTATTTTCATTTCCTTTCGTAAAATCACCTTCGTTACTCAACTCTTCACCAACGCGGACGCGGATGACTTAAGCCAGCCGGACTTTAATATCATCAAGATTCTTGTACGCGATTCCAAAGTCGTTACGAGCGAACAATAAAATTCAGAGCCCAACCACACCTGTGTTTACACTTACAATTCCGAACACGTACCTCTATTTCTCTCTTAAAATGTACTAAAGATAACGCGGTGTACGAAAACAATATGCTACGAAACGTTTTGGTCATTAAACAACAATTAACTCCTCACTAACCAGTTATTAAATATCAAAAATTAGAAACTAATTATTATAAATTAGAGAAAAAAAATTCTACAAGATTTAGTGGAAATCTCTTTGAACTCAACCGTTAATTCTTATATAAAATTATAATGAAGATAATTTTTTAAGTAATCGGAAAAAATCTAAGTTATCTTAATGATGATATTTGTCATAAATAGAATACGTGTTTAAGAAACTGCATTTAAAATTCTGTACTTGTTTCCGTGATAATTATCTTTGAAGTCAATCTGATTTGTCATGAACTTAATAACTTTTTGCAATTTTTAAAAATCACCAAAATCGAATTTTTAAGTTATCTTGATGAAATATTCGTCATATCCAGAAGATGATCTGTACTTTTCGATGAATAAAACCATATTTAATAATCGCTAATTATTTCTGCGATAATAATCTTAAAAGGCAATTTGCTTTGTTATGAGGTTAATATTTTGTCTACAATTAAAAAATATAACCAAAAATCGAATTCTTACGTTATCTTGATGAAACATTCGTCATATAAAAAAGTAGATGTGTACTTTGCAACGAATAAAACTGGATTTAAAAATCTCTAATTGTTTCCGAGATAATAATCTTATAAGTCAATCTGATTTAAATAATTATAAGAAAGTGAAAAAAAATCCAACCCAACCCCACAAGTTCAAAAAATAATCATGAAGCATAAAATTAAAAAGGAAATAAAGATAGAAGATTGTATAAATAGAATCAACAGTCAACTATATTTCTTATATTAAGAAACAACAGAAAATTCCCATCACCTCATCTATTTGGAATCAAATAAATTATCACAAACACAGATAAAACAAGAAGTTACAATGAGAAAATAATTAAAAAACAGGAAAACAGGAAAAAGTAGAACCACTAACGACAGAATGATTTGACCAAGAAAGGAAAAACACAAGAAGTTTCTTGTATTTTTCCTTTCTTCTCTTTCCTCACATCACCAACATCACGCTCATATCAAGCATCTGTTACACACATCACTGACTCAAAGTTTGAGAAAAAATCCAATTCCTTTTCACACAAAAGTAAAAAAGCATTAACAGATTCAAAAAACACACTTAGTAAATGTAATGTTAATCACAAAACATTGATCCCCATGGATCCCAAAACCTCACGATTGTATTCATCACCTAAACTACATAAAAATGAAAACCCAATAAGGCCTATCATCACTTCAATTGATTCAAGTATCCACAAACTTTTTAAGATCTTACTAAATATCTTCAGTGACTTAACCGATTTGAAACCAAAATACACCATTAAAAACAGAGCCGAATTAATAGCAATGCTAGATAATGTTTCAGTGACAGAATCATGCCTGATGATTTCTCTTGTCATGGCCATTAGGATATTAAGAAAAATATTGAAGAATACAATGAACAATAAACAAAGCAGTTTAAACTTATATAAACTCTTTGAAATTTATATAGATCAGAATTTTTGCTCCTTTAACAATAAATTATATAAGTACACAGAGGATATACGAATATCCCATTCGTTCACCTCTTAGCGGAATTATGGAAGATATATTCCTTGATAAAATTGATTAATTGATAATATTCCCCCTATCCTGATAAATAAATGTTGGGAATCCTTCGAAATAATGTTATTGATATAATTGAATTATATGAAATTGATATAACTGATCAATTTCAATTTGCCAATTCCTTAAGGTGTGGAAAAGGGCCAGGGTGATTCCGATATTTAAATCCGACGACCGAAGTTCGGTTGATAATTATCCCATTTCTTTACTCTGCATTATGGGTAAACTTTTAGAGAAAATCTTATATTCAAGAATCTTCTTACTTGTTTGTTCTGGACTCATCTCGGGTCGCTCTGTCGAAACTAATCTGGTGATCAGCTATTTTGTCTGGAGATGATCAAATTAAAATAGTCACTATATAAATGTATTTCTGTAAAGCTATCGACAGAGTGGACCATGAAATCCTTGTTCTGAAGTTGCACCGAATTGGAATAAATACTGGCCTTTTGGATTAGTTGAGATCATACATTAAGGATAGATCCCAGGGCGTCGCCATTGGTGATGCTATTTCTCAGCCTTTGTCATTTAATTTTTTCATTAACGATGTAATAATCTGCTTTCAGTTTTCGAAATTTCTTATGTATGCCGATGACTTAAGATATTTTTGCCAATCTCTAGCGTCAATGAATTTGCAGGGTTTCGGAATGATCTCAATCATTTCCATAACTTTTGTAGTGAATGTAGATTACAACTGAACTACCGCAAGTGTAGCGTTTTTCATTCACCAAGAGAAGAACATATTTGTATAACATATGATTAAGAATTGGGTACGAATTTTGTTGAGAGAGTAACCATAGTGAAGGATCTCGGTGTAATTTTTAACCAGAAATTGTTATTTAATGAGCACATTGACGGAGTGGTGAGAAGAGCCTACAGCATGTTGAGCTTTATTTTTATATCTGCCATACACTTCGTGAACCCGGAAGCCATCATTCAATTATACATGGCATACGTTCTTAGTATTCTTATGTCTTCCACTACTGTTTGGAACCCACAATATGAAGTGTATATTGATATACTGGAAGGTATGCAGAAAAGGTTTATGAAGTATTTATGGTGGCATGTTTCTTCTGGATCGCTGCTATTTATTGTAGAGTGCCTTGTGCCTCCGCGTCGTCTGCATTATGACTTTTTATTTTAAGCACCCACAGCAAGCACAAGTGCCTATTGAACTATCGGGTGTTGAGGATCGAAGGGACAGTCGGTAGAATGGGGGCCGATGCTTTTGACCTAAATATATTGGCATACCTCCCGTATGTCAATACAAGAAGTACTAATTTTCATCTTAAGCTGCTAATATTAATCTGTTTTTCTGTTTATTTTTTTGGATTTCCATTTGTAATTTATTTTCCATACTTTATTTATAAAAAGCACAGACATAAAGTAATCAATGTCGTTGGTATAAACACATTTGGGTGGCATTGCGTTTATGGATTCTTCTCGTTGCCATGCCCTACTTGTAAATAAATAAATTAAGAATTCATAATTAAGCAGAGAAATCTATTTAGAAATTACATAATTCTCTGGAAAAAATATGTAGATGATGTGTGATTGTCACAAATGATAAAACAGATATTGATACCTTGCTGAAATACATAAACAACATACATAACAATATCATTTGTACTTTGGAGAGGGAAAATGATAACAAAATTAACTTCCTACATCTAAATATAGAAAGGAAGAGTATCAACTTTTGCTACATCTACCCAACCCAAATTGACACCATCATACCATACGACTCCTATCACGATCACATCCACAAACTTTTAGCTTGCCATGCAATGATTGGAAAAGGATCTACATTAACACCTGAAAAAATAGAAGATGAAATAGATACCATAAAACTTATCTAATCGTCACTTATAATACATAAAGATGTATGCTTTTTGATGAAGTTAACAATTATCTCCATAATGTTTTAAAAATTGTCAAAGATTCAATTCTTAATATATTATAATGAAATATTTATTATTTATATATGAAGATGTATACTTTTCAAAACATAAAACTGCATTTTAAAATCTTATGCCGTTTTTTCGAGATAATAGTCATTCAACTCAATCTGATTTTTTATGAAGTTATTAATCTTTCCAAATAAAAAAAAATTACCTAAAATCCAATTTTTAAGATATTTTGATATAATAATCGTCACTTATACATAAAGATACATAAAATTGGAGATGTATAGTTTATCTTAAAATAAACCGAATTTCAAAATCTCTATTCGTTTTTGAGATGATAGCTGTTGAAGATAACACGAATTTGTATGTTTTCATGAATTCGCAATTTTTTAAAACTAGATTGAGAAATTTGCCAAAAATCGAATTCTTAAGATGCCTTGATGAAACATATGGTATTTATAGAACATCTTTCCTTGAACTAAACCGAATATAAAAATCTCTTTTTGTTTTTGAGATTATACGTGTTGAAGTTAACCCGAATTTGTATGGTTTCATGAATTCGCAATTTTTGACAATTAGTTTTACAAAATCGCCAAAAATCGAATTCTTAAGATATCTTGATGAAACATAGGGTACTTATAGGAGAAGGTATGTAGTTTATCTTGAAATAAACTAAATTTCAAAATCTCTATTCGTTTTAAGATAATAGCTGTTGAAGTTAGCTCGAATTTCTATGTTTTCAATGTATCCTTTTTGACGAATAAAACCGCACTTGAAAATCTCTAATCATTTTTGAGATATTAATAATTTTACTAATAATTGATATTAACAATTTTCGCAATAATGCATAAACAAATCGTCAACAATTTTGATCTAATGTTTGTTATTTATACATGAAATTGTATACTTTTTGAAATCAAACCGCATTTCAAAACCTCAATCGTTTGCGAAATAATTATCATTCAAGTGAACAGATTTTTTGTGAAATTAAATATTAATTATTTTTCGATAAAGATTAGCAAAAATCTAATTCTTAATATATCTTTATGTAACATTCGTCAGATATACAAAAAACATGTGTTCATCTTGAAAAATAAAACGGCACTTGAAGATTTGCCATAGTTTCTAAGATTTTATTTCTTATAAAATAAACATTTTTTCTATAATATAAAATGAATCGTTAAAAAATCAATTCTTATCATATTTTGATGAAATATTCACACATATGCTAGATGATGTACTTGCTATTTTACTTTTTGAACAATAAAACTTCACTTGAAACTCTCCAGTCGTTTTTAAAATTAAAACATATAATACAGTAAAGTTTCACTAATTCGTATCAATTAAAACAAGCTTAATTCAAATTATGGAAGTATATTTATATAGTATTGAAGTCATATTTAAATATTGTAAGAAAAAATCACTATATAAATATATAGTATTGAAGTCATATTTAAATATTGTAAGAAAAAATCTTATAAATACATAATTATAGATTTATTGCACTAGATAATAATATTATCTGCAGTTTATCTTGCACTGAAGCTGTAGCTCGTTCCTCATGTTTTCCTTTCAATTCGTTTTCGTTTGTCACAGCGTCTTCATGGAGAGAATTGCCTTATTTGGTGCAAGTACCTCATCCTCATCTGATTGAACACATACTTTCTTCTGGCATTTTGCTATTAAAATTGCTGGCACTTTATAATGATAAACTTAACATATTTAATAGAAATGTCTTTCAGTGCTTTGCAAAATATCTTAGTCTACAAATAAAACAAAAAATGTGTTCATTCCGTTTGACAAATCTCTTACCAATTCGCATTGAATGTTTTTATCGGATTGAACTCTATTTCTTCATAATTGAGATCATAGTTACATATGTCAATTAGTTTTTGAGATAATAACAATCAAACTCAACTTCAATTTTATGATTTTATATTAATCTTGCAATCAAACATCATACATATCACTGCATATACATATCATATCATACTGTTAGTAATACATCCGAAACAAGTTCATTTCTTTTTCGCATGATAAAAGATTTTAAAAAATGATGGTTTAGGGTGAGCTTGAAAGCTTGGATCGATTACTGTAAACATAATTTTCGCTCGGGTGTGACACGCTATTGGATGTCCGTGGTGTTCTCTATGCAGTAAACGTTGAATTCGTTTTATCCAGCAACACCAACCTATTTGATGGGTAACACTAAACGATGTTGCGTGACAAATCGCATGTGGGAACGGATATTCATACACGCCGGCGGTTTTGATGAGACAATACACGCGCCAATTATCCACGAATAACATATTTGACATAAACTGTAAATATAAATCACCGTTTACATTTTGCAATTTACCCAATTTTCACCAATCGAAAAGTCATCAAACGCAAAAGTATTAACAAACATGTACGTTTAATTAATACTATAAATCAGATGTTTTTGTTTATAATTATATAGAATAGGAAATGAGATGTATTATCGGCGTGATGCATTGGAATTGGTCGATAACCGTTTGGGATAAGGGGACGGCGAGCTGGTGCACGGTCGTATCGGCAAACATCATTGGGTTGTATATCTTGGCTGTCAATTATTTTAAGGTGCCCCATAAATCCTGGAGAGTCGGGAGGTGACGCAGCCATGAATATTGCATGGGATCGACCGATAAGGCGCAATTACCTCCGCTTTTCTCCCCGCTGACCCCAGAGGTCGGCCGCAATCACCAGGGCCATACTTTATTCATAGGAATCCCCCTGCATTCCTATTGGGAAAGTCGACGGTCGAGGATGAGATGAATTTTTTTTACTCCGATGCCAATATGTATCGCAACGATGTGGACGAGATATGAAAGAAAGGTTCGTGAAGGAATATAAAGACGTCGCCTGGCCACAGATTGCGGACATCAAAGGCGCGTTGCTTTATGAAATCTTTGTTTTTGTCGAGGGTTCGCTCTCTGTCCGTGTTCCTTTTGAGAATTCGTGTCCTTTTTCAACATTATGGACTTCAAAGCCACCAAACCGAAACAAAATAGGCGGTGAAATTTAATGAACGTTTCTAATTATTTTAACTCCATTAAAATTCGAACCTACTTATATTTTATCCTCTTTTAAAAGTGTGAATTTTTCAACAAATTTTATTTACGTAATTTTTTATTATAATATAACAATTACACCATCACAACTCTAAGAAGTCATTTTGCGGTTGCAAAATAACCGCAAACCATACCAAAACTATTTACCTAGTTGAACGGCACAATTAAAAACATTTACTTGCCTAATTGTCGAAAATTATACTTAATGGCCTTAACAAATTACTCTCATTCCTTTTTCAAAAGTACACCCGCTTGTCATAAATAGATCAATCACTGTCCCGGCTATATTTAACAAAAAGCAATCGAGTTATAAAGTCTTGTTTTCACCACATCGACGAAAACACGTATGATTTCAAAACGGAATAACCCCGTTGAAATTTTAAAACGTCCAATTTACCATTATACACGTTAAGTAAGTCGTATAACGTGCAACTCCATTCACGTTCCGTTACAAGTCGGATCGTGATCTGACTAAAAACTTTACTTATCATAACATTGAACTTAATAACTTAAACTAGTTTAAAATTTAAATTTAAAATTGTGTAAGAATTTTATTGTTTGGAAACAAATGTTTACGTACTGGAGGTGAATCAAAATGAAGATGTTAAGTAAAATCTATGAAGTTAAAGAATTAATGGGAATTAAAATCAAGATAGAACAAATCACACCACACTTAATACTCATAATGTGTTCGTTTATTAAATAATATCACTCAAAGAATATTATGAAATCAACAAATGGGACATTCAATATGACAATCGTTCATTTTTATCCTATATCTCAAACCTTTCCTCCTCAATTTCTCTCCATCATTCTCTAAGTAGTTTATTGCTTCTGTCTGCTTATTATTGTTATTACTAAGCAGAGGGGAACAACCCCTCTAATCGCGACCTAATAGATCTACTGTTCTAATTACCCCTTCAAAGGTTTAAGGCAAATGTAAATTGCCACAAGGTCTTATTTTTGACTCGTCTTTACAAAATCCACAAATTTTATCCTGAGATTATTCAAAATGGTCATCAAAATGCATGGTCAATGAGCAAGTTTAAGAGCGAATTAGATATATTTTGTTGTAAATAATTGACATATTTTTGCTTGTTTGTGTCTTTTAAGTTCTTTTCAGCGATAGGCTACCTTATATTGGTTTTTATTTCACACCAATCCAATGCAAAGTGACGTGATGTTATTGAAGTTTTTCAAATTTTCAGTTAAATCTTATTAAATTCTAATTACTCTTTTGAAACCAATTATTCCCCCCTAATTACCGTTTTATTATATGTTACGTACGCATAAATAACCTCAAATTCTCTGTTAAAGCTCAGTTTACCCAGTTCATGTGTGTCAGTTTTAGTGATATATTTTCCAGTGATAATTTTTCCAAATATTCTTCCAATGGCATTTAAAATAATGATTTTTTTTGTTCCGCAACGCTTTTTGATTGTAGACGTAACATATCGGAAGATGATGAAATGATGAAATATTTTGTATAACCGAGAAGTGATTTTTAAAGTAAGAATAGTTGATAACTGTTAGACGAAAGTTGATGTTATTAAAAAAGTCTTTTTGGCCTTAGATTTAATTGATAATATTTAATTGGTATATAATTGGTATATTACAGTGAAGCTTGGATTGTGACGAAAAGTAATATTATATCAACTAGAAATTTTAGAATACAACTTTTTCATTTTGCTTCTTTGGCTAGTTTATCTGCCTTCTTATTACTAAATGTCACTATTATCTGGAGCCAGTACTGTCAGTTGGCGCAACTATCAGAATTTAACATAATTTTTTAGTTTTAATAACAAATAGGAGTTTAACATAACTTGATATGTTTCTATTATATCAATGACAATATAAAGTTGAGTATATTGAAATAAAATTGGTACAATACGCTTGATAGAGTTTGGTGTTTCTCATTCTACGGCACTCACTTAAAGTACTTTAAAATCTTCAGTCGCAGTTGCATCATCGTTTTTAAAGCTTTATTCATGTATGTAGCTGTAGTGCGTTTATGGTGAAGTATAAACAATTGTATGTGAAATGGTAAGTAAAAGGGATATAAAGAAGAGAAAAGAAAATATACGAATCAAACCGGAGAAAAATAAATCCTCACAAATTTCGAATGATTTCCATTCCATTCCAAATGTGTGAGGAAAATCACAAAAAGATAAACTTTTAGAGGCAATGAGATGAAGGGATGTTGACATAATTCAAATGGATAGCTATAATGTGGTACGGAGTGATAGGGGTTCCAGAGGTGGAGGAATTTGCTTGAATTGAATGTCTGTGTTTTAGGTGTGTATATAAGCCTCCCGCTGTGCATTATAGAGGATTTCTGGATGGGTTTGAAAATTCTGTTGCAAAATGTCTGAGTATTACTGATAGAACTATATGTTGTAGTGACTTCAATATCAATTTAATTCACTCGGATAATTGTGATAGTCAGTATCTTTTGAACTTATTGAATACCCTTGCAGGTCAACAGTTGATATTGCTACAAGAGTTACATTTAGAACATCTACATTAATATATATGTTCATATTGTTTGACAGTACTTTACTTCTTCGTAGTGGCGTGCTCCCTTGTAATTTGACTTATCAAGATATGATATTCTGCGATGTTGTTGTGGATGTAAGTAGACCGGCTCCTGCTTTTAAGTCCTTAAGACTATTAAAATACATTAATAACGCAACCTTTGTATAAGATTTAAGTTTAATACCCTTTAATTTTACGTTTTATTAGCCTGATATTAACAATAAAGTGTCATTTTATAAATAATCAATATAAAATCAATCTCATGTTCCAATAAAACAATACAGGTTTACCAGGCCTTCAACACCCTGGATGACTGACAATATTACATTAATGATTAAGTTACGAAATGAGGCGCTAAATCAATGTTCGGAAAGACCAGGTCATTGGGAATATTATAGGTCTCTCCGCAAAAATTGCTGCTGTTAAATTTAAAATCAAATAAAAAATGTTGCCTTCCGCTAAGATTGGGACATTTTAATGATTATTTTGTAGGTAGTGTGAATTATATTATTAAAGACTGCCCTACTTCTAACCTTGACCTATATGGTTCTTCCATTTACGAGAATGCGTTTTCCTTTAGAACCGCAGAGACCTCTCTCGTTGCTGACGTGATTATATCGATTACTTCGTCTGCTGTTGGTATATATAGAATTTCCATTGTGATGATTAAAATGTGTTGCCCTATGATATTACCCATTTGCTAAATTGTTGCTTACTTGAAAATGTTTTGCTCTTTATATGGAAGCAAGCTAAGGTTATTCCTCTACCCAAAAGGAATAACCCGAGCGAGTACAGTGACCTGCGATCTATAAACATTCTTCCTGTTCTTTCTAGAATTTTGGAAAAGATCATGAATATACAATTGATGCTGTATGTGGATGACACCCAGCTTTATGCTTCATATGCAACGGAGTAAATCTATGTGGATATGCTTTGATGCTCAACAGCGCAATGTCCTAAAATTGACGTCAAGGTGTATGATACTTCAATTAAACAAGTTTATGAAGCTAAGTGTCTTGGCATGACACTAGATACTAACTTAAGGTTTAAAACCCAAATTTCAATTTATATTCAAATAGCATATTGTTTTGCGGTGATTGTAACCGCATCGCTCGAATTTACCTTGAAAATTGAATATTCTGTTTTGTGATATGTTTGTTTTATCACATTTTAAGTATATGTCGGCGGTGTATCATTTTGCTATAGATGCAAGCACATCGCGGAGTATTCAGATTCATTTACGGCATACGTAAATTTCATAGGATTTCACATAAACTTAAATATGCGGGATGGATGAATATGTGTAGTACAAGAAGGTTTCATACCTTGTCCCTCTATCAAAGAATCGTAACCTCTAGAGTTCCGATGTATCTGAATAATAAAATTAACTACAAACCACAGTATGATGGATGTCAGACAAAGTCAATTGCTAGTTATTATGCTCCAAAACATAGAAACTCACTGCGCAAGGGTCGTTTAGTTACCTATATTATGGAGATTTACCACTTGCTCAGTGTCTGCTAAAGTATGACAAATTTCAAAAACAATTAAGGATTATGATAGTGCAGCAATCGGCCGCTCTGGTTTAATAATCAATGGATATTTTTGATGTTCCCTTTTTAGTAATTTTTCTTTAGATTTGTCTTTTTGTTTACTTCTTATTATTGTTTATCTTATAATTTTTCTTGTTTTCTTCTTCTTTCCTTCTCTCTCCGGTTGGATACGACAGAATATATTCTGGATTCCGCCGTTTATATCAATATATGTTATGCTATTAATACATTGTAGTTTATTTAATACTGTCTTGTTGTATGTTATTTTTTCTTTTGATGTTTTTGTTTGAAGATTTTGAAGAATTTTTCTTTTACATACCTATCCTATATTTAATTTTTCTTTTGTAATGGAGACAATAAAAACGTTTATTCTTATTCTTATTCTATTATTGTTTCAAGTCTACCTGAGGCCATTCCACGTCTTTTGGAAGCATATTAGTCTAGAAGCAGTATCAAGTCTTCTGGAAGCAGATCATGTCTTCTAGAAGTAATTCAAGTCTAATAAACAGCATTTCAAATATTCTGGAAGCATTTCAAGTCAACTAGAGGCAATATGACAACTTTTTGAAGCATTTTAATCTTCTAAACGCAGTATCAAGTGTTCTAGAAGCAGATTAAGTCTTTTGGAAGTATTTTAGTATTGGAAGCATTTAAAATTCTTTTGATATAATGTCAAGTTTCTGGAAGCAAATAAAGTCCTCTAGAAGGAGTAACAGTATGTTTGTGTATCCAGAGAACTGCCACACTTTTGAAATTATCGGAAAGGTTTTATAATAATGGACGATCAATATTGATTCCAATCATATATAACTGAAAAATTTAAGCAAGAGAAGAAAGCATTTTTTTGTTGATGACAATGAAAATTGCTAGTTTCATGCATTCGTCATTTTTTATTTCTACGTTGGTTTTTTAACATAACTTTTTAGATAATAGATAAATGATAGTTTTGGCAACCCTGTATGATAATTTTGTGAGAGTCGACTCAACACTACCTGGAAACCACCATAGAGTACCATTATTGGTCTTAGCGAGTTTTCTCAGGTTGCTGGTACATTCTCTGATCACTACCTAGTTAATTCTCCAAGTTATGCCCACCTAAAGATTTTTCTCACTATAGGTATGACATAGAGCCTCTTTTATCAACGTCAGTTTGCAATGTTTGTACATCCTCAAACAAACTTTGTTCTTTCCCCTCTCCATGTTTTTGTACTGTACGTTATTCTACACCTAACCAACCCAAGTTCTTTCCTCACAGCACGGTTCCAAACTGTTGAAAATGTACATATCTGTGCATATGTCTACATTTTCCAGTACTACTCAAACTTGTGAACCGTTATCGTATCATATTTTAACAAGACGAGGAATGGAACGCTGTGATATAAGAATTTTTTATTCAGGAAAAGGACACCTATAATCACTCATTTTTTTCCACTCATACCTGATACACCCTGTATTGCTGCTCAAGGAAAAATTAATCTGAACCTTCAATCCCTATGGGAATCATTAAACTTGCATAAGTTAAAGTTAAATCTATCTAAATCTGCTGTTGTCCTGTTCGGCAATCGTCGTGTTTGTGCAGAGTTGAAAACTTTAATACATATTAACATAGAACGATCTACGATCCCAATTGCCGATGAGGCGAAGAGTGTGGGTCTTTCTTTGCCAAATGACTTTAGACATGGCACTCAAATATATGAGTGTGCGAATGATAAATCTTCATCGATTGTGTCTTCTTATTCACTCAAGGAAGAGATTATATGAAGCAGTTGCGTTTATAACTATAACTTATAAACTAACAGAAGCGTGGTGGTTGTTAATGAATACAAGTGGTAACAAAGACAACTTGCTATTTTTTAATAAACTAATCAATTTTGAAACCCCAATTTCAAATAAAATTCATATATACACTTAAAAGTTATTGATTGGCGTATTCCTAAAAGTAAGCATCCGCCATGTGTGAACAATGAATATAGTACATCCAGTCAAAATGACATGACAGGTCATGATGGCTTATCATTTATTGCTATCGTCATCTATTGTTTTATTGAACGATTATCCAGGTTATAAAATAATAGGAATATCGAAAGGTCACATTATCTTGACTTAAGTTCCAGACTGTTGTAGACTGATAATTTTGATTTGATGAGATTTTCATAAAATTTAAGAGAAACAACATTTAGAATTTTGTTTTATAATTTTCGGTGATTAAAAGTTGAGTGTGTTAGGTAACAAAACTAATCCTCTTAACGTGGGTAATGTTAAACGGCATTTCATTACCTGCGACGCCGATATGCCAGATAAATTGCAGATGGGATTAAACGACCCGTCCTGTACTGGCTTAATTATTTTATTGGGTCCCGAACGCGTTTTCCGAAATATCGGCTGAATGGAATGGCCGGCCTAAAATTTCATCCAAAATTTTAATTAGCCGCCAGTCGATTTTAATTAAGTCCTCACTCAACGTCCCCATACAAACCGCTCCCTTCTAAGCGATTCTTGCACAAGGGTTTTGGTTCACCCACACCAAAAACCCCGCACCGTTTAATTAAACCGCCATATTAATTAATTTTTTATTTGCTCTCTCGTCTGCTCCGTAATAAATAAGGATTAAAAAAAATTACACAACATAAAACGCAAATTTAAATTAAATATTAAAGAATTTTAACCAGATTTTTTATGAATCAATTTAAATCTCATTTACTTAGGTAACGTTAAATCCTGAATTATTATAATTTAAAAATTTTCTTTATTTATATTCCACTTATGTCGGACAATTATGAGTAAACTCTATTTCAGCAGTAATACAACTGGGATTTTGGGGTTTAGCACCATCTGTTCACCCGAGAGTGTTGCAATTGCATCATCCCCTTTTGGTATGCATGAGTATTGAGCTCAGAATACAACGGTAAAGGGAAACCTTAGAGTGAGCCAAGTTACAGTTCGGATCGTATCCTGTGGTCCGCGGGGGTGATAAATGCCCGCTAATTTTCAGTTCGGGCCGCTGGGATTGCGCGCTCCTCGAAGGGCCAATTTGTATGCAAATGGTCCCCGAAGCCGCAACACCGCCAACCGGATCCGGAGCCGCAAACGCGATGCAATTTTTCAATTACGCCCTTCTCTCCGCGTCTATTGTCGGCGTCGGGATGCCTCAAAAACAAAAATAGACGGAAAAACGTCCGGACATTAATTTCGTGCTCGTTTGCATAAAAATTTAATAAATCAACGTGTATGCACACTCTTAAAAAAAAGAGAAATTTAATAACAAGTGCAACGCATGGCTCACGCGCGCTTGCTTTGCCCTTTCATCACCAGGAAGAAGAATGTAATTAGATTTTTTTCCTAAGGGGAGAATTTGTATTAATTAGGTGAATGCACTGGTGGAAAAAATTGACAACGCGATGTTTTGCTACAGGAAAAAGGCGATCCTCGTCAGCAACCGTCTCTAGGTTTCCATGACGAAACTCGTTACGGGAAGTAAATTAGGGGTGAGGAAAGAAGCCATTCAAAGGGCACCGTTGAAATATCCACCGGCGGCAGTGCCGTTCCCATTTAGCATTTCATTGTGTTCGCCGCTTCGTGAACCATCGTCACGAAGACGACGCCTAATTGCCTCAAGAAAGTCGCCTAGTTTTCCCGGATCCAAGGAATTATACCAAAAGGTTTCGACCGAAGCGACGCATTTCTTTGATTTATTCACATTGTGAAACTTATTACACGGTTTGTTCGTTCGTTGCATACAAGAATAAATTACACAATATGAATAGTTAACCAGAAAATCACTTTGTATGAGATGTAATGAAGTTTAATTTTTTGAGATGAAATTTATTCAATACACCTCCACAAAATTATCGTGCTTGTGTAACAATCTATAGAATCATAAAATAATGTGAATCCTTTCTTTGCTGCTTATATATATGTAAAAAAATTTATCTACATACTATGCTGAAATTTTTATTACAAGTTGAAGTTGAAACTAATATAAATAATTATTTGTTGAAGCGCATAATTCGTTTCTATGATTTTGTATACAGTACTTTTTTTACAGTACTTTAATTCGTTGCTCCTAAAATATTTTGGATTAATATTTTGGATTCCTATTTTAGTATCGTCGTTCTTATCGTTTATCATAGTTCCAACATAAACGTACCCAAATGAGCCAATAAAACGTTGTTTATGAACCATTATAACTCAATTATAGCAATTACCAACCTAGCAAATTTGAAATTGAAAATTTAAATGTTAGAGTTTGAGTGACATAATGGTTCATATCTCAAAAATTACAAGCTGTTGAAAAGGATCATATTAATAAAAATTCTTTATAATAAATCAGCAAAACGTAATTTATAAACAATTTCATAAACAATTATTTTAAATACATAGTAGTTGTGGTATTCGTAAAATTTCGTGCTTTTAAACCCAACAGATTTTGAAATAATGAGGAATAACTATAAATTGAATGTCATCTTCCAAGTATCTTAGCTCCCTTGAAGCACTTTAAGACACATATTTCTTAATATTTTTTTATGTAGCATTACTTCTTCAACTATAATGTAGACGCAATTTTCTGTATATAAAAAACAATTTTCGATACTTCGACATTTTATATTCTTTCAATATTTTGATACTTCGATACTTTAAAAAAATGTTGTGAAAAAAAATGTTTATAACGACAAAAATATTATTTATAAACCATTATAACTATAATAGAACTATGGCTATTACCATCCTAACAAGTTGGTAATTGAAACAATAGCATTTTTTTGTGAGCAAGATGATATTAATAAAAATTGTTCATAATAAATCAGATTAACGTAATTCATAAATAATTCCATTATAAATATTTCAAATAAATAGTTATAATTCTGAGAATTAAAGGACTTAATCTAAGGACTTTAGAGAAGACGTTAGAGAACATGTTATGGAAAAGAAGTTAGTAAAGAATGACCAAAATGTTATTTATAAAACATTCTCATGCCGTAGAAACAGTACTGTACCGAAGCATATAAAAGATAAATTTAAACACCTTTACAACTGCATAGATGGTCCAGGAAGATTACAGAGAAGATTAACATGCTTATTTATTCAATGGAAATTAAGTTTCTTAACGCAAAGATTTCGAACACTTTTCTAACTTCAAAAAAACTGTCACAAGAAATCAAGAGTCTACATGTTTCTACTGGAAATATTATTCCCCCTGAAACTCTATGTTTAATGGACTGAAGATCTAGATAAGAGTTTAATACAAACAATTTAATTAAAAATAAATATTTAATTAAAAATTTTCAATGAATTGACAAGTGAATGCGGTTTGATAGGTTGGTTAAGGATAACTCCAAATAGTTTGTGAATAAGTCAACTTTTTTCACTAGATCTCAAATTCGGCTCACCTGTTGCACTGAATTCAACATTGATTCCTCAACATGTTTGTGATGTTGGGCCCGTGTTCAGATCTATCCCCCATGTGGCAATGAAAAAAAGAGACTTTTCTTAAAATAAAGCAGACCGGATCCCCTTATTGTGGTTCCTTCTGATAAGGGACAAGTGACAATGATGCTTAAGCAGTCATAGTATATCGATGAGTCCCTGGCTTTGGAGAAAATTCTGATACAAATTCTGTAAGCTATTACTTGATAGGGAATAATGGCCCTTATGGTCTTCTTAAGATCCGCAAGGTCAACAACTTAGACCGATCATTTTGTTTATATGCTCCCTTACTTTCCAATTGTCCAGTTATCTAGCCAACACTTCGTCTTTAGCCCTTGCCAATAAGACTAAGTACAACATCAGCAACCCCGTCGGTTTTGCTGAAGAGATGAGGAATGTGACATGACATCCCGCATTTGTTCTGATTTCGTTAGATAATATATCCGTTTTTACCAATATCTCTTTACAATTGGTAATAGAAAAGTTGTCAATAGGTTGGAACCTGATATAACCTCACACGGATAATCCCAAAGATTAGTTTCTTGAGGCCATCGATGGGTAGTCCTCTTACTCCCATTTTGGCGATCATAGCCATGAATTTGATCTTGGATAGGTATATCCCTCAGTTCCCCTTTCGATTACCCCCTATTTACAAGTATGTCGATGACATTATTTGTGTTGTACGTCATATTATTACTTCCAATTTACGAGGGAAACAGAATTCAACAATAATATGCCGTTTCTGGACTCACTTACTTGTCACCAGAAAAAGTAACCAACAGCACCGTATTGTATTGGTATAGAAATCCCACCTTATCAGGTCGTTTTATTAACTCCTTTTCTAGCCATCCCATTCATATCAAGGTTAACACAGCCAAGAGCATGAAAAACAGTAAGAAAAGTTTGAGCTTAGAGCAATGCCTTATCTCAACTTGATCGGTCCTTGACATATCTCCTTGATAATGAGGAGCCTCCAACGCCCTCCAAGGTTCCTTAGTTTACTAACAATTTGGTAAAAAAATTAGTGACTGTACTTTAAAGATTGCAAAGTACACCTGCAAATCGTTGAAAAGTTTTTTCACTGGGATGAAAGATGCTTCCTCTGCAGAGAACTGTTCGTAACACATTCCTATCCAACAAGAATATTTTGAAGATAAGCAGACCTCCACAAGATCTGGTACGCATTCTGGTAATTCTGAATGAGTTTCTGACGAAGAAATTCCACATCGAAAGTTATCATAATATCTTTTCAGCATCTAATTTTTTTAATTTTTAGCCATTCCACAAAATTTGAGAAATATCTGATATATGACTCTGCTGCCTTTATGAGATTTTTTTATCAACAGCATGTTGAAGAGTTGATGGCACTGACAGTAGGGCAGTGGTAAATTCTTAGTGGTGCCGATTTTATAAGGTCCTTCATTTTCATATTGATCTTGTTTATGAGGTTACACTTGATCTTCCTGTAGGTGACTGAATCCAGTAGGTTCATCATTTTGTCGTCATCTTCTGTCTTGTCCCTATGTGTAATAACTCAATGATATCTGACTTTTTTTTTAATATATCCAACTTGACAAAACGAATTGCAAGGCAACAAAACGAATTACTCAAGAAAAGCCAAAAATAAACTAACTTAACTCTATTAAAAGAAACAGGCTATTATGCAATTGTGATTTTACATTGGTCAAACTGGACGCAATATCGAATCAAAGGGCATGAGAAGGATGTAAGGTTGAAGAAAGTCCAACATACGGACATTGCAAAACATTACCATTTAGGGAGATATCGAATAGACTTCGATTAAACAAAGGTTAGGACTGCAAGTTTGACCAAAGACTGACAACAGAAGCCATAGAAATCCACCGGTAAAATATGAATAGAGAGGATAGCTAGGAACTCAGCAGAACATGGAAAATGGTGGTGATCACAAACAAGATTACCTCCGTAAATTTTCTAAAACATCTAAAACTATCTTTTGCTGATGACATTCGCCCTTCGCAATCTAAGTGCCATAATCGAGTTTCCAAAATCAACCACAATTTAACAATTACAGCGTTTCTTAGGAATGCTCAATTTTTACCATAGATTTTTACACTTTGTTCACAAAAACTTAAAATAATCACTTTCTGGACACATCATCACGACATTTCTTTCACTACAGTTAAAGAACTTTTATCAAAATCCGTCACTATTAAACACAAGCAACTCTTCCACTGACGACAGGCGTCACAAGCAACAGTTTTATCACAAACTGCAGACAATAAAACACAACATTTAGCATTTTTTCTCAACAATTATCATCAAGCCAATTAAATTATTCAACTTTTTGTAACACAGAAAAAACTCAACTTCAAACACGATATCTTAGCCACATAATACAATTTATATCAGGTACATTAAAGGAGAATTGAACATTGTTCGAACATTGTTGTCAACATTGGACGGTTGTCCAGAATTAATATTGATTCTCTAAATTCACAATACCCTGACAATTGAATGATACAGAATTAACACATTAACTAAACAAACAATACTCAAACACACAAACTAACAAATATAACGTATCGCAACAAACATCACATGCAGATGAAACGCTTTGGAATCAATTCTTTTGGCCTCAAATGACAAAACTGTTCAGTTATGGACAAAATCACCTATTGCCAAAATTTCGATACCAAAATTAAGATTCGATCATATTCACATTGATTTAGTCGGTCCCCCCGCTCCGTCCCTTAGTTACACATATATGCTCACCGTAATAATCGCAACAGATCGATTTACGCGCTGACTAGAGGGCTTTCCTCTCAAAGGTATTAGTTCCGATAATTCGATTTAAAACTCTTCTCAAAATTTTACAACCTTCAGGAAAGTTTCACCATTCTTTAAAAACATCCATAACTGCCAAAGGTAGAACAAACACTACGAGGTGGAACAATGATTTTCCATCGGTTCTTATAGGCGTCAGATAATGTCTTAAGGAAGACCTAGTTTGTTCATCCGCCAAGTTTGTATGCGGCCAACCACTTAAGCTTCCTGGAGAATTTTTGTTAATTTTCAACATCCTTTGAAATTTTATCCATTGCTATCTGGTTTACGAGAAACATTCACTTGTGAAAAACCAATAAATACAATTCTTCATTCAAACCAAAAACCATTTATTTATTCATTTCAAAATTAATTTTCGTCAAAATTAATGGAATTCAACCCTCTTTAACACCTAAATATGAAAGCCCATTTGAAGTGATTTTTCAACAAAACATTTCCGAAATATTTTGTAATTTTCAAAAACAACAAGGAATTAGTTGTTAACGTCAACAACCTTAAACCAGCCTTTTAAATGAAAATTCACCATGTAAAAAAATAGTTTCTATTTTTAAATATGAGTTTTTTAATTTACAGTATTCCTCTTTATTCAACTTCATAGAAGGGGAAGTGGCTGCACAAGACATGTATAAGGAGATGGTATTGCCAAACAATATTTAAAAAAATGAAAAATAGAAATTCTAGGAAATGAAATGAACTAACGCATCGTTAGACATAAATGATCATCCTTCCATGTAATCATTTTAAATTATAGGGATTAACTGACATTGTGGTTTTTAACTAAACATTAAAATGCGAAGAAGAAAATGATGTTAATAAACATTGTTCATAACAAATCAAAAAAGATAATACCGTTGATGGATTATCCTTCCACGTATTTCTAAATTGACGTTCTTGACGTCGATTATGTTTAAATTGGTTTCACATGAAGCAACATCGGATAGGTGTTGAATTGATTTTACGTTCTATGCGTGCAGATGACCTAAGAGATTCGTTATTCAACTACACTAAGAATCGAAGTTTGATGAAAAGTTAACAAGAACACAAATTGAATTGTGCAATAAATCGAATATGGCTTCTCCTCTGAAATCAATTCTTATTTTACAACTTGACAGTGAAAAGATGTAATGGAGATTGAATAAGTGTCTACGAGGTTGATTATAAACGGATTATAAAACGAATTGAGCTTGATTTGAAGTTGACGTTTTTTTATTGGTGCGAATGAGATATCTGACGATTGATGGTCGATAGCAAATCGCAAATCCATAGCCAACTGTGACTCAGAGCAAGCCGTGTAGCGGAATGAATGATGGGCGGTGGTGGTCTGGGAATTAGCGTGATATAATAATTAATGGAGTGTAGCTGTCAGCTGCCGGGCTACGTCTCGATTGGGCAGGACAGCGTACGTGACATAACCTCGCATTATGGCACGGTGACGTAGCCGGCGCCGCTTATAATATGGCTATATAGCGTTGCGCATCCGACGCCCCATAATTGCCGACTGAAAAATAGCCCCCGATAAGCGTATTAGTTGCCGGGTAATAATTTAAATAGATTTCAGGGGACGCCACCAGCAATTTTAGCTCAACGGACGAAGCGCTTATCCGATCAATCTCACTGACAACGTCGTTCCATACAATGTTTCCGTTTTCGGTTCAAAACGACGTCTGACGTCGCCTTCGCCTAAACGAGCCATTACACGCCGACAAGGTAAATATCGATTAGGATGTCTTTTATGTCGCCGTGGTACACAACCTCTAAGAAAAATAATAGTTATTTACGTTATAAGTCCGGTAGGTGACTTACTGACGAGTAATGTTACAAGACCTACCGAACGTGTGTCATATAACATTTTATTTCGTACTAGCAATCGACAAAACTCGAAATATTTTTTTTACATTTTTTCTACGTGAACGGTGTCATTACAGTTTATTTGCTTTGAATTTATATTGAAACAGTGTTACAAAGTAACACTTACCGGCCTTGTGATGTTATATCACTTACTGGACTCGAATCGATAATGCAAACATCAATATACCGGACAGTATGAAATAAATGTATAACGACATGTATTAGGAATTTTACGTTTACATATATTAGAGTAAACGCGCTTAGGTCGAAAACTGTGGTGAGATTGATGTTTACGATAATGCATATATTATACGGTTGTTTATCCAGGTTGACCTTATTGCCTCCACCCACGTCGCCAGTTTCATTTACGGCGGCTTTGGTTGCGCAGTGTAAAACCGTCGTAAAAGTCAAACCGTTGCGTTCCAAATATCATTTGGAAAAATCGCGAGCTTTCCTAACGCGTATGTTACCCTTAACGTACGAAATTAAAACCGGCGACGCCAATAAATCATTCCACGCGACCATTTCCCGTTTTATTTAGAATTTTTTTGATTAATCGCCCTAAAATTTATTAATACCTTTAACCAAAGTTTTAGTCTGAATAGCGGCCCGTTTCAGGATCGTATTATACGCATTCGTGGTAATTATCATTCCGAAATCTGACGCTGCGGAATTTAATGTTGGTCGTAAACCCGAAAATTATGACTATTAAAGCCGTTAGGGGCGAGGAGTTCAAGGATATTTTAATCGCGCGGCCTTCGCCCAACGTCACCTGGCGCAATAAAAATTTAAATTGGACGACGAGGATGCTTTACCCGACCGTGTAATTGACTAATCTTCGGAAGAGGTTTCGAGGAAACGACCTGAAAGGTGTCGATGATGTTGATTACTTATTTACACTTTACTGGATCAATCTACAAAAAGTACACCTAACACAAAGGAAAGAAGCAGGAATATGAAATATTGTTCACGGCTATCTTTCATGGGTTTACGAATAAACCAATATACTATTTTATTTTAAAGGTGAGGTAATTTTCCATGCCAGCTTATGCATCGCAGTATTAATTAAAATACACTGTAAATTCACTTATTACGATTATGGTTATTTTCAAACAAGTATACCATGTACTAGTGTTATATGAAACACAGTAAGACTTGGTAAATATATAAAGCTTTCTATAAGACGAATGTGTTCTCACTCCACCGAGATCGCTGGAGGGCGAGGCGCTACAATCTTCCAACATGGACGATTTTGTGTAAACATCTCTACTACCTCGGCAATTTGAAACGAAATCATTCCTTTTGTATCTTAGTAAATATACAGCCTTTAATAAGACGATTTTATTCTCACATTCGCCGAGGTCTCCAACATGAACGATTTTGTGCAAACATTTCAAATCCAGCGCCTCGCTCGCAAGCGGCCTTGGCGATTTGAGACAAAATCGTTTCTTGTATATCTCAATAAACATAAAGTTTCCTATAAAACGATTTTATTCTCACTCGATACACTATAATCTTCCAGAATGAACGAGGTAGTATCAACCGAAACACTTCTCACATTTTTATTTATCTTGTAGCTCGTAATTAATATATGTGGTTATTATATTTTTTTTCTTTAACATAATTTGTATTTTAGAATTGTAAAATATGCATTCGAAATAGTTTCAAATCTAAGACGCACCAGATTCTCACAGGCAGCCCATTATTAATATTATTAAGATCATTACTAAGATTCGAACGATTACGAGATCGTATTAAGATCGTATAAAAAAGACTGAATGGCCAATGAAATTTTCGAGAAATGGATAAAATATTTCGACAAAAAATAATATGGCAAAATAGAAAGGTGCTCCTTTTCGTGCATAATTGCCCTGCCCATAATTAACTTTTCAGCTTTTCTTACATAGCTTTTCTTACATAACTTTTCAGCTATGTAAGGGGCTGAAAAGTTAACAAATCTTAAATTTGTATTCTTTCCTCCAAATACAACACAAAAATTACAACCCATGGATTAAAGAGTAATTAAAAATCTGATAGTATATTATCGAAAACAAGTTTTTAGAATAATGATTTTTTTGCATTGGAAAATTATTGATATGCATGTTTGCATAACTGATTAAACATTCTGTCCAAACCTTCGCCATGATTTGACAAAATGATGTCACGGAAATAACAATAGAAGAATGTTTCAACACAGCTGGATTTGCCAAAAATTTGATAGTGGATGTTACGAGACATTGACTTTTGCAGGAATATACTTCGGTGAAACACTGCAATAAATGACAGCTTATGCTTTTTTTTTTGATTACATTGAGATCTTACTGTAACTACTTCTTAAATAAATCATTGAACTAAAATTAGAAGTAGCACTAGCACTAACACTAGAACTATCACTACGACTAATGCTAGATCTAAAAAAAGCTTGATGTTTCGGATGCCATGTTGCAACCTTCTTCAAAAACTTGCTATCACTTCGAACCAGTTTCTGAACAATGCATCCGAAACGTCGAACATTTTCAAAGAAAGGAAATTGTAGCTTATTCTTAAATATATAATTTTTATTGATATACCCATGTAAAAAATAAGCTTGGACAAATTTTATAGAATGAAGACATCAAAAAATTCTCGAAATATTTAGACTAATTTATCTCTTTGAAAAATTACGTTTTTACTCGAGTTTTACAAGTTGTAAAGACAACTTGTAACTGAGAGTAACTCAGTTGTAGTTTAATTGAAAAACGAAAATGTTTATAAAAAAGTAAAGTTTAGATTGTACCATTCAACAACGATAAGTGACATTATTTAAACAGTATCGAGGCTTTTAGACGCATTTCAAATCTTTTAGAAGCAGCATTAAGACTTTTGGAAGTATTTGAAATCTTTTGGAAGCAATATCAAGTTTTCTAGAAGTAGCAAGTTTTCCGGGGCAGTATTAAGTCTTCTGGAAGCAGTTCAAGCTTTCTCGAAGCATTTTAAATCTTCTGAAAGCATTTTAAACCCAACCTTATAAATATCAAGTCTTCCAGAGGCAGTATCGAGTCTTCTGAAAGTAGTTTAAGATTTCTGAAAACATTTCAAGTCTTTTGGAAGCAATATCAAGTCTGTCAGAAGCAGAGTTATGTCTAAATTCAAAATATGGGCTCTGCAAAAAACTTCTGCAAACTAACATCAAGATGTGGAAAATATATGAAAGGTCATAAATAGAAACTTTGCCAGCAAACCTTCCCCAATCTCACCAAAGGAAGGTTAGACCCAACCCGACCCAACCCAGCATCTTGAGTTATTTTGGACCAGGAGTGTTTCCCTCCATTTGGAATAAATCGCAAGTTTGGAATACAATCCAACCACAGCGAAGTGCCAATTGTAGTGGTCATTCATCCGCCGAGTTGCACCATTCTGCAGCTAGGGTGAATCCCGGAGTCACCCCACAACTGAGCCCCTTTACACAGAATTTACACAAAAAATGTGATTGTCCGCCATAGAATCGATTACAATTACCACAACCACAGCGGTTATGTTCATACATGATGGATACTACGTTCAGGTATGAGAATGAGGAGGGGACCGACAGAAGGTACAGCATCTTCTAGTGGAGTGTAATAAATTGAGCGAGGAGGAGAAGGATTAGAGGCGAGTATTGGGAGAGAGAGCGGATGGAAGAAGATGGATGCGGTAGCTCACGGAAGCGAGGAAAATGGAAAAAAGAGAATGTTAATAGAATGGTTTCTATAATGGTTGGGGCATTGTTGTAGTGATATTATAAAATTATAATCCTTTGGGAAACAATTATTACAAAATAAAAACATTGAGTCTAACCATTTGGAGGTTTTTCTATATCGACCTAGTAGTTTCACCCTGACTTGGAATATCTGACCCCCAGAATGACTGTTGCACTGTAATATTAGTCTAATGTAACTATTCTGTATCTCTTGAATTTTATGTTTTAATACATATAACAAAAATGTTCCATCGCTGTAGATATTAAATTGCTAATATGACTATTGCTACATATATAAACCTCTATGAAGAAAGTTGGCGAAGTACATGAGAGAAAGATAAAAAAGATAAGTATCACATATGGAGCTTAAAGATAAGCTCATTTTTAACCAGCTCGAATCATTCAACCCGTATGATACTTCGTCATACTTCCTGATTCCAAAGACGTAATGACACAATTGACACAATTTAATTAAATTGTGACAAGACACCAGTATAACATAACTCCCTTAAACAGAAATATGCTTTCTTTTATCATCATTAATCCACCTACGACATCTAAAGCTATCATCAAGCGTAAGACCCACGCATTTTAGACATCCACATATTGCAAAGCTATATTAATTTAAGATTGATATTAACCCGAGGACATTCCATAGGATTTCTAAAGTATTTATCAAGGTTAATCGTCAATTTATAGCAATTAGCAATCTTTTGAATGATTTGTATGATTGGTATATTTGAATATCAGCAAATAAGTAAAGTATCAGCTAGTAGTTAATCGGGTAACGAAATTAGAAGTATAGAGTCCAAGAGGAATCTCCTTAAGAAGGGGTTCCGTTACGGAATAGCAATAACAACTGTTAAATAGTTATCTATTAATGCCGCAATACTTCGACTCAATTCCAACAAATGAGAAGTGTCATCATTGTTAGCTGCACTGAATCATTGTGATCTGCAAAGCGGATTGCTGAGCTGATAACTAGCTGTCCTGTTCAACATAATTGATTTTTCACATCTTTTTCTTAAACCTTAGACATAGTTGGCAAAATAGTGTTTAGACACAAGTCCCTATAATAAACCACATTCTTTTTCTTTAGGAAGTAAGCCCATTATAAAGAAAAAATATTTTCAGCCAAACAAAAGTTTAATATGTGCTTAATTATAATATAATTTTCAGTGAGTTTTGAAGATATTTATATATTTTTCATAAACGTATGAAAAGTTAAAATCGTAGCAAAGAGCGAATAATTTTGTTGTTTATCCAAGTCGGAAAGCGCATAACCCCTTCTGATTTATTTTCGTTTCCAAAAACAGAACTTCGCAACCCGATGCAGAGGTCCTATTTGTTATGATAATGCCGCATATCCCAAAAGATAGAGTAGGCTTGCGTTCGGCTGTTTGAGCGAATTTACATACACCTACGGCACTGTTAACGGTGGGCTCGTTCTCTTTCCGAGGTTGAGAGCCCCCCGAGCGCTTAGCCGGGAAATTTAAATTGATGCGACGGGAATCGCGAACGTTGCCGCTTTCGAATTGCCAGAGAATCCTCATTCGCGTACGGGTTAATCATAAATTCAAGCCACCCTCGGAAACGAGAGGATTTTGTTTAAAATGAATCGCGGATTCGGGTATGGTTTTTGTCGATGCTGAAGGTAAAGCAATTGTTGGGGGAAGCTGCGCTGCATCTAGAAAGATTTGTGGGGGTACTCTGCAGGAGAATATTTGCCAAACTCGGTGGCGTGCGTTTTCGCTATCGAATTCTTACGAATCTCCAAATTACATTTTCTCTCGAATGGCGAGGAGAGGGTACGACAAGGAAGGATGAAGTGAGGGAGGTAGTGCAAATACAATAAATCGGTCAAATAGGATTTCGTTCATCGCTGCGGTTCCTTGCATGCTGCCGATGGAGCTGACGGGTATCAACCCGTGTCGCGATATGGCGAAAATTTAATAAAATCGAATAGCGTTCCACCATTTTTGTCATATCGATTTTTGCACCGGCGGCATAAAACCCCGCCGAGACCTCTGGTATTAACATAAAACGCGAACCGCGGTTACGAGAACGTCCGTATAACACCGCGCTTTTAGCTACATTTAATTAAAAGTTAAATAAAATATATCGCCCTTTTTATCCGAGGGGCGGCCGTTTAAATGTAAATTTAATCATAACTGAGTGCCGTCGAAATCTCGCTTCGCGAGCCCGCAAACATTTTATCATCGGTTGTTAATTTACTTTTACGCCTCTCGAAATTTCCGAAAGGAAACTTGGAGTTTGTCAAACTCCAACCGCCCTTATTCGCCTTATCCGACAAATAACTTTGCGGGAGGGAAATAAGCCGACAGAAAATGCAATATCTGCTTTCCATTATTTCTCAATTAGCTTGAAAAGTCGACTTTCAGCTCAACCCTTCCTTCGCTGCGCCAGATCGATTGTTCCAATTTAAGACTGTCTCCGGGCACAAACAAAAGATTTAATTTGTCGCTACAATGGACACCAATCCTCCGATAAAATTAGTCGATTTATTCGATAATTGAAAGTCCCTTTCAACCGTCAACCACCGGACGGACGACTAAATTAAAACCGGGGGTGACAAAAAATGTTTATCACCTGCGCCTATTCACGTGAGCTGTAGATAGATTTATTCGGGCGGTATTCAGTTCGCCCAACAAAACGGACCTCTCACTACAAAACTGAAGGGATTTACTTCAAAGGGACAAAAAAAAAATCGTCGACATCGTGGTAGGAACTTTATACCATTAATATTCCCTCTTCCGCAGGCCGCTGTTTGTTTCGGCGATAAGTAGGTCAACTTTGCTGTCGTGAATTTTCCAACCAACAAAACAAGTCTCGACAAACCCACATAAAAAGGAAAATTTACAAACAATGTCGAATATTAAAACTAAACAACTTAGAAAAGGTTACGTTAAGATTTTAAACTAATCTTCTGCAGACCATCTAAGTTTTCTACAAAACTCTATTTAGTTAAAAAAATTAATTTCTTACGCCTTTAAAAACTATTGTACATTTAAAAACAACAAGCCGAAAGGAACTAATTGAAAACTCAGGCGTAACAAGATGAAAGCCTCTAAAATAATTCAGGCATTAAAAAAATAAAGTAACGATCATCTTTGTTGTTTAATTCAGATTAAGTTGATCGAATTTGGCATCTTTATCATTAAGCATAATCTAGTAAGAAGTTGAAATAATATATATGTCATATCTCATAAAATAAGTGAGATATTAAAAAATAAATTATATCATAATGCTTCTTGATTACTTCTGGTCAAGTTAACCGAATTTGGGATCATAATCAAGAAAAAAAGAAATAAAACGTACCGTTGTAATAATACATGTACACTGAAAAATTGTTTATGGTTATTTTAGAAGGTGATTTCTGCTAAAATAAGTGAGATATTGAAAATTGGATTATATCATAACAGGTGTTGTTTAATTCTGCTTGTTGTAAGTTGACCGAATTTAGTATCTTAATCATGATGCATAATCAGGCAAAAAATTTAAACGTAACCTTTCAATAACGCACATGCTATATAAAAATTGTTTATGGTGATTTTAGAAGATTCGCACTTAGACGATCAACATTACGTGAGCGCTTTATTAAAAAACAAATTATTTCATCCCTTTCTACCCATTTCTAAAATTCTGCTTAACTACATATTTCTACAAAATATTTTTGAAAAGCAAAATAATTTTTTAATTTACAACATTTTATGTGTGTTTTTTTTTATTGTTTTTATAAAAGCAATTTTTTAAAACAATTTCATTGTGGCAAACTTCGTGTGGTGTATTCCACACGAATATTGTATATTCTAGTAATAATGCACCCGCAATGAAAATGGTTTATAGTGCCTTTGGAAGGTGATATTTTTTAAAATACATGAGGTATATGTAATATGCTTTTTAACGAACATGGTAGTAAAAATATATCCTAAAAAAATTTTGCAAGAAATGTAAAAATATTAATAATTTCAAAGAATAACATCTCAGGACCTAATTGAATTAAATTTATGAATGAATTCTGGATGATCTCAAAAAAACCTTATTTTTTAAAAATAATGTAAATACTTGAGCTTTTTTATTAAGCAACCGACTAGCCTAAGTACTTCAACTATCAGAAAATGATGTTAATATCCAAGCGCATTCGAGACATACGGAAGTGAACTCGATCGATACAAACGTTCAACGCATTTAGAATCTTCTTCATGGTAGTGTATAAAGCGATGAGCATCCTAATCTCACGCTGTTATTTGGTGGTTCGAAATTTAATTTGTCGGGTAGATGTGAGACTCCATTACAAGTTTACACGTTGTATCGCTTAATTTGTAATAAGAATAATACCTCCTGGAAAGGTACTTTGTATTGTTACTAATGAGGAGACATGATATAATACGAGCTTTGTAGCAGTATATGTATTTGCTGAAATTGAACTAGAATTGGTCCATTTTGCAGTAAAGTTCTAATCAAATTGAGTTAACCTGAAACGTTGGGACCTCTTGATAAATTTATCTAATAGTATTTTTTATGTTCACAGCAGAAAAAACTTGCTGATAATTTTAACAAAGAAATACAAAGAGACCAAAAAACGAATGTTGTGGACTTTGAGTAGTTGGACATAGTCATGGTCGTACAACAATTTTGTCTCTGTTTTATAGTACAGGCATTCCACTTACCACAAAGTATACAAGCACCGTTGCCACAACATTTTTCGAATATGTACAAAATAATCAATGATAATATGAGTGCTGATTTTTTATTAACTTTTTGTTATTGAAAAATCTAAGTTACTAAATACTACTTTTTAATAAACTAAATTTTAACTAATAAACGATTTTTGAACGTTCAAACGTTATTAATTTCGTTATTCAATTAATTCTATTTTTACTGTGCACCATAAACATTGTTAATAAGAACTTCGCATTGTAAAAATGTATCAGTACCTTTCATTGTTCTATAATTCTGTTTATTACGGTATTTAATGATAAATTTGTCTAAAACCACTAATGTCTTTAGGCACATCTATTTTTTTGCCTTAGGTCTCCGTAGCAATAATCAGACCTCACGGTCTCCTATGCTTGGTTTGATAACTAAACACGAATCATAAGACAGCACAATTACAGCTGGCAAACATACCTCGTTTTGCAACTCTCAAATAACAGGTACGATGAGATCTTGTCCTACTCAGTCTCACACCACTTCATTTATATATACAAACGGTAGCCTGAGTACCTGATCACTGAGATCTTGGTCTTCACTCAAGGTGGTAAAGGGTAAGTCTAAATTACTTGTTCGACATTAAGATGGGTCTTCTTCCAACAAAATACAATATCGACTAGCGATATAAAGGTCATATTTAGAAACAGAAACGACTGAACGATCATTAACTAAAAAGAGCAGCTTTTGCTTGGAGAAAGGATTAAAAGGATAAAAATGTGCATAAAGATTGAATATGTCAATAATCATTCTCACAAACAGTCTGGCCACCCTAAAAGTAATCCAGTCCGTCACGTGTGACTCGACACTGATCAGATGATCTACCAGCAACTTGAGAAAACTCGCTAGGAGCAATGATGTTACTATATGGTAGGTTCCAGGTCACAGTGACATTGAAGGTAATGAGAAGGCAAACAAGCTAGAAGAAAAAGAAACCAAAACGCATTATATTGCACAAGCAATTAACAGTTGGGAGGCTTCAATGGTAACAACTGGAAATTATCTTATAAAATATCTGGAAAAAACTTCCAGATAACAGACAAGCGAAAAGTATGATAATTGCTTCTCAAAACAAAAGCCAAGAACTTTTGTGCCTCAGCAGAGTTGATTTAAGAACCTTTAAAGGGCTAACGTTACAATAGATCTTAGGTCGCTGTAACGAAATGGTTTGCTCTTCTCGTCTAAAGACGCACGGCTAAACCAGAATTTTCCACTTCTAGGTCTAGTGTTAGTTTTAGTTTTATATTGTTAGACCTAACTCTAGATCTAGAATTAGAAATATGCAGATTTAGCCATACATCTCTTAAGATGGCAAAATCTAAATTATTCTAGTTCTAGTTTTAGTGTTAGTTCTAGTTTTACTTTAGTTCAAATACACAATGTTGAAACAAACAATTATTAATCAGGATAAACAGTCAAAGATGTAATCAATTAAAAACTTTTTTAAACAATTTACAATCATCTTTAAACGGAATTTTACAATCAATTAGACCGAATCAACACTAAAATTAAAGAACAAGAAAGTGTAGTACGCACAGAGAAATCAATTTTATACAAACTTATTTGTTTTTGAAGCGAAAAGTATAAAGAACCGTCTCAAACACCGCAAGTATCACGGTCCATTTTTTAAAATTTATTTTCTTCATGTGTGTTGAATTGTTTATATTTTTTTCTTAATTAAATCTTTAATAATTTTGTCCTTAACCCGGGAGGACGCGCGTCTCTGGCTCTCACGTTAAAACGCGCGCCGGGTAATTTTTACCCGATATTTGATCTTTATAAATATTTTGGGTATAAGTATGGTTATTTGAGCATTCTTTCGGGAAATAAAACAATGGATTGTGTAACTGAACTTATAAATTCTATTTGTAACATATTTAAAATAAATGAACATAAAATTGTACTCAATAAAACCAAATCAACACATGATGAGACTGAACAAAAAAAAAATAATAAAAAAATGATAAAATGACCTAGACATCCTCTTCTTCCAGTTCTTCATCTTCTTTCAGAAAGGGGACAACCTTATTTGCGAAACAGCCTTGGCAAATTGGTATAGAATGTTCTCGGCATATGAGTTTATTACACGCACTACAGCAGGTTTTAGTTTTTCTGTCTATGCGGCCTGGGCAAACATGACACCTTCCCGACAATACTTTCTGGCGCTTCGCTGGAAGAAATTCTTCCTGTTCATTTTGTGGAATTAAAAGCATTATCCTTGTTTTTATATAACTGGGTAGCGAGACAATAGTGGACCTAAACTGTAAATGTTCTCTTACTAGTTCTTTTGCCATGTTTTTCAAGAATACTCTTCGGGCAATTTGTTCCTGCTTGTTGCTTTTATAAACAATGTAAGCATTTATCGCCGCAATATTCAGAAAACCAAAAAATATAGTTAGCGGCCACCTTTGCGACCTCCTGGATACAGAATATAATCCACATAATTCATCGACAGTATCGACTCCACCCTAAGTCAAATTGTAGAACTCTATTATTTCAGGTTTTTGCTTTTCAGATTCACTGTTGATACAGTCATCGTGATGCATAGTTGAACCCACCAAAACTACTTTACCTTTCTTAGGGCAATATGAAACTACTGTTTTATTTTCCGAGAACGCAAATAAGCTAGAATATTGAGACCGATTTTTTGGAGTGACAAATGCAGTTGGTACTTCCCTTTTATTTTTTCGGATGGTTCCAACACAGGTCAAGTGATGATTTTTCAAAAGATCATTCATTAGCTTTATACTCATAAACCAATTGTCCATTGTTATGTTTCGGCCAGTTTTTTCAATTGGTTTGATGAGACGGCATACGACTGAGTAAGGATCATTTTGTAACTTCTACTCACCTTCCGGTTGCTTACCAGCATATATTTCAAAGTTGTTCGTATAGTATGTACGACTGTCAGTCAAAAGAAAAATTTTTATGCCACATCTTGCTGGCTTACTCTTTATGTACTAAACGAGCATCTTCCCCTAAAAGGTTCCAATTTTTCGTCTATTGTGGCATACTCACTAATAACATAGGAGCTTTGAATGTTGTTTTCAAATAATAATTCGGAGAGATCACGTATGGGAGCCAGTTTGTCACTTTGTCGTCTGGTGTGCCTATCACGTATGTCGTCAAAACGTAAAGAAGTGAGTAAAAATAAAAAGCGTTTTCGAGACATGACGGCTGGAAATATGTCTACACCAGATCCATCTTGTTCCCACAATTCCATTGTATTGAGTCTTCCAGACTTCAGTACCCCAGCGTAGTACAGCAAACCGAAAAGTGCTTTCATCTCTCGTTGGTCTGTAGGAGCGGCATCTCTCTCCCTAACAAATTTTCCTCGCGACAAATCTATGTATATATTGGTACATCTGACAATATGGTTTATCATATTATCAGAAACCATACAATTCCAACATTCAAAAGGAGTAGTTGCATCCTTTGCTTTTCCTTTCAGTCCCGGTAGTTGGGTCACTAAATTATGGGCTCTAGTCCTTACATTTATTGGTGGATGTTGTTTGGACCAACTTGTACCATCTTTCCCCAGATAAAAGTGAGAAGATGGTGTACCTGCCGAGCTTGATTTGTAAAAATTGCCTTCATCTTCTGATGGTTCATCTGCGTCAGTGTCGGTAAGATGGTCGCTTACTGAAATGTGGTCAACTTCACTATCTAATTCAGTTGGTGGAATTTCATTGTCATCACTCTCCTCCTCCATTATTTTCCTTATTTCCTCTTCTTGATCTTTTTTAGTTAAAGGCCTTCTATTCAAAACCTAACAGACAAAAAAAACAAAACAGCGTGGAATTTGTAGACGTCCATAATTTCCCAAATATTAAAAATCCCGTTGTTAATATTTTTCTCCAGAGGAAGTTGCTGAACATTCAGGTTTTCATTTCATCGAGAACAAAGTCAGGAGTATATAAATAATTTTTTTTATTACATTTGTTAACTAGTGAAACAAGCATTGCTAAACAGTCATATAGTTAGTCATATAATTTACTTTATTATTATCTTTCTTACAATTATTTTTCTTTATTGTAAGCGAAAGATCTTTACTTACGTAGATTACGTAGAATTTTTTTCGACAGACAAGCTTGCTTTTATTCAAAACGTTTTGGCTTTTAATTGCAATTTAGTTCAATTTGCTTTTATTTATTTTTTTAACATTTATTTTTTTTTAATGTAAGAGTTTCCTTCGCGCTATTATTTGATTTTGGCTTTGTTAGAAGAGATCATTGATTATTACCTTTTTTTTATCATTCATATTTCATTTTATCATATATATTTTTTTATTTAGTTACACCTTTTCTTTTAATAAAGAGTATAACCACCAATGTTTAGTGTTTGCCAAAATAGTTCTTTTTGTGTATTCCTTTTGTGTCTTACCTTAAAATTAAATATCTTCACCTCGTAATTGATGTACATCGTCGATTGAAATTACTTGGCGCCATAAACAAATTTTTAGAGCCACAATTCTTCAAGAACGCAAGAACGAGAGTGATTAGGTATTATGATGAAGATGAGATGCGACATATTCATTGTTACTTACAAATATGAGGAAATAAGCTTAGAAGCATGGAGTATTTTGGTCTTGTACCTAAAACGAACGTGAAGATAAATTGGCAAACTATTTCAACAAAGCCTAGCTATATTTTTGTAAAGCAACCCAATTCAACCCATCCAAGACTATTCTACATTCATCCAAGACAATTCATGTATACTACCACTGACGACGCACAAACTGGAAACCATAGTGATGACGAAAAAAGGCACAAACCAATTGAAGGTAATACAGAAAGCATAAGAAACAGCAAAGTTTGTAATGGTTAACAATCCATTACCTAACCAGACTAGACTACGTTAAATGAGACGTACTGGCTGCCCAGAATAACAAAGCTTAGTGCGGAAATTCCTTCAAGGTGTTGGATTGAGGATATAAAGAGAATTACGAAAAGCAGATGGTTTAAGGTGCCCCAGGAAAGATACACATAAAAGTATATAAAAGAGGCCTTAGTCCAGAAGTGGAAAAATGATGGGTGAAAAGAGAACGAGAGAAATGAGATATGATGACGGAGATGAGATGCGGGAATTTTCATTATTATTTATAAAGAAGAGGAAACACCAAAATTAAGTTCTTGGTACTTCACCATTGGCTACCAGAGTTAATAAATTATTAAACGTCTTTTATAACCTAGTAGTACTTTTAAGTCCTCATTTAAATCTTTTTGTTTAAAACCTTCAAATATTATTGTCTAATTATTTTAATTCTTAGGAAACTATGAATGAAAATGTACTAGATTTTAAACCATAATGCAATTAATGGTTATACTAAAATTACCTTTACATAATCTTTTAAAACCATACAAATTGCTTTATCATGTTTCATGAATAATCCGCCGCAATGCTTGTGCTGATATTATTGTGGTGAGCTTCAGATCCTCATACTTTTTTCCAGTAGCTAAACACTTTAGAGTGGCCTACAATCTCTCATACACCACATGAGAGATATCGCTTTTTTCATTCTTGTATCCTGAAATTTGATAAGAAGTGTTAGTAAATTTAATATTTAAGATAAGTTTCTTCGTCCATTTCTAAATAATTTCTATAGGCGACGCACTGCAGTTTTAATTCAATCTATAAATTAACATCAAGAAATTTTTTACGTTTAAAACGCCATTCTTTGGTCAGTACGTCTTGATATCATTTTCAGATTTTGTTTGCTTTTGATACTAATTGAGCAAACTGCCAGTACCAATTAATATTACTCTTCAGAAGTCATTATATCAGAATATTTGTGTATTTATAACCAAGAAATCGAACAGAATAGTGTATGGTAAAAACTGGCGTTCAGTTTTGCTCGAAAGTTTAACTGTGCATATTTACTGGCGAACTTACCCGCGTGCGTATGAACCGATTTAGGCAAATTTATCTATCAGTTGCATACCTAACAGATTTAATTCGATATTGATAAATTACCTCTTAATAGTATAGACGAATTGATTCTGTATAAACATAAATCCCTAGGTGAGTAGGAACTTCGCATAGGTTACATTCTCTTGAGTTCGTTTATTTTTCAACTTGAAAGATTCTTTCCCGATAGATGTTGCAAGTTTGATCCTCTTAAAGCATTTCGTAGATCCATCTAGATCATGGTTGATTACGAAGATACACACGAGTGCCCCGAGAAAGACAAATCGAAGGGTGGGAGCGCGTCGCTGTAACTTGAAACGTTCGCAAACATTTCTGTCGTCGCTTAAACTTAACGTCTCCTCTTGGTACACACGCGTTTAAGTTAATTAAAGTTGTTGTTTGCGTTGGTTGCGATTAAACGCCAACGTAATTAATACGTTTTAAGTAAACTCTTTTTTTGCGTAGATTAAGTACTTTATTAAGTTGCTGCAAATCAATTATTTTCCTTACAGGAATATTTTGTTTCGTCTTTCTTGGAGGGGAGGATAATAAATCCGAAGACGGGGATATAAATTGTCAAAAGTAGCGTCTAGTGTGTCGCCGTCTACTACCGCCGAGACACGCAACTCCCCATTATATAAAACGCGAACGTTGCATCTAACGTGTACAGAGTTAATTATTGTTCGCACGAAGGCAATCCATCCTCTTTCCGAGACAAAACCAGCCCCGCCCATCCTTCAAAGGGTAACAATTACAATAAATTGGTGGATGTGTGTTACTTTATCATTCACGGCGATGGTGCTCTGTTATTACTGCGAAAAGGAAAGGTAATTTTAAAACGAAACTGTGGGGTATCTTCAAGATTTATCGCACTTTAAACGCTAATTGTAATTTCCTTTTCTACCATCGCCTTGACATATATGTTATATCGTAAAATAGTTGTAATAAAATTGAGTACGCGACATCAAACATTTTCCGAAGGACAAAATTGAGAAATGTTATAACAAGTTTTCTATTTTTGATTAGGAAGAGGCGAGAAAACCCACGTGAGCTCCAATAGAATTAATCGCCCGTTTTTGTTGTATATTAAAACATGTAAATGTACTCATCATTGCAGATTACTTCCGCATTTCGCGTTTAATTTCCATCCGAGAAGAAACTGCGTTGATAAAAAAGACGTTAGCATTACCCGGCCGTGTATTTTTATCTACATTAATATTCAATCTGGAAGAATTTGAATACATAAAATCGTGGGAGGATTTTCAGGTGTTTCAAAATTTTTTTGTGTGTAACCTTTACACGATTCAATAAATCGAGTTTATAAACAATTCGGTTTAGTAATTTTAATAAGGAACCCCGTTTTGAATATAAAAGGCTTTTAAGTCAAATAATTCGTCTACGGAAGCTTGATATAACAGTGGGAAGTGAAAATAACATTACCAAACAATGAGTGTTCGTTAGGACGACATCGTCCCTTTACGTCCGCGTCAATTAGAGACATTATCCGGGGAAGTACCGGAAAACAACGGATCCCTTTTAAAAACGAAATCAGTTTATTTTGCGCCTCCGGTTCCGCTCGAAACCTTTGTTATCTCAATTAGGGTTTGTCTCGAGACAGGAGCTTCGTTTGTCGTTAGAATTCGCAATAAGTTCCTTTTGTTCGACGTAATTGGTAACGATAAAAATATGCATTCCTTTGTTTTCTACCTGCGGCATCATTCACGCTCAAACTTTCCAAGTATTTATGTGTGGACGTCGGGTTTATGGCGACAATGGCCGTTCCTAAGAGTTAACACCCCATTCGATAAAATATGGGCGCGGTAAGAGTCCGGGGACATGCGATATGGGCGCGAATGGCGAAACTTGGCCCGAATGGCAATAAGCGACGCCAAGTTTCGACGAAGACTTAGAACGGCCCGGTTTCGTGACCAAACGGCGTCGATCAATTAAAACCCCTCAACGGTCTACGTTT
Organism: Onthophagus sagittarius; assembly: GCA_036711965.1. Taxonomy (NCBI): domain Eukaryota; kingdom Metazoa; phylum Arthropoda; class Insecta; order Coleoptera; family Scarabaeidae; genus Onthophagus; species Onthophagus sagittarius. The sequence goes on along the minus strand of JASERS010000005.1, from coordinate 17,685,580 downwards.
CGGATTTAATCAGCGAGTTTATCCTGTTGGAAACGCAGTGTCCGCGCTGTTCGCATGTCCTGAGGTAATTTTATTTGTAGCCCGGTAATTTATAGCCACAAAACTGCTTCTGCACACGTGTTCCGCTTTATTCCTTTTCAATACTGATCTAGATTTAAACCAAACGATTAATAACCTAATTCACTAATTAATTAATTTAAATCATTTGAGTCGTCACCGATGACAATATCTCTTAGCATATGGTACGGTTTCCCTTTGTTGAATATCTCCTCCGGCTGCTGCACAACAGTTGCTACACAATTACACACTAATTAGCACGATTAACTAGAACTCCATACTAATACCATCATATTGAGTACGTGTATAAGACACCTTACCAGCAGATATCTCCATAACCCACTATGATGTGATTTTAATCCCGTTAGATCTAAATCTGATTATTCCATCAATATCATTACAATTAACAAAATCTATTTTATTCATACTTACGATAGAAGCTTTTATTTAGCTTTTGGAATGTTATATGTCACGAACTTGTTATGTCCGGTTTTTTGAAAATACGGATGGGAGCTAGGTGCTCGAAATAACTGAAATGGGAATGAAAGGACTCAATCGATGAATTGGGTCTGAAAAGGTGTAAAAAAATTCAAAATAGGTGCTATCCAATAAAAAACGTTCGCAACAACTTCAATTCAGTCCGACTATCGGACTGAATTGGAACAAAAAACTCACTAGTATATTAAATTTTAAAAAATAATTGAAAATGGTAACTTCAATCCGGATAAAATCATAAACAATTTTGTATGGGTGCTGTTCTACAAGCATTTCAAGTCTTCTAGAAGCATTTCAAGGCTCCCAGATAAAATATCAAGTCTCCCAGATACAATGTCAAGTCATCTGGATGTATTTAAAGTCTTTTCGGAAGTCTTTTCGTCTTTCAGAAACAGTATCGATCTTCTGGAAGCAGTTAAGCCTTCCGAACGCATTTCAACTCTTCTGGAAATATTTCAAGTTTTTCGAAAGCAATATCACGACTTCTGAGGGCATTTCAAGTCTCCCAGAGATAATATGAAGTCTTTTGAAAGCATTTCAAGTTTTCCAGAGGCAAAATCAAGTCTTCTCAAAGCATATCAACATCAAGGCTTCCGGAATCATTTTAAATCCTCCAAAGGCAATATCAAGTCTTCTTGAAGTACTTAAAGTTTTCCAGAGGCAATATTAAATCTTCTCTAAGCTTATCAAGTCTTCCAGAGGCAATGGATCGCAAGGTTTATTATTCTAAATGGGAATTAGGCTCATGTAGAGGTAATATTAGAAACATATATATGGCAATGCGGGAAAATTCAAAATGGTAAGAATTCGTACCCCAACTAGGAGATGGTGATGGAATGGTTGAACAGCCTTATGGATACACAAGATATATCCATACACAAGATTCTTCATTGTTTAATTTATCTGCAAATATTAGCTGTTATTGAGTCAACTTCCTTAATTTAACGGTATAACTCTTTGTCATTATCAAAAACTTATAGTATTTAGCTTTCAAATAATGCGGCACCTTTGAAAGCTGATCACGTACTCAAACGCTGACTACGAACTAACTACGCTGATAACATAATCAGTTCTGACAGACAAACTCATAAATTGATTTTAGTTAATATTTGTTACCAAATATAATAATACAATACATATTTACAAAAAGTGTCTTCAAATTTTAAAGTCTTATAGCCTGTATCTTTACCATTTTATGTCTTTGAGCAATCCTTTTTACATGAATAATCAACATATTCAGTTCAGGATATGTGTTTAAAATTATTTTCCGTCTTCGAAATTCGTGTACAACGAAATACCACAGATTCACGTCATTTTAGCTACAATATCTCAACGTATTTCGTACCTAAGTAATGCATTAATACCGGGGAATTTTTTCTTCATAATTCCTGCTCATTATCAACTGTAGACGCAAGGACTTTTGATATCAATGCTCCCCTGAAAATTCACTGCCAACTAAGATGAGATTTTGTAATTGCAATGACGTAAAAAATGCTTACAGATATTTAAAAAAATTCTAATTTTCTGTCTTAATCACTTATGTAATCAAAATGTTTTAACTTTGTATATAGATAAGTAGACTTAAATTATTTTGATAGCCTATATAAATTAACAGTGGGTGTAGAGCCTAACGAAGTTGATGAGGAAGATGGTAATGGGTAGTTAAAACCCATTACAAAAATATAAATACTTGTTATCTAAAATAATCAGTTAAATTAAATACTAATTAGTTACTTTAATTTTTGATTTCAGCTTACTCAAAGTGATCAAAACAAACAAGTCCGGCTTTAGTTACTTCAATTATAAGGGACGTTTCAGCGTTGTTTAAATTACAATAGTCGATGTAAACTACGAAAACTAAATTTGTTGACAGATGTTGCAACAAACTGTAGAATTTTTGATAAAGGCGTTATTAAAAACACGGCTTTGTACGACAATTAAAAAATAAAGTGAATTTTAGTATTCAGATGTATAATATTTCAAAAACTCATCAATTTATCACCAACTAAGGTTAATACCTTAGTTCTGGCATATTGTTATTAATAATAGTAATTATAATAATCAACAGCCAGTTTATCAAAATTTGCTCAACGATGACTCTAGTTGGTATGAGAAACGATAGTACTCTTCATCTTGCTCTAGATCAGCTAAGAAAATAAGTTTTGAATGATATGGTGTACCTTAAAAGTTGCTAACGATTTCTAATTATTTTTAAGTTTTCAAGAAAAATGATTTTCGGTGACTTCCTAAAAAGTTTCTGTTTGTAATATTTCTAGGTACTTGTTCCAAGCGTTGCTAGTCTGCTTAGTCTAAGCTAATCTGCTCAGCCATTGCTAACCTGCTTAGTTAATTTAAGATTCTTTTGGGTATAATAAAGCGTTTGGAATATATTCAAAAATTGGTAGAAATTTTTCAAGAGTTGTCTAAGATTTCTTTACTGCGAAATATGTGGATTAATTCCTAGAATTCAAGCATTTCTAAGAATTTCAAGCTTTAATTCTCGGGCATTTTTTTTAATTGCAGAAAATTATTTATAATAAGAATGGGTGTGTAATCATCAAATTTTGTTACCTTCATAATATCATTCAGGTATTATAAATTCAACGGTGTTTGATATAATGAAGATATTCTCAATGAAAATTATTTGTGGTTTAAATTTTAATTCCATTTTAATTAAGAAGTGTTAAATTTAAGAAGGAAGAAACAGTATGTTAAAAAATAGGATTTCACACAATTCTGAGAAATATCTCGGTTAAGCCGGTTGGTTTCGAGAAGGGTCTTAAGTCGGCGTTGGTGGAGGATTAGACGTTATCTGCAGGAGTGCAGAAGCGAGGAACGCGCGTCTGCCGTAACACTGTAGCAATTAAGACAGTCAACTTATAATAATAACGTTCGGGCTGTGAAATTAGAGCGCTAGGGCCATAATGACGGTCCCTGCCCCCCATTACATGGAAATTAGACTATAAGTTGGGGGGTCGCGCCGCTGCAGAAATGTAAATTGTCCTGTAGGGGTGGTGAGTGCGACCATGTGTCGCCCCTGGGTACGGAGTTTATACGTACTACACCGCTCGCCCATTAGACTAATTAAAAATTCCGGGATCTCGCGGGATTCTTGGCCGCCAACTGCGACCGGGGGCAGAGCGTCGAAATTCCAAATTAACGTGGCGCCGCTATAATCCTTATCTAACACTTGTTTAAATCTGGGGATTATGCGCCGCTTAACATTGAAAATTCTCGAATCTCATCGCTGTATTTGCATAAATACGCGGAAACGTTCGTCGCTTCTTTTCCTTTTCAATCCATTGAAGTGGCCAATTACGGCGTAAGCGATTAAATGATCGTTTTAATTTATTTTCAGGTGAATTTCTCAGAAATCTCGGCTGCCTGGTCTTCGGGGTTAGTTTGTATTCAGGGGGAATCTGACGGGTAATTGATCCAGGGTTACACCGACCGTCGGCATGTCATTGAAAATTTGCATTCGCGCCCAGGCACTCTGAAAAAGTGTTTAGTGATGTTCTCTATTTTCAACGGTGATAAAACGCGGAAGGAAAATATGTAAATTAACGAATTAATTTTTTGTAAAATATTATATCCTAGATCGTAAAATATATTAAAGAACTCCTACACCCAGGAAAAGAAAATATGACATCAAAATGATTTACATTTTGCAATGAGAAGAAACGGTTATAAATTTTGCGAGAATAAAATAGTTTAAACGTAAATTTATGTAATAATACACTGTGTAAGTAATAAGTAATTAATATTATCGTGAATAAATATAGTGAACACTAAAGACCGGATTAAAAGGCACAAAAAAGACGGAAAAAGGCACTTAAAAGGCATGAAATTTTGGCAACAAAAGCATTAAAAAGGCATAAAAATTAGAAATCGAAAAAATTGCTATACCTAATTAATAATGTATTTTAATAACGTTTCCATTAAAAAATACATCGTTAAACTAAACATTCATATATAATTATTAAACCACTAATCACGAAAACAACTAATTATTAAATGTTGTTCTAAATATTCCATTGTGAAGTTGTGTCTTCTCTCACTTAACGTATTCTTGTAAGCCGAAAAACTTCTCTCCACGTCCACACTTGTAATTGGTGCATACTTGAACTTTGTAATTAATGCGGGATCCATAATAAATCCAGTAACAATTTCACCACTTAAAATTGATGCAATTTTTTATAATGTGGCAAATCCTTCATTTTTACACAGAACGTCATTAAATTTATTCGTAATTATTTGACCAATATGTCCTGGTACGCTATACGTGCTGTCTTGAAACTTTTTAATCATTTCTACTGCAGTCACTAAAGGTAAATCCTGTTTTTCAAGTGATTTTATAGATTCACTTATATAACTGTAATTGCTTTTTATAAATGCCAAATTATTTTGTAGCTCCACTTCTTTTAGGACGGCCTGGCAATCTTGTATTGCTTTACTACTTGTAGCCGGAAATTCATTTATTAATTGTATAAAATGATCTAAGGCGTTTGTGTAGTATATAGCGGCATCTAGCCATGTTCCCCATCTTGTTAGAACTAGTTGTGGTGGTAATGGGAATGGAGTATTTGGTAACCTCTCTCTAAACAATTCTACCTTTAAAGGGGCTTTAAAAAATATTTGCTTACCGCTTCTGATTAATTTATTAACTAATGGGAACTGTAACCTTATAGTTTCTGCTACTCGATTAAGCCCGTGTGCTAAGCAAGTACAATGAATTAAATTAGGACAAAAAATCTTCATATTAGACGCAACTTTTACCATGTATGCCGCTGCGTCTGACACCATCAGTAAAATTTTATCATTCGGTACCGGCTCCGGTAAGTAAAAATGCGTTAATTCGTCGTGAATAAATCTTGTTACCGTATTATTATTTGTTTTACTTAATTCTTTGGTACTTATTAGAAAACTTTTTGACGAATTTTCATCACTTAATACTCCAAGTATTAAATTTGCCACGTATCGTCCACATACATCAGTTGTTTCGTCTACACTTATCCAAATATAATTGTTTCCAATAATATTTTTTATTTCTTGAATAACTTCCTTGTAGACTGAAGTAATATAATTTTTGCGGAGATGGCTTTCATCGGGAATATGCATTGTACAATATGTTTGTAAAAGAGTTTTGAAATATTTGTCACTTTATGGATTGGTATGTTTGCTTTTATCAAAGCTTTGCAAATATCAAAATTGAATTTTGATTGTTCAGTGTAGCCGGATGTTGATGCCACAGATTGTAGAGCTGTACTTATAGTTTGTTGTTTTTTGGATTAACTTTTAGTCAGCTTTAATTTTTGCTGATGCAGTGATGTTTTGACATGCTGAATTATGTAGTATTTCTTGTCACAATTAATCTGTTAACAGTAATTTATCTTTAATCCATTCTTCTACGGTTGGCTTTTGTTTCGGCATTATACTACGCAAGAACTTCAGACTGTCACTCGTGTAACTTTAATACAATTAAATGAATTGAAGACTCGACGCAAGTCAAACCACATACGGAGAATCCCGTGTAAGACGACACGGCACAACGGGGAATTCCAAAGCTTAAATTCGTATCGATGAAAAACACGAATCTTACGTCAGACGGCACAACGAGGAAATGTACAGAGGCGCAGCGAAATATTTTTTCATAATTCAACCAATTTTTGGGGAAAAGACGCCAAAAAGTTGGAAAAAGGCTTTAAATAGGCATAAAAAAAGAATAGGCATGAAAATTCCAAAAAGGCAAAAAAAGCATAACTAACCTGGTCTTATTTCACTTATTTTTAACTGATTCGTAAAGATATTTAAATATATTCGTAATGCCTTTAATTTTGAGCATAAGCATATTTTCTATAAATCCAGTCTTTTGTGAACACAGTTGAAGAATGTAAATTCTTTATAACAATTACGGATTTTCACCAGTGATTGAGATTCTATGACATTAATTCTTAATGTTTCTAGTTTAAGGGCTAGTTATACTTTTACTTCCAAAAGAATTGAAAACAACAAATCTCAAACAAGAACTAAAACTAGATCTATAACTAGAAAGAAACTAGAACTTGCTAGTTCTAGGTCTAGTGTTAGTTCTAGTTTTGTCCGATACAAGTATACAGGTCCCTCTTTCATGATTAACATCGTATGGAAATACTTAATTTTATTGTTTCTATGGTTATACATCTTAAATGAAAATTGAAAAATGGTCAATCTAGGAAAAAGCCGAATTTTTACATAAAAATGGGAATTGGTTAACTTCTATAGTTAGAATAAATTGTGATTTAATGATTTGATTTGTATTATTTATACTAAGATAAGTTTAAAAAAATCGGTAACAAATTTTTCTCTCTTTGTAACTCGGGGATATACTGTAGATAGAGATATAGTTTGGACAAAAGTGCTACAGTTAGAGAAATTTTAAATTAGAGAAATTAAGGTATTCTTGAGCGGGAACAAGGATCTCCTAATTACTAGAGCTGATAAGGACGAGTTACAGTTTTTGTTACAAAAGAGTAGGACACTAATAAGTCAGGGTTTTTTTAAAAAACCTTAATTTAATAATTGGTGAAAAAAGAATAACAAAAATTATTTATATTACACTAATAAGTGCCTAGTTTTTTTAAATGGCCCTACCAAGTACCAACTCATATTTAACTGACCCTGCTAGTCCCATAGAAAGAAAGCATAAATAGCCTTGATATTGCCTTTTCAACCAATAGTGTCGTCTGTATCGAGTACTACTATTTAAGAATATTGAGATTTTCATAAACTACTATTCTGTCAAAACCATTTGAAGATTACTTATCATTTAGAATAACGTCAACAAACTCAAACTTCCGGATCGGTTTGAGATAGTCTTTTTCGATGTTATGTCTCTCTTTACTAACATTCCTTTATCTTCGTTCGTCGTACTATTATTGGGAGACTGAGTCGTATTAAGAAATACACGGAGATTTCCCAAACATTTTTTATTGAAGTCCTGGAATTTGTTTTTGATGATAATACTTACTTCTATTACAAAAGTCATAATCTTTAGAAATTCATCTTAGCTTGGAAGCTTGATACAAATTAATAAAGACAACTCATGAAACTATAGGAAGGTAGGGTCGGTCAAATGCGATGAAACAGAATCAGTGGAGTCATGTTTTGTTCAAAAACGGTTTTTCTCCAGCGAATTGCACAAGTAATTGCGCAAGGTTTTAAAATACTGAAAGCTTCTAAAGTGGCTAGAAGGTAATGGCTTTCTAAAATTCTTTTATCGTGCTTTTTAACATTACAATTTTGCCTAGCTTCGTCTAATCTGAGTCTAAAATTATTTACTTTATCTACCATATGTTGCATTTTGTCATTACTTTGTCTTATATTGGCACTACCTTGGTTAACCTCTATCCTTGGTTAAGTTTTTGTAAAAGCTTCTTAATTCTTCTAATAACTCCTTTATTTGGATGGGAATCTCATCACTAGAACTCGTTACTGAATAGTCTTACATATGGGCTCGCATAGACTTGCTCCTGGCTGAGGTATTAATGAGCTGAGGAGTTAAGTTATAATATAAATTTTACCATTCCCTCATGGAACGCATAGTGATTTAACGAAAAACCGGATATCGAATATACTGCATCATTTTTAACCGGCTAACGTCACAGAGGAATATTGATAAGAATGAATATGCTTCGATTCCATTGAGATCTAGTAAAGCAACGAAATTTAACAAATCTTCATATTTCTCTCAACATCTAGATATCTTCGGTATCCGGACTGATATTAAGAAACGACCGAATAGCTCGGATATTCGCTCCATCCCTAAGTGAAGCTATATGTTTTAGTTCTTCTCTTATATTGGTTTAACGCAATACATTTGTGCACTTAAAGATACTATCATAAGTATTTATACTTGATTTAGGCTCAGTATATTCACCTTTGGTTAAATTTAACTACTGGATATTTTCCATGGTTACTGTAATTTCACTTGCCATGATTGGCTATGTAACCAATAACCATGGTAAATATTCAATAGTTAAATTTAACCGAAGGTGAATATACTGGGCCTCAAATAATAAAAGTTTTCTATATCAACCTAATGTTTTATTTTTGTTAAAATCTTCCTTGACTTACTTTTGTTTTAAAGTGTTAGTTTTAGGGTGTCTAGTCCCGGTATTTGGTCCCGTGTCCATTCCGAGATTTCATGAAAGAAATGATAGGTTCGGGACCAGGGACCACCAAAAAGTGTCAGGATTTTAAAACTCCTGAAATTAAAAAAAAATGAAAATGTCCAAAGCAATTTGGAAAATTTTTAAACCCACTTAATTTATTTTTTTGAATTTCCTGTTTTTTTTTGTTTGTATAGAATGCAATATATGAAATTATTTTACTCCCAGAATCTCAAGGTCAAGGACACTATGCGTGACCATGACCTCGACCTTGGCCGGAGGTCCTGAGAGGAGGTTACAGAATCGGCTAATGGTAAGGTCGTAGACCTTGACTAGTAACAATGACCTTTACTTTGACCTGTATGATGATCTGGGTGCTGAAAAAAAATGAATTGTAAATAGACTCAAACGATAAATGACTGCTCACCAAAGATATGCTTAAATTGGGTCTCAAAAGATCTCATAAAATTCATAATATAATACGTGCTCTCCAACAAAACGTTGGCAATAAATGCTGCCACTGAATTGAGAACAATGTACTCAATAGTACACAATAAAGTAGTAAAATTAAGAGTACAAAGTAAAGTTGTAAAGTTTTAAAAAGTTAATTTAAAATAATATCTTCAGTCCAGATAAAACCAATCTAGACAATTTTATAAGCATGCTCTTTCGGAAGTATTTCATGTCTTCCAGATGCAATATCAAGTCTTCTGGAAGCATTTCAAGTTTTCTACATGCAGTATCTAGTCTTCTGGAAGCATTCCTTGTTTGTCAACATCAACAATCGTCAAAATGTTTACGAACCAACAATGATCCATATCAGGCCATGATTTGATCCATTGCAAACTTTCTGAAAGGATTGCAAGTTTTCTGGAAACATTTCAAATCTTCTAGAAGCATTTCAAATCTTTTGGAAACGTTTCAAGTCTTGTGAAAGCAGTTCAGGTCTTCTGAAAGCATTTCGAATCTTCTGGAAGCATTTCAAGTCTTCTGGAAACAATATCAAATCTTCTAGAAGCAGTATCAAGTATTCTGGAAGCATTTCACAACTTTCAGATCAAGTGTTTTGAAATTATTCTTGCAGCATGCTGTGGGAGCAATTCCATATTTTATTATTTTATAAACAATATACTTGTTTTTGGTAAATAAAAAAGGCAAAACACAAAATAAAAGTTTCTCGAATAAACTCATAGCCACATTTTGGTGACCACAAAGCCAACAAAACTCAACGACAAAAGAATTCTACAAGAAGTAGAATTAAATTTTTTGAAAGCAATTCAATTCATATAGAAGCAATATCAAGTCGTCTGGAAGCAGATCATGTCTTTAAGGAGCATTTCAAGTCTTCTAGATGCGATATCAAGTCTCCTAGAAGCAATATAAAATGTTCTGGAAACGTTTAAGATATTCTAGAAACAGTATCAAGTTTCAATTCAGAATACGTGTTCTCCAACAAAAACGTTCGTAGCAGATACAATCCAGTCCCAAAATAGTGACGGTTGACTAGTAGATAAGAATTAATTGGAAATGGCAACTTCAATTCAGATAACATCATTAGATATTTTTTTATGGGTACTTGTGCATCCAAAGCACTCGACCCCTATGAATATATAGATACTACAGAATGTCAAATGTTTTCTTGCAAACATATTTTAATTTCGGGATTATTTTCTGGTATTTCGGGACCTTTAGCTCAAAAAACATTTTTGATCTCGAGAATTCGTCACCCTAGTTAGTTTTCTTTTAGTATATCTCTTTTTCTTCTTGGTTTAAATTATCATTTTTAAATTCTAAACGTGCTATGCTTGGGGTAATAACAAGGCAATTTATTGACCATGGTCTAGGGGTAAGTACAGGTTGGTTTGTGTGATCTATAATTTCAATAATTACTCCTCGGCGAGCGAGGGCGCTCCGTAATCAGCCGGAAAGTTGTGAATTATTATGTCACAGCGCTCAGGGGGCGTTTTACTATCAGATAGTATAATGAGGGCTGACAGTTTTATGAATGCGCCCCCGATGCGGCGGCGTATTAAATTCCGGCCGTGATATATGGGCATAATTACGCGAATTCTCCGTACGCACTTATTAGATCTCGCGACCAAGCGGCACAATGGATTACCCTGAAACTCGAACCTCACACTCCAAAAACGGTTAGACGTTTTCAACCCCAATAATTTGAAACGAAATTCCATACCCGACGGAATAAAAAAAGCTGTTAAATTCTAAACTGTATTGATTGTAAAGTCTAACGATTTAATGAACGTATCGTTAACAAGGTTCACTTGTCAATGCGGAAAAAAATAACACAAGTGATCACGTTGTAAATCGCAAATAAACCACAGCTTTTAGGTTTATTTGCTCGTTCGCTTTTATTCCACTACTAATTGATTGCTTCGTTCTAAATGGGCGGTCGGGCCTTTTTTTATAAATACATTACGCACCAAATGTAATGTGATACGATTTGATTATTTTTTTTCTGTGTCTATTTAAAATTTATTGTGTTGATAAATTCGCTTCGGAGAATCCTCGCTTCTAAATCGAGTAATATACACTGTTAATGAGGGGTGCAGTTCATGCAAATTGACAATAACAATTAAATATTCATCGCCGCCTATTGCCTAATTAAAGTCAGTGCGCTTGGTATGATGAGTCATAATATATTACCCAGTAGTACAGTCGATTAAAAGCTCATTAAAAGCAAATTAAAGCAAATTATTAATAAAGTAAATAGCTGAATATTTCTTTTTGTTTAATGAATACCTCTATAATTTGTGTAATTTATGTAATTCATATAATTTGTCGGGATTAACGTTCAACCGTGAATATAGCCGTAACTAGGTCCGGTGGGTTTTGTTGGAATAATTCCTTGGTGCTGTCATGGATGTACACGATTAATTTGGATAGTTTCGAAAATTACACCGAAGCGCACGTACAGTTCGCCTAATCTCCCAGAATGAATACTAGGTGATAAATGCTGGTAATTTGCCATAATTGTTGCTAACTAATGATCTTATTGTTACCGTCGGCGACGGATTAATTACCAAGAACAATGAATTGACAGACATTGCCCCTTGTATATCAATCCCAACCCAATTTTAATTATACCACATGCATTATCTCTAAGTTAATTAATGACCCGAAAACCTTTAGATAATGCATTATGTATTATTAAATGCATGATTATCTAACCTATACAATGATACAATACAATAATAATAATAATTATGTAGTCATTCCAATCATAGTGATACAACCTATTTATTATTAACGTGAGCAACAAATAAAAAAAGGGTTATATATAAAAAGGGTATGTGGTTTGATCAATTTAGCTTATTCAGTTTAAAAAATATGAAAAACTGAAACGCGTTAATAAGCTTTTACCTCAAGAACTGGATGCTATTTTCAAGAAATTCTTTTTCAAAACTTGAATTCGATTAAAAAAGAGTAGAAAAAACTTAAGTGTGCAGAAAAAGTAAAAAAAACTTTATTGAGTTTAAAAATGTTTATCTCAAGAACTCGAAAATATTTTCAAAGGCTTCTAGCTAGATACTTATATGTATAATTTCTAGTAATATTACAAGCCTAGCAAGAAATAAAGTTTGCTTTCTTGACGCACGGCTAAACCTAAATCTTTCTAGTACAATCTGTACCACGAGAAGTGGAGGTAACTCATCGCCTAACAGTGTACGGAACAGACGTACGCGGCAGAAATCATTCCACTCTAACAACGTCAATGCGCGGACATAATATTTGTAACCTATGCGCAAAATTCTTGCGGAAATCGATGAGTCACATCCACTTCTCGTACTACAGACTATACTAGGTTTAGTATTAGTTCTAGTTTTAATTGCCATTCAGTGCTTGATGATGTTAAATTCTTCTGGACGATTGTGATTTGTCATGGCGCTGTGCGGGTTAGTTTCGACGGAGCTCCAGGTTAAACCTTGTAAAAGGTATAATAAAATTGCGCATACTGTATCACACCACAGCTGTATTAAGTACTTAAAATCAGTCAAAGTAATTAATGATACCACAGAAATCTGTTTTAACGAACTTGATAATGAAGAAGAGTTAGAGTTGTTGATTAGAACAGTGATGGAGGAGGACTCTGTTAATAATAAAAAAGTGTTATACTTAAAACAACTTTTCCAACAAAACAACGATACGATTGATGATTTGCGTGAGTATATAGGTAGCTTGAAACAACAAATATCGTTACTAAATGCCTTTGTGAAGTTAGTGGTGCGGAGATCCCAAAAGTTAGTATTGACACAGAGAAACAAGTCATGTTCGGATACCGCGCAACAGAGACAACCTGAGTCGCTTTTTTATAGAGACGAAGTCGTTTTCGTACTGGCGTCGAAAAATAGAAAAAGAATAATAATAAAAAACAAACTGATGGTGTTTCAGAAAATAAAGATGTAAACAAAAATAATAAACTGATCAAATCTATTACTGGCGAGTCAAAAAGAAAATTAAAGACTGAAATGAAATTCGTAAGAAACGTTTGTCAATAACGGGAACATCGGAAATAAACCTATCGCCGAGGGCAACTGAAAGGAGAGCGTGGCTTTATGTTGGGAAGCTGAATAGCGACACGATGAGGGACGATTTGGAAAAATATTTGAAAACCAAAAAAACAAATTTACGTTTTATTATAGAGGACATATCAAAAGGTAGCAATAACGAAAGCACTACTAACAACACAGTTGTCTCTTTACAATTTTGGATGAAACTTCTTGTGGTGAATCTATATTGAGTATGTATCAGTCTTACCAGAGCTTTTGATACAATGGCCCTTCAAAAAGACGTAATTTATTTTTAAAGTTTAAGGGAATTTAAAATTAATTTTGTATACCGCAAAAAAATCGATTTTCAAGAACAGCGTATAGTTCGTTTACCACTACATATATTGGAAAGTAACTATAAAATTCATTAAATTGTTCTAGCTGGAGATTTTAATATTAACATTACGGAGGAAAACAAATCAAAGAATAAATTAACAGATAGTTTTTCCCGCGATAATGATCACGGATGAGAATGATCCTGGTTGTAATTTTCAATAAATGTATTGACAATGGAGTGTTTCCAGATAAACTGAAAGTTGCCAAAATAACTCCAGTCTATAAGAAAGGGGACAAAAGCAGTTACGACAATTATCCCCCGAGGATACGATTATCATGATAAAGTTAGCACAATCTGCTGTGACCTTGGCCGAGCGTTTGATACAGTAGATCATGCCATCCTATTGTCAAAGCTATATATATGGCAACAGAGGAAAAGCAAATAGATTGCTAAAATCGTATTTGTCCGGACAATATCGGTGTGTCAGGTGGAGCCCGAATCTCTCTGAGATGAAAGAATGCAAATGCTCCTCATTTGACCAGGGATCAATAATTATCCCTCTTCTATTTATAGTTTATATAAATGATCACCCAAGAAATGTAGAAAGTGCTATGTCATGTCTCTATGCCGATGATACCACCTTTGTGGTTCGAGGACGTGCTACCGAGGTTATTAAAAATTGCAGTAATGATCTCTGCTGCTGACTGGTTATGTGCAAATAGGTTAATAATGAATAATGAAAAGACTCAAACACTAAACATCTTCCATCAACAAGATAAGAGTGCGGTAAAGCTTCTGGGTCTGATGTTCGATAACTCATTAAGTTGGTGGCAACATAGAAGTTGTGTACTCGATTGGTGCCTGTGGTGTTTTTGGTGCGCACATTGACACATTGTGCTGGAAGTCGCCAAAGCGGCTTGTTTCGCGTGCTTTTATATCGGTATCGAAAATGCATAGAATATTTTTGCTTCAAAAGAGGTGTTTGCGTGCGCTTGATGGACTTGGTCAGATGGAAAGTTACAACTTTCCATCTGACGTCCTTCAAAAGGCATAACATTTTAACAATTCCATGTTTGTATGTGTTAGTATGCTTAGATTTTTTAATAAAAATAAAACTAACTATCAGAAAAACACAACAAACTGTTGATTATCACGGCACAAAATTATATAATAAGTTACCAAATTGTTTTAAAAACAAAATTGTTTAGTGACAAATTGTTGTCATTAAACAATGTTTTTGATTCAATAGATGAACTTCTGACTTGTAAAAATTTATTTGATTATATAGTATAGAGATTTTACATTGTTCTGTATTTGCATTGGTCCATGTTTTTTTTTTTCTTTCCTTGACGAATTGTACTACCTTTGTAGGCAAAATAAATTGAATTTGTATTGCCCATCACAGCTTCATTTTGAAAGAAAGACAAACACTACAATGTGATAAAAATTAGGGTTAATATCTCAAAAACTAAAAGATTTTTTGAAAAATGATTATTTTTATTAAAACATATTCTCTTTTTTTATAATTCGTAACAATGTCGTTACTCTTTAATTAAAAACTCACTTTTTACGGTTTTTCTTATTCATTAAAAAACATAAAATCTAATTATGTTTAAAAGCTATTATCTCAAGAACTCGAAGATATTTTTAATAAATTCTTTTTCCCCTAAAACAGTGTTAATAATATTATTAATATAAGTGTTACTTATATCTATAGTTTCTGAAAATATTACTACGATATCTTAAAATACCAATTTTAAGGTTTCTCAAGTGTTAAGGTTCTTTAAGTAGTAGTCGGATTTATAAGTTAATATCTCAAAAACTAGCTAATATTTAAAAACGGTTACTTTCATTCAAAACTGTGCTCTTCTCTTTATAATTCGTGATAATTTAGTAACGTATAATCAAAAACTCGATTTTTTACTTTTTTATAACTTTTTTATTCATGTGAAGAAAACTGAATTGCAAAAATTTTTTTCGATTAAAAAGAAGCTACATTTACTTACAATTTATGAAAATATTGCGATATCTCAAGAAATCAATTTTGCGCGATTTTATTAAATGACTTTGAAGTCATTCAGTTTAATATTTGAATATTAAATATGAGACTCCTGATAAATAGTAGTATAGTTTAAAAGTTAATATCTCAAAAACTAAAAAATATTTTGGAAAACCGTTACTTTATTAAAAAGTGCTTTCTTTTCTTTAT
The DNA here is from genome assembly GCA_036711965.1 of Onthophagus sagittarius. Taxonomy (NCBI): domain Eukaryota; kingdom Metazoa; phylum Arthropoda; class Insecta; order Coleoptera; family Scarabaeidae; genus Onthophagus; species Onthophagus sagittarius. Next base: position 17,669,827 of record JASERS010000005.1, on the reverse strand, counting down.
AATTTGTGATAAGGTTATGATTACTTAAAATCTCGTCGTTCTTTTACGATTTTTCTTGTTCATTTTAAAAATAAATAAAAACTTAATGGTACTTAAAAGCCATTCCCTCAAGAACTCGAAGATTTTTTAATCAATTGCTTTATCCTTTAAATAGTGTTAACTTTATCTATAATTTCTGAAAATATTACGATATCTTAGAAAATCAATTTCGCACGATACTTTGAAAAGATATCAACAATTAAAACTTGAGGCTACAAAGTAATAAACAGTAGTCAGATTTAAAAGTTAATATTTCAAAAACTAAAAGATATTTTACTTTTATTGAAAACTATGCTCTTTTCTTTATAATTCATAGTTATTAATCAATTTAGCACAATTTTTTAAAAATTTTTAAAATTAATCATTTACTGTAAACTATTATGAAGATGATTTTCTCTTGCCTTCTTTTGTATGGATATTTGATTAAATATGGTAGCAGAACTAAAGTCACTACTTAAAGTATTAAGCTATTCGAGCATATCCAATTCTATATTGCGTAGAAATTAGCTTCAACTTGGGAAAAAGATTTAAGTAACATACAAGGAGAACACATTTAGTAATGAATTTTTTGATTTTATAACAAAATTTCATCATTGTTATATTGGTGACTTCAGCATTGAAAGGTTCAATTTAAGGTAGCTGGATAAAGAAATAATGGTATACTCTGGAAGAATGGAACGAGTATCCAATTTCGCGATAATTCAGCTCTGGAAAAGCCTAAGGGAGACATATAAAGGTCCCAGTATATTCAGTTTATATTATAGCGAGGGGTTGTTGGGGATTTAACGTTATTAGACCTTATCCCCGAGATGAGATCGCGGAAAGATGGCTCCGGCCGACGCGAGAGGTGATCTTTTAATCGAGAGCCGGCTCGTAAAGCTAATAACGTAATTAACCCGGTGATTTATGAACAATGCGCCGTATCAGCACGGAGACGGTCGCATCGTTACTTTGACGATCAATCATCGCCATCCTAATCTAGATACGGATCGAATCATCCAATATACTTGAGTGTTTTTCCCTGTAGTAGCACACTCGGCCTCGCTTTATCTATTTTCCCAGCGCAGGATGGCGGCAGACGCTCGATTCGCGAACTTATCGGTTCGTTTTATCGTCATAGACTCTATTAAAGTCGTCCTTATTAATAGGACACAATCAAGCCAGAAAAGGTAAGGCGCAACAGCTTTACATCATCTCCTATTACCATCGGAGCTAATAATACAATTGCGACAAAACCCCCACGTGAATTTTAATGCCCGACAACGAATAAAACGACGAAGAGGACGTTCTCCTAACTCGGAATAGAAATGAATTGGCATCGTTAATAACCCGCAAAGAGCCCGACATCGTTTACAATAATGGGCATAAACGTCAATTTCGCGGCTCGTGAAATTAGTAACGATGACAGCAGTTTGCGAAACGCGACGATGCATTCAAAACAATTAAAATAAAACGTTGATGACGGTGACGGCCCGTTTTCAACAACCCGACAATCTTCGACAATTCCAATTTGCGCGTGCAGCTTTAATCGCATAAAAGTGGGAAGTGACCCGATTTACGACAATTACACTTTGTTTAAAATGCTTTAATTGGTCACCACCCATTACCCACAATTTTGAAACTTAAGTAAAATAATGCTTTATTATCCACTAAGATATGAAACAAAATTAAATTTGTTCAATGAAAACCAAGTAATGGGTTGAATCATCACGCATAGCTATGCATCCATTAACTATTCTACCCATGCTCTGTACTGAGTGGCCTCCTGGGGTATCTCTTTCTATGCAACCTCGAGATACTGTCATCCAGATTGTAAGAAGGACTGGGCACTTGTCTTAGTGGCTGACGAATCATATCCCAGACATGTTAAATCGGCAATGATTCTTATCAATTTTCTATTAATAATTTATAGTAATATATATTTTTTAATTTGAATGTATTAATTTATTCACAATTTGTGTAGCTAGTAGAGAAAAGTATAAGAATGCCAAATGTTCCTAGGTCTAGTATTAGTTATACTTTTAGTACCAGAATAATTTACAACAATCAAGCACTGAATGGCAATTGAAACTAGAACTAACACTAGACTTAGTACTAGAAGGATTCAGGTTTAGCAATGCATCTGAAGATGCACGACTAAACCAAACTTTCTAGTACTAAGTCTAGTGTTCGTTCTAGTTTTAACTTAATACAAGTATACAACAATTTAAGGCTGAAAAACAACCAAAAATAGAGCCAAGAGTTCAATGAGGTTTAGCCGTACCTGTCTTAAGACGGAACCCAATACCAACCCAACCCAACCTAGCTTCAGAATTAACTCTAGACTTAGAACTAGATACATTAGGTTTAGCGACCTTTTATTTCGAGATTATTATATTAATTTTGTGTTTATTTGTAAATAACTATTGTTATTGCTTTTTATTAAAGAACAAGTCGTATTTTTCGATTAAACATGGTTTCTTCTTTAGTGATCGTTGTCTTCGCGTACTTTTACAAAATAATCATGTAGGGTAAATACCCCCGGGGTATATAACCCTTAGTACCCTCATATACCCATCAGGGTATATAACAACACTATCAATTGGCGACAAGTCCGGTGACAGCGCAGATCAAGGCAAAATCTGCAATCCAGCCAACTCCAGGAACCTTCTGGTAACCACAGCAGTATAGACCTAGTACTAGAAGGATCGAACTTTTCAACCTCAATCATAAGTTCTCATTACAACTTTCGGAACTGCCTTCAAAAAGCCTTTAAGTCAAAATCAATTTTAACACCGGTCGTGAAAGCCTTCGTACTTATATTATTAACCTTTACGGGGAGGATATCAACAAACAAATCAAGGACTTCGATAACTCACGGATTAGACAACGCAAGCTGTTAAGCAGTTTAGCCTTTTTATGAAGATGCAGAGAGAAGAAAGTTACGCCAACGTTCTTGAAGGTGAAGCACCACATCGACTCCACTGCAGCTCGTAAAATCTTGATTAGGACAGAACAGGCATTACTACGAGAAAGGATATATATGACCTACAGTGATTTACAGAAGGTAAGTGAGAGGTTACTACGACTCCACCTCTCACTTTCCAATAGCATGTCCGGAGAAGACTGGGATAAAGTGGACAGACTAACAATGGAGAAAGCTGATCGTGAATTCGAGAAGACCCGCAACACACATATCAAGAAATTTGAAACATTGGAACGCCGGGTGCAGCAGAAGAGAAACAACAACAGTCTACCAGTAGAAACAATCGTCATCAACAGATTGAGTATCCCACTAACGAAGGAAGTAACCGTGGTATTGGCCAAAGGACTAAATTACGCAATCGCCCCAAAGAAGGTCCCGAAGGAAGAAATAATCTGCGAAGTGGAAGCAGCAGTTTGGGGGATGCCCACACTGAAAGAATCCGACAAGAAGTTGCCAGGGTATTGAAATCAGCAAAACCACCAAAATCCAACTTGACGGAGTGCCTTCTTCTCACTAACTGAGAAGAAGGCACTCCGATCTATTAAAGAAAAGTCAGAAATCGCCGTGTTACCAGCAGACAAGGGCCGTTGTGATGGACAAGGAAGAATATGACGCCAAAATGATAGACCTACTGGACCCGGCCATCTACAGGAAGATCAAGAAGGACCCTACAGACAAGATCGTAAGGAATATGAAGAGCCTTGTTTGTGCAGGCTCCGGTACCACCAGGAATTTATGGACTACTGAAGACCCATAAACCAGACGTCCCCCTTCGTCCTATCGTCAGTGCCATCAATTCCCCAACGTACCTACTAGCCAAACATCTCACTAAAATTCTCTCTCCTTTTATAGGCAACACGGAATCAGTGAAAAATGTAAAGTTAGATGCTGAGGATATTTTGGTTAGTTTCGATGTAGAATCTCTTTTTACTAGGGTACCAATTAAGAATGCGGTAGAGGGTTTTCGCCAAAAACTCATACCGGAGGGTTTGCCAGAGTACGTGCCAGATTTAGTGGAATTTTGTTTATCGTCGACGTATTTCAGTTGGAAAGGAGAGTTTTACGAACAGTTTGAGGAGGCAGCCATGGGATCTCCTTTGTCGCCGGTGATAGTTAACAAATAGCTAACAGATAGCAGATAACAAATGGTGATATGGAACTGGGGGTGTATCGAAAGAAAACCCACACCAATATGTACTTAGAGGCAACATCACACCATCATCCCCAACAGAAGAGGTCCGTAATTCGCACTTTATTTCAGAGAGCAGCAAGAATATGTAAAGGAGATAACCTAAAGAAGGAAGAACGGTTTCTACGGAACATACTACAGAAAAATGGATATAGTTTAAAGGACATCAACCGAGCCACCAAGCAGCGGAAGCAAGGAGAAGAAGCTGTAGCAAGTACAATAAATAGTACATAAAAACAACAAGTAGATGGTGGTGAAGACGAACACGACTCCCAAACCGGATGCGACACAGTAATTAGTTAGTAATTAGCTTGTAATTAATATAAATTAATTATTAATTAGTTTTCGACCTATATATTTTTTTACGATCCCCGATTTTGTCAGTTAGAACCAGTATCTGAAGAAGGTTGCAACATGGCATCCGAAACGTCAAACATTTTTTCAAAAAACGTACGGCAAAACCCGAAAGTTTTTAGTTTTAGATCTAGTGTTAGTCCTAGTGATAGTTCTAGTGTTAGTTCTAATTTTAGTTCAATTAACACCGGTACCCTTCGTATTTATAAGCTTAAACTTTACATGTCGCAAAAAAGAACACATACTTCTATCATTTTACGTAAAAAATGTATAGTCTAATATACCCATAAAACAACAATTGACATAACGTAAACGCTTTCATCAACACTCTCATGCATCACACCCTCAAAATTTTGTTATTTTCAATACACAATTTTACCGCATGAATGAAGGCCTACCCATGAGTACACCAATCTCGGGCATTGTCGCTGATATGTTTCTCAGTCACTTACAAAATGAAATCTTCTCCGAGAAAAAAAAGTTTGTTACTTCAGACATATCATTTTATAATCGTTATACTGATGACATATTGATTGTTTAGAAGGGTAATTATACTAAACTCCTGATCCTTTTTAATATTTTCAATAATACACTACTATCCAAAATTATCGCACGACTTAAATTATGCATTAAGTTTAAAGATATTTTTATTTTTGAATCAACGGGTGAATTTTAATGATTCTTTCTGCACGGTATAGGATAATTTTTAAGGAAGAAATATGTTGATGGTTTTTGACAATTATCAACATTTGCTCAGATATGGGGTGTAAAAAGAAATTTATGTTTTTTCTTCTGACTTTGCACTATCCTGTGGAATTTATCAGAATGAACCGCTACATTTCATTTACATAACGTTAGACTGCCAACCTTTTTCTACATTTTCGTTCAAGAATCATCCCGATATCTCTTTTATCAAGGAAGATACGCAAGTTTGTACCGTATTTTTGTTAACATTTTAACAAGTAAGTGAAAACTAAAAAAAACACTACATAATCCTTAATCAGTTCTCTCAAAATCATCTAATAATGTGTATTTCCGCCTCTTTTACGAATCACTTTTTCACAGCGACGAGGCATACTTAAAATCAAGCATCGAATTTGATGTTGATCAATTGCTTTCCAAACCTCTCTTACCATCCTCTCAACGGTGTCTAAAACGGTGAGGGTGATGAGGTGGTGCATGTCGGTCCCTGACGATCAATATTATCCCACAAATTATCTATTGGATTGAGATCAAGGCTACAGGTTGGCCAGTCCATGGTTTGTATACCAATTTCAACCAAATAGTCACGGAGCGTACGGGCAACATGAGGATTATCATGCATTAATAAAAAATTATTTCCTATGTAAAGAGCAAAGGATATAGAGGATATAAAGGAAGTGCATAGTGTTCATTGGGCCGTCGAATTACTCTTAAACGTCTATCTGTGCTGTATAAACAAAACCTTGATTCATCTGTGAACAGTACTTGCTCTAATAAGACGATATTGGCGTAGTGTTATGACTCTCCTTCGTTGACCAGGTCGTCTTATATGATCATTTGTCTCTTGAAATCGTTGAACGGCATGGAATGTAGTGGTTCTTCCTGATAAATTCCACAAGGTGTTGCAAAATTAGTAGAGAAAACATTAATTTCATTTTATACCCCGGGTATGGGTAAAACGTTGAAACCATCAACACATTTCTTCCTTAAAAAACGACCTATACCGTGAAGAAAGAATCATCAAAATCCATCCGTTGATTAAAAATGATACCTTTAAACTGAATGCATAATTTAGGTGGTGCGATAGTTTTGGAGAGTAGTGTATTAACAACCTTCAATTTACATTAGATGTGGATGAACGAAGTTTATTGAATTATTTCGGATCTCCAAATTTCATTTTATTTTCAACAGGTATATTGTACTTTTCAATGATAACAACTATAAAACTGAACTCCTAAGAATAATTAAGATAGGCCTTACAAATGGTTACAACCTGAAAGACATCATAATTGTACATGATACAATTTATAGTTCTTCCATTAACAGAATAATTTATCCTCACCATAAATCGGATTGATTTTGAACCTTCACTCCAATTTAAATTTGAGGACAATCTCAACTTCCATAACATTATTCTCGCTTTTACTTCTAGTATGAAAGTTGGACATTTAATAAATAATACTAAACATAAATTCGAGACTGATGAATCGAGCGGAGTATATCGGATAAACAGTGAAAAGTACTAATATGTCTTACTAAAAAATCCTCAACGATTCATAAACATTTTCTTCTTCACAAAGTAAAGGCTTGGTAATGGAACTTGTCCTAGTTACTGAATAACATCTCAATTCCATCAATCATACGACAGATTTTCGACCAAGTAGTAAGTCTTGCAGACGAAGCGAGTTCAGGTAACTGGAACCTCGTCATAGACTGTGATTCTAATGCGCATTTCGTATTCCCGGGCTGTGCTGAAGACAACAGCGGGGGTAAGTCACTTTTGGACTTTGTTTTCAGCAGAAATCTTGATTTACTTAATCGAGGCTTTGTTACTGCTAGAGGTCAATCGATTATCGATACTGCCATGGCCTCGATGAGTATTTCTCATGAAATCCATAACTGGGGAGTCTCTAACTTGGTTCCAATTTCGGACCAGATAGATCAGCTTGGATATTGATTTAAAAAAAATCGGGAAAAACTAAATTCGCAATCCCAGAAATACTGATGTGGACAAGTTCAAGACAGTGCTATCTGAGTGTTTGTGTGAGGTAAATTAGACCTGAATCAAGGCTTGTTCCCTTGACTGACTCAGGACGTGCCACTCTTTGGTGGCACGTCTGGAGCTGAGCAACTTCAAGAGATCAGAGCAGAACCAAAAACTCGAGATTGAGTTTCGATTATCACAAAAGCAGACTTTCGATCTTTAAGAAAACTGTACGTCGGAAGAAAAGAGAGGCTTGGAGGATTTATTACGAAGAATTCACCTCTGGCAACAATCTCGTTTGGAAAGATGCTGGTATCAACTTCAGACCCAGACCGAAGCATAGGTTTGTTAAAGAAGGATGATGGTCTTTACATCGACAACCTTCTAAAACTGACTGGCTGCTTGCCAAGAAAATCTGTACGCAAGAGGAAATGAGGTGGGCAATAAATTATGGACCTGATGGTATCGTACCAGCCCTGCTGCAGCAAAACTACTTCCTTCCGAAGTCTTTCAGACTAATCTCTTCTTTTGTCGTCGTATTTTTTTTAAATTTTTCTTTTGTTTTGGTAATTAATTTCATTTTTAACGTTTTTAGAACATTTGACATCACAAAAATAAACAAATTTTGATTTTCACATTTTTTCAACAATTGGTATTTTATCTGTTAATGGCTGAGTTGAAACTCTGGTGTCACTATCTATCTCCTAAGTTTTCTTTCAATGATAAATTTACTCATCATTTCAATGTTTAACGCTCTTTAGAATATCGTATGAATTTTCTGTTTATCCCGGTAGCATCATAATCATTCCCCAGGAATGATTAATTGATTGTTGTTTTGATCCAGTATCCTATCCTGAAATAATACTCTTTATTGACAATAAATATAGTTATTGATGATTTTTTGTTATTTTATTTCGTATTTATAACCTTCTAGCTCGAAACAATTGTTGCACAGAAATAGCTGTTTATGCTTAATAAACAGTACCATCGTACTCATTCGTACTCAACAACTTGATTCATAACTGAAGACGATGTAAGGCCCTTATGAACGAAACCCAAAGAAATAATTTCCTTTGTAAATAGTTTCCATTGACAAGTATCAGTTCAAAGAGCTCTCTAATCCACAACAATCGACCTTGTTCGAGTTTTCCAGCAGGACGGTGCTTCTGAACACCTTTGTACCAAAAAGACCATATCCGAGTAACTGTAGCGTGGTCCAGATTCAGGTTTCCCTATCTCTTAGGACACTGAGTCTAATCTCGACGTCGTCACATTGGGACGTCTTATTACAAGGCGTCTTCTTACTAGCTTTACATTCAAATAAACTGACATTTTGTGGGTAGAAATTTATTAATTGCCAAGAAAAAAATATTGAGTGTTGGAGATAACACTATAAGAAACATAACAGTTAATTCAAGTTATTTCGGCGGAAACTTTCATCGTTTCAAAAATTAAAGTTAGTTTTAACTAAACTTAGTTTTAGTTTCAAAAGTGTAGTTTAAATTTTAATGGTTGTTACATTTCATATGAAAGTTAGCATATTTTTTTAATTATATTTAAAAATTTTTAGGAATGTTTATACAGAGGTTAACAACATCTACGTGTTGAAGTCAAAGTAAGTGAAAGGTTACCTTCTATTTGTACACCTTTGGGTGCTAATTCAAACTCGATCTTTATCACTCACGTTTAACGTGTTGCCGTTAATATTTCGATTTTTTCAGATCGTGTTGTAAATTCGATTTTAAATTTATTAACATGTTGAATTAAGCGAGTAAGTGCTTTCTTTTACTTAGATCTTATCTTTTAGAAACGTTTAAAATCGGGGCTGGTCAGTTCCGGGAAATGGCGCGCGCACAAAGCGCCTCGTAAACTTTTCGCATCAATATTTGAGGAACGGAAAATGTAATATGAAAGTTTCCGAAAACAAACGTATCAAAACTTCCGGCGCGCCGGCGTCGTGTCCGAACTTTTGCAACCAGGACTGGAAGCATTTTTGCGTACGTTAACTGAGGGAGAAGAGCCGGAATATAAAACTCTGTCAAATAAACTTTCTCAGCTTTTCCGTTAAATGGAAATAGGTCTGTTGACAAAAAAAGCTCCCTCGATTCAAACCAACCCGCCCCAATTCTCGTCCCCATTCTTCTTTATTCGAACTCTATAGATAACTATTTGTCTTTGTGTTTAATCCCATTAGACTTGACGAAGTGTGCGAATATCCAGCCTTGTCTCTATTCTACTGAATCCATTTTCGCGAGGGCTGGGCGTGTTGTAACACAATTAATTGCGTCGGCATGTAATACAAGTAATGTCGTGTGCAATTGTCCTTTATGTGTTCAGGAAAACCGGGGACCCGTAAATATAGAGGGTGCATGCATGCGAACGCGTACATCGCCGAATGTCGTCGGCTCCAAACAACACTCTACCAACAGCAACAACACGCCCACAAACTCGTTCGGTTGCATCTCACAGCAAAATAACGTAGCAATAATGTTCAGAGTTGCTGGTCGATTAAATCCCACCAACCAGAATATGCTGCACAAACTAACACGTGTCACTACTAATTGTCTAACTTTTTTTCATTTAAATCAATTAACTTTAAAGTTTATATAGTTTCACAAATAAATGTTTCTTCCTTTTAATTCATTCTTTATCACTGTGATTTCAACTACCAATTCAATATCAAGCTTGTTCGGTTAGCTTACTTACAATTAGAGTTATATAACAAATTTGATAGTGTATTTCATTTTTGAGAATCTCACCTAGAAGTAATTGTTCATTACAGCTGCATATTAACAAGCTCACTCTCTTGTCTAGATGCTCATGACAATTTGAATCAAGACTTTTCAAAATTTTATACCCTTCTCAATCAAATTCTAACATCCACGTTCCATCCCCCATAGTAACAGAATGTTAAAAAGATTTTAGCAAGAGGTGAAATCTTATCTCAGAAGGAAGACCTGCATTGCTCATCTGCCGAACTTGTCGTACACTTTCCTGGAGAATTTCTTATTTTTCATCAACAATCAGATTTTGAATCTTTGAAATCAGATTCGTTATTTTCTAGCTTGCATTAAATTCTCTTGGTTAAAATCAAAAACTACAGTTTTTGATTCATTTGATCGTAAGACCTTCTTAATCACCAAGGTAGAAACGCCCATTCCTTGACATAAAATATTATATTATTGAGTTTCTACATTTATTACAAGCATTTGAGTTTATATTTAGACGATTAATTAAAGAATTAATGCTAGCTTAAACATTTAGTAGCAACTATGATTATTGACTGCTTATCATAATTGAAAGATTGTTTTTGCATTGGAAGAGATGATGTAGTTTCTTATTGTCTACTGAAGGGTATCGGGTGGTAGAGAGAGACAGAATATCCCAGACATTACCAGCAATATTAAGCAACATATTTTATATAATATATTTCTGCAAAACTGAGATAGTTTCTTATCCCCCATCTGTGAAACGAAGAGGTCATCAAAGCTTTTTTTTTTACTTAGAGGAAGCCTACTGATAGGTGGGGTACTTAGGAAAGTGTATGAGCGATAACTGATGGTGAATCTACGACATCGTTACTAAATTATGATTAATTTTAGCATTAGTAATCCACGATAGAATGTACTGTACTTCAATCTGATGAAACTATATTGCGGAATTCCTACTCCAGAAAAGAGGCAATTTAATATTGCTAACAATGTCAATTGTTGGACACTGAACACATGATGTGTTTGATACTGCTTCAAGGAGTCGTGATACTGCTTCCAGACAACTTGAACTACTTCCAAAAGACTTAAACTGCTCCCAGAAGATCGATACTGCCCCTTTACGACTTGGTACTGATCCCAAAAGACTTGAAATGCCTCCAGAAGACTTGATGTCGCGATACTTCCAAAAGACTTAAACTGCTTCCAGAAGATCGATACTGCCCTTTAAGACATGGTACTGATCCCAAAAGATTTGAAATGCTTCCAAAGACTGGTATTGCCTTTGGAAGACTTTAAATACATCCGAAAAACATTTTACTGGTTCCGAAAAACTTGAAATGATTCCAGATTTGATATTGCTTCTAGAAAACTTGAAATGCTTTCGGAAGATTTGAATTGCTTCCAGAAGATGGATACTATTTCTGGAAAACGTGATACAGCTCCTAAAAAGACTTGATACTGCTTCAAAAAAGACTTGAAATGCTTTCAGAATGCCTTCGGAAGACTTGATATGCTTTAAGAAGACTTAATATGCTTTAAAAGGACTTTGTATTGCCTCTGGACGACTTAAAATGCTTGCAGAAGATTTGATATTGCCTATGCAAAAGTTGATATACTTTGAGAAGACTTAACATGCTTTGATAAGACTTGATATTGCCTCTGGTGGACTTGAAATATTACAAGAAGGCAATGTCAAGTATTGCCTCTGGACGAATTGAAATACTTTGAGAAGACTTGATATTGTCTTTGGAAGGCTTAAAATATTTTTAGAAGACTGGATTTTGCCTCTGGAAGACTTTTAATGCATCAAGAAAATTTGATATGGCTTCCGAAAAATTTCCACAAGATTTGACATTGCTTCCAGAAAGACTTGCAATCCTTCCAGAAGGCTTGATATTATCTCTGGATGCCTTGATATGCTTTGAGAAAACTTGATATGCTTTGAAAAGACTTATATTGCCTCTAGAAGAATTGATATGCTTTTAGAACACTTGATTCTCGTTCTGGAAGACTTGAAATGTTTCCAAGAGACTTAATATGCTTTGATGAGACTTGATATACTTTGAGAAGACTTGATATTGCCTCTGGAGGACTAGAAATATTTCAAGAAGTGTTGATATTGCCTCTGGAAGAATTAAAATGCTTCGAAAGACTTGATATTGCCTTTGGAAGACTTGAAATGCTTTCAGCAGGCTTGAATTGCTTCCAGAAGATCGATATTGTTTCTGGAAGATTTGATACTGCTTCAAAATGACTTGAAATGCTTCCAGAAGGTTTGATATTGCCTTTGGAATACATGAAATGTTTTCAAAAAAACTGATTTTGCCTCTGGAAGATTTGAAACGCTTCCAGAAAACCTGATATTGCTTGCGAAAAGCTTGAAATATTTCCAGAAGATCTGATATAGCCTCTGGAAGACTTGATATACTTTGAGAAGACTTGATATGCTTTGACAAGACTTTATATTACCTCTGGAAGATTTAGAATGCTTCAAGAAGACTTAACATTGGCTCTGAAGGAATTGAAATGCTTCAAGCAGACTTGATATTACCGTTGAAAGACTTAAAGTGCTTCCAGAAGACTTGATTTTGCTTCCAAAAAACTTGAAATGTTTCCAAAAGAATTGCTATTGCTTCCAAAGTAGTTGAAATGCTTTCAGAAGACTTGAAATGCTTTCCGAAGACTTGATATTGCTTACAAAAAGACTTGAAATGCTTTCAGAAGACTGCAATATATTACGTTTTGCAAATTCCATTTTTTTTCAATAAGAAGGGAGCTTTGCCCAATAAATTATGACCGTTAATTTCCTCATCTTCTCGTACCGTAATTAATAAGTAGTAATCACTGAGTAAAAAAAAACGTTTCGTTACAAATACCAAGCTTTACATCAACGTACATGGGATTTTCCCCTTTTTTTATCTAGCAACAATGCTACAATTATGCAACAAACTGCTACTTGAAAACTAACTTTTTTTTGTCCTTATTGAACTTGAATTATTTTAGAACACACCTTTAGTATTTATATGCAAACCTGTTGAAAGCGACGGGAAAACTAAATAAAAGTTGGTCAAAACTGATAATGAGACGAAAATTGAAGTACACTATACATTTCAGTTTAGATAACTGCGTAAATTTTAACATAGTTATTTACGACAGATATCCGCGCTGATGAATGGATAGTGTGTACAACCTATTACAAGCATTTTTGTACTAATTTTTTTTGTAATATGATCCGGAATGGGTTTCCGGAATGGTACCATTAATTATTTGTAAAGCAACAAAATTCACCAAATATTCGTATTATCATATTTTTCACGATATCTGTGCCTTTGGAAACAAAAGAGTAATATAGAAGTATTGTTAAGAATAAAGTTTCCCGCAACTTTTGTTCCAAACGCTTTTTTCTAATATGATCTGGTAGCACCATTCACAATTTGTAAAACACAGAAATTCATTCTCTGCTTTCCATTACCAGTATTCCTTCTGCCTCCTCCAATGTTCTCGAAACATTTGAAAATGTCCTTCAAATTGCTGGAAAGTCATCGGAAAAGTAAGTTTCAACAGAATAGCAGAAATAATAATATGAGATCTTTGAATATTTTTTAAAATATTTCTAAAGCTTTGAATATGATATGTTATGAGATACCCTTAGATATATAATTAGTTCTTGAAAATATTTGGAAACCTCAAAAGTGCTTAAAACTTCATTAAAAAGGTCATACATTTCTTGTAAGATTTTCAGCAATTTATAGTAAATTCAAAATAAATCTTGAAAACCCTTCTAAGGGAAGAAATCATGTACATTGAGAAATATCGGAATTGATGTAATTTTCAAATATTATTCAATACTTTTGCAGTTCTCGTATCAAAGCATTTCAAAACCTCTTGAAAGTAAAGAAGTGGTGTGCACTTTTCGAATGGTCTCTAAACGTAGTATTAACATAAATAATAAGAATATACCATTAAAGTTGTGATAATTTAGAACAATCTTGCACATAGTAGGTATTACATATTACCCAATAACATCATCATTGCCCTGTTATAAATAAATTCAACGACCAATCTGCAAACCGATAATATCGATCATGCACGATAACCCATTTGAAGTTACAAATCCGACACGCGTGTTCCATCGAGTTTTGCAACTGCAAACCGGGTTATCGGAGTACGGCACGCCGAAAGCACTCACGATTCCATCCATTGTCTCGATGCGCTTCGTCTCGTTCCCGTGGTTCTCGGGTGCGAGAGCGATGAAAGCAGTACCGAGCCGGAGGATCGCCTGATTTATAAACAAAGCGTGAAATGGCAACGTTCTTAAGCCGAGGTGTATTCGATGCGCGGAAAATTATGCCCTGTTGCTACACCGCATCGTCCACTTTGATGCAAACGCGATGATGTGGCTTATTGACGTCTTAACGAGATTCAATTTTAAAGCGATGTCTTCATTTAGGTTGGTCACGAAGATAAAATTCGTCAAATAGGAACGTGTGGTAATTTAATTAGTAAAAATAGTAATTTTTTATTTTCAGCGATATTATCTCGTAAAAATCGAACGACCAGTAAGTAGCTTTCGATTCGACCTAATTTAGAAACCAATAACGTCAATCAAACGTAGAGTTACTCAATTCGCAATTGTACTATCCCAAGATAGCGATATTCGTATTGTTATTGCAGAATATCTGGCGCGATACGTTAGTGTCAATTACGACGGCGTCGGTGTCCCCACGAAATTGGACGAAACGACCAATTTTCAAGATTGATAGACGACGAGATTTAATCCTAAGCAACCTGAGCTTATCGGATAACGCCTTATCCGTTTTTCGTTTTGCTCGATATGCCATGCTAAAAGTGAATGATAAGCGACACATTTGACATACTCTGAATTGGGCAATCTGGCCTGGTCTTGCTACAAATGGGCTTACTACACTTTCATAACTACACAATGAGGTGAGTGCATCAATAAAGCAAGATTGATAGGTTTTCAACCTTAATGTAATATTACGAAAAGTAATTTCCTCTCTAATACATGGTTTTTTACATTGTGGTTTTCTTACAAACCAACGATTTTTACTTTAATTTTTATTATTTTGATGTTGGTATGTAAAGGTAACGAAAGAGAAAGGATTTCAGAAGTAAAAGGATTTTTCAAACAATTTGAGTCTTTTATATAAATCTTTCATGTTCAATAATGGAAAATATATGAATTTAATGTGGCTATATGGAACGTAGAGGTCAATATCTAGGTTAATTCATATACCAATAACTTGGGTGAAACTAGATTTTAACGGCGTCACCATCTGTTGCCGTCCCGGCCGTTTCGGAAGCAATAAAGTTGAAGTAGTTGCTGGATGAAACGGTTGATGCCCTCTCGCTAATCATATCCACTAAATCCGTTTTGAAGTTGAGAAATTTCGATGCATAGTTGTGCTCTAATTTAATTCGCTCTGGAGTAATATTTTAAAGAAAAAGCGTATGATGAAAAGTACCTGCGCTCCGAGGAAAAGAACGGTGAAGTGGGGAGGAAACGGTCGACAAAGCCGGTACTCATTAGGGCGACAGTAATTTCGCTTTTAGCTTTGTAACTTACAGGACCCGACGTAAACACGGGTACTGAAAGAAAATATTTGCCTTTAATTAATATTTCACTTAGCCGAGCTGAAAATTTCATCCACGGTACCCCCATAAATATCCTGAGAGATGTCAAACTCCCGCGACAAAGGGCTTATTACGTTTGCTTTGTACCATGCACCAGATCGAAAAGCCACAAAGTCAAAAAGATTCATTGTTCAAAACAAAAGAGTTTTTTGCGAATGTTTATTCTAACCAACAAGATCAGATTTATTTAATTAAACCCACAAAAAATGTGACATTATTACTATTGTGCCACAGAAATATTTAACCTTCTACATTTTTTGAGTTGATAACTTTCGTATTGTTTTTTTCTATTAAGGTCAGCATCTATACGGAAGTCTGGTTTAATTTTGGATTAAAACTGACACACCCACAACAAATCATTTCAAACACAACAAATAAATAATTAATTGGACAACCTCTAAAACACTTTATATACTTCATTAGTGTTAATTATTCTCAAGCTGTGCTCACAATATTTATTACCTTGTAATGTAATTGCTTATGATTATTTTTTTTTTCAATCAACTTAACTTGATCAGTTTTTGATCATTTTTCTTAACATTTAAGCATCAAATAAAATGTGCTAGTACTTATGTTAATTGAGTTAATAATAAAAATGTTAATAAATACTTATATTAATATGATGCGTTTCCTGAGTACCATCGTTACTCACTTCAAAGAACTTCATCTAATATTATCGTATTTTTCTCGGTTTCTATGCCTCTGAGAACAAAAGCGCAAGAGAGCAATATTGCTCTATATTTTATTCTAAAAGCTTTTTATAATATCAACCGATTCCCGAGTACTACCATTAGCAATAATAGTAATAATAATAATAATAATTTATTTATACAAAACCACCATACTGGTATAATATAGGTCAAAAGAAACATTATTTATTCATATTTTATAATGTTATTATAATTAAAATGCAGTTGCTCAATTTTTCAGCGCTGATTAATCTAGTCTGCAGTAAGAGTTCTCTTCCAAATACCATTCTAGCAAATACCTTTTGCATATTTCACCATATTGCGGTATCACGTACATTACAAAAAGTATTGTGGTATCACCCCGAATGGTTGGAGGATAGGTATAATATACCCAGTGTACAAAAAGGGAAGTAAAAAAGTAGCCTGTTCATCTCTTCACACCACATTTATGGTAAGGTGTTGCTGGGAAGATGGAAAGAAGCGATTGAATACATACTCCCTGTGTATGTTGTTGGATAGACATGCAGGCTTTAGGACGAGAAGAAGGGCTATCTACAATGTCTATATCTTGAAACATCTGGTGGATAGACGGTTGAATAAGAAGGGGGAAAGTTATATGCCCTATTCAAAATTTTGAAGGCGCCATTCGATAGGGTGGATAGCGAGAATTTGTGGAAGGAGATGGAGGGAGTATGTTACGGAGGAATTGTAGAGGAAGCTGAAGGGGATAGACAGGGAAACGATGGCTAGAATTAGAGTAAGAAACATGATGGGTGCAGCAACAACTTTGATAAATCTAAATACAAACCAGCCTCTCTCTTGCCGTCCTCATTTAGATACTTTATTTCTTCAGTCATTTGATAGATGCGTCGTTCTGTGTTCCGTCCATTCAAGTATGCATCTTATTTTATTTCATTTATCCATATTCGGAATGCATACACGGATTAACTCCCCAGCAAAGCATTCACAAGAAATCCAATTACTAAATTACAAAATATTAAGGGTACAAATAAAAGTAGTACGACAATATTATTCTATAATCAAAAAAGTAAACATAAAAAGAAACAAATGAAAAGCAATACTTGATACAGCCCAGTTCTATGCTCATATTGCATGTGTGCATAAGGGGACCACTAATAATATTTGTAAGACCTATTAATAATTTCACCGGAATTGCATCTGAGTTCAACGCATTTGTATTATTCAACGATATTATTATATTAAAGATTTCAGTCTATGTATCCGGATTAGCGGATAGTTATTACATTAACTATAGTGTCTTTGAACACACCCTTATGTTCTGTTGAATTTATTCATTTGTGGCAATTAGGTAAAACACACCTAATAGATAAGGTATTTCTTAAATCTGTATAATACTTTTTTCTTGGTTTCCCATAACAACCCATTTTCTTTTTTTAATTTTCTTTATTGTTTGTCAAGAGGTCGGAGCAAATCTGTAAGCCGACACCTGATCTGGAATATTGGTCGGTCAAGTAGTGTCGGGTGGCAGCCAATCTTTAGGTCTCCGACCGACTAAAAGCCCCTATCCTCAAAACCACTCCACTACGGACTGGAATACGCTGCCGCGTTTTAACCACCAACCCATCGCAGTTGAATTTTCTTCTTTTCCTTTCCACTCATTTCGTCGCACCAGTCCAAAACCACACATAACTACAATTACACTATTTATTACAATTTACTATAACACGTATCGGAACGAGGGGATACGTATTATAGTAAAAAAATCTCCCCTTTCAGGATATCTCTCCCTTTTTTGCTTCCCCACTCTCTCTTCTCCTGCTTTGGAACACATTCATCGAAAAATATGTTCTAAAACAGGTCCAGAAAGGTCCACTGCGGCACTCTTTTCGTTAGTATATGTTGAAAACCTTCTATTCTACAAATATTTCGCTCAGGTCTGATTGAATGGCATATACCAGATAAGAGGATATATTTTTACTTTCTAATGTCTTAGTGATCTTATTCCAAACTACCCCGAAGGCATATCTACGACTATCATAAATCATTTTTTCCTTGTAACTTCTTCGATGGTATGGGTCGTGGATTTTCCATGGTTCTGGAAAGCATCTCTCTTTCAGCAAGTTATCGTACGGCTGTTTATTTTGCGGAAGCAATTTACACGGTGTCCTGTACAATTTCAGAAGTTACGTCATCTGGTCCCTGAGCTCGATCAACTTTTATTTTTTTTTTGCCATTTCTAGTACTTTCTCTGTTATTTTATCGTATTTTTCCATATCATTTCAGGCATTTTCATTTTTCCAGTCCTCTATCCTTTCTTACGGAAAAAGCTCCCCAGTACGTTTTCAATTTAATGTGGACCCATAACAGTTTTACGCAATTTCTCGTTTTCTTCACAGCAGTTATTTATGTATAGGTTGTTACAATTTAGTTTCTTTAATTTTCTTCCTTAAATTCTTTCTTGCTTGCTTGTACTCTATGCTTGCCATGAGTTTTCTTCTTCATTTTCTTGTTTCGCGTTTAACCTCGTCATATTTCTTCTACATTAATTTGCACCTCTGTACCTAGACACAAGGTTGGCTATGTCCCCATCACAACCCAACCCGAACCTTATTATTTACATTTTATATAGTTGTTGAGTGGTACTGTTGCTTCATGACCTTTATTCAACCTTACAATAACTCTTATAATATCTAATGATTCTTCTTTTTTTTGTGTAAGGTCTTTTTTAACAAAATATCGTAACACCAGCAGTAATCCGTTGAGAGTTAAGGTAAGTTTGTTTACTCAATTTTAGAGGAAACTGCGTATTCATGCATTTGTATAATAAATTATATTATAGCCTTTATCCCTCTTCTCGATTCTTGATGCTCAATACATCGGAAAAATTGTCATATAGAAGATCTCGTCTACAATGATTTATGCTTGTTTCAAAGAAGTTTGCATGCCTTTTGTTTTGAGCTTTACATTTTTTTATTTCAATTAATTGAGTTTTGTGACCAGATTCGCAAATATCAAGATTATATACTTCAAAGTTTTCAGCATTAGTTCATATACATCACTTTTGACATATCCTGTATATTGTCAATTATGAAAGAAGAAATGTTTGTTATTTGATTCTTTTATATCATAATTGCGATTGTGTTTGGATTAATTATATCCAAAAAAGTGTAATATACTAGATAAATTTTCATATTGTCTATTCAAATGTTAAGTGGATTTAAAAATACATTAGATTTTAAGCTATTTGTATGTCTTATTGTATATAGGCTTACAATAATTGTTTTAATCTTTATCAATTTAATCGCCGATTAGTATTCCAATTTCAGTACTTACAATTAGAAGTGTAAGACTACTTTTTTGCGAGTGAACGTAGATGCCATTTTATATCCATTAATACTTATTACTTCTATTGCCTCTTCCGTTAGTCAGTTTCAATTTTTTCCCTGCGGTAGTTAGATTGACATCTACCTCATTGATTTTATTTTCAAGACATTTTTATGAAATATTGCAAGATATTCTTTTAATAAAATATTGTTAGCCGATTGCTTTATCATAAAAAATGACGATAATATACACTCATACATTTTCCTGTAATTTGAAGTCAAATCTTTATTTATTTATCTTTATCATCTATTTTTCTTAGTAATTATGCCTCTGACAACAAAAGCGCATGAAAAGAATTTTATTAACAATAATATTTGCTACAAATCATGTTCTAACAGTTTTTTTGTAATATCATCCGTTTCTCATCATTAACAAGTTGTGAAGCAAAGAAGACATTCTCTTCTCTATTATCAATGCTTCATTGGCCTTTCTTCCTGTTCGCACAGCTTCTTTCTTCATTGTGTAGTCTCCCTATACTCTTGTTCTCCTCTGCATAGTCTTCTGTAGCGTGTTAATTTTACCTCCTTCTTCACTTTCCAAACACTATTCAGCCTCTATCTTTTTTTCCTACAAACTTTTCTTTGATAAGATTTTTTTATAAATACATTTGGTATTTCCCGAAAAATCAATAAAATATTTAATACCTAGATTTCATTTAATTTTCTCATTTTTGTCGATATTCAAACATCTGGAAGTACGTGTATTGAGAAATTAATGTGCATTGCAGTCACGTGTCACGACAAACGCTTAAAGTTATATGGTGACATTGCAAAGAGGCGAGAATCTCACGTGTTCGTTCGCCTGACTTCCAGTAAAAGAAGCAGAAACGACGCAGTTTACGAGATATTCACTTCTTATAGCGTGAAGGCCTTGAATACGGGACTCATTTTCTACAGGCGATTGAATGTTGAGAAAACCCCGTCGTTTTCAGGAAATTAGTTTTGCCGCAAATTCGTAACGGCTTTTTTATCTAAAACCACAAAATTGTTTACTCGCTATTTTCGAAGGGTTCTTATATGATTATAAATTTGTTGAATATTGAGTAATATTTAATCGTTTAAGGAAGAATTTTTTTACAAGGTTAAATATGCAATAAATTTTTATATTTTTTTTCTATTCCACGTTGCGATTCTGACAAAAAAATAAAATAAATTTCTTTTTCAAAAACCTTCACCTCTTTAATGCTTTAAAGTCTAATTTAAAAAAAAAATCAATTTGCACTTTAATCCTAGCTGCACCTGTTCTCTTTTATAAATGCCACATTCCAAAACAACCTCAGCTCTAGTATTAAATTACAAAGTATTCTTCGTTTAACATTTCCAACTTCATTGTAATGAAACATCGCTATCAAATGTACGAGGGCAAGAAGCGTTATTAAATCGTTGTCGTGATACGGAATGGTGTCAAGTATGGTTTCTTGAAAAAAAATTATAATGTCGATTAAGACGTATGGGAGAGAACGGCACCCGTGGGTGAATTATGGGACGGTCTTTACTGGGTCGAATGTGATTGATGCGGTTAATGCGGTGACAATGGAAGAAGCCCGCTTACCAAATCGCCCCGCATCGATCTCCGCCTTTATTATTTTATTCCGGCTCGCCTTTCTCTACATTGACACGTTTCATTCGACGACGTAATTTTGATTAATAAGATCCCCGATGATTCAACAAAACAAAATTTTTCAAAACGTAATAAATTTTCATTAAAATTTTAATTTGTCCACAAACATATTACATTTTAATATACCAGAGACGTTCGAGATTGATTGGCGTTGAGGGAAATATATAAGTCAAAAGCCTCGATTACAAATAGCAAGAAATGCAATTTCTGAAGTCGATTATTTGAGGCTTACACCCGAAGCAACTTAAAGTATAAGAAGAGAAAACTGAGGAGGGCTTCGCCCCGAGATGAAAATCGCAGCAGTAACCCGGCGGCTCCATCGAATAATAATGCAATAAAAGTTTTCCACTTTATCTTTGTGTTTTAGCACAATGGGGGCGGCGGTAAAGTTGGCGGAGGAGGACAACTCGCACTTCATAACGAGTCCGACTTCTTAAATATGAGGGTTAATTACCAGGGCGTTGTATTTAACGTCCGGCTGCAAGATGGGCTTTCGTTTAATTAAAATTTTCTCGCAACAGATTCGATATTGGATTTATACGAACACCAACGGAGGGGTCTAAATTTACAGGCGGCGGGGCGCAAAAGTCATTTGAATAAATTAGCTATAAAAGTCCCGGGAAGTTTTAGGGTAGTGCCGATTGTAAAAGTTCAGTGTCAATAAAGCGAGAAAGAAAAAAAATACATAAAAAAATGGTCCCTTTAAAAAAATTTTTAAAAGTTCATTGTGTTTTATAAGAACATTGTTTTTGCTTCTTACATACATGTTAAAATAACAAAGTTCTTTATCCAGAAGAGAGATTGAACGGCGAACGGAAAGGTAGAAAAATACTGAACGATAGGAAAGCATTTGGAAATAGACATAACAAAGCAGAGATAAAACCGAAAAAATTACAATTAGAAGATAGAGATTAAACTTTGTTTGGAAAGAGAAGGAGATCGAATGTACATAATGAACTATAAATTCAGATATAATAAAAGTTCTTCCAGTGTCCACTGGAACTGTTTTTTCTGACAGTTTGCAGACATAGGAAGTCTAATTCATCGGTAGACATCTGGAAATCTAATTCCAAACAAAATTAATTATCCTTAAACCATAACGAATAATTTTCATGCACAAGACTTTTCTTCATGGATTTTAATTTTTGAGTTTAAATGCATTTGAAAACTCTTAAATGATGATCTCTTGGTTTTGAAAGTTTATGACAGAATACTCATATCTAGATAGTGTTTGGTTATGGAAACTTTATGGGTTTATGCAAAAAATATCTGTATGTATGTTTTAGTTTTTGAGTTATGGTTGATATTGATGTTGAAAACCTGAAATTATTAAATCTTCACATATCTAGGTTATAACTAAATATGAGAAGATATAAATAGATATAAAAAATGCGGGTTATTGTCGACTTTTATAATGAAAACCTGTAATAAACACGTTTTGAAGATTGAAAATTAAGTGTAAACACATATAATATGGTTCACAAGCTTGTTATGTCATTAGATCTTCTTATCCTATTGCTTTTTAAATTATTCTAAGCCCATAAAATAACGTTGTCTACCTAGAATCGGGATTCAGTCCAGGCGCTTGTTGTTTTGCAATAAAAGCTGTGATCGGTATTAGGAGACAAATCTTTAGAAGCAACTTGGAGAATATTTAAACGCACTTAGTTTATTTTCTCTCATTCTATATAAATTTACTTTAGTCAATTTGATAAGACGTATGGGTGCTGGGTGCTGAAAAAGATCTGAGAAAGGAAAAGACTCAAATGACGAATGACGGCTCTCCAAAAAAGCCTGAATTAGGTCTGAAAAGTTAGTGTTAGTTGAATTCCGCCAACTGCAGATTGGTCTAGGTTGCTTATCTGGAGAGGAATTCTTTCCTATATATTAGATTTGTCTGAGTTTTGGGTTTTTTACACATTATTTTGAAAAATTCACAAAATTCTTCTAATAAATTCTTCTACTAATTCTTCTAAGGCCATCAGGTGAGAAACTTTATCTCCTGTTTTAATGACTTTTTCTTCAAATAGTTCTGTTATGATCCATTCACGGAGACATTCGTTGGAAATAAGATTGACTGGTTGAAACTGGCCGTTACGATGATATTGTTGTCTCTTGTGATGTGATTTGTTTAGTTTTTATAACAACTGGGAGTACCCCAGTTGAACATCTCTGATTTTGGTGTTATGAAAATCTAATGACATAATGAGCAATCCTTGAATTTCATATAGTGACTCAACTTGTCGATTATAGATTTCATTGATTACACAACTAAGATTATCTATGAGAGCGCACAGATATTGAGTAAAATCTACTACAATCTGTTTATTAAATTTTTCGTGGCTAAGTCGAAAATATAATTGATGTTGTAATTAATTGCAAAGATACTGTTCGTAACATTGAGTACCCAGCATTAGTGATCTTGAGCGGTATTGCGTTGACCTTAATAATCTCGAATTCAATTATTGTTGCAATTGAAAAATAAGTAAGAATTGTAACAAACTATTCAACTTGTTCCAATTTAAGTTTTATAATAGGAGTTTGAAGGATTTGAATATTCGACGGAAGTTTTGAATTTGCTGCTTCAATTGAGGAGTTCGTGTGCAAAACCGATATATCTACATTTTGATAAATTTTACTCGGCATATCTATTCGCATAGTTTTCATGGTTTCTACAGTTTGCTAAGTTCAATAATATGTAAAAGTGAAGATATCACACTTTAATAACCTATGTGTTGTCTATCTCTAAAGATAAACTGTCAAAAGAGCTCCTCAATTATACTATGTATGTGAGTTGGTGGCATAAATAATCCATTTCTTGTACCGCAATCAGTCCTTGATTTAGTTTTTCACGAATCTTTTCTGCGTTGAAGGTGAAAAGTGTCGACATAAATATAGCTTTAATAAATTTAGCTTGAAGATTTGACCCTTTTGTGCGTGCTTGTTGATTCTCCTTTTACACCTCAATATCTTGATATACGTTGTCATTGATGCCTAAAACTCTTGTTAATAATCCCCTCTCAACTGTTTTCTTCGCATAATATTTTGTAAACAACCCAACCCAACACATTCCAGTTATTTACTCTCTTTTTCCAGATAGTATATTGCAGTAATATGTTACATAAATTTTTGAAATCTCGAATTGCGCCTGCGGCTGTGCCCATATCTTCATCTACTTTTGCTTTGTTGATCTTACACTCGATTTTGAATTTCGCATCTTTCTATTTTGGAGTATTCCATATGTTTGATGTACAACCCAGAATGTCGATATTTTAGATTGTATGTTGCTGTAACCGAATGGAATATGGTAGGGCAGGTATCAGGATGGATATTATGATTAACATTATTGGATTTTACTTCTCGCTGTTTACGCACTAGTGATTGGAATTAATTTTAACTGTGCGAGTTGGTTCTTCCTGTTCTTTATGGATAGACTTCTATTATTCGTACTCGTACTAATGGACAGCGATTTTGATCGATAATATTTTATTTGATGATGACAATATACCAAATTTAAAATTATGTTGTAGTATTTTCATTTGTACCTTTGTTGTAACTAGGGCTTGCAATAGTGACCAAAATCTTAATACCAGTATTCGGTAATCGAAATTTTTAAAACCGGGATACCAGTATTAATTCCGGTATTAACTGAATAATATATGGTTATGAATTATGTATTCTTACACCAATATAAACAATTTATGTTCAATATTCCTTACTGCAACGCAATTATATCTATGTATTTTTACACCATTGATTCTTACTTGTTTCCTAGCTTTAGTTATTGAGTTATGGCTAGTTTCTTTTCAAATTCATTTCTATCTTGAAAACAATTCTTGCTCTTTTTCGACAGAAGGCTCATTGAAAGATAATAATGGCCGGGATTTAAAATTTAGTCCCAAATACCAAAAATATGTTTGGTCCCGTGAATTGAACACCCTAAAAAATAGTATTCAAATTGTAGCAAATCTTTTGTGAATTATGAAATTATTGTAATAATAAAATGACAACCCACTAGAAATTCATAGAGCAAGTAAAAGTTCTTATCGTTCTTGAAAATCACTCGATCGCGTCCGTCAACGCGTAACAATCGAATTCAAAGCCCTCCGTCCTGGTCCATGCAAAATACATGAAGGCTCGCCCTCGAAAATGCAAATCGAACGAGTTCCGGCGTTATTTTCGGCCTCCGTTCGGGCGTGGTCATCGTTCGTTGTCATCGCCTCGCATTCAAATTTGCGTTTTTTTGGACAGGTGCATGTCCTATTCGAATCAGCCCCTCGAGTACGACCAGCTCTTTCTATTAATCTTTATTCATGTGAAAAATTCGAGTCTCTCTCTTTGTCTCTCGGATACCAAGGATATTTTCTCCTCCGTTGGGCGCGCCCACAAATTGTTCTCTTTGAACGTGGGAAATTTACGAGATGACGCGATTTACGACCGGCGATTAATTAATTTACCTGAATAATAGATTGGTCAATTATCCGGATTATCACTGTATATGGTTAATGAATAAATCGAAATTTTATCGACCCAAGCATGAGTTTCTATGGTTTAAATGGAATTTGCTGAACACATGATTTGCATATCTAGAGTTCAGAAGGAAGAATCTCGCTAATTCCGTAGCAGGAGCGACTGCATTATGCAAATGCTCCTCGTCATTCTTCGGCGCTCATTATGCGGACGACGCGACGTCGACTCTATTCTGGACGGTTTTGGTGACGACGTCGGTGAGGAAGAGAAGAAGCCGTTCATTAAAAGCGTCGACCTAAGCGTCACGACGCGTCAAAGCGTTTTCGGGCGACGCTTTTTGGGATTTTCGCTGACGTTCGCGGACGCGGGATGAAGCCGTACATTAATTCACAGCGTCAGCAATGTTGATACTCAAATGAACTAGAAACCGGCGAGCCCCGGCGAGTCCGGGCGCTATTTGTTCAATTCCGGGTTCATTTCCGACGCCATTCACCCGAAAAACTATTTTTATTTCATGGCGCCAAACGAACACTCAAAAGCTGTATAATTATTTTGTGGGGGAATTTTGTTGAATACTGGTATTCATAAACAACCAAACAAAAAAACGTTTTTTTTATCCCGTTTCAAGGTGAATTTTAATTATGCCAACTTTGTAACACTTTTATATAAGGAAAAATAATTCTCAAGTATACACAATGTAATAGTAAATATGAAAATCATAAATCATTTAATTTGATACCCATTTTGTGCTAAAAATAAAAAATCAAAAACGTTGATTTTCAATTGTTTTCAATTTTTTTTTTAATTTTCAATTTTGGGATATATTTCGAAATATATTTGAGATAAATCCCATCGTGTTTCGACTTAAATAACTCAGATTTTAATTTTACATCGATTGAAAAATTTAATTTTCATTTTATATGAATCATAAATTTTGTAAATTTTTTGTAATAAAATATACCAATGTGACTTATAATGGTGGTGCTCTAACAATAAACAAATTATTGTTAGTAGTTTTAGTGGTCTTTTGATTCAACAGAATAGAAGGGGTAAAGTTTAGTACAGCAATAATTTTAATTAAGCGATATCACACCTAGTCAGATTGAGGTGTGAGTTTCAGGTGAAGTTATCCTCCTGTTGTTAGGTGAAACGACGCAGAGGACAATTCATGCGATAGCAGAAAGTAGTAAAACAACGTCATTAGCGATAACGAAGCGGCCAAACTGGGTCGTCCTCCTGGGGCAAGCGTCCGTTGATACAAGACTCCGGTTTCAGGCGTCCTACCATATTTCAGCAAGCGTCGCGTCGGCGTCGGCGCGCAAGTATGCGGATGCAATTTATACGACGATATTGCATCAGACGGGAGGAACCTAGGGGTGAAATGAATACTCGACGGATTAAAAGTAATGAAGCGACCGTCCATGCGCGATTGCACGGCCTGATGCAATTATTGCGTCCGGTTAAAGTTCGAGCCAAGCAAAAACTGAATTACGTCGCCGGTCGCCGTCGCGCGTCGGAATCCAGGGGTTTTAAGAGAAAATGTATATACGCGCGGGTAAACTACCCCGCCGTAATTAACATTATATAAACGGCACGTAAATTTTCAACGTCGTGCTCGTAATGCCGCTCGCACTCTACCCCCTATTCTCTTTTTTTTGTTATTTAGGAGTAACTGCACTAACAACAACCTCAAAGTTTTATACAGGAAAAGATGATTATTTTAGGATTTCATGTGGTCACGCGACTGTTAAGACAAAAGCACCTCCCAATTTTATATCTATATTTATAGTTATTAGATGGTGCTACCGATTCAAATAGACTTAAAAGATCCTTCTATCTATTGACTATTCTTTGTGCAAGCCAACAAGAAAGGTTAAAGTTCCAAAAAGTCATATACCTTTAATTCAAAAAACCGTTGAACTCCGATTATTCAGCCTGTGAATTAATAAAATTGCATTAATTTTTAAAAATCTTTAATCGACTACCGGATACTACATGCGGAAGCTTTACTACATGCTCAAACAGCCCAATTTTCAGGTATGCCGATGGAAATATGTTTGTTCTTTTCTTTCTACCTAATGCCCATTACTGAATATGAACCATGATACCTAATGTTCATTTCTCATCAGATATCAAACAAGGAACATTGAGGATCCAATCCTGCGCGAAATAGGTCATATAATATGGAAAATACAAAATGTAAATCTTAAACCAAAATGACAGACTTTTTTGAAAGAACAACTTTCTTAGAATTCTTAAAGTCATAGACGCCGGGTTGAAAATAGGTATGGGTGCTAAGTGCTGAAAAAACGAATGACGGCTCTCCATCCAGCAGATTTTAGAGCAGAGGTGGCCAAAATTAATATAATTTTTTTTTGATTTTGATTTAAAAATGACCACATACCTTTTTTTAATCGGTACACCTAAAAACCACCGCTCGCAAGATTTTGGGCCCCCAAATACACGTTCTGAAGATAGAATTTAAAGATGATGATAAATGTCGCTGTCAGCAAAATTGCACCTCGCGGACCGTGGGTTGGCCACCACTGGTTCAAAGCTATAAAAGCAGTATCTAGTCGTTAATTGTCAGTTTTTGAATTTCCCACATGAAGATTTTGTATTTTGTCAATAGTGATTCAAGCCTACCTGTCAGAGAGGAAGATGGTGTCTGCGAACGGAAAACTATGGGGTGCCCCGCTGGCACCCCATAGTTTTCATAGTTTAGGCAATGAAATATATTCTATGTCTAGATACTGCGAATGGATACGAAGCGTGGAATGAGACTGGTGACGTATGTTAATGATCTTGCCCTCATCATATATACCAAAACAAACGAAGAGGTGAAGGACTAAGCTTGTTACACGACAAATAGAGTCATAAGAAGGCTGAACGAGATGTGAATCAGGGTGGCGGCTAAGAAGATCGAAGTGGTAGTCTTACAAGAAAGACAAGAGGTGCCAAAAATGGAGGAACGTTGGAAAGTTCGCCAATGGTAAAATACAGGGGTTTATCTCGATAAGGATATGAGAATGACGGCGCATATCAGGAAGACCTCGGAAAAGGCTCTGAAGGTGACTAATATACTTAGGAAGATTATCCCAAACATAGGGGAACCAATAAGCAGTAAAAGGAAGCGCTATATGAAGATGCTCAACATCAGCGTATTGCACGGTCTTCGCAGAGAGGATCGAAGTGCTAGCGGGTATGCAACCGATGGACCTACTGGTGGACGAAAGTGTCTCCCTACACGAGATAAGGGAAGGTCTGATGAGGAAATGGCAGAAGAGGTGGGAATCAGTATGAAGCCAGGACTATTGCACCAAAGGTGAACCAATGGATGGAGAGAAAGTTGGAAAACGTTATCTTCGAACATATTTATGCAAGATCGGCACATTGTAGTTTTTGTGGGTCGGGTTGTGTAGGTACTGTGGGAGGTGCTTTAAAGTGTATCGGGAAACGGTAACCAAAGAACACATCGGGACACTAATGTTAGCTGATGGCGAGACCTGGGATGATATTGGAGGTTACCTTAGAAACATTATGAAGACCAAGCAAGAGGAGGACTGAAGAAGTGAACAGGCAAAAAAGGAGGCAGATAGCAACGTGACTAAGGTTCATGATGAAGATGAACGAGGAGGAGAAGAGGAGGATGCTCCCCCTCGACCGGGTAAGACATTTTAGTGAAACTTTTCAATAAGTGTTTGGATTTATTATGTATTGGATCGCAAAAGTGAAGACATGGAGAGGGGGCTGCTTTCCCCTCGCCCTGGTAAGATTAAATTTGTATTAATTTTAAGCAGTTGACGATTTATTTTACCGTAAGATATAAGCACATAAAATGTTGAGGACGAGATCTTACACGAAATGGATGGATTGGCGATATGGCTGGTGTGAAGGTGACTCCGAAGAACTGACCGGATGGGAGGTACCGAGGATAGAGTATTAAGGGTTTTAATCGGTCGATGATCCCCAGAAGCCAACTCAACACTTCTAGACCACATTGCAACTTAGGTCAGGTGTTTGATTAGCGGATTTGCTAATCCTGTCTAAAGAAAAGGTGTTCTCGACACTTTATAAGTCTCTCAGAGCCAATATCCAGTATCCTGGAAGCATTTCAAATCTTCTAGAAGCAGTGTCAAGTCATCTGGAAACATTTTAAAAGTCTTCTACTATCAGTTCTTGTCTTATTGAACCATTGCAAATCTTTTGGAAGCATTACAAGTCTTTCGGGACCAATATCAAATGTTCCGTAAACATGTCAAGTCTTCCAGAATTAGTATTAAGTCAATTTAAAACTATGCATATGAATGATCTGCACCCACAAAAATACTTCCTAAGTATATGGAAATTTGCTAAAATAATAATACCAAAACCTAGTAAACATCCCATTGAAGTTACATCACATATATAGGCTTATATGATCATAGAGGCCAATTTCACTATTATCCTTACTATCAGAATTAATTGACAAATTACTATTAAGAAGACTAAAATCTGTTATAGAAGAAAAAGCATAATAAGAGCATATTAATTTGAAAGTTTTGACAAAAACATGCAACAATACACCAAGAATAATAAATACTATCGAAATAGCTATGGAAAGAAATAAAGTCTGCTCAGCCGTATTTTTTGATGTTGCACAAATTTTCGACAAACCGCAAGGTAGTGTGCTTAGCCCAAAACTGTACTTACTCTACACATTTGACCCTCCACGGCTACCACAAACTTTAACAGCTGCATTGCAGAAAATAAAATAGTTGAAGCAAATAAGTTACAATTGGTTGTAAAATTCAAAAGGAAACTGGACCAAGCAATGTCTAATAACATTATATACGAATAAAAGACATTCATAAATTTTACTTGCAAGTAACTAGATTATGTGCCTACACACAAACGGCAATGCAGTCCCTTAAGCCGGGAACGCAAAATACCTTGGTATTACGCTGTATGTCAAACTTAAATGGAAAGCTCGAATAAAAAACACTAACACGAACTTGATATTAAGTTTAGTTACATTTATATTGGCTTATAGGTGAAAATTCAAAATGAACATAGGAATAGACATACGCAAAATGTACATAGGGAATCCAATTGCGAGGTTGTCCCTGCAAGACAAATTACTAAGGTGCATAGTGAATGCCCCTTGTTATATAAGAAACACCGATCTCCATCGCGACTGTAAGTTGGTGGCATCGGTATCATCAGCAATTGCATGATTAGCATCTAAATATGAGAAGAGAATGCATAATCATCCCAACATCAAGGCCATCAAGCTTCTCGGCAATGAGTATGTCCTTTGTCGTCTTCAGAGAATGAAACCATTCGATTTAGTAACCTTGTATCATAATCGATTCATACGCAAGGAATAGAGTGGAATTATAACAAAAGCAGTATTAATCGAGATGAGCGATTTGTGTTACGATCTTAAAACTTTGAAAACATGACAATATCAAAACGTCTACATGCATATGTGTGAAGCATACTGGATCATTCGAAAAAGCTGCAAAATATGCTTTGTTTAAGCTTTAATGTTAAAAATAAGTAACAAATTAATATATATTTACCAGATGTTATGCAATTTTGCTATGCATGATATAAATAAAAGAAATTAGAAAATGTTTGTTTGAGCTACCAAGTAATTACTCAACTACAGTAAACTTTCCTTAAGCATCGTTGATATATTGCCCATTTGACATTTGCTCGGGAATCGTTCGCAAAGGGTAAATGCGGCCGAATCGAGGCTACACTGCAATAGCGTAGAGCATCTGGTGAAACAAAAGCCGTCCGATGACATTTCAAGATGGATCGGAAAAAAGGTAAGGATCGAGGACGTCAACGGCGACGTCATCAACGTCGCAGCTATAAACGTTCCTCCTACAAATACAAACGTTGCTTCTACAAACCATGCCACAACTCGTGTGACATATTTAAGACCGGCAACAACAGCGCAGCCTGGCTTGGAAAAGGACTGAAGGATTTTGATGTGTTTAGTGTCGACAGATATGAAAAATACCGCGGGAGCTATGAGATTTTAAAAGCTCCCGCGGGATTTTGACATTTTACGAGTACAGGGGAAAGAAGAAGCACACAATGCGTGCCTGGAGAATACGCGGTTGAACGCTTCCACCACATTAGAATTGCAAATGTCGAAGACGTATTTATAAGAGCGGTCTATTCCCACACGTGATCTTTTCTTTAAAACTCACGGAACGTTCGATTTTTCGAAATGTTATGTATCTTGAAACGAACCGATACAAAGACTATGAGTCACTAAAAACACTAGGCGTTTCCAAGTTACAAAATATATGGCGACTGATTTAATGTTACCCATGCAGTTACTCCTGCTTTCCCAGGAGAAGTAACTTCTCCCTCCCTTAGTGGAACACTCCCTAATACATTTTCCGAGAACGGTAATGAGTGTGCATTGAACCGACTGAGGGACCTCATTAGATTTTCAACTCGACGTTCACTCCTGGACTTGCAAATGAACCCAGTCCGGAAATAGATTGGTAACGAAACCCTTTTCATAAAAACTTTTATAATGACCTATACCATAAAAGATTAACGCTGCATAGTATAACCACAAAATAAAATCGAAACGATTCAGTAAGTTAAAAGTTGATGATGTTGACATTTTAACGATAATACCAAGTCACATTTAAGGGAATTATCTGGGTAATAAAACGGCAATAAAACGTTATGTGACTGACACGACCGGATGACGATACGATGACGGGAACTTCACGAAGAATTATTATTTTAGAACTAGAAGAGAAGAGCGTCTCGACGTCGGGTCGTCTTTTATGAGGGGCAGTTAGAGGGAACAATATCCGGAACGCGATACCGCTTATTGCCTCCGGTTCGTAACGCCCGTCTCCCATTATATTTTTTCCCATTAGAAATTTCAAAAAGGACGCGAACCACAATGCTACCGTGGTGACCATCGCCCGGACCAGTTATAAAGCAGCCATATTTTCCACGTTGGGAAATAATAAAACGACCCGCGTGAATAGTCCCTTCGGTCCCCTCCCAAATCCCCAACGTTCCTCTCTCGCCAGGTTTTCTTTTGGCCGCCTTCGAAGCTTATCCGGTCCTGGGGGAAATTTTTCGAAAACGGCGAACTGGTCATCGGGATCTGTATGCATTATGCAGGACGGCGGAGGAGATGGTGGAGGCGCCTCTCTTTACCTCTCCACCCAAAGATAGCGTCGCGACGGATTGCCGAATCGTGCTTTATCTTTGTTAAAATTTCTTATTTCCGCGACACAGAGCAGTCGTAAATTTTGCTGCTATCGGCCCTCCTTGCCGACGGTTACTCCCGTTCGGATATCTCCTCTGTTTTGCGATCCCCTGACAGATGAATCCTTCAGTCGGCTCGCCTCGCTCGGATACGCTAATCTTAGGGATTCCTTCTTCTTCGCCTGTCTTCACCCGTCGGCAACATCTGATAGCAAATAATCTTTCAACCCAACATAAATATACATATATATTTTACAATTAAAGGATAATTTGTATAGTAAAAATATCCATTCCCAAGCGTAGTTATTTTGAGTCGAACGAACTCACTGTAAGATTTAATCATATTTCATCGGTATTTTAATTTTGTGATTTATGCAGTAGACAACTAAACATACACTACTGTTTATTAAGTGGTTTATTACGCAACATGCGATTGGGGATGGGCCCGAAGCAAATACCCAATTATCCTAGGCCGGGGTAAATACCCAAACAGTGAATACTTAACCAATTAAATTTTTTTAGTAATACATGAATATATTGTTTAATTCGAATATATTAATTTATTCACAACGAAATGAAAATATCAGTTTGTATGGTTAGTAAAGAAAAAATATAAATATGCGAAAAGTTCCTAGGGTTAGTATTGGTTAAATTTTTAGCTTCAGAAGAATTTACAACCATCAACCACTGAATTACAATTAAAACTAGAACTAACACTAGACCTAGCACTAGAAAGATTTACCTAAACCAAAACTTTCTAGTACTAAGTCTAGTGTTAGTTCTAGTTTTAGTTTAATACAAGTATACAACAAGTTAAGGCTGAATAACAACTAAGAATAGGAACAACACTAATGCTAGAGCTAATACTGGGTCTTGAACGAAAAACATTTAAGTTTAGTCTTACCTTTCTTAAGACGGAACCCAACACGACGCAACTTTAGCTTCAGAGCTAACACTGGACTTCGAAACAAGCGGGTTTAGCCGTCTAAAGAAACGTACGTAAATAAAATAAATCCTTATGTTTCTAGTTCTACGTCTAGTGTTAATACTAAAGCTAGGTTGTAGGTCTAGTATTAGTTATACTTTTAATTCCATATAGTGGTACTACGGATGTGGGTTTAGCAGATGCAGAACCGGATTTTTTATTCTAATATTACGGATGCGTAAGCGGATGCGAATTTAAGTATTTTTTAAGTATTTTATATATGTATATGTTACCGGTAATCTCTATAATCCGGCATTCTATACAATACCTTACAGAATATCTAAAACGTTTAGGTAATATATGAAATGTTATTAGATAATTTTATAGGTTACCTGGGTATTCCATAGAATACCGAATGCCAAGCCGACAATTTGTGTAAAAGGGCGAAGAGAGAACCCGGATTATTATTATTAACGAACCCCCAATGGCCCTGAAAATCGGTTCCTTGTAACTTCATATTAAATGGTATGAAGTTGGAGCTCAACCCAACCCAACCATAACATACCATACCCAAAATTTTGAATAATTTTCTTTTTAATAAAATTTTTCCTCAAAGTCTGAGATATTTTTTTATGACGTAGAATGTTGTGCTGATTCTGAAACTGTCTACAGTTTTTCTCCATCACGACCAGTTTTCGAGATATACTCAAAAATGTGGAAAAGCGTAAAATTAAAAACACAGTAACGGATCATGTTCAGTATATTGTTATTTGACATAGTGTGCTTATGTAACTACAGGAGATCCAGATGAACATTTTGAGGTATTGACGGCATAAATCGGTATTTTGCTACAGCCTAAACAACTCAACAAAATCAAATTTGTTGCGATTTTTCTCATCTTTTCACTTAATCGCATCGTAATGAAAACGAATTATATAAGAATAAAAAAGTTACCTATATCCTGTAGGACATTTAATTCCCTAAATTTAGAAGCATTGAATATCATGATCAAATATATATTACCAGAGATATCGGTAATTTACGACAATCGTGCAAAATGTTCATTTTTTGCTATTTTCATTGTATTGTTGAAACATTATTGAGAACATTATTTTTTAAATAAAGTGGTATTTTAACTATTACAAGCACTAAGTATAAACATTAAATTTACTAAAATCAATATTATTTTACCTGTTCTAAATGTTGAACATTAAGCATAATTAGTCAGGAGGATTGGATTTTGGCAGAGTTCCACTAAGTGCATTCGGGTGTGTGGCTAATCTTACAAACGAAACTATTCTTGATTAAATTTTATATTTAATGTATATTACTTTACTTATTGTTAGCATAGTTCGGGATATAAATACTTTTCGACAATTTTTTGTATGTCTTTGGGTCGATTTCTTAACACTCCAGAGATATTCTCCCATCACCACCAATCTTGATGGAACCGCTCGCCTTGTTCGTCACTTTCCGCTCCAAGATTGCATGGAAAGAAATCTAAGTGAAAATGGAGAAAACGGATTTTGAGCGACATGTTTCATTTACGGTATGGTAATTGTGCAATAAGTTCGAAATTATTAAGGGGGAATTGTCGTCCTTATGCTTTTCTAAAAATCCATGGACAGCTTGTTTGAAGCTAATCTACGCCTTCTTTTGTTATCAGTGTTGACATTAATTCGTTATCATTTATTAATTTTCCTATTTGATGGCCAACAAATATGCCTTGTTTTAGTTTAGCGCACGATATTTGTGGACAAAGTTGGATGAGATATTTAAATGCTGGACCTTCTGGATTCAACGTTTTCGCAAAGGTTTTGATCAAACCCTGTTTGATATGTAGTGAAAGCAACATGACAGATGTTGGTCTCGCCAGAGGTTTATTTAAGATATTGAAAGCATCAGCAACGTAATGTTTTCTAGAAGGTCAGTCTTTGCGCACATAATGATGCTCTCTCGCTCAGCTATCCCTCAAACAAAGAAAACAGCAATATAAAATAATATTAAATAATTGTAAAACCGCCTGTAAACCTGTAACCACCGCAATTACCTGAAATTCATAGAAATGTAAGTCAATACTTAAAAAGCAGAAGTTAATAAATTTCTTTACTCCGGCAATTACTTTTAAATCTACAGAAACTTTTCATTCAAATGCGTTATATGGGTAACTGCCATCTTATCAATATAGAGCTTACAATTTCTTCCTAGACATCCATTTTCTTTTTCGTTGGACCCTGCAGAACTTAAACGGTGTACAACTAAAGAAGCTCTTTCGCGAACTGAACAAAAAAGAACAAGCAACACGACACACGTGATCATCAATGAAACGGAATCATAGATTCACATTATTCACGTGGTCACGTAATATACGTGAATAAAACAAATTGCTTTTTCATATAAAAAGTTCAGGTTTTCTGTTTTACAAAAAGGGTATACTTTTAGCTTATATTACACAAAATGTAATTTCAAATTGCCACAATATCTTACATTAGTATAACAATGCTTGTACTTTTAAAACAACATGTAGAATTTATAAAATAATAAAAAAATTTCACGTATTAAGAATACTTTTCTTTTTTAAACCAAAAGAATATTGGTTGAGAAGTCGTCATTTAGGATAAAATGGTAATTTTCCTTCAGTGCAGTGAATAACTGACTCACTTCAGGTAAATTTTATCGTAAGTACCCCGGAAAATTATACAAAAGTAATTCTTAGTCATTTCCGAACAAAGAATATCCCGACAAAAGCACTTGACCCGATCGGCCTGGATAAGTTCCGACTATAACATCTATTCAAAAGCAACTAAATAAAGCTAAGAAGATGCTAACTGAAAATAATAAAAGATTGAAAATATCACAGAAAATTTGGTTGTAAACATCTGGTCTGTTGTATTGAACGACCTCGTTAAAAGTCGCTATTCTCGTCTTCGTCGAAAATCGTCTAGGCGGCGCTGCATCAAACGTAATCGGATATTATCTCTTCTATCAATTTTCAGTTCTTTGTATTGGTTTCATTATATATCAAATAAAAAACATCCCCGTTACTTAATGTTACGTTTTATCACATGCCTCTGATATTAATGTTGTTAAGAGGTCTCGTGTTAGTATTTCAACTTTTTGTAGCTTTCGTTCTTATGGTAAATTCTACGTTACTCTCCTCAACTCTATATTGTTTATCCATCCATTATTACACATACTTATATCAATGTCTGACTTCTGATTACCTCTTTTTCAGGTAGGGTGATTTCGTTTACTACAAGCAAATTTCTTTCCGCCAGCCGAGTAACTCTTACGACCAATCATTATATTTCTTATCTCCCGTTCATTCACAACCTCTACAATCTTCGAGTTGTTTTTTGTTATGGTTCAGCTGTTGTACTTGCTCTTGTTGATTTACTTATTTATCGATGTTCCGTTATCTGGATCTGTTGGGTGCTGCTTTTTCTGTTGACATTTTTTACCACTACACAACCCTTTTTCTTCGAGAGGTTGGGGAAAAATCCTTTCTAAAAAAACCGTTTTCTTAAAACATCCTTCTCGAAAAGCCATTGTCGTGTTTAACCCAGCAGCCCTTCGCGTCGTCAATTTCATATCACTTCAATTCTAACTTCACTGCTTTCCCGCTCTTCCCCTGTTATTCGCTTCGTCTGTCCTATTCAAACACCCCAAAAGCTTTTTGTTTATCATTTACAAAAATGTATGCCGGGAAGAGACAGAGAGAGTTCCCCCATCAATCGGTCCCCCATCACCAGTTTTCCGCTCTCTTTGACTGCCACTTAGCCTCATCGTATCAGCCATTACCTAATTGCACTATCCTTCTTATTCTCCGCTACTTCTTCCTTCAGTTCTCCTCCTGCAGGTTCTAAACAAAAACATCACAAAGATATTGCCTTGCAACCTTATTAATATATGCCGGGATCGGTGATCCCCCCAATCTGCTCCTAATCATCTTTCAATAACCACTTCTCCATCTATCATTCTCCCTGTGCCTAGTTGTCGCCATCTCTGTTAGCGTTCCTCTGAGCTTGCCACTCTTTCCTCTTCTTCTCCGTCAATATGCCTCTGGCGTATTCGGCTAAGTATTTCCACTTACCTTCTCGTTCCAGCAGGTGATGTACAGTATTTTCTGGTGTAATAATATCTCCTATTTGTACCGCTAATTGTCTTCTGTTTTTGACCTTCTTACTTTTCCTCTCAATATACACAAGCCTCCATGGAACTTCTCTTATGCTTATAGAGATAAGAATTAAAGCATCCATGACCAAAGAGAAAGTGGCAAAGAAGGTAGTCCCTTGTACTCTCCCTATTTCCTCTTCACCCATAGCCGCAAATCCCTCATCAGCTTTTTAGTCCACTTTGCTTTTCGCTTGGATATACACCATCTACTTTTTCACTTCACTATGGCCTCTTCCTTCCCTTCACTTGCTCCGTGTTCTTCTTCCTACTTGTCCACACTTTCCATGATTCTAAGATTCATGGGCATGTAATTTGTTATAACTTGTACTGCTTCCGTCGAGCAGGTTCGGTAAGCACTGTACATTCGAATTAACACTCCTCTGTATGTTATGTAGACTTGTCATGTCCATGTTTTCTTTATGCTGTATGCGTCCCTCGATTCTCTACATGCATAGAGGAGCTGTGAGAAAATTGTCACTCCAATTAGCCTTCT
This sequence comes from Onthophagus sagittarius, assembly GCA_036711965.1. Classification (NCBI taxonomy): domain Eukaryota; kingdom Metazoa; phylum Arthropoda; class Insecta; order Coleoptera; family Scarabaeidae; genus Onthophagus; species Onthophagus sagittarius. The sequence continues at coordinate 17,631,250 of JASERS010000005.1, read as the reverse complement.
TTTGGCCGGACTGGGACCATTTGTTGAACTCATGATTCTTTGCAGAGCGTGCACTGTTTTTCCGTTTTAGTGACCGCTGTCTCTGTGTATTTTCTGCATTTAGAATCATTCCCCAACATAACTCCCAGGTATTTTACTGAGTCAGTAGATCTATTTTCCAATTCCTTAACTCACAACGCTTCGCCTTCCTGTTTCTAAGCATCACCATCTCCGCTTTCTCTGATGCAATCTACAAAAACCATCTCCTTCATGTTGTCTATTACTTCATTGATTACCTTTTGTGCTCTTTCTTCTATCCCCTCTAGGTTCCATCTTATCATGCGTACAAACATTTCTGTCGTTCCCATTACCAGGAGTTCATCAAAATGCAGTACACCCTTCGATAATTAATATGTATGCCCTTGAAACTCGATGTAACTTTCTTTCAATTACTCATTTATTACCTTCACCAAGTATAGAGACATATTTTTTTTATAATGCGCTTAATATTTTTCCCCATGGTGTAGTATCAAAAGCGTTTTTGACATCGATAACTATCATCAAACATTTCCCCTTTTTTCTTTTCCTAAACCTATCGCACTTTTTAGCTTCATTCAAAACCTCCCCTATCGCGTGTACAATGGATCTGCCTTTTGTGAACCCGAACTGGTCTTTGGACATTTCACCCATCTCGTCGAGTCACATAAATCTCATAAATCTTTCCACTATACCCAACCTAACCCACTATACCCAACCTAACCCAACAAAACCTAACTTAATTTAACCATACATAAAAATTTTTCGCATACATATCTCATGAATTCATTAAAATTTAAAGCGGCTTATAATAATAAAGGTATAATAACGCCACGAACTGAGATATTAACTAATAATTTACATTCCCAAGTGTACATAACTAAAAGTAGTACTCAAAGTTAACATAACTTAATAAAACTGGCAATGTAACCGACGGAAAAATAGGTTCGTTGTTTTTTTTAACGTTCCACACGAACACGCTTACCCTTTTAGCGAACCACATAATTATTTTTTAACGCGGCCGACGTTTAACGATGGCCCATGAAAAAAGGGATGATGATCGATAGCCTTTAACGACGTCCTTTGAATGGATGCCACACGCGGCGAAGGCGTCGCAAACGCAACAAAACCGCGTCCGTTATTGTAATAATTGGGGGGTTGGGTAGAAAACGGGGGATGGAGGCGATAGGAAGAGCAGTAAAGGGCAAGAAATCCGAGAGACAGGGTGGAAAAATAAACGAGAAGGAATGTTCCCGAACACTCTCAGCGTATGCGGGGGAATAATTTATAAAGTTTACCTTGCACGTCCGTTAATGGGAAAGTAAATGTTTTATGAGGATTTTTTTACCGTACGCGACGCCCGCCGGTTTATGTCGTCCATTATTTAGCAAAAAGGCGTCCGACGTCGCGTTGGCCCTTTATCCACACTCCTTCCGATCGATATTTAATACTTCTCCTTTCAATTTTCGGACGGTTTACGACGTCGCATTTTTACCTTTGAGGCCATTACGGATGGCTGCTGCACGAAAGCTCCACTTTACGACACTATGTTACCATTGGGATATGACATCTCAGAAAAATTTACCATCCAATAACTGGACTCGCCAAATTTCTCATTATAACGACATGAAATTCATATAGTTCTATTAGTTATCACATCTTTTTGTTTTTCTGTTGTTATAATAAGTAATAAAAGCATAAGGTTCGTTATTTATAAGTATGATAGTTATTTCTGGACGATATCACGTGCCGAACTAAGTGGAGTCTCGGGAAAGGGATCGATCATAAAAAGGTAATGAGGAGTGTGGAGCGTTCGAGATAACAATGTCCACCGCTCCCTTCAGCTTTAACAAGGTGGATGTGGAGTACGGGGCGATAGAGAAAACGGGCGGTGAAGAAGGAGGAGAAAGAAGTGAGCGAACAAAGGCAATTCAACAAGTGAACCGTGCTCAGAAGCGTTCCAAAAAAAGTTCCTCGATCAGAAGCTTCGACGAACGGAAAAACCGAAAAATAATCAACGTCCGACCATCGTGTCCTCACGTTCCGCTTTGATTTCTCCCTGGACGCGATTCCAAGATCCCTTCCCCTTCGTTAATTGCAAGAACTACGCGACACTTTTAAACCCCCTCGTTTTTTCTTCTTTGTTAATTTTCCGGTCAAACTCAATTTGGTACCATACGAGATATATTCCATTATTTGACTTAATTCGAGTTCGGGACGCGTCGGATTTCAAATTAACACAGAGGACTTGGGTTAATCCGGTCTTTAACGGGATCCTGGATCCAGCTCTCGTTGCATTCGGGCTAAAAATTTTAATTGGTTCCCATAAAAATCAATGCCATCCCCGTCCATCTGTCGTCTGCTCTTTTCTGTTTCAACTTACGGTTCGTTTCCAGTCGATCTCGATTTTTCCCGGCCAATCAACGGCACACCAAAAAAAAGAATTACTCATAATTATAACTTCAACCTAGTACAATTCCAACGACAATGGTTCAATCATATCCAAACTTGACCTAACGAAGTGTTTGCATAATTAAATGAACCTCTTTTAGTTTATTCGTCTAAAACCCAAGGATATTTGAATACCAATTCAACTTAATCTTTGAGTTGATTACTAGAAATAAGAACGAATCTAAATTTAGCAAGATTCCAGCTTTACCAACTTGTTTAAATAAAAGTCATGAAATAAAAAGAAAATTAAAGCAAAATTTCTTCAAATCTACGATCTTATGAGTTTTGATATATTGAACCTAACTCTATACAAGCGCTTTTATAAATCTCGAAATAAAAGTAAAGACATTTATAAGAATCATATCTCAAAAACGAATTGAGTACCATCATGAGATGAAAAGCAGATTAGAGCTGATTATCTCAGCATTTAGTGTGTTGAAGGTGATTTCTTCAAAACATTGAATTTAGAAGATCTGATTATAACTCCATAAAGTCACAGTCATAAACGTAATTTGTTATAAGGAAGAGCAAATCTTAAAAGCATTATTGGTTATATGTCAGAATCGTATGAAATATTGTCATAAAATAAGACGCAAATTTTCTTACTCATATCTTCAAATCTTTAAACTTTTCGGTTATAATTTTTTTAATTTACCTCTGTATAATTACAATTATATCTATTGAAACTAAAGTTGGTTATATGTCAAAAACAAGTTGAGATATCATTATAAAGCAAAAGGCAAATTGAATCAAATTTTCTAAGCTTTTGATATATTGATACCCATTTCTTCAAATCTGCAAACTTATAAGTTATGATTTTTTAAATTTAACTCTGTATCATTACAATTATGCCTATTGGAATAAAAGTGGGTTATATCTCAAAAACGAGTTGAGATGTCATTATAAAGCAAAAAGTAAATTGATCCAATTTTCTAAGCTTTTGATATATTGATACTCATTTCTTCAAATCATCAAGCTTATCAGTTATGACTTTTTTAAATTCAACTCTGCATAATTAGAATTATATCTATTGGAATAAAAGTTGGTTATATCTCAAAAACAAGTTGAGATATCATTATAAACCAAAAAGCAAATTGAATCAAATTTTCTAAGCTTTTGATATACTGATACTCATTTCTTCAAATCTTCAAACTTATGAGTTATGATTTTTTAAATTAAACTCTGTATAACCACAACCATAAATATTGGATTAACTGTAAGCAGTTATATCTCAGAATCTTATTGAGATATCGTCATGAAATAAAAAGCAAATTGAAGTAACTTTTCTAAGCTTATTTTCTAAGATATTGATATTCATTTCTTCAAATCTTCAAACTTATGAGTTATGATTTTTCAATTCAACTCTGTATAATCACAACCATACATATTCGATTAAAAGTAATTAGTTATATCTCAGAATCTTATTGAGATATCGTCATAAAATAACAAGCAAATTAAAGCAAATTTTCTTAACTTTTAACAAATTGATACCCATGTCTTCAAATCTTTAAATTCATGTGTTATGATATTTTTAATTCAACTCCATATAATCACATCCGTACATATTGGAACACAGGAAGTGATTAGTTATATCTCAGAATTGTATTGAGATATCGCCATAAAATAAGAAGCAATTTTTCTTAGCTCTTCTACACATTGATACTCATTTCTTCATTGCTTCAAAATTATGGATTATGATTTTTAAATTCAAAACTCTACATAATCATAATCACACATATTGTAATAAAAGTAATTACTTATATCTCAGAACCACATTGAGATATAGTCGTAAAATAAAACGCAAATTTTTTAAACTTTTAATATATTAATACTCGTTTTTTCAAATCTTCAAACTTATGAGTTAAGTCTCTGAAATCAATTCAGCACGACAATTCAGTTTGTTTGTTCGATGTAAGTGGTGAGATTGGAGTATTTCATTGATTTGAATTTGAATCTGTACAAGGATTGTGGACAAAACAGACGCATTGAAATCCACTAACTATAGTAATACACATTAAGCTGTCTTTGAATTACCAAGACTATTAACTGGAGTATACCTTGAAGTCGTGAAAGGTTGAATTATTAAGAGGATTTATAGTAATTGTATATAAAATTTAAACTATATAAACAGTCAATTTGAATAATTTAAACATCAGTAAAAAAACATATGCATCCAATTTATTATCACCTGTCCAATTAGCGCTACCAGAAATTGTTAATCATTATCAATATATACCGAATTTTACCAATGTGTGTAATTTGCAAGTCTAAATAATTCATGAAAACGTCGACGATTACATTTAATTTATAAATTAAACCCAAATTCGATACATTAATATTAATAAACGCGCGTTTGTTTGTTCGTCAGATGTGAACTTAAGTATAGAATATTTTAAATTATTCCCTTTGTTATCAGCAAATTGCAATAAATTATAAATAAATTTTCTCAATTAAATTAAATTAACTGTTTAAAACGTTTTATCTGTCAACTTGGACCTATTTTAACTGACTTTTAATCGCTTGCAATATCCTATGGCGATACACGATTTCTACGTAAGGAGTGCTTGTGGCCTTTTTTACATTGCCAATTGTGTCGGTTACAGCGTTTTACGGCGGGGTCAGGGTCTGAAAGTAATCACACCGCGGAAAAACGCAACAACCTGTGAGATAAAATTATCTCACGCTCGCAGTTTTAAGTTGAAACGGAAATTGTACTCATCCTCACCAATTACAATTAAAAGTTAAAAAGATTTTACAACTTTGTTTCGCAATTACTATTAAAATTTTGAAATATAATTAAATTCAATTTTATTTCGATTTACAATTTAAAGTACTTAAAAAATTTTTTGTGATGCTTTTTGAGTTGAGAAAATCACATTATCTCGTTTTAACCCTTATCATAGGACGGTTCGTCCATTAAAATCCTTCCCGCGTAACACCCAAAATGGGATGAGATTGTATTTTACCTCGCTTTTCTGTTACTTCCTGTCTCACTACCCTACCGTCAGATTTCCGTCTCTGAGGAAGTCCCCACGGGATTTACGCCAACGAACATGTGCATTATTGTGAAAAAAGGGTCCTGAATTCGTTGGGGAGATGCCTTATGTATTACTAACGACGAAATATTTCAAAAACTCAATATGAAGCGTATGTGATTGATCAACTAATAATTAATTACATATTAAATTATAAATAATTATAGATTGTAAATAATTACACATATAGTTACGTATTTGTAGAGTTTTAATAAAAAAAATCAAATCTCTTTGGAGCAACAATTGTTAGCATTTATTTAATATGCGAACTAAAGTTATTTCAACCTACTTCTTATTTCATTGCGATATCTCAATTAGTTCTTGAGAAACAATTGAAAATTGCTTGATTTTTATTCTTCACATATGGTTATGTTTTTGCAGTTTTAATCAGCACATCATAATTCGGCGATTTCAAGTTTTGGAGATACAATCTTTGACACATGAAATACTTCGTAAATTAGCTTCAAATTGCTTCGTACGATATCTCAATTAGTTATAGAGATTAGAGATGTGTAAATTACGTGAGTCACGCCGGGTCACAATGTGGTCACGCGTGACCCACCATGAGTGGGCATCAATTTTTGTACCATTCACGTGAGCGTGCGGGATTGTAAGCAACATTTTATTCGACCAGATCCGGCATGACCCACAGCAACGATTTTTAAATATTCCTTATTATAACAAACATCAATATATACAATAACAGTATTTAATCATACGTTGGACAGACTAGTGCCGTCTTAAGATATTTGGCGCCCCAGAGCTAGGTAGGACGAACGAAAAGAGTTTAGAAAAGAGCACCTCTTTTCGTACATGATTCAAAAAGAAGTTTTAATTCAATTCAAGTAAACAGGGTTGCTAAATCAGTTTATAATGTACATTATTTCAAAAACTGTTCATTGTAGAGGCCTTCGCAATAAAATGTAAAGAAAATGTCTTCAGATGCACAGCTAAACCCAAACCAACCCAACCGTGTATATTTGAACTGAAGTAATACTGAAACTAACACTAAACCTAGAACTAGAATAACTCGGATTGAGAAATGTACGGCTAAACCGGAATATCTGAAGATGCACGGCTAAACCCAAATCTTTCCACTTCTAGGTCTAGTGTTAGTTCTAGTTTTACTTGAATTAAAATATAGAGGGTTGTTAAATAAGTTTGTAAAGCATTCTATTTTGGAAACTTTTCATTATTGAAGACTTTGCTAAAAAATATCTTCAAAGGGTTGAGTTGGATTGGGTTTAACCGATACACGGCTAAACATTTTATTATTATGAAGTCCTCTTTATATTTGAATAAGAGTCATCTTTGGATATTCGGCATCCCACGGTTAGGTTGTACTAACGAAACGAGTGCGCCGAGAGGATACTGGGTACATGTATGATGAAAACACCATACATTTCATTGCAAAAACTGACACCAGAAGGACACAAAAGGTAGCGCCCCAAGGCTGTAACCCTATTCGCTTTTAGGTTTAGAGCGGCACTGCCTAACACGTTATGAAACTTTAGTAAAATAAAAAATAAATTTGATACTCATTTATATTATCATTTGATACTTTATTTGATACATTATTATTTCATACTTTTAGTTTTGATTTTGACGCTGGGACGAACTGGTATATCGTACAATAGTTTGCTTTAAATGTTTCGAATGTTTTGATAATGAACATCATTTCATCTGCGATGAATGAAAATGGTATAAATCAATCATTTCAGGCAAAATGGCAGCACTTTTCTGCATTATCGTCTTTCTAAGAACTTCCAGAATTTGGGGACGATGTTGATACACTCTTTCCTTTAGGTAGTCCCACATTAAAAATCACAAGGAATTAAATCCGGCGAGTACGGAGGCCACCCGTTATCACTAAGAAATAAAGAGACAATATGCCAAGGAAATATTTCTCGCTGTATTACCATTAAACGACGAGCTATGTGGGTTGTTGCTCATCTTGTTGAAACCACACATGTTCTCTTCCATGTTCACCAATGAAGGCAACCACTCTGTGCCGTCGAAAGCTCTCTGCCATCACACAATACCGATCTGCGTTTATAGTAATAGTAGAATGTTTTTCTTCAAAAGAATATGAATCTCACACACCAATTTTAAAAATGTCACTTTACGGCTATAAAAGGACCACTCATAAAGATGTGCCTCCTCACCAAAGATCTAAATGGCAAGAATTCACACGTCGAATCATATATACCCTCACCACAGCCGTATGTATGTATGGTTTCCAAATCGCGAAACTCTTTTTGCCCCACCCTATATATGCGCCTCCAATTAAATCTTTTGTCTAAGTTTATAAAATGTATTTATTTACTTAAAAGCAAATTTGTTTATAGAATACTAAATAAAGTTCTCAATTTTGCTCGATGTACTAAATGCAAATCCGTATTAAAGTACCATTCTAAAAGTGGAACAGCTTCAATATAATAAACATACAAATAAATAAATAATCAAACATGATTAATACATTTTATCTTATGATCATGCGTAAGATATTCACGGAAGTGGTGTGCGTGAGCGAGCATAAAAAATTATTTGAAAATTTCTTGATTTTTAGTTGGAGATTTCAGAATTTGGATAAACTGTCTTTGGCACATTTAATACTAACTACATTTTGGTTTCTAAGATACGATTTTTTGAAAATTGCTTGATTTTTATATAACAAAACGAAACTTACGTTCTTCCAAAGTTCTAATTAAAAAATCATAACTTGGAGATTTAAACATTTGGAGAAACAATCTTTGGTGCATTAACCACAGTAAATTTGATTCAAATTGCTTCTTATTTCACTGCGATATCTAAATTAGTTTTTGTGATACGTTTTTTTGAAAACTGCAACTTTCTTTTAAGTTTTATAGTTCATATTCGAACACATATTGGGCTAACGATTAGTGATAATATCATCGTCATATCAACGACCTTATTTATAAACCGTACGAGTATTTAACATATCAGTACCACCTATATTAATTGATCAAGAAACAGGTGTTCGTTTAACATAAAGTTGTTTACTTTACAAATTGAAAACATTTTGTTATGCTTTACACGAAATTTTTATCTTTCTCGTTCAGTGTAACTATCAAAACAACTTATTATTCAAGTACCACTGTTCATTCAGTTGTAATGAATATGCAAATAGATTTTGCATATTCAGTATTAAATATTATTTTATTACTGAAAACATGCTAATAGTGAAAAAAAATAAATCACCAAACTTTTAGTGGAACATGATTTTTGACACTATGTCCAGCACAAATATTGAATCTCTAAATTCTCAGTACCCTGACACACTTACACTTTACAAAGCCCAATACACAAATATTGAATTGTCAAATCTGTTACAAAAACATTTTTTTTTATAATTACAACCTATACAACCTACTTCATTATCAGATATCAAATTATGGCGTGAAATATCAACGGAATCTCCGCGTATTTATATTTTTGAGCAATTAGGAGAGACAGTTGATGAAATGTCATAATTTATTCCATCCTGGCATTCATTTAGCAAAAATTAAATTCTTTTGGCCTCATCTGCCAAAACAAATTTATATTTGCACAAAATTATATTTACAGCGCCAAAAGGTAAAAATACAAATATATACAAAATTACCAATTTTCAAAATGAAGGTACCAAAAGCTTGTTTTGAACACATTCATATAAATTTGATTGCCCCACTACCTTTATTCTTTGGATCTACTTATCTGCTCAGTTATTAAGCTTGATTCGATGGCCAAAAGTTTTTTCCTTAATAGATATATCAGCAGCATCTATTACAGATACTCCTTTCAGGTATTACTTCAGCCATTTCAATATTCCTACCATGATCACCCACGATTAAGGATTGCAATTCTAATCACTACTATTTTCAAAATTCCAATAATTTTTAGGTACATATCAAATGCATACTTTGGCTTATCACCCACAATGTAACGGAATGGTATAACGATTTCACCGAACATTGAAATCAGCGATTATTGCCCAAGGTAATTCCACTACGCGGAGCCACAACTTACCATTGATTTTACTTGGTCTCAGATAATCTCTGAAGGAGGACATAGGTTGCTCATCCGCTGAACTAGTATATGATCAGCCACTCAAATTACCAGGAGAAATTTTCATACATACTCCACCAACAATTGAATTTAAGCCATTGTTATCAAATCTAAGATCATGTTTTGCTGATATTAAACCTGCTCAGTTAATCTTCCATATATAGCAAAAATCTTTTATACTCAAAGAATTATTAAATTCAAACGTTCGCAACACAACCCCTTTTTAATTAGTATTCAATAAAGTAGGCGTTAATGACAGTACGTTGTCGATCGCTATGATATGGTCTAAAGATTTGTTTTTATCATACGATTTGTAATGATCTGAACAAAGATTTTCAACCCGCATTGCCGATATTCGTCTGTATACCGATTTAAGGCCAACGCGAGAGCCACTTTGTTTACCAACATCCTTTGCGAAATCAGGAAAGTGCACAAATTGGTCTATTGATTAGACCGATTATCGCCGATCATTCCGATAATCGGCCGAATGCAATCTGATTTCGACTTCGAAGATGTTGGCCGTTCCGGGTAGCAGAAACAATGCTTAGAGCGGCCGACGTCTTTGAAGTCGGTCGAGATAATTTTCCATAAATTCTAAACAGTGTAAGGTTGGGTTCATGCTCAAAATTCTGAGTGTCGGTTACGAATTCTGCAAATTTTCGAATAACCCAAGTCGCTCACCTCGAGAATTGTTCGTGATAGAAGAAATAATCTCGGCCGACTTCGAAGACGTCGTCGGACGTCTCAAGTAGCAGAAACAACGAGCGGCCAAAGTCTTTGTAGTCAGTCAAGATAATTTTCCATAAATTCTAGGTAGTGTAAGCTTGAGTTCGTGCTCAAAATCCTGAGTATTGACGTAGAATTCTGCAAATTTTCGAACAACCCAAGTCGCTCACCCCTAGACGCCACTCTCAGTGGGACTAATGCCAAAACAAACACTCGAACGTTGGCTTCAATCTCGTATATGGACGGGGATAGGCAATGTGCTTTTAGTTATACAATTTCTTTGCTAATAACAAATTTCAAGCACTCTCGAAATAAATCAACATTAATAGCAAAACTTTATCACTATCAACTTCTTTATTGTTCGAAACTATGATAAGTTCGGCCAAATCGTCCTAATTCAAACGGCTATTTCACATCATTCCTTCGAAGCCATTTGCATGTTGTCAAGGTCTTTACTACCGATTGCATTGGATAAAGTTATTACTTCAAAAGGTTCATCTGATTATTTGCTACGGAATTTCATACAACAAGTATTTAGGATCGATTGATGCAACTGATGATGACATTTTCTTGCTTCCACTAAATCTAAAATAATGCTGCTGTAGTATCTTAGCTGAGTAGCTGAATCAAGGACGGAGTTTAGACAGTAAATATTTATTATTCCATATACTTCAGAACTTCATGAACAAAACAATTGTTGAAAAAATTGGTAAACGGATATAAATAAAATAAAATAAATAAAATTTATGCTTTTTTATTGCTATCGAATAAGCAGGAAGTGGTTTTATAATCCAACCGTTTATCGCTCTTGACAGGGAATTTATTGATTAATTGATTATTTAATATTTTATCACCAGATGCATTACTACAAATTAAAAAAGTCATTCGATCTTGGACCGCTTTAAGGCCAGCAGATGATTGAAAAAGGGTTGAGTATATAGACTTACTACTTATTCATCAAGAGTTATCACTATAACTAAATATTTTGTGGTAATACACTTTTACATTCTCACTAAAGGTTTAGTGATAATTGATAATGTTTTTTGTCAGCATCACTAAATATTCAATAATAATAAAAATCTTTTTTTAAGAATCATTTTTTAAGTACCATTGAAGAATTACAAGTGTACTCTACCCAACCCTGTTCAATACACATTTGCAACAAATCAAACACTAAAAAGCAGTGCCATTATTAAACTTAGAACTACAATTCGGCTTCAGCCGTCTTAAGAGATACGACATTTTTATTTTATAAGATTTATATTTTAAATACGAGGTCAATTGCAGCAATAAAACAGACGTGTTCTATTCCCTTTTGTTGTCTGTTGGGTTTCAAAGAACACAACGTAGCCTTTTGCAATCGCCTATCGAGGAGAGAAATTTTTTTACAACTTGGTAAAGTTGAAGGACACGGGCTTGGGCATAAAATCAAATCGCGGGGGCTCACGTTAACGACGAAATATAATAGACGCAGTTGGAAAAAGAGAGAGACCGTGGATTATTTTTCATCCCCGCGTGCGCCGGTTTTAATTAAACCTAGATGAGTTTTGAAAGCCACCGCTATTTCAATTTTACGCGATTAAAAACGGGTTTTACGGCGAAAAGAATTTTATGCTAGTTGCAATCTGAAAAAAAAATTAATAAAACTTTTCAGACGTCGTCAACGGAATTAAATTACTGTTTAAAAACGCGACGACTATTAGCAAAAAAAATTCATTCTTTATACAATTTTATAATTACGAAAGAAAATAAATTATCTCCTAGATAAAATCTATTGCCATACTTCATTTACGCATAAATTAATTTATTCATAGTCACGCACTAACTATATTCGTAGACATTAATTTAGAATTACATCATAATGTAATTAATTGAAGAAGGTTGCAACATGACATCCAAAATGTTAAAATTTTTTTCAAAAGATGCACGGCAAAATCAAAAGGCTTTTAGTTTTAGTTCTACTATTACTCCTAATAATAGTTATGGCGTTAGTTTAGTAATTATATAGTAAATAACTTAACATTCATAAAATATCAAATAAAAATTATACTAGTCTATTAAAAAGTGATATAAAAGTGTTCTTGATACGAAGATGCACGTGAAAGCTTTCAAAGATTTTACGGCGCCACGTAAAATATGGAAGGAACGGCACCGGACATGTGACCTCATAAATCCCAAGTGTCGCCAAAACGTAATAATACCGACACGACACAGAGTGAACGGTCCATATTTGCGCAGATAATAATTGCCAGTAATAAATTACATAAATTTTCCTCGTGTATTGTCTATTAATATCGGTTGACGTTCAACATTTCTACTCGTTATAAACCATAATCGCCTACTCAAAAAATTAAATTAGTTATTGGACAATTACTCGTTTCGATAACATAAAATTAATGGATATACATTATTTGAGCGATTAATAATTTAAACGACGCTTTCTAAATGTAAATAAAACCAACCGAGTTTTCTTAGTTAATGGTAAGTATAATAGTTAACGCATTAATAGTGCTAAATGGCTTCAATTTTCTAGTATTTAGAAAAGGAAAATAAACTGGAAAGCCGAAGAAAGAAAAGTTGCGTCTATCAAAAACTTCTCCCTACAGGAAGTAATCCAAGAGTTCGCAAAGAACGAATTTAACGACATCCAATTTGACTGCCGCCGACGCTCTCAATCGGGCTTTCGACAATTCTAATGTCCTGTCGAGCTCGCAAAACTATTTACGTAGACTCCGTTGCCGAACAAAGCAACAAGTACGAAGAACCAGAAACAGTTTTCAATCGGAGTTACTTCGCGAATCGGTCGCAATTTTTGCTTGCGACACGAAAAATGTTACGTTTCCACTTGAAATGGAAGCAGAAAAAAATTCAAATAACTTTAAGAACTCGCAATAAGTTGTGTTGGGATACAGCAGGTGTTATACAGGGTGTCTAACTATTAAAACTATTTCTTATTATTTCTTCCAATATGATATCAGTATTGGATCAAAATATTACATCATGTGTCACGTAGTTCAATACAACATCGCGTTAAATCAAGCATTGAAAAGCAAAAGGAAAACATTTAAGAACTTTAAAAATTTGTATTGAATACATCATTATGTTGTATAACTATCAAAATAATTTATTACTTCTATAATGACATCATGTACAGGTCGTCCTTCTATAAGAGATGGAGGAAAAATGATATCAATGTCTGAGGCTCGATTTTTATAAGAAACCCAATGGCGGAAATGGAATTATGATATCTTTTATGGTTTCAGAAATACCTGTATTTCAAAAAAGTGCATTTTCTACAAGTTGTCATAACTTTTTCTTATGGAGAAATCTTCTTTTCTACGTAAACATTTCCAAAGCAATTTTCTATATAAAATACATTGTTATCTCATAAATAGCACACTTGATATAGATTTCGCTCAAATTTTCATTGAAATATATAACTTGGAATCTTTTAAAATTTTTAATTGCGTACTTTACATTAGTGAGCTTTGATAAAACAAATGATAATTTATTTTATACAATCTAGGGCAGAGGTTCCGAAAGTAATAAATAAGTAAATAGTAGAATAAATCGAATAAGGGGTATTGTCACCTAATCAAGATCTTTCTCAGAACACCTCGAGTCTCCAAGAGAGGTTGTACAAGGGGCCCATTGGGGGCCCGTTTCCATATATACACATACATACATAGTAAAATAGATAATATATTTTATAAATAGAGTACTTATCATATTCGTTCGCATTTAACAATAGGACGCACGTTTAGACTAATAATGTTCGCATCTAAGACCTAATAATGGGGTGCGTCTTGACACCACCCAGTTTCTGTAATAATCCATTAACCTTTGCTCCGGGAGTGAAATATCTTGGTGTCATCTTAGACAAAGGTTTGACTTGGACATCACACATCAGTTGCAAAACCAGAAAAGCAACGATGGTACTAGCCCAGTGCCGAAGGGCTATGGGGAACACATGGGGTCACATTGAATCCGAGGGTCACTATGTGGATTTACACCGCTGTGATAAGACCGATGGTAGCTCACGGAGCTGGTGCTCAGCAATGAAACATGCATATAAAGCTAAATTGCTGCATCAATTGCAACGACTTGCCTGCCTGCAAATCACGGGCGCCATGAGATCTACACCTACAATTGCGATGGAGATTATGCTGAACGTGCCGCCTCTAGATATTTTTATCAGGGAGGTGGCCGTGGCGGCACATCTTCGATTGCGATTAGGGAATGAAAGGTAGGCTGTTAAAATGGGAATAATCCGGAGCGGGCTCTGGAGTGAGGCTGTTCGTAAACAACCCCTCCTTGAAGTTCACACAGACTATATAACACCTACTTTCTTAATCAAGCCACACTTTGGCATTGAGACAGTATCCCAGAACAAAATAAGCTCGGTCAAAACACTAGCCATCTATACTGATGGACCAAAAAAACTCGGAGGTTCTGAAGCGGGAATTTTCTCGCACGATCTTCAGCTGCACCTTTCTACTTCGCTAGGGTCGTATTGCACGACGGCCCAAGCAGAAATAATTGCTATAAACATAGCAACCAATGCGATTTTAGACTCTAACAAAATCGGCCGAAACGTTGTGATCTGCACTGATAGCAGACAGGCTATACTAGCGCTGGATAGGCGCCGAGCCACATCGTCGCTGGTGAGATCCTGTCGGCAATCACTTGAGGAGGCAAATGTAAACAACAACGTCACGTTGATGTGGTGTAAAGGACATACTGGAATTAAGGGACATGAACACGCGGACAGGTTGGCGAAACGGGCGGCTAACAAGTCACCAATCTCCCTTGAACCGTTTGTACCACTAACCATCAATACAGTATCAAAGCTGATAATCTCCATCTTCCATCAGGCTTTTAGCGATAGATAGGTTGAGTCGCCAGCAGGTGCTTTTGCTAAGAAAACTATGCTCTTTCCTAACAGGAAGGGATCCACCCAATTTCTTGGAAAATCAAAACGTGATTTGAGGCTTCTCACACACTTTTTCACCGGACACTGCAGGTTACGTAAGCACATGTTGTGACCCTTGAATGAACGATTAACTGTGGGGATGTACAAAGGGCCCGCTGGGGCCTAAGTGCTGTGATACTTTTCACATCTATATGCAACTACATACATACATGGGGTGCGTCTTAAATTGGGACCTATTTCGACTATATATAATTCAAAAATACAAAATATGGTAAGGAAATAAATTATAATAGTTATATCACTTCATAAGCGTTGGTTCTTGAAAATACGTATGGATGCTAAATATTGAAAAATATAAGTTGGGACAAGACTGAAACAACAAAAGACAGTTCCTAAAAAAATGACTGTAAGAACGCCCAAGTATCTGGCATCAATGGTGTGCAATTTAAAAAAAAAATTCTATTGCAACTTTTGCAATGGAAATTCTTCTGTTAGCAGTGTTTGCAGTTTTACAAGCAGTATCAAGTCTTTCAGAAGTAGTATCCAGTCTGAAGAAAATATTTCAAGTCTTTTGGAAGCATTTTAAGTCATCTACAAGCAGAATCAAATGCTCTGTAGTATTATAAGTCTTCTGAAAGCAATATCAAGTTTTCTGAACGCATTTCAAATTTTCTGGAAGCAGTATCAAATCTTCTAAAACAATTTTAAATCTTCTGCAAGTAGTTCAAGTCTTGTGAAAACATTTTAAGTCTTCTGAAAGCAATACCAAGCTTTCTGAACGCGTTTTAAGTTTACTGGAATCAGTATCAAGTCTTCTAAAACAATTTTAAGTCTTCTATAAGCAGTTCTAATCTTATGGAAGCAGTGTAAAATCTTCCAGAACAACTTCAAGTCTTGTGGAAGCATATCAAGTATTCTGGAAGTATCCAAATCTTTTAGAGGCAATATGATGACATCTATAAGCAATATCAAGCATTTGCATGAATGCAACCATTAAAAGTAGTAACCTAGTTGCTTGCGCACTCAAAGCATTCATGTATCCGGTGCGTATGTATCAGCTACGAGTTATAACAAACAAAATTATAAGAAAGATTTAGTAATTTATTTGCAATTGGTGTTGTAATTGCCTTCTGAAAAAATTAGATTGATTAATGCGTTTTCTAGTTCTAAAAAAATTCTTTGCTAACTTTAAAGTCCCCTAGTTGCATAATAAGAGAGATATTACTTTTAAAGTTTATTAACTTAAATAATTAATTTGATTCAATAAACATTAAACCATTGCCTTCATGCCCAATTTTTTGAATAATTGGGTTGAGACAACGCCGAAAAAAATACGAACGGAAAATCAATATCCGTTCGTTTATGCCAAAAAAAAAGATGTATAACTCATTGATTCAAATTGAAATCGATTAAATCTAAGAAATGTTAAAAATGATGTGTTATTTGACATTTCATTAGAATCATGAAAGACATAATAAAATTTGACAGATTACGAAGGTCTTATTTTTCACAATGAAGAAATAGTTTATGCCAAAAAAAGATGTATAACTCATTGATTCAAATTGAAATCGATTAAATTTGAGAAATGTTAAAGATGATGTGTTATTTGACGTTTTATTGGAATCATGAAAGACATAATAAAATTTGACAGATTACGAAGATAAGACCTTCGTTTTCACAATGAAGAAATAAGTTGCATACCAAATTGAAGGTGGAACCTTCCTTTTTAAAAAGGATGTATAACTCGGTGTTTCAATTTGAAATCGAAACCCCACTTAAGCAATGTTAAAGGATGATGTTTTTGACGTTTATTAGATTCACGAAAAGAATGATAAAACTTGAAAGATCGTGACGGTCTTATTTTTGAAAATGAAGAAATGACTTTGTACATCAAATTGCGGACTGAACCTTCTTATTTCAAATGATATACAGCTCGTTGTTGCAATTTGAAATGGATTCGACCGAAGAAATGATAATATTTTAAAAGAGCGTGAAGATCTTAATTTTGAAAATGAACAAATAATTTGTATATAAAATTGATGGTTGATCGTTCCGGTTTAAAATCGATTCCACCTAAGAACTATTAAAGGACGAGGTATTTTTTACGTTTTAGTAAAATAATGAAAAAAACGATAAAATTTTAAAGATCGTTTTTGAAAACGAAGAAATGACTTACATACCAGATTGAAGGCTAAACCTTTCTTTTTCACTTAATCTATAACTGTTTGTTTCGATTAACAACCGATACTACTTAAGAAATGTTATAGGATTATGTGTTTTCGGCGTTTTAGTGGAATCATGAAAGACATAATAAAATTTGAAACATCGTGAAGGTCTTATTTTTGAAAAGGAAGAAATTATTTATATACCAAATTGATCGTTCTTTCAATTTGAAATCAATTCCGCCTAAGAAATATTAAACGAGGTGGTGTTTTTGACGTTTTAGTAAAATCACAAAAAAAAGATAAAATGTTAAAGGATGATTTATTAATTATTGCTATTTTATAATAAGTTTTATTAATTTAATCTGCTTCTTGCTTATGAACCTATTTTTTAATTAATCATAACCAACTAACTTGATACTAGTTATAAATATAATCTTGCTTTTGTTTTTTTCTTCCAAAGCCTACTTTTTCAAAATCTGCATATGTAAGTATTAAAGTTGTGTATATCAGAAAAGACTTGAAAGAAATATTAAGTGTGGAATATTTTGGGAAAGGAAACTTTACGCACATTATTTCAATAATTACTAAAAAAAGTTATGACGAATTAAACATCCTGTATCTCTGAAACCGTAAGAGATATCGATATGAGATTTTCACCATCAAGTTTTTTATAAAAGTCAATTTTGATATCATCTTATTGAAAGAGGAGTTTCCCTTAAAAAGTGTTCAAGTTGGCCCGAATAGGCTATCTCGAAAACTACAAGAGTTAGATAAAACGTAGTTTATATTATGATGTGACAATTGTCGTTTTTTAAATGGAAATAATCCCCGAGTTTTAACTTATTAAATTTGCTATTTTATTCCGATGTATATACAGGGTGGAATTTGAACCACTAACAATTCTAACACTGAGAAGTAGGGCAGTTGTTAATATTAGAATTGGAAAAATTCGGATTTAGCCGTTATACCAGTGCTTATCTGGAAAAACATTTAATTAAATCCAAAACGTCAGATCATGATTCACGTAGTCCAATAAAAATTTGCAACAAATCAAGCATTGAAAAGTTCTGCATGAATTGAAAAAGAATCGGGTTTAGCTGTCTAACACCGACTAGTAGTTCATTTAAATCATGAAAATATTAATGTTTTACAGGAATTACCCATAATTAATCCATTAATTCATTTGTTATTGTAATGAGTATACAGTAAAGATTTAACATAAACGGTTTACATGGATTAACAATAAATAATATCATGCTCACAATAAAAATATTGACGCTTTTCGCAATCTCGTTAATGGATATAAGAAATAACACGGCGTGGGAATATCATAAAAAACATTTCTGAAAACTATTTTGATATTTATTAGTCGAAGTACGCATTGAATGCTGATTAATGTATTGAATTATGTATTTCACGAACATTTTTATATGTCTACTATTAAATTTATGGAAATCATTCATTTTCATCCAAATATTTTCGTGGACTAGTTGTAACTTGTAATAAAGACAAGTATATTCCATCTAAGCTGTATTACGTGATCATAATTTATCTTCTGATTCGTATTATAAATATGAGAGGGAGTGAGAGGAGAGTGTTATCATTTTTTCAAAATTTTAGACAGTATAAAAAAAAATCAGTTTCCACCGAGTCGAATATCCATCACTGTATTAATAATTCAGAAAATGTTCTTCATCGAAAGTTCAAACTCGCATATCATTGAATATGATAGATAACAAAATTGATCATCTTTTGTTTGTAAAAATGTTATAGATTGTGTTAAAATAAACGAACTCAAATCCGAATCGATTCAATTTCATCCTCTTGATTCAAAAGTTTTAATTGCTATAGAAAATTTCTCTTAGGTTCTGAGAAATGAATGGAAATGAATGAAAGAAATGAATTCAAATTTTACATTTTGAGCTTGTTTAAATTTCACATATTTTGAAATAAATTTTAGAATTTCATAATTCTAATATCTTTCTAGAATTTCCAAATATGCCGTAAGTTTATTCCATGAAGTTCTATATGTACTTTAGGAAAACAATAATATCTTTATTTTGAATCAAATAACAATACAATCAAATAACATAAAATGACTAAAATATAATAAAAACGGATGCACACTCAAGATATTTAGATAACCAAAAAAATATTTTATCGCATCCGCTTGATACAGAAGTCAGTTATCAATAATTTAGCAATAATCTTATCAGAATCTTATCGCCTTTAAGTTTTTATTGGCTCTAAAAACCTAGAAATTTCAGATTGATTAGTAACCGTAGAAAATGAAGTCGTTTTATTGTGTTTTTGCGTTCTTGTACTTTGTCTATATTCTAAACAGTAAGAACTCCCCTTAATTCTCTTTATTACAAAAATTAACAAAACTCTTATTTATTTAGTCGAGGGCCAATCTGAAGATGCAACCGAAGAAATCACCGAATTAGATCCAACTTTATCGTATTGCTTCAGATTTACTTGGTTAGGCCCAAACTACGACAACAGCAGCAAAGGGCTTAACACGACTTGTGAAGAATGGAGAAATGATAATCGGGCGGATGGGATTCCTTGCAGAACCCCTTTTCTAATCACCTGTAAATAACAATTAATTCGCTTAATTAACTTAATTTGCATAATTGATCGACTCGCTTAATTGGATTAATTCAATTTTAGATGATGGAACTCCACCAGACATGCAGTACGTATGGGAACATCACAGAACTGATGTGGTGTGTAGAAGAGCCCGAGGACAAGTTTGCGCTAAGTACAGTTACAGCTTCAATGACGCACGTGCGTAATATCAATACCAATAATTGATTAAACATCGTTTGATCAATATTATCAACTGATTACATTCTTTTTTCAATTCTAGTATTGAACATTACGTATATGTGCACAAGAGCCTTTGTGGTTGATGAAGGAGCAGTTACCAGAGGCTGTTTTGACCAAAAAATTGATAGCACCAAAGTCCAAGTTTGTTTATGCGAATCTAGCCCCGGAATTTATATGCCATGTAATACGTAAAATTTATTAATTTAATTTGATATTATTTAATTTATTTTTATTAATAAAATATTTTTTTATAAAAAAAGCGATCTTTAATTTCATTGCGACATTACAAGATAGAGGGCGCTAAAATGAGAGTTTTATTTTTTGATATATTAATAATAATAAAAAAGAGGATTTAATAGTGATAATATAAATTATTAAGATAACTTATTTATTATTTAATTTTATTGATTAAGAGTTTTAAACATTGTTTAAAAGATGGGATTAAAAATGTTGGTAATGCAGATTCCTAATGAATCAGACATAACCTGACGTGTCTCTTTGACACAAACTTGTTCACGTCAAAAAAGCAAAATGCATTCAATTTTACAGAGGGGAAATGCAATTTTAGCGTACGCTTTAAGCGTTTTGGCGTGTTTAACGTTTGTGTGTTTCGCATCGACGGTTTTTTTAAATTACCGCACCAAAGCCGATTTGAATACGGTCAAAGTTGTCGTGTAAGTAACATAACCTATTTTCGTAACGTTAACTTATTTCGTATTGATTTCTAGCAAAAATGTGCCGGATTATAGCGCCTCGAGGGAGAAAAACGATCTCGGTTTCTTAACTTTCGATCTTCAAACCGATTTAACACATCTTTTTAATTGGAACGTTAAACAGTTATTTTTGTATTTAACGGCTGAGTATAAAACGGAAAATAACGAATTAAATCAGGTTGTTTTATGGGATAAGATTATTTTGAGGGGAGAAAATGCGGTTTTGGACTTTAAAAATATGAATACTAAGTATTATTTTTGGGATGATGGGAATGGTTTGAGGTAAAACTTTATTGAATGAAAAATGTGGTTTTGTCATTAAAGTATTCTTGGATTTTAGGGGTAATAATAACATTACGCTGACTTTATCATGGAATATTATCCCTAACGCTGGATTACTACCAAACGTTTTTGCTCATGGAAGTCACACTTTTAAATTTCCTGTGGAATATACATCAACTAGAATGTAAATTAATCTCTTTATGATTTAAATAAAGTTACATTTTTTTATTATGCTTTATTATTATTTATAAGTAGATTATCTAATGTCTTAATTAAATAAAAAAAACTTCAATGTTATTGGGTGATACAGAGATCACTGTAAATATATATTTGTAATTATTTACTATTTTTACTTCATAAATTAGTAAATGTAGCAATAAGGTTTGAGAGAATAATTTTTTGATCATTTGTTTTTGCTTTTTGAATTTCCACACAATTTCCAATGGAACATGCCACATTTAAAAATTCCTCTTAGTTTCTGAGAAGAGAATGTTCAAAGTTGGATAATTTTTTCGATTTTCAAGCTATAGGGTTAACTTTAAAAATTCATAATAATAATAATCTTTATTACCCCAACAGACATTAGTCAAATAACAAAGGTAATATTATAAAAATTACAAAACGTTGAATTTAATGATTTATATCCCAAAAAGAATAAATATTTTAAGATCCGCTTTCATCATGAGAAAATAGACACTTTCCTCTATAAATCATAAATAGTTCATTAAGATATCTTAAGAATTCGATTTTTCGTGATGTTTAAAACAAGATTATTAATTTCCAAAAATCATAAAAATTAGGTTGACTTAAATAATCTGTATTTCAAAAACGAATAGATTTTGTAATTTGGTTCTTACCATGACAAAATAGACACTTGCCCCTATAAAATTTCAATGCATCATTACAATATCCCAAGAATTCGATTTTCGGTGATTTTTAATTAACTTGAGATATCCGTAAATGTTCACGTTAATTTAATGATTTATAACTCCAAAAACGAACAAAGATTTTCAAGATCCGCTTTCATCACGAGAAAATAGACACTTCCCTCTATAAATCATGAATAGTTCATTAAGATATCTTAAGAATTCGATTTTTCGTGATTTTTAAAACAAGATTATTAATTTCCAAAAGTCATAAAAAATTAGGTTATCTTAAATAATCTGTATCTCAAAAACGAATAAAGATTTTCTAATTTGGTTCTCATATTGACAAAATAGACACTTGCCTCTATAAATTTTGAATGTATCGTTAAAATATCTCAAGAATTCGATTTTTGGTGATTTTTAATTAACTTGAGATATTCGTAAATGTTCACGTTAATTTAATGATTTATATCTCCAAAAACGAACAAAGATTTTCAAGATCCGCTTTCATCACGAGAAAATAGACACTTCCCTCTATAAATCATGAATAGTTCATTAAGATATCTTAAGAATTCGATTTTTCGTGATTTTTCAAACAAGATTATTAATTTCCGAAAATCATAAAAAATTAGGTTATCTTAAATAATCTGTATCTCAAAAACGAATAAGGATTTTCTAATTGGTTCTCATATTGACAAAATAGACACTTGCCTCTATAAATTTTGAATGTATCGTTAAAATATCTCAAGAATTCGATTTTTGGTGATTTTTAATTAACTTGAGATATCCGTAAATGTTCACGTTAATTTAATGATTTATATCTCCAAAAACGAACAAAGATTTTCAAGATCCGCTTTCATCACGAGAGAATAGACACTTCCCTCTATAAATCATGAATAGTTCATTAAGATATCTTAAGAATTCGATTTTTCGTGATTTTTCAAACAAGATTATTAATTTCCAAAAATCATAAAAAATTAGGTAATCTTAAGTAATCTGTAGTTCAAAAACGAATAAAGATTTTGTAATTTGGTTCTTACCATGACAAAATAGACACTTGCCTCTATAAGTTTTCAATGCATCATTTCAATATCCCAAGATTTCGATTTTTGGTGATTTTTAATTAACTTGTGATAGCCGTAAATGTTACGTTGAATTTAATGGTTTATATCTCCAAAAACGAATAAAGATTTTCAAGATCAGTTTTCATCTCGAGAAAATAGACACCTTCCTCTATAATTCATGAATAGTTCGTTAAGATATCTTAAGAATTCGATTTTTCGTGATTTTTTAAAGCAAGATTATTAATTTCCAAAAGTCATAAAAAATTAGGTTATCTTAAATAATCTGGATCTCAAAAACGAATAAAGATTTTCTAATTTGGTTCTCATATTGACAAAATAGACACTTGCCTCTATAAATTTTGAATGTATCGTTAAAATATCTCAAGAATTCGATTTCTGGTGATTTTTAATTAACTTGAGACAGCCGTAAATGTTCACGTTGAATTTAATGATTTATATCTCCAAAAGCGAACAAAGATTTTCAAGATCCGCTTTCATCACGAGAAAATAGACACTTTCCTGTATAAATCATGAAAAGTTCATAAAGATATCTTAAGAATTCGATTTTTCGTGATTTTTAAAACAAGATTATTAATTTCCAAAAGTCATAAAAAATTAGGTTATCTTAAATAATCTGTATCTCAAAAATGAATAAGGATTTTCTAATTTGGTTCTCATATTGACAAAATAGACACTTGCCTCTATAAATTTTGAATGTATCGTTAAAATATCTCAAGAATTCGATTTTTGGTAATTTTTAACTAACTTGAAATACCCGTAAATGTTCACGTTGAATTTAATGATTTATATCTCAAAAACGAATAAAGATTTTAAAGATCCGCTTTCATCACGAGAAAATAGACACTTTCCTCTATAAATCATGAAAAATTCATAAAGATATCTTAAGAATTCGATTTTTCGTAATTTTTAAAACAAGATTATTAATTTCCAAAAGTCATAAAAAATTAGGTTATCTTAAATAATCTGTATCTCAAAAGCGAATAAGGATTTTCTAATTGGTTCTCATATTGACAAAATAGACACTTGCCTCTATAAATTTTGGATGTATCGTTAAAATATCTCAAGAATTCGATTTTTGGTAATTTTTAATTAACTTGAGATAGCCGTAAATGTTCACGTTGAATTTAATGATTTATATCTCAAAAGCGAATAAAGATTTTCAAGATCCGCTTTCATCACGAGAAAATAGACACTTTCCCCTATAAATCATGAATAGTTCATTAAGATACCTTAAGAATTCGATTTTTCGTGATTTTTCAAACAAGATTATTAATTTCCGAAAATCATAAAAAATTAGGTTATCTTAAATAATCTGTATCTCAAAAACAAATAAAGATTTTGTAATTTGTTCTCACATTGACAAACTGGACACTTGCCTCTATAAATTTTGAATGTATCATTAAAATATCTCAAGAATTCGATTTTTGGTGATTTTTAATTAACTTGAGATAGCCGTAAATGTTCACGTTGAATTTAATGATTTATATCTCCAAAAGCGAATAAAGATTTTCAAGATCCTTTTTCATCACGAGAAAATAGACACTTTTCGCTATAAATCATGAATAGTTGATGAACATATCTTAAGAATTAGATTTTTCGTGATTTTTAAAACAAGATTATTGATTTCCGAAAGTCATAAAAAATTAGGTTATCTTAAATAATCTGGATCTCAAAAACGAATAAAGATTTTCTAATTTGGTTCTCATATTGACAAAATAGACACTTGCCTCTATAAATTTTGAATGTATCGTTAAAATATCTCAAGAATTCGATTTCTGGTGATTTTTAATTAACTTGAGACAGCCGTAAATGTTCACGTTGAATTTAATGATTTATATCTCCAAAAGCGAACAAAGATTTTCAAGATCCGCTTTCATCACGAGAAAATAGACACTTTCCTGTATAAATCATGAAAAGTTCATAAAGATATCTTAAGAATTCGATTTTTCGTGATTTTTAAAACAAGATTATTAATTTCCAAAAGTCATAAAAAATTAGGTTATCTTAAATAATCTGTATCTCAAAAATGAATAAGGATTTTCTAATTTGGTTCTCATATTGACAAAATAGACACTTGCCTCTATAAATTTTGAATGTATCGTTAAAATATCTCAAGAATTCGATTTTTGGTAATTTTTAACTAACTTGAAATACCCGTAAATGTTCACGTTGAATTTAATGATTTATATCTCAAAAACGAATAAAGATTTTAAAGATCCGCTTTCATCACGAGAAAATAGACACTTTCCTCTATAAATCATGAAAAATTCATAAAGATATCTTAAGAATTCGATTTTTCGTAATTTTTAAAACAAGATTATTAATTTCCAAAAGTCATAAAAAATTAGGTTATCTTAAATAATCTGTATCTCAAAAGCGAATAAGGATTTTCTAATTGGTTCTCATATTGACAAAATAGACACTTGCCTCTATAAATTTTGGATGTATCGTTAAAATATCTCAAGAATTCGATTTTTGGTAATTTTTAATTAACTTGAGATAGCCGTAAATGTTCACGTTGAATTTAATGATTTATATCTCAAAAGCGAATAAAGATTTTCAAGATCCGCTTTCATCACGAGAAAATAGACACTTTCCCCTATAAATCATGAATAGTTCATTAAGATACCTTAAGAATTCGATTTTTCGTGATTTTTCAAACAAGTTTATTAATTTCCGAAAATCATAAAAAATTAGGTTATCTTAAATAATCTGTATCTCAAAAACAAATAAAGATTTTGTAATTTGTTCTCACATTGACAAATTGGACACTTGCCTCTATAAATTTTGAATGTATCATTAAAATATCTCAAGAATTCGATTTTTGGTGATTTTTAATTAACTTGAGATAGCCGTAAATGTTCACGTTGAATTTAATGATTTATATCTCCAAAAGCGAATAAAGATTTTCAAGATCCTTTTTCATCACGAGAAAATAGACACTTTTCGCTATAAATCATGAATAGTTGATGAACATATCTTAAGAATTAGATTTTTCGTGATTTTTAAAACAAGATTATTGATTTCCGAAAGTCATAAAAAATTAGGTTATCTTAAATAATCTGTATCTCAAAAACAAATAAAGATTTTCTAATTTGGTTCTCACCATGACAAAATAGACACTTGCCTCTATAAGTTTTCAATGCATCATTACAATATCCCAAGATTTCGATTTTTGGTGATTTTTAATTAACTTGAGATAGCCGTAAATATCACGTTGAATTTAATATGGTTTATATCTCCAAAATCGAATAAAGATTTTCAAGATCCGTTTTCATCTCGAGAGATTAGACACTTTGCTCTATAATTCATGAATAGTTCGTTAAGATATCTTAAGAATTCGATTTTTCGTGATTTTTTAAAACAAGATTATTAATTTCCGAAAGTCATAAAAAATTAGGTTATCTTAAATAATCTGTATCTCAAAAACAAATAAAGATTTTGTAATTTGTTCTCACATTGACAAATTGGACACTTGCCTCTATAAATTTTGAATGCATCATTAGAATATCTCAAAAATTCGATTTTTGGTGATTTTTACTCAAATTGAGATAGCCGTAAATGTCACGTTGAATTTAATGGTTTATATTTCAAAAAAGAATAAATATTTTCAAGATCCGCTTTCAACACGAGAAAATAGACACTTTCCTCTATAAATCATGAATAATTAATTAAGATACCTTAAGAATTCCATTTTTCGTGATTTTTCAAACAAGATTATTAATTACCAAAAATCATAAAAAATTGGGTAATCTTAAATAATCTGTAGTTCAAAAACGAATAAAGATTTTGTAATTTGGTTCTTACCATGACAAAATAGACACTTGCCTCTATAAGTTTTCAATGGATCATTACAATATCCCAAGATTTCGATTTTTGGTGATTTTTAATTAACTTGAGATAGCCGTAAATGTCACGTCGAATTAAATGGTTTATATCTCCAAAAACGAATAAAGATTTTCAAGATCCGTTTTCATCTCGAGAAAATAGACACTTTCCTCTATAATTCATGAATAGTTCGTTAAGATATCTTAAGAATTCGATTTTTCGTGATTTTTTAAAACAAGATTATTAATTTCCAAAAGTCATAAAAAATTAGGTTATCTTAAATAATCTGTATCTCAAAAACGAATAAAGATTTTCTAATTTGTTCTCACATTGACAAATTGGACACTTGTCTCTATAAGTTTTGAATGTATCCTTAAAATATCTCAAGAATTCGATTTTTGGTGATTTTTAATTAAATTGAGATAGCCGTAAATGTCACGTTGAATTTAATGGTTTATATTTCAAAAAGAATAAATATTTTCAAGATCCGCTTTCATCACGAGAAAATAGACACTTTCCTCTGTAAATCATGAGTAATTAATTAAGATATCTTAAGAATTCGATTTTTCGTGATTTTTTTAAACAAGATTAATTTCAAAAAATCATAAAAAAATAGGTTAACTTAAATAATCTTTATCTCAAAAAAGGAATAAAGTTTTTCTAATTCGGTTCTCAACATGATAAAATAGACAAAGTAGCTATTATTATAATGAATCATCATAGGTGAGTATGGTTAATGTGTAGAATTTTTATGATATGGGTGTTTGGATGAACTTGAAATTGATAGAATCGACTTGAATTCTTTTGAGATACAATTTTGTGAGAAGATGTTCGAATTTTTCCTGATACATGTAATTATATTTTTTGTATTAGGATTTTTTGATTCTTCCCGTGTTAGAAAGCAATCAAAACGCAGAAGTCTTAAAATGTCCGTAAATTTATCAAGAAATATTTCCTCCCACAGATAGTTCTTGTTTTCGAGTAATACCCGGAAACGTCGAGTAATTAGTAAAGTCCCAAAAAAATCCTTTAATTCAAATAAAGGGATTCATTAATATTTTCCCCAATTGTTCAAATATAGCAACATTTCCAATGCAGATATTGTATAAAACTACACATGCAGAAATAGATGTAAAAGTAAATCGTCCTACGTTTTAATCGCATTTTTATCGATAGGCAAGGAAACCTCCTTTTTAAAAATTTCAAAATAATGCACAATGTTTAATTACGTAAATATAAATTAGATAATAGAAACTATCACTTTTGACATACGTCATTGTCGATAATCACACATATCGAGTCGATATAGGTACTTGTTGCATGCGATATACTTATCGGTTCGATATTGGTCCGATATCTCCTATTGGCCTTTTCAGAAACCCAATTGACGGATTTCGCTCGAGTTATCAATAAACAGCACAATATCGGTTCGATATCGACATGTGAATACGTACGAGAAACCGGCCATTAGTGTTCCTAAACGCAATCCTTGGCACTCGGAAATTTAATCGGCACAGAGCTTCTACAAACGAAGCGCATAGTTGCTATCGTCTTGATTCGAGTGAACTAAGACCATATCGCTGAAGTAATTCATGATAGTAATCATTTCCTCTAGGAGGATAATATTCCAATTCTAGGAATGTATATTTTTGACATATTTCTTCTGCACCCTTTCTATTGCGAGGATATTACTATTATATATTATATTATACTCCAATTTACTTCTCACAACGCTATGTAAAGACTGTTTCGAGTGATAAATCCGAGGACTTTCAGGGCATCAGAAGACAGCTTACTTATGTGGCCGCTGAATACTAGTTTACTGTCGAACCAAACCCCCAGATCCTTAACTTCCGACACACGTTCAAGACTTGTATCTTCTAGCCGATAATCATAATGAATAACTTCTCTTTTATTTGTACAAGTCATGACTTGACATTTTGCAACGTTCAACAACAACCCATTCGATTGACACCATGAACACAATTTGGTCAAGTCCTCCTGCAAGCTGGTTGTCTGATTCTTCTTTTTTTGTTGAATTGTTCTGAAAAGCTTCAAACATCGTAAACAGTAAAGGTTCCAAACATGAACCCTGTGGCATAACACTTGTGACCATTATTTGCTTTAACCAAATTCCTTAATTTTTCGAAACAGAATATTATGGTCGAGTTGATCGAATGCACGTGAAAAATCAATGTAAATAACGTCCGTCTGTAAACGGCAATCTAAGGCTTTGCAAACGTATTGTGTGAGAACTGAAATTGGTGGTAGTGAAACGACCTTTGCAGAATCCGTGTTGTGCTGTCGATATTCGTGAATTTAGGTTAAATTCCATTTTCTTCACAATGGTTTGCTCAAACAACTTAGCAAAGTTATTTATAATAGCAATGGGTTGATAATTAGCGGCACAATGTCTATCACCTTTTTTTTTAAAAAATGGACAAATTCTGCTCTGTTTCCAGACCGAAAGTATGATGCCTTGATGATCAAATTGAAGATATGGGCGCAGAGATATTTGAAGACGGATCGCACAGTCTCTGACAAAAAAAGCCGGAATACCGTCCGGACTGGTTGTGGATTTCGACTCTTTACTGATCTTAGATATTCCAAAGGTGATTGCATTATCAAAACATTCGGAATTCATAATAACATTCCCTGGTAAATTGTAAGAACTAGCAAAATGAGTGGCAAACAGATCAACAATGTCTTTGGTAGCGGTTAGTATATTATCGCCATCCGATAATGTAATGCGAAGGTGATGATTTATGCGCAAACGACCAAAACTTCTTTGGATCGGCATTTACATCTCTCTCCACAGTAGCGACGTACGTTTGACGGTCCAGACGGAGACGCAACTGACATTCACGTTTATAACGGGAGTATATTTGACGGTGAAACTGTGATTTAGTTTTTCTATCCATTTTATGATAAAGCTTAGCTAAGAAGTTATCATTTTCAATACTTTTTTAAATTTGAACGTAGTATTGAGCTTATTCTTCCTAATTCTATTCATTTGTTACTTTTTTTATAAAACCTATATGTTAAATTTTTTCAGAACCAATTTAAACTTTTTTTAAGGACCCGTCATTCGGCATTTGAGTCTATTTCTGATTCAGCTTCTTTTCAGCACTCAGCTCAAATGTGTGTCCACTAAACGCAACTTTTTTGAAAGTTACTCCCTGCAAATATATTTTCAAAGTGGTTTGGGAAATTATTGCTTGTAAAGTGCAGGATGTCTCTACCTACATTAACTATCCTAGTAATAAAATTGAAATCAGAAAATTAAAAGCGTAAAGCACACTTATTATCTACATTGTATTACAATTAGTGAATCAAAAGAAGAAAAAAATGTGAGTGAGAAATTGGATATTACGGAAATGCGATCTTGAAATTTGTGGAACATCATAATAATAATAAAGGACTTTATTCAGCAAAGAAATACATACATAGCAAAAAATAAACATAGAAAGAGCATAAGGCGAGGTTCAGTCTGAAGACTGCTCTACCACCTAACCTAATTATACTACTTATAATTAATAAATAAATGAAAAGTGAAATGTGGGCTGAGCGGGAAGCAAAAAAGAAAAAAAAGGAAGAAAAATCAAATAACATAAAACAAATGAAATGAACATTTCTTAAACAAATAAAACAAAAAAAAATAATAAAAACAATAATAACAAATGGTTACAATGCAGCGGTAGAATCGTGGATAGACAAACGTGATTATGAGTGCTGCCGAGCAAACAGATATGACCAGAGTTCCCCTTTGAACATATGAGGAGTCAACATAGCCACCCTCTCTAATATTTTATTCCACAGATTTGGCAGGTAATAGCTAAACGACTTCTTAAAGGATTCTGTGCGGTGTTTGGGAATCGTGAGTCGACCGCGAAATCTGACATTAATATTATGAATATCAGTTCTAAAGGTAATTCTATTATATATATACGGTGGCGTAGCGTTGTGCAGAATCCTGTAAAACAGCGAAGCTGCGTGTAATTCCGTTCTGTTACTCATATTAATCCATTTGGCATCTTTTAATTTATGCGATATTGAATAAGTCGTGCGTAGGACCCGATAAATCAAGCGCAAACATGCATTCTGCAACCTCTGCACTCTCTGCCTATCACGGAGTCCGAGATGGGTACCGTAGACAACATCGCAATAATTTAATCGTGATAGCATAGTTACCTCACAAAGTTGTTTTTTTTTATGTGAGTAGAAAGAATGTCGCGATTTTGAAAAATTGGCCTGAGCTTAAAGTAGCATGATTTCAAACAAGCATTCATGTGAGATGTGAAATTCATATTACTGTCTAACATCAGCCCCAAGGTCTTCACCTCATTTTTTACAGCTAGTGCGATATTATCAATTTCTAGATTCATGCGACACGAGACTTCATTATAATATGAATTATTGCATAGCAAAATGAACTGCGATTTACGAGGGTTAATTTTCAGACAGTTGGATTTATCGAACCGCGATAAACTTTCAAGGTCGCGATTTATTTTCAGACACGCTAGGTTAACCTCTGAAGGAGCAAAGGATAGATACAGTTGAGTATCATCGGCATAAAAATGGCTTTGAACGCTATTAAGATGTGTAATGAGTTTGGATGTGTATAACGAAAAGAGAAGTGGACTAATAACCGATCCCTGCGGAACACCGCAATGTACCGCAAGCGGATCGGATTCATTACTATTATGCACAACTAACTGATGCCTACCCCGCAGGAAACTACCGATCAGTTCGACTGCCGATGTTGGCAGTCCACACGACGTTAAAATACCCAACATAATTTCATGATTTATTGAGTCGAACGCTTTAGAGAAATCTAACAAAACAAGAGCTACGCATTCTTTTCTATCTATAGCTTCATGTACGTCGTCTAATATCTTTAGCAAAGCAGTGCTGCAGCCATAACCCGCCCTGAATCCCGACTGACATTCAGGCAGCAAATTATTATGATTTACAAAGTCACGCAGTTGTTTATCAATAATCTTCTCCAATATTTTGACAATCTTGGAAGAAGAGCTATAGGTCTAAGATCATCTAGTCTGTCTGGGTTGGGCTCCTTTTTACGAGGAATTAATTGAGCCGTCTCCCAGTTATGGGGAAATACAGATGTGCTAAAGAGAAATTTATTATATGTGTTATATAATCTAATAAAAGTGGAAAACACAACGACAGCATTTCCTGGTTGATGCCATCACAACCAGAGGCATTGCTACTAATTGACTGGAAAACCGTAAACACCTCCCATTCGGAGACTTTTTTAAAACTCATTGGCTCATTAGTAAGCACTGGATTCGATAAATAGTCATTAACAACCGCTGCAACGTCGTGATCAAATTCAGGAATAGAATCAATGAAAAATTTATTGATAGTATGAACGTCACTCAAATGAGGAGGCAGATCATTGTTATGTTTATCTCCTTCGCCCACTAGGCTGTTTAGAACTTTCCATAGAGGTTTAGCCTGATTAGTGTTATTTAAGCTGGATATATATGTTTTCCTTGCTGAACGACACGCCCGAGTAACCAGGTTTCGCAAGGTGCAACACTCACGCCTATTTTCAATACCCCCATGTCTCAGGAATGTCCGGAAAGATTGATCGCGCTGTTCCATCAAGAATTTGATGTGAGGATTCAACCACGGGGCCGGCGGTTTAGAGATTCTTGTAGTTACTAGAGGTATATGCTTATCGAATAAAATTTTAAGGGAATCAGTCAAGAACTGCACCTTATCATTAATATCACTGTAATGATAAATATTACGCCAAGGTATACTCGATAGGTCGCTTTTAAATTTATCATAATTTAAATTCCTGAAATCACGATAAGTTTTAAAAAAAGGAACTATCTTAGGTCTCGGACGTCTGCATACGCAAAAAATGGTCTCGTGATCAGCAAACCTTTCCTGCAGAATGCCACACCGCACGACAGATAAACCCTTGCTTACTAGAATCAGATCTATCATGCTATGACCACGCGTGCTATCTGAAATTATTTGTTTTAACGATAGCTGTTCACAAAAACATAAAAGTTCCTGTGTCGGCCTTTCAGTCATTGCGCCATAATCAATATTAAAATCTCCCAAAATCATCACGTTATTTAAGTGACTTAAAAGGTTTAATGTGACATCCTGCAGAGTATCAAGAAAAGAGGCATACAGTGATCTATGTGGGTTGTACACGCCGCCAATTAGCAATTTAGTTTTATCATAAGATAATAAAATCCATAGATTTTCTATGTCACTTGTAGTATTGATTTTCCTGTAAGTTAAGCCATTTCTTTTTCATTGTCGGAATTATGTTTAAAAGATCCTTGCCAATTTGCTAACTTGTTACGAATGACAGCTTCTGATTTTGACTATGTTTTGGACATTGTGGGACCGAAAATGACCAAAATGCCTCTTAGATCACAATTTTTATTTCTTCTCTTGCTTTAACTTTCCAGATTGTTTGGAAATATTTAAAATGTATCATCAACAAACGTACTACCCGTCTATACTAGTAGACACAAACGTGCTCTGAGAGTAAATTGCTCGCCTAACTTTCGCTTGCAGACTTGCTCCATAATGTTTTTAAAATTTTATCATGTTTTTGGTGATTCCACTAAAACGGCAAAAACACATCCTTTAATATTTCTTAGGTAGTATCGATTTTAAACTGAAACAACATATTATACATCATCTTAAAGAGGAAGGTTCAACGTTCAATTTGGTATACAAGTCATTTCTTCATTTACAAAAATTATCCTACCAGGATCTTTCTCTACTCACGATCTATTAAATTTTATCATTTTTTCGTGTAATTTTACTAAAACATCCAAAACACTTCGTGTTTTAACATTTCTCAGGTGGAATTGATTTCAAACTGAAACAACGAGTTATTATACATCATTTTAAAGAGGAAACTTTAGCCTTCAGTTTGATATATATATCGTATCTTCATTTTCAAAAATATGTACTAGAACGTCAAAAACACATCATCCTTTGATATTTCTTTGGTGGAATCGATTTCAAATTGAGACAACGAGTTATATATAATTTTAAAGAGGAAGGTTTAATCTGCAATATGGTATGCAATTCATTTCTTCATTTTCAAAAATAAGACCTTCACGTTGTTTTCCAAATTTTATTATCTTTTTCGTGATTCTACTGAAACATCAAAAAAACATCGTCCTTTAACGGTTCTTACATCGATTTCAAATTGAAACAACAAATTGTACATCATTTTAAAGAGGAAGGTTCAACGTTCAATTTGGTATATAAGTCATTTCTTTATTTAAAAAAATTAACGTACCACGATCTTTTATCATTTTTTCGTGTGATTTTATTAAAACGTCCAAAACACTTCGTCCTTTAAGATTTCTCAGGTGGAATCGATTTCAAACTGAAACAACGAGTTATTATACATCATTTTAAAAATTGAAACAATAAGTTATACATCATTTGAAACACTTTGTTGATTATTATACATCACTTGAAGGTTCAACTTTCCATTTGATATGCAAGTCATTTCTTAATTTTCAAAAATAAGACCATGATCTTTTCAAATTTTATCATTTTCTTGTGATTCTATTAAAACGCAAATCACCATCCTTTAACATTTCTTAGGTGGAATAGGTTTCAAATTGAAACGAGTTATGTATACATTATTTTAAAGAGGAAGGAACAAATTGCTTTCATATTTTTTTCTTAATTTCCGAGAAATGAATGTTCAAAATTGGAGTTTTATTTTTGTATGTTGGAAATAGTTTTGAGGTAAGACTTTATTCAAGCAAAAATGTGTTTCTATCATTTACCAAATATGTTTGTCCAAGAAAGTCATACTTTTAAATTTCTTTAAAACTAAAATGCAAATGAATCTCTTTTTGATTTAAATAAAGCTTCATTTTTTTTATTATCCTTTATTATTATTTTTTTTTTGTAAATAGATTATCTAATAACATAGTTAAATAAAAAAATCTTTAATAGTATTGAGTGATAAAGAGATAATTGACACATATACACAGGACTAATGGAAAATACTATATACTAGTGCAAAAGAGAAAAACACTTATAATAAATTATTAATGTAACAAATTAGATGAGGATTTGAGGCACGTTAGAGTAACGATCATTTATTTTGATCTGTTTGCACAAATTTATCCTCTTTGTCAGGAATCACCAAACCTTGCCCATATGATCCATATTTACAAGATATTTCCAACATCTCCTTTAAACCCTACAAAAAAATTGGGGAATTATCTTTAAATATATTAATCATTTCCTTTTTATCTATTAATATATCATTACACGAACTTTATTTTCAGCTTGTAACCTTGAGACTATCTCCAAGTCATGACAAAATTTCATTTCATCCATTAAAGCTGCTTTGTCCATAACAGCAGCCATCTCGTGAATTTTTTCTGCTTGTTCAGTAATAATTTTTCGCGACCTCTCGTCTTGATGCATAGAAAAATCAACCCTCGATTTATAAATTTGTTCCGTTGTGTGCTGCCTATATTTGGACATAATATGCTCTAAAGCGGTTTGGTGCTCTTCTAAGGCTGCCCGTAACTCTCGATTCTCCTGCTGAATCTCTCTTAAATGTCTATTTTCTTTTTGGATATTAGCTATTAATTGCGTGTGCGGTGTTTGCTGAGCAACTTCGTTTAATTGTTCGACTTCTTCTTGGTACTACAACAAAAACTTAAAAAATCCTTATACAATTTAAGGTTAGAATTAAATTATAACCTGTTTCATTGTGTCAATTTTTTTATTTATAGCGTGAGTTTCACTGAGTAATACTTCCGCAATACTATCCCGTTCCTTTAAACGCCCCGCTAAACGTTTAGCGTCCGTTATTATTTGTTGAATTGTTAAAGACATCGTTTTTAATCCTAACCACACAACTAACTATAACCTAATCGACTAATAAACCATCACCACTACACTACTAAGAATAAAAAGTTATGTTGTTCGATATCTTTTATTGATTATTAACTTAATATGTTGGTTTTCATAAACAATTCTGTTATTTTTGCTTATTTCTTTTATAAAAACATCTGTCAATTTGACATTTTGTTGACATGTAATTAATGGATTTTTGAAGTGGTGCCAACTTAAAAATAACTATTTTCCTGTTACTTATCGTTTTTCTGATATAAATTTAATTTTCTTTTTGTAATAATTAAGAATTTAAGCATGTATTCTTTCATAGCCGCTATTGATTAAACTAATACTAGAACTATTACTAGAACCCTTGTTTATAGATTTTAGAATTTTTCGCGGTAAAAATATCTTAAATACGTCCATTTTTTAAAATTGTTAACTATCTTGAAAAATTGGAATACTTTTTGTACGTCTCTTTAGGCCCATTACTACCATCTCTTAGTTAAATTTATCTTATAGATAAACCCATCCACTAGCCAATCAGAATGCGTAAAATAACCGTAACTATGG
Organism: Onthophagus sagittarius; assembly: GCA_036711965.1. Lineage (NCBI taxonomy): Eukaryota > Metazoa > Arthropoda > Insecta > Coleoptera > Scarabaeidae > Onthophagus > Onthophagus sagittarius. The sequence continues at coordinate 17,594,801 of JASERS010000005.1, read as the reverse complement.
TAACAATCTCTTAGATAGCTTAACCGCAAGATGGTAGTAACGAGCCTTAGATCGCTAAACTATCTATTAGATCGCAAATTACTGATAACTATGGACAAAGATACTAAAATAATGGAAAAAGTAACGAACGCAATAACAAAAAACAATGAGGCTATTCAGCTGAAGCAACTTGGGTACGCAAACAAGGAGATCATGCACATACGAGGAATGGATGCCCTAGTAGAAAAAGTGGAGATACAGACAGCAATCCAGCAGATAATAGGAAAACCGAAAAATACACTAGAGATGGGAGAGTTAAGACCGATGAGAGACGAAACAAGGGCTATTTCCATAAAGGTAGACAAACAGGGAGCCGAAGCACTATTGAGGCAGAAAAATATTAAAATTGGCTTTACTAGATGCGGAATAGAGAGGAGAATAAGCATACAAAGGTGCTTCAAATGCTGGGGATTTGGGCACTCGGGAAAAACTGCTCAGGGCGCGATAGAGGAAAGCTATGTTTTAAGTGTGGGAAGGAAGGGCACTTATTAAAAGAGTGCCAAAATGAAGAATACTGCCCGACATGTGACCAGAAAGGACATAAGACAGGATCTGGAAAGTGCGAAGAATTCAAAAAGGAATTGAACCACAGGAGAAAGGCAGAGAGACACCTCCGGAGGAAAGAATGGGACAAAGAAACTTATAAAAATTAAAATGTCTCAAACAATCAAAATAATGCAGGTGAACACAAATAGAAGTGTAGAGGCAATGAATTTAATCGAAAAGCAGACAATAGAAAAAAAGATTAACATAATAATAATATCGGAGCCAAACAGGAGAAAGATAGAAAAGGGAGGATGGTTTAAGAACACTGACGGAGACGTAGCCATAAAAGTTGTAAATAATGACAAAAAAATAATAGTATACAGATGCGAGGAGGGAAGCGGATTCGTGGCGATAAAGACCAATATAGGTACCATAATAGGATGCTATTTATCCCCAAATGAACACATTAGAAACTACAAAAGAAAACTGGACAACATAGCAATGGTGGTCGAAACCAGAGTGACAAAAAACCTGATAATTGCTGGCGATTTTAACGCAAAATCTGCATACTGGAGTTCTAAAAAAGAAGACGAGAGGGGAAGAATGTTATGTGAGTGGATGTCAGAGAGAGACCTAGTGGTGGTGAATAGAGGAGACGAACCTACGTGGCAGAGGGGAACACAAGAGTCACATATAGACATTACCATTTGCAACAGTGAACTGATAAAATGTATAGAAGAATGGGAGGTGGACAGAGAAGAAAACCTGAGCGATCATAAAAATATAATTTTTAAGATAGAGATGGGAAAGAAATATGAAAAGAGAAGGGTGGATACAGAGTGGAGATGGAACAGAAGGGAAGGAGCGGTGGACGGTTTTAAAAGGGAAATGAGTAAAAGGCTGAGAGATGGAGAAATTCCGACCCCGGAAATACTAACAAAAATAACGACAGACGTCTGTGATAAGATATATGGAAGGAAAAATATAGGAACCAGACAAGGACAAATATACTGGTGGAATAGCAGAGTAAGAGAAGCTAAAGAAGAAGCAAACAGATGGAGAAGACAGATAACAAGAGAAAATGCGAAAAACAATAACGAAGATCATAAAGAGGAAATCAAAGAGAAGTATCTACAGGCAAAAAAAAGATTGAAAAAAGAAATAAAGAATTCGAAAAGGGAGGCGTGGAGAAAATTATGTAACGAACTAGAGGAAGACGTATGGGGAGATGCTTATAGAATAGCACTGAAAAAAACAAAAAACCTAACAAAAGTTGTAATGGAAGACTAAGAGATACGTAAAATAATAAAAGAACTGTTCCCAGAAGGAAAGAAGGTAAGATGGGAAAAAGAGTGCGTTGAAGAAGGAAAGGAATGTGAGGAAACCACGATAGAAGAAATCCAAGAGCTCACTAAGAAAATGAAAAGCGGAAAAGCGCCTGGCCCAGACGGGATAACGTCGGACATAATCAAGGACGTCACCTCCACGGGACCCAAACCCTTAACAAGACTATACAACAAGTTACTGAAACAGGGCTGCTTCCCAGAAAACTGGAGGACTATCGAAGAACCAGTATGGTTTTGTAAGTGGAAGATCCACAGTGCAGGCAATAGAGAGGGTGATAACTGAGGTCAAGAATCTAGAGAAGTTCAGAAGAGGAAAGAAAAGAATGTGCATGCTGATCACGCTTGACGTGCGTAATGCCTTTGGCTCCGCTCCGTGGGAGGAAATTATAAGGGCAATGCAGAGAAAAGGCATAAGTAAGCAGTTAGTAAACATCATAAAAGAATATCTAGACAATAGATTCCTGATTTACAACGGGAACAGATACCAAATCACCAGAGGCGTACCGCAGGGGTCAATACTTGGGCCTCTGCTGTGGAACATATTATTTGATGAACGGCTCCAACAGATAAAAGACACAGAAGAAGTGAAACTGATAGCGTATGCCGATGATCTGGCGGTGATAGTCACGGGGTGAAATACGAAAGAGATAGAAAAGACTGCGCAGACAACAATATACAGAATAATCAATGAAATGAACGAGATGGGATTAGAACTTGCTGCAGAGAAAACGGAGGCGGTGCTCCTGAGGAGCAGAAAGATAAGGAAAGAACTTGAGATCGTTATCAAGGATCACAGGATAGAGACCAAGAAGGAAGTAAAATACTTGGGAGTGATACTGGGTAAGGACCTGAAATGGCACCAACATGTAAAGTACGTCTCAGACAAAGCACAAAGGACGGTGAGAGCATTGCATAGAGTGATGGGTGCGACCTATGGACCGGTTTCTGAAAAAAAGAAAGCTAATAATGTTTTTTGAATGTTTTTTATTCCGGTTTCTGGAGGCCAATAAGACAAGGACAGGAAGGAGAAGGACGACGAGGAGGGAAACTATGTCGACGAGCCGGAAAGGAGAAGGGTAAAGCGGGGAGAATGTCCAGCCCCGCTCCTAGGTACGTTTAAGGTAAATAGATAATTAAAAGCTCAAGTTGTATTTTATTTGTTTGGGGCCTTGGAGGAAGACCAAAAGACCTGGTGGAAGACACTCGACATGATGGTGAAGAAGAAGTGGAAGGAAGGAAAGCAAAAGGAAAGGAGAAAGAAGACCGACAATGCTAGGAGCCCAGGAGGAAGGGCCAGTCCGAAGAAAGGGGTTTTTAGTGGGTTGGGGTTAATTTATTAACCCCAACCCCACACTATCTGGCCGCCCCATCATCCCAGGCCAGATGTCTGTTCGCAGATTTTCCCCGACCTCGTTAAAAAAAAAAAAAAGGTTCCGGCTTGCCCGCAGGGGCCCGGGAAAGCTCCCGGGTACGGGTTTTGGCGAACCCGCGGTACCCGAGCTGGATGAGCAAAACCTCCTAAAAAAGCTGGGGGCCGTGTAGTCCCGGGCGGCTATTCCCCATGATCAGCCCCTGTCGAGAGACATGGGGGACACGGGATTAAGCGTTAAGTGTCAAGTGAAGTGTTTTGTGAAGTTTATGTTCTATATATGTACCTGCCGGTTTAGGTTATAAACGGAGGATAAGGAAGGCCCTTGACATCTCCACCTATGGGTAATAGAAATATGGTCCGCCGGCCATATTTCTAATCAGTGCCGCGGGCTACACGTAGAGAAGAGTCGGCTCCACGTGCTTACAAAGACTCATCATTACAAGTCCCGGCTAGCCTGGGAGATGAGGAATAAGCTTTTAAGCGAAGTAACCTCATGAGTCGTTCACCAGTGCAGGTACCCGCCTTGTGTGTATCATCGTCAGAGGATGAAGATGAGCTAAATAGAACTATAGTAGAAGCACCATCAAAACGAAAATAAGAAGGAGAGTTGACCTCGGCTGGAGGGCTAGAACAGGAAAGACCAGCAAAAATTATAAGTTGGTCTTTCAGTGGTATATCAGAAGAAATGAATAAGGAAGTAAAAAAGAGGAAAAGATCGAGCGAAGGAGAGAGAAACGATATGGAAAAGCAGGCAAAAGTACTAGAGAAAACTCATAGCGACATGGTGAGGTTAGTGCAAAGTTTGAGAAAAAATGTTGAACAGAACACCAAAAGAGCAATAAAAGATATAACGTGGAAAATGGAAAGGTTAGTTGAAGTACTCAATGGGACAGAGATTCAAGAATGGATAAGAAGAAGTGCGAAGAAAGAAATTACCACTCAGGAAACGCAAACAAATATGGAAGAGGAAAAGAAAACGAAGAAAGAGACGGAAGAGAGAGAAAAAATACAGTGTGCATCCTCGTATGCAGAATGGAAGGAAGTCTGCGATATTATTGATATTATTGGAAGGAAGAGTACTTCAAAACGGTATATATGAAAGAAGGAAACCCCCTTTGGCAAAAAGAATCAAAAATGAACAAAGGTATCCAGCTCCAGTTCAAAAAATCATACCTTGTTCTGGAAGAATTGAACGGAAACGGGGAGGAAGTGGAAGTGCTGAAGTCATTGCGGGTTAGGGGAGTAACAAAAGAGGATAGAGAGAGAATTGTTAAGGTATTGGTGGGAAGAACAGAGAGAGAGACATGGGAAAACTTGGTGGAGGCGAGAGGAAAACTAAAGGGAGAAGATAAGATAGCGATGCACTATGTGAAAGGGATGACAGTGCATAAAATGAGATCCATGCTCGAAGTGCTGTTCAGATCCACTGGGAGTACAATAAACATATACACAACAACAAAAAGGCAGGAAGAAGAGAGAGCCAAAGACAGGACGACGTACGCCCTCATAGTACAAAACGAAGGAAAAACGTATGAGGAAATAGTAAAGGGTATAAAGCAGCATATGCGGGACAGGGAAGAAGCCGAGATCATAGAAAGTATTAGACAAACGAGAGATGGTCGAGTGTTGATCACGACAAATAAAGATGCAGAACGAACAAACGTAATAAAGAATATCCTAAAGGAACAAGAGGGACATAAGATAACTGTCAGAGGAGCGAGGGGTAAAGAGACGAAGACGATAAATATAAAGGGGATGACACAGGAAAAAGATGAAGGGAGAGAAAGACGAGGTCAGAAATAAGAGAAACGAAGGGTTAGCTAGAGAGATAGAAGAGGTGGAAAGAGAAAATAAGAAAGAGCAGCCTAAGGCGATTCAACAGGATGAGACTAGCTTCACGGAGGTAACTAAAAAAACAAGACAGAGAAGAAAGAGGCGAAGAAAGGCACACAAAGCCCTAAAAAGCCTGTCTCCGGGGATAAGTTGCCAAAATGATAGACAAAGAAAAGATAATAAGCGTAGCGTAATTAAATATGAACAGAGTAAGAGTAACGCACGACCTGTTGATGAAAACGGTAATGGAAGATAAAATAGACCTGATAATCGGCTGTGAGCAAAACAAGATAGTAGATATAAGATTCTGTGGTACGAAATGTGATAGCTTTATTAGCATTGAAAACGGATCTGTGATAAGCGATTTTACTGGTGATGGTTTTGTGGTTGTAGATGTCGGCGTAGTACGTGTGTTCTCGTGTTAATTTTCCCCAAATAAAAGTCTTGAAGATTTCGAGAAGTTCCTAGATAATTTGCAGATACATGTGAGACAGGGAAACAGGGGAGTGATAGTCGGGGGGGATTTTAATGCCAAATCAACCCTAAGACTTCTTAATCGCAAACGACTTAATCGTAATAAACGAGGAGAAGGTACCAACCGTCTCAGGACACCAAGGAGAGTCGATCATAGATATTACAGCAGTGTCCGAGAATCTGACTAGAAATGTAATTGAATGGAGAGTAGATGAAGAGCGGGAATACCTAAGTGATCATCGCTGCATAATCTTTAAAATAAGTTTGGACAGTAATACCCATGCAAAGGAAGCGTTAGTTTCTTGGCTGGGAAATGAAATAGCGCTATATAAGTTAAAAAAGGAATCTGGCTCACTTTTCAAGGAAAGGGAGGAGAGGACCGCAGAAAATTTGAGAAAAAATATAGAAAGGTATTGCAGGAAATATCTGGCCAAGGGGAAAAAAGGGATAGCTAGTCGTATATCTGTCTACTGATGGAATGGAAATATAGCAGAGAAAAGAAAAGTCTGGGAAGACAGAAAACTAGATTAAGGAAGGGTAAAGGGAAGGATGCAGAACTGGAACAAGTCAACGAAAAGTTCAAAGAGGCTAAAAAAGAACTAAGGAAACTGATAGAAGGTAGCAAGGAAGAGAAATGGAAAGAGATATGTGCAGAATTAAATGACGACGTATAGGGAAAGGCCTACCAAATAATTGCCAAAAATTAAAAATGAGAAAGAAGCCAGAAATAGTAAGCTCAATAATCAAAGAACAAGTCAGCATCTTATTTCCAAAGATGGACGAAGTTACCTACGATAAGACCTCGTCAAACCCAGAGCAAAACATTCCCTTATTTACAAGAGATGAACTAGAGTTAGAAGCCGGCAAAATAAAGAAAAAGGTTTTCTATTTCCCTGGACTTGATGGTATCACACCCGAACTACTAAAGATCTTCGTAGAAGAGTACCCCGACGAAATTTTAAGTGCATACAATGACTATCAGGTTAAAGGATGTTTTCCCACCTTCTGGAAAAAAGCAAGGCTCATTCTCATAGAAAAGCCAAAAAAGAAAAGTGACACAAAAATAACGTACCGACCAATTTGTCTTAAAGTTGGATATAGTCCAAAAATCAAGGCAGCCGAGAAAGGACATAAAGCTGAATAAAGAAAGGGAGGGGCATAATTTTGTCCCTCCAAATCGGCGTGAGTTTTCGAGATGGAATTTGGGAGAGCCTGGAATACCTAGGGATCTGCCACGACGAAAAGAAATGTTACTCTGACGAAATGCCATCCGGCGGTTCCAGAGAAGTGAGGAAAGGGGTTTTTTAGTGGGTCGGGGTTTTAACCCCAACCCCACACTACCTGGCCGTCCATCACCACAGGCCAGATGTCTGTCCGCAGATTTTTCCCCAACCTCAATAAAAAAAAATAAATGAAAAAGGTTCCGGCTTAAGAACAGGCCAGGAAATAACATATGTAGGGGTAATGATAGGGAAGGACCTGCGGTGGCACGAGCATGTTAAGTACGTAGTAAACAAGGCACAAAGGACAACGAAAGCACTACACAGAGTTATGGGTTCTACATACTGCCCAAACGTGAAAAAGAGAAAGTTGATAGGTGCGGTTATATATGCCCTGATGCTGTATGTGTGTAAAGCCCGGAAAGATGCCATAAAGATAAAGAGAAACGTAACTAAACTAAATAGTGTGCAAAGAGCGATATTAATTAGAACAACCAGCTCATATAGAACAGTTTCAACGAAGGTTTTACGAGTCAAACCTTCCAAGGAAAGGAAAGGAAAGGAAGTGGCAAGAGAGGGAATCCTGGAAGAGTGGAGAAGAAGATAGAAGGACACTGGACGAGGAAAATGGACGAAGAACATCTTGCCAAATATAATAGTGTGGTTGAATAGAAGATGAAGAGCTGCGAATTATTATATTAGTCAATTTATGTTGTATGTTGTGAATCCATGTTGCAAGTTATATAAATGTAAAAACAATGAATATATGCAAATGAGTCGTCCGTAAAATTAAAATCTACATAATTTAGATAACCGCATTAAAAGAATCAAGTATCATTAGATAAACAATCACAACAAAATAAAAATAAACAGAGAAAAATAGGTCGAAATGACAATAAAAACGACTAACAAATCGACGAGTACGCGAATACAGACAAAACGTATGTACGGAAATCTTTTGTAGTCAATTTTTCTTTTAGTTAATTTATGTCTGGACATGGATGCTTTAAAGCATATCTATACAAATACAAAAAGGCAGAAGATGAGAACAGTGTGTATTGCGAAGAATGGGACGACGTGGAACACACATTCTTTAGATGAACCAGATTGAGAAAAGATAAAGAACAGGCTGCCGCCAAGTTACACCAGGAAATAATTCCCACAAGTATTATGAGAGTGATGCTGACAGACGAGGAGAACTGGAAGGTGGTGGAGAACCTTGTGAGGAAGGTGATTACCGAAAAGGAGATAGACGAACGGGCAGGAATTGTATCATCGCAAAAATGAGGAAGTGGTAAGGGTCGGGGCAGAGGAACGGGACACAGGACACACAAGGATGTTTCGAGCTGGAGAAGAGGTACGAAGGGCCGAGGGGGTATTCGTACACCCTTTCCCCTCGCCTTGGTATGGCAGGTAATATAGACGATTAGCAAAAAGTAATGATTTAATTTTGATTATATAGGGGATGGCCTGTTTCTCCGGTTGGTATGAGAATCTATGGATGATGGAGAGAATGGTTGGGGGCCTACTAACATGGAGCGGAAGAAGAGGATAGCGGGGGGTGTAGTGTTTTAAAGGTTCATTGTCCATTGAAAACCTGCGCTTTTGCAAGACCTCAGTCGCCATGGATCACTGATACTGTGAGGTCTATGCAAAGAATTCGGGACAGGGCATATCGGGAGTTTAAAGCAACAAAGGTACCGCAGAAGTGGATCTTTTATAAGACAATGAAACGAATAGTTACGGATGCTATCCGTACAGAGCGCAGAGTTTATCTAGAACTTCAAATTAAAAACGCGAATAATAAATGGACGGCATTGAGACGGACAGGTTTGTTTAATAAGAGACAAATTTTAATATTATTATGTTTTATATGTTAGGCATATTGTAAATTATGTTATAGAAACGAGTCGTTCCCGGACACGTGGAAGATATCGTTACTAAGTCCTCTTCCAAAAATTAAGCACCTTCAAAGGCTGGCTGACTTAAAGCCAATAAGCATGTTGTCGATTCTCTCAAAGGTCATGGAGAAGATTTTATTTGAACAACTTAACAAATACATTGTAAGTAACAGCATTCTGCCGGACCGACAATCTGGTTTTCGCCCTGGTTTCAGTTGTACGACCGCGCTGGTTGACGTTGTAGATGACATTGTGAGAGCAATGGATAGTGATAAAATTACCGTCCTTTGTCTACTTGATTACTTGAGGGCCTTCGACACTTTGAACCACAAAATCCTTCTGTCCAAGCTGTATCATATAGGATTAAAATGCAAAGTAGTTAATTTGGTGTGGAGTTTTTTGGAAAATAGAATGCAGCTTGTGAGTGTGGATGGTCGAGTGTCGGAGGCAATGCCGGTATCGGTGGGTGTCAGACAGGGGTCGGTTCTCTTCCCGCTCCTGTTCTCTATATATACTAGCGATTTTCACAAGCATGAAGCATGCAAGCAGAATGCACCAATATGCAGATGACACCTAGCTTTGTGGGTCTTTTGGCGAGGGTGAGGTTGGAGAGGCCTGTAAGCAGATAACTGCTGACTTGAACAATCTTGTGGATGTCTTTGACAGATGTTATTGTTTTTGGTCCGAAAAAAATTAGGGAAAGAATTAAACCTTAACTCGACATACGCATAGGAAACCAACAGTTAACTTGCAGGGATTCAGTTAAAAGTTTGGGAGTAAATATTGATGAAAATTTAACTTTCAAAGAGTATATTAATAAAAAGATCCGGACGGCATACTGTCAATTAAAAACCATTTATAACGCACGACATTTTCTAATCTAGTTTTAACTATGGGGACACGTACTCCTCTTTTCTATCTAAACGCATAATTCAAAAAATACAAAAGGTTCAAAATTCAAGTTTACGTCTAACTTTCGGGATAAGGCGACGAGAGCACATTAGTCACAGGTTAGCTGAAGTAAGCTGGTTAAATATGATCAACCGCAGAAAATTGCATTGCGCAACAGCTTATTTCAATATTATAACGACAGGCCGACCACCATACCTTCGCCGGAAGATACGGTACAGGACGGACGTGCACACCCTCAATATTAAATTTATGGGAACTCTCACACCACCAATTCACAAACGCCAATTTTTAAAAAAATGCCACACTTACCAAATTTCCCAACTGGTTAATGAGATTTCTGGATCTGTAGGACTGTGCACGTCCGTCGCAGCACTTAATTGTCGATATGGGGCAGCCTTGTTCTCAGCTCAATGCATCTCTCAGGGGTACCGAAGATAATAGTTCAGCTCTACCGGTTATTTATTTTTTTCTTTGCGCATGAAGTTCTTTTTGATTTCATTCATTTCATTTCTTATCTCTCCTTTTTTCATGTTATTTTTCCGTATTGTCTATGTTTATGTTTATTATTTTTGTTGGGGTGATTGTGGAAGAACGATAGAAGACTATCAAACAACACCTTTTGTTCATAGAATAAATAATATATAATTTCTGTATTGCAAGATATGTATGCTCTTATATCATCGTATTCGTGTGATAAAATAGACATACATTTTTTTTGTATCTTTTCAAGGTTCGTAAAGCGTATTGTATACAGATACAATATACTTTAGGAACTTTGTATCTTTTAACCTCAATTAAACAGTATAATATTCTCGAGATTTCAATTGGAAGTGGTTTGTTTAAGTTCATTGACATTTTAACGAGTTTAACATGGATTTATTAAAATGTTTCATGTGGAAAAGTAATTAACATTTCTTTTTTTCTTTAAAGAGATAATTAAAAACAAAAAGTGCTTATTAGTAATAATTTATTTTTCATAAAACATTGTCGACATTAAAAAGTATAAAAAATAGGAGCACCTACGATTTATTCGAGAAAGAAAAGTAAAGCTACATTGGCACAAACGAAAAACTTATAGTTAAATAAATGCCCTTCTTTATTTTTTTATTGGCAAAAATGGAAAGTTTAAAGAAGAGGTAGTTTTAAAGATAATTAAAAAAGCTTAATTTTAAAGCATAAAGATTTTCTTAAACATTTAATTTGAACACATTTTAATAGAATTATCCAAAAAGTATAGAGTAAAAATATCTTACAAGAGATTCTTGTTCTTTGGTTGAACCTAAGTACTATTTTTAAAATTCGTCGTGACGGGCTAAAGCTTCGCCGAAATCGGTCGCTTGCGACCCAACGAATAAATCGTAATTATTTAAAATTTCTTCTTTAGTTAATTGATGATCAGCGTCTTTATCGGCTTCATAAATTAAGTGCCTCGCTTCAGCTTCGGCGTGGTCGAAATCAGGGGGCATTATCCAATTTTTGACTTCGTCTTCAGTCATATAACCATCTTTATCATCATCGCGATATTTCGCAAATTGCTCTCGTTCGCTTTTAACCCATTCAGGTTCCTCCTCGTTTTCTTCTGCTCTATACATATCCCCAATATACTCCTCCAAAGATATTTTACCATCTTTATCTTTATCGATGTCTTCCATTGTTTCTAAAACAACGACATCTCTCATGTGCCCACTTTCTTCAGGGTGCAAAAACCCGGCAAATTCTTCTTTTGTGAGTGCATCATCACCATCTCCATCAGCAATACTCCATCTTCTTCGATCGCGCTTTAACATTGCTTTATAAGAAAAACCTTCATCATCTTTATCTGCATCTTGAGGATCCATCGAGTCTAAGAATCCATAAACTAATTTTTTATAATCTTCCCATTTTATTTGATCCCTATTTTCTGGGTTATGTTGATTCCATTGACGCTCAACATCTTCCATTATATATCTTTTTTGAGTGTATCTTATCCAATCTCTCAATTCTTCATGATTTATCACACCATCCTTGTTATGATCAATCTTATCAACTATTAAACCTAATCTTCTCTTGCTTTCTTCTGGTGGTAATTGATCGAAGGTTTTAGCTTCATCCCCTAAAAATGCTTCATGATCGTATTGGGCGTTATGTTGTTCCTCTTCATTAAAGTGTTCTTGGCTGCTTAATTCCCTGTCGATGACTCGATCTTTTTTCTCTTCCGGTTTAGGAACTGCAGAGGCAATTCCCAAAAGCGCAATAATAATTACTTTAAGAATCATTATTAAATCTAAAAATACAAGAAAATTAATGGAAGTATTAGGTTTCAGTTCCACATCATCACTGTTATAGTTAAAATCGTCTTAATTAATTTGACAAGGACTTAAGTGAGTTGGAATTAATTTTAATGCGGTACTTTAATTCCTTACCTTTCTCTTTCAATTTAAATAAGTAAATTCGAGTTTAAAATGAGAAAAATGTAAACTTTTAGAGCATTGACACCGAGATGATGAGCTGCACGTGTTATTCTAGAAGTTCTAGAAGCTCCAACTCATCAAGTTCTTCGCGTTCTGGTATGAAATCTACTCGGCGCAACCGGCAGCTTTGTTTATATTAAAGGAAGTCTGATAAGAATGTAAGCGTTTCGGCTTTTAGATCTAATTTTTACTCCCACATCATCAACTAAACCATCGGAGTCTATATCATCAGTTATATTTAGGACGACCTGAATATATTCGTTTGGCAAGTCAATCAGAGATGGCGCTTGATATTTAAAAAAATTTAAATATTTAAGTTATTATGTTAAAAACACGCAGGGGGAATGCAAACCGTTCGCTATAATGAGATGTTCGCAATTTCGCTGTAACGAATTAGTTCGTTATATATTATGAATAATAGAGGCATTGAGAGCAAAAGTGACTAACCCACATATATTATACGCTGGGGTTAGTTCACTTTTACACTCAACGCCTCAATAATGAATAGGATCTTGGGGTGTTGAGAAACATATTAACATCGACTATGTATATAATAAAAATAACATATAATATAAAATAAATAATATAAAAAAACTCGTAGGACTAATTAAAGACAAAAATAATCAAGAAAAACAATTTCTAGAGAGACAAAAACAACAAAGCAACAACGTGCAGAGGAATAGACAAAAATACAATAGGAAGACCGAATCACTCAATAAGCAAACCAATGAACTCAAAGTGAAGAGAATATCACATGAAGAAACACAATTCTGGATAACTATTGATAATATTGAAAATTATACACATACATTCGCACCCAGATTTACAAATCTCAGCAACATACAATTTTCAACGAGCTACATAAACATATTGAACTTGGGACATAAATTTTCTTTACAACATATAAATAATCTAGACCTAGCTATAATTTTGGAGTCACAGATACATAGAAAAAACAATTTTCCAACTAATGATATTCTGAATTGCCTCACCACATCAAACGGAAAAAACACACGCTTATATAGACAAAAAATCACTAACATGAACAGAGTTAAGAATTTGAAACCGAAAATCATCGATAACAATCTAAGGCCAGGCGCGCACATGTGATTTTCATGCGATTATTTGTCGCAGCGACATAAAAGTAGTAGTCGCAAAAAATTTGTATGGTCGCGTATTTGCGACTGATTAATCGTGACTAGAGCCTAGTATCAACATGGACTTCATAGAAACCGCTTGTATAGTGGCTCTGTTATTACGAAAGAAATTAAGAAAGCAACGGAAAAGAAAATTTTGGGTGCATCCAATTTTATCTGACTGAGAACATCGGGGTCAATTTTACATTCTTCATGAAGATTTAAGAAAGCATCCTCGTAAATTCTTTAGCTATTACAGAATGAGTGAAAAATCTTTTCTTGAATTATTAAAAATAATCGGACCGAAAATATCGTACCAAAATAGTAAATGGAGAAAATGTATACCACCTGAGGAATGTCTTGCAGTAACAATAAGGTAAGAAGGTACTTACCAGCTTTTGTTTTGTGTCGTCGTTCTGCCAAATTAACTAGATATTTTCTGCAAACTACTATTAGACTAAATATATAGAAGTAGATATTAAAAATAAGGTTAAATAATAAATATATGTTCTATTTGTTTAATTTAATTAATTTATTGATTTGACAAGTCAAAATATGCATTGTCACCATCAGAAAAAATGGTTGCTGATGGTGTGGATTGTGCAGAGTTGACCGTTGATGTCGATGGCGCGGAGTAAACACTTTCATTGCCTCCTTGTTGTTGTTGTTGAAAATTTGATCTTGGAAATTGCACTTGGTCTACCGGACGGTTAAGATAAAGATGAGAATAAGATTGTTGCATTGAACTGTAAAAAACTGGAGGATTTCCGACGTTTTTTGCATTTTTCATGATATTTAAGATTTCAATTTTCGCATAATGTTTTTGGTCATCAGTTAATTTTTTGAACATTGGAACAAGCATAAGTGAAAAATTTTTATCTTCGTCGATTGTTTCACATTGCTTATCCTCCAATATTTTCAGTAACTTTTCTTCATATGGAATTGTTTTAAGCACGGTTTTTCTTGCAGCCCTTCTTTTAGATATGGATGTACTTTCCGAATTTTCTGTATTGGTTGCTAAAGAAGGAGAAGATATCATTTCTTGATTTTCTTGATCAATCTCAATTGATTGAGAAGGTCCGGTGTTGCTGGTAGTTGGTCTATCTTTCATTATTGGGAAAAGGAATTGCAATTGGTCGGAATAAATATATCTTCTTTTTTTTGCTGCTTGCCCAGACACTGCTTTACGCTGGGCTCCTAATTCCCTAGCGAAACAATCTTTTAAATTTTTCCATTTTTTTTTAATAATTTTTCCTGCAATAGAAAACAGTTATTATTTATTTTTCAGATACCTTGCTACCGGCAATAGTTTCAATTCTTTACACTTTGAATTTTTACTTGGGGCTACCACGATAAGGGAAATTGTTGAAGACACGTGTAACCAATTATGGAACTATTTACAGCCTTTATACATGCCAGAAAAGTCTGAAGAAGATTGGATAAATATTGCCAAAGAGTTTTACGATAGGACAAATTTTCCGAACTGTATCGGTGCAGTCGACGGCAAGCACATTAGATTACAGAAACCAAATAATACTGGTTCCGAATTTTATAATTATAAAAACTTTTATTCGACTATTCTTTTGGGTATAGTAGACGCCGACTACTGTTTTACAGCAATAGATGTAGGAGCATATGGTGCTGGAAGCGATTCCAGTGTTTTTAAGAATTCGAATTTTGGTCAAAGATTACATAATAACCAATTAAATGTTCCCACTCCACAAAAATTACCAAACAACGAGATGGGAGAACCCATACCTTTCATGATAGTAGGAGACGAAGCATTCGCGTTATCACAAAATATTTTACGGCCTTATCCTCAAAGAAACTTAACAATGAAACAAAGAGTCTTTAATTATAGACTGACTCGTGCACGGCGTATGGTAGAGTGTACCTTTGGTATTTTAGCGAACAAATGGCGTATTTTGCATCGATCATTAGACGTGCGAGTCGAATTTGTCGACCTTATCATTAAAACATGTTGCATTCTACATAACTTCGTGCGAAAGAAAGACGGTGTGCAAATGGAGGACGAATTTTATGAGTGTTTATTACAGAGCTGTCCTCCAGCTGGAAAAAGACCTAACAGAGTTGGTCTTAATATAAGAGACTATATGGCAAATTACTTTACATCCCCCGAAGGTTCAGTTCCGTGGCAATATGATAAAATTTAAATACTTATCTGCACAACATTTATTACATAAGATTATTAAAAACTATTAAATAAAAACAATATCACGTACCTCTCTTGTGTTTTTCTTCGGCCGATAACTTGTTCCAAGTGGATATAACTTTGCTATACACTTCTCCCCACAATTTTTCCTTTAAATTTCGGTCACTATACTCTTTCAAATGTTTGTTGTAAAGAGCTGGTCTTTTTTCTACCTCGATAATAATAGTTTCTGTGTCTAAGACACTAGATGTCAAGTCATTGTCACTATTATCAGACACTTCTGAAGATTCAGCCATTTTTAATAAATTTGTTGTAATAATTATCCTATACACCAACTTCGACCTGTGCTGCGACTACGACTGAACAGTCGCATGTGCGTGCATGTTCATTCTTGTTCATGTGATACATTTAAAGACGCGACAATCGCGTCGTTACAAAACTGGAGCAGGTTACATCTTTTTAATCGCTGCTATTATTTAGTCGCATATGCGCGCATTTGTATTTAATGCTATGTGTGTTATTTTTGCGACCAAACAGTCGCGCGACAGAAAATCGCATGTGCGCGCCTGCCTAAAGCCGCGTTGACATGGGTAGTGCGTCACGAACGTGAACTACGCTTTCGTAAGCTACGTTCCGTGTCAACTATTAGATCGTGAAATACGAAGTGTAAATTCATTTCACGAGCGAAATAATTCCAATCGTGAAAATATCAAACGTGTTTGATTTTATTATCTTGAAGTCAGTCGTGAACAGAGCCAGAAGACCGTTGAGTTTAATATGGCTGCTCATGTATTGAGAATGAGTGATGCAGAAACTAATAAATTTATTGAACTATATCAAAATGAACCCGTTTTGTGGGATCCGACGAGAGATTACAAAAAACGAGAGTGTCGTGCAGTTGCAGCAAGAAGAATTGCAACTGCAATGGATATTGATGGATTTACGGAAATTCACGTAATCACAAAATTTAAAAATTTACGTAGCTCCTACTTACAGGAAATAAAAGAAATTAGGCAGAGTGTTAAGTCCGGGTGTAGTTCTGACGAAGTTTATACTCCCAAAGTGCAATGGTTTAAAATAAACTTGGTAAGTATTTATTTAAATTTAAGTTAAAAAAAACAATATGTGTTTATATAATGTGTATACTGGGTGATTCATAACTCGTGTGCAATATTTTGGGTTCTGATACAAATTAAAATGACTCCAAAATATTGCACACGTGTTATGAATCACTCTATATATATTACACATGTGTTACTTTAATTTATTTATTCCTCAACAATTTTCCATTGCCAAGAAACTGCTCCCCCATGGTTGAAGTAGTGGCAATATTCATCTCTTTTCGCTAATGCTGATCTGCTCGGATGTCTATCATGTGTTACAGACATGTCTGCAATACCAGAACTACTTATTTTCCGCCAAGTTCCCGGAGTTACATTGTAGTTTTCGTCTTCAGAATCAATTAGGTTAGCTGGCACATAACAGTTATCCGTTTTCCTAAGCCAGTTATGTATTGAGCCTGCTGCTCAATCTTACAATTTTATCAACTTTTTGTAAATCTACGGCTATTGGCCTTTCACATATCCTGAATTTTGATGCTAGTATACCAAACGCATTTTCTGAAATGCGCCTTGCTCTGGACAGCCTATAATTAAAAATACGTTCATTTCTGGTCAAATTTCGTTTGCTATATGGTTTGAGTAGCGATGTTGTTAATGGAAATGCATCATCAGCGACAATAACTGCATTTGGAGGTATATTCAATATATGTACCTCTATGCCTTCATTGAGGCTACAGTTTCGCCACACACCACCATCTGATGCTCTGCCTTTAGCTCCTATATCCACATATGTAAAACAGTAATCGTGGTCAACTAAGGCAAGCAAAATTATACTAAACGATTGTTTGTAGTTGAAATAATCGGAACCAGTTTTAGGCGGCGCTCTTATAACTATATGTTTGCCATCTAACGCCCCAATGCAGTTAGGGAAGTTCCGTTTTATTTCAAATCCATCAATTATATTGTGCCATTGATTTTCTTCACCGGGCACCTAAAAACATATTAATTTATATAACATATTTATAATCAGAAAAATGGTAAATTACAGAAGAGTGTGCTATTTTATAAATTTAGATTGTACTTAATTTGCATGAAAACCTATATATTTTTTTCCTATAGGATATTGCTGCATTGGTAAATGAAAAGTCAGCTTCACCTGAAGATAATGTAATGGCAAGCCAACAATTGAACGAAGAACAAGCATCTACATCTAAAGAAAGGCAATGGCAAAACGACTCTTTGAATGAAAACGAAGAACAAGCGTCTACATCTAAACAAACGCAAAGCCAAAACGAATCTTTAAAAAGGAAGTTTAAACAAACTAATACAACAACATTTCGTAAAAAGATGTTATGTTCCACACCTGCTGGATATGATATTAATTCTGCGATAGACAAACTAGATGATATTTCTAAAAGAGCTACTAACGCCAGCGTATAAAAAGAAGATTGTTTCGATCATTTTGGAAAGTATATTGCTTCGCTTTTACAAACATTACCACTAGATCGAGCATTCCAATTACAATCAGACATGGTTTCTATGGTTTTGAAACCGACAGTTTCCACATACTCAGTACCTTCTAGCACGTACTCATATAACTCGAGTGGACCACCATCGATTGAACATATTCAAAACCATAACTGGACTCAAGATTCTGTTTTTTCAGCCGCAGAAGATACTCATATGGACGATATGATCTTAGAATGAAGTTCGGCCATGCGCAATTAACATATGAATATTTATTATGTATATATTTGTTTTGAGAAATATATTTTTTGCAAATTATGACTTTTTATTTCTTTCTTTCCTATCTGTTTAAAATATTTATAAAATAAAAATATCTATATTTGTAGTTAAAATGTGCTCCCTGTGAGCCTATGAAAACTATAGGAGAAATTAGATGAAAATCTAGTTGCCATACCAGTAATAAATCATATCCCTATATATTACAAAAAAATAACTGCGTCATTGAATACCGTTTTCAATTAAATAAAGTTTGCACTTACCTTGATAAATTCTGCTAGAGCATCATACACTGCATCCAAAACTTCTTCTATAAATTTACTTATCGACGATTTGGGAACTCTAAATAAATATTCTAAACTTTTAAAAGAGTCTCCAGTAGCTAAATATCGAAGTGTTACTTGCAGTTTCAATTTAGCCGATAGCGCTTCTCTCATATTAGTGGATTTTTTTTTGAATTTTTGGGCTAACGATTTCCAATAAATAATGAAAATGGTGTTCCGACATTCTAAGCAAATTTTTAAAATCTTCCGGGTAATTGGAGATGTCTTTCATTAAATTAATACGATTTCTTTGTAGAATCCATTTCCTGGTCCACCATCGTCTTTTTTTTTCTTAGTAAATTTTGTGAAATCCTGTCTGCTACCACCCCACACAAAATTTGGCATGCTTCTGCCACCAAGCACTGCATTTTTGCGACTGAACAAATACCTACCGTGTAAACCCTTTTCACGAAAGAAGCATGACCACTATCGTGAAATCATTAGATTCGTGTAACCACGAGCGTGCTTCTTGTTCGTGACTCACTACCCGTGTCAACGCGGCTTAATCCTCACTCTAGCAGACAAGAATGGGGGTCTGGTCATAATAGACAAAGACAATTACATCAATAAAGTTCTAGATTTCTTTGAACAAAACCACATACAACCTATTAACAAGGACCCCACCCTAAAATATCATAACAAACTCAAACAACTATTAACAAAATACAAAAATAGCCTAGAAAAATTCAATATAAACATACACAACGTTGTAGAAATGAACCCCCTCACTCCTTGTTTGAAAGGCCTTATTAAATTACACAAAGCGGAAAAAGGTATTAGACCAATCATTACTAACGCAAATACACCTTCAGGAAAGATATCCAAAAGTTTACTGAGGTTCCTATTCAATATTTTTGAACCTACGCTAAAATACAATACCAAGAATTCTATACATCTCATAAAAAAACTTGAATACTTTAACATCAACAATAAATCTAGACTTATATCCTTTGATATTAAAAATCTATATACAAACATACCCGTTAAAAGTACCATAAAGATTATAAGGGATCACCTTATCGAAAACATAAATGATTTCTATGAAGTTGACCTTTCAGATATCGATAACCTCATAACATTAATAGAACACATCTGCAAACAGAATTTCTTCATATTTGATGACAATTACTATATAATGGACGATGGTCTGCCAATGGGGTGCCCATTATCATATCCATTATTTTAGCGGATATCTGTTAACATTTTTGAAAGTGAACTTTTTTCAAGCAAATACTCTATATTCACCAAGGACATAAAATTCTATACGAGGTATGTAGATGATATACTGATAATATATGAGGGCAATCCCGCTAAACTCACGGCACTTAACAACATATTTAATAACATTTCTTGCTTACAATTTACGACAGAGGAAGAGATTAATCGTAGTATTAATTTTTTGGACTTTAACATTAGTAGACACATTAATGACAATTTTCTTTCGTTTAAAATTTATAGAAAGACTACAACTACATATTGCATTATACCAAATAAATCCTTCAATTGCCAAGACCACAAAGCCGCAGCATTCAGATTTTTCTTCCACAGAGCAACACATATTCCACTCAACAACACTAACTTCAAAGATGAAATTACACTTATAGCTAAAATTGGAACCAGGAACGGTTACAATTTGAGCGAGATTCAAGCAATTTACAATGCAATCCACAGAAATAACATTAACAACTTAATATACCCAAGGATTAAACAAAAATTTACATACATAGAGATGCCATACCAACCACAACTACAACATAAGCTTAGAAAAATTCTAGATGCACACAACATAAAGATTGCATATACCAACAACACAAAAATTGGCCAGTTAATTAATTAAAGGCAATGAAATGAGTGACATTTACAAACTGAAATGTGGTGATTGTGAAAGATATTATATAGGTCAGACTGGCAGAAACATTAGTACACGATACAAAGAACAGATAACTAGAAAAACCTCAGCATTCCACAAGCACCCCCAAGACTTTAATCATGTGCCTGACGAAACAGCTATGAACATAATCAAGAATTGTAAAAAATCAAAATTACTAGACATCTACGAGGAATTTTATATCACCTTACACAAAAGAAAATCACCCGAACGAATATAACAGAATTCAACACTAATAGATTATTTTTGAGATTTATATATGTAAATATTTTGAATTTGCCGCCTTTGTTTTCATAGATCATTTGTTTTTGATATTTTGAGATTATGTTGTTTTTCGTCCGTTTTAACCTGTTAACGCTTTATTAATATTAATTTTGAGATTTTTACTTTTTTTACTTATTTTTATCACGTTTAATTTGTATAGTGCCTGTTCAGATACAATTTTTGGTTCGTTCACTTTGTTATTGTTGATTTATTGTGAAGTTTGTACTTACATTATTCATTTTTTCACGAAGAGCCTAACGTTTAAGATTTTATTTTTCTTCAACTTCCTAATACGACGGTAATTTATTTTATTTTAGTGTATGGTTTTTTCTATATTTAACAATAATTTTATTTCTTTACCCTCAGTTGTGCCTGATGACGATTCGCGTGCGGATCGAAACATTTATGTAGCACAGATCTCAATTAATAAATAATTTTCATCAACTTATTCTTCCGATTTATTTGATTCTAAAAATGATGAACATGGAGAAACTAATAGCTACTTTATGTATATAATAAGTTTATTTGTATTTTGTTCATATTGTAATTAACATTTTTTTTTAAGTAATCATTTATGGCGCTTTACTTTAAAACGGGTTTGGTTCGTCTTAAACGTTCTTCAGTAATTTTATTCAAAGAATTCGCGAAACCTTCGGAAATGTTCTCTTCTGTATCAGCAAACCTTTAAATTGTGATATAAATAATGAATTCGATAACAAATCAGATGTGGGTTACCTTTGTATAGTATAGAGAGCCATTTCTTCTTGATTTACCACTTCTTCCTCATCACCTTCATCGCTTTCTTCATTTTCTTTCCATTCTTGGCCTGCATTCACTAATGGTAAATCGATTTCAATTGCTTCTGAAGTCACTACCTAACTGTCAATAGTGCAGTATTCATCAAAACTAACTTGTTTAGGTACTGACAAGAAGTGTTGATAATTTTCTCATTCTACATCAGTAAATTCAGCCTACAATGCAGACAATAAAAGCATGTAAAGTAAAAAGTTACTAAGAAGAACTAATTATCGATAAATCCATACCATCGTTAACTGATTTTCCTCATTTTCTTCTCGAGAGTCAGTTGTCCACACCTTGTTAAAACAATTTTTTATAATATTTGATGTTACCGAATTCCAAGAATCCGACAATGCTCGTAGCGCTTGTAGAATATTCCATTTCGGATTTTCTTCGTTCGCTTCCATTGCCAAAATTGCTGCTCTTACAAGACGAACACGATATCGCTTCTTTATGCACGCAATTATGCCTTGATCAAGAGGTTGGAGTGCACTCGTTGTGTTAGGTGGAAAATAAATCACCTTAACATTGTCCAAATTGATATCCTTAACATTATGTGCAGCACAACTGTCCATCGTTAGCAATACTTTTCTGTTTTGTGCTGCTATGTTTCGCTGGAAACGAATAAGAAATTCTCGAAATGTCACAAACGTTACCCACACATTCTTTTTATTACTATAATGGCACAGTAAATGGGAACGATCTATTTTATTTAAACATCTGGGATTTCTTGACTTTCCTACTATCCACAGATTAAATTTTTCGCTTCCATATGCATTGCAACATAAAACTGCTATTACTCTTTCTTTGCTTTTAGTACCACCATAACACTTTTTACCTTTAAAAGCCAAAGTACGGTTTGGTATAAGATTATAAAAAACACCAGTTTCATCAATGTTAAAAACATCTTTATCAATATAGGCGTTTCTTATAAATTTAAACTCCTGTCTCCATTCATCTATAGCAGTGTTTCCCAAAGTCTTTTGGCCCACGGACCCCTTTTCTTAGTCAAACCTTGCCGACGGACCCCCAGGGTGAAAAACTACATTAAATACATAATAGAAAAATGAATACTTTAACTTTGTTGTCTTAATGGTAAAGGTGACGTAAACATAAAATCTAAAGTAAACATTTTGTTGAAGAAGTATTTATTGATTATAACTTTTGTACTAAAATATAAATAAAATATTAATGGCTTGTATGAACCTGATGGGATGTTATGAGTTAATTTATGTCCGGCTCGATGTTTGTTAGTAGTAACCGTAAATCCCCCGATTACTAATTTGCAGTCTGTTTCTTTTCTTTGTGACTCAGCTCATAACGGCACTGAATCCACGTTCTACCAAATACGAAGACGGAAAAGCAATCAACAGCTTCTGTACAATAACCCATAATGCTGGATATAAAATTGGGATCTGTTTTTGTAACCAGAAATGTTCGTATCCTTGCTTAAATATTGGTTTCAGCTCCTCATTTGTGGATAATTCAATAAGTTGCTCCTGTACTGGCATGTACTCATCTGCATTTATGCTTTGAGTTTGACTACATACAAAAAGGTTCAATACCCAGTCGGGAATATCCAAGTGAAGAATGTCTTCAAATCTTTGAGTAAGGTCCGAATGGAATGCCGTTAAGTGTTGACAATAAGCAAGCAAATCTCGTCTCTTTTTGCAATTTTGAATGATTTGGAAACTGAGAACATTCTCCTCTTCCCAAGCTTTGTTTGTATAGCAAAAGTTTTGCAACAAAGGCAGATATTACACTTTTAGTTTTGATTACATTTTGTGTGTCACCTTGTAGTTTCAAATTAGTCTCGTTGAATCTAGCAAATAAATCAGTCATATAAGCGATGTCATTTTTCAATTCCAACACTGAATCAAAAAGCGAATAGAAGCGATTCAAACACGCACCTTTAGACAACCATCGTACTTCTGTATTAAGTAGTAAATGATTATAGTCATCATCATTTTCCAAACAAAGTTGAGCAAATAATCTCTCTGACATGTGATTCATGCAAACGTCCACTAAGGTTTTTTGCCACCAAATGATGTCGATGAATAACACAATGTACCGATAGTACATTCGGTATGATTTGTTTTAAGTACGCCAGAAAGCCTCGGTGTCGTCCTACCATTACCGGAGCACCATCAGTAACAACGGAGATGATATTAGTCAAGGATATAGCTTTTACATCAAGAAATCTTTTTAATTCAATAAATAATGTTTCACCTTTCTTCACCTTTTTTCACAACACATTGTTTATCTTTTATCCAATCACGAATCGAATTCTTAAATTAAAAACTAAATTTACAGCTGATTTTTTTTGTAATAAATTTAAATTTAAGAGATATCAGTTTTATTCAAATATACTTACGCGACGAAAGTATACTATCTGTGTAACAAAATAAAAAATTATACTTCTTTTTGTCCACCACTCGGAAAATTTGTTGTATGCACTTCACATCACGCACAAGACAGAACTAAATCGTTGTATACACTCACTAGCTGGTGCAGGGATCGACGCTATTCCTGTTTATACAAGATCGGGCAGGCATAAGCCTGCATCGCGATGCCTGTTATTACTTGTATAAGATACAATTACGTACAATTTAGTACGATAAAGTGCAATAAAGTATAATTTTATACACTTGTATATATTTATATTTTACTTGGGATGTAAAAATTGCTAATAATTTATTAATAAATTAATTAAACTTTATTTCCTTCTCCAGATAAGGCGTGGTCTGAAATACCGTGCCTACTCTTAAATCTGTGCAACTACCCAGATGAAAAATCACATCCTGTTATGTTCAATTCAGCAGCGTTGATTTTGCCTTACCTTGTATGAATGGCCCTGTTAAGGAAACATGTTTTGTTCTCATTTCGGTAAACCATTCTATTAATTTTTTTTCTAATTCTGGAACTGCAGGTCTCCTCAACTTTTTACGAGACGTATCTGTACCAGACGCTACAGCACTCTCAATACGGTATTTTTTATAATTGTTGATAGCGTTGATTTTGATATGTTAAGTTTTCCCGCAATTTTAGTATTTGTAATAGCAGTTTTTCAAAATCCTCCAGTAGCTAAATTTTTTTTATTGCTGTATGGTATGTAATGGTGTGTATAGCTAAAACGAGAAATCTTGCGCCAAAGTGCGCCGAAATAAAAAATTTGCAGTCCAAGATTATCATATAAGTAATCAAAATTTATATATCAAAAATATTTTCTAATTACAGCCTCATCGCAATTCTTAACATTTAAAAAGTTATTTGCAGAAAACTCGTGTTTCATCAAAAATTTTGTATCATTTACAATTTTAGGGAAAAAATGTTGGTATGTCGAATCGAGTTCTGTTGATATGCTGTATCATTTTCGCTTCAAGTAAAATTAATATCAATAGTAAACTCGATACAAGTACAGAATGGTAACAGCATGGTACACAAACTAATGGGATACAATAATTATGAAAATAATTTTACAAGGTCACTACCGCTGATCACTCTATAATTTAAAGTGATGTTGTGTACATGTAATACAGCTGATTTTAATTTGAAGAGTCTTCTTCATTTTCTTGATTTTTTTCCTCTTCATTGTCCTCCTTATCATTATTGTATTCTTCTTCACCATCATTCATTTCTTCATTATCATCTTCGTTGTCATTTTCTTCTTAATATCTGTCCAATATAGTCAAACTTTTGGCATTTTGATTTAATTTTCTTTATAATTATTTTTTTTAACTTTCTTAAGTCTACCATATTTTCTTGTGTGGCATTCTCTAAACCTGCGGACTTGTTTGTTTTTCGTCTCAGAGCCTTAAGCCTTTTCAGATAATTCGCCCATTGGTAATAGTAACTCTTTGACAACTGCCGCTCATGAATTAAAATTTTGTGGACACTAGTAGGCATATAGTACCACTTATAACGGTTAATATAAGAAAGATAATATGTTTTTTTCAAATTTGAAAGTTTGACACTAGATTTTGGCCACACTGTATAATTTTAAACCAATAGAACTTGGTTAACAATACCACTAGACCTTACTTCATAAGATTGTCATGAAATTTTATTCATGAGACACTGTTTATAATATTAATTAATTTTTGAAATCAGATAGAAACAAATACGATTATTTTTCGTATTTATTTTTTTGTGCTGCTGTCATTCAACCGATTTCAATAAAATTGTAGTGGTGTGTAGGCACCCATAAAAGACATCAAAAAATGTGAGAAAATATATATCGTGCAGTTTAAAAATAGATATCATTATAGGCATTTTTGGGACAGGCTGTATAATCAAAAATAGTTGGAAACGCCGTCTAATATACGTACTAATATATAATACAAGCCTGCAGAATATCAAACTCTTAAATTTTTTAATAACTGAGCTATAGAAGACGGGAGCTCAGCTGAAGGACCCTGTATACTTTTTCTATAAAACATTTTAGATACGCGTGTTTTAGAATTTCCGGTCTCGTAAATTCATGCTAAAATGTAAAATACTACATGTCTAATGTTTTATACAACATTTTATAGTAATATTTTTCTTTGAAGCCCAAATTTATATAACAAGAAAATGAATATGTATTTAAGTAAAATATTATATCAGTAATATTACTTCCGTTTGACGAATTTAACATAATTACAATTTTGACACAACATTGTCCTATTGGTCTTTTAATGGTATGTCAAGTTTCATAATGATATCTAATTGTTAACAGCAAAATAATATTTGCGATCGGGTTTTCATGCCGTTCGAACCACTGTGCAATGCCATTAACTGTTAAGTTATATAGTTGTAACTATAAGTTATATAACTTTTTTTCATCTTCTATTAATCGATGAAGAATTTTTACATCCTATGTATCAAATGTATTTGGTTTAACTTTGAAATCATTGTCTGAAACAATTTAGTAGTAGGTCCCTCAATATGCCCTCAAGAGCAGCGTTTCTCAACCTTTTTTAACCTTAGAATCTGTAGATTTTGTCCAAAAATTGCGCGAACCAGCCACTTATTTTGCATAATGTTGTATTAATTGTAAATTATTAGAAATGGTGTAAAGTTATTGGTTGTATAATGCCATGTATAAGATTGGTTAAAAGTTTTCGAGAATGCAACCAAGAAGGGGGTAGAAATTAAGACTCCTTTTGATAGAACTAAGTTTCGATTATTTATTATAATCTTCATCACGATACACTGTAAAATATGGGGAAATAATTAACAAAATCAGCTAACAATAACGAACTTACATTTAGAAGTAAAACATTTAATGGTAAAAAACTATGTTCCTCACAAAAACACATCTAAACTAGAAAATCAGTAACTAGCCCAAAACACGAAAGACAACAAAATTTTAAAAATGGCTACACAACCTAAGAGCCTACAGCACAGAAAGATGGCGTTATAAAATTGAAAAAGGAAATTATCAATCTCTAAAATAAAATTGATTAAAGATAACACAGGACGGAGGCAATTAAATTTTTTCATTGTACTATCCAATAGTCAACCAACATCAACTCATAGTATTTATTTTATAAAGGGTACGCGGTAATTGGCCCAAGGGGTACACGGTAAAAACGTTTGGAGAACGCCGATCTAGATCAACTTCAATAATATCTGAAAAATCGATTTAATGGTTAAATATTGTGATATTATCATAAATTAGCAATCATGGCATCCACTATTCTATTTCACTAATAATAAAGTCAATATGCGTTTTCATTCAACTTTTAGAGCATTGACATCTTAGAAATCACAAATCGACAGTTTTATTTATATTACAGGAAGTTTGATAAGAATGTAATCGGTTTTGGGTTTGGATATAATTTTTCTCCTACACAATTAACTATATAGTTTAGAAACAGACTAACAGAGATGGCACTTGATATTAAACAAAAATAAAAGTATAAATATATTAGTTAACAAATAGATATTAATGTTTTTTATAAGATTGGATTAAATTTATATTATATTGATTATATTTGTAAGTTTAAAAGTTAATTTTTGAGTGTTGTACAGAAAACTATAATATTACAGAAATCTTTAATGTTACAATTTTGATATTAAATCAAAGATGACATAATGTGATCTTATGTTTAATTTCTTTACAACTAAGAGAATTTTCTTTCGAGGAAATATTAATCTTTTTATTTTTATCTTTAACTGTGCTTGCATTATTGCCAATAAACGATCGCTGGGTAATAGGTGGCTTTTAAGCGCAAGGCTACTTTGAGCCTCCCATGTACTAATTACCTGTCATTACCTGTTTTAAGTGGCTTTTTGTAGTCCACAGCCGGGTTGGAGTTCAATAAAGGGCGATCTCAGTGCCTCTTTGGTCAGCTTCTACGTCTTTTTATTACCTTCAATGTCTTTGTGGCCTAGAACCGACTACGACCCAACTTTATTGCCTCTTGCGAGTTTTTCTTAGGTTGCTGGTATATTTTATGTCACGTTGAGGTCTTGATTGCATTTAGGTTCACGAAAATGTTTATCGATGCAGCTTTCAATATAATCAAAACGCGATGTTATCGTTATTGAAAAAGTTAATCTGCGTATATACTTTGTGCTGTCTTGATATGTGGTCTGAAAAAGATTTCAAAAGTTCTGAAAAAAGTGATTCTTTCGTTAAATGTTATTAGATTATCACAAATTGTCAATGATACCGGCCACTTTTCAATGATAAAATTTATTTGGTCAAAAAGGATAATGAGAAAAAAAATAAGAATAAAATTTAATATAATAAACTTTAATGAATAGAATTATCAAACAAATTATAAAAGATATAAAATAAAAATGTTATTAAATAAAACCTTCATTCATCAAAAAAATTTAATCAAAAAAATCATTGATCAAAAATTATTAACTGATTAAAAAGTACTAAACAAAATGTTATCAATTTCACTTTATCAGACACACCAAACTAATAGAACGGAAGCTGTTAGTAAAATTACACAAAACATAACTCACAGAGGGTTAAAAATCTCATCATGGTAACGGTTAATGATCGACTCTCGCTCTTGGTCCCAGCGCCACCCTTGGTATTCAGTTTAGCTCCGAAGATGGATCTCTACTCCCAGATTTGGAACTCTTCTCAGAGTTCCCCGGATCAGAGCGATTCTTGTTCTTCTTTGGCTTCTTTGTCACTGGGCCTTGAGACTGCCCACGGTTTGAGATTCTTCTCTTAATACTGAGCCAAAACTACTCTATCAAGACTGTATCATGACTAACTGAAGACTCCCTTTTCTTTAACTCGTCTGAGATTTTTATAACCCTTCTTTTCCGAGCGCTCCTAATCTAAACAATCAATTTCATTGGTCCTACAACTCGGATGAAAACCATTCGCTCTTAAACTAAATGTAAAGAAAGAATTCATATAGGGAACCTTTTGATTAAATTAACGAACAAAAATTGAAAATCAATTCTAAAATCAATGAATAAATTTAATAGAGCCCGCGGTTCGCTACACTTTTTGTCCCTGAGATATACACTTTCAACCTCACGAAGAATTTCAAACTGTAACATTTTCAAAATAAACTTCAAAAACTTCTGGAAAATCAATTTTTTGGATAAATGTAATAAAATCATCAATCAAATCGCCTACTTTTCAATGATAAAATGATGTCACTTTTAGTGCTTGAGGTATACGCTTCTAAACTCAGCTATATTCTAAATTCTAACATAATTTTCTGGTTAAATGATATTAAATTATCACAAATTGTCAATCAACGCGTTTATTTCTCAATGACAAAGGTCGTTATGTGATATCACTGTTAGTTCTTCCTAGATATAAACTTTTATACATCAAGAATTTCAAAATCTAACATTCTCTTTATCAATGTTGTGAACTTCTGAAAGATCAATTTTTTAGTTAAATGTTATCACAAATTAGTAATCAAAGGCTCCTAACATTTTTAGGATCGAATTCAAAAATTTTTTTAAAATTGATTTTTTGGATAAATGTTATGAAATTAATTATCAATCAAGGCATTGACTTTTTAAAGATATAGTAGTGATGTCACTTTCAGTTTTTCAAAGATTCACTTTTCAACTCAAATAGAAATTCCAAAGTATAACATTTAACAACAACAAGTATAACTTTTTAAATATTGTTTTTTTAGATAAATGTTATGAAATTATACAAATTGGCACATACCGTCCACTTTTCAGTGATAACGTAAATTTTATAATATCATTTTTAATACTTGAGATATCCACTTTTAAAGTCAACAAGACTTCCAACATTTTTCTAACAATTTCGAGATAAAATTCGAAATATTCTGAAAAATCGATTTTTTTGTTAAATGTTATGAAATGATCATAAATTTGCAATCAATACGTCGACTTTTCAGTGATAAAGTTCATTTTGTGATATCACGTTTAGATCCTGAGATATATGGTTTAATTAATAACAATGATTTTGTTGTAAATTGTAACATTTTCTAGATTAATGTGGACTCGAAATATTCTGAATAATCGATTTCTTTTTTTTTTCTTTTTTTTATCGGCATCACTTTCAGTTCTTCAGATATTTACTTCTCAACTCAACAAGAATTAAAAATTTTAACATTTTCAGGGTCAATTTAAAGAAATTTTATAGATTGATTTTTTAGATAAATGATATGAAATGATACTAGATTTTGGCAATCAAAGCGTCCAGCTTTTACTAATAAAGTTGATTGTGAATATCACTTTCAATACTTGAGATATCCACTTATAAACTCAACAAGGATTCCAAATTCTAACATTTACTGGATTCTAATTTTGATGAGCAATCGATTCTTTTTGTTAAATGTTACGAAATTATCATAAATTGTTAATTAATGCGTTCCCTGTTCAGTGATAAAGGTCATTTCGTGATATCACTTTTGGTTCCTAAGATATACCTTTAAACACAACAATAATTCTAAATTTTAGACATTTTCTAGATCAATGTCGAAAACTTCTGAAAAATCGTTTTTTTAGTTAAATGTTATAATCGCAAATTATAGCGCCTTCTTTTCAATGATAAAGTTCATTTTGTGATATTACTTTTAGTTCTTGAGATATAAGCTTTTGAACTCAACAAGAATTCCAAGTTCAAACATTTTCTAGATCAATTTTAAAAATGATTTTTTGGTTAAATATGATTAAAATAAACATTATCATTTTGTGATATCACTTTCAATACTTGAGATATCCATTTTTAAACTCAACAAGAATTCCAAATCCTTACATTTCCAGATAAAAATCGAAATCTTCAAACAATCGATTTTTTTAATGTTATGAAATAATCACAAATTATCGAACAAAGCGTCCATTTTTCAGTGATAAAGTTTATTTTGTTATATCATCTTTAGATTCTGAGATATAGACTTTTAAACACAACAAGAATTACAGATTCTAACATTTTCAGGAACAAATTCAAATATTTTGTAAAAATTGGTTTTTTGGATAAATCATCAAATAAATTATCACAAATTGGTAATCAAAATGTCCACTTTTCAGTGATAAAGTTCATATTGTGATATCACTTTATTACTTGAGATATCCACTTTTAAACTCATCATGAACTAACATTTTTTATATAAATTTCGAAATTTTCTGTATAATTTATTTTTTTGTTAAATGTTATGAAATGATTACAAATAGTCAACCAAAATGTCCACTTTTCAGTGATAAAGCTTCATTTTATAATATCACTTTTAATCTCTGAGAAATACTCTTTTAAACACAACAAATATCCTAAATTCTAAAACTTTCTAGATCTACGTCGAAAACTCCTGAATAATCGATTCTGAAACATCGATAGTTAAATGTTATTATCACAAATTATCAGGTTTTTAGTGATAAAGTGCGTTTAGTGATATCACTTATAGTTCTTAAGATTTCTAAACACAAAAATAATTCGAAATTCTAACGTTTTCGAGATGAATGTTGAAAACTTCCGAAAAATTAATTTTTCAGATTATCAATTAAAGCATCTACTTTTTAATGATTAAGTGTGTTCACTTTTCAACTTAACAGAATTTTAAATTCTAGCTTTTTTAGATCAATTTCAAAAGTTTTTGAAAAAATAATTTTTTTGATAAATGTTAGATTTCTTTATATATAATAGTTCTAACAACAATTTAATACATACCAGAGTAAACAAGTTATCTAAATAAATAGGTTTATTACCAAGCTTTTATTTTACAACCGTTATAATCCCATAAAACCTCGTAAACTCAATAAAATCAGGATTGAACGCAATTTTATGTGAATCCTGCATATACCATTAATAAGTTATCGATAATAATAGCATTAAAAATAGCATGCACCCCAGAATATTAATTTACTTTATTTACTTTAATGAATAATTTTTCAATAAACATTTTCGAAACAATTCATCCCTACATTATTCCGTGCTCATTCCTGATAAACCCCCGAAACGGAATTAAATTCGATCTCGTATAACATCCGATCGAGATAATCTCCATAATTTCGTGCCGGAGGATAAATTACGGCAAACGACCGGATTAAGGGACACAAGAGTAGTGATTGCCAATGGCAAAATTTACGTTCGAAAATCGAGTGTAATCGTAATTCTCCGCTAATCATCTTGGAGAGTGAAACGTTTCATAAAGGTTCGAAATGCAACTGAAAATAACCACCCGGACGGATGTTATCCACGGAAATAAAACGAACAGGAAGTGGTTTTTACGTTTCGGGACGTGTGCTCCTGATTGCGGCGACTTTTTTAATTTCCACTTCGTTTCCGGCATTCGTTCAATTTTCAGGATGGTCTTTTTATCGTTGCCCGCAATCGCCTCCGGTTGGAAGTGCGAAAATTTAATAATTACGTGCTTGAGTAGAAAAGAGGGAAATTTTTATTACTTAGAATCTAGGTAAAATTTAAGATGCTTTTAAAACAAAGCTTTGTGTAATTAATTTCCGAGAGAACGTCAAGCTTTTATAATATTTATTAATTATACTGTGTGGGAAAGCACTGACACGTTCCCAAGCTGTAGTTTTCCGTGTAATTAATGATTGTGTCAAGTCCCCCGATAGTTTTCCAAGCTTGAAACCGCGTGCTTTCGTTTTTCTTTTTGTTAAAGGAGTAGATTACGTTATTACGTAAAAAAAATCTGTTCTGATAAGTTTTAAATTTAAGTAATCGAAAGTTTCCAAGTTTCTTGATTATATCGTATCAAACTTAGACGGGTTCACTTGATTAAAACTCCGCTACTAAGTCTTCCTGGTTAGATATATTAACGTCCGGATTTGGAAAGTTGTATCAAAGAAGTTCCGCATCGTCAAATGGCATTAAAACGTAGACAGATTTTTTTATTTCTCCTTGCCAACGTTATGGTTATGGTAGCGTCCTTATCTAAACAATTGGTTGTTGAAGGTGACGGGGAAGAATCTTCGGGTAACTTGGAAAGTCTCTCAGATAATTTGCCTAAAACTACCTGCCATGTTGAGTATCAAGTTTTAAAACGAGTTGCTGGACGTTGTGTTAAATTGGGTAAAAGTGCAACTGGATGTGTTGCTGGCATTTATATTCAACCATTACATCCGGAATGTATTTAAACGAAAAAAGAATTAATTTTGTAATAATAGTGGAAAACAAGTTAGTGTTAGTTTGGTTTATAAATATAAATAAAAGTGCAAATTAATTTATTAAGCGGTGTAAATCCGTTTTCCTATTATTCTCCTATTGCTTTTGTGACTTGTATTACCATTTTTTTTATTTGAAACGTAGTAATTTTCTCTTCGTAGTGACACTGATTGATGTACGTTTTTTACCCGGTTAAAAGTTTTAACACACCCAACCGTTGAATTACAGGGTTTGTTTTAACCACCCCAATGACGGATTGTACGCTTGGGAATTTTTCAGATTCAGTGTATTTTTTCAGTATGATTGGAAAACACCAGTATCTTTCGTTTAATGTAAAACTTTTTAAATTGATGAACATGTGGCCGACTAAAGGAGTTGATGATGTATTAAAATGGAAACAATGGCAAAGTTATTATATTTTTATCACGTTAATTCCTATTTTTTTACCCGTTTTTGCTGAATCTATTGATGGTTTTAATGGTACGTTTATTTTAATTTAAATTTTTTTATAAAACTAGTAAAAAAATTTTCCTTATTTTTTTTGCTTATGACAATCTTTTCCTCACTATCTTAATAAAATTGGATCTTTATATTTTTTTAAATATGATTGCAACAAATAATTATCTTTCTAAATTTGGATTCGAAACAATAATTATTATCTCAAAGATTAGTCATCTTTGAGATGTTTTTCAAGTGCAATGTATTTGAATTTTGTGTAAGAATTCATATTTTTCTTTATTAGTTGCGATTGTTTCATTAAGATATTTTAAAAATTCGATTTTTCACGATTTTCTTTAAATTATGCTAAAAAATTGTATACATCCCAAATTTGGGGTTGCTTAAAAAATTAGAGAGAGAAAAACATAAATTACATTTTATTAACAAAAATTATATGTTAACACTTATTTAAATTTGTGAAGAGCCTTCTTTTGATTCAAAAAAGTTTTCAAATAGACTTCTTTTGTGTCCTTGTCTTGCATCGTGGTCGTTTGGTCTACTTATGCACATCTCGTTCATAATTAGTCTATTCATTGATTTGTCAGAAAACTTTTGTCTTACAATTTTGAGACGGTCTGTAATGGGAGTAACGTTTGTTCATTCGTATAAAACTTTGTTACGTATGTTATGTAGTGGGTTGTTCGGGTATCGTATTTTTGTTATAAAGGTTAGTCGTTAATGTGTGTCCGTACTCAATCAAAGGTCTACATATGCTTTTATAAATGTGAACTGCTGTCTTTGTCGAAATTCCTTTGTTCTTGTAAGTTAAGCAGCGGAAGTGTTTAGCTGTTTTAATTATTTCTATTTGCTTTTCCTTATAATGTTTTTTTAGTCTTAGACGTTTATCCAGATATATGCCTAAATATTGAATATTTTCTGAGGGTTTCAGTTTTTCTTGTTCTGTAAGGATATATGGGGAATTTTTGTTGATGTTGTGATATGGAATTAGCAGTTGAAATTTGGATGGGTTCGGCTGAAGTTTCCGTTTGTATAACCACGTTAATGTTCTGTTGCAAAGCGCTTGCATGTTATTGGTCGTTTCTTTCCTATTTTTTTTGTGTGTAATCAACGTGGTGTCATCTGCGTATTGTAGTTAAAAAAAAATATTTCAAAAGTAAATAAAGATATTCAAATATGTTTTTTTTATGTAAAAATATATACTTTAACTTTAGGGATAAGACTTCAACAATGCATAATTTCTGAAATAGAATACTTTACAAACTGATATGGCAACCCTGTATATTTAAATTGAAGTAAAACTAGAACTAATACTAGACCTAAACACCATTAGATCTAGATCTAGAACTAGAAACATTTTGGTTAGCCGCACATCTCTCAAGACGGCTAAACCTGTATAATTCTAGTTCTAGGTTTGGTGTTATTTCTAGTCTTACTTCAATTTAAATATACAGGGTTGGGTTGGGTTGAGTTTAGCCGTGTATCTGAAGACATTTTTGTAACGAAGGATTCTTCAATGAATAGTTCTTGAAATAGATTACTTTACAAACTGATTTGGTAACCCTGTATTGACATAAAATTAGACTAGCACCAGATCTAGAACTAAAATCATTCGGATTTAGCCGTGCATTGGAAGACATTTTTTTAACAAGGGTGTCTACAATGAATCGTTTCTGAAATAGAGTACTTTAGAAACTGATTTCGCCACCCTGTACATTTAAATTGAATTAAAACTAGAACTAACACTAGACTTAGAAGTGGAAAATGTTGGGTTTAGCCGTGCGTTTGAGGACGCACGGCTTATTTTTTTAGACAATTTTGCAATACTAATATAATCTAGACTCTCTGTATATAACATAAAAGTGTTAAAATTGGAAGAAACGGAAGAAAAAGTTGTGTTTTGGAGAGATTAATTTGATTTTGCCATCTTAGCAGCTTAGAACTATAGATGCGATGGTCGTGCCTTCTGTTACCAAGGTGATGTCGTCTACGTACAGAAGAGGCCTTTTTCAAGCAAACTAGGACGGTAATTGGATGGATCTGATAAGGAAGATTCGTTTTTGGACACGTAAATTATAACTGTGGACTTCTAAACGTCGGGAAAATGTTGGTTGGTGAGGCAGAAATTTAATATTTTTATAATATAAGCATGAATGAGGATGTTTCTTGTGAGATGGTCGTGCTCAGGGGCGGTGCTTGTACCATTGCCTATGATTATAGGTCTGTAACTTTAGGGTTGGTGCTGGTCTGCGTCAGGTTTGGGTATCGGAATTATTATACCATTATATTTGGGATTTGCCTATATTGTACAGGGTGATTCATTGCTTTTTCATGAATCGGTGTATGTTGGGATTGAGGTTTCTTAGATGTTTCATAACTAGGTCCTTTCCTGGATATGAGCTTTTTCCTTTATAGATGTATATGAAACACATCGTATGTAGATATTGACATTCGTCTTTGTCAATATCGGCAATTGATTCAGTGGCGGATATTTGATTTATGAAATTTTTATACCAATTTTTTACCATTGATTACGTAGTGGGTGTCGTATCAGACATTTTCCGTTGGAGTGATTTAGTTGTTAAAATGTTTTGGTAATGCTTTGCATTTTTTCTATATTTGTTTTATGTTCTGTGTCTTCAAATATTAACAAGGTTATTTGGTAATTTTTTTGATTTTTTGCCAAAAGGTTTGCTCTTGGTCTTCCTTTATTTCTTCGCATACCTTCAACCATTCCTGAAAATTTCAAAGTTCCTGTTGAAATGTTGTAACCGCTTTTCGACTTTCTTTATTAGGCTTGTTGAAGAGAATCTGATTTTTTGATTAAGTCTGTTTCATGTTTATGGGTTCGTTTTGTTTTGATCGATAAATAATTATTCATATCCTTATTTACTTCATCAATGTTAGTGCGTCTTAGATTGTATTTAGATGCTTGATCACTTATGGTGGAATAAGTTGATAGATTAATTTTTATGTTGAATAATATACCCAGATAAGCTGAAAGATGATTTGGGAGCTGTATGCCTTTTTATGAAGTTTGAGTTGTCCAGAAACGGTTGAAGTTGTTTTTTAGATTGGTTAAGATTGAAATCGCCAATTTCTATAGCCGATGTGAATTGCTACGTTGTGTAGTGGAGAGTGAGGGTGAGAATATATAAGAGAAATGGGATAAAGCCGTGTAAGCATTCATTGGGCGGATTATGGAAAGGGAGTTAGCTATATTCAGGTTGTGTGTTGTCTTAGATAAGATTCCGCAAGCACTTATGTTTTGGAAGCCTTCCCTTTGGATGGTATCCTAGTTTCTGTACTGGATGGTGTCATCTGTCTTCATTTTAGTTTCCGTATTAGTATTAGAGTTTTCGGCGAAGCGCATTCTGAGTTCTTCTGTTAGTTCTTGTCTATTATTGTTCCATGGTTTATTGAGCCGAATGTGTGCTAATATGTGCTAATAATGAAGTCGTGTGTAATAATTGGTTTTCTGTATACTTCAGTTTAAATAAATCGAGCTTTCGATTTCACAGCAATCACTATTATCTCAAAAAATATAATACTTTTTTCCAAGAATGGTTTTCTTCATGAAAAGGTACATATTTTCTTTTATAAATCATGAATGTTTTATTAACATATCTTAAGAATTCGATTTTTAATGATTTTTTTTTAAATTCTCGTCTTCCTAAAGTCAGTTTCTAATCAAGTATTATTACCTCAAAAATGAGTAATATTTTCCAAGAATGATTTTGTTCCTGCAACATATTTTAAGAATTCGAATTTTAACGATTAAAAGAAAAACTCTTGCCTTCCTAAATTTATAAAATTCAGCGTTTATTTAAATATTATTATCTCAAAAACGAATATTGCTTTCCAAGAACAATTTTATTCTTGAAAATTACATACTTTCTTTTGTTAATACTTTATCATGGTATCATAAAATTTTATTTTTCGACGATTTTTAAAGAAACTCTAGTGTTCTTAAGTTCGCAAAATTCGGTTACTATTCAAATATCATTATCTCGTGGTTTATAAGTAACCCTTAAAACAGTAAAAGAAAATGTCTTTTATTTTTCTTTTTGCTTCTTTTGTTCTTCTTTATTGTCTTTATAAAATATCTGAAACAATTGTTGACTGAACCGTCTTCTTTTAAATTTAATCTTAAATGATTAAGATTTCAATTTATCAATAACTTTTTAGGAAGTTTCTAATTTTTGGTAGATTTCTAATAAGTCGATAACTTAATATTAATTCGTTTAATCTTTATTTTTTAGATTCAGATATGACAATGGCAGAAGAAGCTCAAGTTTTATTAGCAAACATTTGCATCTTCGGTATGTTCCAATTAGGAGTTTGCTTCTTAAGAAACGCCGAGAAAATAAAAAAATTGGTCGACAATTTAGACGAATTCAAAAAATACTCGAATTTGGATATGTTAAAAATCGACGGGGACGCTATTTTGTACTCGAAAATTTTTTTCGCTTACTCAGTTTTGGGAACGTTAATTTATACCTTTATGCCGTTCGTGTCCGTAAAAAACTGCGAAAATAATAAACCGATGCGAATGCAAAAATATAACATTCCTTGTGGTATCATTCTGCCGTATCGGCTTCCATTCCAATTCGATAAATCACCTATATTTGAAATCGTTGCCATTTATACTGCATATTTGGCAAGCATTACTACGATAGTTATTGTTACAATAACCACGTTGGTTTGTAGTATTATATCGCACGTTATTGCACATTTAAGAGAACTTAGACGTTATATATTATCGATTCAACCCGGAAATGTACCGAATATTGATATTAAAGTTAAAAAAATCATTCAATATCACACAGCTATAATCGAATATGTAAATGAAGTAAATGATGCGTTTGGAACACAGCTTATTGCCCATCGAGTGCTAACATCGTTTGTTATAAGCATTTTGGGGTTTGTTTTAATAACGGTAAATAATTTTGGGGAATGGTTAAGGTTTGGTATGCATTTATTTGGATGGTTGGTTTTGATTTATTTGGTTTGTCATTATGGACAAACTTTAATCGATGAAAGCTTGGGAGTTGCCGTCGATGCATATCAAATTGAGTGGCATACAAAACCTATTGTTGTACAAAAATGTATAAGAATGATTATTATGAGGTCTCAAAGACCGATTGTTTTGAAAGCTTTGAAAGTCGAAACGTTTTCGGCCAGCACTTTCGTTGGGGTAATAATAATAATGTTATAATAAAGTTTTTATATTTTTTTAATTATTTCTTTTTAGATATTAAAAGCCGCTTATACAGTTTTCACTTTATTGTTAAATGTTAGAAAATAAAATAATATATAACGTAACGTTCTACTTTCGCCACTTTTGATTATTGAAATCTCCGGAGGAAGACCCCCGAAAATTTACATTTCAAATGCGAGAACGAGCTGAATACAAATTTGTGGTTCCAATTTTTATTGATAGGCCCCATTGGGATGTTTGTTACCAAGTTTTTCCCTTCGATTTTTACGTTTCGCAACTTATCGCCAATTTTGTGACAACTCATCGTTTCGCATTAAAAGTCGTTTATTTGAGTTATATAAGTTGTTTATAAATACTTGATCGACTTGTTTATCCAACCTTTTTTTTACTTTTTAAGTGAATATAAAGGGACAAATAGCATTAGATTCTATAGTAGTTGCATCATCAAAATGACACTTTTCGCTGCTCTCTTCGCCGTGGGTTTTTTCCAAATTAGTTTAGCTGAACTTCCCCAAAATGGAACGAGACAATGTAGCGGTACATTAGGGATGGTTACAGATGTTCAGATTGGAATGACTTCAACTTCTATGAATGTGCATTTTTCTGAACCAATCGGATATGAAGGTTGTGGTTTAAATTACAATATTCATTTTGGATCTGTACTTAATGGAGCAACGTATTATATGTCGACCACGAACAATTTCTACGAATCTTTTAACTATTTTAATGAACACGTTCTTTGCAAGACAGTCAGCTTGAATATAGTACCGGTTTATGGATCATCACTAGGAGAAGCTTATTCAACTACTCGTATTACAGGTATAAAGGTTTTTTCATTATAACCTATAATAAGAAATTTGATATGTAAGTACGAATAAAAGTGATTGTTTTCATAATATATTTAAAGCATTTGATTTTCTCAATTTTTTAAAAATGATTGCATAAAATTGTTGCTTTTTTTAAATTCAAGTTATTTAACAAGAAACGAATTAAGTTTTTAAAGCACGGTTTTGCTCATATAAAAGTACACATCTTCTTCTAAAGATAGTGACATTCACTATTCATCACGATATCTTAAGAATTGGATTTTTCAAGATTACTTTAAATCGTCATCTTTCTATTTCTAGAACTAGTATGCTAGTTTTACTTTTAGCTTAATAAATTTAACATAATCTCTTGCAGTTGAATTTGATGATCGTATTGATATTGGACCTGTTAGAAACCTTCGTTTGGAAATAACAAATGTTTTACAAATTAGGTGGTGGACACCGGTTGATTATGAGAGTTGCATCGTCGTTTTTAATGTAAAAATAACTGATACCTATTCCGGAGATCTTTTAGATAGTAAAACCGTTCAAGGTTATCAACACAAATACGATTTCGCAGCTAATAAAATATATTGTAAGCAAGTTATGGTAAGCGTTGAATCATCATACAGAGGTGTTAGTGGAGGAACTGTTTCTGCACAAATTCAACTTCCTTGTTAACAAGAAATGTAATTGCGCAATTGATAATAAAGTTTATTTGTTACTTGAACTGATTAAAATTTGATTGATTTGTAATCTTATCTTAAAACCTTTAGTAAATAATTCATCATCTCTCAAATGTGTTATAAAAATTCCATAATTATTTAAGATTTGTTTAGTACATACACAACAATGAGATTGTTAGTAATCCTATTGAATTTAATTTTCTTTTTCGAATCAATTAGTGGTGGTATGTTAGAAAATTACGCAAAAATTTCTTAAATTAATAACCTTTATTTTAGATCTCACACCGCCGGATCAGAAAGAGAATAAATCTTGGTTGACAAAGAATTGGGTGCGAAATGACGAAGCTGAAGCTCTTTGTTCCGGTATTTTGATTATTATCTTGTTACACATTTTATAACAATTTTTTTAGGACCACTTGGAACGGTTGGCAATGTTTTAATAGAAGTAACCGACACGGAAATGAAAGTTTCTTATGCTCCCCCGATGGGATATGAAAATTGCGATTTAGATTACAAAACTGTTTATTATCAAGAATTAAATTTGGCCGTTTTTCAACAAACTATCAATAAACATTTAAATCAATCGTATAATTATTGGAAAGGAAGAGCTTTATGCAAACTTATTTTATTGGATATAACACCTATTTATAATGGGGTTCCAGGAGAAACTTATAGGTCAAATCAATTAACAGGTAATTTTGACAAGAATATATGTGATTTTGCTGTTATTAGAATGATGTGATAAAGTATAAAAAAATAATCTTTCCATCAAAATGCTTAAGTCCTGCACGATTTATTAAAGTTCTTATAAAGTTAATGAAAGTCAATTATAATCAGAATTGCAACACTTTCAAAATAAATATTTCTTATCTGTAATTAGGATGATTTGATAAAGGCCAGGATCATATTATAAATCAAATCAATAACTGGTAATTTTGATAATTAATTTTTTTATACTGGGCGAGTCTTACTTAGACATTATCAACTTTTACTTCACTTCTGGAGCAGCCTCAAAAATAATAATCAAGTGCTGTGAGGTGTTGAGAGCTTGAAGGCTAACTGATAACACGACCACGACCAATCAAACGTTCTAACTTAGAAAGCTTCTCTCATCCAAACGATGCGATGCTTGACCAGACGTCCGAAATGCGCCAAAACACCATCGTGTTGAAAGCATCCACCAACAAAATTCGATACGATACAACATCAATTGTAACTTTAACTAATTTCGAATTTGACTATTACTCGAAGAGTTGGGTTTATATACATAAATAGAAAAACTTCAATAACACAGATAGACAATCACATATAAAGAAATTAAAGAATGATAGAAAAGTTTCGAGAAAAACTGCATATAAGCAGAAAAGGTAAAAAAAATATTGGACAGAAAAACAAAGAAATTTTGTTTTCTTTAAATTTAAAAATATTTCCCATAAACTGCATAAAAGAGGTTTTCTGTATATTGATTTATTAGACATCATAAAAAATTTTCCAGGGAGATAAAACGGTTTCCTATTACTATATTTATATATCAACTCAGCGGGAGAACAACCTAGATCATCTTTTAAAAAGGTATATTAATCTGAGAAGAGTTGGGATTCAAACTGTTTTCCTTGATCGTGAGTGATCGAATTAATTTACTGGGAGGACAACCAGTAAAACCGTCGATTACAGTCGATTACAAGAGCATAACAACATCTTAAAGAAGATACCAAAGATCCAACTAAGTTTAGATTTTTTCAACAGGGTATTGGTATATTGTTGAATCTATGTTTCTTGGCAGTGAAGACATATTTTTGTCCAAACCTGTATGTCCTTTGATATATGAGGCCAAAAAAACGGGATTTAATTCTATATAATATAGAGCGAAAACCTGGATATGTTAAAGAATGAAAAAATTAAAGAATTGAAAATTGCTTTTCTATACTTTTAATGTATATAGATTCTAGGAGACCTCAATGTATTATCGCATCAAAATATTAGATTTAAATCCGTAATTTTCACTTTAGATTGTTTGTAATCCCATTGTATATACATGTTGTTTGTTTGTTAATTAAATGAGGTAATTGTTGATCTTGATCTTGAGCAGTTTTAATCAGTTTTAATTGATATCAGTTTTAATTGACGATTTTTTTTTGATTTAGAAAAGAAAGAATTTACTATAAGTTTATTGTATGTATAAATAGTTAATTGGTTTTCATGAAGAAAATGCTTAAAAAAATTAATTGCAGAATTATTACAGAACAATCAATTACACGGGTGAAAATTTTTTGAGTAGAAACCTAAAGATTGAGTTTCGGAATTGATTGTTTGAGTTAGACCTGCTCCCATGCTTATAATGGAAACATCAGTAGTTAGAGAAAGTGACGCATGAATAGATGACGCATAATAGATGATGTTCGGTTGACCATGAAGAAATTAAATTGTTTTTACTAGAACTTAGACCAGCTGATAAACTATATAGTAGTGCTAAAATCGGTGATAGGTTAGATATTACTCAGATCAAAAAACTGCAAACATCTTTGCAGTTTTTTTAAGGAAACAGGTTTAGGAAAGTTAGCAATGGTATCAATTCTTGATAACGAAGGTCGAATACCGTTTGAAGAAATGTCATGTCCAAGAAAATCTAAAGATTTACTACCAAGAATGTATTTAGAAGGTGAATGTTGATATTATAATCACTTAATCGTTTGAATAATTGCACTAAATGTGATATATGCTCGGTTTCATCCTTGATTGCAATAAGAATATGAACTAGATAAACATAAAGAAAATTAAATTAAATTAAAATATGATAAAATTTCATTGATGAAATGTTAGAACATTTGTGCAGCATTCCGAAGGCTGAAGTCTAAATGGTATTCTAGTAAATTCGAACAGACGGAAAGGGGTGGTTATTGCGGTTAAAAAGACATTCCTAAGCCTTTTTCAGCTACTGGAATTTGATGGTATGCTTTCACTAAATCAACTTTCACGAATATTATACAATTGTTTAAATGCAAATTGTAGACTTGTATGTGAGGAAGAGGATAGCTATCCGGAACTGTTATTAAATTCAATTGACGATAATTTCTTATTACTAGGTACTTATCCAGGTTCCATTAGCAGCCGAAAGAAAATTGTGGTAAAATTTGTTTTATGTTGTGAATATAACGTGTGAAAATTAAGATTATTCACATTATCATAAAAGAGTCGTGAATTAACTTGGTTCAATGGTTTTTTAACTGGATTTGTTATTGATTTTGAAAAGTTTCTTTACGGATTTATTAAAAGTTCATTCGTTTCTATTGAAACGTTAATTCGTTTTTTGAATAAAAAGGTGATGTTAAAGAATGTTTTTTATCGAGAAGAACTGCGTGAAGAAAAATGGGAACAATGATCACGACGATTACGACAATTTGTACAATATTGTGTAGTTTCAGTTAATTGAACTTATTTGGGTTTCGATTGAAATTAGTCTTTCAGAAACATTTTGCATACTATTTTGGCATGTTATTGCGAAATCTTTTAAAATGTAGTCATGATTACAGGTTGAAGGATTTGAAATTTGTGGTCACCAATGTAAAGTTAGTATTGTTCTAACTCTATCCTTTACATGTTTTATAAAGAAGAACTATGAAAAACGATAATAATTATACATATTAAATTACCCCTCTAATTTTGGAGTGAAAAAAATATTTCTAAATCTAGCTAAAATAGCGCAGAAATACGAGTCAAACAACATAATATTGACTTAGACATCCATCAATTCAAACCAGAGCACCAACTCCCGATTTTTTGTATACAAGTTTTAAACTCGGTTAACTCGATTTGGTGAAAACTCGAATTAGCCCATCGCTAGTTGCTCTGAAAAA
Source organism: Onthophagus sagittarius (assembly GCA_036711965.1). Lineage (NCBI taxonomy): Eukaryota > Metazoa > Arthropoda > Insecta > Coleoptera > Scarabaeidae > Onthophagus > Onthophagus sagittarius. The sequence goes on along the minus strand of JASERS010000005.1, from coordinate 17,550,787 downwards.
GAATCATACACCAATAACGTATCTGTGTATTCTAAATGTGAATGTTTTAATTGTATTTGGTACTTTTTGTGCACTTAATGCAATCAACGTTAAATGTTTAATTGTAGTTTTGCAGTCAAATGAAAATTGGATAACAATATATCGCACATTTGCTAGAATACATGCGTAACTGTAAACGTGCCAATTTTGAAAATTTTACATCAACATACGTGATATGGTACAACCTTTTCCACAAACAATATCACTTTCGTACTTACGGCGATTATCGGTAAAAAAAACCATAAGAAAGTGTAAGGGCCCATAAGCAATAATGAAATAAACAATTTTTAAACTCGATTATTTCAAAGTAACATTTTTTGACTTGTGTCGGTTTTCTCAAAATTGAGAGACTCCTTGGAGTTTGGTCCATTCACAATGAACAGGGTCCTGACACACCCTGTATATTGAGATAAGATAGCGGTGTGATTTTGCTTTATAATATCAAGGTTGCTTTCGGCCGAGGCATATTAATGAAGCTTGTATCAAAAAGATGATATTCTCTCTTCATTAGACAAAATCGATTACGGCCGAAGCATTGTAGGTCATTACATCATATGTTACGTAAGAGATAGTGATCATCACCTGTTGATCATTTCAGATTTAAAAGACGCACTGTTAAGTACTAAAAAATATTTTAATTAAACTTTAATTTGTTATAAAAATAATCTTTCCTGAATATTTAAGTCTTGCAGGACTTTTTAAAGTTGAGGCATTTTTTAATAATTTTTAAATTATAACCAAATTTCCAATATATTCAAAAACAATATTTCTTGTTGGAAGCAAATGTGACAAGGCAAAGTATTATATATAATTTTAAAGAACACACTTTAACGTTTTATTTCGTATGACAATCATTACTCTATTCGAATATTTAAGTTATACACGATCATTTAAAGTTGACATATTCTTCGTTGACTTCCAATTATAATCAAAATTGTAATATTTCCTGTCTGAAATAAATTTGATTTAAACTATTATATGTCGTTCTATATGCTTCATGCTTTAATTTGATGTGAAGATCATTTTTCTATACAAAGATTGAAGCGTTGTACGATTCATTAAAGTCATATCAAATCTGCAACACTTTCGAAGAAAATATGTTCTATCTGAAATAAAGACGATATAATAAAGAATCATACACCATTTTAAAAAATATTATTAAAGCATTAATTTGATTGATATACAAATAATGTATCTGTGTGCATTTTTAAGCTTGCACGATATTTTAAAGTTATTACGTTGTGTTAGTACTTTTTTATTATCATGACACAAGAGTACTTTATACTTTAAGCACCTTTTAGTATTTTTTAATTTTAATCAAGCAAATGTAATATGATGAAGTATTTAAGAGATAATAATCATTGCTCCGACTAATTCAAATTTAAAGGACATGGTGTTGCCCGCTAAAAAGAGCAAGAATTAGGACATGCAATATAAATTATATCATTCCGTTATGGAATATCCGTCATATATGTACAAAATAGTTTTATTATAAGACATTTTTTTCTTTACAGACAAATTTACTCCTCACATCGATATCGGTCCAATTAGAAATTTACAATTAACAGTGACTGATATTTTACATATTACGTGGTGGACTCCAATCGATTATGATACCTGTTCTTTTGTGTTTTTTGTTGAAATTAAAGATGTCAACACCGGAGAACGTTTCTATTGGGATGGAATTCAAGGATTTGAATATAGATACGATTATTCCGCTGATAATAATTATTGTAAAGAAGTGGAGGTAATTGTTGAATCAAATTATAGAGCGGTTAGCGGAGGATTTGTGAGTGCAAGAACTCGTCTTGGTCCACCACCACTTGGATCGTGTTAAAATTTGTTGTAATATATAACAAAAAATTTAGAATATAATTGCTTTGAAAAGATTAGATTATTGTTGGTGTTACCCTTTATGTGTATAGAAGATTCAAACCAAACTGAAGGAAAATGTAATTTTTCAGTGTTTTCGTGAAGTTATGGATACATTCTTTTATAAACCGGAGGAAGTCCCTCCAAAAATGTTCATTTCAACTTTACATTTTTATTAATCACCATTTATATTTTTATTAATCACCATTTATATTTTTATTAATCGGTGTTTTGGATCAAAAATTGCTTAATACAAGTACTTAATCGACTTGTTTATTAAACCTTTTTTTTTTACTTTTGAATGAGTATATAAATGGACAAATTGCGTTAGATTTTATACTGGTTACAGCATCAAAATGAAACTTTTCGCGGCTCTTTTCGTCGTTGGTCTTTTCCAAATTAGCTTAGCTAATCTTCTTCAAAATGGAACAAGACAATGTAGCGATTCATTGGGAAAGGTTACCAACGTATTGATTCGGGTTACTTCAACTGATATGAGTGTCTCCTATTCTGAACCAAGTGGATATGAAGGTTGTAATTTGGATTATAAGATTCGTTATTGGAATGGAGTCAATTTAGCAACTTATCAAGAGACGACAACGAAAAATTTCTACGAATCTTATAATTATTTTGACGAACACGTTCTTTGTAAATTAGTCAACTTAGATATAACACCATATTATGGATCAACACAAGGACAGGCTTACGAAAGCAATCAATTTACAGGTATAGACGATTTTTATTATAACTTAAGAAATTTAATAAGTAACTGCGAGTAGTTTTTTTAAATAGTGACTGTTTCATAAATATATCTCATGAATTCGCAATTTAGAACAGTTTCCAAGAACAGTTTTGTTCATATCATCAAATTATCTTAAAAAAATTATAAATATTTCTCTTTCTAAATACTAAATTAAATTTGATTGTTTTCAGATAAATTCGATGAACATATCGATATGGGACCTATTAGAAATCTCCGTTTACAATCAACAAACGTTTTAGAAATTAAGTGGTGGACTCCGGTTGATTACGATAGTTGCAGCGTTATTTTTAACGTAGAAATAAGGGATGTTGATACCGGAAATCTTTTACATAGTGAAATCGTTCAAGGTTATGAATACAAATACGATTTCGTAGCTCATAACGCTAATTGTAAGAATGTTATGGTACGGGTTGAGTCGATATTCAGAGGTGTTAGTGGAGGGGCTGTTTCATCAGAAACTAAACTACCTTGTTAATAAAAAAATGTTATTTCATAATAAATTGATAATAAAGATTATTTGCTACTTGACCTAATTAAAATTTGATTGATTTGTTGAATTTGTTTTTAAGTATCTTATCATTAAACTTTCATCTCTCAAATGTGTTATAAAAACCTCATGATTACCTAAGAATTATTTAGTACACTACAATGAGATCGTTAATAATCCTATTGAGCTTAATTTTTCTTTTCGAAAAAATTAGTGGCGGTATGTAATGAAATTGCACAAAAATTACTTAAATTAATACAATTTGTTTTAAGATCTCACACCGCCGGAACAAAATGAAGAAGTTAAAGCTCCTTGTACCGGTATTTTAATTATTATCTTATTAGATATTTTATAAACTTTCTTTTTTAGGACCAATTGGAACTGTTAACAATATTATGATAGATGTAACCGACAAGGAAATGAAAGTTACTTACACTCCCCCGTTGGGGTATGAATCTTGCGATTTAGATTATAGAACCGTTTTTTACCAACAAATAAACTTGGCAGTTTTTCAACAAACAACCAATAAATTTTTAAATCAATCATTTAATTATTGGGAAGAAAGAGCTCTGTGCAAACTTGTTTTACTGTCTATAACGCCGATTTATAATGGGATAGAAGGAGAAGGTTATAATTCAAATCAATTAACAGGTAATTTTTGATAATTAATTTGTTTTATACTATATTTACAAAAATATATAGCAGTACTCAAGCATCATATACCATTTCAAAAAGTAAGCTTTAAGTTTTAATTTGATATAAAAATAATCATTCTATATTAATATTTAGGCCTTGCATGATTTATTAAATTAGCATATTTTTCTGGTCGATTTAAAATTTCTACACCTTCGAAAAAAGCGTTTCTTATCTATCGAAAAAAGCGTTTCTTATCTATAATCAGAGTGGCGTGATAAAATATTATATACCGTTTTAAAGAGTATAATCTCAGCATTAATTTGGTATAATGATCATCTGTCTATTTGAATATTTATGCTTTGTACGATGGTTGCAAATCATAAATATTGGATATAAATAAAATGGATATATTTTTTGTTGATTTCTAATTACAATCAAAATTGTTACACTTCCGCATAAAATATTTCCTATCTGTAATTAGTATCTGTAATTACAGAGTATATATTATAGTAATTAGTAATTGATATCAATAAGTATCACATACCATGCAACATGCAATAAAAAGTATATCATTCCAAGTAACATTCGTTATGTAAAAATTTATTCTAAAACATTTTTTCGCTTCAGATAAATTTTCTCCACACGTTGACATCGGCCCAATTAGAAACTTGCGATTAACAGTAACTGATATTTTACATATGAGGTGGTGGACACCAATCGATTACGATACATGTAGTTTTGTATTCTTTATCAAAATCAATGATGTTAACACTGGGATAACTTTATATGGGGATTGGGTTCAAGGATTTGAATATAGATACGATTATGGCGCGGCTTATAATTATTGTAAAGATGTGGAGGTAATTATTGAATCAGAGTATAGAGGCGTTAGCGGAGGAATTGTAAGGGCGAGAACACGTCTTGGCCCACCTCCACTTAGTTGGTGTTAAAAACTGTTGTAATATACTAGAAAAAGTTTGAATATAAGTGCTTTAAAAGGATTAGATAATTTTTGTGTTACTCTTTATTTAGTATAGAAGTTTCAAAGAACATTTGGACTAAGATTCATAATCTTAGTGTTTACGTGAAGTTACAGCCATTTAAGCTGGTTTTGCCCACCAGCTTAAATGATTACAACGCATTCTGATCAAGTTTTTTATAGCGGAAAATATTCACACCCCATTGTAGGAATTTAAGGTTTACTCAATAGCCGAAATTAATCAGTTTTGCACATTGTTTAATGTTAATATTTATATATAATTAATATTTATTATTCTAAGTCCTGGAAGTATACATATTAGACATTAAGACTTGTGCTTTCAATACTGGGTCAAAATCTTAATACCAGTATTGTTAATTAATTAATATCATTATCTCGGAGGTGAAAATTCCAAGTTAAAATTACTAAAATTATTCTTAGAGTTTTATGATGAATTTTTGTGAGTATAAACCTTTTTGCATGTAATATTTTATGGTTTCGGAGGTTCAACCCCCAAAACCAACGAGGGCTCGCTACTGTTTTCAGCAGACAACTAATTTTACTATATTGGAAGAACGCTTTTAATTAAAAAAATGAAATTATCTCTTGAAGATTATTAAAACTACGCAAAAATTTCTTAAATAAATAACATTTTATTAAGATGCCGCAAAAATGAAGAAGTTAAAGCCCCTTGTACCGGTATTTTGATAATTATTTTATTAGATATTTTATAAACTTTAATTTTTATGACCAATTGGAACTGTTAACAATATTTTGATAGATGTAACCGACAAGGAAATGAAAGTTAACTACACTCCCCCGCTATCAAATCGACAAATAAATGCGGCAATTTTTCAACAAACAACCAATAAATTTTTAAATCAATCGTTTAATTATTGGGAAGAAAGAGCTCTGTGCAAACTTGTTTTATTGTCTATAATACCTATTTATAATGGGATAGAAGGAAATGTTTATAATTCTCCTCCAAATCAACTAACAGGTAATTTTTGATAATTAATTTACTTTATACTATATTGACAAGAATATATGTATAGCAGTGCTTCAATGTAATTAGGATAATGTGATCAAGTATCTTTAAATTTTAGTTTGGTACAAAAGAATTTTTTTTATCTGAATATTTAAGTGTTGCAACACATTCGAAAAGATATTCTAAGCATTAATTTATTACGAAGATAATCTTTCCATTCTTTTTCTAACTTTCTTTCTATTATAAGCATTAATTTGATATAAACAATATACTTTGATTAAATTTAACTTCGTAATCAATTTCACCAGTATTATCGTTATGAAATATTTATAATTTATTATTAAACCTTCCATAAAATTGTACTCTCTGTATAAATATGCATACAGAGAAGTCTTACACGTCATCTTAAAGTTATTCTTTAATTTTTATTTCTGTACTTCTTTTGTAGAAAATTGTTTGTTATTGGGGTGTAATTGGTTCACAAATTAATACCAAATTCTTCTTTTTACACGTTTATTTTTGTTGTACACACTATTCGATGACAGTAACGATGATAGATAAACAAAAAAACAAATTTTTTTAATTAATAAATATTTTCAAAACATATTTATTATAATCGAATTGTTTGAAACAAATATAATGTGATAAAGCATTTAATAGATAATGATCATCGCTCATTGATCAATTCTATTCATTCCAAATTATATTCGTTATAGAACGTCCGTTACATATACAAAATATTGTAGAGCACTTTTTCTTTTCAGATAAATTTAATCCACACATTGACATCGGCCCAATTAGAAACTTAGCGATTAACAATAAGTGATATTTTACATATTAGGTGGTGGACTCCAATCGATTACAACACATACTTTTTTGTGTTTTTTATCGAAATCAAAGATATCAACACTGGAGAACGTATATATTCGTATTGGATTGCAGGATTTGAATATAGACACGATTATTCCGCTGCTAATAATTATTGTAAAGATGTGGAGGTAATTGTGGAACCACAGTATAAACGCGTTAGCGGAGGATTTGTAAGGGCAAGAACACGTCTTGGCTTACCCCCACTTGGTTGGTGTTAAAATTTGTTGTAATATATTACAAAAAGTTTGAATATAACTGCTTTGAAAGGATTAGATAATTGTTGGTGTTGCCCTTTGTTAGGATAAAAGTTTCAAGCCAAATTTGGAAAATGTAATCTCTCAGTGTTTCCGTGAAGTTATGGCCAGGAAGTTCCCCCATCTGGGTCACCACAACTTCAAGGAATCCGCTTCCTATGCGAAAGGACTATAGAATTGATTTAGTTCTCGAGAGGATCCCGCCTCAGGTGCATTCCTTCGCTTCCTAAATTACTTTCAAAAACAAATTACATTATTTTATACCCGTTTCACAATACAAGTTCCCAAGATGTTTTCCGTCGGATTTCCTTGCGGATATGTCTTGGATGAAGCGGAGACGTGTCGGTGACAGGACGAAAATGATCTCATCTCGGTTTCGCGATATTCAACGATATTAATTTTACAGGGAGCAATTAACTCGAAATTGTGCTTGTGTCACATTGTTAAATCGAATGGTGGTTTCAACTTTTATTTTGCGGCAAAATTTACATGCGGATCCAATTACAACGCGAGCCCCGATAATTGCCGGGATTTTAATAAATTCGTGTATTGTCCCCGTCGGTTTAACCCACGTCCATTACACCTGACACATTTTTTTCCGACTTTTTTGCAGGATTGAATTTTGACGAAATGCTCCATTGACGTTACGAATTACCCTATTTTGATTTGACGTGATACACGCAATACAAATCTTGAGCGATTCTCTAAAGTATTGAATATTCTGTTTGTGTCCTTCAAGTTGTCAATAGAACCAATTCCCTACGTAAGTGTCCCCCTTTTTCCCATATTCCCAATAGTTCACGATTGTCGGGGATAAAAGGAAAAGAATCTGAATATCGATTAATTATCTGCTTACGATTGCCTTGTAAAATTAATAATCATTGTAAAATTTGTTTTGGACGTGGAATTACACGGCGAAAATGCATTCTCGAAACTCAGCGAAACGTGAACCATTCACAACCAGTAACAGCGAGGTTGAAAGCTATCTGATTGAAAACGCAATATCCTTTATGAAAGCTCATTGAAGTGACGTACCAAATATATCCCTTTTCGTGGCAGATTACAATAGTAATCAGATCGCTAATATTACTGTTGTTCTAATTATTAAAAAAGATTCCGATAAAATTACTTTATTTAGATATTTTGTCGCATATAAAAATAAGCTATCTATCTAACTATTTACGACTTTACGATTTCCAGTCTGAAATTAGAATATGACATAATCCCCTAATTTGTAAATGTGTGTTCTTATGTTTATCATAGTAAGTTTTGTTGTATTAAGGATTTTTTCAACATTCTGATATGCCTTGTTCCCAAATTGATTTGGATAGAAGATATTCGTTCAGGAATATTTTTACTTTCCAACTTTATTTGGCATATTTTTGATGTATGTCAAATAATAACATACTCGATGATTTGCCTGTAGACCTATTTACAGTGTTATTTATAGCAAACTCTACATTAGTTAATTCTATACCAATTTTTTGGCTCATCTATGGTTTTAGACAATATCTGACAAATAGATTTATTTATAACCTCGATCTGGCCATTAGCTTGAGGCATGTCAGAAGCAATTTTTACATGTTCGATTTCATGTTCATTTTTGATTTTCGATTTCATTTTTGATCTTGATAGATCTCAACACATAACTCCATACCGTAATAACTTACAGATATTAGCCTGTCAGAATCGTAGATCATTTCGTATATTGACGAGGTAATATAATATTACCGACCCATAATACCGAGCTTTACCATAACTCGTTTACTGTACAGGCGATAACCCTTTGGAACAATCTGCCTACTGAGATTTGTAATATTCCTCACACTACGACATTTAAAAATCATCTAAAGCGCCATTTATTTGCTTGCCAATTATCTACCTGAAAAGTTTTTCCTTTTTCTTCTCTTCTTCTTATTTGCTTCTCTTTTTCTTCTTTTGCATCCCTTCTTCTCTTATTCTAGCAACGAACATAACGCACTAGTTTGGTCACCATAAATTTAACGTTGAAGCTTGCCATTCAATTTATTTTTTTTATAGCACAGTATACAGCTGATTGATTGGGTCCTTTGGAAGATATCGTTTATGCGATAAATCGATCCTTTTATCTATATATATTAAGTTGTCATATGTATACTTTTCCTTTAGTTGTACTTTTTTTTATTGTGGCAATAAGTTATTATTATTATTATATTCATCTACAAAGGCATTAAAATCAGCCAATTTGTAGATATAGAAAAAAATCAATTTAATTGTAGTTTTTGAACGTTTTGATTAATTATCTTAAGGCTTAGGCAATGGTTTGAAGATTGTTGTAATTTTCTCTTGCTTCGCAGTTTTTAAAAGCTCCTTCAATTCAGACTGATACGCAGCAGTCGCACTATCAAATTACCTTTTAAAAATAAGACTTCGTTCCATTGACAAATCAAAGTTCATGAAGAAATTGCAAAGCTCATTTGCCATTCTTATATAATCACTAAGATTTTTTCAAATTAAATGTCACGTTTTCAGTGCTTGCCTCTTCTTCAATGGGCTGTGAATTTAACATTTACTCCAACTCGGTTTCAGTCAGATCTTCTTCTTGCGATTCAAGCAATTCCTGAATGTCACTTGATTCTATCTGCTCCCTAGTCGATTCGCGATTTCAGTTATGCTTGCAGTCAAAGTTTGAACTTGCACACATTCTTCGTCATTTTCCGCAGTCAGAGCAGGCCACAGTTTCTTGCAGTTTTCTCATGACTTCAATGTGTGTAGCTTCAGTTCTTCCAATGAATCTTTTAAGTTTACGATGCATTTTGCTATGTCAAATTTCTTCCAGCATTCCATAACATTCATATCAAAATTTCATTCCATATTATCCAATATGATTTTGAAGGTTATCTAATCTGTAATAGAGCTTACAGACTGGGATTATTCTGGGATATTACCTATGAACCAAGTTCATAGGTTGATGCAAAGTCGTCGTGTTAGGAGGTAAAAATGTCACTTTTATATTTGGGTGCAAAGTTCGAAGGATGACCTGGTGCATTGTCCAAACCTAGAAGTGCTTTAAAGTCTAAATTTTATATTTTTAAAGTAAGTTCTAACTTCAGTTCACTTTTAACTTCATTTATCATCATATGTTTCTAAATGCGGTCTATAAATGCTCAAAGGCGGTGTCTCCACTACCATCTGTTTTAATTTCCCAAAAGCTTCAACAACTTTTCTTAAAAAAATAAGGTTTAGCAATAAATGCAAAATATGATATGAGCCTGCGGAAATATGTGGTCAAACCAAGAAAACTTTGAACCTCTCTGCAATTTATTGGAATTGCACACTCAGTCACTGCCATTACATTGTCTGAATTAGGAGTGATGCATTAAATCGAAAATCTGATCAACAATTTCAAAATTTTAAAATCAAAGCAAATCTTATTTAGATTAATTAGTTCTAGAAATATTAAATTTACAAATCTCATAAAAGTTGCTGGACTGTTTTTCAGGCCTAATGGCATTTTTATATATTCAAATTGTCCATTATGTAATTCAAAGATTTACTTTATATTTTCTTCATACATCTCCTGTTTTTAAGTCTATCCAACTGACCATCAATTAAAGGAAGGAGGAAATTATCCCTAACCGTCATTTTGTTTAGTACTCCATAATCTATGCACAATCACATTCCTTCATGTTTTTTTATGAACAAAAACAATTAGACTACTATAGTCTGCAATACGTTTCTGATAATAAGCAAATTATCAACTTTATTAACTTCATTTTATTGATAAAAGCACATACGCCTAGGTCCAAAATAAAGTGGAGTATGATTAGATTGTAAATTAATCTTTCTTATATTTATTCTTTTATTATATTATTTATTTTAGTTACTTATCAAATTTGTCATTGTATTCCAACTTCTTTTTGTCCCAACTTATTACATTTATAACACTTGATTCGCAAATTATTCTCACTTTTCTCATCCACCTTCACTTCGCTTAATTTTCCGCACTGAATTCTTGTTGATTGTAACAAATAAATGTAATTAAATCGGAACTCACTTAATCCTGCGGTTCCATAAAGTACAATTTGGATGTTGAATATTTTTGAATCGATTTATCTTTCTTAATTTTTCTTTCGATAACGTACCATGCACCGTTTATTTTCAATGAAAATTTTGCCTTCAATACATTCCCAAGAAGTAAGTCCTTGTTCACCTTGAATGAATAATTTTGTCAATCCTGTTAACAATTTCTACCTAATATTAACTTCTGTATGATATCCCAACCCAACAATGTAGCATTATCTTCAAGGTCAGTTATCCATGATTCAATGGATTGCTTATCATTTCCAAAAAATGTGTGAATAGTATCTCTAACATTTTTGAAATTCATGGTGTAATTCATTTTGTAGTTCCAGTTCGTTTTCATGTTCATCCGCTTCCTCTTGTATATTTGCTTTTAAACATTCTAAATCCATAAGGTTAAGACAAATGCGTTTACTTATCACCGTTTTATGCCCTCCGTAATCCAAATACAAAAGATTACAAATCGAAGTTAGGTCGCTCAAACTTAGATTTTCCTCTATAAACGTCAATCTCGCGCTAAATTCGTCGGAATTAACTTCAAACTCGAACCCAGCAAATTCTCGTAGTCGGTTTACACAGTTACTCACAGTTACGAATATCAATAAATTAATTGCTGTTAATACTTTAAATGATGCTCTGCGATTATATGTCCTATTCTAGCACCGCGCCAAGAACATACAAATGGTGTCAGTTTTCCTTCTAAAACAGCATAGAACTTATTTCTTCACAGCTTCACCGGACGAAATTTTTAATTTTCAGTTCTTTCTTCAGAAATTCCAAATGATTCTCCAGTCCATTTGGTGGTTTCCTACCAGATATTTTAAGACCATCGATAGTGGGCTACTTTTTGTATAAAATTAGTATTGCCAATATGAAAGTAATGAAAGCCACAATTTCCGCCCCGCACTATTGACTCACCCTGTGTATTATTAATCTTGGGGTTAGAAGGATTGTTGGAAGTATTTTGTAGTAAGCGTACAATTAATTTTTATTGTTTTAATTAATATAATTTATTATTAACATATTTGTTGTCCTTGCTCTACTTTATAGTATTGTATTATCGCATTGGTTTACATCATTCGCAATTTTTATTAGCTTCCGAACAACTCCAAATTCAAAACGCTAGAGCTTTTTGTATAATGTTAAATATACGAATACTTTTATAAATTGTTTGAAGCTACCAGAAACAAGTCTAAGTGTATTGCACTAAAATATTTTTATAGATTTAAAAATTTTAAATTTATTTTTTTAATTTAATAAGTTTATGAACCCTTTACTGTACCAATTTGGGAAAAATGCTCACAAAGGTGTGTTCACCAAGTATGTTGTTCTTTGTACTTCTTTTTGCAAGTGTTGACTCGTAAGATTAATTTTAACTCATTCAGTCTCTAGACTCTTTAACTCAGAATATACTGTGATGTAAAATACAGCAAATTATCATCAGTATAGACTCTACGTAAACAACCCATTATCCAAAAAGAAAAGTCCATGAAAAAAGTCCACAACACCTAGGCCCCAACGGGTCCCTTCTACATCCTCCTACACTCTCTCCGGTTACATCAACCAGCTTAAGGAATTTCCGAAGGCTAGGGTACAGCTCAGAGGTGTGTTCCTGATGCCATCTGTGCTCGGCCATTCCTCCCCAAAGTCTCTCATTCTGAGGTCTTGTAGAGTGGGGCATTCACACAAGATGTGTCGAACAGTCTCCTCGCTCTCTTGACAAAAGCGACAGAGGGGACTAGTAGCAAGCTTAAGGTTGTAGAGATGCTTGTTTACCCGTGATGAGTCCAGTTAAAATACGTAGGGTGCTTCTACCGAGTCTTACGAAAGACAAGGCTGTCTTTGCCGAAGGATAACACAACAGTTCTTTAGACAGATAGCAGCGCTTTGTCCTATCCCACCAGTCTGTGAATTTCGAGTTCAAGTTTAGATTAACGGTCTAGGTGAACAGATAGCTCGCTTGGCAGCTCTTTTGGCAAGCCTATCAGCGTGCTTATTACCTGACAAGATCGAGTGTCCTTTTATCCATTGAAGTGAAACACAGTTATGTGCTGCGGCCTTCTCCAATGTTAGGTGACAGTCCATGACAACTCCTGAGGTAATAGTTATTCTACTCAAGGCTGAAATGGATTTTCTACTGTCAGTATAAATTGTGAAAGTCTTACCTTGCAAGTTGGATCTGACAATAAAGTCAGCGGCAAGTAGAATGGCGATTAATTCTGCCTGTATGACGGTGGTACCTTTACCTAATGGAGTAGATATGTAGAGTTGGAGTCCGTCTTACTTTCTAGAAGTGGCGAGTAACCGACCATTTCATTCCAGAGTACGACATTTTTACTGTTTCTCTCACCCATAAAGATTCCTGCTGTACGCAGTCGAAACATGGTCACCAGTGCCACTTCTTGAATGATCAAATGAAGTGGCGGTAGGTTCAACATGTTTTCCATGGCTGCGGTGGGGGTAGATCACAGCGCACCTGTAACATACAAACACGCAACTTTCTGTACTTTATTTAGTGCAGCAGTGGAAATAAATTTTAAGGTTTTTGACCACCAGACTACTGCACCATATGTAAGCATAGGTCGAATTAAAGCTGTGTAGATCCAGAGTGCAGTTTTAGGTGACAGTACATGTCTTACCTATAGTCCTCCGGCACTGGCTGAATGCAACATACTTCCATGTCATTTTGTTGTCAAGTATAATGCCCAGATATTTGACTTCTTTAGGCAAAACTAATGGAGTATTAGCAAGAGATGGCAAACTGGGCTTGCTAACTTTCCTCAATTTTGTGAAAATAATCAACTCTGTCTTCCGAGGATTCACAGAAAGCTCTTGTCGGTTACACCAAAACTCAATCAACTTGAGAGCCACTTGCATCCTATCAAAAAGTACATTTATGCGCTTACCTTTGAGAAGGATGGTTAGATCATCTGCATAACCAACTGTTGTGAAGTTGGCTTTAGCGAAGGATTTCAAGAGGCTATCCAGGGTGAGATTCCACAAGAATGGGGAAAGTACACCCCCTTGTGGACAGATTCAAATAACTCTAAGAAAAGTCCATATGGACGAGGATATCAGACTCTTGTAGCTGAGATCTTGGATCCTTGGCTATTACACCATATTCTTTTTTAATGATCAAATTACTACACTTCTGGATACGTATGCACCCGTATGTGTGTCATCATTCTCAAAATCGTTTTCTCCATAGTTCATAGATTCTGTAAAGACCATGATGAAATTAAAAGATCGAGCTCTTAGCAGGTTTAAATCAACTAAGCGAGATGAACACTGATCTTATTATAAAACCTTGTGAAACATGACCACAGCAGCTATTCTAAAAGAAAATAGTCTATTTAAGAACAGTAGTGGCTGAGAATGATCCCGGCAAAGTGATAAATGTCACGCCTGATTCTAAACCTATCGTTAGGGAGGACTTTAAAGATGTCAATCAAATAAACGAATTCTTTATTAACTTTGAGCGCAAACATCCAGACTATAATCTATGTGAATTCTATATCCAAAACAAACACAGTCCAGATAGTGATGAATTCGGCTTTACTTTTGTAGGCACTTCTATGATTCTAAAAATCATTACAAATATTAAGTCGCCTGCCGCTGGTATTGAGGAATTAAATATTAATTTCCTCAAGCTATGTTAACCTACATTGTGCAATACATGCAATACATATATGGTCAACTGCTACTTTGAATACTCCATATTTCCTGATGCATGAAAGATAGCTGTAGTAACTCTTTTACCTTCTTTAGATTAAAAATCGTAGCACTCTGAATAATTTGCGACCAATCAGTGTATTGCCAAGTTTGTCGAAGGTTATGGGGAAATGCATGGAAATTCAGCTTAAACAATTTGTTAACGAGAAAAAGCTACAACAAAAAAAAAGCCTTAAAAAAATTTTAACACAGTCAGGTAGTCGTTCGGGCCATTGCTGTTCCACAATACTACTAAATGTATCGGATGATATATTAACAGCAAGGGATAAGGGTGTGGGTACAATTTTGGTCCTCTTAGACTACAGCAAGGCATTTGATAGAGTAAACATAACAACAGGTGACAGATTGTAAAACTAGATGAAATCTATTTAAGAGAACTACTAATTAAATCAGGCTTACAATAAGGATAGATTCTATCTACCTTGCGTTAGATTGTATAAATCGCAGATTCTCAGTAAGGTATAACATAGGAAAATTTATATGACACGCAATAAATATGTGCACTTTAATAAAATGAATATCGCCGACATGTGTAGGAATCTGAACAATGATTGACAGGCAATCTCCATTTATTCAGAACGTCTCTGTTTAACCCTTAACCCGGCAAAATCCAAAGTAGTCATCTTTGGTGCCCACGACGAGGATAATGATTTTATAGTTCTCAATAAAGAAAAGCTAATAGTACACCCAGAGGCCAAAAATTTGGCCGTTATTTTTGATGGAAATCTGAGATTTAGTAATCATGTGACTGCTTGTATCAAAAAGCATATAGGGTCTTAAGATTTCTGCACCCACACCGCCATAGCTTGGAAGCGGCTGTTAAGAAGAATCTTTGTGATGCCCTCATTTTGTCGTTATTTACACATGCCGACACTGTATATGGACCATGTATGCTGCAACGTGACATCTATCGTATTCATAGCGTTCAAAACATCTGTCTTCGTTTTATATACGGAATCAAGAAATTTAGCAGAATATCCCATTCATTTCAGCTGCCAAACTGCCTGAATATGCAAAATCGCAGAAAACTTCATTTTCAAAGTAACAGTAATTCACAAAGTAATCAACAATAAAACACCACCTTACCTATTTTATAAGATGTCTAGTTCTCAACGTCTTCAATCTGATTAAATAAAAATTTGAAAGTTAATCCAAATATTGAAAATGTGAGAAAACCTTTATTCATTTTGTCTGCAGTTACGTTTTGTTCTTGTATACCGTATGCATGGATATTTGCTGCTTTAAGTATAGAGAGTTTAAAGTAATGTATTTAAACAGTTAAGTTTAAATATCTATTTTAATAAATTTATTTTTTTTAATAATTTTTGTGTGAAGATCATCTTTCTATTCAAATGTTTATGCTTTGATCGATTTTTTAATGTCATATATTTTTTGTTGATTTCCGGTTATAATCAAAATTGTAATCATATAGTTTTTTAAAGAATATGACTTTTGTATCGAAATATTAAAACTTACACGATATTTTAAAGCCGTAAATGAATGGAAGTATATTAAATTTTTTAAATTGCAGTCAAAATTGTGATTTGTCTGAACTAAAGATGATATAATAATAATAATAATTAAGATTGCGCCTATCTCCTCGTTAAAGAAGTAAACAGAGTTACTTAATTATCAAGAATTTGAAACAGTTCCTCGAAAGAGAGATAGAATTCCTTTTAAAAATGTACCGTTATAAACCTTCTCGGAAGGTCTTTCCTGTTTTAAACCAGCTATTTAGATCGAGCTTAAAATATTTTTGGTTAGTTTGAAAGAAGCTTTCAAGGTGAATAGGTTGGGTTTAAGTAAAGCTGTGTTACGTAAAACTCCCACAAACAGTAAGTTAATTATTAATATTTAATATTAAAACAGTTTTAATCTTATATATTCGTAGTAATGGCTGATTGTCCAGATAAATCGGTTAATAACCCCATCGAAATTAAGAACGATAAAACCCAATCGGAAGTTCAACAAACTTGTGAGAGTTCATCTGCACCGTTATCTCGTCGAAAAAGAAATGTTAACGACGTTCCAACGTACATGGATGCAAATGGGGATCCAATCGAAACATTTTGATCAATAAAAAATCTTATTCGTTAATCTAAATCTAGTATTACTTTTTTATTACATTTATAATCTTTTTTAATGAATTTAATAAACTTGAATAAATAAGTGTCATCGTTGTGGTTTTTGGGTCCAACCGGGTAGAATATACGACCGTTCTTAATTGGACACCTTGGGATGAAGGGAATATGAAGCTCTCGGAGGCTTAATAAAGTTCTAAATAACCGTGGTAAAAATGAGTTAACTGACAATCTTTTACGAATTTTTTCCCCGTATTAATCCACCGCATCCACAAGGATTCATCCGCCCGATTGAATCACGTTCTAAAGCGAGATTTTTCAAAAGCTCTTCGAAGCGCTGCTGCATTGCGAAAGGTTTAATTCGTAGAATCCCCCGTTCTAATTGAGTCCGCGAAATGGTTGACGAACATAACGCAAAATTTCACGATTTAGAACTTCCCCAAGGAAAAATTTTAAATTCAAACTTTATATTGATATGTAAATGTTGGAATATAATGTTTAGATAGAGAGTAAACTGAAAGTTTTCATATCAAAACTTCTGCACAGTTGACCTCTTGAGGGTAAGGTCAACAGATTCTCGTCTGTTTTGTCCTCAAGAGGGATTCGATGTAACCCCAAAAGTAAAATCAATATTATATTAAGGAGAACAGTCACGTTATCACGTACAACTTGGTTTTACTAAAAGACATTCGGTAGTTTTCCACAAATGGACATGTGGTGTATATCCTAAAGGAATAGACATACCGTCACGTAGAGATCGTAAAACTTTCATAATACAGCTCCTGTCTTATCGACTGCGAAACATTTCTGTTTAGAAAAAATAACTCTTTTCTTTCACGATTCTTCCCAGCGTTAAGAAAAACTGTTGACTCTGAACATGGATTTTAATTAAATTTTAACAGGGGATACCGCAGGTCAAGCTTACCGGGATGCTCGGATTAACTGAGAAAATTTAATTATACCTTTACCCAAGGGCGCGTTTTTCAGGAGGGGTAATAAATTAATTTCAACCGGCAAAAAAACAGCACAAGCAAAATTAATGTCGGACATCGTTAGTAAGTCAATTATGAGGAGGGCAAAAGGTTTTTTGCTTCATTTCAATTAAACGAGAACACGTGATAAGGGTACAATTATAAACATTTATTTTTTACAAGCAATCATCTTTAATATTACCAGTTTAGAAAAACAAAATTACTTTTTATATCACATCTCCTAAAAAATATTGATTTTAATATATCTGTAAAGTAACATTATACATATTTTTGAAAATGGTATAAATCCATATTTTCATGTAACGAAATATTTGAAGGTTCCCATTTGAGTTAATTTAAAAATGTTGGCAAACGTTAATATATATATTAACGTGAATGAAAAATTTAATAATGAGAATGCTTGTTGTATAAAATTGAAAAATAATTTAATAGTATAATTTTCAGTTTGTTTAAGTTTCAAATGACAATTCAGTTAAGAACGAAGTTTACGAACATAAATCTGAAGTAAATTTACATTTAGAAAGACAGATTTTTTAACACTAAACACGAAAACGAGAGAATTTTAATTGTTCTGGCGAAATTAGAGGGTTAATTGTTAGCCAATTAGAACGGAGAGGGGAACCAATTTCCGATCAAATATTACTGACAATGGTAATTATGTCGTTGCCAGAACCATACAAACATTTTGTATCCGCATGGGAGTTCCATCGAGCAATCAATCAATATGTGAATTAACAGCCCATCTGGTAGTTGAGGAGCAAAGAATATAAATAAATGAAATAATTCTCAAACAAGATGGTTAAAATAAATGAATTGAAAGTCAAAAAAAAACGGAGGACGAAGAAGAAGAGGACGAAGAGAAACAACGAAGTAACTGACACAGAAGAAAGAGAAGAAGAAACTAGGAGATTAAGAAATAGAGGATGATCAAGAAATTCAATTAAATATAATGAATATAAGACGTGTTTGATGACCAGAGCGCGGCAAGTTTGACTTATCGGCTCCAAAATTCGTCCCACTCCGGGATCGATCTTTGGAGGCGTCTGAGGCTGTCTCTTTGTTGCTCTTTGTATCGCATAATATTTTTCTTATGGTAGGGGACGGGCAAGCCAAACTCGCCGCGCTCTTTGATGACTCAACCGGAAAAACCATTAAGTTATAAACTAGCTATGAAAAGTACTGGAAAGAAAATCTGGGAAAAGCAATAAAATCTGAAACAATCTTCCGGAAAACAAAAATTTGGGAGGAAACAAATAAACCAATAAATGAAAAACTAATAGATGGAAAATGAAACCTCATTCTAACTTTTTAACTAAAAGAAAATTAAAAATAAATATATAATTGCTTCTGGAGTTCCACAAGGGTCAATTCTCGGCCCAATTTTGTTTACAATTTACACCAGCAGCCTATTTTCAAAATTAAATTATTGTGCTTATCATCTATATTCTGATGATTCTCAGCTTTATCTCGATTTTCTATCCGAAGAGTTGGTAGAGGCTTGTGATAGGATAATGAAGGAATTGAGTAAAAATGATATTAATATTAAGATGCTTGGAGCATAGATAAAATTATCGAGTTCGGTTAAGATTTCTTTCGGATAGATTAATTATCGAGTTTTGGAATCTTGTCGTTGATGATCAGTTTGGTGATTATGTGAGTTTATTGTGTAGAAATATATTTATCCAGTAATTTGAAGCGGCTCCTCTATGATTCCTTGATGTTTGCCTTACGAGAGATTGCAATAGAAGGTTGTGCATAACTCGTGCCTTCGCTTCATTTATAGTGGATAGTGTGGATGTGGTTGGCTGACTATGAGACAGAGATTTGTGTTTCATTACTTGTTGTTTATGTATGGACTTATCTCTTCTGGCAAGCAACCTTATCTCTGACGCAAGATTACTTTCAGAATGGATGTTAATAATTTAAACCTTCGACACATATTTTGTGTAGATATCTCTGTTCATACATTCACCAGTTTTAATACGTCCACCAGTTCCAACACTGATTTTCGTATCAGATGCCACACCTTTGAAATGTGATTCCCGCTTCTGCAAGGTGTGCCGGCTCAGCTCGTGTTTTTAGACATGTTGTTTTGCGGATTTTCTATTTATTTCTGTAATGCTGCCTTTTTGCTGTATTCTCGTTTTTTGTTTGCATTAAAGCATTTAAATCTGAATATTTTATAATTTTAAGTCTGAATTATTGTTTTTTGGTTTACATTTTTTTTATATATAGCGATATTTACTGATCTCATGGGTGTAGGTAAAGTCAGTGGCAGTTTTGCCTTTTCTGCTCCTGCACTTCTTAAGCTTACAATTAGATTAATGATTATTATTATAGTTAATAGCTTCTTTTCGTTTTTGTAGTATTATTGTAGTTTTTCTTCTTCTCTTAATACATTGATTATTATTATAATAAAACAGTATCACCGTAACAGCAAGTTTCAAGTAGCCAATCTTACTTCCAACAACTGTCTCCGTGAAAAGACTATGGATCATCTCAAAACTATCTGAAAAAAGTGTTTTATTCACATTCATATCCATACTTATTTAAATAAAGCATTTGTATTTAGGAAATAAGTTATGAGAACGGTTTATATAAGTATAAAGGAAATTAACATTGCAAAATATTCTGGGATTGAATAGAACTCTTTCTCTAGCAGCATATTTTTCAGAGAAATTTGAAAATTTTTTATTTCCATACTTTCCATTTCTTCTGGTAGCACATTGTACATTTTCACGGCTATTAATGGTAAGTTTTTTGTAATTTTACTACTCGGTGAAACGAATGTACAAAATCTTCTTTGTGATCGTGACTATCTACATTGTTTGGTAGCGAGTCTTTTTATTCTGAATATACTCAAGAGAGGTAAATATAAAATAACCAAGCAAAGTGAGTATTTTTAATTTTTGAAGTGAGTTCTGCATTTTTCAGCTTAACTAGTATAGGTGCTGCTCTCTTTGCAATAATAATAATTATAACAAAAATAATATCATATGTATGATATGTGTTGGGACTATTTAAGTGTTTCTGAGATGTTAACTCCAAGAAATTTTATGAATTTATCAGTTTCCCCATCATTTTCTTTTGTGTAGAAGAGTGAGTATATTAGTTTTTTCTTTATTTAGTTTTAATTTGTTCTTGTAATGATCATATCATTAACATACAGGGTCTATCTGAATGACTGCAACAAACTTTAATGGGTGATTTTTTAGTGAATTTTAAGGGCACTTTTTTATATAAACCATGTGCGACTTCGGCTCTCCTAATGAGATTCAGCCCTATATCCCTATACCTTGATTAAATACTCAAAACACCTACACTGAACTATGAAAGAAAGTTTAAGGAAGCACTTACCTAAAAATTGTTAGAATTTTCTAAAAATCTGTTTTGGGAGGGAGGATTTTGGAAATAGTTGTGAAATCCATGAAGATTATTGGACAAAAATCTATAAATTTTGGGTATTCAACACATACTAAATAAACGGTTTTGAAAAAGTCTTCAAGATCTTTTAGAATGTCTTTCTGAGATATATCGAGGTATTAATGATAACCAACAATAAATTCTTGGAAACTGGATAAAGTTGAATCTGGAATAGTTCTCGATGTAACGATATACCTTAATTCATCACTGAAGACTACGTCAATCCATGATGATGCCGTTCTTGACACCATGCAAGTCCTGCTGCTGTATAAAGAGGTGTTAATGGAAGTCGAAGGTAATGACGGTATGAATAATACTGAAAGAGAAAAATTTCTCTGTAAACACTTGCCGTCGATAAGTGTCGGTTCAAAGCTCTCATCCAATCCACAGCAATCGACCTTGTTGTTTAAAGTCGATCCCTGGTAGTAATCCTCCTAAGAAGTCAGTCTTCACGTGAGGATTGCATCCTTCTTCCGACCATATCCGAGCAAATGTAATGTGGTTCCGATTCAACCTTCTCCAAACTTTTCATAACAATGATTCAGTCCCTATCAAAATCTTTAAGTATATTAAAGTCACTAGAAGCATTACAAGGTGTCTACTTACCAGTTTGACAAACAAATAAATTGAATAAATTTTGTGGACAGAAATACAGATATAGCTGCTGTACTATACTTCATTATTTATATTGCAGAGAATCTTTAAGATGTCAAAGTTTGGTTATTCTATTTCATCAATGACCTCATTAGTCTTCTTTGTCGTCGTATGGCTTTATAGATCTTCATAGAATATATGTGTACTCCTTAATTTTTATAGGTAAGTGTTTAGAGTCTTTGATTGTTTTGGATTTGTAATACATACTTTGATTTTATGTAAATGGAGATTTGTCAGAAACAATGACTTAGAGTTAGTTAGAAGCAATTATTGAAATTTTCCTCCTATTATAAATAAGTCTCCTTCAAATCATTTCAATACAACTATTGATGTACCAGTAACATTAGTTACTTCGTTCAATGTGTTGCTGTTATATAAGATGAACGTTATGTAATTTGCTTATTGGAAAATACACAATTAAGGGTTGAAGTTATTGAGATGTTTAGCGTAGATCACTAAATTGCATTTGGTGTTTCCTCTCCAATTATGAACATATAGTCCAAATCTGCATTTAAACATTATAGGTGTTATATAAAATAATTGATGTTTAAGATATCCAACCTTGAGCAAAATCTGTTTCCTGTATAACAACATCTTTTTTGTAATGCTAGTTGTAGGAAATAACTATCTTTATTATCTGTATAGGAGCCAAAAAGGTTTGAAGGTTTTCACTTCCTGTGAACTGGTTCAAAGTTCTGAAGAAGGGTGCAACATGGCATCCAAAACGTAAAAAACATTTTTTTCACAAAACCTGAAAGCTTCTAGTTTTAGATCTAGTATTAGTCCAAGTTATTGTTTTAATATTATTTCTTCCATCAAGTCGACGAAATGACGTTAAATCAGTCATAACAGTTATTCTGGTGATTCATGTTGGGTTGAGCTTTTTAACTTGCGGTTTAATAAAAAACTGCTGATAACTTCATGATAAACATCGCAATAGCAATAAATGTTACAACAATTTATTTGGAAGTGTGTTTCCCGAATGTAAAGATTTTGTACTCATTGGTATCAAGAACTTGGAAAATAATTTTTGATGGAGACTTTTGTTTGATCAGAATTTGATCGATCTTTACCTAAATTAAAGAATGATGAAAATCTTAAAACATTTTTTTTTAATTTAACCAAATACTTATTAATTGAGCATACTTAAATATGCTCAATATAAAAATAAACCCAATATAAATGGGTTTTTGCAATAAACACAAAAATAATGCCCTTAGAAAATCTGAGAAAACGTATTATGTTAGATGCATACAGTTATTTAAAGAAACAGACAGTTTCACCCGTTTCATTTTTAAACTTTAATGTCTGTACAACGTAATTTATACAGTAATTTTAACAAAGTTTTTGAATCTTAAATTTTAAATTTTATAACGTTTATACAAAAAAAAATTTCAAACTTTGATACAATTAATAAATTTACTGTGATGTTTTCGAATTATCAAAAGTGCATTATGAATTTTGCAACAATCTCTGTCTTTTGTTAACGACGCTTCTGATGATGACCATGTGTTGAAACATGTAAAGCCGAATTTTAATATACAAAAACCAGTAAAAAAGTACAAATCTACTACTGTTTTTATTTCATTATTATCATAAATGCTGGTAAATGGACTACATAATCAATTTTGAACATATTTAAAGAAATGCTTGTTCTTCAAAATATAAGCCATAATTTACCTTGATAGGTGTTAGCTCTTTTCTATATTTTTCAATGTTTTCATTATTATTGGTGGTTTATGATATTCATAATGTAATCTACAGCTTGGCAAATCTGTTTAGGCCGATCAAGGTCAAATGCGTCGTAGTAAAAGCAGCTTATTTCTCTATTTCGTGGAATAAAATTTACTTTAAAACGTTTTTCAAATTATTTTGATACCTTAATTATTTTAATTTGATATGTTTAGTTCCAACCCGAAAAGAAAATTTATAGAGGTGAATAAGAAAAATTATGATATTGAAGTTTATAAAAATGAGTTTCAATTCATCAAATATTAATTAAATTTACTTTAAAATAGCTTTTATTAAATTGCATCATTCTCAATTAAGCCTCAATATGCACGAGTTAAATCAAAAAATCATATTTATAATTATATAGGCGAAATAAATGTTTTTGGTATACTAAATCGAGATGAACTTTGAAATACTAAATGTTTTTTAAATCATCTTGATATCTCACTTTCTTTTTGAGATATGATTGTTAAAAAATTTACACACATACATAGAGATATTTTTTTCATTTCATTTTAAATGCTCATTTTTATGTCAAATCATTTTTAGTTTTATCACATAAAAATCTTTCTCATAAAATTGCTAAATTCTATTAAGTTATAATTTTATTAAACTTCAAACTGCCTATAATGAACACATCCATCCAGACAAAGTGTATTCTTGTAAGAAAGTTCGGTTAAGCGGATTTGATGTAGCAAAAACAGTCTTATAGAAAATAATAGCTTCGGGGCAACCACTTCTGCGATGCCAATAAAGCTCGAGTGACTCACAATTTAACCTCTTTAGACGCCTCGAGAGCTTTCGCTTGGAACCTTTGTCTCAATACCAAGGCAAACAAAATGAAAAGTAATATCTTTTGCGAAAGTCGGTAAACGCGGACATGAGACGACGAGTACAACGGCTGAAACGGGTGAGAAAAAACGACCGTGAAACCTGGCGATGCTGCAGAAAATTCGGAGTGCAAAGGGTGCTTTCGAAGATACCTAAACTAGAAGGAACATCGTCGTCTTCAAAGCGGTTCATGTTTATTCACGGAACGTGAAAGTTTTTAGAAGCTCGAGTTTTAGGGGGATTCAAATTATTCGTCTGGGGGAAAGAAATTACTTCAAATTACGTCTTTGTAATATACTTAAGGTGAGTCGTCCTGAATAAATGAATACATTTTTAAAATTCTTTCTTTTTATTCCATTTCTGAAACTTTGATTTTATGAAATACAAATTGAAGTAAAATTTAAATTACAAAGTGATCATTCCATTGGAAAACCGTCCAAAAGCCAATTCCAATTTGAACCCTTTGCACGAAATGACCAGGATCGTCTAAGCCTGTAACAACATTAAACATTCACAACACGTTACGTACCCTGTTTTTCTTTAATTCCACTTCAATTCCAGTAGATTTAGACTGGACTCGCGAAAGCAGACGCATTTTAACAAGTACTTCAACGATTTGCATACGTACAAAAGTTTCATCTAAATATGGCAAAGGCATTTCTGCGAGTTTCCTCGTTGAAAATCCGACTATAGAAGGATTCTAGGACGTGCCGTGCAGAACTATCCTTAAATCTTCCTCCTCTATTTCCATATAAATTGCAAACAGCTCAACGTCATTTTTTACAATTAAACCTAAGCAGATTTCAAGAGCCGCGAAGTAAACGCAAACGGAAATATCTGTTTGTTTACATTGTTTCCCGGTCGTTTCGGGATTTAATAGTGGAGTTTCTCGTTCTTTCATATTACGTCGTGAAAGTCAGTCGTAATTTCACCCTCGAGGACGCAGTAAAGTGAATATAGCGGGGTCTAATAAGAAATTTTATTGTTAAAGACGAGGAGATATTGCATCCCGCTAATTGATATGAATCAATTTTGATATATCCGGTTTTACAAAGCGAGAGTGTTAATTTCGATCGGGAATTTTAATCGAAACTTGAATTTAAACCTGAAATCCGATTTAATTGTAATCAATCTTCGGTTTCCGTTCGAACGCCAAACGTTCCTGGATTAATCTTCGAAAGTCCTATAAACTGCAATTAGTCTAATAGCGTCAATTGTTACCGCGAAGCCCTTGTTTCCGGTTTATTTATGACTGAATTCCGATTTCCGCGCTCTGCTTTTCTCGGATAATTACGCCTCTTCACAGTTTGATTTGAGATACAATTAATGACCACT
Organism: Onthophagus sagittarius; assembly: GCA_036711965.1. Classification (NCBI taxonomy): domain Eukaryota; kingdom Metazoa; phylum Arthropoda; class Insecta; order Coleoptera; family Scarabaeidae; genus Onthophagus; species Onthophagus sagittarius. The sequence continues at coordinate 17,525,058 of JASERS010000005.1, read as the reverse complement.
CAAATTATTTATAATCGAGTCATGAATGGGAAACGTTGAAACGGATAGTTAAAGATTACGTAATGTTTATGATTTTGGGCTGACTCTGCATTTCCGGGATTATGTCTGCGGGAAATTCGTGGGAAAATGGATAATCGTAAATGGCTGAGAGTAGGAGATCGAATAACTGTTACTGTTCCTGGGGCGCTACTAAAATTTGCATAACTGCAGACGAACATTACGTGATGGAACTTAACCTTTATCATCGCATTAATTTTAATGGTGGGATTGCATGTGATGATATGAAGATTAGTTTATAATATTAAAGTTTAATATGAGTTATCTAAGAATTATTTTATAAAAGAGATCAGATTTTAGTCAATTCTTATAACAACCACTGTTATTGCTTAACTTTAAAAAAACCCACATGTTTTAGTTCTAAGTCTAATGCTGACTTTATGCCCGGTATCTCGTACATTATAGTATTGAATAGATATCAGAACAATAGTGATTTGTAAACAATAGTGAATTAGATTGAGTCTTATCAAGTCGATATCGCCTATGGTGTTCTGGTACGAACTGATCGACAGATATTGCATACAATAGTTATCGAACGGTTTGGACAAAAAAATCGGTTCCTTGTTTATACCCTTCGATATGTGGAGGTAAAAAATTTTAACAAATAGCTCGTAAAATTATATTTGAGATGCAAACGGTACAAGCCCATCGAAGTATCTACTAATAAAGCACAATAAATAGGATTGATAAAAGAAATTGATAATAATAAAAATTAACAAAAATCAGATAATAACAAAAATGATAAGCAAAAAAACATAATTAACATAAGTAAATCTAACATAAAGATAAACATATGGAAACCTTTTGAAAGCTCAATTACAGGGCGAATAATTGGAGGTAAAATAATAAAAAAAATTAAAAGAATCGTTTTTATCTTTTCTTGGCTATTAGTCGCCGGTCTTTCCAACTCAATATACTTAATAATATATATTTAAAATATATTTAATAAAAATGTTCATTTATAAATGCACTTTTAACAACATTTTCATGTCTTATTTGTTGTGGTGTTACTGCCATGTGGTTAGGTTCTTGTTTCATTTATTCCTACTTCCCACAATTTCTTCTTCAAATATTATAACTTCAAATAATAGCAATATAACACTTCTAATGAAAATATTGGGTAAAACTTAAGGGGCAAAAATTGCAATAATATTGTCCTAGAGTTTTGTTACATTCCCATCGATAAATAAGGAAATTTCGTCTTCAAAATACCATTCGCGAACAATACCCAGAAGATTTAAGTAAATAACCGATTTTATATGGTTAAAATAAAGTTTTTTTTATGTTACAATCTTCTTGGCCATCACAAAAGAAATCAGAAAACGAAGGAAGGAATCAGAAAAGAAAAAGACTTTCTTAAGGCGAGGTTCTTCATAGCTCCATCCCAGGAATTCATTTGAGATATTAAGTTTGGACAATGTTGCCCTTCGTGCTTATCTATTTAGTTTTTTGGTCTAAAAAATTCCCATTTCATCGTCGCCTTAGATGAAGTTGATTTATCAGTCCCTATATTGTATTTTCTTGCTGTTTCAACTCGGCAACTTGTTATAACACCTTTATATCTGGGATTTAGGTATAACGCTGCAAGAACAACCTCATTCCCAAATAAATTTTGTTCTCTTTCATGCAACTTAATTTGTTTGCAAATGTTGTCGCTGACTAATACTTGGCTGCTTTGAAATATTTTTGTCGCTACCTTTGCGGAATATAATGCTTAAACTAGATTACTTATTGAAATCCACTCTCTTTCGCTTAAATAGTGTTTTTTATTAAATAATGATATGACTACACCAAATTACTTTAACTCCAATAGTCTTTCTAGCATATCATATTTTCCACGGTGTTTATTGTTTTTACTACTCCAGCATTAAAGAGTAATGATAAATAATCATTATGAAGCCATTGTGAGCTGTCTAGGTTTCTAGATTTAGTGTTAGTTCTAGTTTTACTTCATCAATGCACATATGGAGGGTTGGGTTGGGTTTAAAAGTGCTTCTGAAGACTTTTTTAACGGAGATCTGTACAGTGAATAGTTTCAGAAATAGAGTACTTTACAAAGTGGTTTGGCAATCCTGTATATTAGAATTAAAGTAAAACTAACACTAGACTTAGAAGTGGAAAGATTTGGGTTTAGCTGCACGTCCGAAGAAAACGGATGCGGGTGGTATTTAGTTTATTTATAAATGAACTAAACTAAAAAAGAAGCAGAATATGAACCATAGTTCATATTCTGTTGTGTGATTGAATGTAATATAAGTATTCTAATGGATTAATTTAAAAATTTTCATAGATTCATGTTTATTTTCGTTTCTGTTAGTATAGCTTTTCAACGGAATTAACCGACCGTTTATTAGAATAAACTTCAAATGTGTAAATTTTAAGAAGTGATAATGAATGATAATATAAACTGAAGTGAAATGAACTGTTAACATCTTATATTAGATTTTGCTATGATTAACAAATATATGAAATAAAAATTGTAATTTTTGAGAAAAATTGTAAGAAAACAAATTGAATGCAACATTTACATTCGATTGAATTAAAATATTTCTATAGCTTATAACAAATGTTTATGCAGTAAGATTCCTTATGATGACATATAGGAACAGAAATTTCGAACTAAAACATTAAGAAAGTCCTTTTTTAATGGACTTTTTATGTCCATTAAAAGAATAATTAAGTAGTAATTTAAAAGAAATAGCTGTTACATTGAAATTTTATATTAAATTTCATTTTGTTGGAGTTTGAAAATAAGGTGTAAATCCACTCTAATTGAGATATGAAAATGACACAGTAATATTATTTATACTTTACTTTCAAAACATCTAAATATAGAAAATTTTAATCATGAACTTATGCCACTGTTTTTATTTGACAGTCAATATTTCCAAAAGTCAGCGGAAGTAAGTGAAGTATTATATACCATCTTATAGGTCATATTTCAGGTTACAAAATTAAAAAAGAATTGGAATGATTGTGAGTGACTGTGCGCCCCTGGAAGATATAATCTATTTCCAAAAGACTTGCTACTGCAACTAGAAGGCTTACTTTTGCTCCCAAACTTGAAATGCTTTTAGAAGGCTTGGTGGTCCTGGAAGATTCGATAGTGCTTATAGAATACTTGATACTGTTGCTAGAAGATTTGAAATGCTTTCAAAATACTTGCAATGGTTCCAGAAGACACGAACATTTTCTATAAGACTTGATACTGCCTCTAGAAGACTTAATACTGCTTCTAGAAGACCTGCTATTGCTTCCAAAGACTTGAAATGTTTCAAGAATACTTGTAATGCCTCAGAGGACTTGATACTGCTACTAGAAGACTTAATGCTGCTTTTAAAGCTGCTAGAAGAAAATATTTTCATCGCAAATAACAGAAAAGTTGTTTCGAAAATATGGACAAAATACAAAATCTTGCGTTAAGTACTACAAAAACTAAATAATGTTATGTTGTTAATTAAGTACTAACTACTGTTGGCAGAAGACATTTTTGTTGCAAAAAACAAATAACTGTTAATAAAATTTGATTTTGCTTCTTAAACACCAACTGTATTATTGATAAAACACAAAATATTCATGTCAGAAATTCAAAAACTGTTAATTAAAGACTAGATACTGCTTGTAAAACTGAAAGCTCTGCTAACAGAAAACATTTCCATTACAAAGGAACCAGAGACGTGAGAATCTCTCTATTTTGGAAAGCCACCATTCGTAGTTTGTAAAGTAAATACTACATCTAGCAGAAATGATTAACGATTTTTGTTAAAGTTTTGAATTAGTTTAACCACATTTTAAGCTTTAGTTTTAATGTAAGTTTGGCAATAAACATACATAAAGAATATTTTTCAGCTGTACATATGGCAAAACTACAATATTTTATGCAATTTCGTAATCGTCATTTGCAAATGTATAAACATTTCTGAACAATTTTAATAGAAATATGTGTAATTGTGTGAAGTGAATCAGTCTGAATGCAATATCCCCGACCGATAGAACATCAAAACCCTATAAATTGGTCTGCGAGAAGCCCAGAATTAAATATGATGGACTTTTTTCTTCTGGAGTTACGTGAAATCTTTTGTGTAGAGTGATTAAATGAAGCAGAGTAAAAAATTAAAAATCGAAAATTTTATATTAGCTTAACTAAAGTTGATCCATTATAGGTAAAATTTACATTATTACATCATTCGTTTCTTAGTGATCTTTTCGTAGTAATATATTAAAAAAGTGAATTTAGTTACTGCAATTACTAAAACTCTGATTAAAAGTAGCAAAGCCAATAAATATGACGATTTAACAGGTTGTAGTAAGTGAACAAACGAGCTGATTCCTGTCAACTATCAATGTATAAAGACGTTAGAAAGTAGTTTGCAATTATAACAAATCGCTGTATAAGTAATTATAACCACTTTGATATTGACATGCGACGTGTACGAGAAACCGGTCATTAGTGTTGGTATTAGCTCTACTTTTACCTGTTATTCGATCTTAAATTATTGCATACTTGTATCGACCTAAAACTTGAACTAACACTATTAACTCATTTTAAATCATTTCTTATTTTACAATGTTCTTTTTTCCATTATGAGATTCATTATAACTGGAAAACAAAAAGCTCATCTAAATAATTTAACTGAATAAAAGTTCTATTTCAATATGAAAAGACACTTGATATTCCGAAATGGCGAAACTTTTCACATCTCCCGGATAAAAACTTTTCTAATAAAACTACCACCTAATCTTCCTAAAAATCGTTAGACAGACAATTGCACAATACTCAAATTTACTTCTCACAAACGCTTCATAAAGACTAGACATTGAACTCAACCTGGAAAACTTCCAGCAGTTTCGAGTGATAAATCCGAGGACTTTCAGGGCATCAGAAGACAGCTTACTTATGTGGCCGCTGAATAGTAGTTTACTGTCGAACCAAACCCCCAGATTCTTAACTTCCGACACACGTTCAAGACTTGTATCTTCTAGCCGATAATCATAATGAATAACTTCTCTTTTATTTGTATGTCATGACTTGACATTTTGCAACGTTGAACAACAACTCATTTGATTGGTATCATGAACACAATTTGGTCAAGTCCTCCTGCAAGCTGGTACAATCATTGTCCGATTCAATTGTTCTTAAAAGCTTCAGATCGTCGGCATACATTAATGTTGAACTCTTGAACAAATTTGGCAATTCATTCAAAAACATCGTAAACAGTAAAGGTCCTAAACATGAACCCTGTGGCACATCACTTGTGACCATTATTTGCTTTGACCTGATTCGGGACATCTTGACATATTGCATTCGATTTGATAGGTACGATTTCAGCAGCAACGAAAGACTTAGATCACAGCCAAATTCCTTAATTTTTCGAAACAGAATGTCATGGTCGAGTTGATTGAATGCACATGAAAAATCAGTGTAAATAACGTCCGTCTGTAAACGGCAATCTAAGGCTTCGCAAACGTTTTGTGTGAAACCAGTTAAATTGGTGGTAGTGGAACGACCTTTGCAGAATCCGTGTTGTGCTGTCGATATTCGTGAATCTAAGTTAAATTCCATTTTCTTCACAATGGTTTGCTCAAAACAACTTAGCAAAGTTATTAATAAAAGCAATGGGTGGGTAATCAGCGGCACAATGTCTATCACCCTTTTTAAAAATTGGACAAATTCTGCACTGTTTCCAGACCGGCGGAAAGTACGATGCCGTGATAATCAAATTGAAGATATAGCGTAGAGGTATTTGAAGAGGGATCGCACAGTCTCTGACAAAGAAAGCCGGAATACCGTCTCAGATATTCCAAAGGTAATTGCATTATCACAACTTTCGGAATTCATAACATTCCCTGGTAAATTGTAAGAACTAGCAAAATGAGAGGCAAACAGATCTACAATGTCTTTGGTAGCGGTCAGTACATTATCGCCATCCGATAATGTAATGGAAATGTGATGATTTTTGCGCGATGAATTTACAAACGACCAAAACTTCTTTGGATCGGCATTTACATCTCTCTCCACAGTAGCGACGTACGTTTGACGGTCCAGACGGAGAGGCAACTAACATTCACATCTATAACGGGAGTACATTTGACGGTGAAACTGTGATTTAGTTTTACTATACATTTTATGATAATGTTTTTTCTTGTTAAACAGGCGCCTTAGACCTAGACTAAACCATGTTGGATGTTTAAATTCACTTGTTCTACCACGTTGTTTGGGAATGTACTCATCCAGTAGGTCATAAAGAACTCTGTAAAAATGCTCACAACATAGATCGACTGAATGCAGTGTCAATAATAAAATTTATAAATGAAGAAGAGTAAAAAATTGAAAATCGGAATTTTTATATTAACTTAGCTAAAGTCGATGAATTATAGGTAAAATTTACATTATTACATCATTCGTGCTTCTTAATGATCTTTTCGTAGTAATATTTTAATAAAGTGCATTAGTTACTGCAATTACTAAAACACTGATTAAAAGTAGCAAAGCCAATAAATATGACGATTTAACAGGTTGCAATAAGTGTCATTTCTACCTATGATTAAAAATTTATAAATATGTTAGAGAGTAGTTTGCATTTATAACAAACCGCTGTATAAGTAATTATAACCACTTTGTATCGGTTCGATATTGACATGCGACGTGTACGAGAAACCGATCATTAGTGTTGGTATTAGCTCTACTTTTACCTGTTATTCGATCTTAAATTATTGCATACTTGTATCGACCTAAAACTTGAACTAACACTATTAACTCATTTTAAGTCATTTCTTATTTTACAATGTTCTTTTCTTCATTATGAGGTTCATTATAGATGGAAAAACAAAAAGCTCATTTAAATAATTTAACTGAATAAAAGTTCTATTTCAATACGGAAAGACACTTGATATTCCGAAATGGCGAAACTTTTCACATCTCCCGGATAAAAACTTTTCTAATAAAACTACCACCTAATCTTCCTAAAAATCGTTAAAATCATGAATTTCTTGAATAATGCAAGCCAACGATGTAAAATTTTACGCCAAAAGTACTTCAGTTTTTTTGTAGATTTCTCAGTACATTTCCACGTACATATCAACGTACATTTTGACGATCAATTCTCCTTACAATTCTTTATCGCATGAATAAGAAATATTTTAATACTTTTTGTTGCGTCGATTTGGAATTCCTGGGGATTCACCGTTTTCAGAGGTCTTTTCAGGTGCTACGGCGACACCGTCACCTGGATAAGTTCTCGTAACGACGGGGGTGCACCAAACAACGTCATCCCCCGGCACGTTTAAAAAGGGTGGTGGAACATTTTCTCATGCAATGCCCGTTTGTGCACGGCGTTTAGCCAGAGCGAATTCTTTTGAGTTATTGCTCCATTGCACAAACGCCTCGCATATGGATATACCAACGAATTCCATACTATCTTTGTTCTCTTACTGCATTTTCTACCTCGAAGTCATAATTCACACACAATTCTCGTATTAATGCGTTATTCATTCGGGACCAGCTACAAGATTTTTTTTTTTGATTTTTTTAACTTTTTTTAAATTAAAAAGTGCGAAGTTCGCAATTTAATTTTAGTTTCGAGGATCTGTCAGCTGAGAAGAAAGACAGCAATTTTTTTGGTCGAGTGCAATACCAAGTCCAGAAAAGCAAGGGAGACGAATCCTAATTCAGACTGACAGGCATTATGCGAAATTCCTTTGAGCGAATTTCGCTACTGCCTCCGTAATCTGACCCTACTTTAACGAATCGACGTGGACCGTGCAAAAAGAATAGCGAGAGCCCTTTAGAGCCCCATAGTGCACAAGTGGGTTTCGCTTGAACTTTGCTGCTTGACTAAGGGTTTAACTTTGTCCGGACATTTTTTTATTTGATACGCTTCACGAATTTTTAAAGGCGTTCATGTGGAAAAAAGCTTAAAAGCACTTTTACTCTTTAACTACAAGTATTAGTTGGGAGGGATGTAGTTTCAACTCCGGGAAATTAAACTAATACAGTTAAATCATCCCCATGTCGCAAACATGGGTTTACTGCAACCTGTAAATTTGTAATCCCAGTACACAGATTACGAATCTTCCGGGTGGTAAATCCTGTTAGATGCACCGAAGCGGTCGGATTCGCTCAACTATTAAACATCTTAATCGAAAAACACGTTCTAACATGTCAACATAATCCCTTCTATTACCTTAGTTAGGCGAAACTTCTTTACGAAGTAACCTATTAATTAAAACAGAATGATGAGATAATTGGATTAAAATGATGTCTACTTGAATTTCATTATAAATTAAATAAATATATCTCAAAAAGAAATTGAGATATCATGATCATTTATGCACCATTTTAAAGCAAATTTAATCTGATTTTGTCACCCCATAAATATTTGTTTCCATTTTCTAATTATAGACGATATGATTATTTGATTTAACTCGTGCATTCATTTAGTTAAGTTGAGAGTAATGCAATTAACATCTCTGTATCTCTAGAAAGAATTAAGATATTACAATGAAGTAAAAAGCATTTTAAAGTAAATTTTATTAATAATTATTGAGTTCAACATCATTTCTACCTTTCTATAAATTTCAACACGATGCATTTTTCATTTACCCCTAAATTAATTTGACAAGTTTAGACTAAATAGATCAGATTTTAAAGCATTCCATCTCATAAAGTAATTGAGATATAAAGATGATCTACATGCCATGTTAAAGTAAATTTAATCTAATTTTATCACCCCAAAAATATTTGTTTCGATTTTCTAATTATAGATGATATGTGTGTTTGATTTAACCCGTGTATTTTTTAGTTAAGTTGAGAATCATGTAATTAACACCTTTGTATCTCTAGAACGAATTAAGATATAACAATGAAGTAAAAAGCAATTTAATGTAAATTTTATTAATAATTATTAAGTTCAACATCATTTCTTCCTTTCTATAAATTTCAACACTATGAAGTTTTTATTTACCTGTAAATTAATTTGACAGGTTTAGATTAAATAGATCAGATTTTAAAGCATCATATCTCATAAAGCGAATGAGATATCAAGATAATTTACACATCATGTTTTAGCATTTTTTAGTTAATATTTTTATTTTATAGGAACGTTTTTTCGTCTTGAATTAAAATATTTATTTAATAATTTTTGCACTTTTATTAAGACGATAGTATTACATATATTGTCTCTACCGTTAAATTAAAAATAAAACGTCAATATTAAACAAAAAATTTTAAATAAGAACAACAATTTTTTAAAATGGATTTCCTGAAGATGGCCTAAACAAGACCGAAACCGGTAGAGACAATATATGAAATACTATCGTCTTAATAAAAGTGCAAACATTATTAAATAAATATTTTATTTTTTAGTTAAGTTGAGAATAATGCAATTAACAATTCTGTATCTCTAGAACGAATTGAGATATTACAATGAATTAAAATGTATTTTAAGGTAAATTTTATTAATAGTTATTGAGTTCAACATCATTTCTTCCTTTCTATAAATTTCAACGCCATATACTTTTTATTAATCTCTAAATTGATTTGACATGTTTAGATTATTTAGATCAAAATTTAGAGCATCATATCTCATAAAGTAATTGAGATATTAAGATGATTTACACACCATTTTAAAGCAATTTTAATCTGATTTTATAACCCCATAAGTATTTGCTTCCATTTTATAATTATAGTTGATATGATTGTTTGATTTAACTCATGCTTTTTTTAGTTAAGTTGATCATAATGCAATTTAACCCTTTGTATCTTTCGAACGAATTAAGATATCACAATGCAGTAAAAAGCATATTAAAGTAAATTTTACTAATAATTTTTAAATCATTTCTTCACTTCAACAAATTTCGATATAATGAATTTTTATTCACAATCATATTATGTTGATATGTTCTCATTACATTATTATATCATTTCACGAAGTAACTGAGATATTAAAATGATTTATGTACCTTATTAAATCAAATTTAATCTAATTTTAGCACCCCAAAGCATATCTGTTTCGATCCTATAATTCTGGATGATATGATTGTCTGGTTTAACTCGTGCATATTGAGGTCAATCAGTTCTATCTCCAAACCAAATAGAGATATCGTCATGAAGTAACAAGCGTTTTGAAGCAAATTTAATTAATATAATTAAATTAATATATCTAAATTTAATAATCATTTCGTTACCTTAATGAATAAAATTTCTTTACGTACTCGACTACTAATTAAAACAATTTCGTATTGATATTGCTTTGTTGGAAATTGTTTCAGCTTGAATGCAATTAGAAAGGTGCCGGAAGGTGAAACAAAATCTTCTTCAATTTCAAAACGAATATCGATTTGAAAATTTCTCTCTAATGATTTCGACTTGGTCCTAAATTTCGAAAGTTTATGAATGTCTCCAAGGCGAAAATGAAATCGCCCTCGTTCCTCTCGTTCGCGGGAATGAAAAGAGAGATAAAGCGGGCGTTCAGCGAGGATTACGATAACTTCATTAAAACTGATTGTCTTTCTACGCGCCCAGTTTTTGTGTTGCCGAGTTCATTATTCGAACTGCGCAAAAGTTTGACTGTTTAATGCGTTTTCTAAAGAGCCAGTTGACACTTTTAATAAAGAAAACTGAAACAAATTATTATTAACAATCCAAATTCACACGGGAGTATAATTACTCTATCTTAAATGCTTCTCTATTGTTGCATCAAAACTCTCGTCTCGATTTGAGTTCGTTAACAATGGAGGATTTCGAAGCAAGATTCGCGTAGATATAAGCGCAATCGATCGTTGAATAATGCAGGAGCAATCAATATTTGAAGAGGGAGTGCTGTGTACCGCAATTATTCCAGTTATCGCCCGTTTGCTGAAAGCGCACCACCCTTGATGTAGGCTCATACACAATAAATCCATAAATATGCATAAGCGAACCCATCATCACAATACCCTGTGGATGTTTGAGCAAAAACGAGTAATTACATCCCAAAGGTGCTTTTCAAGTGTTAAACAAAACAATGCTTGATTGAATTTCGCTGACATTATTTAATACTAATACAATTAATACAATTAAAGTTCATTAAGCCAGGTGAATTAATTGCTCATGAGGTGACGACGCAGTCACAAAGCTCTCTTATCAAAGTTTCTCAGCGATCGGAAAACGGCTAGTGAACAATGTAAAAGTCAACAATGGATTTTGGGTAGCGTTACCCGCCTTCCAGAATTGACTTCACCAGACAGCAAGAGGAACCGAGACGATTCCGGAACGGTGAAGTAGACGATTTATCGATTGGTTGCCGTTGTTCGAGAGATGACGAGAAGTGGCGACTAATTGTATAGAATTGCTCGAGTGTATATACGTGCTCTGTCAAATTAATTGCTACACAATTTCCTGTAATGCAGAAAACAATTACTGCAAAGTTTAGAAGGTATAATAAACCGGTAGTGAAAAAAAAATAAACAAAATATTTGTGAGACTTATATTAAATTACAACAGTTTATGATACAAACTTTACGGCCACACAAATTCATTTAACACAGGGTTATAAATCAAGTGTACGCCCTGAAATGTTTTCATAAAAAAAAGTTTGCTTACTTAAAATTGTTTGCGATCTCATTTTATATTCTTGCTTTTACCAGGTTGGGTTGGTCTCTGATAATGACGGATACAAATATAGACACCGGTTGATGTAAATTTGGCGAAAAAAAATTCTTAAAGAAAGCGTTAAATTGATTGCAATTTGGTTACAAACATGAAAATACTTAAAATTATCCGTGCAATCCGAGCACCAGGTTGCGGATTATAAGTGCCATAAAATGTTACGTTATAATAAACTTTACTATATGCTCAACACAATTTTTTACAATTCTTTTCTTACCTAATATTACGTTAATTGCATAATTAATGGCTTTTTGATAAAGACTAAATAATTGAAAAAGTCTTAGATCAATCTAGTGCAACGCAAAAAATAAGTGTGTGGACGAAGAAAATGATAACATGGTATTAAATAGTCAAGCGAATAACGAACTGGGAAGATGAATAAGCTCCGAATGTAGTACTAGACTATTTTGAACAGCAGGAACTTCTTGTTATCATTTTAATCTTGCGCAAAATACGCCAGATAAAAAACAAGATTTTTTTGAAATGACCACTTAGAATACATGAATATGTTCTAAATTATCATGATTGTTATTGTGTTCTGCACAAAATAAAACTATTTGGATTATTATATATTATTAATTATATTTGGTTATTACTATTAATTTAGGGATCTTATTTGCAAAACCTTATTTATTGAGACAAACAAATGATTTATATCACAAATGGAAGATAAAAAACTTTTATTGTGGGATATAATGTTGAGATATAGGAGATATATGACAAAAATGTTTTACATCTCAAATTGAAGCTAAGAGGATGTTTTTTGTGACATAATAATGAAATATTGTGTCATAATTGGGTCATAATACAAATTTCATTAAATGAAATGTTGAAGAAAACATTAAACTGACGATATAAGTACCTAAATTTTCAGAATCTTGAGAAATCATTCCTAGCTTATTTATTGAGATAAACAGACGATTTATATCTCAAATTGAAGCTAAAAGAATCGATTTTAAGATATAATGTTGAGATATTGAGGATTAGTAATAAACATCTCGGGAGAAATATTAAAAAAACATTAAACTGAAAAAATCACTCCTAGCTTATTTCTTGAGACGTGAGCATGATTCATATCTCAAATAGAAGCTAAGAAGATGTATTTAGTGACATAATATTGAGATATGGTGGGGTCATAATACAAATTTCATTAAATGAAGTGTTGAAGAAAACATTAAACTGACGATTGAAGCATCCAAATGTTCAGAATCTTAAGAAATCACTCCTAGCTTATTTATTGACATAAACCCACCATTTAAGCGGCCTTCACACAATCAATGTAGAGAATGATTTACAACGTACCGAGGAGACTAAAGGGTACGTACTAGGGGTCAAATTGAAAATATTTTTTTAATAATGTTTTTGTCATAACATTTTTATTTTAACATGTTTTTGTTCAGTATAGACTAGATTATAAAATCTTTATAATATGGCAGATATGGCTATTTAAAAACCTTTTAGAACACTCAAAAACGTGTGTTTATTTGTTGAGAACCGATGATATTATGATTACGGACATGTCACGTGTAATGTCAGGTAAATTGTTTCATTTTTAAGCTGTTTTAAAAATGAAGGTGGCGTTTACAAGAATTTGAATGTTCTTTATTGAAAATCAGCGAACATTGACTTATTTCAAAAAATAACATGTGATATTCATATAACTATTAAGCTTTTAACAAAACTTAATAAAAGATCTCTTCAGGTTGGCCCCTAATACCTACACTTTTATAAAACATATATTACTTGTAAATGAATTGTAAGTTTTGGAGATGTACAAAGAGCACGCTGAGGCTTAAATGCTCAGAGAAAATAATCCCCACGTGAAGCTATGTACAGCTACTACTTGTCATCTATATGGCTTTGGGAGATAAAATTAAAAAAAAATATTTTCCTCCTTCTCATCTTAACCTAATAAAATCGAACCCAACTCATCTCAACCCAAACCCCACCGAACCCCTCTTGTTCTTAATTCTTTGAACATTTTTCTCTTTCGTTTTATTATTCAATAAAATTCTGCTTTATACCCAATTTATTTTAGTTACCATTTCCTTTGTCCATTCAAAATTTCTCAAACTTTTTCCCTTCCCTTCTCAATCCAATCGAACCTAACTCATCTCAATCCAAACCAACCCAATCCATCTCAACCCAAACGGCTTAATCAGTTAGAGTGCTCGATAAACGGGGATTTATTGGAACGATTTCAAAATTATTTAAAAACAATCATTTAAATTTATACTTTTGGTCTGCCAAAGTACATACAATCGATCAAAAAACTAGCCCTTTTGGAAGTCACATCGAAAGCATCAACATCCGAGAAGACATTGCTAACAAATCAACTCTAATTTCATTAAAGACTCTCCGTATGTTGTAAATCACCTTGTATATTGCCAATATGTGAGTATTGACTATATTATTGGACGTGTAAGTGGAAAGAAATGAATGGAAAGAAAATATTGATGGGATGTTTGACGAAAACTTCAATCAATGCTTAATATATTGACAATAAATATTCTCCGTCTGATGGAAAGGTTGACAATCCCACTTCTGTTGACATTGAAATGAGCTAAAGCTCAAAAGTATTGCGTATTCTTCGTAATAATGAGTTCCGGTAGAAATGCTTTAATGAACGAAAGTGCTAGTGTTGGAAATAATACACGAGCAGACCTTCTAGAATCTTTTTACATGTTTTTTTGTGTTTGTATATTTTTCACATAACTAAAACTTATGGTATTTTTTATTTGTTTATTTTTTTTTGCAGCAATCAAATCTTAAAACAGCTTATTCCAAATTATCCCATTAAATTATTCCAATTTATAATTAATAACTTTTAATACATTTAATATTCAGTTTTCGTTATTTTGATAATTTAAATTTTGGACTAAAATCTTAATCTTCTCCTCCACAGTAATATGTAGCCATTGACGTAGCTCCTCAGTTACAAACAACCACAACCTGGTTAAGTAGAATAACACGCTTCAATACTACGTAGATTTTATATATAATGTTACATATATATTGTAGTGCTTAAGATAGGTAAACTCTCTAGAATGAAGATTTTTTGATAATTCACTCCCCATTAATACTGTAATACATAGATTAAGGAGCAAATTGTAATTTAATGCGTCAATATATCATTGAGGATTAAGCATATCTGTTATAGAAACGACGCCAAATGCACGACAACATTCCGATAAAGGTCGGTTCAGCACTGCCCATGATTCTGGCATGAATTTCGGCACATTGCGTTAATTGGCGAAACGGTTTCGAATGCACCAGCGAAATTGGTGCGGGTGCCGAATTCCATACCGGAATGTTAAATGGCTCCCTATCAGGAATATTGACCCAACGTGCCAAAATACTTCGTGCCTATTTCGTTCGTTTAGAAAAGCTATTTCAACAAAATATTTTAAAGGTTCATAATTTAAAGGTACACTTGACTCTTAATTATCTTGTACATTCCTACGATATATTTACATTTATATACAATTATATCATTCGATTTAAATAAAATTATTCATGATATGTGTAAAACAAGAATAATAAAAGTAATACATCGACGATTACGTATATTATTTACAATAATCACAGATACAATAATAATATATTCACCTCTTATTATAATAATATATAATATATGTACTGTTATTGGTGTTACAACTTTCTTTATAATTTTTATTTAACCTCTAATATGTCCTCGGTTGTACTATATGATTTGAAAAAGCATTACAACACCCAAAAAATCATGTCCGGCGATATACGAGGCTTAATTTTATTTTTGAAAGCCCTTGATAGTTTTCGACTCAATTTATATATTACATTTTCTTCTTATTATTGTGTTTAGATAAAACGGGTCCTTAACTGAACTATATATCACAGAGTATCAGCAAAAAATCTCTATATATATATTTATGTATATCTTCGTCTTTTGCTTCTTGTGTATACCGGATATGATCAGACGGTGTCCGAAGTGTCACTTGCGTATGTGGGAGACGTCGAAACTTGAAGCAAAAGGGAAGCCTCTGAATTATTCCACGATCATAGCTCGATAACTTCGGGTCCTTTCCAAGAAATACCCGCCCTCAAAAGATTGAAGAATCTCAACACGCCCGCAATGGCGAATACCTGAAAACCGAGAAGTAAGAAGCGCGTCAAAAAGAAAGAATAACGTTTTACTACGAACTGGAGACTCATAAATTCGGAGACGTCGCGAAAAGGATATTTTTATGGGAAGGGGAAGCGGAAAGAATGTGGATCCCGAAGGATGAACTGAAAATCTGGTTAGTAATTGTAATGAAATTACTTCTCAAAAAGTTTCATCACCGCGAAAGATGAATTAACGGTCGAATCTAATTTAATAACATAGAGTTCACAAACTCCACCTGATGAAAACTTTTGTAACCCAAGAGTGTGAATGGTCCATTAGAGACCCAAACGCAATAAAATCTTGGTAATGTCGCTCCGTGCCGCTACAAAATTTACAGTTCGCACAGGTGAGAAGTTCTCTTACTGTGTAAATCTCCTCAAGGAGAAACTAACTGAATTCGGAATTTAACGCGATCCACAGGGTATAATTTGTATAATTTTAACACTTTTCAATGTAAATAGAATGTGTGGAAATAATGTTTTTTCAATATTCTTTTTAAAATATTAGGTAAAAACATAATTTATATCTCAAAGCTAAAAGGATATATTTTGAGATATAATGTTGAGAATAAAAATGTTGGGAAAATTCGAAACTTTTAAAAGTTCGCCCTAGCTTATTTAGTGAAATAAAGAGACGTCTTTATCTTACATTGAAGCTAAAAGGATCTATTTTGTGAAAGAATGTTTCAGAGAAATAGTTTTTAAGGAAGCATAACATTTATGGTTGGAAATGTCAAAAATACGAAACTTTTTAAGCCCTTAGCTTATTTACTGAGATGAAGAGACAATCTACATTTTAAATTGAAGCCAAATATTACTATATTTTGACATATAATGAGATATAGGCGTTAGATGATGAACATTCCAGAAAGATATTCTTTAAGGAATTATAAAATTTATAGTTGGAAATGTCAAAAATATGAAACTTTTATCATAGCCATAGCTAACATCACCCATAGCTTATTTACTGGAATAACGATACGATTTATCTCTTAAATTGAAGCTAAAACTGTCTATTATGTGATATAATATTGAGATATAGGAGGTTTATAATAAAAATGTAGAGAAAAAGTTTTATAAGAAACATTAAATTGATCGTTGGAAAAGTTAAAATATTGCAATTTTCAAGAAATCACTGCTATATTATTAATAGGGGTAAAATTTATATCAAAATTTGAAACCAAAAGAATATCTTTTATGATATGTTATTGAAACATAAGGGGTCCTAATAAAAATTTCGACAAAAGAATTCATAGAATACATTGCATATGATTAAATTTTCATCCATAATCGGTGAAAATATAAATATTTTTGATAAAAAATTAAATCATCCAAAAAAAATCACCCCTAGCTTATTTATTGAGATAAACAAATGATTTATATCCCAAATTGAAATGATTAATTTTCTGATATAACGTTGAGATTTAGGGGTGTCCATAATAAAAATTTTTGAGAAGAAAATTCTTAAAGATAACGTTAAATTGATGGTTGGAAATATCAAAACAGGAAAAGTGTTGGTACGCAAATCCAAAGATTACGTATGATTGGTGTTGTGGTATTTACTCGGGAGAGCATAAGGTAATATCATATCAGTTAATAAAGTGTTGTTATATTACTCTGCTTCAAACAACTTAAGATACATATTTAGTTGTCAATTATTATTAAAAGGAAGTGTATATGTATGTAACTATTTTATTTTCTTATGTGTTGTTAAAAGTAGCAAAACAATTGAGGCAACACAAAAAATATGAAAGTGTTAATTAAATCAAAATCTTAAAAATATTTTTATAAACTTTGTAATAACAAAGTTTAGTACATTGGTCCATGGTGGTATGCTAAGAAGTCGTGGCCAATTAAATAAAAATATATGAGTCCTTTTTAAACTATGATTGGATAAAGTTTAGGATACACAGGTTTGAGTACTACTGGAAAATGAGGTATACTAAGCATGCTTTGCACGTAACTTCTTAATAATGTTGTATATCAATAATGCTCAATGCAACAATATATATCAATGCATCAATAATATTATAAAGCTACAATAGTGTACATCGTAGTAGATATGTGCGTAATTCATTGAATGCAACAATCTCCGCGTGCCATGATTATATAAATTAGCTTCCCAAAAACCCAGCATTAAATATGATGGATTTTTTTCTTCTGGAGTTACGTAAAATCTCTAAAATGTAAAAAGTAAAGACCATCATTTTAGACATCGATAACTTCATAACCGCTCGATTAAACAAATTGCTGTAAAGTTTGTTTTAATCAGTATACATTTCTGCGTATCATATGCTAATAATAAACACATGTTAAATTGTTGAGTCTTTGGTTTTTTTATCTCGAGTTAAGTGAAAAAAGTTCCCGATTTTTGAGAGTGCTTAAGATATTGATCTCTAAAATGAGGGGCCTTGAGTTTTTGCACGAACTATAGTGTATAGTAAAGAAATAAAGAAGAGCGAAAAAGTAAAAAAATTGAAGATCCCTTGAGTTTGCGTTTATGAAGCAAGCAAAAATGCCTTTGAGTGTACAAGGCAAAATCTGAACAATGTCTTTGAAAGCAAAGAAGGGTATTTTTAGGAAACTTTGTTTCTAATTTGTAACTTCAAGGAGAAGTGACAAAAATTATCATTCGTATAAAATAACAAAATACCTCTAAAATATATATACGCGTCATTTTTTAAAAATGACGCGTATATATCAAATTACAGCGATACATAAGCAAATAATGCGTATTGTCATTTATTATGCAACAGTAATCAAACTTTGGAACAATTAATTTTATCGTATTATAACATTTCTTCCCTCAATTCAGACGCAGCATTTACTGCAACTCACTTTAATAATAAGTACTGGATTTTATTACTTGTATGTAATACTTGTGGTGTAATTTATTTTTCTTGATAGACATGTTTCAGAAAGTTTTTGGTAATTTTAAACAACTTTAGATAAATTTTCACAACCGGATTAATTTAGACAACGTTAGATAATTTTAGACGACTTGTGGATCATTCTAAATTAATTTTGAATCATTTTAGGCGGTTATTGATGATTTTAAACAGCTTCAGACACTTTTAGATGATCAGACATATTTTTGAGTATTTTCAATGATTTTAGACATCTTTAAACAATTATTAACAAAATTGGGATGATTTAAAAAAGATCTGTATGATTTTAGACATCTTTAAATAATTGTAATTGTAATTTCGTAGACAATTATAAGCTATTAGAGACATATTTTACACAGATTAATGACTATAAACAATTGGAAACAAATTTAGACAACTTGATACTATTTTATGACAACTAATTTAGATAATATTAGATCTATCTATAGATAAAATATTAGATCTATAAAATCTAAAATCATCTTTAGACACCTTGTGAACGATTTTTTTCTAATTGTAGATGATTTTAGGTGATTTTTAGTCGTTTTAAACTTTTAGACAATTATACACGATTAGAGACAAATTTTAGACAGTTTTTGATGCTTTTAGACAACTTTAGACAATTATGGGCAATTAGAAATATATTTAGATAAATTTTGAATAAGTTTACCAACTCCTATATGATTTTTGATATCTTTAAATAACCATTAGCAATTAGAGATGTATTGTAGACAAATTTCGACAACTTGACTAATTTAGATAAGATTAAATTATTTTACACATCTTGTTGATGATTATAAACTAATTTTAGATGATTGTTAGTCATTTTAAACAACTTTAGACGATTAGAGACAAATTTTAGACAGTTTTTGATGATTTTAGACATCTTATACAATTATTAGAAGTTAGACACATATTTTAGGCAGTTGCTGATTATTTTTGACATCCTTTAAACAATTATTAGCTCTTAAAAATATATTATAGACAAATATAGACAACTTAACTAATTTAGATAATATTAGATGATTTTAAACACCTTATGGATGACTATAAACAAATTTTTTTTACCAACTCATAGGTGATTTTAGAAAATTTTAGACAATTATATAGCTATATTTCAGGATATATTTTTGATAGTTTTTGATGATTTTAGACGTCTTCAGACAATAATTTGCTGTTAGAGACATATTTTAGACAGTTTTTGATGATTTTCGACATCCTTTAAACAATTATTAGCTATTAGAGATATATTTTAGACATTTAGACAAATTTTGGTTGATTTTAAACAATTTGTGGAAGTAGATGAATTTAGATAACCGTAGACTATTAGAGACATATTTTAAACAGTTTTTGATGATTTTCGACATCTTTAAACAATTATTAGTTATTAGAGATAAATTATTAGACAAGTTTAGACATCTTGGCTAATTTAGATAACATTAAACGATTTTAGACACCTTATTAGATTGTAAACTAATTTTAGTTGCTTCTAGATGGTTCTTAGACATTTTAAACAACTACGCAATTACAGAAGATTAGGAACAAATTTTAGATAGTTTTTGATGATTTTAGACATTTTCAGATAATTATAGGCTATTAGAGACATATTTTAGACAAATATTGCATGATTTTGGACAAGTTAAGTTTCACATTAACTTGTTGATAATTGTAAAATAATTTTGGATGAATTTAAACAGTTAATTGATGATTTTGAACAACTTCAGACAACTATAGACGATTGAGACATAGACAGTTTTTGATGATTTTGTTGATTTCAAGGTCATCATGATTTGTAAGGCTTCTGAAGAGTATATCCAATAATTCCATAATTTTGTTCTTGTAGAAACCCATCAATTTTAGGTGGCGTTTAATCATTCACCATCTAATCATAAATTAAGATTTGATGAGGAATGTATGATCGAGGGTTTATTGCATGTTCGTAGAAATGAAAAGTACATTCATAAAAAAATATTGAATTTCCTGCATTAAGTTCTGTGTAGAAAAATGGTCCATAGTTACAATACTCCACATATAACAATCACCAAGATAATAGCATTTGTTAGGGTATAAACAATAAAGTTTCGAAGTTTTCGGTATTAGAATTTATAAAAAAAATAATCTAGAGAGATATAAAATGTTTTTTTCAATTCTTATAGATTTCGAGATTTACTATTCGAACATCGAATTTGAATCACCCTAAGATTTGTCACGTATTTCAAATAGTATGAAACGATTGAACAATATGTATGAACAATAAATACATCGATAACTATTAGGAGTTATCGATGTATTCATTGTTCATAACATAGAATAGTATAACCATGCAATGAAATTGTTATAAAACATTTTTTGTAGAATATAACAGACCCATCTTCTAAGATTCTGAAAATTATTTGTACATGAGAAGAGCAATGATGGCTAGAATGGGTCAACAGATAATACATATAATTATTAAAAATAAAATTTACAGTACTTATAGTGACTCTTGAGATTCAAATGGCCCGAGTGAAACAGTGGCAGTTGTTACAACAGCTTATAAAGACAAAAAAACATTTTTTTGGTAGGTCAACACCTTTAAAGACCAATTTAAGGCAATTCTGATTATGAAAAATAAAAATTAAGTATTTCAATATAATAAGTATTTAAATTAAGTAAAGAAATATGATAAAAGATATTTCCCTGAAGTCTTAACTATCAAACTAATGTTAACTACATATGTATTTTAATTTGTTTGAATTGTTTGAAACAGAGGGACACAACACTTAATTAGCTGAAGTGACATTACTTTTGTGCTCTCCCATGGAAATTCGATAATACTAATCTCAAAATTATAAAGTTCTAACGTGTACTGAAAAATACTTCATATGTAATTTTAGTTCATAATAAAAATTTCAAATTGAGATAACGAACCGATTTATATTTCAAATTGAAACTAAAGTAATTAATTATGTGATACACTGTTAAGATATCGGGAGTATTGTTATAGGAATTTCCAAACAAAAGAATGATGTAATAGTTTCCAATGGCAATGAAAAAATAAAAGAAAAATGATGTATGAAAAATGTTTGTGAACCTTCTTTTTTTACCCAATATTTTAGGAAAGAGAAAAGGTCGTAGAAAAAACTTATTTCCGTTCGGAACGACGATGTTATAAGTTGGAGGAAAATAAATGATCCCGATGCGAAAATGGGGAAAACTTTTAATCTGTGCAAACGTCCGTATAACATTTTGATTGATTACGAAAATCGGTGTCGTGAAACGTGCCATTCTCCCGGTTTCATTTGAGATTAAAATTCTAGAAAATCGAAATCGTACTTACATTAACTACTGCTCTACAGATGAAAAATGCTACTTCAGCTTTACACAAAGCGTCAAATTGCTAAAAATATAAATATAAAAAAAAAGTTTTATTTAATCTTTAACTCACCTTATTTACATGATCTCTAAGTACATTCGAATACACCATCGCAACAGCTTCTAAAGCCATAAACGTAATAAACCCAATAATCCAAGGAATTACTAAGGTAGAATTTTCCTGCAATAAAAAAGATTTAAGTCGGTTTTCTTTCTGCCTATCTACTTGATTATTTCGAAGAATTGAATATTTCCGTTTGAACTGTTTGTCCCATTTTAGGAATATTAAAAAAGTCGGTAGAGTGTAAAAGCCCGTCGTTTCAACGGAAAACGCGTTTCGATTGACGAGAGATTTATAGCGTGTTCGAAAATTGGCTTCCGCGTCGGCGCGTGTTATTGTTTATGCGTTGAAATTGCAACTGAAACAACCGCTAATTTTAATTCCTGCAGGCCTTTAGAAGCGCGTCCGCGAAAATTAAATTAATTATTTCGGATGGGCAAATTTAATTAGTCGTGTGAAATCGCTCGAGAATTTATTTTCAATTCATTGAGTCGTTAATTCGTTTGAACATCCAACTTCTCTTGTAAAAATAGGAATTTTAATTTTCCTTAAATTCAACTATACTGTATTGACGAAGTTCCTTTTAAGTGCGTTTCCATTAAGAGACTTCCATTCCACCGCTAAAAGCCCTAGTATCATTTTACTACCCACTTTAATTGAGTTTCAGGGTACATACCTCTATACGATCTTATCGTTTCTCTTGCATTTTGGCTACCGACCCAAAATCAATTGCTATCTGGCGTTGTTTATACAGCCTTCCCCGCAAAGTGCAGGCGATAAATTTCAGTTATCTGGCAAGGGGATGCTTTCGTATGGTGAAGCTTCAGACCGATACAACCGACATCTATCAGTATCGACCCCTAGGCTAACAATCTATCGCTTTGAGCTCTGAAGAACACTGAACCACACAAATAAAGGCCAACTCCCCAATACAGGCAAATTGCCCTGTCATTGTAATTGATTGACAATCACTTTTTATATTCTAACCCTCTTCCAAACTTTTAAGAAGCACGAAATAACGTTAACAAGTTATAAATTTTGGTGGAGGCGCCGGTTTATATCACATTTAACAAAAATGTTTGTGATAAAAAACTTTTAACACTTTGTTAAAAATGAATGACTGAAGGGTATATTTCAAATATGATGTTAAAATATTGGAGTATTATAATAAAAATTTTAAGGAAAAGTTTTTATTGGTAATATGGAATTGGCTGTTGCCAACCTAGAGAAGTTGAAAATTTCAGGAAATTGTTTCTAACTGAATGTTGAGGTAGAGAAATGATTCATATCTCAAATTCGAGCTAAAAGAGTTTATTGTAAAACGTGATATTTAGATATTAGCGTTATATCATTAAAATTCTCCAAGAGAGGTTCTCAAATGTGATATAAAATTGATTGTTAAAAATAACAACAAATTGCAAATTTCAAACAGTTATTTCTAACTTATTTTTTGAGATAGAGAGACAATTAATATCTCAAACTGATGCGAAATTAAAATATAATAAAAATTGCTAAGAATTTATTTCTTGAAGAATTAACAATAATATAAAATTGGGTGTTGAAAATGTCATAAAACAGGAAATTTCAAAAAATCGTTTGTAACTTATTTATTAAGATAGCGAAACAATTTATATCTCAAATTAAAGCTAAAATAGTCTGTTTTAAAATATGATATTTAAATATTGGAGTTATATCATAAAAAATCTCCGCGAGATTTATTATCTATTTTATAATTTAATGTTGACATATAGCAATTAAGTAAGAAAAGTTGAAAAAATAATTCTTAAAATAATAATACATTGCTTTTTGAATACATAAAAAAATTAAAAATAAAAAATAATCATTTCTAGCTTATTTTTTGAGGTAGAGAGACAATTCATATCTCAAATTGAAGCTAAATGAATCTATTTTATAATGTATTATTGAGATATAGGAATTGCGTAAAATGAAAAATTAATTCTTAAAATAATATAACATTGTTTTTTGAAAATGTAAAAAATTGAAAATCAAAAAGAAATCATTTGTAGCTTATTTATTAAGATAATAAGATTATAAGCTATTATTTATATCTCAAATGAAACCTAAATTAGTCTATTTTAGATTGTGATACTTAGATATTGGGATTATATCACAAACATTATCTGAGAGGAGTCCCTAAAGGTAAATTGAGTATTATAATCTAATATAATTTATATCATTTTCAGCTTATTTATTGAGATAATGAATCTATTTCTATCTCATGCTAATGCTAAGAGAGTCTACTTTAAAATACAATATTCAGATATTAGGGTTATATCATAAAAATTATCCGAGAGAGGTTCTTAATGGCAATATAAAAATAGATGTCAATGTTAAAAAATTGCAATTTCAAAAAATCATTTCTAGCTTATTCTTTTAGATTATAACATTTTATAGAATGGTAACATCATTTTTAATTAAATTTGTTTATGGTAATGCCCTAAATATTCCTCGCCCTATATAAGAAATGTTTAGATTGTTCATAATTCACAAATAAATTGTATCAAATATTTGTTAAAATTAACTAACTTTTTTCTTATAGAACTTAAATTTTTAATCCAATATTTAAAAATTCTGTTCTGTTTAAAATAAATGCCGGTTGCAATCAATCAATATAAATTGATTGTTGTACATTACCTTTTAAAACAGTGAAAGTTTTTGAATACTTTTAAACCATTTTGAAAGATCATTCATATCTAGGTTTTTAAGAAAAAAAGTGTTCAAAGAATATTTTAACGCTATCCTAATTAAGTTTGTCCTTAAGTTTGAAGATAATTGCAAAAAGAGATTTAGTAATATTGAAAAAAAAATGCAATTTAATGTATGAGAAGTGATGGTTTCAATAACATTTCCTTATTTTGATATTATTCTGATAGAAATAGCAAAACGCAACTTTAATATAATTTAATCATTTTTAAATCGATAAATCTTCATTTTCAATATCAAAATCTAGTTCTTCACCAAATCCATCAAGATCAAAATGGCACGGTTTTCAGTTTTGACAAAATATTTTAGCGGCTTTAGGCGCTAGGGCAAGAATATTCTTTATATCGACAAGTTTTTTGTCAAAAATTTTTTTCTCTTCAGTATACAAAACACTCAAGCTTACCCAGGCACAACTCGTAGATAGCCTTCCTCGTGCCCTTTTAATGATATCAATTCCGCAATAATTATCACCTGAATGGGAATGCTTCAAAAAGATATTACATGGTTGAAATTTTTTTAATTTGATGTCTCTGGCAGTTAACAATGTAATCTTTATGCCTATTGAAATTATTTTCCTATTGGTAATTGGAGTTTTCAATACACTTACAAAATGATGTGTTTCCATTTCATACAATGTAAACAATTTTAAAGCTCTTTCTGATTTCCAAAGTTGGTGTCATTAGGAAGGTAGCTATAACCTGGGACGAAACTGCCTTTAAAAGCAAACTAATTTGTATGTTCCTGTTTTGTCTTCCATAGAAGTCAGATCAATGCATAAATTCCTCAGTGCCAAGAGGTAAATGCTCCTAAATATGTGTTTTTATACATGATCTAATTTCCTGCGCTCGCCTTCCCGCTATTCCTTTTTTCCAATCGTAACAGTATGATGTTTTTGTAGAATCTGAATGGATGCCTTTATTATAGATAGAAAGTTGCTTTTTGTAGTAAATAATATTGGTTGATTCAATATTTAAAATTTGTTTGATTCAGTAGCAGCTTTGAGGTCAGCTTAGATGTTGTGCTTATCTTTTAACTCATTTTTCATATCTAAATCGACGCTGTTGTTAATTTTTAGTATTCACTTCTCAGAAAGTTGTAAATTTAACAAATCAATTTATTAATCATTTCTTCTAGAATTTTATTTTTTTCTCCGGATTTTTTCCACATTCATCTTTTAATTTATGGGTTCTTAGTTTCTTTAATACTGTACTCCACTGTACTCCACTTTTTAGAAGATATTTGGTATGTTTTGATATACTTGATATATTTGCCAGCAAACTTGTTTCTTGTCCAGGCGATATTCACTGTCTATATTACGTTTCCGTTTTAATCCCTTTTCGTTGAGCTTGGCTGGAAAAATTGCCAAAAAGGCATTGCATTTCTTGGGGCAATAGCAGTTGAAATCCATAATTGTTCTAGGCTATTTAAGGATCTCTTTAACGCTGTAATGCCTTTTATATGCATTTTTAAATTCTATTTTCCTATTCATGCATCAGTTCTCTATTTCTAGTAGTTAAATCATCTTCCGAAGTCAAATATTTATCACTTGTGCTTGGGTTGAATTCACTGCCAGATTCATTGAAATCCAAATCCCTTTCTAGATGTTTTGAATTGTTTTAGATGTCCTTTTTGGCATATAGTAGAATTCAATTTTCTGTGTATAAGACAATCATAAAATGGATTTATCGTCACTATATTCAATGCGACCAACCTACATTATACATAACATTATGTATTTATAAAAATGGCATTTATCGCTTGGTTTTGTTTTGACATAATAGGGAAATCTTCTTTTATAGCTAATCATGGTCTCTTAGTCCTTAGTTAGCATTTAATATTAAATTAGCCCTTTGATATTTTAAGTGTTGCCAGAGCATAATTTCTAGTCGTTTGGTACCTTTAACTGAAAATTCGGAAAATGGCAATTGGCGCTATCCATATATTCTATTGTATATAGATAGGCAACTCTAGACGTTTGGAAACGTTAGAATGCGAAATTAGTTTTTCTAAAATCAGTAGAAGGCAGAAAATAAAACTTAAATTTGTTATTTGAATATTTTATCGCTATTTTGTCGAAAAACTAGTTCTATTTTAAACATATTTAATTTTATCGTTTACAAAGTTTCACAAAAAACCATCGAAAATCATCTAGTTCTAGTTTTACTTCAATTCAAATATACAGGGTTCTAGATTTAGAGTTAGATCTAATGATATAAAACTAGAACTAACACTAGACCTACTGGAAAGTTTTGAAACACAACCTAACCAGAATCTTTCCGAATATACGGGGTTGCCAAATATCTTTGTAAAGTACTCTCTTTCAGATACTATACATTGTAGAGGGTTTCGTTAAATATTATCTTCAGACGCATGGCTAATCCAGACCCAACCCAACACTGTATACTTGAATTGAAGTACAACTAGAATTAATACCAAACTTAGCTCTAGGTCTGTAATTAGTTCTGGTTTAGTTTAATACAAATATACGTGGTTGCTAAATTAGTTTGTAAAATAATCTATTTCAGTAACTATTCATTGTAGAGGCCTTACAAAAATGTCTTCAGATGCACGGCTAAACCCGATCCAACCCATCCTTATATATTTAAATTGAAGTAAAACTAGAACTAACACCAAACCTAGAACAAGAATTATTCCAGTTTAGCCATCTTGAGAGATATACGGCTAATCTGAATGTTTCTAGTTCTAGATGGCATAAAACTAGAACTAACACTACACCTACAAGTGGAAAGATTCGGTCAAACTGACAATTTTAGCTTCAAAAATAGTTCTGTTACAGATAATAACAGATGTTGTATTATCTATAACCGGTATCAGAACAGTCTAAATAGGTTTTGTAATGGAAGCAACTCTGTAAGCGACAGTATCCAGAATTAAAGGCAGGTTCCCGATTTCAATCAGAAGTGAATGGGGCATATTATAAACATAGTAATAACAAGAACTTTGTTCTTCTTTTTTTAAATAACTTAACTTGATTTTTAATAACATTTATTTGTGGTAATACCACAATAATATTGAGATAAATAAATTATATAAAAAATTCTCTCAATTTTTAATTTACTTAATCCAAAACCCGTCAAGTTTCGAACAAACATTTCTAATTGTAAATTAACTCTCTAACTCAATTCAAGAACCTAACAAGGTAAATACCCCTTCATTTACATATTGAATCAAAGTTAAACTATTAGGTAAATGAGATTAGCCTCTAGAAATTCAAACAAACCTATTAAATAGTTTGAAAAGTTATCATCTTGTCTTCGAGTAAGCATTAGGAGTACGGCTCGTTCATCATTTTGAAACGTTTTAAATCAAAATATCAGCTGTGGAGATTAACCGAGTCGTGAAATAGATTGCCACTTAGCACGAACGCGCATATATTTGGTAAGTTCCGGTCCCGGTAAAGCTTCCAGATCTATAACATTTACATTTCAAATACGATGGTGTAGTGAATATAAATTTAGAATTGTGCCACGCAGCCGTGACAGATAAGAAAATCCCTTTCCAAGTTTTATGAAACCGCTCGTAGTCGGAGAGGAGCAAAGAGAGAATAAGGAATCAACTATTTGCCGTCTTTGAAACGTTTAAGGAATATGTGAAATACGTCAATTTTTATAAGATTCTATTTGAGCCGATATTCACAATTTCCATCGTCCTGATACTTTTCCACTTTTTTTACTTTTTTTAATCCGGGATATTCGGAATTCCAAGTTGATTATGCAAAATGGGCGAGTTTGTATTCAAGGCACGTGTAACGTCGAGTTCAAACATTGTCCGCAACTGGCTTTTATGCCAATTGTGTGAAGTTAATGCGGCTAAGTTGGTGACAGTGCGCCCGTCTTTGTTCGACTTTACAATGAGTCCACTGTCGCTTTTTGGGGAGCGAAACGTCGATATTTGAAATTCTGAATGCCATGAAAACGGGTAGGTACTAATAAATTGGTCGGATTGATTCGGACAGTAAATTTATGGTAATTAAATGAACCCGTTGTTTAACTATTACGTTACTAATACTCTTGTTAATCGCCGTCGACGTCCGTTTTGAATTGAAGCAACCCATCCGAATACAACGAACCGAATGGAATTAAACGCACATCTGTTCGTCGACTGTTGTCACATTGTACAATGTTGTATTGGGATTAAAATTTAATCCGACCCTCTTTGTTATTCGTTGTTACAACATCAATTTTAGTAAGGGAAAAATAATTTAAAAACAAACAAATTGTCATTCAAACTGGACGAGCGTGGAAAAGTAATGCCAACTTTGTTATCTAAACGGTTCCACACGTACAAGTTGGGTTCGTATGTTTCAAAAATCCTTTCGGGAAATTGGCCGGCGATTTAATTTCGAGGAAAATTGGTTCTATACGTCTCAACGGAAACCGAATTAAGAGAAACTTACTCAAGTATTTTTTCAGACACATCTTGATTGTCCGAAGAACTTGATTGTCCATTTTATATTACGACATAAACATTTGATTGAGATTTTTGTAATAAGAATTTCCAGGAAAGAAATCTTAAAGGAAGCGTGATATCGTTCTTATTAAAAATGTTCTTGCTATCGGTTGGACATGTCAAAATTTGGAAACTTTTAAAAATTCACCACTAGTTTATCATAAGAGATAAACAGACGATTTTTTGCTTAAATTGAAGCTAAGGAGATCTATCTTGTGATATAATGATAAGATATAAGGGTTATATGATAAAAATTTCTACAAAATATTCTTAAAGTAAATATAACGGGCTAGTTAAAAACAGAAGTGATCCAAGCAACATTTTTAAAAAAACTGAGGTATTTATCACTTTTTGAAATTCTCTGTCATTACACTAGTTAACGCAAATGTAATCGAAATATTAATGAGCACTCTTTTTAACAATATTAATATATTAATTATAATTATGAAAATAAAATTATGAATGTAGATGTGATTTAAGTTACTTGATCACTCCACTGCTACTTTATGCTGCTTGGATCACTTCACTCTGTATTTTTTACATTAGTGAAGAAATAATCGATTTTTTTTCAAATATTTAAACGATATAACGAATAATGACAAAATACACACTGAACTAAAAAGCTTTGAAAATGAAAAATATTTTGAGATAACTATTTTAAAAAACAGTTTGAGATAACTGTTGAGACAACAGGCGACCTCTAAGCGAAGCTCTGAATACGGAAAACAGCGGACTTCACGCAACTCAGTGGGTAGGTAATTCCACAGAGTTATAGCTTGCACCGTATGACCCATGATATATTTCGGTACGATGAACAGGAAACATGAGTGAGACACCAGATTGTGCTCTAGTAGGAAGAACACGAAAGGCCATGAACTGAAATGCAGTGAACAGGTAGATTGGAGATTGAGAGGAAAGAATCTTGTCGTTGAAGATCTACGGTTCTCAACGGTAAGCATTTCGAAGTGATTACGATAAGGTGTTATATGGCCATACTTTATCAGGTCGAAGATAAAGCGTACACAATTATTTTGTAACCTCTCCAATTTGTTACGAAGACCAATGGAAAGGTCCGAGTACACGGCATCGGTATAGTCCAAATGGGGAAGAATTAAAGAGTAACACGAGTTTACCACGAATAATGGGTAGAAGGAAACAACCGAGTTTGCGTAGGGAGTAAAAACAGAAATTGAATCTGGGGCTGCCAGGGCAAGGCAGAATCAATCATCACCCCCAAGTTTTTAATAGTTCGAAAGAATTGTATAATATTCCCATCAAGTGACAAATGGGTATTATTAAGGGAGTAAAATTTTGTTACCAAATGCCTTGATCTAAAAGCAATACCCTGAGTCTTTGCTATATTTAAACCTAAGCCATGACATCCAGACCACTTCAGAACACTAGCAGCATTAGCCGCATTACCGCTGCTGGAAGTTCATCTACAGCTCTAGTTGTATGAATTTAGAGGTCGTCTGCATATAGATGAAAGTTGCACTTAATTATTTTAGAAATGGAATTTATAAAGACTGAAAATAGGAGTGGACCCAAGACGAAGAAGATGAGGAGTCACGTACACAAAAAGACACAAAGAACTATTACAAAGGTACGATTGAATCAAGCGACACAGCTCGACGGAAAAGCCACAGAAGATAGAATTGCCACCAACAAACTATGGTCAACAGAATCAAATGCCTTGCTAAAATCGAGCAAGACCAATAAAGTCAAACGCCGATCATCACAACAACGTCTAATATCATCAGTAATTTTGATAAACGTAGATGTCGTTTCTACCAATATTTCGTATCTATTTCGATACTTCCTCAGGACGATACTCATTACTACAAAATACAAAGTAATTAATACTAACTAAATAGTTTGTTAAAAAAATAATAAATTAAAGACATGAACAAAATCATTCAAAACGAAAATAAACCATTTAATTAAAGATCTTTTTAATAATGAAATGATAAAAATGTGTGGATCCTGGTAATTCTATCGAAAGTGTTTTAATTCTTTTACTTCCTTAAATCCACTCATAGGCTTCACCTTAGAGACGCAATCTAATGGTTCAGTACGATTCCTGGTTACCAGGGTTGGGTTGATTAGGAATGAAATGAAATTTTATTGGTTCACTAAATCAATCGAAAAGATTGATTAGTAGATTTATACATTTTGGTTCCTGGTTTTTATGAAACATCGTATAACGAAAATTTTAGAACAGAATAATTTATTCATGAAAATTTAGTAAAGCTTAAACGAATTTTTCTAAATCCAGAAAAACTTCTCATAAACTCATTTTCGATGTTCAACCCGACATTATTAAAGATCAAATTTCGGAAGAATCTCCAATTCAATATAAGAGGATTATCTCTGTTCCTAAATTATCTGAAAAGTTAATCAAGGTCTTAAAGGATTTGGAAAGTTTAAAATTAATTGAACATTATTCATACAAACTTCATTCAATTTTTTATCGCTAAAGGATAAAATTTAAGTTGACCATCAAACTGGAGTAGTTTATCGCATTCCTTGTGGTGTTTACCAAAATACATACATTACAACACAAAAGTGACTTAAGGAACCAAAAGGTTTTTTTTTTATTTGGCTTAACATACGTTAGAGACAAATTACAATTTCGATTTCGATTCAATTAAGATACTGGATCTTACTATTGAAACTTTTTTTTAAATGGTGCCTTTATTCATTCAAACGATGATTTATAATTTCTATACTATCAATAAATGGGACGGTCTTGAAGAAACATAAAGATACGAAAACATGTTTTTGCAACACAAAGTTTTTGTTAGGTTGCTAATGCGTATGGAAATACCATTTCCATAAGTAGAATAAAATAGATTTTGAGAATTTATATTCAAGGAATTAGTTTTTGACTTTCCTTTAAAATTAAAGTTGTGATATAGTAATAAAAAGACATGGCTCACTTAACAGAGTGCCAAAGAACTGAAATTTTAATAACGAAAAGAAGATTTTTGAAGATTTTTAAACTAACCTCATGGTTGCAGAACTCATGCACTAGATGAAGTTTCCGAAATGTTTAACAATAAGTATGAAGACATTGCGCCTATAGTACGTGGTGCTGTATCGAAGATTCAAAAAAGAATTGAGAAAATTGGGCATACATGTGATCATCCAAAATGGATTATTGTCTATGATTGAAGACCCTGATAAACCTACTAGAACAGTTGCCACAGAAAGTGAAAGTAGCTAATGTTCCGTACTCAAAATGCTTAAGAAAGAAAAATGGCATTCTTATAAAGCCCAATTTGTTCTAGAATTGAACGAAGATAATTCATATCGGAGCAGGCAGTTTTGCGAGACAATTTTGGAGCGATTAAATGAGAACCTTGAAGTTTGTAACCAGATAATCTTTTCTGATGAGGCAAACTTCTTTTTAAATGGTGCAGACAATAGGCTATTGATTCAATAAAAATCATCACTGGAAAATGTAGACATATACACATTATCTTCAAAAAATTATTGTATGGGCAGAAATTGTAGATGATGGCAGTTTATAGTACTCTAACAACAGAAATGCCCAGTAATTTTTGGAATTAGAATTAAATCCGGGTTTAACTAGGCGCATTTTAGTTGATATGAGTCTTTCTCTCGTGGACAGACTGCTTTGGTTTTAACAAAGGTAGAAATCTTGAAATTTAAAAAACTTATAGTATTCTTTCCTAATATAGCTTGAAATCTGCCTGGATGTTCGTTAAACTATGCCAATACGATTATCAGGAGTTAGATAATTTAGAGTAGTTTCGGTTTAAAGCATTTCAAAATCTCTGGAAACAATGTCATGTTTACTGGAAGCAGTATCAAGTTTCCTAAAAGTATTTCGAGTTTCATATATATCTATAGCCCAAAAGAAGAAGTAGTACATATACACTTCATAAGAATGGATAGACTTGATTCGTAATAATATTACCATAATATAAATTACTTTGATTGAGAACTAGCAAACAGACAACAAAATAAGCAAAATTAAATTTTGTATAGGAGATAGCAAAATCTATTTCAATGACGACTACTCGGAAAATTACGATGTTTTAAACTTAAATAAACAAGACAATAGAAGTCTGCTTCTAAATACTCTAAAGCCTTTTACATAAGGCACAACATGTGGTAAGCCTCTTACCCACCAAAAAATGTAGGACGAAAAGGAAATTGTAAACATGTGCCACCTTGTCACCATTAGTTTTAATTTAAACTTACCACACGTTAATAGGATAAACAGCGCAGCTGGAAACGAAGAGGATGTGCTTCTAAATGTAGGGGGTGAATAATTTTAATGATTAATTTCTAAGGGTCAATTATTAATAAAGTTATTTTCATTAAAAGCTCATTTATTTCATTACCGTATATAATTTTTTTAATAAATGCAAAAGTAATCCAAGTTTATAATTACGTGTTATTTTTCTTCTTCAATATTAGATATATTTACTTCTGTTAATTTATGGTAGGAATTGTCAAAAATTTGAGTATTTTAAAAAAGCACTCCTTCCTTATATTCTTCTTTCTTATATTTTTCAGAAAAAAATTCTTAAAAAAATATAGGATTTATAGTAGAAATACCATAAAATATTGAAATAAAAAAAACTTATAATCTCCTTTGCTAATATAGCTTTGATCTAAATGTTCGTTAAACTATGCCAAAACGATTTTCAGGCGTTAGATAGCTTAGAGTAGTTTCAGTTTAAACTTCTAATTAATAAATACCGTATATATTCTGTCAACGGTCTTTGATATTAAGCATTTGGGTTCAAAGTTGCTGGAGCTGTGCATCTAAAAGCAAATTTCCACCAACCCACCAGAAACATCATCCGAATGCTTACGTAAACATTAACACTTCAGTTGACGATCGCTTTATAAACTATCATAACTCCGACTATATAATAATTTCGAGTCAAGCTGCACTCTTAATGGAAAAAGAAACTTCGCAGAACGCTATCTCTCGACTAAATTTCCTTTCCTTCTTCGGGCTCTATTAATTAGCAACATTAATATTTCATTTTCGTAATAGCTTTCGATGTGAAACATGCCTGAGAAGGAGACTGGCAGATGGAGCATTTCTTTTAACAACGGCTTCGACTTGCCATAGAACGGAAATTAAAATTTATGTTGTTCTTGACGGATTAATTTCCTTTCGACGCTTTTTTTGGTGCTGGTTCTGCTTGTTTTTCATTCCAATAGTGAATTGGAAAAAATGAAAATCTTATTACTAAAGCAACAAAAGTAAAGTTTCGTAACAATTTTCGTCTACCTTTATCGAAGATAACATCATTTGATCGCTTTTATGTCGTTTCTGATAAAATAACCATTTTTTTCTAGAACCATTTAGTTGATGTCCAACGACGCACAGATTACAGATTGGACAAACACTTTGTTGTATCGGCAGGCGTTTTCCGTAAAAGCTTTGGGCTTAGGGGATAAAAGAACAACACGACGACGCTACGCGACATCGTCCTCGTCTTTGCTTTTCCTGAACGAACAATCCAAAGCTGAAAATAATATCGAACACTTTTTATCTTGTCGCATTCGGGTTTATTTCGTGACCTGGAAACGTGTACCCTTTCAAAGAGTGAATATCACGTGTCTGACTCTGTGGGAATTCGCTTTTTTTTTCTTTTTCATTTCATCTTTGATTGAGACCTCGATGTGGATTTTTGCGACTTAAATTGAGAGAAAATTAATCGGCGTGGCCCGAGAAATATTTGCTTACGTTATGTAATCGTTTCTGGAAGATTAAATTGCCGTTTCCCGGCAATTGCAGTGAGTTGATGTATTTATTTGCTCCGTCAGAGCGGAAGCTTAAAAGGCCTTAAGCTCGAGGGACGTCGGCTGAAAACGCTTTCGACGTCTTTTTATATCTACGTCCAAAGCTTTAAGCGACGACGATTACGTTTTATTGTTGAAATTGCTTCATTGCTTTATGGGAGGTCCAAATTTTTGTTAAAAAAGGATAGGGTTTCGTTAAAGGGAGGTAACAATTAATCTCGGACGAAAATAAATCGGTTATATGTCGAAGATTTACCGCCCCACGACGCCGCTTATAAATTTCCGGTAATAAATGACTATTTGAACCGCAGGCGCGCGTTAGCATAAGATATACGAGCACGACGGTCACACTTACCTTATAAATTCCGAATAGAAGTACTATGCTCAGCAACAACATGAAAAGCTGCGTCCCAATGATGGCAAAATACGCTATCTGTACGCCTAAAAAGATAAAAGAAATAATGGGACTGTTAACGGAATCGATTCTTCTTGTATAAAAAAGATATCTCAAATGAATTTATGACCCGTTTATAAATGTAACCAAACATAAATCTAATCTCAACCAAAATAAATTTAATAGAGAAATATTTTTATTTTTTGCATTATTTTTTTTTTGTAGGCGTTATCACCACGCCAATTGGCACTTTCCTTTTTATACATAAGAAGCAGCTTAGTTTATATTGCGGATATCAGATAGGGGATGATCAATGGAGCGGTAAAATCCGCGAAGTCGAAGGATGATCCTTCTTTATCGTAGATTTTATCGGCAATATTCATGCAAACTGTGCCGTTTTCTTTACCCTCCTTTGAAATGAGGGGTGGGGTAACATCTTGATCCAACGCTATCCTTAGAACGTGACATTTTTCATAAAAATTGAAATCTCATATCCCCAGTACATAATTGTCTGCAAATAAATTAAGTGCGTAATACAAATATTACGCACTTAAAATTATAATTTTGTTATTCATTTCTTTTTAATTATAAGTAGTTTTTTATTTAATTGGTTCTTTAACATAAAGAAATTATTTATTGTATCTCAAACTGAAGCCGAAAAATCACATTCACCTTATTTATTAATAGAAAGACACGGTTTATTTCTTAAGCAAAAAGAAATTAGAAAAATTGTTTGTTTTACTATATAGAGATACAAGAGTTATATGATGAAAATCTTAAACAAATCATAAAATGGTTACAAATGCCATATTATCAAAAATTACAAAAAAAATATTACTAGATTATTTATTGCAATAAAGAAATGAGTTATATCTCTAATTAAATTGTATTTAAAGTAATTTTAAGGGTAATTAAAGTCTATTTTGAGAGAAAATGTTGAGATATAGGGGTTACATGAGAGAACTTTTCTGAATAAAAGATTTTGAGGTTAACACAACATTGATGGTTGGAAATACAAAAATTATGAAAAATAATCACGTCTAGCTTATTTATTAAGACAAAGGCACGATTTATTTCTTAAATTAATGCTGAAAAATTTATTTTGCAATAAAATCTTGAAATATAGGGGTCTTATCATAAAAATTTTCAGAAAAATAGTCTTAAAGAAAACAATATTTATGGTTAGAAATGTAAAAAATTTGAAACATTTAATAATTCACCCCTAGCTTATTTATTAAAAGAGACGATTCATATCTTAAATTGAAGCTAAGTAGATCTATTCTGTGATTTAATGTTGAGATTGAGCGCTTTTATGATAAAGGGTTCTCGAACAGTATTCTTAAAGAAACTAACATTTATGGGTGAAAATGTCAAAAATTTTACACATTTAAATATGTATTTCTTGCTTATTTATTGCGATAAAAACACAACTTATATCTTAAATTAAAGGTAAAATGGTCTATTTTATGATTTATGTTGAGATATAAGGATTTTAAAATAAAAATTTCTAGAAAAATAGTCTTAAAGAAGACATCACATACAGTATTCACCCCTAGCTTATTTATTGAGAGAGAAAGACCATTTATATCATAAGCTGAAGCTAAACAAATATATTTTGTGAAATAATTTTGAGATATAGATTTATGATGAAAGAATTCTTTAAAAAAACATAAAATTGATAATTAAAACGTCAAAGAAAATTTAAGACATTACATTTAGCATACAGTTACTCACAAAATTGAGTGCACAGAAAATTGAGTAATATCTATCATTTCCCAGAACGGTGTTTAAGAGATAAGGTCCTTTATAAGATGGCATCATCTTATAAAGGACATTTCTCGTCTATTCAACACTAAATCTCTCTCTTTTGATACTCGAGGTTTTTGGTACTTCTTATCACTTATTTCTTATTGCCTCATCGCGTAATTGATTCAGATTTTCAATATCTGGTATATTTTGGTCTTCATCAAGAGTCACAATGACGTAGTTTGGTAAAATGTTTCGTGGCAGAAACCTAAACAATAGTTCGTAAGGTATCTTCTGGGTGCTTCTGTTCTTCTTGTTGTTTAAAGCGAACTGAATTTCTCGTAACTTCATGTAACTTCGTATCATTATCATTCGGTTGAATCTTTCTACTTGTCCGTTGTCTCTAGGGATTACGATTGCATTCTTGATATGCTGCATATCAGTATTTTTGTAGAAACTCTGAAAATCGCGCGACGTATAAACTGTTCCTCTATCTGTTATAAGTCTTGTTGAACTATTCAAGGTTCCAAAAATTTCCTTCATAATTTCTATCGTCGATTTACTCTTCGTATTTCTCATAGCTCGAATAATAACATATTTTGTTAAAGTTATCTATACAAACTTACAGGTGAGTATTTCGTTTTCTACTTGTGGGGAAAGGTTCCAAATTGGTATGAAAGGTCGTTCTATGTTGTATATGCCTATCTCACTTTTCTAAGATAGTTAGTAGCTTAGGTTTCTCTGAATCTGCATTTGGACTCATAGTCAATGCATCTCATGACCATATATATAAGTTCCTGGGCCATATTCAATTTTAAAGTAGTACTCTTGAAGTTTCAACAGCCATCGTGCTATTATTGGCATCAACCCTTTCTTCTTCATGATAGTCGTTAAAGTAACTCTTTAACGCTTACCATTTTAAGTTTTAAGAGAAATATGTTATTTTTCTCAACCTAGTACAAACGTTCTAAATCTTTTTAATTTCTCCGTAACGGCTAGAATTTGCAGTTCGTAGCTATAGTCTCTAATTCCGTTGTTTGTCCACTGAAATAGGCTATTTGTTTCCATAAACCTTTTGGATCATTTTTCGTCTTTTGAAATAGTATTCCAGCTATTCCTCTTGTCATCTTGCAAACATCGGTATGAATTTCAAAATCTGCTTCTGGATCATATATTGTCAAAATTGGTCTCTTGGTTGGTTCTTCTTTTATCTATTTGAACGCACTTTCCTGCTCTTCCCACTTCCATACATCATTCTTTCTAGTCAACATCATTAATTACTATGAGAAAATAATTTTTAACAAATTTTTGGAAAAATCCTCAAAAAAGTGCTAAAAATCTTTGCACATCGTGTCCATTTTCTGGGCGATTAAAATTTTCTACGGCTTTCACTTTATTTCTACTTGGCCGTACTCCGTTTCCGTTCTTTTTCAAAACATAAATAGTCAACGGTCTCCATCAGAAAATGATACTTTTTGAAGTTTAAGGTAATGCCTTCTTTTTTTAAAATATTAGATATGCATCTGAGTTTTTCAAGTCTCTCATCTATAGATGAGTGACTTCTTATGCACTCGCATTCTTAAATTATTCATGTAAACGGTTACAACATCTGGTCCAAGTTTCGAGCAAATTATTTGCATCGCATAAAAACATTGGACGCGTTTACAAATCCGAATGACATTCGATTGAACTCAAATTGCCTGTCTATCGTCACGAACGATGACGTGTATCGAATGTTCAACAATTGGTACTTGGTAATAACAATTGTTCGTCAATACACATGAAAGTCAATACATATTCTGTTTTCATAATGGCATTTAAACGTCTATAGTTCGTTTACTATTGTCTTGACAATGTTACGTTGTGTACACAGTATCTTGTAGGGTCGTGGCGTTACTGGATCAAATGATGTTAATTCATAGTTGATTTCATGTTTGTCAGTCACACTAATCTTGAAATTGCGAGCGAAAAAAGTTTCATATTCTTGGATAAGATTTGTCTTCTTTTGCTCGTCTTGTTTACTAAGTTATAGACCTACATGATATCAAGCATTAATTTTCTTTTCTCAAGATTAAGATTTATATCTTAATCTTTCACTCTGTCATTGTATTCTTCTGAATTGTAACAGGTTTTTTTCAAGGACATTTAGCTGAAATGTGTCCCATTTCATTACAATCATAACATTTTCTGTCTTGTGTTTCAATTTTCTGATTTTCTTTCCCATTAGTTTTTTGAAGAACATTTACTTTCCGATCTGACGATAGGTCATGAGTGACCTACCGTAAAAGGGCATCAATTTTTATACCACTAACGTGAGCGTACCCAACATGACACGATTAGAATTTTTCTCTAAGGTAGCGTTTAAATGTCCATTTTCATATATACCAGCAGAGGCGAGGTATCATCCAAATTACAACTTCACGGCGTATTATTATGAAAAAGTAGATGCACCTATTGAAGTAGACACATTATTCTAGAGATTAAAGTATTCCGCGATCTAAACTTGCCGTATTTGTAACATAATAAAATTCTAAAGTTTGTTGTAAATAGCACTTGATACACAGCGACTTTTACGAGAAACTAAATTGAAACGCCGACACTTGTTAAGATATTGGTAGAATATAGGAACAGGTACGTGTAATGAGACGTAAATCTGAACTGTTATTATCTCGTAAATTGGGTAAAACTGATAATGTGCGATTTTGACAAAATATTAGGAATTCGTAACGAAATTTGTATCAAACATAATTCATATATTTGATCACCTGATCGAGCGTGAGACAAGTAATTCATGTATGATATTCAAGTGAGTAACGTGCGTGACCCACGTGACTCTTGATCGTGAACAGGCATAAAAATTCACTCACGCGCACATCTCTATCACCTACCACAGTCATAACTTTAACATTTCCCATGCACTCTATAGAATGTCTTTGTTTATCAGCAACTACTATATCATGCATACCATCATGTATGGAGATATCCTCTAACCAGTTCTTTTTACTGTTAGATATATGCTAGCTCCTGAATCAACATACATTAATCAATTTTTCTGTTCTTTTATTTTCCATATTAGAACATTTGCTTTTATAAGGGCGCATCAGCTTGCATCGGAAACATTTTATATCCTTCGAGTCCTTAACTTTATTACTTGATCCTGCATGTGTTCTTCCTGCAGCATTCTATTGTTTCTTAGTCATACTAGCAAAAGCAGTACCTGCTTTCCTTGCTGTTGGTTCCATGTCCAATAACTTTGTTTTTACTGAATCTTCAGTTATTGGCCCGTATATTTCTCCGGCAATTCTGCTAATAACAATGATCCAATCCACTCTTCATCTATCTTAAAACTAGTACGTCTTAACTTCTGAACTGTCTCGACGATTTGGTTAACCTACGATTCCATTGAATCACAGTTTTTTAATAGTATATTCATCAAGTTTCGGAGTAAAATGATTTCTGTTGAGAATCCCGAGTCATTAAGCAAAGCTTTTAACTTGTTCCAAACTTCCTCCGCTGTAATCGCTTAACCATGAATGGATAAAATGAGTTTAGCTTGTGCTTTTTTAAATTTTTCTTCGTCAGTTTCTGTACCTAATATCCAATCCATCCAATATTAAAAAATTTTGTTTCGCGATTCGTTATAGTTTATTCTACCTTTTAATTTTGGCTCGTTACCAAAAAAATTCACGACAGTCAATTCTGTTCTAACATCTTTCGTTTCTTCAGTTATTTGTTTATCCATAAATACTCACAAGTTACGTTCTGGGGCCATAAACACACACACACACACACACACATATATATATCAGAAATTTTAAAATAAATTAATAATTATTTTAAATTTTCATAATAATTTATATTCCATTACCCTGTATAGTCTGTTTTGTGAACAACTGTATATATTAATGGAGGTGGCGTTAACAAATTGAACATAAAATGTTCTATTTTAAGATATAAGGTTAAGTTATAGGGGATTTATGTTAAATATTTAAAATTAAAATGAAAAACAAATACAATTTAACGATGTGTAAGTCTTACCATAATAAACGTCCTCTAAACTCATAACTTTCTTCATATTAACGCTAATTCTCCAACTGTAAATCAAAACTACTAAAATGGAGATGTTCTGGAAGATGAAAAATAATTATTTTAGTGGGTACAGTGTAAGTAAACCCTGAAAATGTTGGTTTGATATGAAAAATTAACTTTATACGAGTAGGAATTAAGTGGAGTTAATTACAATTTCAACCAGACCGTTCCTGACGTATTCATAATGTGGCCCCAGCACTAACTGACAACGGCGTTAAATGTTTTATTAACGTGGATTAAGCGTCCCCCGACAACTTGATGCTGATAAATGTGTTATTAGAGCCCGAGGTGCCTGTCTGCCAACGATATATTACGCAGACTCCTAATAACATTCCTTTTCTCATCCAGAAAAATCTTCGCACTCCAGGCCTCATGTAATTGAAATTTATGGTAATATAGTTTCGGAAGAACCGGAAACCAATTCAACTTCGCGCAGCTCATTAATTCGTTGACTCCTTCATATTTCTTTTCGACCGCGAGCGAATTTCGACCCGACAATAATTCTAGTTCCGAACGCAAATTGGATAGAGGGGAAGCGGCTAAGAGCAAACAGGCTGCCGCTACAAAATGGCTATTGTAACGAGGAAAATTTCAAGTGGGAAATGCTAACGGGACGGTCTACACAATACCTAGCAAATTGGGTACACAATAGGGAAACGGTTTACGCTTATTGTTAACATGCATAGAAAGAATTTACCAAGGCATATATCGCCGCAGTAATTGCTGCGCGTTTCGGATTGAGAAATCGATAACATCCTCTCCTTGATAAGTGATCATAATGTTGGATCACCGCCGACTTCATTTCTGCCACATGGTAGACATCCTAAAATAAAAAAGAAAATTAAGCTTACATTGGGACGACATTTAGGGTTCTAAATACATATAGAATTGGAGTGGAATGAGTATATCAAAGCTTCATCGGGGCGTTAATAAATTTCGAAATTCATTTAACTAATTAATCAGTGACAAAAGCGACATCGTTTTCCGCGTAGGTGTACTAGAAAATTAAATTAGTGTGCGTGATCAACAACTTAAGTTCATCGATATAATCAAGGTATTCGCAACTCGGTCGCCACCCTGATTATAAAGCTAGGCATCCTGTGCTCTCTATATTAATTAAATCAACGTCCTGAGGGATCGCGAGGACGTCATCATCAAGGAAGTCCCCGAGTGTGCCGTTCCGTTTGGTTATCTTATGTTTAACCACCGTACAGTGAACAGTCCTCGCAAACTCATACAAGACGATATTAAGTCCCTCATGGGGTAACGTTTGCGCGTAGATATCAGAAAATGACGGAAGCGAGAGAAAAGTGACATCCGAAATGGGATCTCTGGTTGAGACCGAATATAAAAGGAAAAAGGAAATGGTTTTCTAGCCTTATCAAAGAAAATAAGTTCGTTGGAAAACGGTCGCAATATCGATATTGACGTGGCACTCGCGTATGAGTTTGCATTTGTAAAGCCATTGAAACATGACAGTGTCGAATCCATCCAATATTCATAAAAGCTAAATCATTTTTTACACGATCCATACCGATAGCAATTAAACTGCAACAATAGCAAGGGGAAGTTAGCTAATCGAGGGAGATATGTTTCGAAAGTTTGGGTTTAATTAAAGCCCTACGGCTGTTATGAAGCATTACGGCAATGCAACCGCTACTAAAGTTCATTATTTATCAAAACTGAGCCCCACTCGTAAAAAATTACAACAATAAGTGGGAAAAAAAGGTGAAAAATGTGCGATATCGTCCGCATAAACACCCATTTTTTCGTATAAAAGAAAAATAGGGGAACATGAGGATGACAATGACATATGTAGTTAAGAAAAATCCCTAAAACACACCAACCTTGCATGCACTGATATAAAAGGAATTTATGGGTCGCTATTTGAACAAATATTGGATTATTTCCGAACAATACGCGTAATTCACTTAAATGCCAGCGACGATAACGGCGAGAATGTAATTTATATCCGTTAAATGCACATAAAACAATTTTAATTTTGATTTAATACACTCATTTTTGTCATAAATTGAAATACAATCCCTTATTAAAATTTATATTAAGAATATTAAACATTCCTACAAATTTCTGATGTCATATAACTCAAAATTAAAAAATACCTATCACGGAATTTCTAGGAATTAAATTCACAAGTTACGTATCAAATTAAAGTTTGAAATCTCCGCTTTAATTCGACTTATGTCTCATACCTTGCATTATATACGTAAATTAATTACGATTACTTTAAGAATGCTTTGAATTCTTTCGCAATTAGAAAACATTTAAAGCGAAAAATTTAAAACTTCATACGTACCGTATATGTGAGAACTATGAGATGACTGGTACGTCAAATTAAAGCTTGAAATCTCTGGATATATCAATTTTATCTTAAATCGTATTAACTCATATTAAAATTCATCTAAAATTAGTCAACCCAATCCAAGTTTTAATAATTCGTGCGTACCGTAATTGTAAGAACTAAGAGACGTGTCTTACTTCAATTTAAAGCTTGAAATTTCTTCTTTGGTTGGATATATTAATTATATCTTAAAGCATATTAACTTAAGAGTTATAAGTATTTTTAGGAGGCTTTGATTTCCTTAGATATTGAGATACTTCTAAACTTACCCAACCTAACCCGATTTATGAGAACTAATAAATAACTCATACAAATCTTTTAATTTGATATAAATATCATATCTTAATCATATAAATTCATAAGTTTCGATTAATTAAGGAGTAAGAGTGTATTTTTTACATTTAGGCAGTGTTGTTAAATACCCGGGTATTTATTTTCAAAGTAAAATTCCCAGGGCATTTACAAATCCATAGAAATGAAAGAATAAACCCTTAATACATTAGATTTCAAAAATAATAACATGTTCTAATCTAACGACAGATTGTTACGTCAGATTCGTTTGAGATAACTGTGTTGTTGTCAAAAATTGTTGTTTTTTAGCAGCAAAGAAGGAAATTACATTTAATCATCAAATTGTCGAAAACAGAATTTATTGGCCATCAAATGTCTTCTTTCAAGATATCTTAAGAATTCGATTTTTACCATATTTGAAAGTGATTAAGGAAGTTATTAATTTTGTGAAAAGCTACAAACTTGTGTCGAGTTCAAAAGTCGATTTCTCAAAAACGCGGTAAGATATTCAAATATAGTTTCGTCCATGAAAAAGTACATACCTTCCTTTATAAATAACAGTAGATTTCATCAAGATATTTTAAGAATTCAATTTTTTACGATTTTTCAAAATGATTAAGGATATTAAATTTAATTTTGTGAAATGCTACAAATTTAGGTTGAGTCCAAACCTTGATATCTCAAGAACGGATCGAGATATTCAAATATGGTATCGCCCCTGAAAATATTCGTCGTATCCTC
The DNA here is from genome assembly GCA_036711965.1 of Onthophagus sagittarius. Lineage (NCBI taxonomy): Eukaryota > Metazoa > Arthropoda > Insecta > Coleoptera > Scarabaeidae > Onthophagus > Onthophagus sagittarius. The sequence goes on along the minus strand of JASERS010000005.1, from coordinate 17,480,298 downwards.
TATAAATGACGAAATGTTTCATCACGCTATCTTAAGACTTCGGTTTTTTGCGATTTTTTCAAAATAATTAAGGAAATCGTAAATTTTGTGAAGTACTACAAATTTAGGTTGAGTTCAAAACTTGATATCTCAAAAACGAATTAAGATATTTAAATAATGTTTAGTCCTTCAAAAATGACACACTTTCCTCTATAAATGATAGAATATTACATCAAAATATCTTAAGAATTCGATTTTTTACGATTTTTTCAAAACGATTAGGGAAATCGTTTATTTTCGAAATGCTACAAATTTAGGTTAAGTTCAAAATTTAATATATCAAAACGGATTGAGATATTCAAATATAGTTTATTTCCTGAAAAAGTACATACCTTCTTCTATAAATAATAAAATATTTCATCAAGATACCTTAAAAGTTCGATTTTTTACGATTTTTTCTTGTATAAACCTACAGTAAGTACGAAGCTACCGTTTAGGTACTTACCCTAGGCTGCGTTAAATACCCGCATAAATACCCGTTTTATAAATATCTACCCAAGGATAGAACCGAACCCAAACTTTAAAACTTCATCACTCTTTATTTTTAAAATCTAAACAGTGATCAGGCAAAAATCTCCTATTTGCTTACATTTATTTTATAATAATGAAACCTTGAAATCCAAAATTAAATTGATACCAAAAATTTTATTTTAAATTAATCCAAAACTGAATCAACAGACCAAATATTTCCTTGTCATTCTCTTGCATTGACTGCGGGTCCACATGTGCGTGGATCGATTGAATAAAAATAAAAGAAAAGAAATAATATTAGTCCTACGACAGGAACGTAGAAAAATATGCTTTCTGAATGCTGGGATGGACAGTGATCCCGCCTAAGGCGGAATGCGGTTACAGATTTTCGATATATTGTAAATATACGACCGTTCCAAAAGCGCAGTACGATGCTGCGGCATAGTAAGCAAACCCCGAATACGAAGATTAATATTATGAACGTGCATTCGAAAGATTAATTTCTCATAAAGATAAGTGGTGTCTTATTCAGAATCATTTTGCGGAAAAATTAGCGTCCATACCACTGGCGTCTATTGGCCATATTAAGCCATCCGAGGTCAGCTTGTGAGAAATATACTGGTGTCTCCGAATCCCAAATATCAAGCGCATACAACTATTTTGGACCATTTGAATTCGCTTGGCCTTCCGCCCATCAACACATGGATCGTAGACTACATAAACATAATCGAAATGAAAGAACATTTAAGAAATCATTTAAGGTTTCCATGATAATTAACCGAATTTTACTTAAGTCGACTTTGTGTGATTCAGTTTTAAGCCATGGCCCCCATTTCCCTCACCAAATTCCCTAGATCCCTTTTTAACACATCATTAGCAGCAGCAGCGTCCGACAGAGAAAAATCAATGTATCATCAGAGAAATAGTGCATTTTACAGATCCACAAAAGGATCCGAGCATTTCCAGCCGAACCAGCTTACTGAACAAATAATTCCTCAAAAGATTGACAGAACAACTGTCGAAACCAATATGATCCAAAATGGATAACAATAACGTCAAAATATATGATTAATAGTCAAAAACTTTACTCTAGTCAAGCAAAACCAATGCACAGATTTTACTAAATTGCTAGTTGCTGAAATTATATCATCCAACACATTCAACAGTAACGTAGTACAATATACCCATCTCTAAACCCTGATTGTTGTATTGGTAAAATAGAATTTTGAGTCAGATACCTTTTAATTTGCCTAACCAGTACCTTTTCGAAAATCTTGGATAAAGTAGGAAGGATACTGATCGGCTGCAGGTCAGAAAACTCAAGAAAATAGCTGGATTGCTATTTTTTGGGATTCGTGTCACGGGGGACGTCGTCCACTCCTATGGAAAGCCATGATTTTCAATGCAGAAATTGTAGATATGAGTAATGTGAGGTAAAATCTGTGAACAAAACAATTGCATAACCGACAACCCCAAACCGGCCGCTCCCACCGCTGTCGATGATTGCTGCAGAATGAGATTAGTTACCGATTAGTTTACTAGTAGCGATAAACTTAAAAAATTTAGCACTTAACCTATTAGAAGAATAACGTCTGATGACTTCTATGATGTCTAAAATGTTTAATTTTTTGATAAGCTTTGTCTGTAAGTTTCATCACAAATATCAAAACTCGGTAATCAATGGAAGCGGAAGGCCTCGTGATATGTACAGTTTTTACAGGAGTATGAAAATTGATCAAACTTAATAAACCTGCATTTAAGAATGAAATGTCGTCAATGACATGCAACTCATAAACTAAATCCAAACCGTAATTGCTAACATCAATCTCAAATAAATCCAAATTTAGATTTTTAATATTTCTGGATTGTTAATGCTGATGGGGATTAGAATTTATCTTTCTCAATCCGATGTTGCAGAAGATCAGTATGGTCCAATACAGCTAGATTGTCATGAATAAGTGCCGTTAATTCATTAAAAACAATAATAAAATCTATAAGCGTTAAGGCGCTAAGCGTGGCTCCCAAACTACTTGAATCATATTCAAGAAGTCCAACAAGAGGCTGAATGACAGAACAGGAAGCGGGCCACAGATCAACAAATTGATATCAAAATTGCTCAAACATACCACGTGTGAACAGAGTTGTTTTGCCAGCATCAATGTCTCCTTCAAGTTCTCAAAAAATAAATCACCGACAAAATTCGGGGGTACATACCATACCCACAGCCAAGACAGTAACGTCATATTTGAAATTTTTACTAATATGCAATCTCACTCCTCCTCCGCGGTGTCACCTCACGAAATTATATCCCGTAATATCCCATAATATCCACAACATCACCGGCAATTGTCCCTGATAACTAAAGACCGGATTTATAGAAAATATGCTTATGCTCAAAATTAAAGGCATTACAAATATATTTAAATATATTTACAAATCAGTTAAAAATAAGTGAAATAAGACCAGGTTAGTTATGCCTTTTTTGAATTTTCATGCCTATTATTTTTTTATGCCTATTTAAAGCCTTTTTCCAACTTTTTGGCGTCTTTTCTCCAAAAATTGGTTGAATTATGAAAAAATATTTCGCTGCGCCTCTGTACATTTCCTCGTTGTGCCGTCTGACGTAAGATCCGCGTTTTTCATCGATCTGAATTAAAACTGACTAAAATTAAAACTGACTAAAAGTCAATCCAAAAAACAACAAACTATAGGTACAGCTATACAATCTGTGGCATCAACATCCGGCTACACTGAGCAATCAAAATTCAATTTTGATCTTTACAAAGCTTTGATAAAAGCAAACATACCAATCCATAAAGTGACAAATAAATATTTCAAAACTTTTTTACAAACATATTGTACAATGCATATTCCCGATGAAAGCCATCTCCGCAAAAATTATACTACTTCAGTCTACAAAGAAATTATTCAAGAAATAAAAAATATTATTGGAAATAATTATATTTGGATAAGTGTAGACGAAACCACTGATGTATGTGGACGATACGTGGCAAATTTAATACTTGGAGTATTAAGTGATGAAAATTCGTCAAAAAGTTTTCTAATAAGTACCAAAGAATTAAGTAAAACAAATAATAATACGGTAACAAGATTTATTCACGACGAATTAACGCATTTTTTCTTACCGGAGCCGGTACCGAATGATAAAATTTTACTGATGGTGTACATGGTAAAAGCTGCGTCTAATATGAAGATTTTTTACCCTAATTTAATTCATTGTACTTGCTTAGCACACGGGCTTAATCGAGTAGCAGAAACTATAAGGTTACAGTTCCTTTTAGTTAATAAATTAATAAAAAGCGGTAAACAAATATTTGTTAAAGCCCCTTTAAGGGTAGAATTGTTTAGAGAGAGGTTACCAAATACCCCATTACCACCACAACCAGTTCTAACAAGATGGGGAACATGGCTAGATGCCGCTATATACTACACAAACGCCTTAAATCATTTTAAACAATTAATAAATGAATTTCCGGCTACAAGTAGTAAAGCAATACAAGATTGCCAGGCCGTCCTAAAAGAAGTGGAGCTACAAAATAATTTGGCATTTATAAAAAGCAATAACAGTTATATAAGTGAATCTATAAAATCACTTGAAAAACAGGATTTACCTTTAGTGATTGCAGTAGAAATGATTAAAAAGTTTCAAGCCATCATGTATAGCGTACCAGGACATATTGGTCAAATAATTACGAATAAATTTAATGACGTTCTGTGTAAAAATGAAGGATTTGCCACAGTACAAAAAATTGCATCAATTTTAAGTGGTGAAATTGTTACTGGATTTATTATGGATCCCGCTTTAATTACAAAGTTCAAGTATGCACCAATTACAAGTGTGGACGTGGAGAGAAGTTTTTCGGCTTACAAGAATACGTTAAGTGAGAGAAGACACAACTTCACAATGGAACATTTAGAACAGCATTTAATAATTAGTTGTTTTCCTGATTAGTGGTTTAATAATTATATATGAATGTTTAGTTTAACGATGTTTTTTTAATGAAAACGTTATTAAAATACATTATTAATTAGGTATAGCAATTTTTTCGATAATTTTTATGCCTTTTTAATGCTTTTGTTGCCAAAATTTTATGCCTTTTTAAGTGCCTTTTTCCATCTTTTTTGTGCCTTTTAATCCGGTCTTTACTGATAACCATGTTTAAGTAACAGCACAAACGTCGTAATTTCGCAAATGTAATAAATCCATCTTCCCTTGCTTTGGCGCGCGTATGATCTTCCTTGATCACTACCCTTGTTCCCTTCAATTTGCTCTTTAGAGAATAAATTTTTGAACGTACACGACAAGAAGAAAATTTGACAATAATAGCCCGATTGTATTTCTCCTTAACTAAACTTTTCCAATTCAATGAGATCGTTGAATAGCTGATATATCCAAATCCTCTCCAAGATAACTTTTAAAAATATTTAAAACAACCATATCGGCAACCAGATTATTACGTCTCCTAGATTGTGTGAGACGATCAATTTTATCAGAACCGGATTTATCGATCTCGTCACAGCACCGCTTAAGAACCAGCCATAATAATAATAATAATAAATGCCGTTATTGGTGTATCTTAATGTGTTAGAAAATAAATTCATTTAAATTTCCCGAAATGAAACTACATCAAATTGGATATTGCGGTATGAGGCGCAATGTATGGTTTTCGTATCGAACCATGAGAAAAATAAAAAGGAAGCAAACAAAAAAATAACCAAAAGAAAGAAAAACAATAATTAATAATACAAACTATTGTGTAAGAAGTAAACGCTGAGTATAATACCGTCGAAAGGATATATTTAATTTCTTAAATGCTGATGGAATGTCATTATACTCTTTCTGAACCGTAATATTCTCTCCTAATAATCACATTATGAACGTCCTTCTCATGCCTAACTCTCTCATGGAAGTAAGATGGCTTTCCGCCACAGAGTAATTTGTGTATTAAGCAGTTACCCATAGACAAGATATGTGAGATCCTATCGCACTTCCTGAACCCATAGGTGTATCGCCCATATAACTAAATTTTCCTCGATGTTGCTATTGTCAAGCAGGGTCCATAAAGTACATGATAATATTAATGCTTCACATAACACCTTTTTTACATCGCGCGGTAATAGGCCGCGAGCATGATACAGCGCTTTGAGCCCTCTAACAGATTTCTGAGGTCTGAGATTCCGTCTGGAGTACTGTGTTATAATGAATATTTTACCGTGAAGGTCATTTGCAATAGACCTCCTCTTTCCTATCACTATTAAGTTAAACCAGATTAAGGTTTAAACAATGCTTGATGGCCGTATCCGTAATTATACATAGGTCATCATTGATCATGCCAGTTATGCTTGAAGCATCTTTGGGACTGAAAATGTGATATATTTGAGAATCATCTGTATATAAATGGTAATTGCCTGTTATATTCCGAAAAAGTTGAGATGTATATATTATGAAATGAAGAGGTCGATTTATACGTTCCTGAGGCACTCCCCTAGAAATTTTCAAAGATCCAGAGCAGCCCGCTGGAAAACTCACATACTGACTTGTATGACTCAAATAATTTTGAAAATATTTTATAGCACCTAGGCCGATGCTGTAGCAATCATAATAGTGTTTCATGATTTTTGGTGTCAAACCATAAAGATATCCAGGCATCAGTTTCTCAATATTGTCGCATTTTTCATGAATATTGCTCAAATCACGCCGAAAGATCACTTATTCTATCACCAAATTTTCTCCGCTAATTTAATTGGTCTGCTACCACCTTAGCTATGAGGTCACTCAGTCTTATAATAAAATCCTCCTTCAAACTCAAACAAAAAGCCAAGAAAGTTTTGGCCCAAAAAACCAGTAAAAATGTTAAAACTTTACACAATGATGCGTTGATATCGTATGCAATAAACAATCTGAAAATTGAATTTACGCATTACGTTTTAAAGACTTGATTTAAATCAGATTTAAACTTAATGTATTATCAATAATACTGATATGAAGTAGGAAAGAGATGCCAAGAAGTAATAAAATCCGATTATGATATCGCAAAGTCGGCAAATTTGCGGGTTCGTTCGCGTAATTAAATTTCAAGAAGACGTCGACTCCCGAAAGAAATCCGTAATCGTCACGATTTTCCGTCCGCCGAACTTTTCCAAGCGAGCTAATAGGAGGAGGCTTCCAAAGTTTTTAAAACTCGGATCAAAACTTTATTTGCGACCAAACCAACGTCTTTCGTATAAGGCCCTTACGAATTTGGAACGTGATACAAATGATACCCCAACTTTGCAAACTTACATAAAAATACACCTAATATTGTAATCACAATGTGACATAGTAAACCTCTTAATAGAAAAATATGTGATACCAATTTGTGTGCTGGAGACGAAATAGAACGTACATGGCATGTCTGGAATGATGCACAGATGCTTTTCGAATACGAATTGAGTCTGCAGTCGATTCACGTACCACGACACGTCGGCACGTGGAAAAAGAAAAGTCTGGAATTCTCCGAAATCACTCGAAATATAAATTGCGGAAAACTTTTTGACGTCTATTGTCGATGACACTGCAATAAAAAACGGTGCATTCAAAAATGAAAGACCGTTTCCGCGTAATAGAATCTCGACAAAGCCCTACAATGTACAACGCAAAAATGACGATCGCTGAAAACAACTCGATGCGTTTCCACAAAAATTTCGTCGAAAAAATCGTGTGGAAGCCTTAATCGCAATTGCTTCTACGACTATTGGGAAAGTTTCCGTTCGTTAAAACTTGGGCTGTGAAACATTGAACGAACAGACTCTGGTATTCCGTTTAACGAAGCTAATCCTCAAACTGGCTCTTTCATTCGACTAAAAGTTTTTTGTCGGTTTCGTTCATTAAGTTCTTGTATAATTTCAAAATAGATTCTTTGTTTCTCATATTTTATGGGATTTTTATAACAAAAAGAATAAACCCCACTGCAAAACTGATTAAGGCATATCATCCATAATTGATAGCTTTATTTTTACAAAATCCTTTTAATCTTTTTCCGGGTATAAGCGGTCTAATAAATCCTTCCTTTGTTGGCATAGCTCTATTTTTCGTTGGAGAATAATGTTAAGCATGAAGTAGAAATATGAGTTCTTTTGTATCTAGATAAAACCATTCGTCATTTTTGTCTCCGGGAATTTTGCCAATGTCATGTTATTTGAAACAATGAGAAAATGTCCTTCACCATAACACCAATACGAACGGTGGAAAAGATAACAAAAAGATGTTTTTGCCCTTCGAAAAACGGCTATTTACTTGACATTGAGTGGCGCGTTTTCTTTTGCCGGCCACAATATCTCATTTGCGCGAACAATGGTACAAAGGGGGGGTTGAAACGTCTTTTCCAGTTCCTTAGGTATAACGATTTATTAACCACGAAGAATTTTATTTTTACAAAATTAATTCCAAAACTTACACCCCTTCTTTTGTCCTTGGCCACCGGAACGAGCTTTTGATGTATCAGTACTTCGGTTGGATGAACTTGAACAGCTCAAACAAGGTCAATAGTATCCCACACACGATCGTGGTTTTCGCTTTTGTGTGTGTACATGTATACATAAACCCGCGATACCGATCAGGGCCTTAATCGATATGTAAACACGCACGCTGTACGTCTCGTTGCCTTCGACCTTGGGACCGTCACGTAAAATCGACATTTTCATTAATAAGGTTTCAACACGAAACGACATCCGAACAATATCGAAAACGATATCGTAACAAAACAAAAAGAAAGTTGAAATTATACAGTGTCAATAATCTCCAGCTGCTAATTACCCACGAGTTTTAACTTGCACAAACATCAAATTTCCATTATTTCACACCAACGCGACGTAACCACTCCTCTAATGGCTTGCTGACGTCAGAACAAACGTTGGGATGCGTATTATGTATATTGGATGATGACTATGTAATGGGGTTTTGATGGTATTGCTTGCACAAATATGTGTACACTAACTAACTGGCTACAATTATGTACTTGAAATTGCTAATCTATTATTAGTGGTAGTCCATAAGCTGTTTCGTAATGTTGTTTTGATTTATTGTTAAAAGAATCTATTTAATTTAACGAAATAAATCTAAAATAAATTATAATAAATTTTTTATTTTTTGCAGTTTTTGGAATTAACTTTTTTTCGTAAATACAAGATATCAATGGATATGCCATGGTAATTGTAGTGTACGAACTTTTACTTCTAAAGAAGCGGCAATAAAGAAGGTTATCGATTAGTACTTTAGTAATAGAGTTAAAACTAAAGGAGTTTTAATTGAAATGAAACATAAAGAGAACAAAAACGTAAAAGTGGTGACGAGGAAAACATGGAAATATGGCAGATATTGGTAAAATAGGAGAGTTCGATCCTAAAGAATCATTTGTAACATATCTGAAGAGGTTAAAATTAAACTTTACGGTTAACAATACTATGGACAAAATTGATGAGATTTTAACTAACTTAGTTATGCCAAAACAACCTGAAGAATTAAAATTTGACGTAATTGAATAGGTGCTTAAAAACATATTCACCCAACAATACTAACCATACAGGAACGATTTCAATTTTGGAAGGAAGAGCAAGCCGCTGGACAAACAGTAAACGAATATGTTATTGAGTTAAAGAAGATGGCGATTGAATATATAAAAGAGCTATATTTAATATGCTTTTTGAAATAAAACTACAACTGCTTTGGTCCACGGCTTTATTAATACTGCCTTACTTTCTATCGTCAAAGACTATATCATCCCCTTTCATAAAGTACTCAGGTAAATGCAAAATACATGATAACAAAGGAACAAAGAAATATTTGGATTGAGTCACAGTATTGTTCACCACATTATCGTGATCTTATACTTTGGGCATCACAAAGCAAAAATATTTTAATTTCATTCCATAGTGAAGAGGTTTGGTTTTTATGAATTGACGAAATGAGACTCCTATTACATAAGACTCCTGCATATTTTGCTGTAATATTGAAAGAACCTCTCGTATGGATGCCAATTTATCAATATTCTTCCTTTGACGTGGATCTCTTAAATCAACAAAACGAAGACACCTTAGCAAAAATAGGAACCTTTTCCTGGACATACACGAGATGAAAAGATCCATTCTAAAACGATCTTTTACCAATAAATCATACATATTCAGATGTGCTGATTTCATTACTCCAGCGTAATATAATAATCCAAATAATGCGCAATTTTCAGATTTATTAGAAGATATTGCGTCACGTTCTCGTGCAAACTGGGGCCGAACTTTTTCTGTGTATATATTGGTATAGATTACAATCAATTCTAATACATTATTAGTGATCATACACTTCCAAGTATCAAATGGCGTCAAATCATTTTTTGCTTCTCCTCTAAGGCCCGGTTTATTGGATACAAAATTATGTCTCTTCGTTCTAACATTTTTTGGGGGGACTTGGGATGAGAGAGGCCAATGTCGTCGTCTAACTCATCGATTTTGAATCTCATCTTGTTCACTAGCTGTGTCATGATCACTCAATAATACAATCATTTTCTGAATCAGAATCGTCTTCACTTCCATCATCGAAACAATGATCAATTATATTCTCTACATTCACCAACGCTGACGTCAAAAATCTGTTACGCACCTTGTACTACACCTTGTACTGAATTGTAATTTACAAATATAAATTTGAAGTGTTTTTGGGACAAGCATTACGAGATAGATTTATTAATGGAATGAGAAATGAAAAAACACAAAAAGAAATTATTTTGAAAGAAAGAACATTTAATGAAGCATTAGCTTTATGTATAAAATAGAGCTAAAAATAGCTACAAGTTTAGAATTGATAGACAAAGTGGCAAAGGGAGCGCAAGAAAAGGAAATCCATTATTTTAAGAAGAATCAAAACGAAGAAAGGAAATTTAAAAATGTAGAAGGAGATAAAGAGCAAAAGAAAACACTGATCAATAGGAAAAAGAGTCTGACTGAAGAGATTGACATGGGAGAGAAATTGTATTTCGTAAGATCTCATAAAATATTTATTCTGTATCACAAAAATTGGAGAGGTTAGAACAATTAGGAATCATGGAAAAGATAAATCATAGCAAATGGGCTTCACCAATAGTAGTAGTTGAAAAAGGTAAATATGAACAACGGAAGATTAGAATTTGTGGATATTACAAGGTATCAATAAATTTAATAACAAAATCAAAACATTTTCAATAAATTCTAAATCGGAAATTTTCAATAAATTAAAAGTTGAAAAAATTTATTCAGTTCTTGATTTATCAAACACTTGGCAACAATTAGAATCATCACCACGAGCACAAGAATTATTAACTGTCAACACTCATTTAGGTTTATATAGATATAAAAGAATACTTCTTTTGTATTACTAGTCCTCCGGCAATATTTCAGGCCACAACGGACAAGGTCTTGAAAGGTGTGAATAATGCAGTATGCTACATAGATGATATTCTGATTTTTGAAAAAAATTTGGTTGATTGCAAAGGAAATGTAGAGAATGTATTAAGGAAATTGGATTTAAAGTTCAATTTGAAAAATGTAAATTTTATAATGATCAAAATAAAGGTAAAACAAAGGTCCAACAGTTGAGGGAATGGCAGCTATTATAAAACCGCCTAAACCACATAATTTAACTAGTTTGCGGTTGTTCTTGGGCACGTTGAATTTTTATGGTAAATTTATACCAGATTTGACAGCAAAATAACATCTATTATATAGATTACTTGAAAAGAAAAATAATTGGAAATGGACAAAGATCGTGATGAATGTTTTATTGCGAGTAAAACGATATTGTAAGATTGTGGTGTTCTTACAATTTATGACCCGGATAAACCATTGATTTTGGCATATGACGCTTCTTACTACGAAATTGGTTCAGTATTGGCTCAAGTTATATGGCAGAAATTTTTTTATAATTTCAGGCCACAAGCCACATTTTATCCAAACAAATCCATACCAAGCTTATCGTCAGCAAGAATACAGAGGTGGACACTGATTTTAGCCAGTTACGACTACGAAATAAGATGCAAGAATGGAACAGAAATTGCCCATGCAGATTCATTATCGAGATTCCCTTTACAACAGAGATAAATTATTTTTCGACTGTGAAATGCATTACCGATATCAGCAAACGAAATTGAAAAACATACGAAAAAGAAAGCAGACAAGAATTGTTTGCTTTGGGATAGAAGAGTCATTATACCAGAGAAAATCCGCTTAAAAATATTAAATATGTTGCATGAACAACATCTTGGAATTTTTTGTTCAAAATTACTAAGAAGAAGTTATGTTTGGAAGCCGAAAATGGGTAAAGATCTAAAAAGATTAATAAAGCGTTGTGATGTGTATCAAAAAGTCCAAGATGGAAATCCTACATTGGAGATAGATTGGCTAAAAACGATACGAATATTATTTAAATATTGATTTTGCTAAAAAGGACGGAAATGATTTTTTAATTCTAATCGATTCATTCTCAAAATAGGTCGAAATAAATTTAAAATTTTATATCGAAACAGCGAATGACATATGTTGTTTCATCGAACGCAATAGTTCAGTTAATGCCGAAGAACTAAAGAAAAAATAATTTATAAAGTGGAAGGTTTAATTTTTCGTGATGTAATTGGAGAGTGTATGCCTGAAATCCAGACTAGGATTAAAAATCCAATTCAAGACACTACTGTGACTGAAGGTTCTATTCCTGATATTACTCCACTTCCTATTGAGAATACTATCACTTCAATACCAATTAAGAATTCTATTAAAGAAACTAAAACCAACTGTGACTTGAGCGTTACACGTGCGTAAAGACTGGTTAAAGCTGCAGATCGTTTAAAGGTATAATTATGTCACTAATAGTAATACACAGGATGATTCACATTAGAACTGACACAAACCAGGGACAAAACATTAAGATGATTGAACACAATTTATACTCCAATTCTATACTTAGGACCCCTGACGAGTTAAAGCCCTTCAAAGTTGAATCCTTGAATCCTCCCTCCTGCATATAAAAAAAATGTGTATATTATTTAAGAAGAGAAGGGTGTAGTATAGAAACTTGAGTGTAAATCCAGTATTCAATGGTGTCGTGTTTAGTAAATGTTTGAACTTTAATGTAACAGCTATCCACTTGACACAATACTGTTACATTCCTCTACTTAATCAAGACTTCAACCATGCTACTCTATTTAAACTTTCGCTGACCTCATTTAAAGAGTTATTATTACATAGCGTTTAGTTGCAAATTTCTTGCAATGTTGTGCAATTATATAATATTTTACGTTGTTAATGTATAATGATTATTTTCTTTTCTTAGTACGTAGTTCTCTGTACTAAATTGTTCTTAATGAGGATTATTCGCTGGGAAAATTTTTTCCGTTTGTGCTCCACATAAAGTCATAAATAAAACTTCTTGGCCAGCGACTACCTCTGATTCGAAATGTCGGTTCCAGAATGAAAGCTTACGCTTATAAAGAAAGTACAAAAGCAGGCAGAACTTAAACATTTTCCAGAAGAACGAGTTTCGAAGACATTTGATTACACGATAAATTAAAAACGACATACATACTATTTATATATTAAAAAGAAGATTTCAAAGCTTAACTTGATGTATATATTAACATGTTCGTCTTTTAGTTGTCGGAAATGCCCTACATAAATTTATCTCTCAATATCGGAGAAAACCGAGGTATTCTTAAAATAATTGTAACTAATGAATTGTTAAACTTACTCGTATACAGGGTGTTTCTAAATTGATGCGAAGGGTTGCAAGGGGTGATTTTTCCGCGAAAATCAAGGGGTGTCTTTCATATAATTTTTTGTTCACAATCCCTTCTTCTCCAAGTCACTGCCCACTAAAGCTTTTATTCAATAAATCCACTTTGACAGAATAACTGTTATAGATAATTATTACTAATAAAATTACACCTTTTGACGATTTTAATAACCCTAAAATGTTATGTACAAGGGGGGATACTTTGAATCAGAACTTTTCAATGTATTGTTAAATAAAGAGAGAGGCACTGAAGGAGAATTTGCAACTAATTACACACATTAGTTCGTGTCAGTTTCGTACTTTTCAGTGTCAGTAAAATCCGTGAAGATAAAATTACGTCGACAACGATAATTTTCTAATTGCACTGACGTATCTTTTATGCGTTTTGGCGTGTAATGTAAGCGTAACTATTTCAGCTAGTGCAAAAAGAATTAAACCATATAAATATAAGAAGAACTAAACGAAATACTAAAAGTCTAACTAAAGAAACTGTAGATAAAGAAAATGAAAACGGTTTTGCGAAATTGGATACGTTTTAAAGGGCAACTTGTCTCTATAAGAGATAGAGGAAACACGATATGAGTGTATAAGGCTCAATTTTTACAAGTAAGTTAATGGTAAAAACCGCACATCGATATCTCTTACGGTTTCAGAAAGCACCTCTTGTTGTATGGCCACCTTGTTACAAAAACTTTGTTTGCCACCTTATTTCTTTCCTTGGTACAACCCCTGCTCTTTCTCATACAATATTTTAGCCACCATTGTTAACTGTGTCTATAAATATCGTGACCAATACAATCACAAAAACGGAACGTATGTGCGTCACTGAAAAGTCGTAAGAGTTGTATCTCTTATGTTAGTTTAGATGTATCTCAATATTGGAGACTTACAAGACATTTTTAAAGTATTTAAAACTATTAAGTTTATATGATTTAAGATATGATTGATATATCAAATTAAACAAGAGATTTAAAGGATATATAAGGAGTACGAGTCGTTTCTTAGTTCTCAAAAATGCGGTACGTACTAGTTTTTAGACTTTAGATTGGGTTTCGGTTAGCTTAGATGGGTGAAAAGCTAGGCATTAAAGTACTTATAACTTTATGAGTTTATATAAATTAAGATATGATTTATATATCAAATTAAAGAAGAGACTTATAAGGTTAATATGCAGGGGTTGAAAATAGATTGAAGAACGATACGGTAAAGGAAAAATGGACAAACAGAACCCTACCGAATATTGAATCATAGATAAACCGCAAGTGGGGAAACATTAACTACTACCCGAATCAATTTATCTCGATGCAGTTATTCATGCCATCATAAAGTGAAGCGAAATCATCCCCACATTAGAAATACTTTGTCTCAAGCGAGATTTGAAATAAATCAAAAAAAATCACAAATGCACAATTATTATAGGTATTTTTTTAAAAATATTTGTTTTAAGAAAAACTAAATAAGTGATTAATCATTAATTTACTGTAAATTGAAACAACTTCATTTAATTTTTTCTGAAAATTTGATATAAAGTATTTACAAATTCTCTAAATGTATCTCTGTAGGTACCAGAAAATACGCCGTTGATCAATGTTGGATCAATATTGGATCAATATTTATAATAAATATTATTATTAAATGGTGGAAAATTTACGGCTCTTCTTTGCATGTTATTTTTCACTAACTCCATACCAAGATTTTTTTGAAACAGTCTGCGAGTTTTAGCAAATTCACCATCTGGTATGTTGCCTTTGTAGATAACAAAAGCGTTAATTGCTGCTATATTGAGGAGGTTATAGAAAATTACCATTGGGCAACGCTTTGTGTTTCTTGCAACATTGTATGATGTAATCATTCGATCAACAACATCTACTCCACTTTTTGTGCTATTATAGAAAATAGTTATTTTGGGCTTTTTCCGAAACTACAGGCACATTTTTTCCTTTTTTGGGTATATATGAAACTGCAGTCATATCATTACTAAATGCGAATAACGAAGAATATACTTTCCTGTTTTTAACTTGTGTTATTTCAAGAGGTAGTTCTCTTCTATTGGCTCTAATTGTACCAACCACAGTAAGGCGGTAGTCTCTTAGCAGTTTCTTTACAATTGAATATCCTGTGAACCAACGATCTATTGTAACATTTCTTCCTGATCCTAATAACTGTGAACACATTCTTTCGGTTACTGCAGCGGTAAAGTTGTCAGTTTTATATGGACCATTGGGTTGAACACCAGCGTAAATATCTATGTGTTAAGTGAAAACTGTTTTGGCATCAACAACGGCGAAGACTTTCAATCCGTGTTTGTTTGGTTTATTTGGAATGTACATTCCGAAACTGCACCTACCCCTAAAGGCAAGCAGCTTTTCATCTAATGTTACATACTCGCCCATAGAATAAGTTTTCTTACAATTGTCGTTGAACTTGTCAACAATAGTACGAACTGCTGCTAGTTTGTCCATTTCTTTTCTTTGACCTCTAGTTGTGGTATCGTCTAAGCGAATGCATTTCAATAAGAAGACGAACCTCCGTTTTGCCATTATAGCAGGAAATATCTCATATCCCATACCGTCTGATGACCAATACTCTGCTAGATGTGTCCTTGATCCATGATGGAGCCCAGCTAAATAAAGCAAACTCATCAGCGCTTGGATTTCTACAGAGTCGGTAGGTCTACACTCAGTCTTATCGTGGTATTTACAGAAATTTTATCAATAAATAAATTAGTGTTTTCAACTACAATATCAATGCAGTTTCCAAACATGTACATCCAGCATTGAATAGGGGATAATGCGTCACGTGCTTCACCGATGACCCCCGGCAGGTGAGACACTATGTTTTCATTGCGAGTTCTAATATTTCTAGGTGGGACAGTCTTTTTCCATTTAGTTCCATCTTTACCAAAAAATACGAGCATCTATCACGAATCACGGGTTGTTCATCTTCATCGTCCTCGCTGTCATCCTGATGCATAATATCTGCATCTTCATTTACGTTTTCCTGCTCGGTTTCTGTATCATGATCACTGATACTTACAAAATATGAATCTGATATCGAACTATCGTCAGACTCTTCTATTTCACTGCCCGTGCTAACTTCATCATACAGTTTCTGTAATCTTTCTCTCTCCTTTTCATAAGGATTCATATCACAATGCTATCAAATAATAAATCATTTATTATTTTATCAAATCATATCAGAAAATTGTGTGATACTACTTACCTATTTTTAAGTATGCTATTTGTAGATTGCTTACTAGGTATTTGATATTAGTTATAAATAATTTTTTATGCACTTTTCTATTCTCTATATTTGTAAAATAAATAACACATAACACAACGCCTCAAAATGGGGTTCAATAGTAAACTGGCGTGTCAACGATACGGTAACCGTATATACAGTAATTATTAAGGGATCTACCGAACTATATTGCGATCACTTCGAGGTATAGTTTTATAACTCGGTAATACCCCTACAAACACAAAAAGAACGCATAGAGTTCTAACTGGAATACGATTCTTGCAGATTACATCTGCGAATATTGTTACACATTTGATCGGGAAGGGTCTGTCAGGACAAAATATTATGTAGCGACTATTTGGAATTTTGAAAAACAGTTTTTTATAGCGAAAACAGTTGATATTCAGATACTTGAAAGGTATCTGTGACCGTAGAAGTTTTGAGCAAAATAATTTAAAAAATATTTCACATAATCATTTTGTCGTGGACTCGTAGACCACACCCGACAGACGGAGGGTTAAAAATAAACGGTAAATTGAGCATACAGAAGTAACACCTAATCGTGATTAAATCAACAACAAACTCAATAAATAATACTGTTCAACAACGAACATCAAATTTCAAAACAAATAGCTTTTATGACGCATCCGTTCTCCATATCTTTTAAAAAATTTTTACTTGTATTATTAACATTTAAAAACATGAATAAACTGAAACTTTAGTTAAATTACCTACTTTGTCCGTAGTATATGTGTCCATAGTAAACATTATGGTACACATTATTATACCTATGTTTAATTATTGTGTAAAAAAATTGTCTACATCGAATAACAAAAAGCGGATTATATTGAAGACAAAAAAACTTAAGCGCATTTTAAACACGCTTAAATTTTTAGCGCGTTTAAAATGCCCACTTTAGCGAACACGTTATATACCACCCTTACCAGCTGTAGTAAAACAGACTCCATATATCAGATTTACACGGAATCGATTAAAATACACGTGTAATATTTAAAAAAATCAATTCTAGCACACCCTGTATCTCCGAGACAAAGCGTTTCTCGACCTATGTTTATATAGAGTTTTCAATGAAGAAAATAGAAATGACAATCAAGTTGAAGAACAATACATTGTGTATACCAGGACAAAAAACAGAAAAGTGATGAAAAATTTATATACGGGAAACAATGACGTGATCTTTACGAAAAAGATAAGGAGGTTCATGATGTTCTACAATGCGAGACATACTGATAAGACACCCGTAAATTTTAATGAGGGCGGC
This sequence comes from Onthophagus sagittarius, assembly GCA_036711965.1. Classification (NCBI taxonomy): domain Eukaryota; kingdom Metazoa; phylum Arthropoda; class Insecta; order Coleoptera; family Scarabaeidae; genus Onthophagus; species Onthophagus sagittarius. The sequence continues at coordinate 17,462,458 of JASERS010000005.1, read as the reverse complement.
GGAACGGTGAGTGGAAATCAAAAGAATATATACCATTTCTATTCGCGCCTTGGATAATAACAGTAGCCGATGTATGAGAAATATTCTCATATTTAGTAATATTCATATTATTTCTCGGTCGCTAAGAAAATATTGATCTTTCGGCAATTTACCGAGACATAACAAGATATCCCGTATTTTTTCATGATTTGTCGTTTGTTCAAACTTCTACATAGAGAATTCATCGAGATTGAATCGAGATGCGACTGGGCATGCTCTGCAAAGAGAAGGCAGAAATCACGTAGGGCTCGATGGCGTGCTACTTCTTGATGATTGTTCCGGATGCAATGCTTGTTGCTCTTGTACACAGAATGAATCAGAATGCCTTAGATTTTTTCCATAGGGTTTCTATCGGGGGAAGCTGCCGGCAATGGAAGGACAGGGATGTGCTTGGCCGCGAAGCATGCATTGGTTCCTAATGAATGGCGGTCTGGAATATCGTCTTGAGCTTTATGAACGGGGACAATGCGTCCAGCACATGACAACTATCGCTTTTCGAAAAAATTCAAAATATCATATGTGCTCTTCAAAGAACTATATATCAAATAGGATATAACAATTAAAAAAATCAATGGAAATAATAACTTCAATCCAGATAATACCATTAACAATTTTGGGTGGGTACCCTTTTGAACGCATTCCTTTTGAAGTAAGTCTTCTGAAAGCACTACAAGTTTTCTAGAGGCAATATCAAGTCTTTTGGAAGCATTTCAAAACGTCTAGAAGCCTTTTTAAGTCTTCTGGAAACAATATCAAGATTCTCGAAGCAGTATCAGGTTTTCCAGATACAGTATTGAATCTTCTGACTGCGGTTCAAGTCTTCTGGCAGCATATCAAGTCTTTTGGGAGCATTTCAAGTTTTCCAGAAGCTATTCGAATCTTTTGGAAGCAATATCGAGTCTTTTAGAAGCGTTCCTATACTTCTAGAAGTAGTATCAAGTCTTCTGAAAGCATTTTAAGTCTTCTAGAAACTATTCAAGTCTTTTGGAAACAGCACCGATTCTTTTGGAAGCATTTCTAATCTTCTGGAAGTGGTATCAAGTCTTCTGGAAGCATATCAACTCTTCTGGATGCATGTCAAGTCTTCTGGAAACGATATTAGATTCTAGCAGCAATATCAAGTTTTTCAAGCACAGTATTAAATCTTCTGAACGCAGTTCAAGCTTTTTTGAAGCATTTCAATTTTTCTTAAAGCTATTGGAATCTTTTGAAAGCAGTTCAAGTCTTCCGGAAGCATATCAAGTCTTCTCGAAGCATTTCAAGTCTTCTAGAAGCATTTCAAGTCTTCTAAGAGCTATTCGAGTCTTTTAGAAGCAATATTGAGTCTTTCGGAAGCATTTCTAAACCTCTAGAAGCAGTATCAAGTCCTCTGGAAGCATGTTAATTCTTCTGGAAGCATTTTAAGTCTTCTGGAAACAATATCAAGATTCTAGAAATAGTATCAAGTCTTCCAGATATAGTATTAAATCTTCTGGACGCATTTTAAGTCTTCTGGAAGTATTGCAAGTCTTCTGAAAGCTGTTTAAATCTTGTAGAAGCAGTTTTAAGTCTTAAAGAGTCAATATCAAGTCTTCTAGATGTAGTATAACATCTATGTATTATACAATTTTACACAGGGGTGCTCAAATAGCAAGAACCTGTGACATCTAGTATATGATCTAAAATATGATCCATATATCAAATTAAAAAAATGAAAAGCACGCACTTTTAAATCAAATCAATCATGAACTTACGCGATCTAAGATATGTTACAAAAATAAAATAAGAAAATTTAATGTAGGAGTCGTTTTAAATTCCCTCAAGTAGGATACGATTTAATTTTTAAAAATAAATATGTTGCAATAAGTTATTTGACCTACATTTCCGTAGTTTTTGTGTCATAAAAGTAAATTTATCGTTCGCCCTTAATTGAATCACATAATATTCTCCTCCTTTTATTGAAACATACTTTATTAAAACAGTATCGTTGCAACTCCAACTGTCAGAGGGGTGATTTCAAATTAATTGCAAACACTTCAAATCGTTATTTGATCAGAGTGAACACACATTTTCCATTTAGTTCGTAAAGTCAATGCTGATGTGTCATCAGTGCCATTATAAGACCAAACCGAGTACTTCACCACGATTGTGATTCAGTTTCATTTCATTAATTATGAAATCGATTTTAATTATTTCGTCGGCGTTTACAAAATTACACAAAAAAATCTTGATGGGATGAAATAGAATGAGAAAAGCAGCAGCTGTGTTAACGATGTCAGGCCGTCACCTAAATTCACTTAAGCTCTATGAACAGACGGGTAAATATTGATGTAGGCAATACATCCGCCCCGTTAGGCCGAGATCTTGTGTGCTTTTGAATAAATTTCATCACGTTGTAGGTGAATTATAATTTGTCGTTGTGTCGTCCGTAAAATCGATTTTAGGAAAATCTGTTCTAAATATTATCAACATATTTCAGTAAGTAAACTCAATAAAGCTTCGACGTATTCCATTATAAACTAACTCGTATCGCAGCATTTAATTACAACGGTGCATCGAGTTTTATTTGTTAACCCAAAACTAATGAATGTAAATGTTTATTTCGAACTTTGAAGTTGGCACTTCCGCGAAACGAATATGTTTCGCAACTCTAAAATACAAAACTATAAAAGCTTTTAACGTGGAAATGCGCGAACAATTTTAGTTCAGTTTATCAGAGTTGTACTAGTAAATAATTTCATTTAATTTATAATAACTCCACAAACCTGATAGGCGTTACAAGTGTTCCAAATTTCCATAATTCCGAGATAACTTACCAAACTAACCAAGTCCGGTCAGCCATTCATCTAAATCCCCTACATAACTTGTAGATAGTTAACTAAGTTAAATTGAAAACGTTTATGTTAGAAAGAATCGATCATTTTAATTAGGAAGTATTTTTTCTTTGATGTGTCATGATGCACGAATTCGTCTGCTACACCTATTAGTTTACTCCCTCCCTTTGACGTCCGCATCAATTGCTCGTTTTACGAAAGCCCTTTGATCTAGGCACTGCACATTAAAAAAATCAAGTACTGTTTTACCAAGCGGAACATTCTCTGTGGATTCTCACATGTATAGGATGGCTCAAATGGGCTATCTCGGAAACTGTAAGATGGAAAAAGTACCTCGTCTTTTGCTTTTCGCCTAGAGGCTAAAATTGAAAATGTCGTAAAAGCTGAATGTGCCATTATCTTGGTTATTATTATAGGTAGAGTGTTTTAACTGCGATATTATATAGACACTTTTTTGCGGAGAGTTTGATGACGTTGAAAATATTTTTTGCTTTTAAAAACATCCGTCTATTTTTAAATTGTTAAATTCGTTATTTTTTCGATTTAAAAAACAAAGGTTTATTTCATATTGTTTTAGAATAAATCTAAAAATAAGCCTTTTTATAACAATAAAAATAAACTATTAAAACAATTCCAAAAAGGATGATCATATTGAGCATCTCAAAATTATTAGTTTTTAAAAAATTTTTAATCTTAGGTTGGTAACAATAAATAAAACACGAATATTACTAATGATACGTATTCTATGGATGAATTAAAAAGTGTTTTGCGTGGAAAGATTCTTTCTATCATTTTTAATTTTTGAGATATATTCCTCTATTTTATCGAACATGCCAATATTGCGTTTTCAATGATTTTTGAATCTTGAGCTTGTAATAATGTATAAAACGATAAATGATATCCATTGTTACGATAATTCAAAATTTTTTTTTTTTAAAAGCATTCGTTCTATCATTTTTAATTTTTAAAATACAATCCTTGTTGATGTGAAATATGTCAAAATTGAGGCTTTTAAAAGTTGTATCTTATCTTGGTAACAATGAATAATACACGAATATTATTAATGATATACATTCTAGGGCGATTTAAAAAGTTTTTATCCAAAAGGATTCTTTTCATCATTTTTATTTTTTGAGATATAATCTTGTAACTTATCAAAAATGTCAACATTGAGTTTTTAATTATTTTTGAATCTGAAGTTGGCTATAATGAATAATATGCAAATATCATTAATGATATTACAGCTATAACGTATATTCGCATTCGCAAAAAACCCTAGTAATCTTTTCCTAGCTTTCGACATCTTTGACACTCTCAAAAACACTAAATTTTCAATTTTTCGACGTTGATAATATCTCAGGGATATTTTTGTTGCACTCTTAAACTCTGTTTGCATCTTAACTTAAACTAGATGCTTGGATATTTATGGAAACCAATATAAAAGTGTGAAGCAGGAGAAATATTTAAACGTATTCAACATGGAATGTGCAACCATAAAGACGGGTTCGAGTAGGTATTCAAGATTCCTGGTTTAAACTTTAGGTTTAAATAATTAATGTTTTTATGGACCTTTGCACTTAAAGTATTACATCTTACTTGAATCGAAAGTAAAGCATAATCTCGGCCGACTTCAAAGATGTTAGTCGCCTCTAAGAACTTTACGAATTTGGTGCTAATCAAGTTCGTTTAAATTCTGTTTGTATCTTAACTCGAACTAAATACTTGGATTTTTGTGAAAACCAGCATAAGTGTTGCACCCCGTTTAAAATGGAAATAAGTTAAACTCGATCAGCTTGGAATGTTGGAGCAAAGTGTCGGATTCGGGTTGGGTTGGGTATCCGAGATTCTCAGAGGTAGCCAACGTCTTCGAAGCCTACCGTGGTCAGGTTTAAGTTTGCCGTACATTTTAATGTAAACCAAAACATTAGGATTTTAAGGCACTCTGTACATAAAGCGTTGCATCTTGATCGAAACAGAAAGAAAATATAATCACGGTCGACTTCGAAGATTAGTGATTATTACCCACATAGACAACGTAAGAAAAAGGGCATCATGACCAACCAGATCTGCCATAGGCTCCTCAGACTTAATTGGAGTCTCAAACCACGAATGGCTCATTGGACTTACGTAGCAATGATCATGATAAAAAAATCATAAAACAGCAACTCAAAATACAGCGACTTGCATGTCTTAACCCAAGGTCCGTAAAGCGTATTGGACCAGGTTGGTCAGAGATTGAAGAAAGCGTTTTGAAGGGTAAGGAGGGTGGTGACGTCACGAATTAGGAAGGAGTTACCTTTTTTTATTTTTATTATTTAATTCAATAAAATTACAATTTTCTTTGTTTCTTTATTTTCAGAGCTCTTATTAAGTTCTTATAAAAAAGGTATCGATTAATTTTTAAAGCAAGATTCTTAAATGATGATATTTTTGGAGGCTTTAATAATTTCCTAAGTTTTATATTTTGATTGTATCTCGTTATGTGTTTATAGACCATTATCAATAATATTTATGCAAAAATACCTTTCTATTTGTTTGTTTTTAAGTTCTAGTTGATTTTTGTGCTAAACATCTGAAATTATGATATTTTAAAGATATTTGCTGTATTCTTGCAAACTCTTTATGTTCAGTTTGGAACTAATTATGAATTATGATTTCGACATCATTATGAACATTTTTAACGAATGACGTCTTTGACCATCTATTTTGAATTACGAAAGAGTTTTGCAATAAAAGTCATGAATTATATTTTAGGAATTTTGACGTTATTTCTGCAAAGTTGTAATAACCAAATTTTAGAACAATGATACCAATAATGTTAGGTATGCCAATAACAAAACCAAAATGCTTAATTGAGATAAAAATTAGTACTAGAAGATAAAGAGGATACACCTCAGTTTTACCAACGGTGAGCTGCTGCATCTAGTTCTAACCAATATGATGCAGGCTAAATCTAGTTGTAACCGAAGATAAGTCGGATATATCTAAATTTTACCACGTGTGAGCGATTATATTTAGTACCACCTTCTAACCTGATAACAGCTTTGAGTGCTTTATCGCTGAGAACATGCTCTTCGCTTAAGTTGATGAAGGATAATTTCAAAGGACACCTAGAAATCGTCAGGATCTCTCCTCTAAATCATCTGATCGAAATTAAGACGATTTTTCTCAACTTTATATTGTCGTAATTAAAAATATTTTGGGTTTGCGTTTTAGACCAGGATGCAAATGAAACTAATAGAGAACATATTACGCAGGGGGCGCAATGGCTCAGCGTGTTAACTCTCGAGTTAACACGCAGACGTCCCGGGTTCGTATCCCGGTGTAATCACGTTGGGTCGCCCCCCGTCCTTCGGAGGGGACGTTAAGCCGTCGGTCCCGGCAACCAGTCGTTCATCTCTGGCTGTCGTTATCACTATGTGTGTAAGGGGTTTGAACAAAAATGGCTGAATGCGCGTTAGCGCCCTGGAGGCCGCCGGCACCTCGTAGGACCCCACGAGGATGTGGTGGTATCCTGGAGCGGCACCTGACAGGGGCGAACCCACACTGGGCCTGTGCCATAGCACGCCCGGTTTGATGGGGGGTCGGTCAGGAAGCGGAATCAGCCAAAAATCGAGTTATATACTCGCATTTAACATCTCAAACCTCTTAGAGGGAGCCAGTGTACAAGGGGCCCGTTGTGGCCTAGGTGCCGCGTATAGAATACGCACTCCTCACTCCATACATACATACATATTACGCTAGAAAACAAAAGCTGTATCATATCATATACAAGCCACATCTTTTCTCCAAATGAATCAGCCTATAATCCTAATTATACGGCATTGCGAGTAGTTCTTCGCAGTCTGAACACTCAACTGCAGAAGGACACACAAGAAAGAAAACAAAGAACACATTTTCACAAAGGGTGTTTTAGTACCAGTTGCTGAAATGAAATCTAGATGTAAGGAATCTTGTAGGTTAAAGGGCTTTACAGTTGCTGTTAAGGAGAGACTCAAAATTTTTGAAGTTTACAATGCTTGTCAGCGAGATTTTATAAATGCACAAATAATTGATAGTACATAATCAAAATTTTCTTTCATTTTCTGAACAACACCTTATTGAGTGCTTTTTTAATTGTTTTGCATTGATTTAACTACCTAAAAGTGTCCATCCGCTAAACTCACATCCGTAACATCACTAAATGATATCCATTCTTGCAATGATTTGAAAAGTGTTTTGTCTCCAAGGATTCGTTTTATCATTTTTAGTTCTTAAGATGGAGAGGTAAGAAGAGGTTTTTAAAAATTATTGAATCTTGGGTTCATAACAATGAGTAATAGACAAATATTATTAATGATATACATTCCAGGGACGATTTAAAACGTTTTTTGTTTAAAAAGATTCTTTTTATCGTTTTTAGTTTTTAAGATATAATCCTGTATTTTGTCGAAAATGTTAATATTGAATTAACTATTTTTGAATCTTAAGTTGGTAATAATGAATAATATACAAATATTATTAATAATATCCATTCTTGCGATGATTTAAAAAGTTTTTTCTCTCAAATGATTCGTTCTATCATTTTTAATTGTTGAGATCAATCCTTTTTGATCTGATATAAGTATGCTAAATTGTGGCTTTTAACAATCCTTTAATCTTGGGTTGGTAACAAAAATAATACACGAATATTATTAATGATATGTATCCTTGGGATGATTTAAAAATTTATTGACATCTTAAATTTAGCAATTAAGTCATTCTAATATTTCAGCTAAGGCGAAAAATGGAAAATGGTAGATAAAAATGTATATAATGCATCAAATAAAATATATTGAAACGATAAAAATTGTCGGACAACTACTTTGTAAAGGATCATCAATAAATTCTTTATACGTGGAATAACCTTGGCCTAAAATCGACTCTCTCGAGCCCTCTCTCGAGCATCGTCCATTATAGATCACATCCAAGTTTTTAATGCTCCAATCTGGAGTGCTCTATTAAGAGTGCCATCGGTTTTATTTATGTAACCCTAAGCGGTAGGGAGACGGTTTCATATTAATTTTTTAGAAGGACGGGAACTCATAACGACCCTATTCCAAAGTAATTTAAACGAACATCAGCAAAATCGCGCAAAGTAAAAAGTTTTTAAAAATTCCTCATTAAACCGTAATAAACCGCCTGATTTATGATGATGTCTTCAGAAAAGATGTACAGCTCTTCCCTCCCAAGTTCTGATGGAGGCGTATTAATTAAACCCCGTTAATCGGGACGACCCCGCGAAAAGCGAACGGAAATTATTGAATTTTACCCGTAACCCACCCCTTTAAACTTCCTCGTATCACACGGGGTATAATTCATTTATAAAGTTCACCGTGAAAGTTTCCCCGTAGGCGAGCGTCGTTGCCTCCGACGCCACTGCTGTTGCCGCTCACCCTTTCCGTCGCGGCGCTTTATATTTCAAAAATTTGACATCAACCCAAAGTTATAAATCAGTTCGGTACACTTTAAATTGCCGTTGAACATATAACAGTTTCGTACAAGTTTCGTGTACCACTTTGTAAATGTGGCCTATGCATGGAGGTATATAACTCGAAGTCGAATAAATTTTGTTCGATCGGCTTAACTTGACTCGATTTAATCTTATTGCTTGGAATTTTTGAAATAGTGTTTAACATAGATAATTTTCAGACTTATTACAATTCATCATTTTTTATATATAATAAATACATTACCAACAATGAGCTTGAGCTCGGTTGCGTTGTTCATGCTTCGTTGATTAAAGTGTTTACTTTTGACGTCCAAAATAAATTTAGTACGTTTAATTAATAACGCAAATTACAAAATAAGTAAGTATTTGTACAATAATAGAATAATTGTAGTTTTGGATAGTACTTATTTAAATCTATGTAAATGAGAATCATTGCGGATGATGATATTCTGCGACAAAGCTGCTTTATGCTTGTACTGTCCTATCTTTTGCGCGCTCCCAAATGCTCACCTTCTGGTTATAAATGATGGACGGATTTAGCCGTCTTAACGTACGTACGTACAGATAAACCCAAATGTTTGTATGAGGGTTTTCATTAAGAGCACGCATTTTATTTGATCAATTAAACGTCTGGGTGGTGAATTAGGTGTGGAAAGTTATTTACTTACATTGGACACAGAACAGGACAAAACTAATTTAAGCTGTGTCATTAGGACACGAAAAGTTTATTCAGAATCTTAATTGCATTACCATTAAAAAAGTTGATTTGCATAAGAATCTATATAAGATAAGACATGAACTCCCAAAATAAATCAATGTTCAACGCATTACCAAAGGCAGCGAAAATCTTTCCTTTAAATAAAATTAAGGAATCGTGCGCAAATCAGGAATCGTGTCTACGGAAAGACACAAATTAATCGTGCATATAATCAGACCTTACGTAATAGAACTTCTTTGATGAAAAGTATAATTATTGATTTTTCAAACTTGCATCAGTATGTTTCACCAAATCACACGAATTTTACACTCTACCTATAGACATTAACTAATTATTCAAATTTGTATGTATTGAATATTTTTCAAGGTCAATGTATGATATGTAACAAGGTCAATGTAACCATAGAATTAAGTTGTAGAGTTGTCCTCGTGATACCACTGTGATGTTGTATTTTAAGAAATATATGTTTGTGAATACTTAAAATGTATAGTAATACTAAAAATATTTGGGTTGTCTACCCAACTATCCTAAGAGACGTGAGACTAAACCCAAATGTTTTTGTTTCTATGTCTAGTATACTGAAACCTACAATCCAAGTCTTACAATCTAAGAACAATAAATTTGTTCGAACATTAAAAGAACTGGATTATATGGATGCTACAAAATCTAAATCTTAGATGTACCAGTCCTAAATACGATCAGTCCTAAATTCTATGGTTTTCCTAAGGTCCATAAGGAAGACTACCACTTAAGACCTATCGTTTCCATTGTGGGTTCCTTCATATATGCTCTTTTGAAGTTTATTGCCAATATTTTGTCTAATGCCTTCTTATAACCAGGTTTAACATCCAAGATTCCTACACCTTTGTTGAGGTTATATCTGATATAAAACTTCTAAGTGACCAATTAGCATCACCGGCGCACAGTGGTTCAAAACATGAAAAAGTGACGCATAGAGGTAAAAAACAAATTTACCCCTAGGTAATTTTGGGAAAGCCCTTTTATAAATAACATTTTTTTCCAAGAAAAACCGATACCCAAAGTCAATTATATGCAAATCTACCTGAGTAAGATGGATTTGCTTATAAGGAGGTCGGGCAGGTTCTTAGGTCACTTTGCCTTATCGCTTCATTAGCGCACATTAAGATAATTTTGTGACGTTTCGAGTGATAGTTATTTCTGAAGAAAATATGGAATCCAAGCGTTTAGGTAAGTATTATCATATGTATATAACAGTTTTTCAATTGATGCCTTGATTATCAGCTAACATTATGAAAAAGTGTATCATGAATTATGACAATTTTTAAGTTATAAACTGTAATAAGTCTCGACGCCCACCTATGCCCGCTTTGAATTTTCATCGTAAATATAGTTTAAAGTATTACGTACCTGGAGGTATATGATTTAGACCCACCATGATCCGCCTGTCGAAAATATGTTACATTTTAACACTACATATCCGTAAAATACGCAACTATTAGGAAATAAGTCATAATAAATGTTTACGCCAGCTTCAGCCCGCTGCAGTTATTGATTGTAAATATAATTTTGAGTATTATCTTATCAGTGGTGAATAATTTAAAACCATCTGGATCCAACTTTTGATTTATTTTATAGTGTTTCGCTGCAAATGCGATAAACTTTGGGAAGTGATTGTTTTCCGAAAATTAAGGTAGATGATTTATATACAAGAACCACATGCACATCGACACCCCTAGGTAACTACAACCCTCAAAAGTTGGAAAAAAATTTGCTACAAATTTGTCATTCCCCGATATCATTAGAAATCTTTTCTCCTTTAATATAATCAACAAGTGAGATGATATTGATGTTCCGCTTCACACATTGCCACTATCACTGATCAAGTTATAGTAAGTATAGCTAACAGTTCATTAAATTTTTGGTAATAGTTTATTTCATATCATATCCTGTATAGTATAGTGCTATTATTTTTGCTAATGTATTTTTTTTATTACAGCTGAAATTACGCGTATAGATCTATGCAATAAATTTCTTAAGGGAGGTTTTAGTAATAGAACTGAAACAGAGGTATTTAACGAAATACTAACATACATGAACGGGCGCGGACTTTTTCCAAACGAAACCCAAATAAAATCTCTTTTAAAGAAATGGGCAGAAAAATGGAGAAATTCTGGATATTCTTGGGAAAAATTTGTTGCCAAAAATCAACTTTGGTTAGATGACAAACCATTTAACAAATTATGTGATGAGAATGTGTCAGAACCTGGACCTTCGAAACGAAAATGTTTTGCAGATTTGTCAACCTCTCAAAAAAATAGAGTAACCAAAGGTAATAGATCAGCACGTGTTTGATATAATGTGGCTATAAAATTTATTTTTAGAAATAAGAGATAGTTACACGTCTGAAGAATTAGCGTATGCCGCCACATCTGCCCTTAGACAAGAGCATAAAATCGATGCAGCAAAAGCTGTAAAATTGGCTAGCTTAGTCCCAGAAGACGTATTGTCCGCTGTGGAGCGCAGTGCTCCCGAACCATTTTCTCCGGAAGAAGCAATAGCCTTATTTATTATAAATGGCAAACAAACAAAGGCTCAGTATCAAAATATGCGTTCAGCAGCATTGTGGAAAAGTAATATTCATTTTATTAAGTATGTAGACCTAATTTACTTGATTGTATTTATTTTATAGAAGTTGATATATATCCAACATACCACGAAATATTGAAAGCTAAAAAAGAAAGCTATCCCACTTTAAATCCCGATAACTTTTCGGAAATAGAGGCAAAGGTATCGCTTCAACATATGGTGGACAGAACAAGAAAGAATTTTGAAAAATATTCCAATAGAAAATTGCCCAAACAGGTTGAAAATAACATTTAAATGGGGTATGGATGGCAGCAGTGGTCATCCTGAATTTAAACAAAGGTTTATTAATCCAGAAAATTCGGATGCCACCGTAATGTGTACGCACATATTACCCTTATTTATAGAAGGTGATAAGGTCATTGTTTGGAATAATGACTCTCCTAATTCGTCAAGGTATTTTTTCATATAAAATATTGTAACGCAGGCTCTAATCTCCTGTTTCTTTTTTAATTTAGTCTATGTAGGCCAATACGAATGGCATTCTGTAAAGAAGATCCAAATTCCATAACGGCAGAGTACACAAGAATGATGACAGTAATAGAAAATTTAAGGCCATCAATGATTAAGATGTCGGAATCATACGAGGTGGAAATGACACATAGTTTTCTGTTCACCATGATAAATGGAAAAGTTATCAACGCTATTATTAAAAATCATTCATGATTATATTAAACGTGGGACAGAAACGAAAGAATTCTTTTGTCAATAAGATAACTAAAATTAAATGATTTTAGAGATGTCCAGTATGTTTAGCTGGACCTAAAGACTTAAATAAATTTCCAGACAAAGGAGAAATTAACAAAACTGTTTTTGGCTTTGGTATATCGCCATTACATGCGAAAATTAATATGATGCAGTTTTTACTACGATGTGCCTATAAGTAAGAGATTTACTTCTAATACTTCTTTATTTTCTATGACTAATTTCTTCTTAGATTGGACGAAAACAAGCAAACAGATGTGCGGAAGAAGGAAATTCAAAAACTGTTCAAGGAAAAAACTGGCCTAATTATAGACAAACCCAAGCCAGGTTTTGGAATTTCCCATGATGGGAATACCGCCAGAAGATTCTTTCAAGATTGTAAATTAACATCAGAAATAATAGGAATTGATGTTGAAATTATCGAGCGATTTTCAAATCTTTTGCGGCAATATCTTGCAACACAGTAGTTAATTTCAAGAAATATGAAATGTACGGCATTGCAACAGCACAAAAGTTTTCGAAAACATACCCCTCATTCACATTTTCTCCAACTGTGCATAAAATTTTGTTTCACGGGCATGAATATATTCAACATTTTGTATCAATTCCATTAGGTAAATTATACTTGAATAGACAACAAACAAGAAAACTATAGTTTTTATTTTATAGGTGCTCTAAGTGAAGAACCACTGGAGTCTAGAAACAAAGATTTCAAGAAATAGGACCGACTTTTCAAGAAAAACATCACGCAAAGATACACTTGAAGATATTTTTAACAGATTCATGTTAACGTCTGATCCTTTATTTTTTAAAATATTCAGAGCATTTAATAGATCATCTGCAAAGAGTAAACCTTCAACAAAAAAACTACACATAGATGATACTGCTGATTTTGAAGATGCTCCTTTGAATGAATCGTATGATTCAGATTCTGATGACGACATACAATTCGATGAGGAAAGTTCCTTACCAGTCTTCGCAGAAGAATTTGAAGACACCATTTAATATAGTAAAGTATGTTTATTGAATTTAATAAACTGGTTGTATTTCATTTTTTTGTATATATATATATATACCTATATATAATACCTACACATAACCAATTACCTATGCATAAATACATGTAGGTATACTTATTTTCTGCACCAATACATGTAGGTATATTATCTTCTATATACTATTCTCATTACATATCTTTTTTTATTTTATATCGTCCAAACTACTTGAATCTATTCTATGGAATATTTTATTCCTTTACTTTCTATTAGTTCCAATTACACAACAAGACCAAACTATGATGTCAGAATATTTTGGAGGGCCATAGAAACTACAATTTTAGAAATTTTACAATTTTACAATTCATTTTATTTATTTTTATTCTAATTTAGAGTGACAATTTTTATGAATAAAATTGGAGATGTGCTCAGATAAAGTACCTTCCGGTACACTTCCGGTTACGCGAATTGATTGAAATTTGATATTTGGATATTTTGCAAGATTATAATATATCATACAAAATGGCATTCATCTACACCAATTTAAATTACAACTTTATATGAAAATGTGGAGGTGGGGTGTTCAGGTAAAGTGTCACTTCCGGTTAACTAATTTGGTCTAAATTTTGATACAAATCATCATATTTGTTATAATACCTATATACCAAATTTCATCAACGTAATAAATTTCTAAAGGTCTATGCGTCACTTTTTGCCATTTTGAACCACTGTGCGGCGGTAGTCGCAGTGCTCACCAATATTCCCATGGATTTAGCTATCAATATTATTAATAGAGAATTGTAGATAAATATACTATAGATAAACATATGTTCATGGAAATCATTACTTTATTGTTCACTTCTTCCACCTTCTCTTACAGGGAACAATTCTACCAACAACAACTTGGTACACCCATTGGTGGTCATCTAAGCCCTATTCTGGCCTTGATTGTGATGGGTGATATGATTTCTTCCTCAATGGAAAAGTTGAGCTTTGTTCCCTTTCATCTACAAGTATCTGGACGACATTGCCTGTTTTGGTGGTCTTCAGTGGATATAACGATAGGTTACAGTTTACCATGGAGACTAAATCTTCTAAATCAACCCCTTTCTTGACTGTTTAGTCATCCGAGATGAGGATGGGTCTATTTATACTGATTGGTGTAAACAAAACTACATGCAGATGTAGATATATAATTTTGTATTCGAGCCATTCCTTACATCAAAAACTTAATACAGTTACAGCAATGAGGGATAGAAACAGAGAGATTATTATCCGTGTCAGAAGTCACGGCCTCATTTTAGAGATGGATATCTTCGAAATGGCTGGATGAAAAAAATTGCGGTAATGTTTATTGTAACCAATGAACATTTCTGTGTATCATAGGTTAATTTGGAAATTTTCTGAATCATGGCATTTCTTTTATTGCGAGTTAATTCTAAGAAGTACCCGATTTTCGTGAGTGGCGACAACTTTGTCTACTTTGCGATTTCTTTTCTCAAAAACTATTTGACGAACACAATTCAAATTTGAATTGATGGTAACCAAATTGTATTCTTAATGTGGGGTATATTTTATTTTAACGATATTCCATACAGTTTCGTGGAATATCGCGGTTTAGTAAGATGCGGTTATTTCGAAAACAACCGAATGAATTTCAATGCCATTTTTACCAAAATATGAGCACCTTTTCTCGGAGTGTTATTTTTGTTTCTCGTTAACCTGTATTCCCATTAAATCGCTCTTAAAAAGTTAGGGAGCCCTTATTTTGAAAAACTGACCACGGAATCCGACATACAATATTATTAAACACATTTTGGTAAAAATCGTGTTGAAATCCAACTGGTCGTTTTCAAAATAACCACATCTTACTAAACTGCGATTTTCCGCGAAACTATAGGGAGTGTAATACTACAACTATACAACTAACTGTAACTGTAATACTATAAACTAAAACATACCCCACATTAACAATACATTGGGTTACCATCATATTAAATTTAAAAAATTTTCGTCAGATAGTTTTTGAGCAAAAAAATCGCAAAGTAGACAAAGTTATCGATCTCTAAAGTGAGGGGCCTTGACATCTGTCACGGATAATAGTCACCCTTGTTTCTGGAAAAAGAACCTCCGCCTTTTATCAAGCATGTTCTACAATAATAAGTTCTCTCAGACCTTGGTTAATAAAGGCCATGATGTATCCTTAAACCACAGAGAGGCTTAGATTTTCTCGTCTTCCTTCATTGTGGCGACGTAAAAATTGCTAAATATAATTTCAGGCCTCTTAAGGTCCACTTTTCTAATCTGAAGGACCCCACTCCTGAACTACTGAGATCGAATGTAGTGTATAGGGTCGCCTGTGGTGTTTGCACATCGATTTATGTTGGGACCTCCTCACAGTATCTAAAGAAAAGACTGCAACAATACGAAGTTCAATAGAAAAACGTTTGTTTGGTTTTGTACTTTATTATTAAAGAATGGTGAATAACTTTTAGTTCTACCGGTTTCGGTAGAACTAGAGGTTATGACCTCTTTAATAACCTCATTTCGTATTTGAGCACATGTTGCACCATAATTTCATTTTGATGATAATTAAACAGAATATCAACAAACAATAATTTTTTGAAAAGATGTTAATGTACTACTCTGAAACCAAATTTAATCGAGGTCGAAACCGGTAGAACTAAAATCTATTCACCATTCTTTAATAATAAAGTACAAAACCAAATAAACGTTTTTCAATTGAATTCAAAAGATGGAAAAGGGAAACAAACTCAACAATACGAAGTTCGCTCTAACAAATCAGCTCTTGTCAACCATCATCTTGTTACAGGATATAAGTTTGATTTCAATGATATTTCTATCTTATACCAAGAAAGTAATTTCAGAAAACTTCTTTTTCTAGAAATTATTTCTCTATGACAATCATCTATAAATTTCTGTTTTCGGTGGGTAGCGTGGGAGAGCGGACTGAGATGTTGGATGTTGCGTTTTGATTTTTGGTGAACTATTCCTTTGACTGAGTAAAAGCTGCGCCAAATTTTAAAGGTAGTAATTACTAATCAGAATTTTTTATTAATATAAAAGTATCATCTGTGTAAATACACATATCCTCACGGATATTAAAAGTTAGTTCATTAATTTATATTACGAATAACAAGGGACCCAGTATTGATTCCTAAAGTTTCTGACTTGTACTTATAAGTTTAGATATTCTAGGCATATTATTTTCCCAAAGTACATATTATTGCTTATCCATATATTATAGGTTCTTGATCTCTTCTACCATAAAAAGTATAATTAGAATGAAAATTTTATTAAACGTCTTTACACTTAAACAATTTGCTTTCTTCAAGATAACGTTTAAACCGCGCCTATCAATGCTATTGTTCTTAACAAAAATAAAGTATCACTTAAATTGTTAAAAAGTTTTTAGATTAGTAGCATTCTTCACTGTGCGATTGGTTTGATGTTCGTTGTTAATAACATCTCATATAGTTTTGATTTTATTATTAACATTTAAAATATATTCATTACCAATTCGTTTCTTATTTTAGAAAACGTGACTACGTTGATATATTCTTTTCAACAAGCATTCATCATCTGTACTTGTTTTAGCTATTACAATAAGGCACTAAGAGTTGTGTTTTTTCTAACTCCGCAGGATTGTTGAAATGAAGTTGTAGATTCCATACAACACCGCAATAATGAAAAATACTAAACACATACGTATAATCCATAGAGAGCCTTGGCAAAATCTGTAGCTGATCTCATGACTGAAAAGCTTTTCCAACTTACTATCAAATGTCGTGTCTAAATCTCTAATAGATATTACAACAACTCCCCCCCCCCCCAAATGATGTTATTAAAGAGTATGGGACCAGACTTTGCTGTGAAAGTAATTGTAAAGCATTTGCTATATTTTATGGTAATCAAGATTGTCAGTCAATATTCAGTAAGGTCGCACACACATACATATCATCGCCATTAATATAAATATTGAAAAACAATGGTCCAAAATGTTTCCCTGCTGTGACTGACACTGTCTGTGAGAAAAAATATCTAGATACAACCGACTGCGTCCTATCAGCTACATAGGAAGCAAGCAACTATTGAAAGTTGTAGAAAATCAACCTGTTTAATTTCAGCTTAAGTTCTCATCAAAAGATTGCAAAATATAATCAGCATATTCGAAGCGATTGGTCTTCACCGAGCAAAAAATTCGGAGGATCTAAAACATTTTTTACAGTATTAAGGTTGTATAAAAATACAGTAGATATTGGATATTAAATTTGAATTCTTGTATCTGGTTCTTAAGGCCAAATGACTTTTTTAAATTATAGATATGTTCGTTGTACTTAATCCTTGTTCATAGTTAGTTAGTTTAACTAGTTTTGGTTTCATGCCTCTCCAATTTCTTCGCTAAAACCATTACAACTACCATTATTATTATTATTATTTCCGGGCTGAAGATACCGATTCCTCTTATCACCAGCACCTATAAGATTTATTGTAACTTTATCCTTTCAAAGATTTAGAGCAAATGTAGGTTTTAATGAAGCTAAAAATTACTCCAAGGTCTTGTTCCTTTGCGTTGGTAGCTGTCAAAAGAGCTTTACCGAAAATTTTGTATCTTATCCTCAGGCAACGTAGTTACACAGTATATATTCAGTTGTATTTGAGTCGTCGTTGCAATATCGACAAGCTTCTCGGCTTGTCCAATATGGAAAAGATGGCATAAAACATCTTGGGTTTTGTTTTGCGAAGAACCTTCGCATGTCTGTTACTTGGAAGTTCTTTTCAGCATGAGGCTGCCTTTGAGGCCTTCAAACAGTTGATTATTTGCTTTATGTGGCTTCTTTGCAGTCCACAACCGGGTTGCGGTCAAATGAAGGGCATTTTCGTTGCCTCCTTGCTTGTCCGCTCATTATCCTCAATGTCATTGCTCTCTAAGCTTACTGGTATACTTCAGAAGCAAATGTTGATGCATGCACCTTTTTGCCTGTTTTGGAGCATATATGGTAGGTTTGTTGGCCTACGTATGGTATTTCAGGCCTTGTTGGCCTGAAAATGGTCAACAAGGCCTGAAAACCAAAATGAAAAGCCTTCCTACTGCTCGTGATCCCTAAAGCATTAAATACTGAGTAGAAACGTGATTTCTATTTCAAATCGAAGTATTATCAATGCTTCGATTTGAAATAGAAATTTGAATTTTCACAACATACTTTAAATTAATAAACATTTCCACAACAATGCCATTATTTATGATATACAACATGGTTCGAATAACCGCATTGAAAGCGCTATAAGTGAATGCAGGACACAATTTTTCATGATTCGAATTTCGCATAGAAGTGTTATTTTTTTGGAATAAAGTTGTGTCTCGTGCATCATTTCAAGCAATTTTGCTTGTTGATAAAACCATCAAGCTCCAAATGAGCTTTATCCGAAAAGAAAATTTTCTGGTGCAGAGCTCATTTAGCGAATGTGCGGACATTAAAATGGACCTTGACACTTTTATTCCAAAAAAATAACACTTTTATGCGAAATTCGAATCATGAAAAATTGTGTCCTGCATTCACTTATAGCGCTTTCAATGCGGTTATTCGAACCATGTTGTATATCATAAATAATGGCATTGTTGTGGAAATGTTTATTAATTTGAAGTATGTTGTGAAATCACGTTTCTACTCAGTATTTAATGCTTTAGGGATCACAAGCAGTAGGAAAGCTTTTTATTTTGGTTTTCAGGCCTTGTTGACCATTTTCAGGCGTACAAGGCCTGAAATACCATACGTAGGCCAACAAACCTACCATATATGCCCCAAAACAGGCAAAATGGTGCATGCATCAACATTTGCTTCTGAAATATACCAGCAAGCTTAGAGAGCAATGACATTAAAGGTAATGAGCGGACTAGCAAGGAGGTAACGAAAATGCCCTTCATTTGACCGCAACTCATTTAGCGAATGTGCGGACATTAAAATGGACCTTGACACTTCACCCAAACTTAATAGTTCATCTTATTGGATAATTTTGTCATCTAAAATTTTATCCGAATTTCTGTAAACATAGGAATATAGAGTATACAATTTTATCATTTGACATCACCACCTTGTATACTAACACTCAACTGGACAAGCACTAACAAAAAATAAAAGAAATTCTGGACGAAAAATTAACTATATATATAACAGGTATCACACAAAATATGATCGTATTCATTAACACGTGTACATAAACACCATAAATTACTATACAAAAAGTAACTATTGGTCTCGAATATAAAATATATCCGAAGCAAGGATAACTGTACCACAGGTATCACCACGATCATAATCATAAAATGGTGGGACAAGAAGAAACAGATACGATAAAGCGAATTGGAAAAAATAATGGTTATATGTACACCAGAAACTATTGGTAGGATGTTTAATAAACAAAAGAACAGGAAAAATCTTAACAACTTAAGTACACTTAGTAATCAATATGAACATCAATTTTTATTATTACAAATCAATAGAGCATCAGGAAAACAATAAACTTAAGAATATCTAAGAATATGGATTATATCAGGCAATACCACTGAAAACAAGAATTAGTAAACACAAGAATCCAACAGAAAACGAATTTTGGTAGAAACATGATTTTCAACAAAGATCATGAATTTGATAAAACTAAAAATATATCTGTACCACCTTACAAAAATAAATGTAGTCTGCTTCAAGCACTTGAAATTAGAGATGAGCAAATTACGTGAGTCTTGCCGGGCCACGAGTGGTCATGAGTGAACCACCGTGAACGGGCATCAGTTGTTGTACCACTCACGTGAACGTGCGTGATAGTGAGTATCTTTGGTTTCAATGGGACCCGGCGTGATCCGGTTGGAACAATTTTTGAATATTTCTTTAATAATAATATTGAAATTGTTGAGGTCTGCATTAAGGAAAAATACAATATTTACAACAGTTTATTTAATATTTGTATTTCTCGAATGTATACAATTAGTGAAGAAAAGTATATAAATGCCAAAAGTTCCGAAGTCTACTATTAGTTGTACTTTTAGTTCCAGAAGAATTTACAACAATCAAGCACTAAACGGCAATAAAAAGCTAGTTTGAAGATGCACGGCTAAACCGAAACATTCTAATACTAGGTTTAGTGTTAGTTCTAGTTTTACTTTGATACAAATATACATCAATTTAAGACTGAAGAATAACTAAAAACAGAGATTTTGTTCTCTTTCAACTTCCTTTCTCGAAAGCAAAAGCGCTTCACTATCTAGAATCAAAAAAAGCGATTAATTAATAATCAAATTAACAAGTAATCAAACATGATCACCTGATCTAGCATGAATCACGTGAATTGACGTGACTCAAAAAGTAACTCACGCGCACATCTCTACTTGAAATATATGAGATAGCTAAATTTACGTGCAATCATCCAGAGAAGACTTATCTAAACATCCAACTTAGAACGAGTATTAAACCTCTCCACATATCTTCGTACTCCGTACACCCCTTCTAAAAAACCCAGAAGTACGAAAGAGTCAAGCCAGGATTAAGAACACAACTAAGAGTAAATTTTATTTAACAATGTTATAGAGAAGGTTTAAGATCGTACAGAAAATGGTATAACCTGAATGTGGTTCAAAACCTTAGCTCAATTTTCTTCATTTCTATTTGAGAAATGGGCATTGTTTTTAATGAAAAATACGATAGTTCTAGGTTTAGTGTTAGTTGTAGACCCTGTATTAGTTGTAGTTTTAATTAAAAATAGAACTAACTATAACAACAGAACTAGAAACATTCGGATTTAGCTAACTAAAGAAATTTTGGCGAAATCCCAATATTTCTAATTTTATATTTCTATTACGCTAAACCAAGAAGTATTAAATTCAATTATTGATCATGTAGCAGTTTCATATAAGTTTCGTGTACCAGTTTCTGAATATTGCATATGCATGTAAAGACGTCACTCGAAATCGAATGAATTTTCTTCAATCGGCTTAACCTAACTCGATTGAATCGTATTATTGGGGAATTTGAATGTATTACGTCGACCTTCATCAAATATTAATTATGGCACTTGTATCGAAGCGGGCGGTTAAAGCGATTAAATTTGGAAATTCGAAATAATCGAATTCGTTCGATTATTCGAGTTCGTAAATCAAATTTCTATTTAATTTTGAGTGTTTAAAATATTGCATCGTATTAAAATTTTTATTAGTACATATGTTTGGAATAGTAATGAAAATGCGGGGCAAATATTTGCTGATAAATTTCCATACCGTTCCAATATTTCATCGAGTTTAATTCGTTCGTCGTAAATCTATCTCACCTACCAAAAAATTTTTCTTTTCTTTTATCGTCAATTCAATAAATTCGAAATCGATACGTTTTTAAAGTTAAACTTTTTTTGGGTTCCTTTTAAAGTTCGAAGTGAGTTGAAAGTTGGAATTTTCCTTACGCTGCGGTTTTACAAAGTCGATACAAGCTTGCTCTGTGATTTACATCCGTCCGAGTTTATCGGTTCGCTCCATTCTCCTGATAACATTACCATATTTACACTCAACGACTGAAGTAACTCGGTCAGAGCGAACAAAAGAGAGCTAAAACACTGTATTTTTATCAAAGGACCCAACCCCAACAAACGGAGATCTAATGCATTTCCGCATCTATAAAAGATTTTCAGAATCACGAACATCTTTTACGACGAAAGGAAGTATCTTTACATCAATGTAACAAAGTTTGAAAATTTTCCGTGAAAGGAGAATTCAATTAACGGTAATGTTCAGTATCAGAATGAAATTAATTCAACTCAGGTAACATGTTGAACAAGTTAGTTTCGAAACTTTGAGTTAATGTAGCGCCAGATTTTTTTAACCAATTTTATGTATCATTAAAATACGCACAAAATAAGATTAGATGAGGATAAAGTGAATACCCTTCTCAAAACCTCTTGTCATTCTATATTTAGTATCCCTACAAATTATCCTTTTGTCCCGCGACTCCTTTTGTATACGTCCGAGAAGCGGTTCCGGGTTCTTCTGAAAACTCAATTAATCTGATACGAGGACTTTCCGTGACTTGCAAAGTCGTTGGAACGCGACGCTATCGACCGGGACGGATTAGAAGATAGAAACCTGAGAAGTTTCTAGTTTAGGTTTGAGTGGGTGCCGGAAGAAATAGGTAGAAGGTAACAGTTTACACACAGCGAACGCCAGAGTTTAATCCGACAAGTAAATATTTTCCGGCCACTTTACGCGAGATTCAGAGAAGACGTTAAAAGAATTAAAGTGCATCGATAGTAATTTAACCCTTATACGAATTAATTAAAATGTACATCAACTTTTGTGACAATTTAATAGGATATCAAATAATGCCGGTTGCTTTATGCTCGATTAATCGAGTTATTTGGCACGCGGAGGGGGTTCAAACGATAATTGGATTAACCAGACATTGTATTAGTGTAACTCGGAACTTTCCAATATCAACTCGAATACAAATTAAGAGCAATATGAATGTTACCGAGTAAATTACAAATATTGCATTTATTTTATCGAATCAAATTCAACAAAAAATTATTTATTTATTAAATTATTTAGAAATATTAATATTTCGATACAGTTTATTTTGTGCAGTGTCCATTTCGGAGGGGTTTGATAATTAAATTTCGCGTGTAACAGATGCCGCTGCTTAATTAAAACGGCTTTTAGCTTTAAAAAGAATTAACTTCAAAGCGAATCGTGAAATGGAAAAGATCGCGTATTTAATTTAAAAATTTAAAAAAAAATAATTTAGGAATTCCATTTTTAATATTATTTTTAAATTATAATTTCACTTTTCAGTAAATATAAATTACTGATTTCTAAAGTATTGAAGCAAGAAAAGATGAGATAGGAAAAGGATTCCAAGCATGCTGAAACTATTATCGGGAATTTGGGAAAATTGTGTTCGATTGTTTTTACGTTTAAGCCTACGAACATAATGTTGTTTAACAATTCAAAGATTATCAACAAACATTTGTTGGTGTAATAAGGCCACACCTGTATCATCTCATATATGTACAAAGTACCATCATTTGTTGCAGAATTTAATAATAATAATACAACTAAAATAAAAAAGTATAAATACTCAAGTGGTACAAGAACAAAAAAGGTAATAACACTACCACTGATTTTAATTTGAGCCAAAACAAACAAAAACAGAAAATCGTATATTGACTAGCATTAGAAAAAAGAAAAATCAAAAAAGCGAAGTCAAAATTTACAATTCTCATCCTCAGCACTCATTCAAAAATTAAAAGTAGTATCAAGAATCTTCCGAATAATCAACTGCTTGCTGATCAAGCTCATCTAACCTCGATGGGCAAGGAGTTCCATAGTTGCGCAATCTGGTAAGAACTCATCACAAATCTACGTCTCAAGTTTATGTTATGATGTCTGTCTTAAATCTTATTTTATGAACAAGGTAAGGAGGTTTCCCTGTGAAGAATCATATAAATTAGACACAGATATTACACAAGGAATCTCTGTTTCATACTCAGCCAACTACTAGACTTTAGAACGGGGGAAATATGATCCCTTCCTTTAACACCATTAACAAAACGCAAGCAAGAATTTTGAACAACCTAAAAATTGTACCTTGCATATTGAACCAAAAGACAAGCAAGTCCTAAAAACGACACTACAATACTTGAAGTTGGACAATTTTTAGCTATTTGTATAACATAACAAACGCTTGAGCTCAACAGACAAAAATTTACGACATGAATACAAGCTCCTTAAGGCACAAAAAACACTCGCATACAAAATCATTATATGTCTAACAAACTTCAATTGACTATCTATAATGATTTCCAAACCTCATCCGCAAAACGAATTAGTTTATGCAAAATGTTAATAATGTACCTTCTTTAGAGAATATAATATCTTGAGTCTTATCAGGATTTATCCTCAAGCAAATTAGCAATCATTGGATTGGTAATTTCCGTGCACATAATTTTCAACTCGCCAGTAATAATACGACACGGAGAAGGAACTTCATCGGGTTTAAAGCTGTAATACAATCGCGTACCGTCCGAATACAGACAATAAGAACAATACCCAAGTTTGGAAAATGGATTACAAGTGTAAATGGTGAAAAGGGCGGGGCCGAAAAATAGAACTTTGAGGAACACGAGAAGAGCAGATCACATAAATCTGTCATAAATCTCATAAATCTTTCTAAGATCTTTGAAAAAACTGTCAAAATTGTAACTTTTCCTCAGATCCATACAACCAGTAATAGAAACAACTTTGAGAATGGGAACAAGAAAGCCAAGAAAAATTGAAAGGATGGATAAGCATGTCAATGTTACGAAGAAAACAAAGCCGGCTCATGTTTAAATATTTAAAAGGAAATTTAAAGAAATAAAACAACTTTTTTCTCGCTGTATTAATAAATATACCGGTTTCGGCTAATAATCCATCATCAGCTGAATTGTAGCTTCAAGATTTAATTGTAGTTTTGTATTTTATGTTATTTTTAATATTCTATGTTTGACAGTAAGTTTTTTCTAACATTTTTAGATATTTCATTATTGATTTTGTTAATTTTTTGATGCCGGCTTATTAACCGAAACTGGTAAATTTATAGTTTACGTGAGAATCTCACACCAAATTCTGCAAAAATAAAATGCATAAAAATATGCTGGCATAAAAATAAGATCAAAAAACATATAATCAGATAAAAATCAGTGTACCATCATATCAATCAATCTTTCAAGTAATTCAATTTTTGTATCAAAAAGGTTAAGAAATTTAATGCAATAACCAAATTCATGAACGATGTGATAATTGATTTTCAAAATAACAATGAATAAGTTGAAATCTCTATTCTTTTTGATTAAGTCCCAAAAAAAATCTTACCAAGCCAGCAAATCCGATATCTGTTTTTGGTCTAAATCTCTCTTCTGAATCTGTACTTTGTTTCAGGACAGACTTTTACTTTTGCATCTGCTTGCATCAACTTGAACATTTTGATTCTGTTCCATTACATTAAGCATTATATTAATTTGGGGATACAACCTTTTAAATAATTCAATTTTTGTATCAACATAAAGGGCTTAAAAAACTTAATAAAACAACCAAAATCATCAACGATATGGTAATAGATTTTTAAAATAGCAATGACGAACTCGTAATTCTCAATACTTTACCCACTCGTATCACCAACCTTACCAATATTGATTTTTTTAATGAAGAACAACCTCTTTTAAATAACGGTCACAAATTCGCCCTGACTCCTAAATTAAATATATCACACTTCACCATTGATCTTGATGCAGCTATTGATAAAAATTCCTCTTACAATAACAATAGAAATGACATTACAATTTATAAAAATTAGAAAAATAAAAACCTGATAACACATTGTTGATAACACAAACATTGGAAAATAGTAAAATCCATAAAAATGTGTGAAATCTGATAAAAATGCTAGTCTAGTTTGTTGTAATAGGGTTCGTTGAGTGAAATTTCAAGCTTGTTTTATTTAATTTATTACACTAACTCTATTTTCTACAGTGGTGTAACAATTAAAGTATTCTGATGATAGCACGCTTAACTCACTTGCATCGAATCTAAACTAATAAGCATTGCAATCGCCTTTTTATAATATCGTAATCGAAAGATGTGACGTCAGGGAGACCAGCCAATCAGGTACGGCCTGACAAGATTTAAGACGAAAAAGTTGTTATGAAAAAGGATTCGCATCGGACGTGATATTATTAACGTCTACAATGTACGTGATCTATTGAGCATATCTATCAATTTAATATTTGGACAAAGAAATTACTTAAAACAAAGAAATAACTTAAGTATGACATCATGTACAATTTACTAAGAACTAATAAAAAAAAAATAAAATATGGCCAAAAGGGCGCTATTCAACAAGTTATTATTAAGAGAAGAATATTTAGCTAAAGCCTACTACCTCACATCTAATAGTAAGTATATGAAACTGAAGAAGAATGCTGTGGAATCCATCACAGTAGTAAGTACAAAAGATATCACAAAAACCAATGAATACTTCCTAGTAGATGATATTTCAAATTGCTCAAAGATCAATCACCTTTCACACTTCCTTATTTCTATGCACCCAACCATCCCGTAGACCTTAGGTTCAATAAAATATGCTGGCTGCGCTCAGTAGAGATCTCAATAAATGCAAACATGGACGAAGCAATGCATCCTATTGCTGTTATAAAAATCAAGGAGATTAATATCATGAGTAACCAAGGAGAAAGAACAAAATAGCAGAAGATAATATTTTTTCAAAGAATGTCTTTTTTCCCGACGAATAGTATCCATAACGTAATTACGTAGTCTTATTATATTGAAACCTCTACTGAGTCCTAATCCTTTTATACTTAGCAAATGCTTCATTTCATAGTTTAATCATTCGCCTTACATTTCAAATGATCCATAGCAAAGCACGTTTTCTGATCACCTTAGTAATCACAGGCGCATGAAAATCAAATAAGGATAACATTAAAGTAATTCAATTTGTCATCAATTGTATTAAGATCAATGAAAGCCTCCCAATTCATCAATTGCAGATCCTCATTAAAAGCACGAACGTCAATACCACAGACATCACGAAAACTAATTAGCCTTAAACTTAGTACTTACTCATTGGTATCGTCAACTCACATAAAACTAACTAATGATGCGAGAACCCAACATCACAAATAAAAACACATAATAATAACATTAATGAGTGTTGCAGAAAGATTGGTAATACGATTGGCTGGTCTCATTATGAATGCCCCATTTCGATTATTACGGTACCTAAATCGGGATAATAACCTCAAATCGTCCTCCGCTATGAAATACTTCGATAACCCCTCTGTTTCGATCTCTCCATATACTGTGACAAAGTGGACGAAACGGAACACATTTCCATGTGGTATATGCGAATAATGAAAACATGGAAAAAGGAAAAG
Organism: Onthophagus sagittarius; assembly: GCA_036711965.1. Lineage (NCBI taxonomy): Eukaryota > Metazoa > Arthropoda > Insecta > Coleoptera > Scarabaeidae > Onthophagus > Onthophagus sagittarius. The sequence continues at coordinate 17,435,104 of JASERS010000005.1, read as the reverse complement.
GCAATAAGAGGAGAGGGATAAGGATCGATATCTATTTACTAAAATCTGAAAAAGCCGTTCTGGTTTTCTTGTGTTTATGTACTTGAGATGTACACTTTTCTGTCTGAATGGGAAATGGTTGGTATAACTTGGAGGACGAAGATGATGATAAGTTACATGAGGTAAACTGACATTAAGGTATGTAATGTGTAAAAAGCAGATAAGAGTCTACTATGATTTCTTTTGACTGGGGAGGGAGGCGGTCATCGAAGTGGGAAGACCATGATGAAGAAAAAAGTGAAGCAGAAAGGTAAACAAGATACAAATAGAAAAGATTCTAGTAGATCGACGTCTTTGACCTAAACTCCACACTACCTAACTGACGAACATCACAGTCCATCTGTTAGCAGATTTTTTCCCACTGCATTATACAAATAAAAATTAAATTGAGTTGGGTTAGATTGGAAAATTCTACAGATCTTCTAAGATGCGTAACGTATTGCATCTTAAATCGAGGCAATTTCAAGGAGTTACCGGAAGGATAGATGAATGGCAGCGGTGGAGGCAACGAATAGACATCGCAAAACACGGAACCCGGTTTTTCTGTTGTGGAGGAAAGGTAGGATTTATAGATAATCTAGAATTACAGTATTGTGCGAAATAATTGGGTTCAAGTCTATTCACGTAGTTTTATAATAAAAATTATAACAATACTTTCTCAAAAATAATTTTTTTGGCCGATCTACCGACATAACATCTACTTGTCCTCTTTTGAGTTTGAAAAGTACAGTTAATAAACAACTGTAAAATTTGAGTTGAGCAAACAAAAAGGGTGTTATATTTTTAAAAGTTAAATTTGTATACAAGTTAAATTAAATATTCTGTAAGCTTTTATAGTTTACGTCTAAGGCACAAGGAATAATATAATTCTAGATTATTATAAATTTTGAATCATTTCATGATATAAAGGAAAGAGCGAAATGTTGTAGATGGAAGTAAGAAAAATTGTTATAAGATTGGGAAAAGACACGCGTAGAAGATAAACAAAAATATCAACGCGTACCGATGGAGTGATTGTTCGTCTAGTCTATTAATCTATTAACAATTAGACGAACATTTTTTGAGAAAAATTTTTATGCTAGAAGATTTCTATTATTATCAAAAACACCGTATCCGGGAAGATAGAGCGAGATAGTACAGTACCTAAGGGACCTAATGAGAATAATTTGTAAATACTAGATACACCAGTGAAACAATAATATTCGGCGGGAAAGCAGAATAACTTTTCCTGCTATAAAGTTGACCCATTTTTTTGAAACAGAGCATTTTAAATCATTCTAGTTATATCAACATACTTAAAAATACCATATCGCCCTAAGCTGATGACTAACACTGAGTTGTGATCATACGCAAAATGCATATTTGGTAATATGAATACACGAAGAAAAGATTTTGTATATCTTCTGGAACTACATGAAAATAAATCATTTTATCATTTTAATTTGCATATATTTCCGTTTTCATGCATATTAATAATTACATTGCATATTTAAGCATATTTACGACTTTTTAAATACTTCGTATAAACGTCCGGTCGTTAATTATAATTTCTGAATAGCCCATTTAGTTCAAAAGCTGTTTTGTCTCTTATAATATATTGATAATAATATATTGATTACATTAGTGATGCATAAGTTAAGCCAGAAAAAAAGGCTTCCAATATCTACAAGCTTAACTAAATAATAAAATATTAGATAATTTTTTCTTTGTAATTCCTCTTTACTATCAATCATTATACCTGTATAATGACTTTTGACATCAATGCCCCAGAGAAATCAGTGTACTACGATGAGATTTTGTAATTGCAATGACGTAAGTAAGGTTTGCAGATATTTAAAAGTTCAGATTTTTTTAATTAACCACTTATGAAATCAAAATCACAAGATTTAGCACTAAATGGGCTATTCTGACATTTTACTTATGTAATTGTGGCTTGTTCAGAAAAAAAAATATAGTGTAAGTGTTTTTAAAATTATATCCAAAACCATAAAAAGATGCCAATTAAATCTAGGAAGTCACTTCGCAATTGGTTTGAATTTATTAACGCGTTTCCGAGTTACACAACATTAAAGAATTTTATTTGCAAACTTTAAAGTCCTCTAAATGGAGCAACTTTAGATATGGATAACTTAACATAAATCGACCTATTTTAAGTCAAGGAATCTACGGTCTTCCGTAAAACACGCATTTCTGATATACTAGAAATTATAAAATATAATCAATAAAGTCAATAAAAAAATCAATAAAATATTAATACTTGAATATTAACACAGCTCTACAGATCACATATATTTCAAATTCAAGTTTCAGCGAGATTATAATTCCAAACATACTTTTAAGTCAGCAAATACTAAATTTGTTGGAAAAAAATTCATGTGTTGTTATAGCCAGTTGAATCTCCTGACCGTAATATAATCGAACATCTATAGGGAGATATAAAAATGGCAATTGGCAATAAAGGGTTCTAAAAACCGTTTTTATTTTATTTTTCACGAAAACCACACCATTTTTATTTATTCAATGCGTGTACCTATTATTCTGAATTATCTTCTTTATTAGCTCCCTATCATCGGCTTGTGATGCTCAGGTCATTCCACCTTTACATAAGTTTTTCACAATTATATTTTGTACATAAACAGTATAATGTGTAAATAATATTGGATATATGTTCTAATTAATAACAGGCATTTCATTCGTCTTCTTCCAACTCAGCCATCAGTGCCTCATATACTATCCATGGTTTGTTGTTGCAATATTTGTCTGTTGTGACTTTTATTAATGAATTTCTTGTTCAGTCCATTGTGCCTTAATTGAATTGGTTTTATTTGGATTTTATTGTAAAGCTCTTTATTGCTGATATTGTGCAAATAATTGTTTGGGTGCCGGATTTTGCTTATGATTCTTAGGCATCTTCTTTCTGCTATGTCAATGATCCTCTTAGTGTTTTTTGTGAAGTTGATTGTCAGAACGTGACCATAATCTAGGACTAGCCTGCATAAGGCTTTATATACTTTCATTGCGATGCTGATTCCTTTGTATTTGTATGTTAGCGATCGGAATAGTTTCGCTCTTTTAATTGTCTCATCTTTTATTTTTCTTTTATTTTTGAAGTGTTTAGATAATTTTAATCCATTATCGTGGAAAAAAACGTTATCTCAAGATATTTTAAAAAAGAGCCAATCTCTACTCTTGTAGATCTATCGCATATTCGGTGGTTTGGACTTTCGTTAATATTAACGTAGAAACATTTTTCAAATTCTCTTAACATGAACCCCTTTAGCGACAAAAATGGAAATTATTATGTTTTAAATAATTTTGTTTTGTGGAGTTACCATGAAATCAAGTTATTCTTAAAGATTTACCCAAAAAGATGTATTTTTATTCAGAATAATTAGTTTCAAAGTTATTAGCCTATATGTCATAAAATTTTGTGTAACACATCATCTTATATCGAAGCAGAAGGAAGGATGAATCTAACATTTTTCCTGGAGAAAATGCTCACATGCAGTGCGAAAAGAATATTAAGGTAAGTCAAATTTCTTCGGTTTATTAACCTAGTTGACGCCGATGTTTTAAGATGGGTAGAAATTTGTTGCGTATCATATCACCATTGCGTATAGTTTTATGATATAACCCTATGTAATGCAGTATCAATATATTGTTCCATATCGCTATTACATATCCTAAATGAATATGCACCTTGTATACGATACGAACGTAGTCAATGTTATTGTTGATGTATTTCAACACAACCTAGACCAATTCAACTCAATTGAAGATATTAAAGAAGGTAATCTATTGTATAGCTTTTGATCCATATACAAGGGACCGGCTCTCTAAGTAAATTATTTACCACTACGGGCATAATACTACACAATGTATATAAAGACTGCTCAGTCAGAATAGATATCGAACAAAAGCAGGAAGATAATCATCTCTGTAAACTAGCACCATCCTGCTTTGTATATTAAATATTTGTTTACTTCCAGGATCAGCACTCCATACAAGAATTGAATAGTGCACAACTTGACCAAATACATAGTAAACGTCTTACTCGCAGCTAGTTATCACAGTAAATAGATAATTTTACTTATTTTAATAGTATGGTATCGATTAGCAAAAAGCAACGAAGCGACAAACTTGATATAAGTTTCCAAACATTTTACGACGTTATCACCAATCAATGTGGCATCATCACTATAAAGCAAGCACTTTAAATCAGTTACAGTTTTTACTTACGAAAATTTTGTGAAAATGGCTCTGTCCTATTTTGAAAATGGAGGATATGACTGCCGTTTTTTGCGATCTGAGCAAGGCATTTGACTACGTACAACATGATATACTGTGACAAAAGCTAGGAAAATATAACTTTGAAGCAGGCAGTCTTAATTTAATTAGATCATATCTCACCAACAAATTTCAATCTGTTAAGTCGCAGGGAAGGCTTTCAGAAAGAAGGAATGTTAGTATAGGCGTTTCTCAAGGCTCGATCTTGGGGCCTCTTCAATTTCTGATTTATGTTAACGATCTGGCTGATCATCGATGATGCGTCTGTGGTCATGCATGCTGACGTCACTACATTGTTAGTTAAATGTAAAATCTGGAAACTGTGATAGAGTTGGCGAATTCGACTCAGTCAACTGCTAGGGATTGGTTCGAGTCCAATTTTCTCGCTCTCAATCAGAACAAGACGATCGCATCAACCTTCACACTGCAGTCCCTTAATAAAGATAACCCCAATTTTGTTCAATTTCTCGGGATTAATATCGAGGCGGGTTTTGAGGATCGCGTACTTTTCCCTGTACCAATCTCTAATGTTATATGCATTTATTACATGGGGGGAATGCTTCAACTTGTGATAGAGTTTTTCAACTGCAAATGTATAATTGATAATTTAGAGTATCGTGAGGATAGTAAAAATTCCTTTGTATCTTAAAATCTAAAAAAAATTCTAAAGTAAAATTTTACAGAGGTACTCGAGATTGTCTAAGGCTCGCCAAAGCATTAATATAATAGGCGTAAAAATTTTTAATAGGTTGCCAGAGGCGATTTCTGGATTGCCATTAGGCATATTTAAAAGTAAATTGAATTTCGGTCGAATACTCACCGAGAGAGATTTTATTTAATGATGGTGTGCGATTTTGTTGTTTTTTTCTTTTTGTCATGTTTTGTACGAGTGTAATACTATATGTTTATACACAATAAAGATATTATTATTATATTAGAAATAAGAAAAATCGTTAAAATATATAAGAAATGGATGCAGGCCAAATATGGATCTCTATGGCACTCCTCTAATTATACTCACAGAATCATAGATAAAATATAATATATTGTTATATAGATAGACAACTCAAAATTGATTAGAATGCGTGATTAGTTTTGAATAATGTCCCAACCCAACCTAGCCTTACCCTATATATTTGAATTGAAATAAAACTAGCACTAACACTAAATAACGAAACTAACACTAGACCTAGAATCGTTCGGATTCAGCCGTCTTCTTCTATGTGATTAAACCCGAAGGTTTCGAGGTTGTACGGCTAAACCCAACCCAACACAAACCTGCATGTATTTGAATTGAAATAAAACTAGACCTCACAATAGGTCTAGAACGGAAGTACGATTAAACCCAAAGTTTCTAGTTCTAGATGTAGAATTAGATCTTATGATATAAAACTAGAACTAACACTATACCTAGAAGTGGAATGGTTGAAGTTTTACTTCAATTCAAAAATACAGGGTTATCAAATCATTTTGTAAAGTACTCTATATCAGAAGCTATTCGTTGTAAAGGCCTTCATTAAAAAAACTGTCTTTAGATGCACGGCTAAACCCAACCCAACCCAACGGTGTATATATGAATCAGCGCCGTCCTAAGATATTCAATACCAAAGAAAAAGGTCTGCACCTCAAAGGGGACACCGGGGCACCATCCACATGTACGATGGGGACACCATGCATTTTATTGCAAAAACAAGGTGTAGCCCTGCAGTTTTACGCATCAAATATCACTGAAACAAATGTATGATAATATGATATGCATTTAGCTTCTATTTTTTGCAAGAAAATATTATGCGGGACACATGTTGATAGCGAATGACAGGTCCAGAAATAGATGTTGACAAACTAAACCTCTGTACATCGCCCTCTACGAAATCTTTTCATATACTTTCGAGAACACTGGCAAAATACTTATGGGGCAGGAAAATCATTTATTATACACCTTAGTAAAGATTCATATCTTTACTAAGGTATCTCAGACAATTGTAGCGACTCGCCCGCAAACGACCTCAGCGATTTGAGGCAAAATGGTTCCTTATACATTTGGATAAAAATGTATAGTATCCATTACACACAAGAAAACATTTACAGTTTGCCGAGATATGCTAATAATAGATATTTTGAGATACGATATGCTGATTCGCAACAAATATATACCCATCATTACAAATTAATATCGGCCATGGGAGATATTCAAATTAATTAAAAAGCAAGAGAGAGGCAAGGGTTTATCGGAAATGTTAAAATTGTTCATTTCTGCAAACTTTGCATTAGGATCTCATTTAAAAAAAATTATAAGACATCACTAAAAGTTAAATTAGTTTCTTCACGTTTAGCGAAAATTAACATTGAGAGATTTTCAACTTTTCTTAACATGAACTGATATAGCGAAGAAATCACTGCAATAGAAATGAAAGTTATTACGTTTTAAATAATTTTGTTTTTGTGGTGATGCTAGGAAAAATTAAGTAATTTAAGAGATTTAAAAATTGATTTTTTTAGAGTAATTAGTATAAAAGTTGTTTTGCTAATGACAAAAAGCGGATTTGTCGCAAAATATTGAGTGACACATCATCTTATATCTTGAAAAGCAATTTCACGAATGGTGCAACCAAGTTTTCGGAGCTTTAAAGTTGCCCTACCTTTAGTCTATAACGTTATTACGAAATTTATGACGACATTAATCCGTCCACAATCTTGCGGAGTTTAACACCGGGTTAACACCCAACGTCACATAATCTTAAAGCTTTTATCAAAGTTATAAATAAGGCTTTAGTCTAAAAAGGGATGTCGGTAAATTATTATTTTTTTGGTAAAAAACTAAAAATAAATAAATAAAAATAAAAAAAATTTTAAATTCAATTGATAAACGACGTATTTCGTTATTCGGTTATTTAGTTTTTTTTTTCGACGCGATGTTTTTGTTTAAATAAAATATAAACACCATCCGGGAAAGTTAACAAGATTTTATTTTGTAATATTACGAGCGACCCAAAAACACATTTTATGAAGAGTTTTTTTTTTATTTTGCGTTAAAGTATTTTCAATTTAACTGAAGCGTTATACGTCCTGAAAATAACCTATTGATCCTTTTTTTTTCAAACCTGAACCGGTTGCGGTTGACCTTAACAGTTTAAATTATAAAAGTGATCTATCAATGTCATGATCAAGGTTTATCAAATTATAAAGTAATTTTAACGTACATTGATTTTTTGTGGTTATTAAAAAAGCGGTATACTTACAGTTTTGAAAGTTAAAATTCATATTTTTTGGGAATCTTAGTTTGGTTAACACAAGAAAACGTGTATAAATTTTTTCAAGTAAAATTTCGTGTGTACAGGGTAAAGTGTGGAGCTGCTTTCCGGCGCGAAGCTCGCGTGATAACTGTTTTGATATCGAAACTGCTGTTGCTTCAATTTCAAACTTTCCAGGATGCGCGCCAACCATGGGCTCTCGTTTCAACCCCTCCAGTTTCTCGTGCGACAGAATGGCGCAGGACCTATGTATGAAGGGCAAACGGAAAACCTCGCGAGAGTAACCAGAATACGCGTCCCCCCAAATATTTGCCGGGACTGCAAAATTCATCGTGAGATCGCTTTATTTATTTTCTCAACTCAGGATGAATACGTAATACGTTACACATGTAAACAAGCCGAATCGAAAACAAACACTTTCCCAAAGGATTTCTCGTTATGATGGTTAAGTTTTTAAATAAACATAAATGCTTACATAGCCAGTCGTTCATTTAAATGAAAGATAAAACAATTTTCCATTTATTAAAAGAGCACAAAAAGATTTAAAAAGAGTTTTAATTAGCTCTCCGACACCTCCACCATTTCTTTAAAACAACTTTCAAATTAAAAATTTCTCATAATTTTAAACGAAATTTTTATTTGTTTTCATTTATTATTTAAATATACTCAGAATAATTTATTGATTTATACCACGAAGACTAACAAGATTTATTCACATTACAAAAGCAATCTCATAATATTTATAAACAGGTAACATTACTTAGCAGATAATTGATATTTAATGCTATCAATTATTGCAGAAAAATATACATTATTCTATAATATTAAACAGGATTGACAAAAAATATAAATAATTAATATGGAAACCATGAAAAAATAAGCCTACCTATCAAGTAACAAGAAAATATCAAGAAAAGGAATAGGAGGAAACAAGAAAGAAAGAAAACTGGGTTAAGCGAAAACTGATTAGAAGAGTTGGAATAAAGCTGTCAGCTGAAAAGAGAAAGAAAAGGGAAGGGAGTGCTGGATATATTTACATCATACCATTTTATACAGACACTTTTTGCTGCCACTCGACTAATTACTTCGATAATATATTTATTAACTTCTCCATGCATAATACTCGGTTGCCATTGTCGATAATAATTTGTCTGTTCACCTAGCTCGCCGCATTAGAATTCCGATCTCCAAACGTTATAATACTTTGTACGTCTCTAGAGTGATTAGGCCAATAAAGTTGCTTGGTGGTTTGGCTTTTTATAACATTACGTCTTGGAAATATTGGGATGTATTAAAAAGAAACACTGCTAAATGCTAATGATAAATTCAACTTATTCTATAATAAATTCTTAGCTGCTTTTTATTGTACCTTTCCTGCAAAACAAGTAAGGAGAAGATATTGTTGAAGTATGATTTTAAATGCACACTTTACAATCAATTGAAAAAGAATGATTTGCTGAATCTGCGTAAAACAATTAGGTATGAGTATAAAAATTTATTTATCCAAACAGGTTTTCTCCTAATTACAGATTTCGGAACTACCTATAATAGATTAATACATAATTAATCTATTATAATTAATTAACTAAACTAAGCCATACTCGATTTGTAAGCAAACAATAGAAACGCAAATAAATGAAAATAAACAAAACGAAACTGATTGGTTGCAACGGTCATCACAGACATCAAATTCTTTTTTACTGTTTTTACATCAACGCCAAACAGTGAGATGAAGGGACCCATGAAATGCTGTTATACAAAATTCAAGAACAGGGGCAATTCAAGAGGCTCTTAATCCTCCATCGCTCCCCCGAATAATAATCAATCATAAAGAAACTATATTAATTTCTTAATACAATAAAAAATACAATAAATAAGAAAAAAACAAATTTGACAAACCGCTGAATAAACCGAAATCATTTCACTAATTAATTTTGTCCCCCAATACATTTAAATGTATTAAATATGATTAATACACAACTCTACTCTATACAATCTGACTCTCGAACAACCGAACAGCTCCCACCGAAGCCGTGCAGACTCACATCAACTTTAGTTCATCCGAGAGATCATTATACGACTTATACAGGGTGACATAGAAAAAAGTACATTGAATAGTGCCACACAATAGAGGACACTAAACTAAGAAAAAAAGTTCCGATGAACATGGGTCGCAAGGCCTTCGCTTAAAAGATACAGGGTGTTGAATTTTAATTTTTCTTATTTGCAAGAACAATGATAAATACTTCAACAATTAAATTTGAATGGTATGATGAAAAATATGATCAATAAAAACAAAACATTAAGCTTTTAGAAGATTTTCAAATTGCTGTCCTTGTACTTCAATACATTTTTCCATTCTTCTTCTTAATGATTGATGGCATTTTTGAAATATTTTGGGTTATTACGAAATCTATTCACCGATTCCATAATTCGTATCCACAATTGTTCTTCATTATGTATTTCTACAGTATAAATTTCATTTTTCATAAATCCCCAAAATGAAAAATCGAGGGGATTAAAGTCGGGACTACGAGCTGGCCAAGGTACAAGTCCCCGTCGACCAATCCACGTATTTTCAAATCTCCTGTCCAAATATTCCCTTGAGAAAAATGAGCTGACGCCCCATCATGCATGTAATTTATTCTTGCAATAATGGCCAATGGGACATCCTCTAATAATGTATTTAAATCATTCTCTAATTGTCAACTATACCTGCCCACACATTAATAGAAAACAGATATTGGTGACTTTGAATTACAGTTTTATGAGGATTTTCATCACTCCAATGGTACATGTAGGTTCAGAATAACATCACGACTAAAACCAGCTTCGTAAGTAAACAAAATTGATGAAATAATGTTTTGTCTTTGGTTTTGCAACCATTCGCAAAATTGTACACGGGGAAAAGTCATGTTCCAATAGTGAATGATTTTTTTGAAAATGATATGAGTAAAAAAGTTGTTCATTGAAAATTTGTCCAACTGATTCACGATTAAGGTTTCGCACCGCTGAACTTGTTTTTTTTTGTGCTTGTTTTCGGATTATTTTCTATCATTCGTAAAACAGTTTGTTCGTTTCAGACAGTGCGACGAGTTCTGGAAACCCCACTATTCAATTTTGGTTTTTTGAAACAACCATCTTCTCCCAAATGTCTATGTACATCAATAAATGTTCGAACATTAGGAACTTATTAGGGTCTAGCTTCGCCATAACATATAATCACGTCCCTGTATTCTTCAAAAGTGTAGCGACCCATTTTTGAAAGTAATTTTGAATAATCAGTGAGAAAGCCAATGAAAAACTTAATCTAAGACTCAAAAAAATAATAAAATTCAACACCCCGTATCTTTTAACCGAAGGCCTTGCGGACTCATGTTCATAGGAACTTTTTCCTTATTTTAGTGTCTTCTATTGTGTGGCACTATGTAATGTATTTTTTCAATGTCACTCTGTATATGTGATACGAAAGGGAACGCTGAAATATAGCAGTTCTATGATAAGGAGGATATATGCAACGCTTCCCTGTCGTATCACGGCTGCCCACTGTCGAACCAAATCGAATTTTATTAAATAAATACTTAGGTGTTTTTCTTGCTATTAATTTATTATAATATTAATGTATAAAGCCACCTATGTGTTATATGCTCGAATTTATTTATATTGTAAATATATCGTAGGCAATTATTTTGCACTAACTGAATGCGTTTTGCACCCGAAATACAGATCGCAGGATGGTAAACCGGTACCAGGTAATTAAACTGAGATAACACAAGCGTTTCATTTCATAAACTTTTCTTCAAATTGACAAGAAGGTATGAACGGTAAGGATACAGCATACGCAAATTCAAGGAAACGTTTTTTATATACGGACTCACTTGAGCTGCATATCGAAAATCATTTGAAAGGGAAAGGCCTAGACTTTTAGATTCTTTTACAAAAGAAAGCGTGTAACTACCTACAGTAACTTGTATTAAATTTTGCAGGTCCGAGCAGATACGTTTGTTACCAAAGATTACGACCACAGACTAGTGGTCCTAACTTGTGTAAAACGTATATAAAATCGGCGCAAGTATTGACTCATGTTGGACACCATGCACAACTACCCTGGCAGAAGAAAACATATTATCAATTTTAACTGTTTGGAAACGATTAGATAAATGACAAAGTGCAATGGTTTACCATATCAAACGCACTACTGTAATCTAGCAACGTAACTATTATAATATCTCTTTATAGCCGCCATTGTAGCCGCCATGATGTCTTCTGTGACTGCCAACATTGCAGTTGTGCAGTTGTATCCCTCTCTGAAGCCAAACTGCGTAGGAGGGAAAATCCTCCTTAGTCACCTTAGATAGAAATTGGAGGATACTGACAGGTCGCAAATCACTAAACGAAGAAGGTTTAGATTTTTTTGGAATTGGTTTTACAATAGCGTAACGTAGGGGTGCACTGTAGTACAGAATAATTTTCACATATAAGAACTAATACCATTTAAACCTGCTGAAGAGAACGTAAAGGCATCGATAACATTACGCACAGTAATGTTAATTCTCTCCTCAATCGTAGAGAATTCAAAGTTTCTATTAGAAAAAGAAGTATCACTATATAAATCCACATTACCTCTGATCTCATGATCTGGTATACTTCCACAGCAACACTTCCTACGCTTCACGTTTAAAGATTCCACACGATGCCAAATGTTTTTACTATCAGTATTATTTGAAATAAATTCAACATATATTAAACAAATTTCTTTTTGCACTTTTACTGGTTATATTTGAGTCGTATTTCACAAGCTTTTACATGTTTCGCCTAAACTTTGTGAGCATCTTCAGAAATCTACAAAAAGTTGTACTTAAGTAAAATAATTATTAAATAATTATAAAATTTAAATTTAAAAACATTTCTATCAAAAAGTAACATGAATAATCAAAATGGCGTAACAAGAAAAATGGTAAATGTGAACTAAACTAAAAAATATTTACAAAGAAATAATAACCTCTATGGAGAAAATCCAATGATTGTTAGTATAACAATAGAATAAAAAAAAGAAGTGAAAAAACAAATATAATCCTGATATGATCATTAAAAATCATATGAACATGCTGTGATATGAAGTGAACTGTAGAAATTAAGACGAGTTTAATGCAAGTGAGAATATCGATCGAAAAAAATAAACAGGTTTTACAAAGTCACTAATATAAAAAATTAGACAAAATACGTATTAGGCGTATTTTACAACGTATTCTGGCAATGTTGTTCCCGGGTAACAACGTTGCCAGTCATCTTAAATCGTTTCTTAGAGTCGTCCCGTAGCTTCATCATTAATCTGAAATTCTAAGATAACCATGGAGGACTAGCCTCAGAAAGAACACACCTCTTTAAAGACAACATTATGGTCAGAGAAAGACAATCAATCACTCCCAAAGCACGAATTAAGGAAAGATCGAATGTGATAATTAGATCCAAAAATGTAACGGTTGAAGCAGTTGTTCTAGTTGGACAATGTATCACTTGAGCAGGTTCCCATGAATCCAGAAAAGAGGATAAAAGAAGTGAATCGGGGCTGTTGGAGTTAAGAACATCAATGTTAAAGTCGTCACAGCAAATAATTCGTTCTGTCAACAACAAACAGCTTGCAATAGAATCATCTAGCTCACTCAAAATAAAGAGTAATGAGTTGGGATGGTCTATACGCGACACCAACTGCGACATCACCACCACGTAAATGTAGCCAGCTCTGTTCAATATTGGTAGAGGAATTGATAATAGTAAATTTTATATTATTTTTAACATAACAACATACACCACCACCCCTATCACCTTTTGTAACACTTCAGATTAAATCAGACAGAAAATCACGTAAACTAAAAACTTTCGGCATTAATGGTCTTATATTTGTGAGCGAATTTTAAGTTCGACATTTTAAAGTTAGAAAAGAAGGGTTCAGTAAAATTCAACGGGTTGGCAAAACTAGAAAGTAATATAACAAAAAAAAATTAAATCTTAGCACAGTTTTAGTAATTTTCAAGTGATTAAGTTATTTTTCATAGTTCACTCCATTAATAAACAAATTAATAACCAACGTAATAATATAATATATATCTAATCGTAATAGATATGTTACTTTGTTACTTACAAAGATTGTGGAAAAAGTGGTGAATTTAAGTCACCGTATACGTTGTTCCTTAAAAGACAAGGAAAGAAGTCATCCAAGAGAAGAATAGTATCATAATTAAAAGTATGCCTCTCCACTACATCCTTCAACTGATCATTATACTGTAGGTTACTGCGCATTTTATTGTGATCCATCACATGAAGCAATAATATTCAAGTTGAAATGATCGCAAAGAAACCCCACTTCGTAAAAACTCTCGACCATTTTTCAGTAGGCAATAATTTGGGTAAGGGCTTAAGTCATGTCTGGGTAATCATGTTGATATCAAATGTGTGTGATTTAAATAAGACTACGATATCACAGTTGAAAGTGTACACAAAAGATCATCAAGATTACCATCAATAATCTCATCCATGTAATCGATGTGAATTAAAGGAAGCTGAATTGCAGGATTCAGAAGAATTTTATTATCGAAGCTAACGCTACATAACTTTTCTTTGTGTACCATGTAGACTGGCATGATTGGTTTGAGCCGTGTCTCGCTAATCATGTTGATATCAAAAGTCTGTGATTTAAATAAGACCACGATATAATCACAGTTGAAAGTGTACACAAAAAGGCATCAAAGTTGCCATCAATAATCTTATCCATGTCATCGAAGTAAATTATAGGAAGCTGAATTGCAGGATTCAGAAGACATTCATAAACGAAACTAACCTTACATAACTTTCCTTTGTATACCATGAAAACTGACATGATTGATTGCCATTACGAAAGCAAACTTCACAGTATAAGTGACTTTACAGAAACAATAACCTAAAGTTATAAGTTCCTCTTCCTTCACGGAATAATTAACATATATAAACAAACCGAACCTATCCCAACAATCTTCAACTGAAAAATCATTTTCTAATTTCAGTCATTAGGCTATGTAACATTGTAAACTTAAACTAATTAAGTCAAAATATATTTAAATTAATTTCCTTATGCAAAGTACTCGAAACGATTATTAAAATAAAGTTGCTTATTCATAACAAGAACTAATTGCAGTAAGCAACAGCTTTAAAAAGCTCGGTTTATATATGCAACAGGAATATCATTTAAGAGCACAAAGTTTAGCCAGGGAAAACTTGGGAGACTTGTTTCCACTGAAATGAGCAACGAGCTGTTTCTTATGCGAATTAACTTTTATCCACGGTAAATTATTCATCCAAATTAAATTAATTTCATTAACATAAATAGCCATTTTGTTTCCAAAAAGTGCATATAATTAAATTTGAAATAATTGAAAAGTTTATTTTAATTGCAATATTCAATTATTGTTTGATATCGGTTTGTTTTGTATCATATCTATTTAATTTTATGACCAGCGAATAATTTCGCGGTGTGAGTTTTCCATCAAATCCAATAAACGATGATTTATCACAAAACGAGGCAATTACGTGCACCATTTAGCGCATAGTTCGTGACCAATATTTCCCTTCCATCTGTCGCAATTACGCATATTAATTGGGGGCAATTTGTCTCAAATGGAAACACAAAGGGGGGTCACTAAACAACCCTATAAACACACCTATTATAAAGTTATTTAAAGTATCAAACAAAAAATTTTAAACTTTAATTAAATAAAACCACCATAAATTTATTTTAACCCCAAGGGAGAAAACTTCCCTTCACGATTAGTTGTTTACTCGATGTTACAAACATTGATTCGATATTGAAGGAAGACACGGGAAAACTGTTGGGAAAAGTCGCAGTGGAAATAAGGAACCCGGAAAAAGAAAAAGATAAAGAACGATGGGATGCGGGTCGAAATCGCAGATTCAGAAGTCGTGGATTAGAGGGACGTTCGGAAATTCCGGAAACGTTTTAACGGGTCGACCAGAAAAAGGCGAAAAAGTTGGCGCACGTCGTGTTGATTGGAATCGAGGCAAGGGCCAAATAAACAAGATTAAAAAGGTGCCACTCCCCTCACTTCCAGTTTCCTGCTCTCGCTCACGGATCCGGAATTATCTTATAATTAAAGGGTCTCGGAATTAATGGACGGCGGTTCCGCCGGATCATGACGAATCAAATTGAGCGAGAACTTGACTAATTGGTTTAAGAATCTTTTTGTAAGAAACTTAAGAAACAAATATTTAAAACTTGCATTTATTAAATCATAATTTTGGTACAAACAAAATTCTTTTTAGAAAAATCATCTTTACTCAAAATAATCATCAAAAATCCGTGAATTTCTGGAATCATATCCGAGCACCCCTTAAAAAACTATTACTCTTGCATTCCCTGATTAATTTGTATGCTGAATGATGCAATCATTGATCGATCTTACTGAGAAATGTTAATTTAACGAAATAAGTCTCCTTGGCTCTCACATTTCATCCCGGAACACTCCAATAATACAACAATTTTTGATGTATCTATAAGAACATCTTTTTCCCCTTTATAAAGGAAAGTAACGTTTGATCCTAACATTTATGTAATTTCTTCATATCCTCTTCTTTAATACTCTTCGGGTTCTTAGATCTAAGTAACTTCGCCAATTCTATGATGTTGGCTTGTTTTGGGTTAGATTAAATAGAGTTTGGTTAGATTAGAGTTAGATTAGATTCGACAATTTAACAGAACTTGAAGTCTTCTCCACAAAGAACAGTATCGGTTTAGAAAGGGCAATTCCATATGTATCATAGAATTGCCGTACAGAAAGTATAAGAAATAGTGAAGAAAATAAAGAAAAGGAGCTATCGGGAGCACTGGGTCTTAACACCTGTTGAACATTAAAAATGCCTTCAATTTAGTTCCATGAGAAGAAATGATACAGGCTTTTCACGGAAGGGAGGGATTAGTAATTACTTAGTCAGAATGATGCAATCGTATCTTTGTAATCATGGTATAGCAATGTTATGGTTGTACTTTTTCTTTAATTTTTATTAACCCCTATTTACCAAAAGTTAGTTTATTTCCTTCCTTTATTATTTGATTTTATTTTTCTCCTTTGGTTGCTTCTCCTGTTTACTGTGGTTGTTGAAGGTATTTTGAGGCAGTTTTCGCGTGCGATGTCAGCCGGTTCCGAGTTTTTTTTTTTTTTGGAAAATCGTTTAGGTACAAAGTTGGAGTTTTAAGGCGAAATTGCTCTCTTTTTCGATTTTGATTGCATCGTGGAGTATGTAACGTTCCGAAAAGTAAGCCATTTTAGAATTTTGTTCGGCATCCATTTAAGTGGGATTATATTTTATAGAAACGAGCTATAAGATCTATATAAGATCGCGATTTTATTATCTTTCAATTTCTTTAAGAAAATTTATTATCTTTTTGATTTGAATTCTTGCACGTGTCGGTACTAACGGTCGTATGCGTTTCTTTATAATTGTTTCAGGCTTTTAATTACAATTTTGAAAAGAAAAAGGAGAATTCGATATTTCAGATTGAACAAAACGCAAATTTCGAATACATAGTATGGATGTTCACCTTCGTATCAACTTTAATCACGTACAATCGTCTTTTTTTTTTAATTTTGGAACCATTGTGGAGCAACGTCTGGTTGTCCTTGTTATTTTCATCTTCAATTGTCAATCATTTTGAAAAAAAAGGAAGAAATAGCAAATATTTATTTCCTATCTATAAATAAAGTGTATTAAGCTTACTTTTCCTTCTAGCTTTTCTTTTGTGTGTATGTGTTGTTATCTTTGTCATTATTCCCTCACATCTCACCATTGATGGATTTCTGCGTTTCAAATGGACTGGCGCCCTTGTTTTAATGTCGAATCCGTCTTCACTGAGTTTGGTCCGGCAACGCGGATATCAAGAGAGGATATTTGTTGTTCTTGTTGCTATTTTCATTTTACAGCATCTCTGGATTGAAGAACTGTGCATGTTTGTAGTAGTATGTCGCAGGGATCAGTCTTAAATTATGGAACGTATTTTACGACTACAGTAAGGTCCACTTTTACCAACCTCCAGTTAAACTATCTATCGGTGGTTATATCGATTTTATGCGCTCCCATTGGTTATGAGCCGGATTTTAACTGTTATATAAATTTATCAAGAGGTAGTAAAAGTGGCCCTAAGAGAGTTAATGTAGGACGGGATAACCCTTATAACTTAAACAGACTTCCTAGCGCTTGTAGTAAGGTATAAAACCAACGCAAAACTGAAAGATAAGGCCGTGGGCTATGCAAAAGATTATCGGAAGACTTCAAATAATTAACCTGAAAATCTGAAAGGGTGCTCCTGCGAGAATGGTGAAAAATTAAGGAGTTAAGTATCGACTTATGACGAACAGTGATGCGTAAGTTCGGAACCCCTAGTATCTAAGTGTACATAAATAAGATGATGACGACACCATCTATTGTTCAAATTATTAAAAAAACCTCACGTATCTAACATACTCCTAAAATTAATGAGAAATACCAGCACTATAGAAGTCGGTGTAGAGGAGGTAGCAGGAATACCACCGATCGATCACATGGTGGAGACAAGGAATGCCATATATCACAGAGAAAGAACTTATATGCCAACAAGTAGGGAGTGACCAAGACTATGATTGTGGCAAGATAGATTCTAGGGATCACAAGTAAACTAATAGTGCCATTTGTCAGTTGGAGCATTATACTATCGATATCTAGAAAGAGTAAGAAGCAATGACAAATTACAGTCCTTTTAAAATGCGTTTTAAAATAAGATGTTAGTGAAAGAGAACAATGTTGATAGATTTATGCCTCGTGAGGAAAACAATAAATGACCAACGAATGTAAAAGAATGTTTTTAGAATCTCAATAATAGAAAAAGATGGCATTCCATTTAAAAAGAAGTGAAATGTCGACTTTTTGAAGTAATTTGTTCAATTGAAAATCTGATATCACCATCGTGTAGACTGTAATCAATGTACTTAATCATATTGCTAACAAATATTTTAAAAGACTGAAAAAATAGGGTGCTTACTCTGAAAAAAGCTGTATGTATGATATATGTATCAGGGCCAGAGATGTACAATAATGTATTGAAAACATCTTGATTGAAGGCTATTCTTGTACATTTTCGAGCGTTATGTAGCCGGTTTTTTATAATCTTTGTTTTTGCTTCTTATGCTAAAAAGTTGTCCTATTGGTAACACATGCTATATTACGAGAGAATTGAATGATGCTCTCACCATACAATCTCGAATAACTAATTTATATACTAAAGCAGACATGCAGTACCACTGACAGAACTCTACATAAAGTTCTGCTGTTTTATAGAAATATTCTCCAAAAGTTTTGACATTTAGCTAATGTTTGAAGAATTATAAAAAAACCTTTTAATTAAATTCTTATCCACTCGTCAAATACCTGATGTACAAGAAAGATTAGAAAACAATCGTGTAGAAGTATTAGCATCGTTGGAATTACTTTTTCTTACTCTTTTTTTTCAGTTTTGTGTAAAGGATCAATGAGAGACCATATTTGAAAATGAAAATGACTGTACGAGATATGAAGAAAAAACTCCATAAATGTGATCTCATCGTGTAAAGTTGAGAGATCATATTAATATGTACCTATTTACCTGAGATGATCTTGCCGTTACCTTCCTCAGACTGCTCATATTTGGCAAGGCATATCACACAAGTAAATGTAGTTTTCATAGATCACTGTCAAAAATAATTGGTAGTTTACACTAAATTGCTTATCACCTACCATTATAACTGTTGTTAAATTTGGGATTCTATATTTAAACATTTGTTTCTCTTCGCAGTTTCAATTGCAAACTTTC
The DNA here is from genome assembly GCA_036711965.1 of Onthophagus sagittarius. NCBI lineage: Eukaryota > Metazoa > Arthropoda > Insecta > Coleoptera > Scarabaeidae > Onthophagus > Onthophagus sagittarius. The sequence continues at coordinate 17,415,658 of JASERS010000005.1, read as the reverse complement.
TAGTTATGAATCTATAAAATCGAGTTGAAGTTTGTTGTACAAGTTTCGTCAGTTAGCCGCAAAAGATGAAATAAACAAATTACGATCTGAGTTATTTGATCAGGTTCATCTGGCAGAATCTGTTTATTGGCAGAACCTTTGGACAACAAAGGACCCACTTAATTATTAATATGAGATCAGTTATCCTAAGATATTTTAACACTTTATCTGATTGTGTTTTAAAAAGTGTTTTGGTGATATGACCAAGTAAACTTTGGAATATTTGCCACAAAGTTTGAATTTGCGACAAGCGTCAAGCACGAAAGCCAGAGAGAGCACCGAGGTATCGTTTATATTTAATTTTGAATTTCGCTCATTTGGTAGCGAATTGTATTTCAAAGCTATCTGATATGAGAAGCATCGTTTAAAAAACTCTATCCGAAGTGCAGGTATTTCAAATCTGTGTGTCTGAGATTGAGATGGACATTTGTACGATAAGTTAATTTTTGGTAGATATGGTGATGACTTATTGGTGATAGATTTATGATACATATTTAAACAATGTAATAAACGCCGATTTTATATGTTTAATCACTTCGTAAACTAACTGCTATTAGTTTACACGATACAGGTTTCCGGCTACGAATATCAATTTCAGACACGATTTTTGCAATCTCTGACAAAAAACGTCATATTCAGTGTCGCAATAGCTAAAAGTCCATTATTACACTTTTCGCACTTTTCACCGTATTATGTACGTTAATCTGTTGTTCATTAAGAACTAAGGTTAGTAGGCCTAAGAGTGAGCGAGCATGATCCGTGCTAAAGACTATAGCTGTAAGTTTTTGCGCTATTGATGTGTAGGTAGTATAATGTGTACAATACGCATTGCACATTAGAGATCTGAAGGTAGAAACGAGTAATTAACCTGGGTGTCATCAGCGTACGAGTGAAAATTACAATGTTGTAAGCGTTTTGAAATTGTAGATATGTATGTATTGTAGAATAGGAGAATAGGATTGAATCAAAAACTTTGGAGTAATCAACGAGGACCTAGATCGTAACCAAGCCACTGTCAGAGGCATGGACAATGTCATCACAAACATGCAGTAGTGCTGATTCATAGATATGGAAAAGTTTAAATCCAGATTGTAACTCCCGGTATAATTTTATTTTCGGATAAAAGCAAATGTGAATGTATTTCCAGAACCCATTTAAAAGTTTTGGAAAATAGCTAGTAATAAACTGATTGGCCGCATATCTGAATATGAGATTAGAAATTTTATTTTTGGATTAGGGACGATGTCAGCTACCTTCCATAAAGAGGAAAAAAAGTCTGGACGTAGGCTATTCAATAGACTTAATAAAGGTTAGCTTGCAATCGATTAATTCGTAATCAGAGATAGAATCAGCGTTTCGTGTATCTGTATAAATAATTAAGTCTAGGTTCGACATTAGTTGGCTTAGTTGTTGGCTTATCCATTAGTTGTTTAATATAAAGCCCCTTTATCGTATCATTGAATCTCAAAGCATCACTATCATTTAAATTTGACATATCAATATTTACGTCTCCCGAACGGAGAAACTCATCATCCATTACAATTAAAGATTATAGCTATGATTCTAGTTCCTCAGTCGATGTGCAACAACTTATTTTAATGTGTTGACGGAAACTACTCAACAACAGAAAGCTGCTTAATTTCGTTACCTGAAGAAGTAACTGTAAATTGCAAAGAACTATGAATGTAATTGTTTATGTGCAGGTCCTTTGTATTAATGCCATCATTCAACCAAGTCTCTGAGACTACTAACATATCAAACTATTAAGCAAAAAGAAAGCATATTAACTTAGTTAACATGCTTTTAACTTCGTCGATGCTGGGAAATAATGATCTACAATTCAAATGTGCAATTACATATTTGACATAACGAGAAGCAAGAACAAAAAGATAAGACTAAAAAAAGAAAAAATTCGCTCAAAACAAAAAATTTCTTTTCTTCGTCCTTCCTCATTGTCCTATAATCAGTCCCCCGGGGGAGATACGTTTCACTGTTTTTTCTAACTCCTCGTTGGCATTTTAGTAGACACAACAGCTCTCTCAACTATTCCAGTTCGTCTCTTTGTTTTATCCTGTGAATATCCCCAAACATAATGCAAATCCTGCTGTCCTTTGTCCACACAAAATCCTTATCGAAAGATTCAACGGTGTTTTTTAAAAAGATTCATTCTAATTTTTAAAAGAGACTTCGTAATTAGAATCCGGGTACTTTTCAGGTGATTTTTGTGTAATTAAACGAAATTCCTGTATCTATATGACACAAATTTTACAACAATCGCACGATGATTCCTTTGCCTTTTGTTAAATTTCAATAACCGGTGAGATCTATCGATGATTTCGATATCTGAATTCCAATTGGGAAGTTTCAATTTGTTAATCGTCTCCAGAATTCGGTAGTTTCGTTTCCCGGAAGAGATCATCCGGGATTCCGTGAAATAATTAACAATTTCTACTAGAATAATTTTCTAGGTCATCAATACGCCTCTCGGAATCTGTAATTGTCAATGCAAAAGATTCCAATTTTTCATATATTTCATATTGAAATTTGTGGAATTTCTCACTTAAAGGGTTGTAAAGAGATGTATGTGGTCACTAACAATTTGAAAATAAATGTGATTCTTCGGAAAACTTAATAAGCCTTTGCATCAATCAGTGAACACGAATTGATAGTGATTGATTGATAAGAGTTACATGCCACTTTAATTTTGAATCCGAGACCTCTGACACTTTTTTGAGAAAATATAGACATAGTCACCGTCACATTTTTACATTTAATCATTTGGTACTCAAAGTTTTCGCAAACGTCAATGTTGATCATTTAATTTGAGAATCCATGTTGCAGGTTAAAATTTTAATATATGTTAAATTTTGGTAAATAATACAGTTACCAAGTGTAGCCGCGCCTTAAAAGAAACTACAGAAGGATATCCAGCGTCAGCAATTATTTTATATAAATATGCGTAAACGACAATCAAGCGACAATTGTAATTTCATGTCTCAACCGAACTCAAATCGTCGACGCGGATATCAAGTTACTATTCATTAATTTTAAGTTGAAATGAAATTGTAAATTTGATTTAATAAAAGTTTTCATTTTAAAAAAATAATTTAATTCGATAAAAAAATATAATTGGCGCAGTCTGTAGGATCCGGTAAACGCGAGTGATTAAATCTTGTATCGTGCCTAAAATCGGTCCGACTTACGGAACACTTGTGGTGAACTTTCAAGTTCTTTGTTACTGGATTACGAGAAGAAAGAAAAGTAGAACCTGTCGAGGAATTTGGATCTTCTAAAATTGGCGATCGATTCCCAGGACTACCCCAAGAAAAAGAATCAATGTTAACAATCATATTAATTTTCGTACCACTGTAAGTATCTTTATTTTTCTGCAATCCTTCCTAACCCCTTCCAATCACTGTGGACAACTTAAACGATTTGTTGGAAGCCATCAACGAAATCACAATGGCTCGAGAAATATCTAAAGTGGACCAAGACTTGATCCCTATCTTCAATGGAGACCGAGTAACATTAAAAAGCTACATCAATGCCTGCGAATTTTTGATCGAAGAATATTTACCAGCAGCACCAGTAACACCTCATGAGATGAGAACAGCTAAAACGTCTTTTGATGATTTTTATGGGCAGATTACACGCTAAAGCTCGTGAAGCGGTGGATGCAAATAAGCTACCCACAAGCTGGCCCGAATTAAAACAAATTTTAATCCATTCATTTGGTGATAAGCGATCAGAAGAAGTTCTGGTGTATGATCTAAACAGTTTGGTTCCACAGAAGGATGATACTACCGCAAGTTATGCCAACAAAATCAAATCAACACTTTATACTCTCCTATCAAAAATAAATCTTGAAGAAAACGACATCGATATACGTAATCTCAAACAAGGACAATATAATCAAATTGCCTTGAGAACGTATTTATTTGGTTTAGACTTAATCAATTCCAACATCGGTCTAGAGGTGAAATTAAGACAACCAATCGATATAGAGACAGCAGAATGGTATGCATTAGAGATTACAAACTATAATACCCAGAAGCAACGCTTTCTCTACCATACAAAGCAACCAAACATATCTCCGATGAGAAATATTATCAGACCACCTCCGATAATTGCAAATCGACCGACACAAATACAGAGATTGCCACCAATACAAACAAAACCATACGTCCAACAGAATAGATATATTCCACCTGCAATAATGCCACAACGATCAATGTTTTATCCACAGCAATCAAACAATTACCCATTTGTTAGATCACCTGCTCAAATGCAACAATGGGTAACGAAACCAACACCTATGGAAATTGACAACAACAACAAACGTCCAGCTTCATCGATTGATAGACCAGCCCCAAAGAGGCAATGGACGTCAAACAATATCGAGCTTCCGCCAAAAACACTCGACGCTAATTTTTATGTCCAATATCCTGATGATGATAAAACGGACGATAATTATGTCGAACAGCAATTCGAAGAAGCTGACAACTACATAGAAAACGTTGAGACGCAGGATTTTCCTCAGGACACGTCTCAAGAACAACCAACGTAACAATTTCGAACAAAGCCTATTCCAAAAATCCATTACTACCGTACGTTGAATTTGAAGGCTTAAAATTTCTTATAGATACGGGAGCAGAATGTTCTCTTATCAATTCGAAATTATACGAAGAAGTTAAATCCGTGTTTGCATTTGAAAATCAAGAATATAATATAAAAACACCCCACGGAATTGAAAAAACAAAAAGCGCAATTTACGCACCTCTTCCTAACATCTTTAAATCACCGGAATATCATTTATTTGTCTGTTTTGATTTTTCAAGTACATTTGATGGTCTATTTGGTTTCGATCTATTAACAAAATTAGGAGCTTCACTTGATACAAAGAATCAAGTCATTATTACAGATAATACAATAATTCCTTACAAAATTAATAACACTCAGACAATTAAACCATATTCGCAGTCCATAATGAATTTCCAGGTCAGTAACATCGAAAACGGCTTCGCATTATTTCCTGAAATGAAAGATGATACGAATAACGTAATCGTCCCGGAAGCGCTTGTCAACATAAAAAATTATGAAACACAACTTTTGGTTACAAACATTTATGGAAATCCAATCCGTTTGAACTCAACGCCGATAGAAGCACAACCAGTAAGCGAAATTGAAGAAGAAATAAACATCGGTTATAATTTCATTGATAAAAACCGTTTAGCAGCACTTCAAGTAGAAAATGTCGAAACAAATATGAAATTGGATCATTTAAATTTAGAAGAAAAGAAAGCTCTTCAAGTTTTATTATTAAAATACAAACATTTATTCCATATAGAAGGACAAAAATTAACTTTTACTCACACAATAAAGCATCGTCTTAACCTTAAAGATAATAAACCTGTTTATGTCCGAAATTATCGACAACCTATCGAGACAAAAAAGGAAATAAAAAAGCAAACTATGGAACTCTTACGACAAGACATCGTGAAAGAAAGCGTCTCACCTTGGAACGCGCCTGTTCACATAGTAACGACTCAAAAAGACGGAAGAATTAAAAACCGAATGGTAGTCGACTTCCGACAATTGAACGAAAAAATGACAGAAGACAAATACCCAATAACAAATATCGCTGATATACTGGATAAATTGGGTAGGGCAAATTATTTTACCTCCCTCGATTTGGCATCAGGCTACCACCAGGTCGAAATGGAACCGGAAGATAGAGAGAAAACAGCATTCAGTACCGAACAGGGTCATTTCGAATTTAAGAGAATGCCTTTCGGATTGAAAAATGCCCCTGCCACTTTTCAACGTCTTATGGACGACGTTTTACGCGGTTTACTAGAAGATACCTGCTTAGTATATCTTGACGACATTATCATTTACTCCTCATCATTACAAGAACATATACAAAAATTAATAAAAGTTTTTGACCGTTTAAACACAGCAAATTTTAAAATTAGTCTCCAAATAAAATGTGAGTTTCTCAAGAAGGAAATTAAGTATTTAGGCCACATTATAACAGACAAAGGAGTTAAACCGAACCCAGAAAAAATTAGAGCAATTACACAATTCCCCATACCAAAGACGAAAACAGAAATCAAAAGTTTTCTCGGATTATTGGGATACTACCGAAAATTTATTAAAGATTTCGCTAAGATAACTAAACCATTTACATCTTGTCTAAAGAAAAATGCTAAGATTAATATCGAAGACCCAGCATATCTAGCCGCTTTTCAACAGTGTAAAGGATTACTAACTAACGATCCAATATTAAAATACCCGGATTTTACCAAAGAATTTATTGTAACAACAGATGCATCCGATATAACGTTAGGAGCTGTTCTTTCACAGGGCATCATCGGAAAAGATCAACCTATTTGCTATGCATCTCGTACACTTTCAGAGACTGAAAAGAGATACACAACAACGGAGAAAGAACTTTTGGCGATAGTTTATGCAGTCAAACAGTTTAGACCGTATGTGTATGGGAAAAAGTTTACCATCTTCACGGATCATAGACCGCTAGTGTGGCTCTGGTCATTAAAAGAACCCAACTCCAAACTAATGCGCTGGAGAATAAAATTGGAAGAATACGATTTCGACATTGTGTATAAAAAGGGAAAAACCAACACAAACGCAGATGCATTATCGCGAATTAAATTAAACGAATTGAACATAATAACGCAAAGCGATCTAGACAGCATCTTGCCAAATTTTAATGATTCAGAATTGTTAGAAATAGCAAGCGAGATGTCAATTGCTTTAATTGACTCACCAGAAATTTCACCTATCCCTACTACAGGACAGGGAATTGCTCGAAAAGATATAAAAATTTCAGATAAGCCAAGACAACTAAGATCAACACGTAGAATGGAAGAAAACAAAAGAGACTCTGATAACGATACCATTCAGGTTACACAAACAGTAGATCCAAAGAAATCTATTGAAATTCAGGACACTATCATTGATAACAAAGAGTTTAGGAAACGAACTAGAAATTGTTATTAAAACACGAAAAGAGAGCACCATATACTTAGTGCGAATCCCGGCACAAAATTGAGATAAACATATTCTCAATTTGTATAAAAATTACATGACTTCAAATAAAACATTTTATATCTATACAACTGATGATGAGCTCTATCAACAAATGTGTAACGTTTATAACAAAAAAATGTCAGATAAAGGACCACGGATAATTAAATGCCTTCGAAGAGCCGAAGTTATCTTAGACGAGGCAAAGAAAATCGAAATAGTAACAACTTATCACACAGGAATAACAAACCATCGTGGAATACAAGAATCTTTAGAACATCTTAAACGAAAATACTGGTGGCCGAAAATGGAAGAAACAATAACCAAAATCATAAAATCTTGCGACACATGCAACAGAGCGAAATACAATAGAAGACCTGACGTACCATTATTGCCAATAACTAATACGCCAGATGCTCCATTTGAAACTTTATTTGTCGATACTTTTTCTTTCGCAAATAATAAATACCTAACAATTGTGGATTCATTTACACGTTTGGGACACGCCATCAAGGTCAAGAGCAAAAATCCGACAGATATTGTCGAAGCATTTTTAGATTGCTTTAATTTCTACGGAATCCCCAGAGAAATTCGTTTCGATAAAGGCTCAGAATTCAATAACCAAGTGATAAAACAATTAGCAGCATTACACAGAGTTATACTACACTTCGGAACAGCGAAGAACCCCGAAAGTCAAGCCAATGTAGAGAGGTTTCATTCTACCTTATTAGAACATCTGAGATGTCTTGACGACGATCCTAACATAACAAAAGAAAAGAAAATTCGATCTGCTACAATTGCGTACAATAACACCATTAATAGCGCTGCAGGATTAACACCATTTGAAGCACTTTTTGGTCATACAAAAACGAGAAATCCATTCGATTTATTTTATGATGCCATAACTTATCAAGACATTATCGATAAACACAAAAGTCGAATGGCAACTATGTACGAACGACTAAAGAAAAAAGACGAGAACAGAAAATTGAAAACACAAGAAAAACAAAAGGAACAAGTGAAAATTTCTACATGGAAAATTGGAGAAAAGGTATATGTGGAAAACATAACAAAAAGTAACAAAATGGTCAAACCCTATTTTGGACCCTACACCATTATTAAAATAAATGATAATAGCACCGTAGACGTTCAAACAAGAAGAGGGGTACAAACGTATCATACCAGACATCTTAAACATGGTATAGTTTCAGATGTTTCCGGGCAAGACCCGACGTCCGACTAACAACGTTAGACGGTCCTTCTTTTCCCATTACATCTGGGAACAGCCAAAAATCTAGTCAGCCAATGGACAACAGTGTCCAATGGACAACAGTGTCCATTGGCTGACAATGTGATCTCGAACCACTAATAATACAAATTGACAAAAGAGTATAATGAACTCATAAAATTCGTAGATACTATAGAAAACGGCACCGAACAAACGTCATTTCAAACTTTGATGAGAAACCTGAAAGATCTCCTTCAACACCTAAATTTTGGGAAACAACAACTAATTCCGATAAGCAGATACCGTAGAGGAACTATGAATTTCTTAGGTTCAATTATAAAAGCAGTATCTGGTAATCTAGACGCAGAAGACGCTGCAAAATATGACAAAGTCATTACAGAAATTACATCAATTCAACAAGAACTGGCGACAACAATACAGGCTCAAATCCATCTCTCACAAGGAACTCTTAAAATAGTTAAAGCACCACATTCTCACTTTCCTATTAGAAATTCCTTTAATTGAAATTACTTCCTACCAATACTATCACCTAATTCCGTTACTAATTAAACAACAATCCCAATATCTTATTCTCAACATTCCCCAACCTTATCTGGCAGAAAATAAAGATAAATACTTTACGACAGCAGCGAAATGTAAAGAATTCCAACGTGAGGAATATTTATGCCAAGCGACAAGTCTAGATGCAAGCAAACGACCAACATGTGCGTACGAAATACGACGAAACCTTCCCATATCAAAGTATCGGGCCGTCAATTCCACTTAGCCAACGTAAACCTGTCAATTATTCCTGAAGAAAAATCACCTTGGCAACTGGAGAATATTCAAATGAAAGAGCTCCAATTAGTGGAAATGGAGAATGCAAGAACTAATTTTACGAAACTTAAACAAAAGCTAAAAGAGTTCAGCAACAACCACATTCTCAGTCTAGGGAGCTCCATGACATCCCTTATTGGAACCGCGATCATAATCATTACAATACTTATCATGCTCTGTTTTAGAAAAGGACAAAAGACCCAGGACGGCAAGGAACCAGTAACCCAAGTCTCGGAGAAAAACCTTCCAAATCCTTGGCTCACTCCAAGACGGGAGGAGTTACCAAGTGTAGCCGCGCCTTAAAAGAAACTACAGAAGGATATCCAGCGTCAGCAATTATTTTATATAAATATGCGTAAACGACAATCAAGCGACAATTGTAATTTCATGTCTCAACCGAACTCAAATCGTCGACGCGGATATCAAGTTACTATTCATTAATTTTAAGTTGAAATTAAATTGTAAATTTGATTTAATAAAAGTTTTCATTTTAAAAAAATAATTTAATTCGATAAAAAAATATAATTATACTTCTTACTTGCTATTTATATTTTTATATTTTCACGGTACTAGTTTCCTAAATTGTTGTATTATTATACAATAATATTAAAGTATTGTGTTCGTCATTTATACAATTTTAATAGTTTTATTAACTTGACAATTTGGCTGATGATGGGAAACTAGTTTTCCCGAAACTAGTACCGTAAAAATATAAAAATATAAATAGCAAGTAAGAAGTTTTATTTACCAAAATTTAACATATATGTCAATGTTGGTGTTTTTAACAGTCTTCAATTTTTGAGCAGATGTACTAGTGTGCACTGCTCAAAACTGGACACTCTTGCGCCATTTCATATCGATTTTTCAGACCAGTTTTAGTCAGATGTTTTACACTTGTCTGTTGTGGTTTTTTTCCTCAGCTACCCTGTCGATCCGTTGGAATCATCCGTTTTCTTTTACCACTCATTTCTCTCGCGTACCCAAAATATGTTTAAAATTAAAACTCACCATACACTTGCTATCTTATTTAAACTTTAATATTAATAAAAATTAAACACTAATTAAACTGAAATAATGACTAAATAAGTACCACAAAGAATATAAATAACGTTTAGCTTGTGATCCACTCACTTCGAACGCTGGAACTATTCTTCCCTAAAAATGTGAGGGTTAATACTTAATATAAAAATAATTTTTCTTATCCTTTTTTCACCATTTATTAAATTAATACTTAATGTTCTTAAATAAACACTTGTAAGGATGACGCGTAAACAAATAATAAAACGTTTAGTAAACAAAACGTTGAGTTAAACCTGGGGTTTAGGGGCGAGGCGTCTACCTGCCTTTGTAACTTAATGTTACAAACTTATAATACTTAATGTTCTTAAATAAATACTTGTAAGGATGACGCATTTTCTTTATAAGCAATAAACAAATAACAAAACGTTTAGTAAACAAAACGTTGAGTTAAACCTGGGGTTTAGGGGCGAGGCGTCTACCTGCCTTTGTAACTTTGTATTTTTTGCTGCACTTTTGCAATAATTTCGAATATTGAAAAACTGTTTTGGGACATTATTCTTCACATTCGTAACATTTAAAAAATGCAATAATAAATTTTTTGACACCTTTGAAGAACAGATTTCCGGATCGTTCATCCATTCGTTTATAGAAAAGCGCGTGCTAACCAAACAAATTATAATGAATAAAGTTGTTCTTGAGTAATACACTTTTACTCTTTTTAAGACTACACTTTTTAAAGATTATCGCGGACCGATCTCGACGACTCTTTCCGAATTTGGCTTTCGTTTTTGTCCTTTCGCTGTAATCGCCAAATGTTTTACACGGACGACCTTATTCTGAGACTTCTGCAAACGTAGATGGTATATTCACCTCTTCCAGATTTAGGTAGCAGACGTTCAATATTTTGAACAACCCAATCGAGATCTTGTTCAGATAAACTAAAACGTCCTGCGATATAATGACTAATTGTCACCTTACCTTAAAATATTTTTGTTTGCGATGTTGTCGAATTTCGATATATTTATGGAAAATAAGAGCCGATAATTTTATAACAAACAATGCTGATAACCTGTATTGATACGTAAACCGAAATGTGTTTTTAAACCTTTCCTTTTGCGGTGTAACTAAATAATAATAGATGAAAAGCAAGCAAAGTCGATAAAATCGATAATTTTTATAACAAACAATGTCTATCAATTTATCAATGACCTACTTTAGAATTTACGAAAGAATACCAATTTTAGAGAATAAAATCCAAATTCAGATATTTATCTGAACTGCGTCTGTTACAAAAGGAAATCATAAGTTAGTAAATAAAAATAATCAGTATTTCCAAAATGGTTTTCAAAACGCGCCTCTCGATTACACAACAGCGTTTTGTCGTGTTCTTAAAATTTTTTATTATTTAATTTGACCTATGTACCAAATTGTCATTCTCTTTGGTACCTATACCATCTTTTCTCACTTGATTTGAAAATGCTTGATAAAATAGATATTGGCTAGCAAAATAGCGACAAATCAAACTTAACTAATTGGTTAAAGAATCTTTTCATAAGAGACTTAACCCGTAGATACTATCGTTGTTTTAATACACGTAAATGCTATCGTGGGGTGTTTAAACTCTCGAATATATATTTAAAAATAATTAAATATTCTTTGCAATTTTCATGGTTTATGATATAGATGTTCACATTGGATGTATATAGAAACATTAGAAACAAAATAAAATTGTCATTACAGGTGATCGAAGTGAATAAACTTTAGTAACGTTGTATAAACACAAACCAAATAAAACGTCTTCTTTTATATAGAAATACTACATAATAAAGTAAAAATATTGTTTTGTGGTGTAATGCATATAAAAAACAAAAAAAAAGAACGAACATGTTTGAACGAGAAAAAATCGCTAATATTAACACTACCATTTCTCATTACAATTATTATAGTGCACAAAACTGTTGGAATGGTTTTTACAAATATTCTTCTTGCATATTATACATGTTGTTTTGACTTTGCGGTCAGAAGATTTTATCAATCTTGCTTCTTAGAACACATGTAGCAACGACCATAAGAACTGGAACATGCACAGTTTACTGCTCCGGGTTGATTTGGAAGTTCGAGATGTTTTCTGTTAAGTACACCATCATGCAGCATATTTTTAATTATACACCTCAGATTTCCTCTAGGTAAAGTATAAAACTGTTCGATCTTGCAATATCAATAATAGCAAGGAATATAGCCATGATGGCCAAACTGTGGCTCGCGAGCCGCTCAACTAACAGTTCAAATAATAAAAAGTCTTAGAAGAAAAAAGATTCCCCGAACATTTGCAGAGCAAACGTCGTTACTTGTGGTAAATAAGGAAGCTATAAATCAATACGTCTGATACAAATTTCAGATAAAAAACTACAATTGCTAAAGTCTTCAATTAATAATCAAAGGTCAATTTTATGTCAAAATTTACTGAAGAATCTAAATCTGTAACAGAAGTTAGTTTTAAAATAGCGCGGAAGATAGCAAGAGCGAAACGGCTATATACTAAGGGAAATTTTATTAAACAAAATATTATTGATACAATTAAATCATTAGATACCAATAATACAAAGCTTTTATAGTTGATAGGTAGCATTCCAGTTTCACGACATACAGTAGAACGCCGAACTGCAGAAATAACTGTAGATTTATTATCGCAATTACATAAAGACATAAAGAATTGTGTAGCATTTAGTTTAGCGCTTGATGAATGAACGGATATCACCGATCAACCTCAGTTAGCAATTTTTATTCGTTTCATATTTAAAGATGCAGTCACGCGAGGAGAATTATTGGATCTCATTGCTTTAAAAGATACTACACGTGGTATCGATATTAATGAAGCTTTTGATGCCGCCGTTAAAGATATTCCGAGAAACAAATTAATAAGTATAGCCACTGATGGAGCAGTTGCAATGGTAGGGAAAAATATTGGATTAATAGAGCTCCTGAAAAAAGATGAAAATTTTCCAGATTTTATTCCCGTCCATTGCATTGTACATTGCGAACATCTTATCGCCAAACACTTTAATTTTAATCATGTGTCAATCAATTTTATTGACGAATTTAATTTAAATGAACTAGTAAATGATTTATCATTATACTGCATAGTGAGGTGGTTATCAATTATTAATTTTTTAGATGCAAAAAAAAACATTAAATTAAGGAGGGTTAAAAGGTTAAAAAACAATTAAAGGATAAAGAATGGCTCTGTAATTCAATGTTCTTCACTGATACAACGGAGCATTTAAAAAAATTAAATTTATTGTTGCAAGATAAGGATAAGAATATCTCAGAGTTGAATCAAAGCATTTTCAGTTTTAAAAGAAAGATACAACTTTTTGAACAAGATGTAATCGATAAGACATTCAATCACTTTCCTCGATTAAAGAAAGCTGCTACAGAATATGATATTTCTTTAACAGTCATCATTAATTATCAGACAAAATTAAAAATCTGTACAACGATTTCGAAGATTGATTTACGGATTTAGTTGCACTGAAACCATCAATTGTATTTTTGTTAAATGCGTTTGAAATTGATATCCATAATAATGGTTTTAAATTATTAAAATGTTCACTACCAGAGACGACTTCCAGAGAAATAGAATTAATGGACATGCAAGAAGATCAAGGTCTCCACATGTTACACAAATCGGCAAAATCAATAAATGAATTCTGGAAATGTGTACCAGCAGTTAAATACAACAATTTAAAAATTGCAGCTTATCGATTACTATCAATATTTGGATCAACATATGATGTCGAATCATTATATTCAACAATGAAACTAATTAAATCTAAGTTTCGTTCACAATTGACTAACCAACATTTAAAGGAATTAATAAGATGTTCAACTACCAATTATAAACCTGATTTACAAAAATTAAGTTTTACTACAAACTCATCAACCTTCAACTAGTAAGAAATAAATATGTAAAAATTACTATCATTAAATACATTTTTAATTACATACAACACTTAAAAAATGGATTTTTTTATACCAAATTCTTGCGGCTCCCAATATTTTCAGGTTGTTTACTACGGCTGTTATTACAAAAAGTCTAGCCCCCCCTGATCTAGAGCATCTACTCCACCCTTTGTAGAATTATAAAAATTAATGATTTCAGGCTTCCCATTTTCTTCTACATTTGTCACATAGTGCATTGTTGAAACCAGTATAACTGATCTGTTCTTCTTCGGTACATATAATAGACAACCTCTGTTCGCGATGTCTGCTTGGGAGGAATTGTGGAGGAACCTCCTGCTTGTTCTTTCGTAAGATATCTCTCAGTTCCTTCACTAATTTAATGGAACGAAACCAGTTGTCGCCCATAACGTTTCGGTTGGTATTCCTAATAGGTTCTACTAAGTTTATAGTACTCTGTGTGGGAACTGATAATTTCTTTGGATTTAATTCATTGGTTTTCTGCAATATATACACGAATTTAACAAATGATGTGTTTTTGCATCGCATAAGTACATTATTTTCAATCCATATTTTCGTGGTTTACTTTTAATGAACCGTCGAAACTGCGTATTTTCCTCTGAAATCAACTTACATTTCATCTACCACCGTATACTCACTACATGCATAATTTTTTTTACATTGGGTATTGAATACATCATATATCTTGAAAATTGTAGCTAGTTCGTACCCACTTTCAATTCTTTCCTGTCGGGAACTACAGTCATCAAACCTCAAAGCGATTAACAGATATAACAACCTTTCCTTGGGCATAGTCCCGCGAAATATACCTCTTCCCAAACTGTCAGTACTAAAAAGAGAGTTCACGTCTTCATGGTTGGATTTGCATACTCCAGCTAGGAGCATCAAACCCAGAAATGCTTTCAATTTCCAAAAATAATAACAAGAAAAAGAAGAAAAATAAACATATGTATATTTAGAATATGAATATAAACATATGTAGAAAAAAGGTGCTGGGTTCAAATTGCCACAAAAGTGGTATTTGCTCTACCACCTAGCCCTTAAATAATAATAATGACAAAAAAATAAAAATAATAACAAAAATAGTAATAATAAACTTAGCCATCATTAATGTACTATCAGCCTCCTGAGCCACTCAACTAACCAACTGACCCGCCATGATGGAAGCCTTCAATCTTCGCTTAAAAATCTGGATAGACACATTGGTCTTGATATGAACAGGAATACAATTGTATGTATGAGCGATTTGATACCTAACCAACTTTTTAAAAAATTCATGTTTATGTTGTGGAGGAGTCAAATTGCCCTTAAACCTTAAGATCAATGTATTCACATCAGATCTAAATTTTATTTTACGATAAAGATAGGTTTCCTACTAACAACAACAGTGTGGAACAACGTCGCAGAGAGAAGCAGTCTTCGATTGCACATATTTAACTATGGAACAACCACAAGCTTGTGTGATACGTGCTGTCGCCTCCTAATACCGTATATTAGCCGCAAGCAAGCATTTTGTACACTCTGTAGCCAACACCTATCTCTGGCAGAAATATTAGGTCCATAAACAACATCACAGAAATTCGTATGAGGCAGCACTAACGTTTCACATAATAAAATTTTAGTTCTCAAAGGTAGAAACAGCGTGCTTCGCTATATATCATTTTTAATGCCCCATAGGATCGCCGGGTGCACCCATTAACATGCTCCGAAAAGGTGAGTCCTTCATCCAGTAATAAACCCAAACTGCGGACGCAAGTTTTCAGTGGCGCTGACTGACCGTCAATAACAACCTTCAACCTCTCTCTGAGTGAAGTGTCACTTCTAGTTTTTTTAGAACCAAACAAAATTAATTCGGTTTTCGCAGGATTCAAACATAAAGAATGTTTATAGAACAAAACTCGTAATTGCTCAAGGTCATCATTCAACCAAAGTGACAACTAGTGTGAGACAAAAAATTTATGAAAGAAGACACATAAATAGAGTATAGAAGCGGTCCCAGAAGCGATCCCTGAGGTACCCCTGAAGTAACCTCCAAAAAAGTAGATCTAACTCCATCAACCTCAATACACTTTACCCGATTTCGGAGATGGCTAAGTATGAAAGTCGAAGCCGAAGAACCCAAACCAATGTGTTGCAAAATCGCATACATTATTGAATGATTCAGAGTATCGAAGGCCTTTCTGTAATCAAGCAAACAGAGTAAGGTCATTTTACACTCATCAGTTGCGCGCAATACATCGTCGACTATGCTAAGAAGCGCTGTCGCACATCCACAGCCCCTCCTAAAACCCGATTGTACGCAAGGCAGAATATTGTAAATATTCACATATTCCTTCAGCTGCGCTTCGATAACTCTTTCAGTCAATATTTCTAAAACAGGGAGAATACTCATTGGCCTTAAGTGAGCAAATTCTGTAACATTTGATTTTTTTGGTAATAGCCTAACCAAAGATCGTTTCCAACATTCAGGGAAGACACTTTCTGCGAGGAGCACAAATGAATAAATGAAATATTTAAACCATCAACGCCCGCACGGTTTTTCCGGAGAGTTGAAATGATGTGGAGTACACAGTCTTCACTAACCTCTCGGAACTTGAATAATTTGGTATTAACTGGATTAGAAATATAAAAGTCGTACAACTCCCGATTCATTGGCATGGCAGGAATAGAGTCTACAAAGAAATCATTAATATGTTGCGGATCTTTGAAACAATCAGGAATTATTATTTTTCGCGTTGGAGCTACATTTACATTCCTTAAAAAGTTCCACATCTCCCGCCTATGATAAGCATATTTTCCCAGAGTATACTCAAAATGTGCACGCTTTTCCCTACGAATCGCTTGAGTTGTTAAGTTACGCAGAGACTTGTAATATTCCCATTTCGCTTGACTATTGCTTTTCTTAAATGATTTATATGCAGAATCTCTGAGACGCAACATTTTTCGGATTGTGTAATTGAGCCATGGGGCCGGCGGCTTAGTGAAATTGGCGGTAATCATTGGCACATGCCGATCCATCAAATCGATTAAAAGAGTATTAAGATAATTCGCCTTATCATTTATGTCCACTATATCAAATATGTTAAAAAAAGGTAATTGCAGTAAATCAGATTGGAAGCTTAAAATCAAACTGATTATAAGATCTGTAAATTAGCAAATAGGAACAAGACTCTTTACGTTTTACATCTAGTAACAGTCGTGGTCAGATGCATTAAAGTGACTAACGCTACTGTCAAGCGCTAAATTAAGAACATATATAAAAATTAAATCAATTAAAGTTGAAGAGGAAGCTGTAACGCGGGATGCCGTTTGGATTATTTGAGTTAAACCAAAAGAATTCATTAAATCAATCAGTACTGCAGACCGGGAACCATCACAAGCCATAGGGTCAACATTAAAGTCGCCCACAGCAGTAACGAAATCATGTTTAGAGCATATCGCATTCAAATCAATCTCTAATTCCGAAACAAAGAAGTTAAAATCACCACTAGGTGGCCTATACACAACACCTATAACTAAATCATTTGTCCCACTATTAATTGAAATCCAGTAGTTGCTCCACATTATTGCCAGAGGAAAGAACCCAAAATTTTAAATCTTTACTTATGAACATTGTCACTCCTCCACTCCGCGGTACCCTATCCCATCTAATAAGCGTATAACTGTCGATAGACAACTGTTCATTTTTCACGTTCATGTGTCATGAGTTGGTGTGTACCCAAATTTCAGATATGATCTCATCTGTTATCAACGGTGACCAACAATCTAATAGGCTTTTAGGGGATTTCACAGATGCGATACCTTTTAGGGCTGAAAGATGTATTACGTATTCCTGTCGAGTTCTGGAAGAAGCCGGTGGGACTTTTGACTACTTACATCTACTTTTGCCATAAAGATAATTTACTTTCGCTTTGAGGTCGTAAACTGTTTTACTAGTCTCATTTAATTCATCTTCTTCTTCATCCGTCTCGGTATTATGACTGCTATGTTCACTCGATGCATCACTAAGGTCGCTATCTCGTTCATTTTCAAGTTCATCTTTAACATTTACATCATCATAAAAGTTCTCGGCAAGTTTTTTACCTTGTTCATTTGTCAAAAACCGACTCATTATTTTGTATACAAAACACAGGGGAATCACATACGTACCGATTGTGTTGTCAAATATTCCCCGATGCATAAAACTCAAGTATGATAATATTGTACTGGTCTAATATTGGCTCCGAAGTACGGCCACGCTAATTATAAACAATCGAAAGACATTTTCAAGTTGAAAAGAAATAAAATTTTAAAAAATTACAAATAATGTCAATAAAACTAATTTACGTTTCTTCCTTAGTAAGTAAAGAGTGTGACTGAGTCAGAGAGTAATGCAACTACTATAGTGGGTTATCAGACCACTTCAAACGTTGCTTTTCTCAAAAATTGTTAAAAATAAAAAATAATCCGTTAATGTTTTATTGAACATATTAATGTCGTTGAAGAATACCTAAATGCAAATAGATGTAAAAAAATTGGTTTAACCCTTCGTCGGGCGCATTATTAGTGCAAAAAAAATCAGATGCAATGCGTCTAAGAGGCACACTTGTAACAATCCCAACACACATTCTTAATTAGCACTTTAAAAGCATCTATTGATGTTCAATGGTAGTTTTAACCAAGAAAAAAAGTATATTGAAAAGAAAACGCATTTATTAAAGAAAATAATACATATAAAAATTATAAAAAAATTTTAACTAAGAAAAAGAAAGAATGTTAGAAACAACGAATGTATTTTCAAAATAATATGTAAAAAATATATTAAAAAATTATTGTTGTCTTGTTCATTCAGAGTCAGTTTCTTCGGCAGAGGGCCGACATTGACATGCTGCATATCAGGTACCGTACGCCATATTTACGTGAGATATGCAGATTGCAGATCGAGATTTTTTACATTCATAATTTGTCATCCTTCTGAAATTTCTTTCATCTGTACAGGTTGAACACCTACGCCTTTTTGGAGGTGGAGGAGTTGAATTTTCTAAGTCATCAGCTTCATTGATGGGTTGGAACCGTTTTAGTCGTATTTGGAGCTGGGTATTTATTCCAACAGTCTTCATACTTCTCCAAGTAAGCTGTCCCATCGTCAGCTGATGGGACAATGTTTTTAGAAAAACTCGTCTTTTTAATGGTTCCAGTGGATAGCCGAGGTAAATTGCTTGGGAGTTAATATCACTCACATTCAACATTGTGAAAAATATTACCATGGGCCACCGCTTTACATTTCGGTTCACGCTGTAGGTAGCACACATCTGATCTACAGTACCGACAGCGCCGCATTCCGCCCTTGGTGGATTTATAAAAAGTGATTATCTCTGGCTTTTGTTTCTCTTCAGATTTAGGATCGATGGTGTTGTCGTCATATAGTGTAGATAAGAGAATTACATTCTTCTTTGCTCGTGGTATGTAAGATGCTAAAGTTTTTCCATTATTGAAACCAAACATGCTGGTGTATTGTTTCCTGCCTTTGGCCAAGATAAATGGTTGGGGCAACTGTCCTTTATTTTTTCTCACATTTCCAACGTATGATAAGTTTTTCTTTTTCAAAAAATCGATGAGATCTATATCGGTAAACCAATCATCGGCTGTAATGTTATGACCCCTTCTAAGTATCGGTTTAGCCATTCTTTTTACTACCTCACACGGCTTATTACTGACAGCGAAAACACCTTCAGGCTGTTTCCCAGTATAAATCTCCATATTCAACGTATAAGTCGTCTTGACATCAGTAAGGGCAAAACGTTTTACGGCGTACTTGTTCGGTTTGAACAGTATGTACTGTCGAAATGTACACCGTCCACGTAAACCTGGTAGCATCTCATCGATTGTCACGTTTTCTCCGACGTTATAACTCTTTTGACGATTTTCTACCAATTTTTCAAACACGTCCCGAATTGGAGCAAGACGATCGATTTCTTTCCGTTCTGCTCTGGTAGTAAAATCGTCAATTCGAAGACAACGCATCAGAGTTTTGAACCGTTTGATATTCATTACCAATCCAAATTTCTCGACACCGTCGCCTTCTTTTCCCCAAAGTTCCTACAAACTTTGACGATTTCCTGTCAGTGCTCCTGCTAAGTATAACAAAATAATAAAAGCCTTTAGTTCGATGACGTCTGTGGGCGCGACATCTCTTTCTCTGGAAAATGTATGCTTTATCGATTCAATATATTGATTTGTATATTTAACTATTGTATCCAAAATGTCGTCTGTGAACAAATTATGAAAAAAATCAACCGCAGTTTAAGCATTTTTAGCGTTTCCTTTGACTCCAGAACGTTCAGTTATAACATTGTAACATCGTTTCCGAACATTTTTTTGGTGGCGGATTTTATACCATTTGGTTGTTTTATCCTTTCCCAAAAAACAATTCGCTTCAGTATCAGGTTCGCATTCAACTTGAAATTCCTCACCATCTTGCTCCGTTTCTGAATCGTCTTCACGTTTTTCAATGAAATCTTCCGAATCAATATCACTTTCTTCTCCAAAATCCTCGTTCACGGAGGGATCTTCCCTGTCGTCTTCGAAAAGATTTGTTATATCAAAATGATTTGAACAATTTTGGGACATTTTAGTTGAAATAAAGGACAGTCGGAACCACCAGCTATCTTAGAACTAATTTTACTTCAACATTATATCCTTCTTTTATACCTTTTACTAATGGGAACAGCAATATTTGCAGTTTTGAGAATTCTTTATTTGGTTTGAAAAATATAAAACTTCGCGACGACTTTTTACTTCTAGTTAGGTTTCGAAGATAAGATTTGTTTTCACGAACAGTGAGGACTGTCTCAAAACTCATCAATTACAATCTGCCATGTCAAGTAATGTAGTTATATTTCAACAAATTTATTTGCATTATTTGACATCGGTGATTGAGGGATCACGGACAAGTTTTAGCGTGGAGTGGAAAAAAAATTTACTTTAAAACTTATTTTAGTTCAGTAAATGTCCTTACTTTATACCTTTTTGACTAAGAACAACATTTGCAATTGTCGGAATTCTTTTTTATTTGGTTTGAGAAATATAAAACGTCGCGATAACTTTTTACTATAACTAGGTTTTGCAGATAAAATATTTGTTCTCACAAAAAACATATCAATAGAAGAAAAAATAATAAATAAAAGTATCATAGAATATTATTATTAATAATCACATATTGAAAAAATAATCGTTTTATTGGGAAAAATATTTATCACGCACCCGGGCGCAATGAGCTTATGAAATCAAGGTAATAATAAATCAATTCTAAAAACGGACTAGGTATACTGTAATCAGCAGGTAAAGAAAGTAGATTATAAAGAAGTACAGAAAACATTCCACTTGTGCCTGTCAGGCCAGTTGCGCCCGACGGATGGTTAAAAGATATGAAGCAAAAACTGTGTTTGGGGTATCTAATGGTGGGTTCATGCAACGTGTTTTAGTTTTAGTCGTAGTCTTAGTCTTAACCGTTTGCGTTAGCTTTAGTTGTAAGGAAAGATATTAGTTCGTGCAATATTTAAGCATAGCACATTAAAGCAAAATTTGAACATATATACAATCGTGTCAAATTAGAAATAGAAAAAGAAATCTGGAGTGAAACAGATTTCAAATGTGTTTCTAACATTATTTAATATGAATAAAAAGAAAATTGTTCGAGATCCCTGGATCCCGGAATTGTTCCCATAATAACCAAGTACCGAAAATCTCCAACAAAAAACAAAGATCTTCAAAAATATGTAGAAGAAGAACATGAAAAGAACTGAAACTTCAACTTGACTGCAAAAGAAGATGAAATAGCCTTTTAATCATGTTAAAGCAATATGACAGTCTAAAGTACTGTATTATATACATTAATGACAGTGAGTTTCAAATTATGAGAAGTTGGTTTGACTTTTAGATCGGGTCAAAGTAACTGTTAAAGGTATTTGTCATCGAGATATGAATCTTAATAAAGCAGATATTGCATTAGAATGCATGCTGCAAGAAATTAAAAAAATAGTGATGCTCCTTTAGAAAAGACCTTTGAAGATTGTTTGATTTCGATGATTTAACAGCGTAAGACTATATTCGTCTTCTTTCAGCTTTTTTAAAATTCCGGTAACGACAACCCTTTCCTCGATAAAACTAACAATAATAAGGGTACAAGAAACGTATAGATGAAAGAGATTAAAATATAATAGAAAGATTTAGAGGAAATGAAGGTAAAAATGACAAAGTCGACCATGAAGAAGAATGCGATATTTCTCCGTCTTTCTGGAGAAGAAAGTTGACCAGGAGAAACCGAAGTCTTTTAAAGAAACACTTGAAAACATATAAACCAATCTCGAAATCAATCCCGGGATCCCGGCTTCATAAAATGTAATCCCGAGATTGTGTATTTTCTTCGGAATTGTAATCCCTAACTTGAATACAGCTTTATTAATCGCACAAATACAAAACATAAAGATTAATTTATTTTTATGATCTTTGTGTGCTGTATCATAGAGATATAAGTATCATAAAGATATTGGTACTCTTGTACCAATTCCATTAATTTTGAATCATTTTGATCTGGGCTTGATTCCTTTAAAATCAAAGCTGGAAAAACATGTTTTCTTTTTCGATCGTTTAGAAATGACGTTTACAAACGGTCATTACTTGATCAATATACTAAAACGCCGATTTTAAGGAGCAAATATTAATCGGGTATAATTAGATAGTACAATTGAATATGTAGAAATGAATTATCTATAAGCATAGGCTGTCAATGCTTTTAAAAGACTTGATACTGTCCATAGAAAACTTAAGATTTGAAAAGATTTCCAAAAGATTTGAAATGTGTCCAGAATACTTGTAATGCCTCAGAAGACTTGAAATGCTTCCATAAAACTTGATATTGCCTTTGAGACATTAGAAATGCTTCCAGAAATTTTCACTGGTTTTTGAAGACTTAGTACTACTTTCAGAAGACTTGATATTAGCTCCAAACGACTTACTACTGCCCCTGGACGACTTGAAATGCTTCTAGAAGACTTGACACTGCATTTGAAAAGGCTTGATCTTGCTCTCAGATGATATGAAATGCTTTTAGAAGATTTGATGTAGCTGCCAGAAGACATGTAATGACTTGCAATAGTGACAAAAGACTTAAACTGCTTCCAGAAAATTTGATATGCCCATAGCAGATTTACCACTGTTTCTAAAGAACCTAATATTGCTTCAAAAAGACGTGAAATGTTCAGAATACTTGTTAATGCTTTAAAAGATTTAATACTGCTTCTTGAAGTTCTTCCAGAAAACTTGATATTACTTTTGGAAGACTTAAAATGCTTCTAGAAGGCACTTCTTTTAGAAAAGCGTATATAGCCTCTGAAAGACTTGATACTGGTTTTAGAAAAATTGAAATTCTTCCAAAAACCTTGATTCTGCTTCCAGAAGACCTGATATTGTTTTTAAAACTTCTGGCAGAAAACATTTTCATTGCAAAAAACACGACATTGTTGATAAACTGTTTGAGTTTCCTTCGAAAATATTAAATACTATTAGAAAAAATGTAAAATCTTGACTGGCAGATTAATCTTTTTTTATCTCTTTGGATGCTATTATATTAAAATTATTTTAATAGCTACATCCAATGTAGTAGCATCATCTGCCAATATTAAGCGACTTTTACTTCCTAGGACTTAATACCATACTTTAAGCAATAGATTAGGAATTGATAAAGCAGTAAAAACAGTTTGTATATTTCAACAGTTAAATGGAGTAAATAATGCATCTAGCGGAAACGGGAAAGACCTTTTTTTAAGATTTTTTTTTAAGTTTTGCTTAAGTTTTTAATCATATATTAAGTTTTAGTTATAATGTAGATTTGGCGATAAACATACATAAAGGAAATGTTCTATTTTCCTGCTAATTTTGAAACAAAAGTGTTCTTTTAAAAAACACCCCATGTTTTAAATCACCTTTTGAACTGTTTAAAACAGTATGATACAGTTTTAAAAATGCTTCAAACAGTTTGTTTTAAACACTTTCTTAAAAATATAACAACCCTGATTGAAATTATTGTTATAATTGTAATATAATAAAATCAAAAAGTTAATCAACTCAACCTTTATTTATAAAATAAAACGAAACACTGCCATTAAAGGCACGAAAAAGAAAAGTGCGCGCATGCGTTAAATTGCGACGGAAGGTTTTAGCTTTAAGAAGTTAAAAGTTGGGCAACTCTTGTGACTAAGACAAAAACCGTTTTAGTCATAAAGTGTTGCATGAACAGTACTACTGTTATAGTAGGGTAGTGCGATAGCACTACCTTAACCTTTCACTCTTATGACTATGACTACGACTAAGACTAAAACAGGTTGCATGAACCCACCATAAATACCCCAGAAGAGTAGTTGAGGATTAAGAAAAAACTAAAAACATTTAAAATCTCCATTTATTAAATCATATTTTTGGTACAAAAAAAAATTATTTTAGAAAAATCATTTTAATTCAAAATAATCGTCAAAAACTCCGTGGATTTCTGGAATCATATCCGAAGCGGTCATACTCCTTCCAAATTTTTTAAATGCCCTACTATTACATTCCCTGATTAGTTTGCATGCTGAGTAGCAAGCAATCATTGGTCGATCATCATGAGGAACATCAACATCTAATTTATGTTGTAACGCCCACGTGAAAAATACTGCTAAAGATCCACCTAATAAGTCTCCTTGGCCTCCACATCTCCTCCCAGACCCCCCCAATGATAAATTAACAGTTTTCGAAGCATCTATAAGAACGTCTTGTTCGCCTTTGCAAAGCAAAGTAACATTTGGTCCCCAAGATTCGAATAATTTCTTCGCGTCCTCCTCTTTAATACTCTTCGGATTTTCAGAACCGAGGAGTCTCGCGAATTCCATGATGTTCGGTGTTAAAATTGCGCCAGGTGTGGGGTAATTATTTAAAATGCTAGGTTCTTTACTTATTAAAAATAAACCGTCAGCGTCGATTACTAACGGTTTACACTTTTCTTTTCCAATCTCAATGATTTCTTTGATTACTTCGAAAATTGCGTCCTCGCGGCCCAAACCCGGCCCGATTAATAAAACATGTAATCTATCTAACCAAGGTTTAATTTTATTTACGGCATCCTCAGAATCCAAAAGGGGGTGTACAATTAATTCGGGGCTGTAAGATTTTATTACGGTAGCCGCATCTTTCGAACAAAAAACATGAACCAAATCCGCTCCCACTTTTAATCCGGAAATAGCCGAAAAATATGGGGCTCCTGTATATTCTAAGGAACCGCCGAATATTCCTATTCTACCGGCTTGTCCCTTATGTCGCCCTTGAGATAAAGATGGCGCTAACTGTCTAGACATCAGCGAGAGACTCATTTCATCCATTTTTGACGATTTATTCGTTTCACACTCACTAATACTTAAATTGGAAAGTTTTATATGTAATTTACACTGTAAATGCTTTAAAGGGTCACGGAAACACTTTATAATTGAGGTTTTTCGAGCAACGCACAACAATGTCATGACAGTTTTACTCCCCACACCGAACTGTGCGCCACCTCTGTGGTTAAAAGGAAGTTATTTATAGATTTAATTTAATCCAATATTTTAATTAATTTATTATTTAATATCTAATTTTCTTTATCTTACAATTTAAAAATGCGCACACATGATATGTTACATTATAAAAAAACTTAGTTCCTATAAATAGGTACTTAATAAAGTGAGGTTAAGACTAATAAAAAGTTACGTTTTCTTGTCTCGGATCTTTTAGTAGTATAGGATATCATAAAGTCTCTTTATCACAGCATGTCACTCTGGAATGTTTTAACATTTTTATAATCAAGATTTAAGCCGGTCCAATATCCTCCCATTTCTCTATTAATTTTAAGTCAACATTTTCAAATCTCCATCTTTGCGTTTTTGATCCCACATCGCATTTAGTTACGTAAATTTTTTTCGTACCTGGATCGCAATCCAAACAACGTGGATTCCCACCATGCACCAACCATTGTTTATCCTTAAAATTATATATTTTAAAAAAATGTTTGTTTATTTAAATAATGCAACAGCCATTCTGGGGGTGACAAATTTCAAATCAGGGTGAAAATTAAGCAATTATAATAAACTAATGATAGGACGGTATTTTGGAGCGGTATTTTTGAGGAACGTACCGATTTCACGCGATTTTATAATACCGGTTATAGAACGTAACGGATTACATATACTGGGTGTTCCCGTGACTCGGGGCATAAAATTAACCACATATACTAGAGCAAAAATGATGATGATTCGTGAAAAAAAATTATTATAAAAGTCTTCAAATGGCCAAGATATGGGCCATCAAAGTTCAGAAATTTTAACACATTTTTCTAAATATTTTCAAAACCATTAATGGTAGAGGGTTGAAATTTGGTACAGAGTAAACAAACATCATGCAAAATCATTGAACCAATTTTGACTTTGGCCGGATGACGGCAACCATGTTATACAGGGTGTTCCTAAAATTTGTTTGCTCAGAACTTTTTTGTTTGTTCGTAACCCTACATTTATTTTTGTAGTTTTTAATAGAAAATTTATTTTCGAAACTTTTTTCACTCTTTGAAAATTTTGATAACATTGACTGTTTTCGAGTTATACGCGAAACTGTTAAGCTTTGATTTCAATCGTAACAAATAAAACATATTCCGCAAGATCTGAGAAGGCGATGACAATTGAAAAACGAACTGATCTAATAACCATTATTTGCATAAATTTCTCAGTGTAGATTTAGTTAAATCCAGTGTTAATTTATTTTAATTGAATAAAAGAATGTAATTTCCAAAACAATAAATTTAATTTTCGCGGTAACAACAAACAAGAACATAATAAAAATTCTAACAAAAATATGAACAAGAACAATAAAATTATAAACAAATGGTAATAAATAAAACAGAACAAAAAAAAATACTAAAGCAGATGTTCAAAAACACTCCCGCCGGCTTCAATGCACGCCTGATATCGCCGTCTTAAATTAAAGCGCACTCTGCTGAGGACGTTGATTTCAGTTCGAAGTTGATCAAATGAATCAACAATTCGTAACCTCAGTTGATCAACTGAAGTTATTTCAACGCAGTACACAAGCGATTTAATGCGTCCCCATAAATAAAAATCTAGAGGTGTAAGATCCGGCGATCGGGGGGGCCAACTTATCGGTGCATCCACTCCTCGTCCAATCCACCGTTCCGGAAACCGCATATACCACATTTCTTGTCTTGTGTTTAAAGGAACGTCATCTAAAAAATCATTTAATTGCTCTAAATGTCCCCTGTATGTATGGCCATCCAGCCTTGACGGCAAGAAAACGGGTCCTATAATGACATCGCCCACAATGCCAGCCCAAACGTTAAGAGAAAACCTCCATTGCGATTTCCAAGCTTTCTTAAATCTTGGATTTTCGTCCGCCCAACTATGTGAATTTCTCAAATTGATGATTCCATCTTTAGAAAATGTCGATTCATCTGCAAAAAGTATTTTTTCTAAAAATTGATCATCAATTTGGATTTTGTGCTGCATTATTTGACAATATTGCAGTCGTAGTGAGTAATCAGCCTGTCGAACTTCCTGAACTTTATAACTATGATATGGATAAAGCTGTTGCTCGTGAAGAACACGCCAGATAGTTGTTTTTGACGTTAAAAAATGCCTCGCCATATCCAAAGTACTAGCTGTAGGATTTTCTTGTACGTAGTCTAGAATATCTTCTTCTAGTTCGGTTGTTCGGACTGATCTGACTTTACCGTTGTTACTAAAATTCGGCTTAAACGTCCCATTTTCCCTTAAACGGGTTTCAATTCTTAAAAATGTTTTTCGATTGGGCGCTCTGCGGTTCGGAAATTTCTCCCGATAACGGTTAGCGGCTGCTACGGCGTTTCCATGACATTCTCCCAATGTCAAAATCATGTCAGTTTGTTCACTAAATGTGTAATTGTCCATTTTGAACACGCAAAATTAATAAAAACTTCATTAACAAACAACTTTATGTTTAAACTACATAAGCAAGTTGACGGCTCAATTTGTTTTTTTTTTTAATTGCCATGGCCAACTTTTTCGAAAATTATTGTGTTTAGTGTTACCATTGAAATCGAAGCTTAATATTTTCGCGTTTAACTCGCAAACGGTTAATGTTATCAAAATTTTCAAAGAGTGAAAAAAGTTTCGAAAATAAATTTTCTATTAAAAACTACAAAAATAAATGTAGGGTTACGAACAAACAAAAAAGTTCTGAGCAAACAAATTTTAGGAACACCCTGTATAACATGGTTGCCGTCATCCGGCCAAAGTCAAAATTGGTTCAATGATTTTGCATGATGTTTGTTTACTCTGTACCAAATTTCAACCCTCTACCATTAATGGTTTTGAAAATATTTAGAAAAATGTGTTAAAATTTCTGAACTTTGATGGCCCATATCTTGGCCATTTGAAGACTTTTATAATAATTTTTTTTCACGAATCATCATCATTTTTGCTCTAGTATATGTGGTTAATTTTATGCCCCGAGTCACGGGAACACCCTGTATACCATCATATTTATCATATCATGATAATACGTCAAAGTACAACAATTCTGGTCTTACAATCAAGGAATGTGGTTCGCACAGATTGAAAATCAGTTCGCCATTGCATGAAGCAAAATACTAAACCTTAGCAGGAAACCTAGAAAACGATTACAATTAATGAAACCAATGCACGACACCAATCACGATATAGATACACCAGAGCAATTGATATCTTGTCGTCTAAGACGTCTTGTACCTGTCTGAACGAAGATTACTAAGAAGGTATTTTGAATAATGTGTGAATTAGGAATCGCGCGATCGTCAAACAGTGCATGGTTGTCACCTTTACATTTGGTCCCTAAGAAAAACAAAGTGTCGAGACCGCGTGGAGACTACCCCACATAGAAGATTTTTTGCAAAGGCTATGATAAATACCGTACCATACATAAGATGGTACGGTATTTAAAGAACGATATTTTGGAGTATTATTTCAATGAAACATAATATTCAGGATGATTTTTAAAATACCCAATTCTGATCGTTACTAATATACCCTACATCTTTATAGTGATGGTACGCTATTTGAGGAAGGAGAAACGGATTGCCGCGATTCTGAACGTTTATAATCTTTTTTCAAGTTTGGGACAGCGTGTAATTTTTTAAAATTATGATAATTAGTGGTAGAGTATATGAAGTATTCTAATTTGCTAAGAAACCAGCTATGTTCTTGAGTTTGAGAAAATCTGACGACATATACTATTGATTTATTAAGCGATTTATTATTGTACGGTTTCTTACGCGACAATTTCCTATGAACCGTTCCGTTCTGTCCATACAGGTACATTACATTACAACTTATTCAAGGTCACGGTATTTTGAAACGATATTTTGGAACGGTACTTTTGTGACACTAAACAGAGTACCGGTTGTACTGTATAGCTCGGATATCGAAAAAAGGAAGTTGTTTTCTAATCCTACTCATTGGTTGCTATTCCCAAGGTTTTTTAATCTTTAGTATTTCTATGTAGTGACCGTTCTTGGAGCGCGACAAAGTTAGGAGCGGTATTCCCATCACTATAATAAACTGACCAGCCACTATAAATTAGCTACAAGTTCAAAACTGGCTTTCTCGCAAACCACACATTCGATTTTGATGATTCTTTCTTTGTATGAAAGGTTGATGCTTCGACTTTAATCCTGCATAGACATTTTCATTCTGAATTTAATTTGAGCATATGGGTCATTCTCAGAAAGACAAGAAAATGTATCTCTGATATCAAATCTCTAAAATGTGTGATAATTACATTCACTTGAGCAAAAAGCTATTTGGTGTGATTCATCAGTATCTGTTCATTAAGTTATGACAATGTAACAAGCATTTTATGTACATAATATCTAAAAATTTTTAAAAGTTGAATCACATTTTGTTAATCATTCAGGTGTCTCTGCGGTAACATTATAAGTAAAACTATTCCTAAATCGGAAAAGTAACAATATTATATTATTTTGTTACTGTTCTTTTACTTGAGGTAATTAACGAATAGATTTAAGAATAGTTTGCAATTTGTTATAGATTTCAGTTTTAAATTAATCTCAAAAATGCTGTATCCCTCGCCTTAATCTCAACTCCGTTACTACTCAAATGTGGTAATTTCCAAAGTTATATAGAAACATGATCTTTCTTGCTTTACACAACATTTAATTTTGAGTATAATTATGTTTTTACGCTTTATTATTTTTTTGTTGTGCTAGATGGTGAAAACGGGAGGTAAGGTATTAAGTGAGGCAGCTGTTACAACATAAAAAAAAAAAGAAAATATCTAATCAAAAGAAGAGAGATGCTATGAGAAGATTGAGAGCGCAACGAAAAGAAGATCCGGAGGCATATGAAATTGCTAAATTGAAGAAAAGATAGAGGTAATACCGCAGAGTTAGCTGCGGTAAAATAAAAAAAAATATTACAGTTAACAGATCAAGATAAAAGATGTAAAAGAAAGGCAGCTGCTTTACAAAACCACAACTCTGCACCATCAAGTTCTGTGCTTTTAAGGGTCAAATATGTAAATAAGAAACTCAAAAACAAGGTAAATGTGCTGCAAAATGAAATTGCACAAACGACAATACTTCTACAAAAATATAAAAAACGTGTAATTCGAAAACCTCGTAGATCGGACATCGGATATAGGTACTGTAAGTAAACAGTTCCCACTAAATAATATTTCCATAAGAAAGACAATTCGTATATATTTAGAAAACAATGAAAACAGCGGGCTCTGTCCTGGGAAAAAGGACACAATAACATACAAGAAAAACAAAAAACAGAAACGCTACTTGAATGATTCCCTACAGAATGTACATAGAAAATTTAATAAATTATATCCAAAATTACGTATTGAGTATTCAACATTTTGTCGAATGAGACCATTTTGGATTTTGTAGCCTACAGCACGCCAACGTGATACCTGTTTATGTATAACCCACACTAATATGAATCTTCTAATAAATAAGCTAGGAATCCTAAATATTATCGAAGAGAACATCCCATCTCAAGTTATCCAGAAAATGTGCTGTTAAGCTACTATATATATTATAAAAAGAAAAATGCCTCGAACGCAAATGTATAGTAAGTAGTAAATGTAAAGTGCGTCAAAAATACAGTGACCATTCTGCATTACAACAAAAAGGAATTAATCACGTACTTCATGTACGTGAATAATGTGGGTTAACAAATCAATATAAAGTTTTGCAAGAAAACAGTGAGAGAAAAGCAAACGAAGAAAGTAGAAAACACCAAGTAGTTACAGAATTGATAGAATCTATTCTAAGATATATGTTGCATCTCAGGAATATATCCCATCAATATCGATGTATAAACGCAGTAAAAAAAAATCTGTCTGTTGATGAAATCTTGATCCATATGGATTTTTCTGAAAATTACTGCTGTAAATATACTGAAGAAGTGTAATCTGCACACTTTGGTAAGTCTCAGATATCTCTTCATACCGTAATTGTCTTCGCCATGACCCCTCACCCATATACGTGCACTTAAAATATGTTCTTGATGATATAAAAATGATTGTTCCTAAGGTAAGACATGTAAATTTCTTATCGGATGAAGCATCTACCCAATATAAGAATAGAAAGATGTTTTATCTTATCGCCACACGTCTGCACAAAAAATTACAAGCAGAGACAATTCGATGGCATTACACTGAAAGCGGCCATGGAAAAGGAGTACCTGACGGAATTGGAGGCTGTATCAAACGTGTAGCAGACTCAAAAGTTGCGCAAGGAACAGACATACCAGATTATGATACATTAGTGAGTGTTTTACAAAGCGCAATAAAAGAGATCAAAATTTTTCGTATCGATGAAAAACTAATCCCTATTATTAACGAACTGATCCCAGCAAAAACTCTAACGTTTAAAGGTACGATGAAAATTCATGAAGTCACTTGGATCAATAAACGAAGAAACAGACTTACTTTAAGAGAGCTGACATGTTTGCATTGTGAACCCGGCGAATTTTGTTCAGACTATAACTTGGGATCTATCGAGTATAAAACACCTCTATGTTATAGTGCTGTATATACAGATTCATCATCATCGGATGATGATACGCCATAGAGTTTAATTACGAATTAAAAAGAAAATTTGAAGATGAGTGACAATAGTAGCTCGAGTATTTGGTTCGAAATAAACCAAAATAAAATTGCTGACTATTAACATGTCGTTGATCAATGATGGATAGAATGTTTAGAAAATCTCCAACAAAAAACGATTTTCAAAAAAGAGAAAGAAACGAGAAAGAACTGAAATTTCTACTTCACTGCAAAACAAAATGGAATAGCCTTTTAATCATGTTAAAGTCTAAAAAACTGTTTTACAAAAGTAATGATTAATTTGAGAAATCCCATTATTAGTGGCAATGAGTTCCAAATTATAAGGAGTAAGATTGCCTTTAGTGTGCCAAAATAACTGTTGAAAGTATTTATTGTCGAGACATGAATCTAAATAAAGCAGATATTACTTTAGAATGCATGCTGTAAGAAATTAAAAAAATTAATGCTTCTTTAGGAAAGACCTTAAAATATTGTTTGATCTCGATGAATCAACAGCATAAGACTGTATTGTTCAGCCTTCGTCGTTATTTAAACGACCAAAAGTTAGATTTCCGGTAACAACGACCCTTTGCTCAATAAAACTAAAAACAACAACAGTTGTATAGGTGAAAAAATTTAAAAGATAATAGAAAGACTTATAGGAAATGAAAGTGAAGATGACAAAGTCGACCATGAAGACGAAGGCGATATTTCGTTTTTAAAGAAACTCTTGAAAACGTATACAAAAATCACGGGTTTATAAAGTATGATCCCAAAATTTCCGGGATTGTGTATTTGCTTCGGGATTGTAACCCTCGTGGACACAAATTAACATTATGTGTGCATAGAAACTTACAAACCCTGAAAATCACAATATAAGTGGCGGTACTTGTTTAGGTGATACAAGAAGCGATTATGATAACAACTTTGGTTTTATAAAATGTTTCTAACAAATTATTCTATGAAAGCAGCATGACATCATCCATTTTGGAACAAAGTACACAATGTTTCAGCAAGAAAAACACGGGTTTTTAAAAAGAAACAACAATAATTAAAGAACATTCAAAGAAATGTCCCACATTGGCATACCAGCATCAAACAATGCATCCATAATTGCCGCCTTTAAAGTATAATAACTAATAATGAAGGTCAACCTAACCTTTTGATGAAGATCTCATATTACCAGAAGAAATTGCACAAATTCCATTCTCAAACAATACAGTATAAACAAGAATTCAAAGTATAGCAGAAAACATAAATCAATTAATACAAAGAGTTCATGTATCAGCTTGGGTTCCTACACAGTTGGATGATACAATTAGTCTAAGTATGAAGGCTTTCACGACCGATGCTAATTGAACTAAAATTAGAACAAACACTAACACTAGAAATATCACTAAGACTAACACCAGATATAAAACTAGAAACTTTCGGGTTTTGCCGTGCGTTTTTTGAA
Source organism: Onthophagus sagittarius (assembly GCA_036711965.1). Lineage (NCBI taxonomy): Eukaryota > Metazoa > Arthropoda > Insecta > Coleoptera > Scarabaeidae > Onthophagus > Onthophagus sagittarius. The sequence goes on along the minus strand of JASERS010000005.1, from coordinate 17,381,903 downwards.
AAAATGTTTGACGTTTCGGATACCATGCTGCAACCTTCTTCAGAAACTGGTTCGAAGTTTTTTTTTCGAAGAAACTTCGAACGCACGGCAAAACCCGAAAATTTCTAGTTTTAGATCTAGTGTTAGTCCTAGTTATAGTTCTAGTGTTAGTGCTAGTGTTATTTCTAATTTTAGTTCAAACAACTAGTCTATTAGTTTTATTGTGATATGTGGGATACAAGCACGAATATGCCATTCTCGAAGTCCTGTTCTTTGCAAATTTCTTAACTACCACTACCGCATATTTGAAAAATTAAATTAAATATGACTTAGTTACCAATGGAGAGCTTAAATGGCTTTTAATTAACAAAGAAAACTTGTCTAATTTGATGTGATAAATCGCCGAAAGTAGAAAGTTACAAATTTTAACACCCTTTATTTTACACCTCTTTGTGTACTATACATTCGTCGGTACGTCAAGGAAAAAGTAAATCAATAACTATTATCGGATTCAAAAGATTTTGACCGCCAACAACAGAAAACCTACTCCATAGAAAAAATCTAGACTGGTTTCGTTGGACGCGAAATTTAATTCTTTATAATGTGGAGAAATTTTAAACTTTTCCTGCCACTCACATAATAATTATCACAGGTGTAATGGAAAAAAGTACCCGATTTAGGCCGATCTGCGAAGAAGCTCGTCTTTGCGATTTTTTTACTCGGAAACGGTTCGTCGAAGATATTCTATATTTCGACCACACATTGCGCAAAATGTGCTAAACATGACGATATATTCATTTTGTAATTTATGCTACCCATTTTCAAATGAAAGTACATTATGTGAAGTAATGATATCTCGATAACGCGTTATCGTATGGGATTGTCGCAAACATCATTCTAACTGTCTGATGAAACTGAATAAAAACCTAATCTGCATTGTTCATCAAGTGTTCAATACGATTTTATAATTAAAGTTAAATCATTCCGCGCGAAATTATATCCGCAGGTGTGAGATTTACTTCTCTTGACTCCTCACACCCGCGGAAATAATTTCGCGCAGATTGATTTAACTCTGATCAGAAAATCGCATTGAACACTTGCTGTATAATGCTGATTAGGTTTTTACTCAGTTTCATCAGGCGGTTAGAATGATGTTTGCGACAATCCCATAAGATAACGCGTTATCGAGGTATAACTACTTCACATAACGTAATTTTATTTGATAATGGGTAGCAAAAATTAAAAAATCGAGGTTCTTTGCAGATCGGCCGAAATCAAGTACACTTTTTCATTACACCTATGATAATTACTATACGAGTGGGAGGAAAAATTCGAGAGGGTTTGAAATTTATTCATGTTTATACCTTGTAATAACAGCTTATTTTTAACCAAAATATATCCTTTGTGTATGAAATGAACAGTTAACTATATTAATTTGTCCAGGGCGTTTAATTTTATTATGTAGTATATCCATGGCAAACACAAACAATTTTAGGAATCGCTATAGAGCAATGTTTATAAACATCAAAACTTTGTTTATCTTTAATCGTTATTTCTCCTAGATTTTTTATTAATAACTTATATAAAATCAATACCTTTTATACAGGGTGGGGCAGAAAGAGAAAAACTGAAATCAAATGAGAAAATCTCAGCTTGTTGTGTGTAACATCTTTCCTGGACTGGGGGATGTGCCACGACCCGTCATTCCTCGATCGCTCTTGATTATTTTTTTATTAGGACACCTGAAGGTAAAAGTCTACGTCAATAAACCTACAAAAAGTTGAAAGAAGCTAGCACAGTACAAGTGGGAGAAATTGACAGCTACTTGTGTGAGAAGGTGATGAACTTGGACGATTCATTGGTTGAAAATGAACGTTATCTATCTGACATTATCTTTAAAAGGTAATTTAACTTTCTTCTTGTTATGTAATACAGTCTTTTTGATAGTGAGCACCGGATTTCAAAGCTCCAAAGGACTGTTTTAGCCATCTTCTGGATGGTAACGCTAATGGCGTTAAAACTAAAACCTCTACGTGCACTTACATAGCACATTTTACGTAGTCGTAAAGACAAAATTCTCTATCAAATGAACCATTCATTGCTCATTTGTTTTCGGAAATAAAAACATTTGAATACTGTTTTGTTGTGGTAAATAAAATACTAAACAACATTTATAATTTTTTTTTTATAAAGTCGATATTTACGAAGATATATGCTGTTAATACATCATCAAAGCTGATAAACATCATCTCAAAAATGGTTTACCGTGTAGTTTACGTTAGTATACATTTCCTAAAGATAAATTTTATTATTTCTACATAACGTCCAAATATATTCAATATATGGGAATGCAAGAATTGATGCCCTCAAATTGATACAACCTCAAATTGGACAATTACATCAAAAGTTATAGGTTTATTAAATGACTGCGACCATTCACTATGGCATTTGGGATTTACTTAGAAGAAAAGTACAATGTAAAAAATATTCTAACATATCGTTTAAACCAAGATGTTTTAATTCTTTTTTCTTTCATATGAAGAGTTGGACTAACTAAAGACCACCCCGGGTCCACTCGATTTTGAATATAGAAAATCATCCAGCTTGTTACCGCCTTTAGAAAATCAATCATGCCTTATTGAAAATCATTTCAAGACTTAACCTAACATTGGCCAAGAAAGTAAAGAAAATAAATATGATTTGGAAGACATAATGCTTGAAAAGTCATAATATTTTGTTTAATATTACTTCCGTTGATTAACTATTTTTTTTTTAATTACTATACCTATTGGATTAATAAAACAAGCTATTGCTTAATATTCGCACTAAGAAATGACGTCATGTAAGGGAAATCAAACAATGATAGCAATAATAACGGAAACACCCTTCCTGCGCAATGACTGACTGTATATAAGTCGAACAATGCTAGTTACGCAGGCATATGTTCTACATGAAACAACAAACACATCCATCCTTCTATAGAGGATGTGAAGTAGAAGAGGAGACGATGAGTCATAGTTTGCGATTATCCCAACCCCGCGTAATTAAGGAAATCCACTTTTGGAATACCATGGCCACAAATGTTGGATATAAGGGATATAGCGGCATGTACACTAACTGCCTTAGCTACAATATATATAGGGTGTCTCTGAAATGCGTGTACAACGGAATACCACAGATTCCTTGGCTCAAAATAGGCAAAGTTGCTTCGTTTGGCCGCTAGAGGACTTCAAAATTAAACAAAAAAAAATCATTTATTCTTTATAACTCGAAATATGTTCTTTTGTGGTTTTTATGTGAAATTTTGAAAATGCAGAGATGATCGAAAAGCTATGTCTTCAGCAGTTACTACACCATATCTTTTTTACTGAGCAGGCGATGACTACATAATTAAAATTTCTGAATAGCCCATTTAGTTTTGAAACTTTTTTGTCTGTTATAAGATTGTGGTTACATAAGTAGTTAAGCCAGAAAAAAAGGAATTTTTGAGTACCTGCAACCCTTATTTGCGTCATTTTGATTACAAAATCACAAGGTGTTTTGCACTTAAGTAAGAAATTGAGTAGTAGGTGATTTTTTCCGCGTAATTTTTGTTCCTAATCAACTGTAAAGGTAATGACTGTTGATTTCAACGCCTCCCTCAGTACCAATGACGATAAAATTTTGTAATTACAATGATGTAAAAAAGGCTTGCAAATGTTCAAAAATTGTAATTTTCTGACTTAACCACTAATGTAATCAAAATCTGAAATTTTAATTATGTAGTCATCGCCTACTCAGCAAAAACATTCAATCATTTCTGCGTTTTCAATATTTCACCTATAACCATAAAAAGACGTTGATTGAACGTTTTCGAGTGATAAAGAATAAACGAACTTTTTTTGTTAACTTTGAAGTCATCTAGCGGTGAAACGAAGCAACTTTGGATATAGATAAGTTAACTTAAATCGACCTATTTTGAGCCAAGCAATCTGTGGTTTTACATTGTACACGCATTTCAGAGACACCTGTATATTAAGATTGAGATAAATTGAGATTGAGATTAAGATTAAGATAAAGATTGAACTCTGAAAACATCGCCGGTTCTTTAGTTATAATTGAACTAAGCAAATAAACATTAACATAATGCAGTTGCGGATTCAGGGGGGATTGGAGGTTGATCCAACCCAACTCCCACACTTTTCTCTGAATCCGTCACTTACATAATAAAAACAAATAAGATTCTTCTTTAGTACTTCACCCTGAATTAGAAGTTCTTAAGCCCAGACAATGACCCCAAAAATGTTCCACTGCTATTGATACTTACAACATCGTATCTCCAATACTGATTACCTTTTCCACCATGACATGGATATAAAACAATTTGGGCTTTATCATTAGGATCAGAAACATCCCAACAAAGTGTTTTTCCCTTCATACGGATATCTTTGTGCCATGTTAAAGTGAAATTTTGTTCACCTTCTTTTGAAGTACCTTTTATGCAATTTCTTAGACCAAACGGTTGGTCTCTTTGTTTGTAATAAGCATCAACGCATAAATCGGGGGCCGCAATGTTTCTTATTTCTCCAAACGCAAAATCGTCCGGTTCAATAGGCGGGTATTTTAGTGGCAAATCAAAAGCGATCGTCTCCATAAACCATTTAAAAGTTTTACATTTAAGACGCTCTCGAAGCGCCTTCTGTTCAGTTAAATCCCCAGGATCTAATTTGCGATAATGCGGACGACGTTTGTAAATGAACTCGGCGTACTCATCCATCCAGACTTCGGCTACTCGTTTATAATTTCTTCCCACGAAATCACCTTTCCCTGGATTTGGAAATGGGGCGTATTTACGGTAAATGTGACCTACCCTTGAACATGGCGCGTCGTACATTTGGCCCCCACACATCCAAATTTTAAAGCTTAATTCGTATTGTTCACCTCCCCAAATATCTAATCCTTGATCGTAACCGCCTAATTCCCAAAAGAATTTTTGACTTATCGCAAATAATCCACCAGCCATAACAGGACTCCTAAATGAATTAATAAATATTAATTATTAAGAGAGTAGTCAAAATTTAACGCACTCAAAAGGTTCTGTTGGACGTTGTAAATCCTCTGGGAGGAGAGGTAACCTTTTATAATACAATTCCCAATCAAATGCACCTCTTGCACCTTCATCTTGGGCTCTATACTCAAAAGTCTCATATTGAATAACATCAATAAATGGACAAACACAAGTTTTATAGTTTTGAGCGATGGGTTCTAAAATTATTTACTTATTAAATAATTTTTTATGGCCAAATCTAATTATACCTAATAATGGGGGTAGCCAATTAACATTAGCTTCCGTATGAGAATCTAAAAATAATAAAACATCCCCAATTGCTTCCTTAGCCCCCGCTAACCGAGCCCGAATCAATCCACTTCTCTCACTCAAATGGATAACTCGAGTTTTAGTCGCATTCGCCAATAAATAGTCATCCAAAGGTTTCTTGCTGAATTCTTTCGAACTGAAATCATCGACCAAGATGATTTCTTTTAATAAATTATGAGGAGATCGATTTAAAACGCTGTGAACAGTTCGCAAAAGTGTTGTCCAATGTTCGTTGTGAAATGGGACGATTACGCTAACGGTTGGAAGATCTTTTAAGTACTTCTTCTTTTTACAGCTGATAGTAACAATGAATTAAATAATAATGGATTAATTAAGTAATAACATATTTAAAGTAACAAACCCTTTATGTCTGATATCGGGAATGGCTCTATCTAAAGCTATTTGGTCACTTAGGGCAGCATTAAATCCATTTACTTTAAAAAGTTTATCGTAATTGGCAATTTCTTGGGGTTTTTTAAATGGTTTTCCTTGTTCTCCAATTCCTGTACGCTTTTTATCTTTTTCTATTAAATCGTAGTTGTGCCAATCAATTTTCTCATTGGAAATCTGAAATAAATAATTCAAATTACATATAAAGTTAAAAGTTCTTTTAATTGTTTAAATTCAATCATTGTGAATCACATATTATACATCAACTAGCACCATCTATTACCTTGCTAATCTACTATTTATACATAAAATGTATGAATATTTTTTTAACTGATTTACGTTAAAAATTCATCTCGCCCATTTTACCCATTTATTAAATAAATAAATTAAGTAAAATTAACTAACTTTTTGGAAATTGTAAATTAGCAAATAAAATGATAATATTGAAAACAGTGCCATCTATTATTTTATAATTAATTTGGGAAATGAAGGATTTTAATTAATAAATTGTAGTTATCAAATTTAGCGTTAAAAGAAAATGTTAAACAACAAAGTGATAAATTTAAGATATTTTCTTATCTAATTAAAAAAAATGTCAAATTTAAAAAGTGTCTGAAAGTGGCATTGTTAAAAAGAGTGTCATCTGTTATCTTGTAATTACATCAAAATATCAACAAAATTTTTAAAATTAAAAGGTTAATTTTATTGGATATAAAAATTTGTTTGATTACAAAAACGTGATCTAACCTTTTTTATTAATTAATTTAAATAAAATCGTTCAGTATTTCGTCATTTAGTTTAATCCTCTTTCAAAACTACAGTGATAGATTAGATTATATATATAGATTACCAATAATGACAGAGTACCAAAACAGTAACATAATCCTTTATTAAAAGCAAATTTAATTATCAAATTTAGTATTAAAAGGATATTTTAAGCCACAAAGTAATAAATTTTAAACTTTATCTAATTAAAAATAGGTAAATTAAAAAGGCTATTGAAAAGAGTGCCATGTGTTATCTTACAACTACATCAAAATACCAAGAAAAATTTTAAAACTAAAAAATTAATTTTATATTTTAAGGCCGCGTTAAACATTCTTGAGATGACCTCTAAATCTCGAGATCTCTTTGACTCGAGATCTTGTCGTTAGCAGATGTCGCGCCACGGTAAATTTGAGGAAATAAATAAAATTCATATCTTTAAGCGATTCTTTCTCCAACCACTACTGGTATCAAGCGAGATGCAAGACTATTTGGTGGTGATATGCCCAAATAATTCGCAAAGATTCTTGTTGTCTAAATCTTATTTGATGATACTTGTTGCGTCTGTTTTAACTTTGGGGATTTCAACGCAATTTTTAACAAATTGTGTTGAATAATGTCGTTTGCCGCACTCCGATGTCAGTGTTACAAAATTAGGTGTCCCTAATTTTTTATAAGCGATTTAATGGAATTATAAATTAAAAAGAAACAAAAATAAGCCATGCGGGGAGAGGAGGGTTCCGGCCAATGCGAGCGGAGTTGAAAAGATGGTGCCACCTCAGACGGAATGTAGCGTCTCATCGTCTACGCACGATATATACATAAAACGATGTTTAAAATTTTAGATAAAATTGTTTTATTACAAATTCAATAACTTTTTATATATAAGATATAAATAATGCATATAAATTTAATTATTTATTAAAAATAATTTAGTGATTATTATAATAAAAATTGATAATGCAATTAATAATAGAAAATTACAGAATGTAATTCAAAACAATTTCCTTTGCGTAATCTATCCTGTATCATCTTTGCCTCTGCTACAATCACCAAACCGGTAACTGTCTGAATAGCATTCCGGACTCTGGAAGGGCCAAGAGCATCGAGATCATTGGTATTGCTATTTTCTATTGTCTCTTCTCTTCTTGTTTCTTCCAAAATTCAATCTGGTATTAACAGAACTTGTTTGATGCAGCACTGCTTTCATTTATGTTACATCTTCGTACGTTTCTTCGTACATGTCGATATCGACAAGATGTTGTTTCTCTCTGTATTTATCTTCAATTTTCTTAGCGTATCTAACATAATTTTTCCAGATTTGTGGTGTAACTGAAGCAATTGCATCATGACACAAATTGAGAACTTTGTCAGTTTTATAGGTATTGCTGCTCTTTGTTACTTTGTTTTTAACATAGGTATATATTAACTTAATTGCGTTAAATTCACAATGTGTTGGTAACCACTGGTATTCACTGGTAACCAAAGTAATTTTACCTCGTCGCCCCTAATTTCCCTTTTCTAATTTTCCATGCTCTTGTTGGATTTCTAAAATTACGATCCACCATAGTAAGACATGGGGCTTGGTCTGTCATGATAACCGATCTTGCAGGAATTATGGACACTACTTGTCTAAACCACTCTTCGTGATGTTGTCGATTCATTTCTTTGTAGTATTTCTTTGTGATTATTATTATAATAATCATTATTACTATTCTTGATGCATATTAAAAACAAAATTTTAAAGAAATTAGTTCCACGCTATATTGCTTAAATTTGTATGCATTATTTATGGATTATATACAAACAATACTTATTGAATTTGTAATAAAATAATTTTATCTAAAAATCTTGTTTTATCTATATATCGTGCGTAGACGGTAAGACGCCACGTTCCGTCTGAGGTAAGCACCATCTTTTCAACTCCACTCGGATTGGCTGAAGCCCTTTTTAATTTATTTCTTAATAATAATATTAGCTTTTACCACAATATATCTAAACATTGATATTGTTCTTCTTATTTTTAGTTTTACAAAAAAAGAAATGTTCTTGAAAATGTTTGTATTTATTCTCATACTGGAATAGAGGAGTTCGTATACATGACTTATTGTTTATTACCGTTTAGTTTATGGCGTATTTAATTAGGAAGCTTCTTTTTTATGTTAAAATGAAAGATTATTTTTGTAGGTATACCCCTAATACTTATCTGATAAAAAATATGTACGTAAAAGTTAAATCATAAGAAGAACAAAAAGAAACTCATTCAATAGAATAAGCACCCATTTTGTTAAATCTTCATTCTATTGGTCGAAAAATCGTAACTTTGAGATTTAATAATTAGAAATAACCATCTTTGGGAATCTATATAATGAATAAATTTGTTTCAAATTGCTTTTTATTTCATTGCGATATCTCAATTAGATCTTGAGATACGATTTTTTAAATCGATTATTTTTTAAGCATCTTTGGGATCTAAAATAATGAATAAATTTGTTTCAAATTGCTTTTTATTTCATTGCGATATCTCAATTAGATCTTGAGATACGATTTTTTAAATCGATTTTTTTTAAATCAAATATATGATTAAGTTTTAATAAAAAAATCGTAACTTTGAGATTTAACGATTCGAAATAATCATCTTTAGGGATCTAAATAAAGAATAAATTTGCTTCAAATTGCTTTTAATTTCATTGCGATATCTCAATTAGATCTTGAGATACGATTTTTTTAAATTGATTATTTTCTTTTTCAATAAAATATATGATTAAATTTTAATCAATAAAACGTAACTTTGAGATTTAACGATTCGAAATATCCATCTTTGGGGATCCATATAAAAAATAAATTTGCTTCAAATTGCTTCTTATTTCATTGCGATATCTCAATTAGATATTGAGATACAATTTTTTTAAATCGATTATTTTTTTTAATAATATATTTGATTAAGTTTTAATCAAAAATTTTTTGAGATTTAACGATTCGAAATATCCATCTTTGGGGATCTAAATAATAAATAAATTCGCTTCAAATAGCTTTTTATTTTATTGCGATATCTCAATTAGATGTTGAAATACGATTTTTTTAAATCGATTATTTTTTTAATCAAATATATGATTAAGTCTTAATCAAAAAATCGTAACTTTGAGATTTAAGAATTCGAAATAAGCATCTTTAGGGATCTAAATAAAGAATAAATTTGCTTCAAATTGCTTTTTATTTCATTGCGATATCTCAATTAGATCTTGAGATACAATTTTTTTAAATCGATTATTTTTTTTAATAAAATATTTGATTAAGTTTTAATCAAAAATTTTTTGAGATTTAACGATTCGAAATAATCACCTTTTGGGATCTAAATAATGAATAAATGTGCTTCAAATTGCTTTTTATTTCATTGCGATATCTCAATTAGATCTTGAGATACGATCTTTTAAATCGATTATTTTTTTTAAATCAAATATATGATTAAGTTTTAATCAAAAAATCGTAACTTTGAGATTTAACGATTCGAAATAATCATCTTTAGGGATCTAAATAAAGAATAAATTTGCTTCAAATTGCTTTTAATTTCATTGCGATATCTCAATTACATCTTGAGATACGATTTTTTTAAATTGATTTTTTTTTTAATCAAATATATGATTAAGTTTTAATCAATAAAACGTAACTTTGAGATTTAACGATTCGAAATAATCATCTTTTGGGATCTAAATAACGAATAAATTTGCTTCAAATTGCTTTTTATTTCATTGCGATATCTCAATTAGATCTTGAGATACAATTTTTTTTAAATCGATTATTTTCTTTTTCAATAAAATATATGATTAAGTTTTAATCAATAAAACGTAACTTTGAGATTTAACGATTCGAAATATCCATCTTTGGGATCTATATAATGAATAAATTTGCTTCAAATTGCTTTTTATTTCATTGCGATATCTCAATTAGATCTTGAGATACAATTTTTTTTAAATCGATTATTTTTTTTAATAAAATATTTGATTAAGTTTTAATCAAAAATTTTTTGAGATTTAACGATTCGAAATAATCAACTTTTGGGATCTAAATAATGAATAAATTTGCTTCAAATTTCTTTATATTTCATTGCGATATCTCAATTAGATCTTGAGATACGATTTTTTTAAATTTATTTTTTTTTTTAATCAAATATATGATTAAGTCTTAATCAAAAAATCGTAACTTTGAGATTTAAGGATTCGAAATAAGCATCTTTGGGGATCTAAAATAATGAATAATTTTGTTTCAAATTGCTTTTTATTTCATTGCGATATCTCAATTAGATCTTGAGATACGATTTTTTAAATCGATTATTTTTTTTTAAATCAAATATATGATTAAGTTTTAATCAAAAAATCGTAACTTTGAGATTTAATGATTCGAAATAATCATCTTTAGGGATCTAAATAAAGAATAAATTTGCTTCAAATTGCTTTTAATTTCATTGCGATATATCAATTAGATCTTGAGATACGATTTTTTTAAATTGATTTTTTTTTAAATCAAATATATGATTAAGTTTTAATAAAAAAATCGTAACTTTGAGATTTAACGATTCGAAATACTCATCTTTAGGGAGCTAAATAATGAATAAATTTGCTTCAAATTGCTTTTTATTTCATTGCGGTATTTCAATTAGATCTTGAGATACAATTTTTTTAAATTGATTACTTTTTTTAATAAAAAATTTGATTAAGTTTTAATCAAAAAATTTTTGAAATTTAACAATTCGCAATATCCATCTCCCACGCATTGTAATTCTTTTCTCGTCATAAATTCCCTTCAACTAATTTATTTTTCTACCTTAATTTTCAGTTTAAAACAATATATTATCAATATTTAATCTAATGGGAATTTAACTGAATGATAATCTACTAAAATTTCATGGTATATAATTGTTAAAATATATTATTTTAAAACACCTCAACATCTATTAAAATATAGCCGAACTGCTAATGTGTTAGTACGGTTGCCTAAATTCTGCTTTATTTATTATAGCATATAGTTTACATGTAAGTGTGTAATTCCAAGTTTTCTACAAATTAACGTAATAAGGGGTGTCGGTCTGATCTTAAACTATTTCTGGGGAATGTTCCGCTCACAGTGAGTGTTTTTTCAAAGTGATTTGTGAATTAGTTTACTCTGTATAAATGATGCAATGTGGCCAAAAACTTTGTGATTTTTTTTTCATTAATAACAATAAAAATATCTGTTTTTGGCGATATTTACTACAAGACCCTATATGTCCATTTTAATCCTATGGTAAAATTTTTACATTAATTCCTATTTTGTGCACTAAAATTTGGAACTGCTGCACCCATATTTAAGTACCTGATTTTTATGACGTTTAACGCAGCCTTAAGTCATAAGAATTTGTTTAATAACAAAAAGGTGAATTAACTGATAAATTTAAACAAAGTCAATTACTTTAATCCACCTTTAAAAGTGAAGATTAAGAAGTTTAAAAGTGATAGATTAATATCAACATTATAAAAATTAAACTTTATTAAAACCAAATTGTAATTATCAAATTTAGTATTAAAAGGAAATGTTAGACCACAAAGCAATAAATTTAAGTTACTTTCTTATCTAATTAAAAAAAAGTAAAAAATGATAACAAAAAAATCTTACCAATGGAGGGAATGGAAATTTTGAATCAATAAGAGCTTGTGGAGCTTGTGGAACATCAATATACTTAACATTTTTGTGCCCTCTGATAATCCGATAAATAAGTACTGTAAATATCACAGTTGCAAATGATATAAATGCAAATTTTAGCATGCTCCTCATGTTTCGTTTCAACATCACCATTTTTGAGTTATATCAATTGAATAACATTGCCTAAAAACCAAAAAAATATAAATATAAGAAAACCTGAAAAGAATTACTACATTTAATTCAACTAGAGTTAGTTTCCACCTAACCTATAAACGCGTCCTGTTGACGTTGCAAACGGACTAACATAGCTTTTAAAACGGGTTTCACAATGATAACGTAAGCGTTATCAGTGAAAATTGCACTATTTAATAAATGTTTAACGTTAGAACGCGTTGTTCTTTACACAAAAATTGGAGTGACATTTCTCGTTTGACAAAATCATAAAAAATGATACAAACATTAATTAATGTTATTGAACTACCCCCTATTTCAACAAGCATTTTGAATATTGTAGAAATTAATGGAGTAATTAAGATTGTTAGGTTTCAAAAATTGTTTGTATCTAATGTTGTTTGTGAAAAGTGGAAATTACCCAAATTTCAATTAGCAAAATAAGATTTTTATCTTACCCAAGGACGAGTTATTCTCGTTGTTAAACGAAACAACATTAATTTTTACTTAAAATGATTCATTTCAGCTTTTTTTGGCAAATAAAATTGTATGAAGGTTGAGTTGACAGATGACATAACCTTACTTTTTAAATTGTAGGTTATGTTTAATGCTATTAAATATAAAAATAAATAATTTTAAAAATTTAAATTTATTTCGTTTATTTATTTAGTGACATGAAATAAATCGCAAAGCATTTGAATGTTGATTTCCACACAACATCTAAAGAATGTTAACCTTGAAGTATCGCTAAACTATTATGCACATAACATTTTTTGATTCTTATCAGTAACAAGAAATACAGGCTGTTTCTATAAAAGTCGACGCATTATTTTAATCATAAAAGCTATAAGAATGATATTTGTACATATTTTTGGTCTAAACCTATAAATGGCCTCAAAGTTAGGGTATTCTTAGACATTTTCTTACATATTTTCAACATGGTTTGTTTTAGAAAGATAAAATTTGGTAGTTAAATGTTAACCTTGAAGTAAACTATTATATATATTAGCTAAACTATTATGCAATTTTTCATCACAATAACATTTTTCGATTCTTATAAGTAACAACAAATACAGGCTGTATCTATAAAAATCGCATCTAAACGTAAAATGCCACAGAAGAATGTTGTTGAGAATAAAATTTGTACAACTTTTATTCTAAAAGTTTTTTATAACATCCTTCGATTCCCAAGTTTCGTGTATTGCTCAATATTGACGCATCTGAGACCAAAAGTATGACCCGAATCTTCCCGCTTTTTGAACTAGAAACGTTCAGGCTTAGCCATACATCTCTCAAACTTGAATGTTTGTAGTTCCTGAACCAGTCAAAGATTAAAGAGTTTATTCTTTAAGCTTTCGTTTGATGTCAAGTTTAGTTTTACTTCAGTTTAAATATACAGGGTTGGGTTGGGTTGGGATTAACCGTCCATCTGAAGACATACTTCAACCCATGGTATAAGAATATAATTTTTGTTTTTGACAAAAAAATCATTCCAATAAGAACAAAAAGAATCGAAAGATTCAAATTGTTGCAATAACTGTTCATACTCTTCTGGATGATTTAAGTACCAAACTTAAAATCCAGAAGAAAATCCAAAAATTATATTCTTATACCATGGGTTGAAGTATGTCTTCAGATGGACGGTTAATCCCAACCCAACCCAACCCTGTATATTTAAACTGAAGTAAAACTAAACTTGACATCAAACGAAAGCTTAAAGAATAAACTCTTTAATCTTTGACTGGTTCAGGTCAATGACTCTCTTTCTAACTCTTCAAATGAAGAACATGTTAATATTGCCTTTGCTTCCTCATTAATCTGTGGCGTGGCTTCAATCGGTTTGGTACTTAAATCTCTTACAAAGTCAGTCCTGTTTCTGTGTCGTCTATGGTAATCAATGAATCCTCTTCGTCCTTTTTTGTATTGGCATAATATGTCTGAAATGTTGTAGAGGAATGCTTACCCATCACATACCACCTTATTCTGTGCTGGTAATCAAACGCATTTCTTGCCCCAGCTGCGCGGATGTACGAAAAGAAATTTTCCAAAATATCTTGGTTACGGCGGTATGGGATTATATAATCGACATATATTATATTTTAGATTTAAATAATCGTATAAGCTTTTTAACGATTTGTTATTCAATAATATGGCTCTTTGAAACGGCAATAATGTTTTTCTTTTGCCTACTTCAATATTAAGTACTTGCTTGTCCATAGTATTTAAAATTTTTATTTGCTCTTCTATGTTTACTTCAAATGTGTGACTTTTTGTTTAGAAAATTTTGTTCTTGCATTAAAAATGTCGAACCAATCATTTACAAGCTTTATTATTTTTGCTGTGTATTGCCACTGTACCTCACCCAATAACCCTTTTCGCCACACCAGGTTAAAGCTTGAGCAACAGTGTGCGATAGTATCTGTGCAGCCAATTTCACATTTTGGCGGCGGTAGCTGGTGACGTCTACGTGAAATTGGGTAAGTTTTGGTGTGAGTTTTATTTCACCGCTTTGTATACTGATTAATCTTACTAAACATTTTTTGATGCTTTCTCTTCACCACATCTTAACCCACTGTCAAACAAATTGTTTCGAAATAACTTCAAAATATGTGGTGCATCATTAAAAAAGAAAATTTTAAATCAGCAACATTAGGATGGGGAAAAGAACATGACTGCGCCTCTTCATGTCCTATATTTCATTCTTTTTTAAATAGAATAATAAAAAAGCTAAAATTGAAGGTCCGAAATCGCTTACTACAGTAACCAAAATCAAATGATGTGAATGTAATTGCGAAATTATCTCAAATAATATGTGTTGAGTCATTGGCTTGTCAAAATAATAAAAAGCTATTTACTTCCAGTTGCTGAATAAGCCCCTAACCATTACGGTTTGTGCTGTTTTGTAATCTGACTTTTTGTAATCTGACATCTATGCCAATCTGCCATCATGCCATCTTATTAGACACATACACTTCGTCAAAAGAAATAACGCAAATTCGCTCCATCTCAGTCATGCCACAACTTTTATATTTTATAATTGTAAGTACATCACTTAGTGTACCGGGTTGAAAGTTGATCTTAGAAACACATCTGCGTAGTGTCGTAAGGGATGGTAAAGAACCAGTAAATAATAAACTACTACTAAACTAAAAATTAACACAATAAACTATTCAACGATGTAGAAAAATTAAAATAACAAAATCTAAAGAATTCCTAAAGACGCTACTGTAATTTCTAAACAGCCGAGACAAAGCAGACGATATGGCGGCTGATGCCGACTTTCAGAACGTAAACAACTACGTCACTATGACGTTTGAGGGCCAGTTGCGCAGAACGATGAAAAATTTGTGTTGAAACGGTTCTACCTTATATTCTTATACCATGCTTTAAATATGTCTGTTTTAGAAAGATAAAATTTGGTAGTTAAACGTTAATCTTGAAGTGTTGCTAAACTATTATGCACATAACATTTTTCATAACATGTAAACATGTAACATTCTATAAAAATGGCATCTAAACGCAAAATGCCACAGAAGGATATTGTTGAGAATAAAATTTCTTACAATTTTTGTTCTAAAAGTTTTTTTGTAAGATCCCTCGATTCTCAAGATTCGTGTATTGCTCGATATTGACGCATCTGAGAACAAATGCAGAAAACGAATCTTCCCACTTCTAGTCTTAGTACCAATATTATATCATTTGGTCTAACTTTAGATCTGAACTAGAAACGTTCAGGTTTAGTAGTACATCTCTCAAAACTCGAATGTTTCTAGTTCTAATGTGGTGTCAAGTTTAGTTTTACTTTAGTTCAAATAAGCAGGGAATAATTGAAGACATAATTTAACGAATGCCTCTACAATGAATACTTTTTGAAACAGAGTACTTTACAAACTGATTTGGCAAGCTTGTGTATATGAATTGAAATAAAACTAGAATTAACACTAGTGTGAGTTAGAACATTCGAGTTTAGACGTACATCTCTCAAGACGGCTAAGCTCGAATAATTCTAGTTCTAGGTGTAGTGTTAGTTCTAGTTTTACTTCAATCAAATATACAGGGTTGGGTTGGGTTGGGTTTAGTCATGCATCTGAAAATATTTTTTTAACAAAGACCTCTACAATGAATAGTTTTTGAAATACTTCAACTTCGGTTCTAAAAGTACCATCTTGTAAATAAAGGAAATTCATCGAATTTTCATATTTGCGTATTTTTCTATAAATAAAAAACATTTCAAACACATATCTTCATGAGGAGTAGCTACAGAACACTAATAATAGCACAGAAATAGTAGTACAGTGATGAAAAAAATATATGTACTCATTTAGACAGACATATTTTTGTTTATTTAAAACAACTTCTAAAACTATATGCCATCTTAATTGGGATTGCTGTATACAATAATTATTACACTTCAACATTTCCCCATAATATTAAGGGACTTAATAAGGGATTGTAGTTTGGTTTTGGCTGATCCATTGCTTGTGATTTTTAACTTCCGTTTCAAAGGTTAACCTCTTCATTTCCGTCTGTTTGCAAACAGTCACATGTCTGCCTAATTTTTAAGAGATTTACTGCGGCGGAAGTTGTAAACTATAGACCGATTTCGTTGTTGTGCTGCTTTTCCAAGACATTTTAATGCGTTCTCTTCAAGCATGTTTTATTCCACCACAAAAACTATATAAACCCCTTTCAACATGGCTTTATGGACGATTAACCATCACTAACCTGTTCTACTTTATGCAATACATCGTGAATATCATAGATGCCAGAGGCCAGGTGGATAACCTATATTTGGCGTTCAATCAGCTGGATTATTTCATCTTGTTGAAAAAGTTAAGTAATCTCGGATTTAGTGCGGATTTACTGCTATTGTTAATGAAGTCTTATTTGCTAGGTAGACAGCAGTTTGTATGCTATGGAGGTTTCACTTTTATTTGATTCTGGAGTACCACAACGCTCTAATCTCGGGCCGTTGTTGTTCCTAGCGTTCATTAATGATATTACCGAGATCTTAGATTGCAAAAAACTATTGTTTGCTGATGATCTCAACATTTTCTCAGCGATTGGCGATGTCAGCGACTGTAAGCGTCTTCAGAGCAACCTTACTTACATACAAGAATGGTGCCTATGTAACCCTTTCTCAAATAATGCATCAAAATCTTTTACGATATCTTACTCACGGAAGCTGGGCGCTATTAACCATGTGTATCTCTTCAGCGACCAATCGTCGAAATCAGAAATCTGGTCTGGAAATCTTGAATGAGCATATTCTTGACCTTCTAACTAAGTGTTATAGAATTTATGGGTTTATCGTTTGAGCTATCCCTACAATGTCTATGTAAGTTGTTTTGTGCACTCATTAGATCGCATTTGGAATACACCACGATGGTTTAGTCCCCCTTCTATGTATATTACATAAGCATAGGTAGGATTATATGACTTTTTATACTAAATATAATATCCTGTCTTGTACCAATTGATGCATACATTCCTATCAAATATTGATATAAACTTTTTCATTATTTCTTCATTTTTTACTTCGGGTTTTTGTAATTTCCAAATATTCCATTTGTATTTTTCATACCAAATCGCCGTAAAATTTCAAAAGAAATATATAATATTTCTTTTGTAAAATTTTTTTCGTTGTCTCCCCCTCGAATTGGCTATGCAAGAACACTAAACCGACACAATAGTGATTTTGTGATAAGATTTCAAAATATTGAATATTTTAATTCAATTTTCTTCATGTTTTAATACATACAATGCAGTTTTTAATTTACATACTTTATTTCCATTTTCTATTTCTTCAAACATTTATTTACAGTCTCTTAAAATTTCTTTATTCACTTCATTATTTTCTATTATTTCTTCTGTTTCTTTAACTAAATCTGGTGTTTTCATATAAATTTCTTCATTAATTTCACCGTTCAAATGTGCTGTGATAACTTCCATTTGATGTAGGTACATATTCTTTTCTGCAGCTACAGCAATTAATTTTCTTATAGACCTCATTTCTGGTGAATAATTTTCATGAAAATCAATTCCTTCCTGTTGTGTAAAACCTTTTGCTACTATTCTAGCTTTAATTTTTTTTTTTAATTAATTTGTATACTATTGTTTTTATTTTTTAGTTTTTCAACCAATTCCGACGTCTTGTTTTTGATCAGGGCTATTATTTCATTTCTTATTGCTTTTTTCCCATTCTTTTTCATCTTTTTTTAAAGCTTCCTTTCAAGAAATTTCTCCAATATTTGCTTCAAACCTTGTATCGTCATACATAGCGGTCGTTGTGTTTAACAAATTTATATTATTTTGGTTTTTAATATTTGTTTCATCTGATTTGAAGATTTTTAAATATTTTAAATTTACTTTTAATGACTTCATTTTTTATAAGGAATTCCATTAATTCCATTTGAAGGACATCGATTTCTTATGTAACTTTTTGTGATAATTACTTCAGCCCAAAATGATGGTGACAAGTTTGATTGCAGTAATATTACATTTTGCAATTTATAAATGTCAGATTATAAATATTTAATTTTATAACCTGTATTATTTTCTACTTGAGCTTTATATAGTTTAAAAATTTCTTTAACTACATTTTTATTTCGAATAAAATAAACTTCCAAACACAGCGTATGTGAATAATTTGTAAAGGCTAATTTGTTCTGGCTTTTGTAGATGACTCACAGGCTTTCAGTTTGTATTTCTCGTCAACATTCAAGATTTTCGTTTTCTAAGACTTGAAGAGATTTTTCATTTAAGTGTCATAATTTATAATGCCAATCTTGAGTTTTGCTTTCATCTTTTATTCAATTTGGTTCTCTTTCTTTCCAACGAAGTATAAGTTTCCTATTACATCTACAATTCCAAGTACATTTCTGTCTCGTTTATTAATTATAAATGATGCGCAAATTTATATGTTTATTTCTCTTTCTTCTCTTGCTTATATCTTGAACTATATTCTTCAAGTATCTTCTCTAAGTTCTAAGAGTACTAAGTTCTCAGTACCATAGGTTTTGGTCGATCGTCTCTGGTTTTTATGGCAATACAGAAAATTTCGAATTTTTCTGGCAAACTATCTAATATAATTAATTTAAGCAAATCTTCATTAATTTTTAAATTCATTTATTTTATTTTGTTAACAGTATCAAAGAAATGATTTAAATATTCATTAATATCTTCTCCATCCCTCATTTTTAACGTCAATTTTTAATAGGAATGCTTTTTAGCAGGTCCGCTTATTTGATGAATTGATTTTAATTTCTTCCATACTTCAAATGATATTAAAAAATGTTTAATTTGTTTTAACTCTGTTGGGTCCATAGACAGTGTTAAGTCTCATCGTGATTTCCTTTTTTTTACTGTATTTTTTTTCATCGATTTCTCATCTTCTCGTATTAAACTTGGACATTTACTTACACATTTACACTCTCGTAAGTGCAAAATAAAATAAACTTTCGAATGATGTATATTTTGACTACTGATGAAGTTAAAAAAACAAAGTTTTCGATACATTTTGAAATTTTTTACAGCTAACTAGTTGAAAATGTTACCAAAATATTCATTTCAAATTTTATATTGAATATCTTGAATATCCGCCAAGGTCGGATATTCAAGATACGTCATCATCAAATCGTCATCATTTTTGCCGGAGTGTTAATAGTTAAAATTATGCCATGACTTGCAAAAATATCCTGTATAATATTTTTTGAAAATTGTTAACAATAAAAGGTGATATTTTAATTATTATATTGAAACAGAAATGCAGAAGGTGTTCGCATCGGAATTAAAGTAGTTGCCCCATCAACATTACGAACAACCCAATATTCTCTTCCATTGATTGTTTTAGTTTGTGCGTTCGGTGTATGAGGAAAAGGAGGTGTGAATAAAGCGTGATACGGTGGGGGTGGTGGAGAAAATTGATTTTGATTTTCATTCTCTGATATAGTTGAACTTTTGATCTTTGTAAATAATTTTTCTGGGTTTTTATCTAATTTTTCTTTCCGAATACATTTGAAATAAACTCGTTCCCCTGCAAATACCATCGTTGAAATAACAAATCCACCCACGACTATGTAGTAAGTTAATAATAAGTCCATATTTTGCAATTTTCGCTCTTTGCTGCCTAAATCTAAAGGGCAAATTTGGGTATGGGGCAATCCAGAACCTAAAGTGTATTTTACGATTCCTGATTCAACCAAGTGTTCCAAACTAAAACATATATGTATAAAATTGACATTTATGACAATCAATAAAGAGCTTACATATTATTAAAAAGGTCGGCGAATTCAAAGTTTAATGAATACCCAAAAGCCCTGAGCGTATCCTTTATCGTCCAGGTTGTTATTACATAAGTACATCGATCTGCTTCTGTCATATTTGGGAAATTTCTCGATAAATAATCTCGATACATTAAATGTTCAACGATGGGTTTTTCGCCAATGTACATATAATTATTTCGCTTTACCCAATTTTCAAGGATGGTAGTTGCATTTTCCACTAAATATTCATTCCTAGACCCCTTTATTCCTGCTTTAAAGATCGGATCCTACAAAAAAAAGTCATTAAATTTAATTTTTTTAATTATTTACTTACATTGAGGGCCGCTTCTTCGATTGCATTGCCTTTATGTGTCACCCAAGCATATTTTTTCTCCCCAATATCACTTAACGTATTAATCGGCAAAGTAAACTTGGACAGTGTCAAAAACGCCGTTAAATTGGCTGTGTAAAAAGCGGTTAAAATTGTAATAAAAATCCACCAAGTCGAAAATAAAATCCTAGAAGAATCTTAAACAACCAAATTAATTTAATATTGTTTTATTAGATCTTTTTTACCCGTCATTGGAGATAAAGTACTTCCTTGTTTCAACAGAGCCCCGTAAACGAACCAAATGCACGCGGGAAGCGGATAAACTTTAGCTTCGTCGTCTTTGCAAAGATGCGCTTGAAGCAAAATAATTCCGTAGATGATTGGGCCAACGAAGAGTAATGATACGAGAATCAAAAGCCAAACTTGAAACGTAAATGGGGCTAAAAGACCGGAACCTGTCGCGGAAACGGGGGGTCTTTTCATTAAAACCACCCATTCGCCTTTATCTAAACTGCGAGAATAACGAATGTATTTCCAAAAATTTGGAAAAACCGGCAAAAAAGCTGCTGCTACATCAACTTCCTAAAAAATTAATTAAAATGTCATTAAATCGTCAAAGTGACAAATTTTAAGCACCAAAATGACATTTAACATCAATATGATATTTGTATTGAAATAAAATTTAACGTCGAAATTAAATTATGTAATCTAAATTATTTTTTGATTTGACCTAAAAAATGGTTATTTATGACGAGAAATGGTTTGAAATTGATTTATTGTAGGTAGGTAGTAATCTATTTTCGACGTTACAGGTGATTAAGTTCTTTTTGTTGTTGTTTGTGGAAGAAAATTTACGTTTCGGTGGAGCATTCCTATAATTCCGTTTTGAGTGACGTCCAAACTTTCTTCGGCGGGGATTATAACTTCATATTGAAACCCAATTTTTTCTTGAAGAATATTAACATATTGAAAAGCGATACCATCGCCGACAATTGTACCATTTTCAACAAAAAAAGAGCTTAACGGAGGATTCTAAAAAAACTTAATTTTTAATTACTCTAAATTATTAATTAATTTAATTACGTAAAGCGTTGCAATTTTTAGTGTTTTATTACGAAGGAGTTTCGATTGCTTTTCTAAAATTATTTTTTTTTCTTGCGAGATATCTATAAATAAATTAGTTGTTTAGTTTAAAATAAAATTTAACCTTTTTTTACCAATTATTGGGTCCCCCGGACACGTAATATTTGCACACAAAGTTAATAAAACCACATCAACCAACCCCATATTAACATCAATGTTTTCAATTTGACATCATAAAATGAACTGTTTTATGAA
The DNA here is from genome assembly GCA_036711965.1 of Onthophagus sagittarius. Classification (NCBI taxonomy): domain Eukaryota; kingdom Metazoa; phylum Arthropoda; class Insecta; order Coleoptera; family Scarabaeidae; genus Onthophagus; species Onthophagus sagittarius. The sequence continues at coordinate 17,359,633 of JASERS010000005.1, read as the reverse complement.
CATGTTGTTTCTACCCTTTAATAAACGCGATTCTTTTGCGCATAAACCGGGAAAACATCGCGTGACTTTCCCTCATTTTCACTAATGTTGGAAAAACATTTTTCGAACAGTGTTACATATATTTAATGCAACTTTAATCGTGGAAAATGGATTCAAGAAAAATATTGGAAAAATAAAATGAATTAAATATTTTTTTGACTTCTATGCGCTTAAATCGTTACACTTGAACCAATAAAATGTTAGCAAACACATTAATATGGGGGCTTCTAGGGGAATAAAATATGAGGTTAAAGTGTGTTTTGTGTGTTTAATCGATTTTATATAACTTTTAAATAATTTGTGGTAAAAAGGAAAGAAATTTCTTTTTAGATAATCATATTGAACAAATTTTGTTTGGATAAAAGAAAATATTTAAACATTTTTATATCCCGATTCGTCGATTGTCCCGATTCCCTCATCTCATAAAAAAACACAGCTGACGTAAATATTTAATGAAGTATTCCCCGAAATCTTTTGCAAGAGTCTCAGCTACAATTCCTAATTCTTCAGTAAAGTAATGACTACAAAGCACAATCGACTTTATCCTTCATACATATCCCGACGATTACAACTTATTCTTTATTAGCTCGACAATGTGCTTTTTTGATAACCATTCAACGGAGATATTTCAAAAACCAAAATGAATTTGAAAATGTTCGAAAACAGGTTCACTTATACATACTTCAAAAGGGAAACGGTTAGAACTATGATTTTTGATTTTGATGCCTCAAACATTTTAAATGGAATGACCCATTGCGTGGTATCTCAAACGTAAGATTATCTTATGAGAATTATATGGATGTGTCACTTGAGCATGTTTAAAGAGAATTTAAACATCTAAGTCTAAGGGACATTAAAGGGTTGATAATAATATTTTAACAAAACTAATTAATTATTATAAATTTAACGTTCTCGAACAGCACTCCCGATTATCCAACCTTGAATTTCAAGACGTTTCCGAGACTACTACTGAGAAAATTGCAGCCATTCTACAGTCTATCGGTTCCACTATCCGACTACCCTTGAGTACACATCAATCATGTGACTCACGCGTGATTCACGTCAATTTACGTGACGCACGCGGGATGAGTTGTTCAAATGAATCAATCATGTTTGATTACTTGTTAATTTGATTATTAATTAATCGCGTTTGATGGAATAGCAGGATTAACAGGGAGTTTAGTAGCATGTTATGAAATGAATGAGTACTCGTAAAGTACCAGTCTACAACCATCTCTGTTTCAAAACGTAGCAGGGTTATTTCTTATAGGCAAATGTGTTTTTAAGTAAATAAATACAAGTTATAAACTTAGACAAAAAATTTTAATTAGAGGTGCATATAGTTTAGCAGCCAAAAATTCCAAACAAATCATTTTATTTCATAGAAAGTGTATTGACCCCATTTGGGTTTCCAGGTTGTTGATATTAAAACACTTGTTACTATCATATACATATTAGTTTATTCTAATTGTTGTTACATGTTAATGGTTTTTCTAATACTATCTGGCTACGAATGCTCTCGCTTAGAATTATTGGTTGCTTATGTATTTCATTTGCGCCAATAATTCTATTGCTCAGCGTTATTGTAGCGTCGCGCCGATTTCCACTGTGCAACTTAACACTTCCGCTGGCTAGGTGCATTGGACTTTATTTAACCTTTGTTATTTAATAAAAACTGTTTAATTTACAATTTATGTAACAATAATAATTTACGTAATTTGAATATAACATATGTCCATCACAAAAGAACGAGGTATTTTGGACAGCCCATTAAAGGTCCATTTACACACATTTCGTATCAGTGATAAATAATACATTTGCTTTATATGGACTTTTGTACTTTATATGAACATGTGGCACATGTGAACACGTGACACATATCAGTAGCGAGTCAGTTCCGCATTAATTCCGTATTAGTTCAGTGTAAGTGATGTTCGTGATTTCTTAGCGACGCATAACTACACACGTCCATCGTTCATACGTTCCGTTTTGTTTTATGCTATTGATGAAGATGTTTACAGACAAAATTAGCAATGGCGAAGAAGCAAAAGTGGATGCATGAAACATTAAAGAGACACTGAAGGAAAATTTAAATAAGGTGGCAATACAACAAGGGATGATTTTTAATTTTTTTTCTCTGCATCTATATGAGATATAAAAAATGTCGATTTCACCATTAAAAATCGTATACAGCGCCATCGTAAACGTTAGGGCTATTAGGGCTACAGCCCTGGGGCACTAACTCCTGGGAGCAGATTTTTGTCGCTGCAAAGTCTACCAAAAAACAGGGTCACAGGAAGCCTGTTATTGCAATTCCTGCTTTGTTAATGAGTATATTTATTAACGAACACCTTACAGCTGATAGTAAGCGGCACTTGAAACTTACCGGCGATGCCACCCGAGCTATAGAATTTAAATATTATTAAGTGTCTAAACCGATTCGATTCCCATCAAATCAGCTTCAGATCTTGATAAGCTTGACATGAACCGATGCGTCTTGACGTCTATTATCGTGCGAAACCAGATATATCCGTTTTTAAAAATGTGTCAGAAAACAGAAAAAACTTTTGACAGTTTGCCGTTAAAGATAGGCACACCTTTAACAAGCTATTACAGTGTGATATATTCGCTTTTACTTACAATTTAGCAAACCGTGGAAGATATGAAGTCCATGCAAATACATATGCCAAGTAAATTTCGCAAAATGTGGATAAAACCGGGTTTGCATGCGAGCTCCTCAAATACCAGCGACTCTGAATTCGACATCATCAGTTAATGATGGCGAATTATTTAATGCTCGATATAATATTTTCCGAAGAGATTGTAAATCAACTTCTTCTACGATTCTGAACTTCTTATTGCCGTGAGATCGAGCATTGTATGTATATTCAAGAATTGCTGTCCTCAAATGCCGAGGGTATGTGGTTATTTGTGCACTGTGAAGTAGTTCGGTTACTTCTTTATTGTGTATACCTTTCGCCGACAAATCAGGAATCGCTCGACGCCTTTCTTGGGAGACTACGCTCTATGTACGATGAATACCCATATCACAGGACACTCATTTTTGAGAACTTCCATATATATTCTGGACTGCGCTTGACAAACTGTCCTTACTCCCGTCATCTGCAAATGATATTCACTGCAGATTATTTATAAGCACGTTATCTTACTGTAATTTAAAACACAATGCTAATAACGGTATTTTGATTGTGGTACTAACTCCATCATCGTGACAAATATCACTTAGTACACTAACCTATTGATACGTGTAGATTACCATCACCCCGCTGTAGCCCTTTCCATCAATTTTTCTTCCTTGCGTCCCCTTCGCAAAAATTACTTCCAACAATATCCGTTCCATAAGGCTGATTATGGGAATTGGCGTGCGTCTCTTGCGTCGATTGATTGGGATGGCGTCATTGGCGTCTTATCGGTTGATATGTTTTACTCAATTATTCGTGGTGTGGTTGACGAGCATGTTCCTCATTAAACTATTCATAAACATAGGTTTCCATCATGGACTTTTCTTAACGTCACATAGGTTGATATATGTGTCTTTGGTCTTAACCAATTCACTTCAATTCACGTCATTTTACGAGCATAATATCTGTACCATATAACGAAAATAATTACAGAAATCGAAGAATCACTATCACTACTCGTGGAACAGACTATACTAAGTCTAAAAAAAGGCTAATATCAGCATCACAGGTGGAATGATTTATCGCGAACAAACTGTAGGTGGCGGGCAGGACGTCTATGACCTATTCGCAGATTATTTTGGTTCTGTTTTTGTTGATGCCTCTCTGTTTAGCCGCGATGACAGCCAGCGCGCGCTATTACTTCAAAACTTCCCCCGATTATAGCAAGGCGTTGGATAAAATTGATTTTGATATTCCAACTGGTTTAATTTCCTGGATATCATCTTACAACTCTGACAGATCGCAGGCTGTTAGCATCTGTAATTACCGTTCTGCATATAGCAAGATATTTAATGTAGATATAATATAAAAGAGATATTTCTTCTGGTGTCGCTAAGAGTAGTCATCTCGGACCGCTTTTCTTTTTACTTTCAAATTTTCTCCTTTACGCCGATGAGGGGAAGATATTTATCCGCATCTGTTCTACTAACGACTCTACATAACTGCAAGACGATTTAAATAGGTTGCATGGATGTTTAACAAATAACTTGTTCTTAAACCTTGATAAATGCAGTAAAATTACAAACGATAACCTACTGTCTTTGATTACTCCCTTGGCTGATATATCCTCAAACAATCAAAATGCATGGAAGATCCATCGTATACACTATACAAATTTTTTATGCACTCGTAGCTGTCTCAGATAATCGAATCGCCACCTTAACAAGGCTTCCCGCAAGCTCGGATTTATATGTCACATATCCCACCCTTCTTCGGATCTGTCTTGTATTCGTTCACTATATTCTGCCGTTGTTTCCTCTGTCCTTAATTACGCATCTGCCGTTTGGAAGCCTCAATATCATACCTACATCGACCGCCTGACGCAGGTCCAGAAGCAATTTGCTTCGTATTTATCGCATAAATTTTGGAATATAGTACTATTGTAATTATGCGCAGCGAAGCACAGTTTTTGGTCTCACACCGTTCTCTCTCAAACGTAATATTAATGACATAACTATTATTATTAACATTAATTTTTGTTATTGTTCTCTTATGTATTATTAGTGGCTGCTTCATTGGGCTTGTCCTATTTACATCTCAAATATTACAAGTAAATAAACAAATAAATAAAGACGAAATAAGAACATTCACAGAAATTACGCATAATAAGCACCAATAAGTACCATTGGGCTCCATGAAGAAGTAAAACTGGTTTTCAAACTCTTGCCTTACTTTATAAGAAGTTTCGGCAATCGTTGATAATTCGTTAATCCATGTCATTTAAATCTATAGGCTTAATCTTATAAGGTATTGATTGTACATGATCATTCGTAGAAGCTATTCTATTGTTCCATGTCTACCAATCCAGTGATTTGGAAATCTCTGATTAAGAAAGTTACGAACATTCACAACATAACGCAATGGTGCACCATCCTGTTCTACGAACAATTGATGCGCGTCGATTATTTGATCACCTTCATCAAGCTGGTCTTTCACTTCTTCAGATATTGAAGGATCGATGATGTTCTCCAACATATTCAAGTAGACGTCACCATTTAACGTTTCATTAACGAATATATTTTTTTTTTATTTTATAGAGGGGATTAGGAAATCTGTAAACAGACACCTGACCGAAGATATCATGTGGCCAGATAGTGACGGGTTGAAGCAAACATCAAGGAAACTTCGACCGTCTAAAACCCTTCCCCCTCTATTCCCGGAACCACCCGCCAAGGTACTAGCTTCAGGGAATATTAATAATAAACAATTTATTATTCTTCAATGTTGTGGAAAACAACATTCTCTAAGTTCTCATCTTCACCATTTTCAACTCCTTCTAGGAATCTTTCATGGCTTTCCTTTACTTTCATTATTTTCATAACCATTTCTTGTACAATGTTCCACAATTCTTCACTTTCTAACATCACTTTCACTATGTTGTCTTTATTTAATAATCGACCACATTTCCTTTCACAAATATGCCTTTCACCACTAAACTTTTCACATACAAATAATGTATGTTCCACTGTGTCTATACTATCACAGAACCAACACACCTCACTTCCCGACTTTTTAATTTTAAAAAGATACTTTTTAAAAACTCCACGACCCGACAAAACCTGAGATAAGTAGAAATCTACCTCGCCCCACTTCCTATCAAACCATGGTTCTATTTCCGGGATAAGGATTCTTGTCCATCCCTCATATAGATCCCATCTTTCCTGCCAGGCCTTCAATAAACTTACTCTACATTCACGTTTTGCTTCTTTACCTCTCCTATATAACGCTGTTCTTTCTTCAGCAAGTAAGTCCAGCGGAGGCATACCAGCAATAACCTGAATCCCTTCAGCAGAAACCGTTCGATATGCGGAACAAATTACTATTGCAAGTTTTCGATTCACTCTAGTAAACATATCACGATACCTTTTAAATTTAAGGGCTCTTTGTCAAATAGGTGCGGCGTAAAGTACAACTGACTTCACTGTCGATGCAAGAAGTTTCCTACTTCTTGATCTTGGTCCACCTAAGTTCGGCATCAACCTTAAAAGTAAATTACTCATGAATGTTGCCTTACTTGATACCTCTTCAATATGTTTCGTCATAGTCATGTCTTTATTGATAAAAACTCCGAGATACTTGACCCTTTCAGCACTTTCAATTACAGACCCATTTATTTCAAGGTTAAGAGATCTTATCTTTCTTCTCCCTTGAAGTAAAACCATTTTTGTTTTCTGTGCAGCTATGTCAAGACCCATCTCCTCCAGTTTATCAATAATCTGTTTAACTGCATACGACGCCTTGTCTTGCAGTTCACTCTCATCTCGACCAATGACCAACAATGCCAGATCATTAGCATAACCAATGATCTCTACTTCGGACTCCAATTCCACTCTTAGAATTCTATCATAATATAGATTCCATAAAAGTGGACCTAATAGAGATCCTTGAGGCACTCCACAAGACATGTCGTAAACTTGCTATGATGTTTCTCTCCGACAAGAAACTTCTTATCATTGCTACCAGATAGGGACTTATATTTCCACTAACTAAAGATTCGATTATTTCCTTCCACGGTGCAGAATTAAAAGCATTTTAGATGTCCAAAAGTACTAAGGCACAGAATTTTCTATTCTTTAATGCCTTTTCCTTTATCTTATCAATGCTTTTCTGCACTTTTTCAATCGCTTGTACAGTGGATCTTCCCTTCATAAATCCATATTGGTTTTCATGTAGAAGGTTATTCTCCTCCGCTTCTACAACCAATCGCATTCTCAGTAATCCTTCCAAAAGTTTCCCCGTCGTATCCAATAGACATAGAGGTCTATACGCCAAAGGTTGTCCTGCTTTCTTCGGCTTCTCAATAAGTACAAGTCTTGCACTTTTCCAGATCTTCGGAAATATACCTTTAGACACACAGTCATTGTATACCTCTAAAAAATCCTTTGAAAACTTCGATGCCAACAATCCAACTATTTCAGATGGAATGGCATCCGGTCCCGGGGCTTTCTTTTTTCTTAAATTACTTACCGCCACTGAGAGTTCCTCCACTGTAAAGGGAATTGAGTTTAGTGGACCATCCCTAGCCTCCCATGTAAAAGCTTCATGTTTAGGAAACAGTTTACTGACTTGTTCTTCCACCGTCTTATTCTCAATACCATTTCTGTTTTTCAGTTTCAATCTTTTGGTAATTATTTGGTATGCCTTTCCCTAGACATCTTCTTCAAGATCTGAACATAATTGGTTCCATTTATCTTTCTTACTCTTTCCAATGAGTTTTTTAGTTCTTTTCTTTTGTTTTTTAGTTGTAACTTCAAATTTTCAATTAATCCCAAATCAAAAATAGCCCTCCCTCTACTTCGTGTTAAGCTTCTTCTTATTCTATTGCATTCTTTTCTTTTTTCTGCAATTTCGTCGTTCATATTCAATAGTTAGGCCCATATTCATTAACGAATATGGGCCTAACTATTGAATCACCTAGTAGTCCTGTTCAAACATGAATCTTATGAGGTCTCTGGGTAAGTTCCTCTCCATTGTGCTTATTCACATGTCCATTTCAGTAAAAGATGCACTCATCACTGAAGCAAATATTTTTGATGAATTTAGATTCGCAACGACCATCATAGCATCAAGCTAATTAAGCAGAGAAATCACAGTATGAGCGAGCTTATGAAGCATTGCGAAGAATCTCAACCATTTTTTGTAGTCCTCAAGTTATCACAAGATGATAAGAATGTATTAAGACGTCAAAAGTGACATTAAACGTCAAAGTGACATTTACAAAAATCTTTTTATTTTATTTATAATCTCGTATTATGTTAATTATTTCGTTTTATAAAATTTTGATTTTCGAAATCCTCAAAAAAGCGCGTAATACCAGTTCAAACAAAATTTACAATTTTAAATTTATTTGAATTTAAATACATTAACCCTACTTTTAAACGTCAACTTTGGATAACCTCACTTTCATATTTCATATTTACAAATTAATCTGACCGGGCGATCGTATCTACATAAATCTAAAAATGGACGATATTTTATACAAGAAATTATCATCTTTAACTGAAATATCGAAAAATCAACTTTTAAACGCGCTAAATTTCCATTCAGGACCGAAAGATTTAATTATACAGTCGGATATAATTAAGCCTTTAGAACGGATTTGTGGTGCGATTTGGTTGAAGTAATTACAACTATTTATATATATTAATTTATTCATCATTTAGGTCGTTTTATTTTATTTTAGGGGGAATGGAATCGATAAAATCTTTAAACTGGAGAATAATATCCCAAGAAATTCAATCAACGCTCAATACTACATGATTTATTCTAATTGGAACGTTTTTAATCAGGTTGTTGGGTTAATTAAGAATGAAATCGGTTTAGAGAGCCATCCGAAAGGGAAATTCCACATAATATGTATTCCACAAGCTTTATACAGTTTCGAACAAAAATTAGAAGAGGAAGGTTTGTATGAGACCGTAATAAGGTTGTATTCATTACAATGGCAACCTATTCATATTGATAAAGGCATTTTAAGCTTAGAAATACCAGATATGTTTAAAAATTTGTTTGTACAACAAGATTTATCACTATTACAATGTTATGCAAAAACTTTAAGACATTTATATTTTGTTGTTGGCAAACCAAAGTTATCAATAGCTTTAGGTTCAAATGCAATAAACATTTTAAAACAACTTGATTTATTATACGAAGATTTAGGTGAAACCGACAAAATAGAAAGTGAATTTGGTTGTGTTATTCTTTTAGATAGAAATATAGATTACATAAGCACTTTATTAACACCCAGAACTTACACTGCTTTACTAAAAGAGATTTACAATGTAAAATGCGGAGTTTGTGAGCACAAACAAACCGAAATTGATAAGTATGATAATAAACTTAATGTTAGAATAGAAAAAAATCCGGTTTTAATCAATCTTGATAGTAAACGAGACTCTATTTATAATAACATAAAAAATCGCTTTTTCACTGAAGTTACATCCAACTTAAGTATGTTAATAAAACAATTAAAATCTGAAAGCGATACATCCAAAGAAATGGCTTTGGATGAATTAAAGCGTTACGTTCAAACACAACTAAAACAGGTTACATCAAAAAAGTCTTTAATTGCCAATCACATGAATGCCGCCGAAACGATTATTAACGTTTTGGGAAATCGGTTTGAAAAGTTACAAGAGTTCGAATTGTGTATTATGCAAAATAAAAGTAAATCAAGGAATTACGCTTATTTAACGGAAAGCTTGTTAGAAAATGATAAATTGTTTTCGTTTCGTTTATTTTTATTGTTGTGTTTAACGCAGAAATTATCCGATTCGGATGTGACCAAGTTTCTAATGAAATTTTTTCATGAATTTGGGTATAAATACGGGTTTTTATACAATAACCTATTAAAAATGAACGTTATTGATCAAGAGCAATCGAGTTTGCAAAATAAATTAATGAAATTACCAAATTTATTCAACAACAGTTTTTACCAATCCGCTATTAATATGAAATTGATTCCTCAACAACCAGAAAAAGTTGATGTTAAACATCCGACTTGTGTCAGTTATGTTTTTGGGGGGGTTTATATTCCTTTAGCCGTTCAATTAATTGGATCTATTTTAAGTACCACCCCTCTTAAAGAAATCGAGAGTAAACTTCAACAATTTGGACCTTTCTCTATAACAAACGACATTGGATATCCTTTAACTACCAAAACGGTATTATTATATGTTATTGGAGGTGTTACTTATGCAGAAATTGCTGCCTGTAATTTGTTGGAGAGTTTAACTGGTTCTAGAATTGTTATAATGAGTGATCAAGTTATTTCTGGTAATGATATTGCTGAAAGTGTACTTAATTCAATTATACCATAACAATATTTATTAAAATATTATTATTACTGTTATTGCAATTTTGATATTTAGATTATAAATAAATATTAATGTTTACGTATTTGTAGTATTATTAAAATAAAGATCTTTTTATGAATTATAAAAATCGATGTTTTATATATACAGTACATTTATTTAGGACTCATACAGAAAACAAAGGGAAAATTACCAATATGAGGTATAACAACAAATAATACAAGTCCTAAAACGGCCATCGACCGGAGTCTTTCAGCCGGTGTAACATAATGAGAAATTATAAGAAAGAAAAAAAAAACATAATAACGTATTAGTAGGTAATTAAAAAAATAACAAAACAAAACAAAAAAAATTAAATTAAATTTCGGGCACTTAAGAAATCCGCTTCATCCTTCCTATAACTTCAATGATTGGGGCGCCCGATAATGGACCAGTGGGCGACGGCGTTCTCATCATTCGATGTAATGTAGCGTTCAGGATGTTTTTGCATACTTTAGTTGTAAGCTGTAGTCCTCGTTCCGCAAATGGTGTTACGCCTGTTTTTTCGTAGAGGAGTGCGTTTGAAGGGTTGTGCAACGGGTTGTTATCGATGTTTTAATTTTTGTGAAATAACACACAAGCCCAACAATTTTTTTTACACTCACTACAAGTACACGTATTTTGAAACTTTCTTTTAAATGACTGTTGCAAAAGTACATGAATTTGTACTAAAGTTACAAAATGTATTCAAATCAACATATTGCTTGATTTAAATACATTTTTTTTATGTTTGAAAGAGCAACCCTTTGGCAATATTCCTGTAGGTGCATTTTGACGCCCTCCAATTCAGCAATATTGAATAAGGTTAATGCGTGTTTTCCTCCTACACTTTGAAGCTTCCTGTGGAGTGCACCCACGCGAATTTAATTAATTTAAATATAAGAACTTTGTAATCTAACCTGTCTTAATCACTTCTCGTTTTTCTTCAATTTTCTATTGTTGTTAACACCAAAGTTAAAAGCTCTAAAGCATAACGCATCTTCTTCGGCAGCGCCATGGAAATTAACGAAAATACTTCAGTATCGTTTTTGCTTAAGTAGTAGCTTTGGTGGAAGATGGACGCAGTCTTTCGCATTGTTGGTGTCATTCAAACATTTTGGTAGATCAGCGTTTTCATCAGACGAACTGAGTCAAGAAAAAACACCACACAATCCCAATGATGATCGATATATTGTAACCATCGTGTTACCAAAGCGACACACAACAATTGAAGTAAGAAATCGTATGGAATAATTGTGTCGGATGTATGTGAGTAACGCGATCACAGAAACCAGCACATGGGCCAGAGTTGCTTTGAGATCATCGTGTTGCTCAATTACAATTTTCTTAATATCATGTTCCGTGGATCAATGCAGAGGGATAGAACTTACTGTTTTCAAACAAGCCATGGTTCGGCTTATACTCTCCAGGAAAAGAACTTTATGCTTAGTGGTTCTCTTTGGCCTATTTAATTTAATTACAAACCACTAAATGATCTCCGATTAGCACTAGAAGAGTGAAACAACATAACGTTAGTTTGGAGAAGGTAAATTTTAATGAAGTCATTGTGAGTTTGAAGTCATTTATGACTGGTAGTGGCAGCAATCAAGCGTTGAATTCCGATTCAGATATGGCTCGCATAGGAAGCTTCTTAGGAAGGCTACACGAATCTAATTCCACAAAAAAATTATTAATAATAATAACCATTTTATTGATATCAAAGAAAAAATGTCATTTTACAAGCGAAAGGCAATTTACACATTGTAAGTAACTAGCATTTTGACATCAAAAGGAGCGGAACAGACAAAACTGACTTAAAGCCAGCCTATACATAAAGAAAAACACATTAGTTCTAGGTAATTTTTTCGTACAAGTGAGGAGGAGTCTTAGTTACTATTTGATGCAGACGACACGCCAAATGAAGAAATCTACGTCTGAAGGAGTCTACGAGTCATGTCCTGAGTGACCCCATCCCCCCGCCTATTACCGCAGACAAATCTGTGGCAAAACTTTTGCACACCCTGAACACTCAATGAATAATAAATCAGGGGCAGTAAGACAAGACCCATACACTACTTAACAACTTAGCTTCCCTATTCAACATCTGCCTACTAGGGTTTAACATTTTTAATTTGCCATACAACTGTCGTATCAAATTATTTATATGATTACTAAACTTTAAATCTCCGTCAATTGTTAAGCCCAACACCTTGAGTTTATCAACGATTGGTACAGGATTGTGAAGTATCTCAATATTAGCCTTATTATCCAAAAACAGCTTTCTGTAGCTCTTCACACCCAAAACAATCATAGAGACTTCGGTGGACTCAGTTGGTGTGCCTCAGACACATCAGCCAAATGACTTAAATAAGAATTGATTAGATTCACTGCTTCTTTAATTGATTGGGTGTAAATGAATAATGTTGTTATCTGCATAGAAGTGCAAGATTAAATCAAGAAGAAAAGATGTGTAAATACAAAATAAATCCGGGCCCAATATAGATCCATATAGTACGTCTGATTTCACCTTCAATACATCAGACAACTCATCATCCATTCTTATTTTGCGTTCTGTACACTCAGATAATTCCTCAACATTTCAACAGACTCATCACTCAAGCCAACATGGTGAAGAATAGAAACCAAATACCGTGATCGAATGCCTTCGTATAATCCAAAGCTGTGACATATGATAGCACAGTATCACAACCGCACCCCTTCCTAAAACCTGACTGAATTTTAGGTAATATCCCTTGGTCAAACATACGGTTACGCAATTTCACAGAAATTATTTTTTCTAACATTTTCTATATAACAGGCAACATGGTCGGTCTCAAGTCCTTCCACTATGATGGTTGCGGAATCTTGGGAGTAGGAATAACAATTGATTCTTTCCAACAACAAGATAATACAGGAGTTAATAATAAGTCGTATTTTAGGTATAATAAAAGGACAACATAGCTTAACAATCTTAAGATTAACACCATCAGCACCAGTGGCATTAGATTTAATTTACACTATTGCGTCTTCAATGTCTTTATCGTTAACCCCAGTTAAATTTAAAATTTTGTTAATTTCCACATTTTTTAGTGAAGAGGAGTATTTTATGGTATTTTAGGCACACACTATCTTTCAAATTATAAAGTGTATTGACAGTGTGGTAAGGCCGTCACTGAAACGACTTCAACCTCTGGTAATTACCGCTGCCACCTGGAACAGTATTTCGCGCTTCCTAATTCGTAGGCTGAAGGACTCCTACTAGGTCTTATCTCTAAAGTTAATTTTAAGAAAACTACCTGCGTGATACTCGACGTTACTTAAGGAGACAAAAAAAAGATGACCGATCTGAATCTAACCCCTACAGTGAATTCTCGTTGACAGATAAATGATAGGGAGAACTGGCAAATAGACTTACTCAGGACGTGTGTTGCGATCTGGTGGTGCCGTTGATGGAACACGACATAATATTGGAATCTTGGGAAGACTTCTTTGTCACACACCAAATCCTCAAGTGCAACACAATTTCCGACACGACGCCCGACGTCCGAATAGGAAGAATGTTGCACGTGAAACTTAGTCAAAGTTCTCAATTTCGACGGAACTTAGAATTGGCGTTGAAGCGAATGTAAGTTTCTGTCTAACGAAGCGCTGATTTTTCGCTGATTCGAAATCTTACTAAGAAGATATCGCACGAAGATGAATTGAATCTGAGTTCTTTATTCTTTAATTCTGACGTGTGTAAGGCCTTAAGTAACCTTGGGTCTTGGACGGCTGCAAAACCTCCTTGAGGTGTTCCTAACGTCTGCACATCCCCGACACCTGGGGCCAATTCAAAATACGAGACCGATATTTTACAATAATTTTCTGAGCCAATGAGGGAGGTTATGGAAGGGAAGAATTCCTCGACCACAAGGCCAGAAGATAACATCTGCCACTAGCTCATTCCAAAAATCGTCACGTAATTCCTAGACAGTGGAAACGATCAAATTCTAAGTGATCTAACGTGTAAATTTTTTACGACTTCTTTGCGTCAATCTGCATCTCTCCCATTGAACAGCGGATACATAATTTCTTCCAAAATTATTGCGAAGACCGATGATTTCTGGCTTCTAAAATAAATGAAAGGTTGCACGCTAGGAATTTATCTCTCTATCTTTTTTTTATTTTTTGAGTTATAGTTCATTTTCATGCAGAAAAGCTGAAATTATGATGTTTTGAAAAATTTTGTTGAATTCTGTAAACTTTTCAAATCTAGGTTGTAACTAGGTTATGGATAATGCTTTTTTGGTTCATTACAAATAATATATTCACGGTTATAGAATGGATTGTTGGAAATAAATCATTCAGTTATGATCAATTTTTGTAATGAAAACCTGACATAAAGACATTTTACAGGTATTCGCTTTACTCATATAAAGTTATGATGGCTAAATCGAATCTGATTATGCACTGATGAATCATCATCGATAATTTTCATTACTTTTAAATAATTAATTTTCAAGAAATTAATAAAACCAGTGAAAACGTAGTGCACAGAGCATTCCAGAAAGTCCCATTGAAGCAGTTATCCTGAGGTTAGAGAGCTTATCATGGAAAATTATAAAATAAAGGTCTTCCTTTTGCTAAAAACAAAATTTAAAAAATGTATGAAGGAAAAAGTAGGTTCACATACACGAAGAATGTGAAAAAACTCAAAATTTTCTCCTGAGAATTAAAACACCTACTTCTTTCCTTCATATATTTTGTTAAGCTCTTCTAATCATTTAGTCTTTGTTAAGCCCACTATTCTACTACAATTACGCATAAAATTAGTGTATTCGAAAAATTGTGTCCAAGCAATGAATAAACTATGGTCATAAATTCAAATATTTTTAAACAAAAATTTCCCAACAATTCAAATGCAAAACTTAAAGAGGGAAGTTTTGTAGAACCTAAATTCGACGTCTATAACGAGATACACAATTTAAAGATACTTTAAATGAATGGAGTGCTTGTAATGGTTTTAAGAGAGTGAATTTCCTAGAAAACACAAAATCTGGCAATTACATAGCATTATTAAGGAACTTCTTAGAAGGTATCATAAATTTGGTTATATGTAACACGAGCGTTCAAAAACATGTTTACGTTCGCACCTAGATTTATTTTCGCTGGATCCCACGACGTCAATGATAAACAAAGGTGAGAGATTTCATCAAAACATTTCTGTTATTGAAAAACGTTTTCGGAGCAATTGGAACGGTGAAGCATTGGTTGGATATTGTAGGACATAAATATTAGAAACTATGGAAGAAACCAACGATAGCCGGCAGTTCCATATAATTTGCGTACGAATTGACGAGGTAGGGGGAAAAGCTGAAAAATTTTCCGCTGTAGACTAACTTTTTACATCGTCGTAAAGGGAAGAAGAATCTCTATCAAATGATCTCTTTAAAAATCTTTAAAATGAATCTTTAAAAAAATAAAGATTCATTCGTTGCTTATTTGTTTCCTGAAATAACATTTGAACGCTGAACACACCTTTTCCTTCGTCTACGCACAAAGCAAAATTTAACTGACCGTAATTTTGAACTGTTGATATTAACCCATTTATGGCCATTATCATTTTTTGGCCATTTTGACCATTTTTAAATACTGATTAAATCAGAGACCTACAAATTAGCTTAATACTAACCCTAGACCTTAGCCGTAAGTCGCTTAAAATGGTTAAACCCTACTGTTTCGGTTCTCCGTTTAGTCCTACTGTTTGTAGTTCTAAGTCTCGTGTTAGTTCTGAAGCTGGGTTGGATTGGGATAGATTGGGTTCCGTCATAAGAGAGGTACGAGAGAAGAAATGCCATCCGGCGGTTCCAGAGAAGTGAGGAAAGGGTTTTTTTAGTGGGTCGGGGTTTTAACCCCAACCCCACACTACCTGGCCGTCCATCACCACAGGCCAGATGTCTGTCGGCAGATTTTTCCCCAACTTCAAAACAAAAGGGTTCCGTCATAAGAGAGGTACGGTCTAGAAGGTATATCGGGGTTACGAGTGACCCCAACAGAATTGAATTTTTTCGTTTATATTTTTATTTCGCGCTTGATGGCAAAGTTTAGGTAAGGTTAGTCGACTCTGAACAGTATAAACACGTGCAATAAACATTACGTTGATAATAATCGGTAGATTATCGTTTTCTCATTAAAAATTATTTGGAGTTGTGGGTGACCCCAGGATACATTCGCGTATTGTAAAATAATACTGTTTGTAATTTCGTGTGATAGAATATTTGTGAAACCCGAATGTCTAAAAAAATCGTTAGTCCTCTAGATTCGGACTTTGAAAAAAATGTCCTACAATGGCACGATGAAGCAGAAAGGGATGTTGATGACAATTTTGCAAAGTGACAATGAGGACAAGGTGGAAGAGTCGTGGGAACACAACGATGACATTTCTTCTGAAGATGATGAGTTTGAAGAACGACTACTTCAACGTGATGGAATTTTGAAGGGCAGAAATGGTTTTGCATGGAGTTTACGAGAACCTGCAAAAACCAGAACGCCTTCAAGAAACATCGTAGTAAAGATACCTGGAATAAAGAATGCACGTGTAATTATCACAGAAATAGATGCTTGGGCTATTTTATTCACACCTACAATTTTAAATGAAATTTTAACTCATACAAATGAAGAAATAGAAAGACAAGGTGTCAAATACCAGCCAAGTATGAAGTACATACATCCTACAGATAATGTAGAAATCAATGCCCTATTAGGCTTTTTGTACACACCTGATGAGTGCTATTACATACATTGGCAAAAACACCAATCCAATTAACGAATCTGTTCCAATGTATTTAGTGAAGGAGTTAACCAAATCTATTGACGGAACAAATAGAAACGTTATAATGGATCACTTGTTTACGTCTGTTCCAAAAAGATATCCGGTAAACTGCAAAGTGAAATACGAGAAGTAGACTGCAAAGTGGTCCAGCGCTAAAAAAAATCAAATCATCAAAATGATACACTACTCTCCAAAATAATCACACCGCCTAAGATATGCATTAAAGGTATTTTTATTTGAATCAACGGATGGATTTTGATGAAGCTTTCTTCACGGTATAGGTTGATTTTTAAGGAAGAAATGTGTTGCTGGTTTTTGACAATTGTCAATGCTTTACCCATATACGGGGTGTAAAAAGAAATTTATGTTTTTTCTTCTAATTTTGCAACACCCAGTGGAATTTATCAGAAAGAACCGTTACATTCCATTTTCATTACGTTAGAATGGCAACTCTTCTCTACATTTTCGTTCAAGAATCATCTCGATATCTCTTTTATCAAGGAATATATAGAAGTTTAAATGTAACGAATTTTTATTAACATTTTAAACAAGTAGGTGAAAACTAAAATACACTACATAATCCTTAATCAATTCTCTCAAAATCACCTAAGAACGTGTATTTTCGCCTCCCTTATGAATCACTTCTTAACAGTGACGAGGCATATTTAAAACCAATCGTCGAACTTGATCTTGATCATTTGTTTCCCAAACCTCTCTTACTATCCTCTCAACGTCGTTCAAAACGGAAGGTGGTGGATGTCGGCTCTTTGATTGACGATAATATTGTGGGATAATATTGATATTTAAACTAAACTTTTAAACTAAACCCAGTTTGATGTGTAGTGGAGGCAATATGACAGATGCTGGTCTCACCAGAGGTTTATTTAAGACATTGAAAGCATCAGCATCGTAATGTTCTCTAGAAGTCCAGTCTTTACGCACATAATGATGCTCTCTCGCTCAGTTTCCCTCAAACAAAGAAAACAGCAATATTTTCTAAAATCGCCTTGTAAGTCTGTAACCACCTCAATTAGTTGAAAGTCATAGAAATGCAAGTCGATACTAAAAAATTGGAAGTTAGTAAATTTTTTTATTGCAGCAATTACTTTTAATCTACAAAATCTTTCCATTCAAATGCGTTATACTTAATTAGTGTCAAAATAATAATATTGATTTCAATGAATTTAATGTTTATATTTAGTGCCTAGAACAGTTAAAATACCTCTTCATTAAAAAAAATTGTTTGTATAGTAATGTTTCAGCAATACAGTGAAAATGGCAAAAAATGAAATATTGCACGATTGTCGTAAATTAACGATAACTCTGGTAAAATACAGTCGATCCAATGCTTCAAAATTTAGAGAATTAAGTGTTCTACTCCAGTATAAAATAGCTAATAACTTTTTTGTTTATATATAATGATTTCTTGTTACGGTGCGATTAAGTGAAAAGAAAATCGGAAAAATGTCAAAAAATTTGATTTTGTTGAGTTGCTTTAGGTTGTAGCAAAATAACGGAAAGACCGATTTATGCCATCAATACTTCAAAATGTTCGTCTGGATGTCCACTTTCATGTCCATATTACAGATGTACACTATGCAAAATAAGAAATATACTGAACATGAACCGTTACTGTGTTTTTTAATTTACTATCTTCAACATTTTAACATTCTACATTATAAAAAAAATATTACAGTCTTTAAGATTTTTCTTGTAAACTAGTGTTATTTAACGTTTTAAATTAAAGATATTTTTATTTAATTTTGTACTTTTTATTAAGACGAATTTTGTACCAAAACTGGTACGTACCAAACTAAATTTGTTTTTATCGTCACTATTACGACTCAAAGAGAAAGTAAAACTATACATAGTTACTAAAGATAAATTTAAAAAATGCAAATTTGTTGTGTATTGTAATTAAAGAAGAAACGTTATTTGAAATGATAAATTTAAATTTTGCCGCGCATGCCACACGAACATGCGAACTTAACGTTGATTGGTGAATAAGATTCGTCCAGTAGAGGCCGCAATGTGTACCCAGTATGTTTGTAAACTGGGTTTTTCTATAATTTTACAAATTTCAGCCGTTTAAGACGAGAAATTCCATCACAGGAGCGTAGGCCCCGTGAGCCCAGTCCCCCGCCCATCGCTCCCTTGGCGCTCGTTCAAATGCGGTGCGCTTGTTTACAATTTTTCGTCTGACAACAGGGGTTAGGATTCACCCTATATAGCCTTATGGCCATCTGTACAGTGCCTAAGAATAATTGTAAAACGTAAAACTAAGGCTGCGTTACCGTTTGGTGCCGCAATCACTAAACAGTAAGTACATGGCCCCATTGAGGCCCGCTGTGACCTAGAAATTAGCACGCTGTAACCAGTCATTTGCCCACTTTTGAATGGTGTTTCCACTGGACACTTGTCAGATTTGGGTCTTTGATCCCCATTTAGACCCCCTTTCGCATTCCTATCAATGAAAACATCATTTTAATGAGTTACAGCGTGCTTTATTTTAGTATTTTAAATGTGTTTTTAAGTCTGTTTTAGTAATGCATAAGTTGCGAAATGTGGTTAGCTGAATGTTGATACAGCAGATACGACAACGATGCAAAGCCTGGAGGCCGCATGCGAGGAGGGTGACGTCAGTTTAGGTCTTTGCATTCAATGTAACCAAAAAAGCAATAATAGTTACAAGACGAACATGGTCTGCACTCACACCGTAAGTTAATGTTTACTTAAATGATTTTATTTGATTATTATTTTGCAATTGTGTTGTAGAGAACGTTTAAAAAACCAAAGCAAAGCCGTACTCCTTTGCCCCTGCAGCCAATCCAGGAACCAGTGCCGATCGAGATTCAACCCCAGAAAGCACCATTTTGCATCTATACACGGCTCAAAGAATTGCGTTTTGAAGAGACAGGGCAGTTTCCCAACCAAAACTCAAATACGGTAATTGATTAAATAAATTTTTGTTAAAAATTTAATTCAATTTTTTTTTGTTGTAGGGTTTAAAATGTAATTCACACTTATTAGAAAAACTTGTAGCACAAGAAAGACTGAACACCTTAATTCTAAACCTGTACCCAGGGAACAAGGGTTACTCACTGTCGTTCCCAACAACACCAAATGGAGAAACTTGTACCACCGATGAGACGACAGTCGATGCAATCGAAACTAAACAGTGGCCTTATGAGGAGAAAAAGCTACTCGAGTATCTTGATAACGAGGAAGTTCCCGCTTTTTTTGTTGATTTACTTGAGCCCCAATATGGTTTTTTATTCTATAGTGGATGTATTGTTGCTGAAATCCGCGACTATAGACAAGCTTTCCCAGATTTTAAATGTGATATACGATATGTTTTACTTAAACCTTCATTAGAGGTTATTATTTCTATGCTAAAGTACTTGGTATAACAGACAAATATTGCATTTAAGTCATATTAAACATTTGTATTTATATACAATTGATGTCCCCAAAGTTCAGAGGACAATTTTTAAAGGTACTTTCCAATATGAATTATAGGCGACTTCAACTCCCTTAGGGAGCTACGCCCATTAACCTTCCAGCACACGCGCTTTTTTCCTCCCATGAGTATACAGGGTGGCTAAATAAGCCTGCAAAGTAACCATATATAGGAAATCAATCATTGTAGACATTGGCTGCAAACTTTTTTTAACTAAAGTAGTAATATCGGAAAATCCTTATATTAGAAACCTGAAATAATATTTTGAATTTTCTCTGAGCCATTTTAGTCATAAATTTTTTTACCATTAATGTTTATAATGAATAGTTTCTGAAATATGGTACTTTGCCAAAAAATAGATGATGTTTATGTACCTGGTGTAAGTGGCAAAATACTTAAATGGCATTAAGGAGCCGAGATACAGAGTACAAAATTTGTAGAACGTTTAGCACACTATAAACAGAAAATTTTTATAAATACTGGCTGAAGAAGTTCAAAACTGTCACAGTTGCAGTTCTTAAATAGAGTGCCAGAGACGTCATCAATCTATCATATACAAGGGTTCAAAAATATAACTACTGTTTTACCATATTCATTTGCAAAAAAGTCGAAAATGTTAAATGGAATCCCCATATCTAAATTTAATTCTCCACAAATCATTGCTATATGTCCATATACCTATTAGCTGCAGTTATTGAGATATGACGGAATTAATCAAAATTATGCAATAAATCTTATTTACTTTTTCATTCTCTCACTAAAGTTCGCAAAAAAGTTCGAATGAAAAAGAGTCATTTCGCTACATAGAATCAAAAATAAGTATTCTAAAAAAAATATTTGTCTAAAAATATTACATTTGTGTCCACTAAACCTTCTGAAGAGCGTTCTAATGCTCACTATCAGAAACCAGTGTTCACTTTCAAACAATATTCTTCATCTTCATTTTTGCATTCTACTCTGTTGTACACTAAGAAGTTTTTGTCTTTTTGATCGTGACTCTTTGTAAATAAGATTTTGTACCTTTCTTCATTGCGTATTGAAGACCTTTCGGCTGTTTTGCGATTTCTATAAAGTAATATTACTAGGTCGGAAAAGGAATGTTGCCTTTTTTACTCAACAACAGAGTTAGTACTCAATAACCATGAACACTACGAAAATGATTGTTGAGAAATACGTTCAATTCATAATAGGGCACGTTTCGAGCCTATTTGTACTTTCAACTTTTCCTTATTAGTTACTAAGAGTAACTACTTCTGTTCAATGTTTACTTAGATTTCTGTCCCTCTAATATTCATCGATAGCCGAATAATTTCTGAGAAAAAATTATTTAAGCAAACGCTAACTGTTAAACTGTGGGGTAATTAATCGAAAGAAAATGAATTTTTTCCGAAAAACACGCAAAAAATATACGAAATTACCGTTAAAATTTACTTTAACATCACCAATTTCGGGGTCCTGTAACTATAAAAATATACAATATAATACAATTTTTTTGAGGAACACCATAAATTAACAGGTTGACTGCCATGTGTACCATTTCTGGTATACATATATATTGATTTATGAGAGATTATATCTTGTTTTTAAGTATTGTCTGTGTCTGCATCTTTTTAGAAGCATCATATTGAAACTTGAAACGTAGCTCTGGCAGTTAACCTGTTAATAAAATTATTACAGTTATTTTGGAACAGTACTTTAAATAACAGTTTAAACACGAGTCATTCTCCTATTTTTGAGACTTTGCACAGAGCACAGCGCAGGAATATCTTCACGACGGGGAGCAAATTTAATATTGCTCCAATAAATCCATTTTCCGACATTTATTACTTTGATAAATAAGTTTCACATTGTTGTAATTTATTATACATTGTTTACACAAGGTATGGAATCAATTCGATATATATTTGAGGAATGTTTTAAGCAAAAAGAGTCTTGAAATAAATGTTATAACTTATGCGACATAGAGAGGCAGTCTCAGATGCCTATAAACATCGAGAGCGGAGTGGGACGAATTTTGGAACTCGAAAAATGTACAGATGTCCCAAAATTAAGATACTCAGTTGAAATTCTTAAATAGGACCCCATTTTTTTTTAACATTTATAGATTCTACGTAAAATTCTGAGTATTTTTCATATACCGTCGGCTTAAGATGCAAATGACCTAACGCCGGTTTTATCTTAAAATGGCTTTTCAATTGATTACGTGTATAAAAATTATAAGCATTGACTGTCTGTAACACATTTAACCCTTTGTCTGTAAACGTTTTTTTAATACCTTCCGTCTGTAAACGTGGGTCTTTCAAGTTTAGCCGATTTTTTATGGCGTTATGCATTTAACAAAAATATGAAACAATTGATTAAATTCATTATTGTAATCTTATGATTTCATATTCTATCTCATATTACCTTCTTTTTAAGTAAGGGTCCACAAAATGTGTATCAACTTATTAGTAAATTTTTTAGGTTGGACACGAAAAATCCAGGTTTACAGACGAAGGGTTAAAGGTCCGTTTATACCTACAGTTGAATGTGTCAGATATGTAACGCGACAGACAAAATAATATTGTTCTATATAGTTTATTTGAACGTCTTTATATCTATGGTAACATAACCGCGCAGATACAGACCGTGCCCGGCCAATATTTCCGGATAGAATATTTTGGCTGTGCGGTTCATTCAACGAATAGTATGAAAGAACATTAGAACCGTGCAGACATTTTTTGATTTCTTTATGACATGGACAAAGAAAAACTAACCCATAAAGGGGTCCAAACATGATGATGCAAAACTTAACATGTTTGCATGCGAGCAAATTTGAAACGAAAATGATACAATACAAATTACAAACAGCAATTTTGTAAAAAAAATGAATAATATGCTGCGAATACAATTTATATAATAAACCTTCCACGAAGAAAGTTTTTAAAAAGCGAAGGGTATTTCGTTCGGATTGGCTGATGGCAACCACGTAAGGCCAGGACCTTCGCCATCAGCTAATCAGAACAATTCCCAATACGCAAATACCCAATTCTCTCTCGCACTAAAGGTAGCTTTAACCGGACCTTAACTCTCAAAATGTCAAAATTGCCGTCACAAAACTGCCTATCTCCTGCCTGCAATATGCTTTCACTTCCTGAGTTGTTTTTAATATAACTCGTAAATAATTTTCGATATTGAAGTTAAGCCAGTTGCATCTTAAACCGAGGATATGTCGATGAGCTAATGTCGATTTACACAGCAATTCTCGAAAAAGTGACGTTTAAAAATATTGTATTCATTTATTAAAAAATTATGGGAGCATAATACTGGTAGAGTTGGGTTTTTTATATTGTTTTTTTACTGTTTATAGTAACATTATTTTTATTCATTCAATAAACTACATTCCAATAGTCTGAAAATGTATGCAAGTACACACAGTTATTTTATTGAAAATATAATATTACACACCCTATTTCTATATTATACTATAATATAATATATAAATAGGGTGTTACATGAGAAATGCACAGAATTTAACGTACAATCTATAAATGCAATAAAAATGGGAGTTCCTATCAACTGAGGCATAGTGTCTCAATTTTGTGATATTGTACGTTTCAATATGTACCTACACAGTGTATGTGTGGTGTCAATATGATGTCTATAACATTGAAGTCAATTTTATTTTTGTAGTCATGCATTCATATACTCAATTTTCTTCCTGTTAGTCCTATATATTATAATAATTGTATATAATAATTGCAAATAGGGAATGTTGTGTCCTACAAACACAACATTCCCTATTTGAAACTCTATAACAACAACTAGTTTTGATTTCATTTAATTTCCACAACTGCAACATTTTACAACTGCAATTGCAACGTTTGACTTTTTACATGGATTTTAAATGCAAGAATTAAAAATAAATAATATTATTACTAACGATGTTTTATGAATGAAAGCTATAGAATTTCATAAAATTTAAGCCAATTTAATGATTAATTCCATAAAAGCAATATTTGTTAAAAGATGTAAATCGAGAAAATTAGGAGATTTCAATTCAGATTACCGTAATGTTAATTACTGTAGTTATGAAAGATTTTTATTTGATGTGCTGTCCCAAAATAAAATAATAAAGTTATGAATATATTGAGTTTCCCAATATAAAAGTTTTACTATATTGTATGTTGTATATTGTAATTGAATTAAATATGACTTAAAGATGTCTGTTATGTCAAGGATTTCCTGTACCGAAAAATTAATATGAATTAACATGATGATTTTTATTTGTTTATTTTTATAGAGTACATTGGCTGATATAAATATAATGTTAGATGAAAGGGGCGATTGGGGTAGCGAAGAAAAAGTACAATTAGAAAGCCAATTAATCCTCGCAAATAATCCAAAACTATGTTTAGAACCATCACCGAAAGTAAGCGAAATAGCGAGTAATACAAATCATTCAAAATTACTTTTCAACACACATAAATTAAGACGAACGGCGCATCGTTACTCCCAAGTTTCCGTAAACAGAAAACGTCTCTTAGATAAATTTACAAATCATCCCGGTTTACAAATACTCGATTACGTAAGCAAACTTCGAGCGCGATCAAAAACCGGACTTTTACCTTCCAAATTACCGAAGAGGAGTACGGATGAAGTACGGCCCATACCGGTTCCGAATTTAGATCCACCACCAATTAGCGCGCCGGCCGGCGGGATTAATATTAAAGAATTCAAAGCGTATCAAAAACCGAGAGAAACCAGCGATTGTTTGCCGCAAATGATTGAGGAATATGTATTGGAAACGGATATGCCATCAAAAGAGAAAGGAAAAACGCGGGTTTATCACATAAAATTAACAATATTGCAATGTCCATCTAATTCGGAATACTTAGGAGAATTATATTTGGATAGAGATCATAAAAAAGGGGAACAAAATGGGGTGGCGTGCCGATTTCCTTTGGGCTCTAGCGCGCACGCTAATCGGTATATCCAACAATTTACTGATATTTTTACGGAAGGTGGGAGGAAATCGGTTCGGATTAATTATGGATCGGGAATGAAGGAACAAGTTGCGCAAGTTCATGCGGCTCAGGTACTATTTAATTTCTTTAGTAAGTAAAACTTAATTTTAAATATAATTTTAGTTGCAAGCTTTACAAGCAGCCGCACAACAAAGAACATTGGTTCAGCAACAAACGACGCAAACGAACAGTTTAAATCAACCTTCGACGTCTCCGTTAGTTAATGGATCATCAACAACAACGGGAGTTGTTCAACAAAATTTACCAACGCAAAACACAACAACAGTACCAGTTTTGGTAATTAATAAAATTTACAGGCTAGTTCAGATTTTAATCGAGAAGCTGTATCTATATATATATCTTTTTTTATTATAATTAGTGAACATTTCTGCATATGATGAGTGAATATGAAAAGGTCCGCGGTTTTTTAGCGCGAGTTAAATGAAAAAATACCCGATTTTTAGAGTACTAAAGGACTTATCTAAATAATATTAAAGACCTCTAAATAATGGTATTTTATTTACCACTAGCCACAAAAAATAAAAACGTGTCAGATACGTGCTATTTAGCGTAAATGGAGCATTTTGAACCATTTTAGAAATTTCTATCTTCATCGGTGCCAAAGTTACACAATTTTGGTGACCAATAAGTCCAAAAAATAGAAAACATGTCAGATACTTGCTTTTTAGCGTAAACGGAGCATTTTGGGCCGTTTTTGAAATTGCTATCTTAATCGGTGCCAAAGTTACCAATGAAGACTTTAGCGCTTCTAGGACTTTAAGTCGGAACTAAAAGACGTCGAGGACAATAGTCAGTTTAATTATGATCAATAACTCCAAAAAATAAGAAAAATGTCAGATTCGTGCTTTTTAGCGTAAATGGAGCATCTTGAGCCATTTTAGAAATTTCTATCTTCATCGGTGCCAATGTTACACAAGACCTCTAAATAATATTATTAGACGGTAAATGGTATTTTGGTGACCAATGGGTCCACAAAATAAAAGTCAGTTACGTGCTTTTTAGCGTAAACGGAGCGTTTTGAGCCATTTTAGAAATTTCTATCTTCATTGGTGCCAAAATTACACAAGACGTCTAAATAATTTTATTAGACGGTAAATGGAATTTTGGTGACCAATGGGTCCAAAAAATAAAAACGTGTCAGATACGTGCTTTTTTAGCGTAAATGGGACGTTTACTATTTTAAAAATTTCTATCTTCATCGGTGGCAAAGTTACATAATTCTGGTGAGCAATAAGTCCAAAAAATAAAAACGTGTCAGATACGTGCTTTTTAACATACACGGAGCGTTTTGAGCCATTTTAGAAACTTCTATCTTCTTCAGTTCCAAAGTTACATAAAAAATGCTATTTAGCTGACTGTAAGTCCAAAAAATAAAAACGTGTCAGTTACGTGCTTATAGTAAATTTATGCTTTTGGTAACTTTATGTGTTCTTAATGTGGAACATATTTTATTTTATTGGTATTCCATACATTTTAAACGGAAATAATTTATGTGGGGAGAGGATTGTTCTCAGCAATTTGATCAGGATGAAAAGATTATCGATTCGGTTGATTATTGCCGAGCATTCCTATAATCGGCCGAATTGATAGTCCGATCTGTGCGCATTCTCGGTTTCGCCACGGATGTTAGTTAATAGACTGGTATACAGACGAATAGAAGTGATGCGGCTTCTATATACACATTTTTTTTTGGAATGAACTTTATTTTTAAAGATATCTTATGTTTCTTTACCACTGACTAGAGATGTGCAAATTACGTGATTCCCGCCGGGTCAAGCGTGACCCGGCGTGAGCGGGCACCAATTTTTGTACCACTCACGTGATCGTGTGTAACGCTGATTTCGACGAGACCCGGTGGAACCCGATTGGATTGATATTTTATTTTTCTTTAATAATAGTATTTTACCAAACGCCGGCCAGACCGGTATAACGAACATGTTCAGGTCCGCATTAACTAAAAATATAAAGTTTATTTACAGTTTATTTAAAATTTTTATTTCTCGAATGTACACAGTAATTAAGTTATAACAGAAGTATAACTGTTTAAATGTTAGAAAAAAGTATTTGCGTAAAATAATAACGAGGTGCGCTCCTGGACTTATTTTGCTACGTGGGCCTATTGTAAATCATATATTTTGAAGTGATAATTATTACCTGTATTATTTATCACATTTGTAAAAACTATCAGAATATTGGAAACTATGCCACAATTTCAAAGAACATCAATTTTTATAACGGTCATAAATAAAAGTCGGCAAAATAAGAACAGGATCGAATTTAAATTTGTTGAAACCTATTATTTCTCTACAATTTGCAAGAAAGATGATAGATTGAACAATCCGTTTTTTTTCGTTTTATTCCCACCGTAGTAAAGAGTGAGAGTTATAAAAACCAATTTGATCAGATTGTTATCCATAAAGTTGTCCGCAAAGTGTATTGTACCAGGTTGGCCAGAGATAGAAGAACGCGTTTTGAAGGGAAAGGGGGGAGGTGACGTCACAAATTACGAAGGAATGGGGGCTAGAAACCGAATCAATGTAATTTAACTTATATGTACCGCTTTCTTAATTCTGATTATGAAAGTTACTTTTTTTTTTATTTTTATAAAATATTTAAGTTTGAAACAAGCTAAATATTTGAAATGAATCAAAAAGATGTGGATAATGTAACAAAACACAATCGTCTTTTTGTAAAAGTTTAGTTATTTTTTGTTTAATAATTGTTTAATTTTACGCAATTTTATTTTTAAAACATTTGATTTTCAGAGCCCTTATTAAGTTCTTATATAAAAGGTTTTGATCAGTTTTTATAGCAATACCCTTAAATGATGACACTTTTGGAGATTTTTTTAATAATTCTCCAGTTTTATATTTAGGTTGTTTCTGGTTATAAATTAAGTGTTTATAATCCATTATCATCATTGTTTATGCAAAATGTATCTTTCTACCTGTTTTTGTTTTAGAATTCTGGTAGGTTTTTGAGCTAAAAATGCGACATTATGATAATTTGAAGTTCAGATTCAATTCAGGTTGTGTTCAGATTATGTTCAGGTTGTAACTGGTTATGAATTATGATTTCCATACCATTATGAACAATTTTAGTGAATGAGGTCTTTAACCATCCATTTTGATTTTTGAATTATGAGAGTTTTGCAATGAAAATCATCAATTATGATACTTAAGAGATTTTAATATTATTACATACAAAACTGTAATAACCAAATTTTAATACGAATTTTGGAGATTTTCTCTTCATTCCCACAATCATGTCATATCTAGATTGTAACGGTTGTGGATTTTGCTTTTCTGGTTCATTGGCTATTAAAGAAAGAAAAGAAAAACCTATTAAACAATATTCATTTAATAAGGTTGTCTGCAACTCTTGTTTTTGAGTTATGATCCTTTTCTGGAAAAAAATTAGAATGAAACAGCGAAATAAAGACGAGCAAGAGTATTCTTTAAACGCATAAGAAAATTATTCATGTTTTGAATTTCTCTAAAAATAATTCTTCCTTTTACTTGGAACTATATTAGCATTTATTTTATCATGCCCGAAAAACTTTAAAAAATTCAAACAAGATTCAATTTTAGAAACTAAAACATCTATTTTTTCCATCATATATCTTTTTTTTATATTTTTTTAAAGTTATTCTAGATTTAACCTCTGTTAAGCCCATAAAAATAAATTTGTTCACCTAATATCGGAATACAGCTCAATGTGCATCACGTTACTCCTCAGCGCCTGTAACTCGTGACGTCACGATTAGATCATGTCGCGGGGGTTTACTTTTCATACGTTGAAATCCTCTGTCTGGTCAACCTGGTGCAATACGCTTTAAGGACCTCGCTCAAACTGAGTTTAAAGCGCCCTTATGTCGGGTAGTATTTTGTTGTACAAAATTGATCGATGTTAAACTCTTTCTCTGTTATTGTTCTCTTCCTCTCTCTTTTTTATTCTGTTACACAGTCAAATTTCGTAGTTATCGAATTTCTTGTGTATGCCATAACTTAAATTTGGTTGCGTACGATGTTTTAGAAGGGAACGATACACTCCCATAGCTAAAAGTAGTTGTAAATTCATCAAAAAAACTTGTTGCTTATTTCAAGCACTCTGAGTGAAATGATAAACTATCTAAGACGTTAAAGCAACATATTTCAACACGCTAGAATTCTATTTACACTATGTTGACCAGTATAAAAGAGGTTTATGGGGAAGTTTAGAACTTATTGATAGCTAAGGATGAAAATTTTCGGTGGTTTAAATTTCACAATATTGAAATCTATAATAAATATTTTTAAATTAATTTAGAGAATGTTCTGAAAATCTTAGCTCAGATTTGTACCCTACGTTAAAACATTACGTTTTCTTCGAACATAACCTTATTTAGCACTGTAATTTGCAACCTGAAGGTTCAGATATGGTTAAAGAACTGAAAAAGCAAACATCAGCTGCATTGCAAAAATGATTGCAACCTTTTTAACTCAAAGGAGTATTAAGAAAAAGATATTAGTTTTAAAATTGTAAAGTTTCTTGATTAAAATTTGAACCACCCTGTATATCATTTTATTGTTACAATTAAAAAAATAATTTGCAGCAAAACCAATTACAATCAACCACTCAGAAAACTCAAGCTCAGGTCAATCAAGAAATCGAAATCAACGCACTTGCAACTAAGTTAATGAATTCTGCGCAACAATTTCAAGCAGCGGGTAATTATAAATATTTGTATTCATTTAAATTTTTTTTAATTAATTTTTGTTTATATAGCTAACGCCAAACAACAACAACAACAAAAAATGGTTTCCACAGGAAATAGTGCAGCAATAATAAACCTATTAAACAGTTCTCCTGCGAGTAATTTAAGTAGTGATGCAAGTGCGACCGTAGTGAACGCTATAAATAATTCAACGTTGTTACCCCAACAGGTACCATCGTTAAATCAAAAACTATTAGGTCGAAAGATAACTTTATCAAATGTGCCGAACGCACGCGTTTTAAATCACACCAATTTAATAGCGGTTAATAATAATCGGATGAACCTGCAAGAAATCGTTACGCAATCGCAACATCCCCAAACGATTACTTTAACGTCCGTAAACAGCGGAAATTTCATTCAGGGGAGTTATATTAAACAAAGAACAGTAAATAACGAGAATAAATCGTCTTTATCCGCGTTGTTAGTGGGCACCCCCGCCGCGGATAGACCGGACATAATCAGTCCGAACACGAATTCGTTACTTCTCGAGAAATTAGCGAACGCCTCCAATAGTAATAATCAAGGACAAAGCCCTACGCATTTTATTCAAAGTCCTAAAAACGCTTTCGCGGTACAATCGCCTAAAAACAATCAGGTTTTATCTCCTATGTCGAGTCCGCCCCCACAAAATAGTAACACAATTAATGTGCAAAGTTTAAATTTTACCCCGTTACCGAATTTATCTGGTTTGCAAAACGTTCAGGTGCAATTGCCCGGTTTTTCGCAGCCCATTTCGTTATCGTTGAATGTGTCATCGACGGGCGCCATCCAAGGACATCCCACCGGATTAATCGTTTCGTTACCGGTTACATCAGCCACCACAACATGTACAACGGTTACTCAACAAGCAACAACCGTTGTTACAGCTGGAAATAACATTGTTGGTACTCCAACTGTTGTTTTAGCCAATACAAATAATAGTAATTTAGGTGAGTTGGGATCAAAGAAATTGTATATATAGAAGCTGTTTTGGAGTTTATATAATTTGGTTTTATAATTTTTTAATTGTTATTTTTGTAAACTTTCTTTTATTTAACGACAATGAACGATATTGTAACATAACTCCCGTCTTGAAATAAATCTTTTTTCCATTTTCTATTGCATTGAAGGAAGGTTGTTATTGACAAGGTCTTCTCGGTCGAATATCCAGCCTTCGTTTTTTGTCGCAGCATATGCAAATATTGATAATAAAATCAGCTAGAACCACAAATCCAAGCAAATCGTTGAAAGAAAATTCAACATTGTCTTTGTTGAAGTGTTAAAAACTACTCTCAACTCACAATTCAATTTGATATATTCAATTTCTCCATTTCTTCACATCCAATCTTAGAGATGTCTAATAATTTAATAATTTGTACTCAAATGTAAATTTAGTGTACTCTTCCTTCAATTCTAAATTTTTTGTGAAATGGATTCTATTGAAATTAAACGTCGTTTTACATCATAGGATTCAAAATTAAAATTTGAGGATTATCTTGAAACGGCAATGAAACTTGAGAAAGTGTTAACAAAAGTGAGTATCAACCTTTAAATCTTGGGGCAACAAATGGCCAACCTAATTCTTCGATTTTCCGAAATCTTTCCAAAGAATTCAGTAACTTAGTATTCTCAATAATGAGTTTATGATTAATCAAAAATACGAGCGAAAATTCAAAAAAAATATTCGCTGCTATTATTCAACTTAGCTTTAGATGCGAGTTTAGTAGTAATCAAACTTGATTGTGAACATGAGTCTATCACTAAATTTCCTGTAGCATTTTTTCCGTAATAGAACCTAAAAACTTTTATGAGAAAGATTTTTTGTTAAAAGTAAAAATAGCGTTAAGTTATTTGCTATAATTTGTTATAATAGCAATATATTCGCTATTATTGTTTATTGTACGTTTCTCGAAATGCCATTATTATGAGAGTTTTCACATTTCTTATAACCATAAGGGCCGATTTTTAAAAATTCGTATGGGTGCTACATACACAGTTTGGTTCGGATCTTCGAAATAATAAGGGTATAGTAGGCCGAATAATAATCTACTGCGGGGTGGATAACCCCCGCGGACTCATCCGAAGTGAGCTTTCTACATGGAAACTTGTTGGTTGGGATGTCTAGAAAGCGTATACAAAGTTTGGTTCGGATCTTCGAACTAATAAGGGTAGTAGACGAAATAATAGTCTACTGCGGGGTGGTTTACCCTCGCGAACCCATCCGAAATGAGGTTTCTATACGGAAACTTGTTCGATGGGATGTCTAGGAAGCGTATACAAAGTTTGGTTCAGATCTTCGAACTAATAAGGGTATAGAAGACCAAATAATAGTCTACTGCGGGGTGGTTTACCCCCGCGGACCCATCCGAAGTGAGGTTTCTATACAGAAACTTGTTGGTTGGGATGTAAAAGCGTTTCCAAAGTTTGGTTCAGATCTTCGAACTAATAAGGGTGCTAGAGCCCATTAAAGTATTGACAGGGGTGGTTTACCCCGCGTTAAATATGTTTTAATCTGGTCTAATTGCAACTAACATAGTATATTAGCCTCTTACTGTAATAGTTTCATGCTTTTTGTGTGAAAGAAAGTGAACCCCCAGTTGCCGGTATGACGGACGTCTTTGGACGTTCGGGTATCTACGGAAATTTCTACTGCTACGTTTTACTGCTATCTTCACACCGGTTACAAATTGCGGTTAGTGAAAATAATTAATAACTAAATTTAATAAAAACCATCGAATCTGAGACCATTAGAACTTACGATATATGAGAACGCAAGCTCCGCGCACGTATGGTCGCCCTGCTATTGCTAATGTATCCATTTGCAGTCTGTATATAAGCAACATTAAGTCTTCTGGAAGCAATACCAACTCTTTTAGATGCAGGATCAAGTCTTCCAGAGTCAGTATAAAAGACTTTTGGAAACAGTTCAATCCTTCTGAAAGCATTTCAAGTCTTTTAAATACAGTATTAACTCTTCCAGAGGTAGTACCGAGTCTTCTAGAAGCAATATCAAGTCTTTTAGAAGCAGTACTAAGTCTTTCAGCCTTCTGAAAACATTTGAAATCTTTTAGAAGCAGTATCAGCTTGTCCAAATATAGTATCGAGTCTTCTGGAAGCAATATCAATTCTTTTGGAAGCAGTGTCAACTCTTCCAGAAGTAGTATAAAGTCTTCTGGAAGCAGTTCAAGACTTCTGGAAATATTTCAAGCCTTCGGGAAGCAATATCAAATCTTTTAGAAGGAGTATCAAGTCTTCCAGAGGTAGTATCGAGTCTTCTGGAAGCAGTTCAAGTCTTCTGGAAACAATATCAATATTTCACCTTCATCAATACTATACTTATAATTACCAGATTTACAATTTCCATGTTTATGACTTATTCTTATTATATTTATTATATTGATTAGTTTAAGGTAATTGATGCAAATTGATCAAACCATGGTTTCCTTCACATAACCTACATTTCGGTTTATTTCTAACGAGACAGAATACTGTGTTCAATTTATTATCTTTCTTTTCCATTAACTTAAGAAACATACCCTGTGAAGTTAATAACTTGAACAACTGTTAAAGGTCTTGTATTGCATTGGTTTTAACAGAATCATCCCATATTCAATGCCCATGCCAAATGGGCATACCCATGTTCTCCTTTTATGTCGGGGTTGTTATGTTTTAAACAGTTCAAAAGCTGTTTTAGAACATTAGATGTTATTTAAAAGAATAGTTTTGTTTAAAAATTAGCATGTTCTATTTTTTCTTTATGTATATTTATTGCTAATTCTTTCTTATTGTATGTTTATGTGGTTAAAAACTAAGGCAAAACTTAAACAAAAATAGTACTAGATACACTATTTGCTCCAGTTAACACTCAAAATGCGCAGATTACTTTTGATGCTTTTTTTAATCTATTGCTGAATGTGGACTGTATTAAGTCTTGGGAAGAAAAAAGTTGTCAATATTGACAGCTGTTGAAGTAATTTTAATGTAATAGCATCCAAAGAGCCAAAAATCAAATTTCACCAGGCTGAGGGTTTGACATGATCTCTTAACCGTTTTGAAAACATGTAAGTACAGAACACATCTGAACATAATCACCGGTTTTTGAAAATACTCGATACTACTAGACTCAAAGGACAAATGACGATTCTCCAAAGTAAAATAATGGTTCCTTTGTTTAGAGTTTACAGTTTTATAAGCCGATATCTAGTCTTTAATTGGCACTTTTTTAACTTCTCATATGAAGATTTTATATTTTGCCAACAGTATGTATAGTATTTAAGAAGCAAAA
Organism: Onthophagus sagittarius; assembly: GCA_036711965.1. Taxonomy (NCBI): domain Eukaryota; kingdom Metazoa; phylum Arthropoda; class Insecta; order Coleoptera; family Scarabaeidae; genus Onthophagus; species Onthophagus sagittarius. Next base: position 17,325,243 of record JASERS010000005.1, on the reverse strand, counting down.
TCAAGTTTTATTAACAGATACTTGTTTTTTGCAATAATAGTGTCTTCTGCTAGCAGTATTTAATATTTAATTAACAGTTTTTTTAACTATTTATGTCAAAATTTTGCATTTTGTCAATAATATTTAATATCTTTGAAGTAAACTCAAACGGTATTTTGTTTTTTGCAATGAAAATATTTTCTGCAAGTAGTTGTAAAAGCAGTATAAAGTCTTAATGCGTCACAAGTATTCTGAAAACATTTCAAGTCTATTGAAAGTAATATCAGGTCTTCTAGAAGCGGTATTAAGCCATCTAAGGGCGGTAAAGTCAAGTCTTTTGGAAGCATTAAAAGTCTTCTGTATGGATTTCAAGTCTTCTGAGAGCAACATTAAGTCTAATTCAGAACACCCACGTATCCACCTCTTATGCTTCTGAATAATTCAGTCAATCATGAAAATCCTTTTCTTTTCAAATTGTTTTTCAAAAAGTTAATTATTTGTTGTGTTAGTATGGTTGTAGTGTTAGTTATTAATTCGTAAAATTCATCTTCTAATACCTCTCTATTACTTTCTTGTGTTGAATCTAAGGTTGGACCGACTATGATTTTGGCCGTCTAACGACTATCCGACTATTCAGCCCTAAAAAGGACGACTAGTCCGACGATTAATCGGCCATTGCCGATCATTCCTACCGAAGTTCAACACTTTCATTTGATCTGCTGATGCGCTAGTACAACTCGGACCTTCTCTCAAATGCGCCTCTTCTGTCGGATATTATCCTTCTCGGATTACCAAAAATGGTCTATTAATTTTCTAATTTGTCTTTTCTCTACTGTTCACAGTTTTTGTTGGATATAACCGATTGAATTTACTGAAAGCATCTATGACGGCAAAAATATACTTATAGTTCTTGTTGGTAGAAAGTAAATGACCAAGATGACCAATATGATAAGTATCCAGCGGCGTGGATCCTTTTTCAATTGATTATAGAAAACCTTCAGGAAGAAAAAGTCGGATACTTTTTCTTGACCAGAATACACGTAATACAATTCATAAGACAATTTTCTATTTTCTTTCTAAGTCTTGATATCCAACATTCTTGTTTACGGATGTCAATAACTTTCTTTAAATCTAAGTATCCATTGTCATGGTGACATTTCTTGATGATATCTCTTGATTAAGGTTATTGCTACCATCAGTTATTGTTGACCATTTTCATACCTGTACAACACTTTATCTTCAATAGCATAGTTCTCATATGGATCATTTTCAAGTAAATCAAAAATTAACTTCAGCTTATCATCTGATTTTAGGATATTCTCAATTCGACGATGACAAACCTGATGACAATGACGAATTATGCCTTCAATGATAGCCACCATCTCTAACTCGTAACTAGATAATCAGAATACTTTTGTCGAGTAGGTGTAGTCTTCCAACTCGTATAGTTAACAGGATGTAACTTTTTTAACACCAAACTCAGATTTTGATGTATATAGTCTTCAGTTTTCCAAAGACCTCCCTCTGAATCATTGTGAAACGAAACACCTGATTCTCTTTCATCAAATCGCTTAACAGCTTGGCTATTAGTGAATAGCTTTTGACGAATTTTCAAAAATAACCACAAAGACACAAATATGATTGGAGTTGTTTCACATTCCTAAGATCTGGAAATTTCGTTATTGCTTCTATTTTTTTCGAAGGTGGTCGAATACTTCCATTATTTCATAACCCAGAATTGACAAAAAAAAATTGACATTTTTCCAATTTAGTCCATGATCTTCATCAACTTTTAATACACTTTTCAATCTTTCCAGAGCCTGCATCTTATTTTCTGCCAAAATTATAATATCATTCATGTATGTCAGAATCATTCCATCCCTTATCAACTCTGTCAAAGTATTGTTAATAAATCTCTGGAATATAGCCGCTGAATTGCATAGCCCTATTGGTGTTCGAAGTGATATTGGTCAGCAAAAGTCAGAAACGAGGTAAACTTTCTTCTTCTTTCTTCAACGAGGACATAGAGAAACCATTCTTTAGATCTAGCATACAAAATATTTTTGATTTTTGCAATCTAATTGGTCTTTAATATTTGTTTATATTTCAGTCGTTACACAATCTTCTGGTTGATATTTGTCGATCAATCTTCTAACCTCTTCTCTTAACTGCATATCTTTTATCTCAATTAAATTGTCAATCATGACGTCACCACCAGCAATATGACATAGATTTCAGACTAGTTAATCTAGTACTGGTTGTTGATGTTTATTGTATTTTCCCGCTAAACTTATTTGAATCAGTCTTCATCTTAATCTTTTCGTTCATTATTTCATAGAATTGTAACTATCTTCTGAATTCTTTAACCCTCACCGTCCCAAAATAATAAACTTACATGAAATCCCTAAACCGGGTCAATACTGACCTACTTAATAATTAAGGTTATATGATTTGTAAATATTCAGTAAACTTTAATTTTATTTAAAAACTGTTAATGTCAGAATAAGATATCAAAATTTGTGATATTTACTGAATATTTACATTATAGTATAGATACATTTTGAAACGTTAAATACATTTTATATCTATTTATTATTAAAAAATTACAAACTTAGTGTAACATACTTAGCAGTGGCAAGCTCCCTGTATTGAAGCTAACCCACTGTTTGAATGTGATCTCCAAAAAAAAGTCAACTTGACCTCTTATTGTCGAAGGATAAAAAATCTTAAATTCAAACTCAAACAGAAAGTAACAATGGAGGTCAAATTTACTCGTAAACAGTGGCCTAACTTAGAAAGCGGTCTAATATATGCTATTGACGTTCAACATCAAAAAATTTATGGTTCACCATCTTCGTCAATATCTGTAGATCTTCGTCGACAACGATTACAATTTGTTCTTTTGACAGTTTGAGTCGTTTTGCTGTGCTTCGGGCACACAAACCGTCCACAACCTTTACATTTGGTACTGTACTTATTGTCGTTGCCGCGACAGGTATGACATCTGCCAAGTTTGGTACCCGATACAGGATTTTCCTGCCTTTTACGAACAGCCACACCTGAAGCTTCGATGGCCACGCACACTGTATTTAAAAATCCTCGACCATCGTCTATAATTTGATTAGACCTTTTAGAGATATGGGGTTTGCTAAGCTCCATTCCAAGTTCTTCTAGAAAAAGTTTTCTTCGAAATTTTATTGATGAATTGAGTTCCCGAGTTCCATTCAGGATTTTTCAAAAGCCATATCACCAAACTGTTGTAACACGCAATGTCAATAAAATTGAAAAACAATCGTGAAGGCCACCTCCTCGTGCTTCTCTTACATGAGTATTCTCTCACTAGTTTATCTAAAACGTCAACACCACTTTTTATTTTATTGTATGTCAAAATCATTTCTGGCTTGAATTTATTTTCTGCAGTGGATATATCATGCTTATGATGTAAAGATGACAGCAGTACGACAAATTTTCTGGGTTTTGTAATGTAGGACACTAAAGTCATATCTTTGGTAAACAAAAAATTAGACGAATACAGCGCTCGTTTTTTCACGTCCAATAATTGCTTTGGAATATCTTTACGAGTCTTTCTCAAGGTGCCAACCAACGTCAGTTTTTTTCTGAGTAATTCTTGTGCTAAAGGAATGCTTGTAAAGAAGTTGTCAGTCGTAATATTACGCCCACTTCCATGCCAGTGATGTGCTAAGGTCTTGACAACTCTTGGACCTTGATTTTTTTCACTTATATCTCCTACTTTTCCCAAATACACTTTGAAGTTGCAACAAAAAAATGTCTTGCGTCGCAAAGTGCTCAAATTTTTATCCCGTACTTGCCCGGTTTGCTAGGTATGTAGACTCGAAAAGGACAACGCCCTCTAAAGGATACTAACTGGTCATCAATGGTTCCCCAAGGTGAAGGATAGTAACTATCTCTACAATTTTGAGCAAAAATATCAGACATCTCACGAATAGGAGCTAATTTATCTTTTTTCTTTCTTTCAGGTCTGGTACTAAGATCGTCGAACCTAATATGTCTCATAATAGATAAAAATCTGTTTCTACTCATTATTGCCTGATAAATAGGTCTGTTGAATGCTGTCTGTTGGTAACTGACCATAAGCTATGAGGATTTTCTTTATTTTCTCTAAAACGACCAGCCAGAACAAGAATACCTATGAATCCAAACATTTCAGTGACATCGACGTCATTCCATGTCGTCATATTCGGATTTTCTGCATTTTGTTGTTCTTATATGATATAAAATGATATTGTCTGATGATATTCATTCAGATGATATTGTCTGATATAAAAAGTCTGAATGTATCCAATATAGAAGAAACATTCTTGCTTCTTTCGGTAAGACATTTAACTTTACGAATGAATTCGGTGACTCTCATTCTTCCCAATTTCGGCGCTATGTATCTCCAATTACATACGGACTCATCTTGAACTTCATCGTCGCTAGATTCGATTCACTAATGCTTTGCGAGTCGTTGTCAACTTCGATTTCGTCAGTTTTTTCGGTACACACTTCAATGGCGTCCTCAGTTTCCGACACGTCACTAAAAGCTTCGTCTAGCGGTAACTCGCGATAATTTTCATCATCTGAATCATTCAGAAGAGCGTTGAAAAGCTCTATATCCGTGAGAGTTTCCTTATTAGAAGACATAATGAGAACTTGTCCACAAGAACACGAGACCACACAAGACAATAATGTTTTTGCATCAACTTTAATATATAATATAATAACCATAACACCAACACCTAGAATAGGGTCAACAGTGACCCAATGTAAAGTAATTGCAAATTGCACTTTTATTAATTTTTAATTTGATGTGAAATATAGGAAAAACTGTTTGTGAATACTAAATAGGAGAGGAAATATTCACAAGAGGAAATCGCAAGGAAAATAATTATGAGAAAATGCTAGCCTGAAAACATGTGTTCGGGTCACGAATGACCCTCTTTCGGGACGGCGAGGGTTAACAGTTCTTCTGCCATAACGAACTGCCATAAGAATCCTCGACTAGCCATCACTTTCATTTTTAAAGAAACTCTTATATGGTTTCATTTTGTTTTCATTTTTTTATTTAAGAACATTTCCTGTAAAGTAGCAGTACCAATCTTTTTGGAATACTCACCCTTCAAAGGTTTTTTTCAATTTGTGCCATGAAATTATTCCCCTCGCTTTTCATAAACAATTTTGCTAAACCAGTTAATGATATCTTGGCATATAAAAACATTTGTTGATCAATTCATTCATCGAATCAGTCATCTTCACCAGAAGATGTATTTAAAAAATCATGTATAAAAATAAATATTTATTATTGAATGTCTAACAATTCAATGTTTCTTATCCACGTTTTTCCCATCATCGGTGTTATTTTTTGTGTCGTTTACGTCACTTCCACTACTTTATTCTTCATTTTCTTCATATAATTTCTTCAGTTTCTTTTTTATCTTCATTACATTCATCAGTTTTATGGTTTCTTGGTCGCTATCATCGTCTTGCGTGGAATCTATCTTTTTTTTCTTTGGTGTATTATTTGCAGTATTACACTAAATGCCGACTAATCGATGCTTTTATTGTTTAATCGCCGACTAAAAACTGGCCGAATAATCGGCTCTTCCGACTAGTCAACGATTAATCGGTACAACCTTAGTTGTATCAAATGATTCAATTTTGATTTTATTGGATTTGTATTCGGGTAATCAATTAACAACGCTATCCAACCTAACTTTTAATTTTTCTGTTTTTTTTGTTTACTTGATTGATTGAAAATGTTTAGAATTTTGTTATTTTTTATTTTATTAGGCATCTTTTCTTGAGTAGTTGTTCCATTATGATGAGAGACTGATTACGAAACAAAGAACGAAGGTCTTCATAAATCGGACTATCAATTCGGGCGATTATCGGAATTCTCGGCGATAATCGGCCGAATCGATTATCCGATCTGTGCAGGTTCTCAATTTTGCTAAGGATGCTAAGGTGATGCGGCTTCTATATATACAATTTTTTGGTTAGTATAATTAATTAATCAAAATGAATGAAATTTAATTTTCTAGCACATTTAATGTCTTCTGGTGTAAAAACGCTAACGCAACAAAACATTCGGGGAACAACCCCAACGGGGGTAACATTAACGCAGGGTGGCCAACCATTTCAACTGGTAACTCAATTGCAAAGGCCCCGAATTCAACAGGGTTCAGTTCAACAAAACGTAACCGCCAGAACGATTCAACGACAACCGATAACGATAAAAATGGCAACGGCGGCGACGAATTCAAGTCAGTTTGGTGATTTAAAGTTAAACTTTGATAGAAAATGATCGTATTTTTTATACTGAGAAGTAATTAATTTTTTTTCTCTATACTCAATTTTTTTATGATTCATTCATTAATTTTTTAAATTAAAAGTCATGCATGAAAGCCAATTTCTTATTTAAGATTAAAAAAAGACTGTGATTTTTTTCTATTTCTTGGTAAATTCACTATTTGCTAATTTTTGTTTGGATTAAACGAAATGAAATCTTCAGATGCAGCTCAATCAAGTTCGACGTCCGGATTAAACCAATTGTTGCTTCAAAGACAAGGTCAGTTGCATCAATATCAACAGTTAAATAATGGGGCTCAGGACGGGATTTCAACGTTGATTCGTAGACGGTCGAACGTTTCCGATTGATAATTTAAGGTTTATTAAGTAAATTTAAGAGATGGAAAAAGTTTAAAAAAATAGTTGAAAGGTTACAAACCTTTTTTAATTTTTAATTGTATATAGTATCAGCGTACTAGTCTTATTAGTCTATTTCATTATGATTTTTTTATATTAAATGATAAAAATAAGAAAAAGTAAATATAAAACGGTAAACGTACCGAATAAGTATTTTACGAACAAAAAAAAATAAATAAGAAAAGAACGTGAAACCTAACTGCCTAATTAGAATGGTAAAATTAAACAAAAGAAATAGTCACACATCTTCGATGCTCTTTTGAAATAAATGACTGCCCTTAAACATGTAAATGTAAATAGAAAGACGACATGAAAATAATCAAATGAAATTTACACGATTCATTAATTTGATTTATTTATTTCAAAAGATGTACTTTTAACGCTATTGTTGTAGTTTTTTGACGTAGGTAGGTTTGTAAATATTAATTTAATTTAGCTTCCCTCCTCCCTTTTTATATCTACGAACCATCAAAATGAATTTAATTGGAAATTAACGCGATTGTAAAGAGTTAAATGTGTTTATCATATTGATAAATCAATTAAATTAATTAAGTAAAGTTGATACAACACATAATAGTCTGGTTAATTTGTATATTTTGTCTTGGAAAAGTTCGATTATTATTTATGCAACTATAATTATATGTATACAAATATTATTCTATCCCAATTTAATTGAATCAAGGTCTCAAGGTCAGAATATATTCAAGTTGAGACAAATTTATTTGAGTTTGAACCCAAATTGATAGAAAGGAAAAGTTAAGAATACAACCCGAATTAAGTAAAGGATTGTAATTGGCTAAATCTCAAGATTATTGTTAATACATTTAAGTTTGCTAATTGACGAACCTATTCCTGGTAGGTAACTTTAAGCCTAGTAACCAGGGGGAAGTTCGTCAATTGATACACATTAACTATTCGAGTATCAATCCATCTCATTTGCCTTAAGATTATAATAACAGATCCACATGTTCTGAAAAACATCAAGGTCAGAGTCAATACATTCAAGCTTTCAAAAGAATGTTTATCAATCGACAAACACCAACTATTCAAGTACCAACCCAAATTGGTAAAAAGAATAGTTGAGAATGCAACCCAAAATGACGTAATGACTGAATTGTCTTAGGAACATGGTAACAGCTCTTCGTTTTTGGAGATGTCAAGGTCAGAGTTAATACATTCAAGCTGAGCACCACCTTAATCTTGATATCTAAAAAGCCATTAGCATTTGCAACATTTTAGATTTCTTTTTATCAAGCACCAATTAAAACTGGTAAAATAATAAGCTGAGAGTACAACTTGGGGTAAGCACTAGAGCTAGACGAGAAAGATATGGAGGACTAGTAAAGTTAAAATAAAGACAGATTTAGACTATGAGGATAAGGTTGCGTATTGATTAACTTTGCAAATTTTTAACATCAAGATTGTATTCTTAGAGGCATCTCGAGGTTCAAATTAACCAGTATTTGCTGAGTGATGATCAAGATCACCTTAATCCTCATATCCAGAAGAGAATTAGCATCTGCATCATCCTTGCTTTTATACCGAGCATAAAGGCAAAATGATAAAATAAAATAATAAAAAAACATACTTAGAGTATGAGGTTCAGATTGCGTATTGATTGACCTTGAATCTTCTCAGGGTCACGACTTTCTGGTTATCGACTTTCCGTTCTTCGAAGGCATATTCTGGATACCAGAATCACCTTAATCTTAATATCCAGAAGGCCATTCGCATCTGCGACATCTTAGATTGCTTTTTTACCGAGCACTAAACTGGTAAAATGAAAAGCTGAGCATAAAACTTGGACTAAGATGGAAGAGTATATAAAGGAGGAAAAAGATCACAATAAAGACATACTTAAAGTATGAGGTTTAGGTCTATTTAACGTCAAGCTCATCAACTTTCAGTTCTTAGAGGTAACTCGAAGATTGAGTTAATCAGTGTTTGCTAATGATGTTGCCACTAGCAGCTGGATCATCTTCTACTTTATACATACTTATCGAACACTAACTTACATTGCTAAAATGAAAAGCTGAGAATAAAACTTGACCTCAAGTAGAAGAGTAGTTAAAGAAGGCAAAAGATCACAGACGCGCTTAGAGTATGAGTTTCAGGTTGCGTATTGATTGACCTCAAATCTTTTTAATATCAAAATCATCGACTTGCCGTTCCTGGAGGCATCTTGAGGCTCAAGTTAACCACCATTTGCTGTTTGCGGATCTCCTTTTGGACACCAGAATCACCTTAATCTTGATATCTAGAAGGTCATTAGCATCTGCGACATGTTAAATTGCTTTTTTACCGAGCACCAACTCAAACTGGTAAAATGAAAAGCTGAGCATAAAACTTGGACTGAGGTGGAAGAGTATATAAAGGAGGAAAAAGATCACAATACAGACACACTTAGAGTCTGAGGTTCAGGTCTTTTTAACGCCGAGGTCATCAACTTTCCGTTCTCAGAGGTAACTTGAAGATTAAGTTAATCAGTGTTTGCTTATTGACGAATCACCTTCTGGATACCAAGGTCACCTTAATCTTATTAACCAGAAGGTCACTAGCAGGTAAAATGAAAAGCTGTTAATACAACTTAACCTGAAACAAAAGAGCATATAAAGAAGGAAAAAGATCACAATAAAGACAAACTTTGACTATGAGGTTCAGGTTGCGTATTGGTTGACCTCAGATTTTTTTAATGTCAAAACATCGACTTGCCGTTCTTGGAGGAATCTCGATCTTCAAGTTAACCACCATTTGCTGTTTTCTAAATCTCCTTCTGGACACCAAAATCACCATAATCTTGATATCCAGAAGGCCGTTATCATCTGCGACATATTAGATTGCTTTTTACTGAGCACTAACTTAACCTGGTAAAATATAAAGCTGAACATAAAACTTGGACTAAGATGAAAGAGTATATAAAGGAGGAAAAAGATGACAATAAAGACATACTTAATGTATGGGGTTCAGGTCTTCTTGACGTCCAGCTCATCAACTTTCATTTCTTAGAGGTAACTCGAAGATTGAATTAATCAGTATTTGCTGATGATGTTGCCACTGGCAGCTTCAACATTTTATACATACTTATCGAGCACTAACTTAAATTGCAAAAATTAAAAGCTCATAATATAACTTGACCTGAAGTAGAAGAGCTTTTAAACAAAGCAAAAGATCACAGCCGCACTTAGAGTATAAGTTTCAGGTTGCGTATTGATTGACCTCGAATCTTTTTAATGTCAAAATCATCAACTTACCGTTCTTGGAGGCATCTTGAGGTTCAAGTTAATCACCATTTGCTGTTTGCTGAATTTCCTTCTGGACACCAAAATCACCTTAATCTTGATGTCCAGAAGGCCATTAGCATCTGCAACATCTTAGATTGCTTTTTTTACCGAGCATTAACTCAAACTGGTAAAATGAAAAGCTGAGCATAACACTTAGACCGAGGCAGAAGAGTATATAAAGAAGGAAAAAGATCACAATAAAGAGACACTTAGAGGTAGGAGGTTACCTATTGATTGACCTTGAATCTTTTTAATATCAAAATCATCGACTTGCCGTTCTCGGGGGCATCTCGATGTTCAAATTACCCACCATTTGCTGAATCTCCTTCTGGACACGAAAATCACCTTAATCTTGATATCCAGAAGGCCATTAGCATCTGCAACATCTCAGATTTCTTTTTAATTGAGCACCAACTCAAATTGGTGAAGTGAAAAGCTGAGAATACAACCTGAACTTAAGCGGAGAAGTACATAAAAAAGAAGATCAAAATAAAGACTACGTATTGATTGACCTTCTTAACATCAAGGTTCTCGGAGGCATCTCGATGTTCAAGGTAACCAGTACTTGTTGATTGATAAATCTCCTTCTGGACACCAAGATCACTTAATCTTGATGTTCAGAAGGCTATTAACAGTTGCAATATCTCAGATGTCTTTTGAGTTGATGCGCGATGCATCAACTCAAATTTGTATGATAAAATGAAGAAGTGAGAGTGCAACCCGAACTGGAATTGAGGAGTATATAGAGGAAGAGTAAAGATACAAATAAAGTCAGGTTTAAATATGATGTTAAAGTTGAGTATTGATTGACCTTGAATCTTAACATCACCATCACATTGAATTTGAATTCTCAGGTTCAGGTTAATCAGTATTTGTTAACTGACGGCGGTTCTACAACTAATTTTAAGTATTAGCATCGTCAAATGTTCGTCTTTAACTTTCAAGTTCATCATTCTTACGTCTCTCTCTACCTCAGCAGCCAATCTCTTTTCTCTCACTAATTTTTTTTGTAAATATCTCATTTCAGTTCATTTTTTTCATTATTTCGTATACGAATCATTCATATCACAAATTAATAGTGATAGAATTAACTTTATTATTTATAGGCGATTCTAAATTACAATTGGCTGTTGTCCGATCTTGATTTATTTACTACGTTGCATAATTTATACTATATATAACTCTAGTAGCATTGTGTTAAATTGATTTCCGATCTTTTCCAACATAACATTTTGTGCATATTGACCAGACTAATAATAGTATTAGAAAATATTTTTTTTAAATACAGTTAATTAATTGTATTATTTTCTTTCTTTATAAGAGATAATGATCTCGAAAATTTGCACATTGTCAAAAAAAAAAACACTTAAGTAACTTAATATTGTATTCTAAGATTTCATTATTATTTTGATTGAGTGAATGAAACCAATTCTTTTTTGGATGATAATGATGATGAAGAAGAAGAAGTGACAGTACAAATATTAAAGAAAGATGTCCAGCAATTGTTAAAAAGAATTAAAAAATCGGGAGAAATACTCTTTCTTTTATACCTAATGGAATAAAATTTTTTGTATGTGTTTGTATATGATAAAAATGTAATTGTTTAATTGAATTAACAAAAATTTTTTAAAAAAATAATTTTAGTAAATAATTAGTTTTAGTAAAAAAATACCTGTAAATACAAACTGTACTATAGTGTTATTTATTATTTTTTTTGTAAAGAAATACATGTTTATAATTATAAATACGTGACCATTAAGTGCATTAACATTTTTGGTTCCAAGTTTAGAAACGAATTGTGTAATATATTTTTTTATGAACCAATTTGAATGAACAATAGTAACAATAGAAATCACATCACCCCATTATTTTCTTTCGTTGTTTGTACATAATCTATTTTAATACGAGTCCTTAATAATAGTCTTTTTAGCGACTGAATTTATAATTCATTATTACTCCAAGCAAAGATAAAAACATCTTCCATTTAATAACCTCAAATATTTCCTTACATCTTTATTTTGTCTTCAAATTTGAATTACTTTTGAATGTTCTAAGTTCACCAAGAAAAGAATAGAACTTTTCTCGTGTTTATAATAAAAAAATCTACCTTCACCTTTTGTGATTGTAATACGAACTGTGTAAAGTAATTGTAAAAAAATAAACGTAATGGTAAATAATAATGATGATGATGATGAAAAAATGGTCCTATCGTATTAGTACTTTAAAATTTTTTTATAATAATTAATAATAACTATAAATAAAACGAGATGGTGCGTTGTAGTATTTTTTAATATTACACAGTACGTTTGAGCATTTTGTAAATAGATATATACATATATCATTCTGTTTGGCAATACTACTCATGTATACTCGTTAATAAAAAAACTGATATGTTAAATTTTTAATTTTTATGATTAATTTTTACATGTTCCCATTTTTTATATCAAAATTCATCGTTGGTCTCTTGAACTGCGTTATCAATAAGTTTTGTAATCAAAGTTCCTCTCCCGATAGCTTTAGCAACACACGATAACATATCTTCTTCACTAATCGGAGATCCACCTGGTTTTATAACCGAACAAAGTTCTTCGTTTTTTATTACAATTGTTATTATCCCGGTTGATACATTCTCTTCTTCGTGAGTGGGATCAGTTAAAATTTCACAACTAAAAAATAAAAACCTTGATTAACTCTTTTAGGCGCTGAAATAGAAGAAAAATATTCAATTGTGTTGCACAGAGTGTATATACTGTAATAAAACCATAAGTAAGCATGTTTAATTGAAAAAAATAGTAAATAACAAAGAAGTGATTCCTTTCCTCAAAGTTTTAATGTTTGAAGATGGGATTATTGTAGTCCCATCATGCAGGAAAGCAATAACTTAAAAAAAGCATTATTTATTATCACTTAAAACCAAAAATTATGAATGGTTAATTCTTTCGAAACAAAATTGTACGTTATTATAAAAGACGAAAATTATTTCCTCGAAAATGTTTACAACGCCAACGAAACTGGTCTTAATTGGAAGGTTTTGACATGAAAACACTTACTTCACGTCGTGAGTCAGCAGCACCTGGCTATAAAGTAAGTAATGAGCGCATTACTGCTCTAGTTTGTGCTAATGCTACCGGGACTCATTAATTATCTGTCCTAGTTATTAATAAAAGTAAAAAACCACGTCGTTTCAAACACGTAAATGTGACTGTAATACCTATTGTTTACACATAAAAGAGTGTTTGAATGGATACTTAGTTTTCTATATCTCTTTGAAAGCTTGAGCTTGTGAAAGCTCAATTAAAGAACAGCAAAAGAGAGAAAACTACTGCTCCTCAATAATGCACTCATCCATCATGTGATGTATTAAAGGAAAAAGACAAGTTAATAAAAGTAATTTTACGTAAGTTTTTGCTTGAAAATAAAGAGGACGGAGAAGAAGGCTTAGTAAGAAATTTGTATTATTTATTATTATTATATTCAAATAACGGCTTCAAAATTTGCCCCACTCCGGCTTCGATCTATAGAGGCGTCTGAGGCTCTCTCTTTGTGTCGCATAAGTTTTTTATGATGGTGGGGGACGGGTAAGCTAAAATCGCCGCGCTCTGACCATAATTAAAAATACCGATTTGAAAGAAGAGTCTTATATGAGCGGGATAGCGTGGAGGAGTGCAAATGAACAGAATTTGAAAAATGCTTGAAATAAGATTTTGAGTAACACGTTCCAAAATTCTAATAATGAAGATAAAGAACATAATGATGCTGCACAATAATTAAATATGCTACGAGAACTCGATTGTCATGAATGTGATCAAGAAACAATTCAATAATGGATGAATATTGATGATACAGATGCAGGGAATTAAATCATGTAGAACAGTGAAGTGTAGAACTCGAAATTGACAAAACGATCCTCACCATCATCTCGTCAACTAGCAGTTCAGAAAGGAAAGATGACAATATTGTACCTACTACTAATATAATCATACTTATTATATGCTGTATGAAGTAGCTTTTTGCCAAATTAACAAATTGGCTGGAACAGTTTTAAAAATATTATAGTATATTGTCCGGGTGTACATCGATTTGGAAATTGGCCAAAATCATTAAAAATCCATTTTCTCACCATAATTCCTACCACTTTGAAAGAAAAATATCAATGAAATCCGGTGAAAAATTTTATTGGATAATAGCATCTTAATATATAATAGCATAATAGCATATTGGATAATAGCACATGAAAGTTCGTTTAGCGGAGAAAATCAGATTCCCTATTAGCGAATGTTTGTTAGAATTTAATGGAAGAAACTGATGATGATGAGTGAAAGGTGTTAACTAAATGTTATCTCTCCATTTTATAATAATGTGTTTATGAATTTTTTAATTATCTATCAAGTCTAAAATGCAATGATTTTTATTGTAATTATTTGTTTGTTAATTGAACCTTAGTTAGTTTTGGTAATATTTTGGTGTGACAATATTTCATATTTTTAATGGTTTTTTGCCTGTTTTGACCCTGTATAAAGTAGTTGCAAATGATATGAATTAGTTCTTTTCTACAAAATTGCAATTTCACAGCAAATTTGCATTGCTGGAATTATCCCATATATCTATTACACCTAAAAACCGAAATCGCAATTACTTCTACTGCCATTACACTTTTTAGTACTACAGTGCTGTTTGTATTGGCACATAACCTTGTTTAGATCCTAAAGATAACGTTGACGTTTTTCTTAAAGTTAGCAAAGAGTCTTTTTCCATGTTTTATTTTCGAGATGTTACGAGTTATTCTGGATTTAAAATGAAAACTGTTAGCAACTAAAATTCTATTAAATTTTGTGCTAAACGACTATAGGTTCTTGCAATATTTTTCTAATTTCTTATGCAATATAATTCTTTGTTATTAGCTTTATTATTATTTAGGAGAATATGGAGTCGGAGGAATTTAACACGATTCCATCATGTTAAATTTTACTAAATGTTTCGCTAATCTGAATCAATTAAAACCAGATTAATTCAAATTATGGAAGCATGCAGTACATATGATACATTGCAACTTTTACTAGCTTCCTCACTTTGAAATGCCTAATTTGCTGCAGCATAATACCGATTTCTTTTAAATGTTTGAATGAACAATGGAATAGTGTCATCAGGTATTTCTTATGTTTCCTAAGATAGTTGGCGTCCAGGGAAGATGGGCACCAAATATCAATAGCAATAGCAAGATGGGTTGGACGAACGTTTCTGGTTGGTGTGCGCTCTTCCAGTTTTACTTCAATTCAAATATAGTTCAAATCAGTTTGTAAAGTACTCTATTTCAGAAACTTCATTGTAGAGACCTTCGCCAAAAAAATGTTTTCAGAGGCACTACTGAACCCAACCCAACCCAATTCTCTATATTAATTGTAGACGTAGAACTAGAATCATTTAGGCTTAGCTATTTTGAGAGATGTACGGCTAAACCCGAAAGATTCTTGTTCTAGATCTAGAATTAGATCTAATGATATAAAACTACAGCTAACACTAGACCTAGAAGTGGAAAGATTGAGGTTTAGCCGTGCGCCTTCAAGCTTTCCCCAAAACTTTCTACTCTATTCCACCGAATCTATTCTAGAAACTATTGTAAAATCCTTCGTTAAAAAAATGTCTTCAGATGCACGGCTAAATCCAAACCAACCCAACCTGTATAGCCGTCCTAAGACATTCGATGCCCAGGACTGGGTTGGAAACGAGTGCGTCCCTTTTCATACAATATTCAGTGCCAAAAAAAAGTTCACACTTCAGAGAGGATACTGGGTACATGTATAATGGGGACATTATGCATTACATTGCTTCCATTGGTTGTAGCCCAATTAGCCCTTAGGTTTAGGATAGCGTTGTTCCTCTTCCTCATCTGACCATCCAAGTACATTTCTATAGCGTTTTGTTAATAAATTGCAGGGATTGGCAAACATTGGGAAGTATGAACTTAGCAAATTTAAAGGACGCTTTCAGTGTTTTATTCGAATTACAAGAGAATTCGGTGTTGCAAGTATACGAATTAGCAGAGCTTTACTGTACAGGCTGATCTCTATCTTAGTAAAGTATAGTATCTTAGTAAGTTATAGCCAAAATTTCGCTATTTCAAGAAATACTCGTATTTCGTTTATTTTTGAAATTGAAGAAATGCGGTTAATACATTCTTAAGACACTTTGTTGAGTAGAATGTAATGCCGTTAGAAATTTTAATAAAATTGATAATTATTGATATATAACACAAAGTTGTGTTTTTTAAATACAACCAATAGTTGATTATGGTGTTACTAAAAAGAACACATTTTTAGCTTTCCAATGATGTATCGCATGTATAGTGTATTAGCGGAAAATGCTTTGAAAAAGTCAAAAAAATATGACATTTTGGTTATAACTTAAAAATAATAGAAGATAGAGGTTTTGTTTTTGCGGGATTGAATATTTCTCGAAAAAAAGAGATCGGGGCATGGCACCTTACTTTTTTTATAAGTCTTTTAGTTTTGGAGATAGCCTATGCGGACAACGAAATCGGGACACCAGTAGAGACCAGATTAATTTACCTTTGGAACTTTTAACTCATAGCAATTTGACCAATTTCTGCAGGAAGAATTTTTTGCTGAGACATATTTAACATTTTCAAAGCTTGGTCCAGAAATACGACCTTGAAAACGTGTTTCCTGGTTGACTTTTAATAACACATAATCTTTTCATCTTTTGCCTGTACCATTACTTTACAATTAATATATGATTAAAGATTGTCATAATTTTCACATATATGGACTGTTTATTTTGAAAGTGGTATAAATTTATTACTGAAAAAAATAAGATATCACGTAACTCATGCTTAATTTAATATAAATACTGGTGTATATATTGTAATTTGTACAAATTAAAATTGGTCGATAAATGAAATTGCATAATCAGAGGTAGGTGGCTTAAGCAGATGGTTGCCGATCGATAGCATATGCTTATAAATTTTATCTGGCCACTTCTGGTGGACACATTTTAGTATGAAACTAGTCCTTCATTTCTCACCTTTATTAAAAAATCCACAGCAGATGTTTTAAAATTCTGAATTAAACATAAGAAAAATGTATAATTTATGCCTAGAAAAAAGTAATTAAAATAACTTAAATGGAACTAAAGAATGGATATCTAGGAAAATCATTAAAGTACTTCGATTTGCCTCATAAACAGATACTCAGTTGAAAGATGCTGAATTAGCAAGATAAGCATTACAAGAATAAAAAATTCTCTCACAAAAAGATCCTAATAGTCACTTTGGCTTCTCTTTGACATACAAAAAGCCTTATCTTACCCAAAAGCGAAATAAATAAAAGAAAACATATATTTATTGCTTAGGGAATCGCAACTGCTACATGCAGAGTATAAGTAAATACTATCAATATCTTGTAATTTTAACAATGTAATTATCGTCTAATGTTAGAAATACTACTTCTATTTCATGTTGATATTTAATTTTTCAAAATTGAAATTAAACAATTCTTATGATTAGCTAATTTTGAGAATGTTATAAGTCCATTTGCAGCCAATACATATACATAAGATTAATAAAATACGACTAAACAAATTTGTATAATCAACTTCTACATTAATAAAATAGAAGAAACATTGCTAGACTTCATACAATTTGCTTAATTTTTTTAATTAATGGATATGTTAACCTTTAATTTTCTCGAAATAAGAGAAAGTGGATTTACACCTCTTTAAAAATAAATCATTTTTATCAGCTATATGTTTTAAGTGTTTCATAAAATATATCCTTTATCTTAACAGTTTAGGATAAATAAATTAAATATACTAAGATTACCAATTCTATAAATGAGCATGAGCTAAATAATGTTAAGTCACATAACAGAGGATTCTCTCTCTCTCAAAATTAATGTAAGAAGCTTATTATTCTCAGCTTTAGTTTTCTTCCAAAATTATAACTTGCAAAATAATAACTCAAGCTTTTCTATGATAAAAGTAATCTTCAAATGAAAATCTTCAGATTCCTCTACTTTACACTTCAAAAAATGTCACATAATTGTATTTGGGTCTTTATTTCTCTCTCCGAGAACTGAATTCTTTTATTCGTTTTTTTATTTAGTTAGTTTTTTTTATTCTCATGTGCTAGCTCCCCACATAGAAATTTAGCGCCCACAGTTCATAACAATTCACAAAAAATATGAGTCTCCAAAGGATCCCACCATATTTCAAATATTTGATTTTGGGTGTAGGAATTCATGTTGCGAGATTAATTTTATAAGAATATAATGAAAATGAAATAAATCAACTTCTCACTCGCTTCTTTTATTTGCTCGGTACTAGTTTCGGCTTATAAAGCTATCATCAGCCGAATCTATTATAAAAAGGATTATAAAAATTATTATTTTTAAATTGAACAAATTTCTTTAAACTACTTACAGTCAAATTAAAAAAGTCTAATAAAATGTAAAAATTCATATGTGTTCACAGAATTACACAGAGTTAAAAATTACGGATACAATACAGATAACACGAAAACACAGAAATGTAAACAAGACTAAAAATTAACGTGTGTCAAAACGATAAAAGATTAATAAACCTGTATGGGGTTCAAGGTTAAAGGTTAAAATATTATAAAATGTTACGAGATGGCATTCTTGTAAAGAGCGAAAATAAATATTATATAATTTTCTTCTAATCTTTTTCTATGTTGATTTTAAGTACGTAAAGATAGGTTATATACTTAAATTCGAGTTGGTCGTTGAGCAACTTGGTGTCTTTCCGATTATTGTGCCGATATATTTCCATCATTTCTAGAAGGTCTATACGAAAATTTTTTTCACATTTGTGAATCAATTTGACTCCCTCGAAATCCATAACATGGTCTGTTTCGTTAATGTGCTTGTAGGTGTTGGAATTTTCTTTTTTCTTATGTTCCTTTAAGCGCATCTCTAGTTGGCGTCCCGTTTGTCCTATATATGAAGATTGACATTGTGTGCAATTAACTTTGTAAATGCCACTCTGTTGTAAAATATTGTTGTTGGTCTTTAGGTGGTGGTTATATAAGATTTTGAGTATAAGAGTTATAAGAGTTTTTGTTATTAAAAGCCAAAGTTATGTTATACTTAGCAAAAATCTTTGTCGTCTGATAAGTGATGGAGTTGTATGGGGTAGCTCTGTATATTCTTACTTTAGTTTGTGTTATGTAAAGGGGGTCTCTTTGTTTTTTAATCTTATTAAATAGGTTGTCTATTAATTTAGGGGGGTACCCGTTATCTAAAGCCAATTGTATAAAATTAAGTTCAGTTGTGAGATTTTCATTTGATAGTGGGTAGTTTAGGGCTCTATTGATATAATAATGGAAACTAGAAAGCTTTTGAGATAGAGGGTGTGCTGAATTGTAAGGTATTATTGTAGGTATCATGGAAGGTTTTCTAAAAATATTAAACTCAATATTTCCAAAGGAATGGTCGAGTTTTAGGTCGAGGAAGTTAATGTTGATGAAATTAAGATTCGATTCGAAATTCGATATGTTAAGATTTTTTTGATATGGTAACATTCAACTTTCAACTTTCACCACATCTTAACATATCCAAACATTCCCAGATTATATTCACTACCTAAAGTACACAAACAAGGCATGCCAATACGTCCGATCACAGCATATATGAACTCCCCTACATCAAAAATTGCACAATTTTTATTGAATATTTTTCGACAAATCGATTTCAAACCTGAATACAGTATCATGAACTCAAGAAAATTTATTGAAAGAACCTTTGATATCGACACAACAAATACAAAACTAATTTCTTTCGACGTTACCAATTTATATTCGAACGTTTCGATAGAATATACTTTGAGTTTAACAGATATAATTTTTAAAAGCCGCGAAATACCCTTTCCGGTATTTTGTCTAATATTTTCCTAGATCATATCGAAAAACAATACATAATATCACAAAAAAAAACATCTAAACACCACATTGTCAGATGGATAAGATATGTAGACGATATTTTTTGCATATGGAGCGGTGACCAAAAACAATTAGACAATTATTACATTTATCTGAACAATTTATATAAGAACCTAAAATTTACTCTAGAAATCGAAATTGATAAAAACATTAATTTCCTCGACCTAAAGCTCGACCATTCCTCTGGAAATATTGAGTATAATATTTTTAGAAAACCTTCCATGATACCTACAATAATACCTTACAATTCAGCACACCCTCTATCTCAAAAGCTCTCTAGTTTCCATTATTATATCAATAGAGCCCTAAACTACCCACTATCAAATGAAAATCTCACTACTGAACTTAATTTTATACAACAATTGGCTTTAGATAACGGGTACCCCCCTAAATTAATAGACAACCTATTTAATAAGATTAAAAAACAAACAGACCCCCCTGCTGGTGAAGTTTCGGATGAGTGTTATCAACCCCTTTGATGTCGCAAATGATCATATAAATCATGAAAATCTTATTAGCTTACAGTGTGAATCAGTAGTTATGTGTTCTTCGCCTGATGTGACCCCGCTAAGTGCGAGGGTGTCGGTCTGTTCAGTTGCTTCCGATCAGTGCAACGTCAGTAAGTGCATTTCGACGGGGATTGAAGGAGGTCTCGAGGCGACGTGTGCAAAGCCTCCTGAAGTGTGCGGGTTTGAGTGAGAACGGTAACATGTTGACTAAATTACCCGACCAGAAATCAAAGTTGTATCGCCCGATAAATGCCTCTACGGGTTTGTCTTTTCGCAGTGTGGGGATAGCCCATGTTCGGAATTAGCACAGGTTAAAATATTTCACGTCAATGTGCAGTCGACTTTCAATAAGTTTAATAAATTGGAGTTATTAACTGTCGAACATACTCCTCATCTTCTGTGCATTAGCGAGCATTGGGCGGTCTCTGGTGCTGAGAGTGTCATTAATTTGCCAGGGTACCATCTTAAGAGCGCATTTTTTCGATCGGTTAGGGAACATGGTGGTTCCCTCATTCTCGTTAGGTCTGATTTTTCGGTCAGTCCTGTTTCTTTGGACAGATTCGCCAGAGAAATGATATGTGAATGTTGTGCAATCCGTTTTAAACACTCAGATAAATGTTACTTTGATACTTTTATCGATATTGTGTCCTCAATGCTTGAATTTTTGTACAGCAACTATGATTTTGTTATCCTTTGCGGTGATCTTAACGTCGATATAAATAAAAACCTCGTAGAATCTAAGATTCTCGGAGATTTATTTCAATCTTACGAACTGCGTGGAGAAACAACTAATTACACTCGAGTTATTAGTAATGTTAATGGAATTGTAAGTAGGTCAACTCTTGATTATATTGTAACTAATTTACCACTCACATCGTGTGCTTTTGATGTTTTTAACAGTAATGTAGCTGATCATTTAACCTGTTCTCTGGTACTTGATATTCGATGTTCGAGTGCTGATAAGAGGATTCTATGCGAGCTGATTCTGTTGCGGGGAGGAGATTTTCGGAAGAGAATTTATCCTTTCTGCGGCACAAGTTAAGCTTGTTCGACTGGAATTCGCTTTTTATTGATAATTTAAACGATATAGATGTCTTATATAACCGGTTTTTTGACACTTTTAAATATTTTTATGATCTCTGTTGCTCATATGTAAAGAGGGGAACTCCCGTAAACTTTGCTTGTCGGAAGAGATGGGTTACTCCCACAGTGATTCTGGCTAGTGAAGAGCTGAAGAATATGCATTGGTTGCTAACTAATGGATTTCCAGAGCTTCGTACGGAATACATTAACAAAAAAAATCATACAAGGCTTTAAACGATCAAGCAAAAAAAACTTCTTTAGCAGATAGAATCAATAACTCACTAAACAAAACTCGAGTGCTTTGGTGTTGCATTAATGAGCAACTAGGACGTCTCAAAATAATGCTATCGAGTTGTCAATTGAGGGAAAGTTGACTGTTAACGTGGCGGAGTGTTGTAATTATTTTAGCAACTATTTTTCATCAGTCGTTCAGGAAAAATTGATCGCTGGCTACGGGTCATCATTGTCCGATATGTGTACAGTAGGCATCTCTCTAAGCTCCTCTTTGTACTTCTCCCAGGTTACACATGTTGAGGTTTCAGATGATATATCTCGTATATCATCTGAATCATCTGAGAACTGTTAGAAGTGTAGGCTGGGATGACGTTTCCATGCTAGCAGTTATTTTGAATCGATCCATTGAGTTAGGTTTTTTTCCAAACATGCTAAAAATGGCAAAAGTAACTCCTGTGTTTAAAAAGGGAGATTCCAAAAGCGTCGCAAACTACAGGCCTATCTCTGTTTGCAGCGTCTTTTCGAAAATATTTGAAACAATAATTAAAAAACGATTGCTTGATTTTTTGACACATATAAAGTCCTCTGTAAGTCCCAGCATGGGTTTCGAGAAGGATTGTCAACTGAGACTGCGACTGTTGATTACTTCACCTATGTTTATCGGCATCTTGATAGGGGGGGACTACGTGGTTGGTCTCTTCTTTGATCTTTCCCGCGCTTTTGACTCTTTGCCTCCTCACTTTATTGAACAAAAATTGTATACTGTTGGAATCCGCGGAAATATACTTAAATGGTTAACTTCCTTTATCACAGATCGTAAATTGAGAGTAGTTCTTTCGGGGACAGCGTCGGAGGAGTCATCTATTGATCTTGGTGTTCCACAGGGCTCAATTTTGGGACCCTTAATTCTTTTAATATTTGTGAACGATTTGCCGCGTTTTTTGGAGGATGCACATGTAGTAATGTATGCGGACGACACCTCCATCGCTGTTGCTGCTCGGGATCGGGAGGAGCTTGCTGTTAAAGTCAAAAATGTAATTGAACGCTTTACGGAGTGGTGTACTAGAAATAGAATCATTTTAAATATTCAAAAAACGGTTTGTGTTAATTTTAATATTAGGCGACCCCTTTCTATTGAATGTTTTGTAGGATTGTCTTTACAGAAACAAGCATATTTCTTAGGCTGTGGATGACGGCGTGACTTTTAAACCGCATATAGACAGCGTATGTAAAAAACTAAATTCAGCTTATTTTGCGTTGCTAAAGCTTAAATCGTCCCTGAATAGTCAGTCTCTCTTAAATGCTTACTATGCTTTATGTTATTCTCACTTATCGTACAACAATCTGCTGTGGAGCAGGAGTATAGAATGGCGTCGTGTGTTTGTTGCTCAGAAGCGAATAATCAGATTAATATTCGGATTGCAGAGTAGCGACTCTTGTAGAGAGGTTTTTAAGATTCACGGCATTCTAACATTTCCGTCCATTTACATTCTTAAAGCAGTAGTATACGTCAACACCAACCGCAATAGATACACCACTTATGTAAGTCAACGCAAAACTAGACACCTTGACTTGCCATTGCTGCAGCACAGCACAACGTTTTTTGAGAAAAGCCCAAAACATGATTTTGTCAAATTATTTAATAAACTACCAGCTTCCATTAAAAAATTTGCCACACCGAATATTTTTAAGAATACAGTCAAAACTTTTTTACTCGAAAATGTATTTTATAGTTTGCGGGAGTACCTCTCTGATGGTTGAGGCCGGTTGTAGTATGTTGTAGAATGTATTGACTTGTCACCACCTACTATTTGTGGCACTGTGACAGAATATATTATTATTATTATTATTTACATAACACAAACTAAAGAAACAATATACAGAGCTACCCCATACAACTCCATCACTTATCAGGCGACAAAGATTTTTGCTAAGTATAACATAACTTTGGCTTCTAATAACAAAAACTCTATACTCAAAATCTTATTTAACCACCACCTAAAGACCAACAACAATATTTTACAACAGAGCGGCATTTACAAAGTCAATTGCACACAATGTCAATCTTCATATATAGGACAAACGGGACGCCAACTAGAGATGTGCTTAAAGGAACATAAGAAAAAAGAAAATTCCAACATCTACAAGCACATTAACGAAACAGTTGTTTCGTGATATGTTAAGATGTGGTGAAAATTGAAAGTTGAATGTTACCATATCAAAAAAATCTTAACATATCGAATCTCGAATCGAATCTTAATTTCATCAACATTAATTTCCTCGACCTAAAACTCGACCATTCCTCTGGAAATATTGAGTTTAATATTTTTAGAAAACCTTCCATGATACCTACAGTAATACCTTACAATTCAGCACACCCTCTATCTCAAAAGCTTTCTAGTTTCCATTATTATATCAATTGAGCCCTAAACTACCCACTATCAAATGAAAATCTCACTACTGAACTTAATTTTATACAATTGGCTTTAGATAACGGGTACCCCCCTAAATTAATAGACAACCTATTTAATAAGATTAAAAAACAAAGAGACTCCCTTTACATAACACAAACTAAAGAAACAATATACAGAGCTACCCCATACAACTCCAACACTTATCAGGCGACAAAGATTTTTGCTAAGTATAACATAACTTTGGCTTTTAATAACAAAAACTCTATACTCAAAATCTTATCTAACCACCACCTAAAGACCAACAACAATATTTTACAACAAAGCGGCATTTACAAAGTCCATTGCACACAATGTCAATCTTCATATATAGGACAAATGGGACGCCAACTAGAGATGCGCTTAAAGGAACATAAGAAAAAAGAAAATTCCAACATCTACAAGTACATTAACGATTGATTCACAAATGTGAAAACAAATTTCGTATAGACCTTCTAGAAATGATGGAAATATATCGGCACAATAATCGGAAAGACACCAAGTTGCTCAACGACCAACTCGAAATTAAGTATATACCTATCTTTATGTACTTAAAATCAACATAGAAAAAGATTAGAAGAAAATTATATAATATTTATTTTCGCTCTTTACAAAAATGCCATCTCGTAGCATTTTATAATATTTTAACCTTTAACCTTGAACCCCATACAGGTTTATTAATCTTTTATGGTTTGACACAAGTTACGTTTTAGTCTCTGTGTAATTCTGTGAACACATAAATTTTTACATTTTATTAGACTTTTCTAATTTGACTGTAAGTAGTTTAAAGAAATTTGTTCAATTTAAAAATAATAATTTTTATAATCCTTTTTATAATAGATTCGGCTGATGATAGCTTTATAAGCCGAAATTAGTAGCGAGCAAATAAAAGAAGTGAGTGAGAAGTTGATTTATTTCATTTTCATTATATTCTTATATTTCAAATAGTTAAAAATAAGTGGGACTTCAAAGACCCCACCATGCTTCAAAGAGTTAACAACTAAATTATTAATAAATAACTTACTCATCAAAAATAGCAAAGGTAGTTGAAACCGGTGTATTATTAACACATAAAGGTTTCATATCTTCAGTATTAACCAATTTATTATCAATTGCTGGGTTATAATCAACACTCGGAAGTTTAACTGTTTTCAAAGCAGTCAATAAAGCAATTAAACAAGCGTCTATAACAGCTCCATCATGATCGATACAAATTATATCGGCATATAAACACCAAGCCAATTTTTCTTTGCATATACATAAACTTTTTAGGGAAATACACCCAGAGTTCTCAATCACGTCAGCTACTATTTTTGTAGTTACTTGTGCCTGGTCACTCGGAGGACCCGGCTTAAAATTGGGAGAACATAACGGGGGTAATTCAACGTTGGGAATTAAAAACCCTTGATCGGGATTTTCTGCTTTTGGTTGACATAATTCCGCTTTTATCCCGCAAACGACGGTTGTTCGCCCTATTTTCGCTATTGCCGAACCATCTGCGGTCGAAATCGAATTTGCGTTTATTATAACCGGTCGGAATTTGTTAAATTCTCTTCCATCCGGCCGAACACCATGTGCCACATAATCTCTGTGATATTTCAATGGATGTAAATATCTAAAAAAAAGCTTAATTAATTTGAATTTAATGAAATAAGAGATAAATTGTGGGTTACTTGTATTGTTTTGCCATTTTAATTTACTTGAATTTGACGTTTTTAAAAGAATAACATGTTTTCGTACGATTTAATATTGACATAACCTAAAAGAAATAAAAGTACTAAATCAGGGAAAATTTGGGATTATCTGCAACTCAATTTACATAGATATAAATAAATAACAATTAAAAACAGAAAATATACCTAATAATAATATATAATTCAATTAATTTAAATTAAAATTGTTTAAAAATTTTGATTAGAATTTAGTGACTTTTAATCAATTCCATTACCAACTGAACGATTGCAAGGTAGTCTCCGCTCAATTTTTGAAGCAATTTTTTTCGGCCTATTTCGTCTTAATAAATCAATAATTTTTATCAATAACCAATGATAATCATCTTAAAAGGTACAAATTAAACAATTTTGATTTATTTCGAATTAAACAGAACAAAATTCCACCGATTTAAGTGAATAAAAAAGTTTTGGCGGCTATTTGAAAATTGACGTGCACTTTTAATGAAAAATTTTCGATTATAAAATAATTTAACTTATTTTGACATTCAGAATTGGTAGTAATGACATAAAATCCCTGATAAATTATTTATTTATTTAAATATTAATATTAATTGGAAACAAACAATTAAAAATAGAATCAATTAAATAAATTTAATTTATTTATCGTTTGGTATTTAAAATACGACCCATACCCTCAATTGAATAGAAAGGCCGACTATCAAAAAATCGCTAATGTACATACACTCAGCAGCAGAAGTCTGCGTACAAAAAATTTGTAATACTTTAATTGAAAAAATAAGAGTCATAATCTAATGTGATAAACTTGATTTTTTTTATTTTGTATATTAACTACATATAATTCTATTAACAAAATATGCTTCAACAAGACAGAAACAGTAGTTACAGAAAAAAATCAAAACTAAAAATTCTACAAATAACGGGTATGCAAAAATCTGCGTACAAGTCAGGACAGTATTTATAAAAAATTCATAAATGAGATCATTGTTTCTATATTAATATGAAGTCGGATAACTTTTACGTTTAATGACCTCCCTTAAACGTTTAGGCATGGAGTGCACTAATTTCTTCGTTTCGTCCGAACTGATTTTGGCCCATTCCTCAATCATAACATTTTTTAACGTTTCCTTCGACGTTATGTTGTGTTGCCGAATCCTGCGTTCCAGTAAATCCCGGAGGTGTTCGATGGGATGCAAGTTCGGCGATTGTGGAGGTGTTTTAAGTTGCTTTGGGGTATTGTATAGTAGCCAAAGCTTAGTGTTGTGGGCGCAATGTTTGGGGTCATTATCTTGTTGAAAAAAGTATTCGGGCCCCAAGCCCAAGTTTTCGATGCTAGGCTTCAAATTTTCTTTCAAAATGTCTATATACATTTTATGGTCCATTGTCGATGTTATGAAAACCAACCTTCCCACCCCTTTGGTGCACATACACCCCCAAACCATAACTCCACCACCTCCGTGTTTTACAGTCGCTTTCAAATTTTCGGGATTAAGGGCAGTATTAGGTTTTCTCCATACAAGTTGTTTACCCTTAATGCCGAAAATGGAAAATTTGCGCTCATCTGTAAAGAGAACTTTCTCCCAGAATTCAATGGGCTTGTCTAAGAGTTTTTTTGCAAAGGCGATCCGCTTCTGACGATTGACCTCTGACACAAATGGCTTTTTTCGTGCAACGCGACTGTGATAGTTAGCTTTTTTTAACGTCCTTCTCACCGTATCTTTGCTGATAGTTTTATGAAATTCTTCTTGTACATTTTCTACTATTTTTTTTTTTGCCGTCAGCCTAGGTTCTTTTCTAACCTGCTGTACAATTTTTCGCTTCTCTCGGTTTGTTAAAAGGGGTGGTCTACCAGATCGCGGACGTGAGAGGTAATCTTCAGTGTCTTTATAATTATTAATTACTCTTTGAATGGAAGAGTGTGACCTGCCGACAGTTTCTCCTATTTTTCGAAAAGATTTTCCCTCTTTCCATAACTTTACAATAATTTTTCTCTCTCCCAATTCAATTTCCTTTCCTTTCTGGACACGAAAGGATCTGTAAAAATCTGTAGTTAAAAATCTGTAGATTTTTAACTTCATTATGACCTATGCGCTATAAATTAGATTACAAATTATAATATTAATTATAGCAAAAATTGAATTGTTGTTACATACACTTAGCAGCAGAAGTCTGCGTACAAAAAAACTTCTAACACTTTAACTGAAAAAATAAGGGATCTAATGTGATAAACTTCATTTCTTTTTTAATTTTGTGTATTAACTACATATAATTCTATTAACAAAATATGCATCAATAAAACAGAAATATTAGTTACAAAAAAAATTAAAATTAAAAATTCTCCAAATAATGCGTATGCAAAAATCTGCGTACAAATAAAGACGCCTTCTAAATAATATACTTATTTACTTAAATACGTAGTTGGCGATGTACGCTTTCCGATTTAAATAAAAGATAATCGGTGTCAATTATATTAGCAGAGGCTTAGAAGCTAAAAGTTAGAATGGATACGAAAGGAAAGGAATTTGAATTGGGAGAGAGAAAAATTATTGTAAAGTTATGGAAAGAGGGAAAATCTTTTCGAAAAATAGGAGAAACTGTCGGCAGGTCACACTCTTCCATTCAAAGAGTAATTAATAATTATAAAGACACTGAAGATTACCTCTCACGTCCGCGATCTGGTAGACCACCCCTTTTAACAAACCGAGAGAAGCGAAAAATTGTACAGCAGGTTAGAAAAGAACCTAGGCTGACGGCAAAAAAAAATAGTAGAAAATGTACAAGAAGACTTTCATAAAACTATCAGCAAAGATACGGTGAGAAGGACGTTAAAAAAAGCTAACTATCACAGTCGCGTTGCACGAAAAAAGCCATTTGTGTCAGAGGTCAATCGTCAGAAGCGGATCGCCTTTGCAAAAAAACTCTTAGACAAGCCCATTGAATTCTGGGAGAAAGTTCTCTTTACAGATGAGAGCAAATTTTGCATTTTCGGCATTAAGGGTAAACAACTTGTATGGAGAAAACCTAATACTGCCCTTAATCCCGAAAATTTGAAAGCGACTGTAAAACACGGAGGTGGTGGAGTTATGGTTTGGGGGTGTATGTGCACCAAAGGGGTGGGAAGGTTGGTTTTCATAACATCGACAATGGACCATAAAATGTATATAGACATTTTAAAAAAAAATTTCAAGCCTAGCATCGAAAACTTGGGCTTGGGGCCCGAATACTTTTTTCAACAAGATAATGACCCCAAACATTGCGCCCACAACACTAAGCTTTGGCTACTATACAGTACCCCAAAGCAACTTAAAACACCTCCACAATCGCTGGACTTGAATCCCATCGAACACCTCTGGGATTTACTGGAACGCAGGATTCGGCAACACAACATAACGTCGAAGGAAACGTTAAAAAATGTTATGATTGAGGAATGGGCCAAAATCAGTTCGGACGAAACGAAGAAATTAGTGCACTCCATGCCTAATCGTTTAAGGGAGGTCAAAAACGTAAAGGTTATCCGACCTCATATTAATATAGAAACAATGATCTCATTTATGAATTTTTTATAAATACTGTCCTGACGTACGCAGATTTTTGCATACCCGTTATTTGTAGAATTTTTAGTTTTGATTTTTTTCTGTAACTACTGTTTCTGTTTTGTTGAAGCATATTTTGTTAATAGAATTATATGTAGTTAATATATAAAATAAAAAAAAATCAAGTTTATCACATTAGATTATGACTCTTATTTTTTCAATTAAAGTATTACAAGTTTTTTGTACGCAGACTTCTGCTGCTGAGTGTATGCACATCATAGATTTGGTATTAAAATTTTTTTAAAATTATTTCGCACCAATGTAAATACTCTATTAAGATGTCCCAATAACTATACAAATTGTTATTGAAATCGCCCTCGATGTATCAGAGATAAAAAATATTAAATATTTGAAAAGGTCTCTCAAGGAGTAGACACACGTAAGCGCACCGCTCCCGCACCGTGCCTGTGCCGCATGTCGGCAGACTGACGGTGATTATACCGGGAAATCACACTTGTCCGCACCTGATCCGTATGTTGGCCGTGTGACTTGTCTCGCAATTGCAGTTACGGAGCTGTTTCGTGGAGAAATAATGTTAAAAAACTTTACGAATAGTGAATTAGGGATGGTAGCGCTTGTTTTGGAAGAAGAAGATGTTAATTGGAGAAGAAGTAAGCGCAAAAATCGGAGAAGAATGTGGGTTCACAACGCATGGAAGAAAAGATGTGTCGAAGGGGAGTTTTGCCCACTTATGCCTCATCTACAGTGCGATGAGATAAAATTTTACGAATATTTTAGAATGTCGATGTTCACATTCAAGCAATTAGAATTAAAACTCAAAGGGAAACTGAAGAAAAAAGATACATATTGGAGACTATCAATAACACCAAGAGAACGTTTAGCGGTATGTTTGAGGTAAGTAAACAATATAAGAATAAAACATAAAATATTTTTAAATCACTACTTTTATTAATTATTGTACATATATCTTGAAATAAATAAATAGTTATTAAATAGTTATCATATCTTTGAAACTAAAACATTTTTTTTCAAATATTAGAACTGATGAGTGTTCATAGTGACTGTTAGCTTAATCTGTGAGTGGTAAGGGTGACGGCGATTCTAGTGACATTGTTGAAGATGATTCCGAGTAGTTTTGCACAAAGCATCTTGATTGGTTACCCGCATTTACTTGTAGCTGTCTCAATTCTAACTCCTGTACTATATTAAAATTTTTTCCTTTTGCTTCATTTAGAAGCATAACGTCCAGTGATTTCAGAGTAGGTGCGATTCCACACAAAAAAGCATCAACTGGATGTTGTTGATATGTTCGTAACCTTGCTGTTTTTTGTTTCTCGGCTTCTTTTTCAGCGAGTATATAGGCCATTAGTTGGCTCGCTGGCGATTCGTCTCTTTTCACATCACGACCAGGAACCTTTCTTTTGGTTGCTGAAGATGAAACAAACTTATCTTTCTTTGCAAACAATTGATTCGTTTGTAAGGATGACTCTTTTCTCTGTAAAATTATATCTTTGCTGCTACCTGGTAGGCTTCTTTCTTTTGCAGTATGCTGTTCATCTATGTCTATATTATCAAGATTTTCTTGGTGTGACATTCTTGTTGGTATAACCCCCATGACATTTTCTTGGGAAGAAATGTCTTGCGAATCATCATCATGTTCTAATTCAGCATCTTCTTCAATGCCTACTTGTGGCACGTTAGTTAGAGCTTCCCTTTCACCGAGATAAGGTAATAAAAATTCGAGGATGTCCTCATACTTATACTTTCGAATGTTTGCAGCAGCCTGTCCAGATTTTGTTTTTCTTTTCTGAAGTGTTCGACGTAGCTGATCTCGAATAGATGCCCATTTCGTTTTACATTAATCCATTCCACCTGTATTAAAAGAGAAAAGTAACATCAAATAAATGTTTTTTTAGGTATCTTGCTACTGGAGATAGCTTCAAGACCATATCATTTAGCTATAGATTGGATAAATCAACGGTCGCTTCTATAGTCCACGATACATGTAGGGCAATAGTAGACGTACTTTTAAACGAAGTGATGCCAATACCAAATGAAGATAGGTGGAACAGTATAGCTGATGAATATTGGGAAAAGTGGCAGTTCCCCAACTGTATCGGGGCTTTGGATGGAAAACACGTAGTAATACAAGCTCCTAAATCGTCAGGAAGTCTGTACTGGAATTACAAGAAAACGTACTCTATTGTGATACTGGCTTTGGTGTAGATCCGTGCTACAATTTCATTTTAGTAGACGTAGGAGCCTATGGAAGAAATTCAGATGGTGGTGTTTTGTCTAATTCAAATTTTGGAAAGGCTTTATCCAAAAATAAACTTAATATCCCGAAAAACAAAGTTTTTCCTGGAACAGACACTGAACTTCCAATGGTTATAGTAGGCGATGAAGCTTTCCCTCTCACACCTAACATCATGAGGCTATTTCCTGGAGGAAATCTAACTGATGATAAGAGAATTTTGAACTATCGGTTAAGCAGGGCTAGAAGGTTATCTGAAAATGCATTTGGTATTTTGACACAAAAATTTCGAATATTTACGAGATAGCTTCAAGGATCTCCTGATAATATAACGAGAACTGTTCTAGCATCATGTGTCTTGCATAATTTTATTCGAAAGAACGAAGGGTATAATTTGGTAGGGCAACAGAAGAAGCATTTGCGATACGAGAGCAATTCAAACATTTCTTTATTTCCCCAGAAGGTAATGTAGAGTGGCAAGAACGAAAAGCTCTTATGATTTGATGGTTAAGAAGATAACATTGTGGACTTACCTTCAACCTTCAAGGTGGTTGCAATTATTTTCCAAACTCGTTCTTTATATTCAGCATTCTTATATTTTTCATGGGACTGATCATATAGTACTGGATACTTTCTTATATTTTCGACCAAGTTTTCTACATTCATTTTAATATAAATAAATAAATTTACAATATTAAAATTTATAATTTTTATAAAATTGTAATATAAAATGTTTTATTTTAACGTCGTATACCGCACCGTGCCCGTCAAAAAGTAAAGGAAACTAGTTGGGCACGTTGCGTCCTCGGTGAGACGTTGTCGGTGCGATGTCGTTGCGGTAAAGTGGGGACTTCATAGTACTTTTGTATGGCGCCAGTCTCGTACCGTGCGTCTTCCAACACACGACAATCACACGGTGCGGGCGCGGTGCGGTTATGTGTGTCTACTCCTTCAGACGTAGCGTTGTAAGATGTAGCGCAATAAAGCAAGGGGATTCCCTGATCTCACTACTCCAGGGAGCGAGAACCAATAACAATCGTTGTTCAATTCATAATCGAAAATATTCTTGAAAAGAGTTCGTTAGTTCGCTCGTTATTTTTATCGTAAAAGCTATAATAAAAGAGAATGTTTGATTTACCGAGTACATCGACAAGTTACAAACGTGTAACGTCTGGAAACTCCAATTTTGAAGAACAATTATTAAAATGGTATGGTGAAGTAAATAGTGTAAAGTATCAGTGAAATTGAAAATGATTGTGATGAAGATGTCACTATAAACAGTGAACATGATAGCCGTTCGGAGATAGAAGGTAATAATTAAAGACCGGATTAAAAGGCACAAAAAAGACGGAAAAAGGCACTTAAAAAGACATGAAATTTTGGCAACAAAAGTATTAAAAAGGCATAAAAATTAGAAATCGAAAAAATTGCTATACCTAATTAATAATGTATTTTAATAACGTTTTCATTAAAAAATACATCGTTAAACTAAACATTCATATATAATTATTAAACCACTAATCACGAAAACAACTAATTATTAAATGCTGTTCTAAATGTTCCATTGTGAAGTTGTGTCTTCTCTCACTTAACGTATTCCCGTAAGCGGAAAAACTTCTCTCCACGTCCACACTTGTAATTGGTGCATACTTGAACTTTGTAATTAATGCGGGATCCATAATAAATCCAGTAACAATTTCACCACTTAAAATTGATGCAATTTTTTGTAATGTGGCAAATCCTTCATTTTTACACAGAACGTCATTAAATTTATTCGTAATTATTTGACCAATATGTCCTGGTACGCTATACGTGCTGTCTTGAAACTTTTTAATCATTTCTACTCCAGTCACTAAAGGTAAATCCTTTTTTTCAACTTATTTTATAGATTCACTTATATAACTGTAATTGCTTTTTATAAATGCCAAATTATTTTGTAGCTCCACTTCTTTTAGGACGCTCCACTTCTTCTTTTCATTTATTAATTGTTTAAAATGATGTGATTTACCTGGATTACTTCAAGCAGCTCAAATAGGGAGTAGTGCCTTTGATTATATATATATATATATATATATATATATATATCTAGATAGCTCACTTAATGCTAAAATTTGGAAATCAAGAATGTAATGTGGGTAGCCAAAGCTCTGGTGGAAATAATTATTTTTAGGTATTTTTAGGTAATGTTTAATAGGCAAATGTGAAACTGATGGTTACGTATTTGGAGTATAGATGGTTTGCTAAACAATGACAAGATTAAAACGTAATAATTTATTTAGTAAAAACTTAAAAATTATAAATATTTAAGATAATTGTAAAACTTTGAATTTTTCTTTAAAGTTGTTAAGTTAGAGTGGAACACAAAAAGTAATCTGTGCTGGAGCCATCGAGTACAGCCAGATCTAGCCATGTCGGTACACAGTTAGACACAGAGATATGATGTTGCGACAAAATCGATTGTTTTTGGGTAAAAAAATACTACCATTTAGTGTTTTAATTTTATTAAAATTCTAGATCAGTAATAGTAATTACACAGGATGATGCACATAAGAACCGACACAGAGCAAGGATATGTAGAAGACAATAAATTAATATGATTTAACGCACATTATTCCTGTACTAAGTTGTACTCCTGAGGAGTTACAGCCCTTCAAAGGTGGATTATAATTTTTTTAACATTGGATATCTCAGTAATAGATAAAGTTAGAAAAACCAAATTTGGTATACGTTATGAGTGTACCATGGGTTATTCATTGGTAGGAAGTTGAAATCAATTGAGGCGTTTCAAAGGGTCAATGTATCTTAGAATTTAATTCTAAATTTTTTTTTCACTCTTATTATTTTTTAAAAAACTTATGCTCGTTTAATTAAAAAACGAGCATAAGTAAAGACATGTATTTCTTTAATGTTACTTGAAATCATTGAAAATTAAGTAGTCACGAGTAGAACGGTAAAAATTGAATAAGTACGTTTCGTTTTTATATATAAAACATATATAATGTATATGTTACAGGTAAAGCGTGCATTTCAGTTAATGTATACATTAACTAGTCAATGTATACATTTACGTAACGTTTTAGTGAAAGTATTTATTAATCATAGAGTGTATACATTTACTAGTGAATGTGTACATATACTAGGTAGTGTATACATTTGCTAACAAATATCTGTAAAAGTTGTTCCAAAGGACGGTATAATTTTTTTAATAGACGGATTTGCAAGTGGTAAGTAAGTATAGTAATAAATACATTTTTGACGTAGTATCAAAAAACCGAAAAATAACTGGAAGCTTTGTACTAAGATATGTAATAAAAATTTAAATACGGATTTTTTTAATACAAATATTTATTCCTTAAAACAAAAATACAAAACAAACAATATAAAGAACAAATCCATTCATCTATTAATGCAAATACAACTTTTATTTGTTACAGCATAGTAAATTTTGGTGGCACTGCGAATTGCACAATTTTTTTTTCTTTACACATGTGCATTTATTACCATTACATTTTGTTTTGCAATTGCATTTCACAAATCCCTGTCCACTTCCTACCGATTGCTCTGTGACCACTGTTCCAAGAGGTAATTGTGGTGGAATATCATCGATATTTAGTACCTTCTCTGGGTATACACTAAATTGGTATCTAGTGTAAAGACCTTTCAAAATGGCATTCCTTGTTCCTATTTGAAAATAACCATCATCGGTGTTTTTCATTATACATCCTAAGATTGAACGAGAATCTCCTCTTCCCCTGTCTACATCAGGTACTTTAATCCCGACAGTCATTTCTTTTTCTGCTGCCATATGAGAAGCATCAGATATTGTTTTCATACGTGTAAGTTAAAGTTTTAAATTTTCTTTGGCCTCATTTCTGTTATTATTAATTTCATGTAGACGCACGCAAACATTAAAATTGAATTATCTTCCGACAATAACAAAACCTCACATTTTCTGCACTTCTTCTCTTTCAATATATCGTTATTTTCTTCTTTATCAACACACGTTGTTGCTATTTCCTCTACTAGCAAAATTTCTTCTTGCAAAGCTTCTTCTAAGATTTCCAAAGAACTTTCTAGGATAGATTCCTACAAAATAGCAACATTGCTATGAAAAGTGATTTCATTTTCACCTTGTTCTTCTGTATTAGATGCATTAGAAGTCTTTATTAATATGTCCAAGACGTCCTCAGTATTAATTTCTTTAATAACATCTCGTGGTAGTGAAGAAGAAGTAAGTCCAACATTCTCTGGCTCTTCAAACATTGTTTCATATGGACTTCTTTTGATTCCTGCATGAAGCGCCCTATTATATAGCGCTTTTTATTGTAGAAAAAAAGAAAGATTTGATTGAAAGGTTTTTATCTTTACTTATCCTTCTTGTAGCATTCAAGCGTTCAATATATTTTCTACATCTCGGTTGGCGCGTTCTACACTGCCTTGCGATTGACTATGTCGCGGTTTACCATGAACAATTTTTAATTCAGGCCATAGTTGTTTTAAATCTTTTATTATATTATTTACAAATTCTCGTCCATTATCAAACTGCAACATGGATTGGGCACCAAATAATAAGAATATATTAAGTAGTTGATCTGTTACTTCCAATCCCTGCTTACTTTTAAGTGCTGTAAGTATCACAAATTTCGTCAGATGATCTGGATAGACCAATATAAATTTAAGTTCTCCGTCAGGTTGTGATTGAAAGTCTATTAAGTCTTTTTGGCATCTAGAGTGATAGTGTGAAAATATCATCAGCTTAACCACCAACACTTTCTTTTCGTTTTTCGTTTTTTCAAACATAATTCGCATAAATTTAAAAATAGTTGTATTTCTTGAGTTGTAATATTTTTATACCTTTGTTGTTCCTTCTTCATACGGTCACGTGATAGTCGAGTCTTCGCTTCGTTTTTTATTTAAAACAACTTCTACAACTTTTGTTATATAATACTTTTTAAACGTATATTAAACTTTAACTGAGTATCGTTAGTAATTGTATACATCAACTAGTAAAAGTTTACATTTCGTATTTTATATACACATTAACTAAGTAAATTAGTTAATGTATGCATTGTCTAGATAGTGTATACATTCACGTAATGAATGCTTTAACTGTAACATATATACATTTAAATCAAATAGCGTGAAAATATGGGAGAGATTACGCAAATAAATAGAAAATATTTTTTTATCGCCAATCGGCAGCAAAAGTATACTTTATTGTATCCATTTACAGCAGTAAAATGATACTTTGTCTTATAGTCTAGTAATCTGTGCCATTTAGCGGCAGACAAATAACTATTACAGTATCTAAAATTTTAAATATCTTTTTACCTGCTTTAAGATTTTAAAATTATACAATGAAGGGCTATAACTCCTTAGAGACACATCTTTGTAAATTGCATTAAATGATCTTAATTTATCGCTCTGTATCGGTTCTTATGTGAATCTCCTGTATTGACAATTTTTATATATCTAATTTAATTTGCTCAATAAGTTTTTAATATTTTAGTTATCAAGCAGTGTTCACGACGAAAGTTAAGAATTATTGTTTTTTATTAATATTTTCCTCCGAAATCGATTCATTTTACCTCAAGGGGTCTTTAATGTTTTGTAGCCTATTCTATATTAATCGTAATTATAATATCGATTAATAGGTATATGTATAATAATCCTAAGAAAGTTCTAAAAAAGATAAGGCAATTCACTACCTAAGGTCAATTTTAAGGAAACTTGACTTTTGTAAATTAAATTTGGCCCGAGTCCTATATCTCTTTAACAGTCGAAATTTTTTATGTCATTTATCAAACTATATTTATTTAACATACATACGCGGGAAAAGGTACTAGATTTAAACATAAAAAACATTCGGTTTTTGAGACTTCTATACATATCGTCACTTTATGAATTTTTTTTCTCAAAAAGTATGAGACTAAAAAATTTGGTATGTAAACAGGTAATATGTCTACGTTCTACATACAAGGCATACTCTATTTATTTCATATTTTGTACAGTTTCGCGAACTTTCGCAGATTAAGGCGATGTTGTTATCTTGAAAATGGTTTGATGGATTTTAACGCTTTTTACACTGAATTGTACGCAATAAATCGATATGTTGATGTTTCAAAATAAAATTTTTCCGATTTTGTGGAGCGAGTAAAGTATTTGAAAGAAACCAGAATTATACAGGCTAAGGGGCGCCGGTGCGGGCTAACGGGCCAGCGATAATCGTCCTCAGAGAACCCGAGAAACCAAAATCGCTGAGGTGACTGAATGTTTGGTGCAGTGTCGAAGATGCATATCAAGGTTATTATCCATGGTATAAAATTAATTTGTTGATAAATATTGTTTACATTATTGTAAATGTATTATAATTTGTATATAATTTGTTGTAATTTGTGCTTATGCTATACAAAATAGATATGGTATGTATCTTTCGTCAGCGCGACCATTCTGGTTTTGAAAAACTATTATCGTGACTCGACATATAAAGTTATTCCACATAATTAAGTGTAAAAGTCGCTGAAAACTGCGAAAATTCGCGCAACTAGACAAAATATGAGAAAAAGATATATACCTCACATTCAGAACATATTAGATTATCACCTGTTGATATATTTTCGTCTTATAGTTTTTACTAAAAAATTCATAAAGTGGAGGCATGCACGAGAAACTAAAAATCTGGTGTTTTTTATGTTTAATTCGCCATAAAAAAGAACTGAGAAACTAACCATTTTCAAATTCAAGTCAAAACTGCAGAAAAATTCATTTATTATAACAAAGTTTACTGAACATTTTTTCGTTGAGGTGTTGCGAAGATATCGATCTTTAAACAGAAGGCAAGCAATTTTATGCATGTACCTGCTGGATAAGACAGCTCAAAAAGACATGTATTTCTTTAATGTTACTTAAAATCATTGAAAATTCCGTAGTCAGCTGTGAAAGCCTGAATCAAGACGTCAAAATTAACAAACATCGTAAATGCAAAATATTGTACTGCTTTTATGTACTGCTTTATGTACATAAGGTTTACTTGTACTAACATTTAGTTTTTTCATAACTGAAGTGTTTCCTGGATCCTAATCACAGGTGATAACTTTGAGAAGAAAACCACAATCTTCCATATAATCTATTGCATGAACAATTAACTCCTGTAAGTTCTCGCTGTTTACTTCTGTTTCGGTAAAGAAGTATGCAATTGGCAGTTTTCATTTTTCAAATAATCCACTTATCATAAATACCATTGCTTTCTTTGGGTATAAATTACGTCGTCCTAAGAAGCTTCATAACCCTCTATCAAATCAAGGGCCTAAAATCTAAAATTTTTTTTGTAGATATCTCGTCAAAACAGAGAACGCAAAAAACACTTTTAACACTTCGAACCAGTTTCCGAAGAAGGTTGCAACATGGCATCCGAAACGTCAAACATTTTTTCAAAAAGCAAACGTAAAACCCGCAGATTTCTAGTTTTAGATCTAGTGTTACTTCTAATTTTAGTTCAGGGAACGCAACCTTTTTGAATTTTAGTCATTGTCTGAGTCTTCATCAGTAGCTGTTTTTTAATTAGAACCCGGGCAAGATGGTTGCGTATAGCCTACCCATCGTCTTATGGTACTTAGACCAGGAAGAGTAATTTGTATTTTCATTGTTCGGTAGGCACTTGGGCTGGAATAAAATAGCGATAGTGACAGTTGTTTTTTCCACTATGACGTTGATCCGTCATTTTTATTAATAATAAGTTATTAATTAATTTTTAATAATTTGAATATTATCACACTAAAATTTCTTCAAACTAAACGTGACGTTCGCATAAATTGAATTACTAATACACAAATAACGAGTTAATGCTTTGTTACCTGGTGCCTGGGTTTATTAATAATTTGTATTTTAAGTTATCGTTATTTATTATTTTATTATTGTTTTAATGAAACAATAATAATTGTTGAACTAAAATTAGAACTAACACTAGCACTAACACTAGAACTATCACTAGGACTAACACTAGATCTAAAACTAGAAACTTTCGGGTTCCGCCGTGCGTTTTTTGAAAAAATGTTTGACGTTTCGGATGCCATGTTGCAACCTTCTTCAGAAACTGGTTCTAACTGACAAAATCGGGGATCGTAAAACAATATATAGGTCGAAAAACTAATTAATAATTAATTTATATTCATTACAAGCTAATTACTAACTAATTACTGCGTCGCGTCCGGTTTGGGAGTCGTGTTCGTCTTCACCACCATCTTCCATGTTCTGCTGAGTTCCCAGCCATCTTCTCTGTTGACGTTGTTTTTATGTCGGTGGATTTCTATGGCTTCTCTTGTCAGCCGTTGATGATATTTATTATTCCTAGCCAGAACCTTTGTTTTGTCGAAGTTTATTCGGTGTCCCTCCGAATGGCAATGTTCCGCAACCGCCGACTGTTGAATCTTCCTCAGCCTCACATCCCTCTCCTGTTCCTTGATACGGCATTCGATGTTTCGTCCGGTTTGGCCAACGTAAAACTTCCCACAACTGCATGACAGCCGATAGACACCCGCTCCTTTTAATAGAGGTAGCTTGTCCTTGGCTACCAGGAGTGTATTCCGAATTTTGGTGACCGTTCCATATCGCACCACGATGTCATTTTTCTTGAGGTGTCTTGCAATTCGTTCCGTTACACCGGAAACGTAAGGAAGACAGATGAAACCAGCTGGTTCTGTACTTGCTGCAGCTTCTTCTCCCTGCTTCCGCTGCTTGGTGGCTCGGTTGATGTCCTTTAAACTATATCCATTTTTCTGTAGTACGTTCCGTAGAAACCGTTCTTCCTTCTTTAGGTTATCTCCTTTACATATTCTTGCTGCTCTCTGAAACAAAGTGCGAATTACGGACCTCTTCTGTTGGGGATGATGGTGCGATGTTGCCTCTAAGTACCTATTGGTGTGGGTTTTCTTTCGATACACCCCCAGTTCCATATCATCATTTGTCGTTCTAGTGACCAATACATCTAAGAAGGGCAATTGCTTGGTGGATTCTGTTTCCATGGTAAATTTGATCATGGGATTTTGAGCGTTTAGATGACCTAGAAATTCAAAGAGGCGTTTCCTACGATGTTGCCATACCACAAACGTGTCGTCCACATATCGGAGCCACAGCTTTGGTTTCCATTGGCTGTTCTTCAGAGCATTTTCTTCGAACAACTCCATGTAAAAGTTAGCTATCACCGGCGACAAAGGAGATCCCATGGCTGCCCCCTCAAACTGTTCGTA
The DNA here is from genome assembly GCA_036711965.1 of Onthophagus sagittarius. Classification (NCBI taxonomy): domain Eukaryota; kingdom Metazoa; phylum Arthropoda; class Insecta; order Coleoptera; family Scarabaeidae; genus Onthophagus; species Onthophagus sagittarius. Next base: position 17,284,264 of record JASERS010000005.1, on the reverse strand, counting down.
AAACTCTCCTTTCCAACTGAAATACGTCGACGATAAACAAAATTCCACTAAATCTGGCACGTACTCTGGCAAACCCTCCGGAATGAGTTTTTGGCGAAGACCCTCTACCGCATCCTTAATTGGTACCCTAGTAAAAAGAGATTCTACATCGAAACTAACCAAAATATCCTCAGCATCTAAATCGAAAGAAAACCCACACCAATAGGTACTTAGAGGCAACATTGCACCATCATCCCCAACAGAAGAGGTCCGTAATTCGCACTTTCTTTCAGAGAGCAGCAAGAATATGTAAAGGAGATAACCTAAAGAAGGAAGAACGGTTTCTACGGAACGTACTACAGAAAAATGGACATAGTTTAAAGGACATCAACCGAGCCACCAAGCAGCGGAAGCAGGGAGAAGAAGCTGCAGCAAGTACAGAACCAGCTGGTTTCATCTGTCTTCCTTACGTTTCCGGTGTAACGGAACGAATTGCAAGACACCTCAAGAAAAATGACATCGTGGTGCGATATGGAACGGTCACCAAAATTCGGAATACACTCCTGGTAGCCAAGGACAAGCTACCTCTATTAAAAGGAGCGGGTGTCTATCGGCTGTCATGCAGTTGTGGGAAGTTTTACGTTGGCCAAACCGGACGAAACATCGAATGCCGTATCAAGGAACAGGAGAGGGATGTGAGGCTGAGGAAGATTCAACAGTCGGCGGTTTCGGAACATTGCCATTCGGAGGGACACCGAATAAACTTCGACAAAACAAAGGTTCTGGCTAGGAATAATAAATATCATCAACGGCTGACAAGAGAAGCCATAGAAATCCACCGACATAAAAACAACGTCAACAGAGAAGATGGCTGGGAACTCAGCAGAACATGGAAGATGGTGGTGAAGACGAACACGACTCCCAAACCGGACGCGACGCAGTAATTAGTTAGTAATTAGCTTGTAATGAATATAAATTAATTATTAATTAGTTTTTCGACCTATATATTGTTTTACGATCCCCGATTTTGTCAGTTAGAACCAGTTTCTGAAGAAGGTTGCAACATGGCATCCGAAACGTCAAACATTTTTTCAAAAAACGCACGGCGAAACCCGAAAGTTTCTAGTTTTAGATCTAGTGTTAGTCCTAGTGATAGTTCTAGTGATAGTTCTAGTGTTAGTGCTAGTGTTAGTTCTAATTTTAGTTCAATTAACACCGGTCGTGAAAGCCTTCGTACTTATAATAATAATTGTGTAGGTACGTTTTATTTTTATTAAAAAAATTAATGCTTAAAAATAGTATTATCATAAAGAACTAAAATATAAAATTAAAAATTATTATTATTTTATAATTTATCATCATAAATCATTTTATAGTTTAATAACTAATTGTAACAATTAATATTCTATAAATATAAGCTACGTTATCAAGTAATGTCATCACACTTGAACAAATTTCATCACAATACTTCATATGAGGAGTAGGTATTTGACGAGCTTACAAGTTTTACGAGGCAAAGGCTCGAAACGAATTTCGATACCGGTCATAAATCGATCGATACGTTGCGCCAAAGAGTAAGCTGTCTCGCGTCAAGCGGGATATATTTTTATGAAAAACTAAAAACTATATAAAAAATAAAATAAAAATAATAAAAATTAAGCAATGGCTGAATAAAGCGTTATTTGTGCTTTTAGGCATTACATAATACTCTCAAAACAGAATGTTTAATAGTACTTTTAAGCAGCGACATCTGGTATGGAATAGGAGAAGCTTAGTATTCAGTGCTGATTACACTACCTACTTTATCCTACTTTAACTCGCGTCCCATTGTATGCAATTATTTGTTTCCCAATTTTACCATTAGGTGAGCTATCTATATATGTATAATCAAAGGTAGTGCCGATCTTATAACTATTTGGAGATTATTATTTTCTGAGAAGATTTTGACAACAGTTTTACAATGGACATACTATAAAATGAAGAAGAGCAGAAAAGTATAACAATAGAAATTTTGCAACTATTCAAATTCTGGATATAAATGAACTAGAAGCTTTCTTATGTCTTCTCATTTGTACTTCTATATTTAAATCTAATGACGAAAGCATAAACACCCTTTTTGCATCAGACGGCACAGGAAGAGAAATAATCAGATGTATTATGATATTTTAATTATATATTTATATATATATTATTATTAGTATAAAAAATATAATATTATATATTTTAGCAAATCTTAGATTCGATAATCCAGAAGACAGGATAATGAGACGCTTAGAAAATCCAGCTGCGACAATTTCTGAAATATTTAATACTTTTACAAAGAGCAGTCAAAAATAGTTTTCAATAAGTGCTAACGCTTGTATTTATGAAATGCCAGTTAGATTTAGAGGGCGCTGCAGATTTAAAATGTATATGCCTAGCAAACCTGTGAACAATGGAATAAAATTAATGTGTTGCACAGACGCCAGAAGTACGGAAAAGGATTCAGACGGTAAAGGACTTCCAATTGATCAAAGAAAATATGGTAAACCCACACAATCGGTATTAAGACTTGCTCAGCCCTTATATAAAACTAATAAAAATTTAACATTCGACAACTGGTTTACGTCATTGGAACTTGCAACTTGCCTGAGAGATAGAGGTCTTACTTGCGTAGGTACACTGAAACGGAATAAATGGGAAAAACCACCAGTTTCTTCCTACCAAAAGAAAACAAATTGGCGACTCATTGTATGGATTTACAAGAGATTTTACTCTTCTTTCCTATTGTACAAAGCGAAATAAATCTGTAATATTGTTATCGACAATGCTTCATAAGAAATCTGAAGATAAAGAAAGCGGCAACCAGATGTTATAGAATACTATAATTCCACGAAAGGAGGAGTTGATAGCCTAAATGAGAAATGCTCCAAATTTTCATGTAGTTGACGCACAGGTAGATGGCCTATGGCTATTTTTTATCCATTGTTAGACATCAGTTGCGTTAATTCATTTATAATGTATGAAGCCTGTAAAGATAGAAAAAAAATTCTAAGGTCACAATTCACGAAAAACTTGCATTCAGCTAGTTACACCTCATTTATAAAGGCGGGTAAAAAACCCGTATATTACGCGAAAGATAAAATTAACCATTTGCGAAATCATTGATGAGGAAAGAATCGTTTTGTATGCCCTTATCAAAAGAGAAGAAGATCTGTATATGTTTATTACGGTTGCCAAAAACTAATTTGTTTAGAATGTTCAAAAAGAAATGTCTGTGTATTGTGCACAATAACACCATGCACGTTTTGTTACTGTAAAATATATGGTAGGATTTGAGGAGCTCGCGTACAAAACCGGTTATATCCACATTTTGACGAAATTTACTTGGCATATGAATTCGCAAGCGAGATATGGCGTCTACCGCTTGGTAAATTCAATTACAGGAAGAAGCGGACATATCACACTCTAATAACTAGTTAAAAATATGCATTGCTTATCTTTAAAGGCAAACTGTCAAAAGTTTTTCGCGTTTTCCGGTTTTTCACGCGAGCTCCTCATTTATGTACTAACTTTCTTTTATATACATATTTGAGTAAATATATTAACTATTTTCACCAAAAATTAGGTATTCATTTGCAAATAATATTTAATTAAAGATCAGCAACATTAGTCACTTTGTTGTATATTACCTCATATTTGAGCATACCTATAAAACAAAGCTAAAAACTAGATTTTGATAAAAAAAATTACGAATTTTCAACTTCAGTTCAAGTTTAATAATCTTTAAAATTTCCGTCTGGGAGACTTATGATTAGCAAATGCGTTACAAAAGTTATACGTTAGTAATTAAGGGTTAACAAAGTTCGGGAAACCAATGGTAAACTTGGATGATATTTATGTAAGATTTGCAATAGTTTGGCAAACACTTTAAAGAATTATGATTTAAATTAAATTCACTATTTTAATAATTGTTCAGTGGATATTTGTGATTTCTAAAGTTAGGTTGTAAATCTTTTCTGAAGCAGATTTTTAGGAAAAGGATATGTTGCAGTTCATGCTGTAGTTTAAGGTGGTGTTTCTTGTGTGATGGTCATATTTTAGTATTCGAATTGCGTAACTTGTTATCGTCAAATAAATTGTAAATTAAACAGTTTTAATAAATAACTGAGGTCAAGTAACGTCCAATTCACCTAGCCAACCGAAGTATTAAGTTGGACAGAGGAAATCGTCGCGACGCTATAATAACGCTGAGCAATAGGATTGTTGGCACAAAGGATATTAGTATCCAATAATTCGGAACTTCGTAGTCAGGTTTTCTTAAGTAAATAATTAAGGAAGGACATGTAACATTAAGTCGCAATAAATAAGAAGTTAAAGGTTAAAAGTGTTTGCATATTATTAAAGACCAGAGACCCAAATAGAGCTAATACATGGCGATCCTGCCAGTCGCAGTTTCATAAATAAAGTGGAAAAAAATGAAATAATGAAGAATAAATATGGGTAATAGATACAATCAGGCAATAGTGGAGGCCAAACTAACAATCCATCAACAAGTGAAAACCAGCATTCTCTAAGCGAAATATTAAGCATGAAAGCTTTTACTATATCCATCGTTATTTTGATGCTTTTAACATTCGTTGGGTGTCGTCTAATCACAAAAGAATGGAAAAGAAGATTATCAAATCCGTCCATCGTAAGATGAAGAAAAGCAGGAAATCTCTCATCATTACATCAGTGTGAGTGAAGTCAAAGAAATAATAGCCTACAATATCCAAACTATTTGTAGAAACCGTAATATTAACGTATCTTTTAGAACTAACAGCACGTTACAAAAAGCATTATTCAACGCTAAAGATCAAATAGAGACATTGGATAATAATGGGGTTTACAAGGTTGAGTGTGATACTTGTGGACCAACATATGTAGGGGAAACAGGTAGAAAACTGATGGAGATTAGGGTTAGAGAACATTTACAGAAAGAAGTAATAATTATAATTTTTACATTGATAAAAACGTTGATTTATTACATAAGCAAGACAAAGGTTATAAACTAAGTGTTCTAGAAACATATGAGATTGATAATTTCAAATCCAATAATTCGACTGTAGAATGTCTCAATGATCAAATTAATTTCACAAAAGTTCCTCTAAATAAATACCTATCTAATCCGTTTCCCCCAAAACAGAATAAACAGCACAATAAATAGATAATATAGACCCTTAAATTTCAATTTTTTTGGTTTAATGTTTCTGTTTTTCAAAAAATTTTTTTATTATTTTCTGTCTTGTTCTCACACATCAGCTTTTCTGGCAATGCCGTTTCTTTCGAGAACTTGTTCTCTCGCACATAATACTTGCATTTTTGTTAGATTTGATACAGTTGCCTTGTTCGTCCTTTTTACAGTTTAACGTTCAATTAGTTTTATGTATAACAAACGTGTAATTAACTTTATTTAATATTTGGAATATTCATTATTTTAATTTTTTAGTTATTTTTATAATTTCAAATCTGTTTCTAGATGTTGTTCTTCATACCATAGTTTTTTACATTTTTACTTTATTGATTTACTTAATATTTTTTATTTTTATTGTTCTTCTCTTTTAGAGCTTCTGATGATGACCATAATAGGTAAAGCATGTAAACATGCCATTCATAATAAATTACCAATACAAGTACAGATAAAAATATACTTTTTAATTTAAGTGAAAAAGAGTCCGTGAAGTGTCAGTAAATGGATTACTAGGAACTATGAAAATTTAGATGTAGGTATTAACAATTGGTAAATGAGTAATTTTGATAGAATTAAAGAACTTAATGAAGAGCTTAGGGTTTTTAGTAGAAATTTAACAAAGGCTAATCAAGAACGTAGATTAAATTTAGATATAACTTATAAGAAATTTGCTAAGAAAATTTAATTTTTTTATAAGAAAATTTCTACTAAAAACCCTAAGCTCTTCATGAAGTTCTTTAACCCTCGTATTTCGGTGCCTGGGTCTATTTGGACCCAAATAAATTTTTGCGAGAAATTGTAATAAATAGATTTGTCGTTACTCAAGGAGTGCGTTAAGTTAGATCGGCGTCAAACGAACGTCCCGACGAAAAAACGACGAAAAAATATGTCTCGACCGTTTCTTTACAGCGCCAGGCGTCTGTCTGTGTAAGAGGCTATAGCGACAATACAATTGCCATTAAATTCTTGATTTAGTTCACAGAAGGTGTATTTTAGAGCAACGATCTACATCGAAAAATAAAATGTTTGCTAATTTTGTAAATAATAATGATGATTATAACAATGAAGTGTCTTCTGATGATGAATGTGCGTCATTGACTTTTAGTGATGCAGTACCAGAAGAAGAGGATTATGAAAGTGATGAGTTTAGTGGTGAAAATAGTAATAATATGTCACACTGTAAAGACCAAAATGTTTGTGGACGAACATGGAGATATATTTCCCCCACAAACAGAGATGCAGAATTTGGTAAATATGATGCTACACTCACAGCAAATTCTGAGGGTGTAGAAACCATGGAACAATGTTTTGATTTATTTATAAATGATGAAATCATGGACATTATAATTACTTATACAAATGAAAAAGCGGCTAAATATTATGAAATGTTTTCAAATAATATATGGAAGCCGGTAGACCGTGTTGAATTGAAGGCATTTTTTGGGATTTTACTAATTACTGGCCGTTTTCGGGAATCACGTGAAAGTAAAAAAGATCTATGGAAGAAAAAGATTGCTTATAGTCGACAAATTTATCGAGCATCTATGTCTCGTGATAGATTTACAAACATTTTACGATTTTTGCGTTTTGACGACTTTCAGACACGAGAAGAAAGAAAAATGACCGATAAGTTGGCAGCTTTGAGAACCATTACAAATATTTTAACAAGAAATTGCAGAGATAATTACCGAGCGTCTAATGTAGGCACTATTGATGAACAATTAGTAACATTTCGAGGAAGATGTCCATTCAAGGTGTATATGCCGAGCAAGCCGGGGAAATATGGGCTGAAATTATGGGCCCTATGTGACGCTACTACATATTATTGTTGTAATTTTGAAGTGTATTTAGGAAAATGCGGAAACACGCCGGAGAAAGGACAACGACAACGAGTAGTTAGAGTTCTTTCAGAGTTTTGGAAGGGATCTAATCGAACTATCACAACCGACAATTTTTTTACGGATATCTCACTTGCAGAGGATTTACTCAAAGATAACATATTTATAGTGGGAACAATGCGGAAAAATAGAAAGGATTTACCAAAATCTTTGATAACAATATCCGGAAGAGCTCAATTCTCTTCCGATTTTATATTTTCTGAAAATCTAACACTTGTGTCGTATATCCCAAAACCAAGAAAATGCGTAGTTTTACTTTCGAGCGTTCATCGAGAACATGCTATTTCTGACGAAAATAATAATTACAAACCTAATATTATCAATTATTACAATTCAACAAAAAGTGGAGTGGATGTTTTAGATAAAATTCTAAGAGAATACACTTGCCGGAGATGTACACGACGTTGGCCTCTGTCGCTTTTTTTACATTATATAGATATTGCAGCCTATAATGCATTTGTACTATGGCAACTCAAAAATCCGGATTGGGCAACTGGTAACATAAAATCAAGAAGAAAACCATTTATAGAAAATTTGTCTGAACAGTTAGTTGCTGCAAACATAGATTCTAGAGCTAGAGCATTTGAAACCAATGCAGTAGTATATTCGAGACACATTGTGGACGCCATCGAAAGTACAGGCCGAAAAATAAATAAACAAATGAGTACAACATTAGAAAAACGCTCAAGATGTAGCTTGTGTATTGGAAATGACAATAAATATAAATCAAAATGTGATGTTTGTCATAAATATGTATGTAATATACATTCAACATGTACAAAAAATATTTTGTGTACAAATTGTAATGATTTAGATTAAATATTTTTTATGTAATTTTTTTAAAATTTTATTTTTATGTATTATTTTATATCCCTAATAATAGTTCACCTTTAAAATAAAATAAGTCAAAATCATAATGGCAAAAGCTTCATTTTTTATATTCTACGTAAACAAAAACTGTTCGGGTCTCGGTTGACCCAGGCACCGTCCGCAACGGTTGGCGAAACGTCAGTACTGCGAGGGTTAATTCTATCAAAATTACTCATTTACCAATTGTTAATAACTAATAAGAAATTTGTAATGTTAGAAAAAAATTGAAAATGAATTTTCGATTGTTAGGTTAGAATCTTATAAAGAACAAAATAGCATTGATATAATTAAGGAAGCTAGGGTATGTTGTCAAAATCGAAAATTTAGTTCAGGAAATAAGAAATTGTTTAGTAGAAAGAAAAAGAAATATAAAGGAAAATAAGTACAGTACCAAAATGGCTGAAAAATTTGATTTAAAAATTTAGTGGTCTTAAGCAAATAGTTAAGGAAGTACATATAACATTAAGTCGCAATAAAATAAGAAGTTAAAGGTTAAACGTGTTTGCATATTATTAAAGACCAGGAGACACAAATAGGGCTAATACACTTGAAATTTTGAAGAGTTGAGGTCGTACTAACCGTATTCATTGATAGATTTTCTTTGTTGTCATCGTGATGTAAGTTTAGAATAGGAAATAAAATTCGCTGTTGTACTTCAACGATGAAAATTTTATTGTACAATAAAATTACAAATCTATCAACCTTAATCGTTTATAAAATTGAATGAAATTAAGCAAACTTGGAAGGAATTTCAAAAACGCAGTCTGGTATGAACTTAGAAGGCTTGTTGTTTTGAATTTGATTTTTTGTTATATAAGGGATTGGAGAGTTATATAAGGGACTCAACCATAAAAGAAAACTTTCACACCATCCCTCATATTGAATGGTATAAAGTTGGAGCTCAACCCAATCCAACTATAGAAAAGAAAATCAAGAAATATTTTCAAAAAAAACTTAAAAGATTCGTTAGATTGGATTGGGTTTAGTTGGGTTAAGATCCAAGTTCATGGAATACTGGTAGAAAAACCATAAACAACAGGTAAGAAAACCTACAAGCCAATCTGTCTGCTGAACACTCTAGGAAAACTGTACGAAGCAATCCTATGGGAAAGGATTATAGAGAAATTTGAAAGACGCCATAGAGAAGTTGCAGCTAATTGATAGGACAAATATTCGAGGGAAAAGATGGGTCCGCACCATGGGACCAAATTGTCGAGTGCATACAGGAGAAAGGAATGTCAACACAACGGGTAAACTCTACTACCTAGGGGATAGATCTGTGAAGAATAATGGTTCGCAATATGAACTGATAAGAAGAGTGCCACAGGGGTGAGAACTCGGCCCTATCTTGTGGAACATGTTTTTCGATCAGATGCTGCAGGAAAACGAAAAAATTCAGGAAACCGCACCAGAAAAGATGGAAGCTGTGTTGGTGATAAGCAGAAGGTGTGTCAATAGAAGTCCTAAACGATAAAGATCATCTAATTGAATCTAAAAACTACGTGAAGTACTTGGGGATGATGACGGGAGAGACATGAAGTGGGACCAACACATACAATATACCAATATACGTCATTAGTTTTTGCTATCTCCCCCCTTTATCATAGATTCCTACTGTCAAGTTAGCGTTACCTCAAAAATGCAATATTTCAAATATTGTTTATAAAAAAGGAGGCGACAAATTTGTAAACTTTACGACAAATTAAGCGACAATTTATGGCGTTATTAGTTTTTTGCTATCTCCACCCTTTACCATAGACTCCCACTGTGAAGATAGCGCTACTTCAAAAATGCAATATTTCAAATATTGTTTATGAAAAAAGAGGCGACAAATTTGTAACCTTTACGACAAATTAAACGACAATTAATGCAATAGTTTTTTTTATTGAAATTACAAGATGTAGTGCCAACTTGACAGACGTCTTGTTTCTTTAATCTTAACGACTTTATTTTTAGTGTTAATTTTGTAAATTCGCTTTTTCATTGAAAAACACCTTTTAAAGTTCCTAACAATTAAAGTAAAAAAGATTTTATCTCAAAGAGAATTTATTGCAATAGAAAATACAAATTGTATCAAAACATTTTACGAGTAAAGAAATACTGCCTGTAAAAAATAAACTTACAAATATAATAAATGGCATTCATTGTCAGAGAGATCATAGTACATATATGTTTTTTATAATTTACTACTTTATAAAAAATATGGCCTCCGACTGGTTCTAAAATAGCTAAAAAACTTAAATATATTAATAAATGCTACTTAAAAAACAGAGTATACTAAAAAAATAGAAACGTGCTTAAAACACGAAAAACAGTATGTTACACAAAAATAAATTACTGTACATAGAAATACGGAGAGATTATGAATCATTTTTTGTTTATTATTGTTACTATTTTCGTTGTGATAAGAGTAGAAAATTATTAAAAAAGAAACATTCTTAAACATGTAATAAGAATAAATGCAGCTACATATAAATAAAAGTAAAATCGCCAAAATATTATGGCACTTCTCCTGCTATCACTTATCTTTTTCTTTTCTTTTTTAATGAAATAAAAATTTTCTTTATTCATAAACGTGTATAAAAATAACCAATTAAATGCGCCTACTTTTGTGGTTTCTTAAAATATTTAAACTATGTCAATAGACTCGTTTCGTGGCGTTATTTCAGCAACATGTAAAAATTTCGCAGACTTATATTTCGATTGAATCGCCTGTTGTTGCATCGATCCAGCCCCGCGGTACAATCTATACAAAAAGTCAATCGTCTTATCCATGTCTTTCAAAGAATATCCCGTACACTGTTCCAACCCTTCGGTCCAAGTCTCCATTTCAAGTGTATGCCTGGCGATAGCAATAGAAGATGCAGCAATCATTGATGGTAATAATTTTAAAGTTGGTTCTGCTTCCAACAAAGATAATTCGCTGATATACTAAAACCATCGAATGTTATTAAACTAAAATTAATTAATTTTTTTTAAACTACCATAGCCAAATTTAACATATTATCTGGCAATTCGTTTGCAATTCCAATTGCGGTTATAAAAGTATACGGAGTCGGAATGGATAGTTCAAAATCCAAAATGCGTAGGATTAACATCTCCATTCGAGTTACTTGACGTTTGTTGTAAGTATCATCAGTGATGTAAACAAATTCGCCTACATCTGGAGGATAAATCTCTTCGTATTTTCTAAAAAATAAATTTTGTTGATTTACTTAGATTAAAAGTACAATTCTCTTAAATTTATATTAAAAAGAAAAATAATCTTTAGACCCATTTTAACGAATTTAACCGATACTTTTGGGATACCTGTATAATTTGTATCTTCCATTGCATCTCTATGACAACCAGTAATAACGCTTTTTAGATACTATCACATTAAAAGGGTAAGGGTACGTTTTTAATTGGTCCAATATTCAAAGTGCAAGTGTTTATGTTGATGCTGTTAACGATTTTATAGATGTAAATTGAAAAGCAAGAAATTCCAGCATTAATTAGCAATTATAATCCTAGAGACGTTTATAATGCAGATGAGACTGGCGTCTTTTTTAGTGCTCTACCAAAACAAAAATTTCGCTTTCAAAGGCGAAAATTGTGCTGATAGAAAAATGGCTAAGGAACGGTTAGCTATTTTATAGGGTCTTAATAAGGTTTGGTTTCGAACAATTGATTTGAACGCTTTATCCGTAGTTTGGCGATTTAATAAAAAGTCATGGAAGATATGTGCAATAATGACAGAGTTCTGTAAGAATTTGATTAGAAAATGGGCTTATAGAAATGTCAAATTTTACACTTTCTTGATAATGTTACATCTCATCCACGGTATTTGACATTGCAAAATATAAAAATAATTTTTCTTTCTGCTAATGCAACAGCTGTTTATCACCCGTTACATCAAGAAATTATCAAAAAATTTAAAAATTTTTGATAATTTCATTAAATTTTGAGCTTTTAAAGCTGGTACAAAGCAATAATCTTAAAACACATTTTAGCAAACATAGACACACTTAATTATTTAAAAGAGATAACCAAGTCGATTAATTTATTGGACTTTATTTATTTTATAAGGAGAACATGTAATGAAATGACTTCAGTAACAATTCAAAATTGTTTTCTTAAAGAACTACCATTATCTACTACTGCAGAAATGAATCAAGTGCTTCATCAATCTGGAGTAAATTATGGTGATTTTTATGAATACACAAGTGTTGACAATAACTTGACTCACAAAGACCAAAATGCAGAAATAAGTGTTGTGAGATTGATGCAATCTTACAACAAGAAGAATCTGACTCTAATGAGGAAATGCAAGGATGAATAGGGTATTGCAAGGATACAACACCAATTTTACACAACATAAAACAGTTTACCTCCATGAATGGCGATACAAAGAGATTTCAGTTGGTATTTATGCATATAGAAAACAAATAGTAAATTTGCAAAGTATATACATACCTTTATAATGTACAGTATGTCCCCGGATCGAATTACAAAGAGAAAAAAAAATTATTTCTGATTTTTCAAACTTATCTCTGCATAAATAATGCCTCGGACATGTTCAAACCACCAAATCTCACAAATTTTATAGTTGAACTACAAAAGTTTTTTAACCCCTGTAAAAACTGGGTTTTTTTCTAAATTAAAAATTTTCAAAGTTCAATTTATGATATGTAACCATAAAAATTATAACTGATGTTAGGGAAAAATATACAGACAAATTAAATTAAAATATGGCTAAATAATTGAATAAAACGTTTCAAATGTAAATTTATATTATAATACACTACGTAGTAATAAATAATAAATATTCTTTATTTGTAAATGAACAAATCAACGATTTATTCAAACAAATCACCGCCTAATTTGGTACACATTTGAAGACGAGCTATAAATTCTGTATAGCTCGGATTTACATCACTACAATAACTACAATGCTGCGAAGAAACAATGCCATTTGTTGAAAGAGTGCTTTCATCTAAAAATACAATAAATGTATGAAAATTTCGGGTGTTTAATATTTCATTCCCAATCTCTAAGCAAAAATTCAAACGTTTGGCATCGTCGCCGGCATACAAAGCCTGTCTAAATTGTTGTCTAAATGGTTTAATTTTGTTTTCTTTATAAATTCTGGAAACGTGCGATTTACTAATTTCTGTTTGTAACGCTCTTTTTCGAAGTGATAATTTTGGAGTTTCTTGAACCGAATTTAATGCTATTAATTTATGGTTAATACTGAACCATTTCCGAAATTTTTTTTATAAGTTTACGAACGTGAGATATTCTTGTATCCAGATATTTTTGCTGGAATTTTTGTATAAGTATACGCAAACATGATTCACCAGTACCATATAGCATTTTACTAATGTTTTAAAAGAAACTTTTATAGTTTCTATGGTTACATATCATAAATTGAACTAAAAAATTTTTAATTTAGAAAAAACTCCAATTTCTACATAAAAATGAGAATGATTAATTAACTTTTGTAGTTAGAATATAAAATTTGTGCGCATAGGCATTTCGTGCCAATCTGCGCACTGGCATGGATTGGACGGACGGAACGGAAAAAAATTGTTATTTACATTCTTTTAAATAGCATACCGCACATTAGTGCGCGTAAATATTGTTTATAATAACCGTATGAGTACTGTTTAAAGGCGTCCAATAGCGATTCCTGGGAAACGACTGAAGAGGTCGCCAATCAATCTCAGTCCTTTCAATTATAAACAACATGAAAAAACTTTATTTGAAATATCGCCTCAAAATAGTGTGTTCTATAGTGCTATATACCTCTGATCCGGAAGATACAGGACACCTGTATTGTTAGAAAATACACCCTATTTTACAAATATTTTCAAAATAACGGAATACTTATAACATAAAATCTAAATTTTTATTAGGCTAATTATAGAAAGGTTCTCCAAAAATTGGGAGCCAGTCAAAAAATATATTTTTTCGAAAACTGCTATTAAAAATTCAGTTTTGCGTAGTAGAGACATTTAAGAATAAATCGTGGATTGACAAAACATTAATCTAATTTCAAATGTCATTAATTAATTGTTTGATACATGATAGCGAAATTTAAGTACGAAGGCTTTCACGACCGGTGTTAATTGAACTAAAATTAGAACTAACACTAGCACTCTAACTGGAAGTTAGAACCAGTTTCTGAAGAAGGTTGCAACATGGCATCCGAAACGTCAAACATTTTTTCAAAAAACGCACGGCGAAACCCGAAAGTTTCTAGTTTTAGATCTAGTGTTAGTCCTAGTGATAGTTCTAGTGATAGTTCTAGTGTTAGTGCTAGTGTTAGTTCTAATTTTAGTTCGATAGCGAAATTTTTTTGCATTCTCGAACGATTCTTTTGCTCACTAACGCTCGCAAAAAAAACTTCGTTCTCGAATGCAAAAGTGTCATTTCGCCATCTAGAATCAAAAATAACTATTTTCTTTTTTTTCACAGTTTTTATTTTTTCAATATGTCGCTTTGGAACAATGTAGAATAACCCTAGAACAACAATGAGAAATTTAACAGTACAAAAATACAGGCCTACTCATTAATAATGTCTAATTTATTAAAATCATGGCAAAACCCCAAATTATTTTTCGCAAATATTCAATATCCCCGGGTAGTAAATGGAAAGCTGAAGAAACCCGTAATGGGAAAAAAGATGAAAGATTATGGTATGAGCCCTATGTGGTGCTTGCAAGCTTCTTACAATGCTAATATACTTTTGTGTGTTAAGAGAAGAGAATCACATTGATATAGTTATAAAATAGCCTTTATGGGCGAATTAAAGGACTAGAAGAACACCAATTTCGCGTACTTTTAGATTATAACACAAGACATGGTTTAGCAACTTGAGATATACTTAAAATATTGGATGAAATCGAAGCATCACGAAGATAAATGTTGTTTTTTCTTTATAGATGTAAAATTTAAAGTATTTATTTTTTGAAGAAATTAGGAAAATGATATTTGAAACAGGTGCCTATTTCCACCAAACCTAAACTGACATAATTAAACACTTAATAAAAGGATAAGTTATTAACAGTTACTACACCGTAAGACCAAATTTATTTATTTTTATCCATGGTACATACTTTTTTCCAAGTAAAAAGTGACTTTTTACTCAGTGTTGCGGCAGGAGAAGACGGATTTGGATGTAAATCGAATTTTGACTATTTGTTGCAAACCACAATGGTAATTAAAAATCAAATTTAGCACCCTTTAATACACCACTGTACGAAAAAATCATTCGCGAAAATGAAAATACCTCTCCGCGCTTTTTAGGACAGTGGTCTGTTAAAGGTGCTAAACGTATTTTTGATTTTGGTTTGCAGATAACAGTAGCAATTCAATTTGAACTGCAAATCAATCTATTGTTGTGCTATTCCCCTCCTCTCATATTTTTTACATACAATTTTTTTAAAGGCGAAAATCTACGTTTTTTCGCGTGAGGCGGGACCGTCTTATCTCATTTCGCTTCGTGGGGCGGGACAACATTGTTGCGAGTTCGAACGTGCTCAACGCGAGATCACAACATTTCGAGGCTTCAAACGCGCTAAATGCGAGATTGCAACAGTTCTGGTATAGTGTTTTTTTGAGTGCATATTTCTTGCATCAAGTGTAAAAGTAGGTAAAATTATCTTTTTTTCTACAGAGGCGGTTAGCAGTTTTTTGAATTTCTGCCCATATAAATAATAGATAAAATGGATATGGAACAAAGTGGTTCGTCTGAAGAATCTATTATTGGAGAGAGAAAAAATATGCGAAGATATAGAATAGTGTCGAGCTCTTCAGATGAGGCAAGCAACGATAGCAAAATATTAGGTAATGACTGTAAGTTTTCGCCAGTACATTCCAGGAAAGCGTCATAAGTATGGCAGTCTACCTATAATATAGAGATTTATACAGGGAAAAATGCAGAATCAATCACCAAGACACATTCTCATGACGTAGTCATAAAATTGATAAGAGATTTATTATTTGAAGGCCGCACACTATTTACAGATAGTTTTTATACCAGTATCCCTTTGGCCGAGGAACTAATGCAAAAAAAAACATTCATTTGTGGAACAATAAAAAAAAAAACAAAAAATTTCTACCACCACAATCAAAGCAAAAGCAAGTTCGGGGTAGCATTATGAGTTTTGAAAATCGCAGTGGAGTAAAATTTATTAAATGGACCGACAAAAGGCCCGTATGCATGACAACAACTTATCAGAACCATAAATGTACAATTATTCAGGGGCCAAATAATAAATCCAAACCAGATATTGTTTTTTCTTATAATAATGTGAAAAAGGGTGTCGATATATCTGATCAAATGTCATCTTACTACAGTTCTCTTCGAAGAACGGTAAAATGGTACAGAAAAATTATGATAGAAATAATATGCGGAACTTGCCTGGTAAATGCATGGTATATCCATAAAAAATGGGGAACTAAAAATATTCCAATTTTAAAATTTCGAGAAGAAATTATCGATCATCTTTTGATCAAAGATCATTCCAGAGAAATCGAAGAGGCTGAAATAAAAAAGGGAAGTCTGTCAAGAAAACGTACACATTTTCTACAATCATTCAAAGGGGCTTCCAGAAACACAAGGAAAAGATGTAAAGAATGCTATAAACAATTATCAAAAATACAAGGTAGATTATATGCTGCGAAAAAAGGTAACGACGTATTGTACGCGTTGTAAGGGTCACCCTGTACTATGCTTAGAATGTTTTAAAAAGTTGCATAGGTATAAATAAATAATTGTTAAGAAAATAAAAATAATGTTCAGAAAAAATAAAATCAACGTATTTTTTTAACGACTAATTTCCTGAAAACAAGTGATATCTGTGTTGCACGTCATCCCACGGAACAGTCAAGTGTGACCCACCAGTGGGTCACGCCGTCCCACGGAACATTCAAGTGTGACCCACCGGTGGGTCACCCCGGCGTGAACGTGTTAAAGAATGGTGATTTTGTTTATATTTGCAGGGGTTGAAGATCAGTACTCGAACATCACTTTCCTGAAGCAGTACGATGCAATACTCAGAAATACTCGAGAAAATCGACTTCAAAGTACTCAAAATATTTCGCGACAGTAGAAATACGAGAACTTTTAATTTTCGTTCAATACGTCAATTAGCCTAAAGGAATAAAAGTTAGGTTGTCAACACTGAGGTCAGAGGTTCAAGCCCACTCCTTTTTACCTTTTTTTAATTACTTTTTTTATTATTATCCTTCCTCCTTTATCCCAGCGTGATGATTATCAACAAATTAATACTTTTATTAAGTATTTTAGCTTTTATTGTCAATATTACCTGTTTTTGTTAAATAACTTGTGACCTCGGTGTTGACAACCGAACTCATAGTCCCCAGAGCTAATTGACATATTAGGCGAAAATTAAAATATATCATACTTCTACAGTCGCGAAATATTTTGTTACTTTGAAGTCGATTTTCTCGAGTATTTTTGAGCAAAGCATCATACTGCTTCAAGAAAGTGATGACCGAGTACTGATCTTCAATCCCTGCAAATATTAACAAAATCGGTGATGCTGAATCCGTAAGGTCCCCTTGTGAGCCTCCAAAAAATTCTAAACGTTAGTTATTCTCAGGGTTTTTCTCAGTAGATATTCTGCGTCATATCTGATATTGGTTTTCTTCAGATTATCTTTGGTTTAGAAAGAAAATTGAATTTTTGGTTATTTCCTCGTAATTTTTGGTTTTCTTTTTTCTTATCGAGACGTATGTACAACTATGATCGTCATCATAAAACGACTAGACTGCTTTAGTCTGTCTTTGTCCTTGCAATTTGTACCCCAAACTGTGACCAACACAGTACAACCTGTAATATCGTAATTTCCGGTTTGTATAAAGAATGCAAATTACTGCAAATACAGTCTCCAATACAATCTGTGAATTATGAGGGTATTAAACCTGGGTCTTTGTAAACTTGGGACATTTTTATAGTACTTCCTCTGTCTGAAAGTAGTTGCTACATTTCAGTTTAAATTTTGTGCAGTAATAGTTGCTACAGTTCAGTTTGAAATTTGTCCGACAATAATATCTACATTATATATATATTTTTTCAATGACAATCAACAGAGAAGGATTTAGTAAACAAAACTATATTACTTAAGTTAAAAATACAAGAGACAATAACTAAAACTTATTTATAGAAGTACATTATACTACGCAGTTAACAGTTATTCAAATATTCTTTTGCCGTTTTAACAGCATTTTCGTCACATTTAATGAACAATAAAGTCGAACTCGAACGATTACGTTTCAATCTCGTTTTGTTTATGTGTTTTAATTTATAATTGTTAGAACCTTTATGAAATAATGTACACGCCATTGCTTTTTGCAATGAAATAAATACATTGTCTAAAGTTTCTCTATTTATACTCCAAAAGGACTTTCTCACTGCATCGATCAGTTCATTGATATTTTTTTGGGGTAATTGATGTTGAACTGATTGAATTGATTGAAAAAACCTAATTCCAGTACATTTAGGTCAGGACTGTTTGGTGGTTGACATTTTAGTTGAATACCAACCATCTGCACTGAATGCCTGGGTTAATGTAGGATCGTTACTGTACAAATGCGGTTTTGCATTGTCTTGTTCTATATATATTGTATTTTTCCTGGAACCAACAACCTAGGCCATTTATTGCGTATTGCTGGAACTAAATTATGCACAATCATTTTTCTTATTTCTTCTTTATTGATTGTTTCTACAGTTTTAGTTACTAAAGTGCCCTTAGCTCGATTCTTGCCGTTTCTTTTAGCTGGTGAAGAAGAAACAAATGGCCAAATTCCTAATTTTCCATCAAAATATGCTTTCTTATGAAAATCCTAATGTGGACGAGCCACTGCTGCCATAAACATTACCTTTGTAATGAATCTTTTACTTTTACAGGGTCTATGAGGGTGTTCTTCTTCGAAAGATATGTAAAAACTCTTTTTAGTTCTAGTTAAGTAGAACCATTTTTCGTCAATATGTACATAATCTAGCAAGTCCTCAAAATACCCCGATGGCAAAAAAAATTCAAACAAAATTCGATTCGGCGGCGTTTATTTTCTTCAGTCAGCAATGGTTTAACAAAACTATTATCGGATTCAAAAAGATTTTACCCCTCACTTTGAACGCGAATAACAGAAAAACGATCTTATAGAAAAAATCGAGACTGGTTTCGTTGAAGAGTAATTCTTTATAATGTGGAGAAATTTCAAATTTTTCCTCCCACTCGTATAATA